>JBAJHW010000003.1:30173461-31558461 GCA_037013535.1 Intellagama lesueurii
GTACTCAGAAGTGGTTTACCATTCCCTTCTGGTGGCATCCTGGGACTGTGCAGCTTGCCCAAGGCCACACAGGCTGGCTGTACTTGCAGGAGGCACAGTGATGAATCAAACTCCCAACATCTGGCTACACAGCCAGGTATCTAACTCTGTGAGCTATTGACCCAGCACAATATTTTTATACTGAATAATTTTTAATTGCTTTTTGTACATTATGTTTGACTCTTTTAATGATCTCTGAGCCACTTTGAGCCCCACTGCTGTGAAAGAAATGGCACAGAAGTACAATAAATAAATAAATAATCAACAAATTACAGCATACCTTTTATTGTATGGGCTGAGTTGCAGTCAGCTTATTTATTGACCAACTGACAAACCATAAGGTGTTGACTTATGTTTCAGCCATTCTCTGTATTGCTGACATAATTCTTATACTCGCTATAATTCAAAATGTTGCAGGATTTTGGTTATGCCATGAGCTGTGCAGTACAGGGCCAGTGGCTGTGTGTCTACTCTTTAACTGCCAAGGGTCAACTCCTGCTAAAGAATTCTGTCTTTTAGCTTCACTTTCTCAGAAACAAAGAAGCTGGAAATCAAGAGAGACCTTGACATCTTTCTCCACAGCTTCAGTGTGACATAAAAATGCAGCATTTGCTCAGTGTTATTGCATTGTATGATAGCTACTGGGCTAGGAGGAAGAGTTGAAGTAATAAGCAGCTTTTTACATTTATTTATTTATTAAACTTTTAAAGTACCCATCTGACCGATGGTCCCTTTGGGCAGTGTACAGGGAAGAGCAATAAAAACATATAACAAACAAATCAAGAATTCAACAATACTGTAAACAGACATAATAAAAAGAAAATAAAACATTTACAATTAATTTAAATTAAATTGAATTAAATCAAAATCAAATTACAGTGGAGTCTCCACTTACGACCATAATCCGTTCCAGAAGATGGACGTAACTCGAAATGGTCGTAAGTCGAAGCACCATTTCCCATAGGAATGCATTGAAACCCCATTAATCTGTTCCAGCCAAAGAAAAAAATCGCACAAAAAAAAATCACTGCAAGACTCATTGGAAACGCGATTAATGCCTTCCGGCTGAAGGGCGGGGGGGGGGGGGGAGAAAAGCAATCAAGCATGCAAGACCCATTGCAAATGCACAGAAAGCAAACGGAGCAGATTGGAAATGCACAGAGAACAGAGGAACAAGGTCGGAAATGCAAAGGAAAAAGCAAGGGAAGCATGCAGGACCCATTGCAAATGCACAGAAAACAAACGGAGCAGATTGGAAATGCACAGAGAACAGAGGGACAAGGTCAGAAATGCACAGAAAACAAAGGAAAAAGCAAGGGAAGCATGCAGGACCCATCGGAAATGGGGGAAAAAACCCAAAAAGCAACCAAACCCCCCAAGACCCATCGGAAATGGGGGGGACCCAAACAACAAACAAGCAAACCCCCAAGACCCATCACAGCACAGAAACATAACCCCCCGAGCCTAAAACCACGCTGCAAAAACACCCAGAAGTTTTTAAAAAGCAGAAAACACACACACACGCTCACTCCGAAGCAGAAGGAGGCAGTCCCAGGCCTCCGACCACTACACACACACTCTAACTGCTGGGGCGAAAGAGCTACAAAGAAGCAGACTCGTCGCCACCTACAGTTAGAAATTTGAATTTCCCGCCTTTTTCCCCTGCCTTTTTCTGTTCGTAAGTGGAAACTCCAGTCGCAAGTAGAACAAAATTTTGCGGCCGGAGCTGGTCGTAAGTCGAATTGGTCATAAGTAGGGGCGTTCGTAAGTGGAGGCACCACTACAGTCAAAATTATCACATTATCTAGTAGCAATCTGATACTCAGTGTGGTGTAGTGGATAGAATAATGAACTTGGGAGATGTGGATTTAAATCTCCACTCAGTCATGGAAATTCACTTGTGGCAGGCTGTGGAACTCATAAAACCACTTTTATTTTATTAAAAGTTCACCCTGCCTATCCAGTGGCATACTGCTACTCTGTGTAGCTTGCGCAGATAAAAATCATTTTAAAAACCCTGATCAAACAAATATAATTGAAAAGAAATAACCCAACCCCCCTTCCCCCAGAAGTGACAGCAATCAAAAAGCAAAATAAAAATAAATAACATCGTAGACAATCATGAGAGGAGAGTCTACAGAAATGCTTCTCAGAAGAGATGGGTTTTACAGTAATTGACTTTCTAAATGCTAGGAGAGAAGGGGTCTGGCATGCCCCCACTGGCAATGCATTCCATACTGTAGTATAAGTATCTCACTTACCTGGAAAGCTATTAGGGTTACTGTAAGTCAGTTCTGACTTGTGGCACATCACACATATGTGGGATCAATCTATATTCCTAACTCCAGGTCCATCCATTAGTTTTTTAGTAGTTGGGAATTAACCATAATCTTTTAATGTTCAATGAACCTTTGTTGTTGTTTAGTCGTGTCCGACTCTTCGTGACCCCATGGACCAGAGCACGCCAGGCCCTCCTGTCTTCCACTGCCTCCCGGAGTTGGGTCAAATTCATCTTGGTAGCTTTGATGACACTGTCCATCCATCTCGTCCTCTGTCGTCCCCTTCTCCTCCTGCCTTCACACTTTCCTAACATCAGGGTCTTTTCCAGGGAGTCTTCTCTTCTCATGAGATGGCCAAAGTATTGGAGCCTCAGCTTCAGGATCTGTCCTTCCAGTGAGCACTCAGGCTTGATTTCCTTTAGAATGGATAGGTTTGTTCTCCTTGCAGTCCAGGGGACTCTCAAGAGCCTCCTCCAGCACCACAATTCAAAAGCATCAATTCTTCGGCGGTCAGCTTTCTTTATGGTCCAGCTCTCACTTCCGTACATCACTACAGGAAAAACCATCACTACAGGAAAAACCAATGAACCTTAGCACGTACAAATGATGCTGCTCTCAGCTGGTGCCCAGATGAAAGTTAGTGTTTGTGATTTTTTTAGTGTTTTAATAGAGGTGTCACCTACCCTGCCTTTGGATTGCTGTTAGCTGAGTGTGTCTTCAACAGATGTATAAGACAACACAGCATTCACGCAAATATACGGCAAGAACTGCGAAGAAAGGGACAAAGAACAAAGGCAAAAGCCTGTGACATTTGTATATAGATTACAAACATGTACAAGCATTTTGTGTGCAAATGTCACAACATTTCTCAGACATTTCATGGTCTTTTGGTTCTGTTGTCTTTCACTGTCTACTTTGTAGGATATATGGATGCTAACAATTCTACATTGTGAAATATATTTAAATTTCTGAAGTCTAATTCCAGGATAAATCTGTAGAACAAGGTAAAAAAAACTTTTGGATGTCCAGATTTTTGTTTTTGGCTTACAACTCCTGTGAGCCCCACAAGCATGGCCTGGGGCAAAGATACAGGGCACAATTTTTTCTGATGCTCTATTATTTCCATGGAAAATTTGCCAGACCATATATGTCTACCGTTTCCCATAGCTGTCTTGGTTATTGTAGTGCAGTCAGTCATGTTAGGTGGCCTAAATATAGGATACTGAATAGCCCAGTGGTTTACGTATCTGGTTGGGAGTTCGATTCCTCACTGTGCCTCCTTGACAGGGGCTGGACTCGATGGTTCATGGGGTCCTTTCCAACTCTGCATTTCTAAGATATACAGACGTCTATAATACAAATGCAGGAGCAGGTGATACCTTTAATCAACCATTAAGAATATAAAACAACAACAACAACAATTGTAAGAGACCATACAATGATCGATGAGGGCATCAGCTGAAGACCAATGTGAATTCTCAGACATCATGGACTCTTGATAGCAAACGAGCAGTACTACATGCTAAAGAGAACATGCACCAGGTAAAATTATTTATTTGGCTTTAATTTGGCTTGAATTGACTGTTTCTGGTGGTTCAGCTAAATTTCTAGCCAGCCAGTCTTCCCTCCCCCAGCTAAAGAGAAACTCTTCGGGTCTCAGAAAGGGAGAAGTAGGGAGTGCCAGATTGCCTGTGACTGTCCTTGGTTTTAAGAGATGGGCCATCAATTCCAAATTGCTAGCTGAGGAAGAGCTTGAAACCAACATGCATGCTGCAGCTATTTCCATCTAAGAAACCTACTTGGCCTCTACACCATCAGCCATGTGAATTTGGAACGTTAAAAACAGCACATTTGTTTGGAACTGCCCACAAGAACTGGAGCACCGCCTTGAAGAAGATGATTTATCATTGAAAGCTCGCTATTTATTTCTTGCTTTGTTTGTTTGTTTTATGTTCTTAATGATTGAATAAAGGTATCAACTGCTCCTGCATTTGTATTGTTTCCATGACCATGCAGCCTTTTCCTGATTTTTCCAGACTTCTGTAAGTTATCCTTTTAAGGGAAGCACTGACAAACCTTAGTTCTCAGTTACCCATGGAGTAACTAAAGGAACGACAACACCTTCCCATGTAGAATTAATTCAGTTGACTCCTAGATAGATCTGGACCAGATTTATCTACAGTGGTGCCTCGACTTACGACCATAATCCGTTCCAGAAGATGGACGTAACTCGAAATGGTCGTAAGTCGAAGCACCATTTCCCATAGGAATGCATTAGAATGCTATTAATCCGTTCCGGCCAAAAATAAATTACCAAAAAAAAAAAAAAAAAAAAGACCACACAGCAAGCCCCATCGGAAGGCACTGGGGCTTAAAAAAAAAAAACCAAAAATAAACAACAGAGCAAGCCCCATCGGAAGGCGCTGGGGCTGCAAAAAAAATATCACCAAAAAACAAAACAACAACACAGCACAGAAACATAACCCCCCCCCAGCCCAAACCCACCCTGCAAAACCCACCCAAAACAGTTTTTAAAAAGCAGAAAGCAGCACCTTACCTTACCAGGCAGTCCGAAGCCTCCTCCGATTGCACACTCTCTAACCGCTGGGGCGAAAGAGCTACAAAGAAGCAGCCTCTTTGCCTACCAACGGTTAGCAATTTGAATTTCCCGCCTTTTTCCCCTGCCTTTTTTTGATCGTACCTTGAAGCTCCGGCCGCAATTCGAAGCAAAATTTTGCAGCTGGAGCTGGTCGTAACTCGAAATGGTCGTATGTTGGGACGTTCGTAAGTCGAGGCACCACTGATTAGTATTTTTGTCCTATATTGCTAAGGTTCCTCATTAACCAACCGAAGGACAACTGAATTTCCCCCTAAGCAGATATTTTGGTTGAAATATTTTGTAGCTATTGGGAAAATTTCTAAAATATTATAGTGTACATAAAATTGATGTGGGTTACATTTTTAGTTCATTTGTTTACTAAATGCAAGATATTTTGTTTATTACATTTGTATCCTGGCTGATGGCGCTCAGGGAGGCTGACAAACTTTCAAAAAATCATGAAATCATAGAAACCAGCTCCACTATAAAAAACATTAAAATTCAGCAAATACATACAAAACCATTAAAGTCAGCAAAAGATATGGATTAAAAACAGCAGAGTAGGGCAGTGTTTTGACCAAACTCCGGGAGGCAGTGGAAGACCGGAGGGCCTGGCGTGCTCTGGTCCATGGGGTCACGAAGAGTCGGACACGACTTAACGACTAAACAACAACAACAAGGGCAGGTGATTTTGTGTGGTTATTGAAGGAAAATGTGTGTTGGAAAGTAAAAATGAGTCATAGACTAAGTCAAGTTTTATTTTTGCCAGAAACCCACTTCACAGGCCAGAGATGAAGAATGGTAGGAGTTTTAGTTCAATACGTATGTGCAGAGGTTTGAAAATTATATTTAAGAAGAATGATTATCATACCGAAACCGTTCATATCATGAGTAGTGGTAGTATGATGGCCTGGTGCTCTTAGCTGGCCAGTGAGCAGCTTTTCCTGCTTGAAATGTGCCCATAGTCTTGTTTCTCCTGAAAAAAATTATTCTTTTTCAGGGAACTTCCATAATGAGACACCCTTCTGGATCTGAAAATGTCTTTCCTCCAACTGGCAAGAATGCTTTGCCAAGCTGCATGTCATCCAAGCAAAACTTTGCTATTTACATAGACGGCGTGGAAGAAAGAAACATCTATAGTTACATGGCTGTAGAAGAGGTGGAACCCAGCATGTGTGATGTTGACACCAGTGTAGTAAATCCTAGTCTTCATCTGCTGCTGAATTTAAGTACAGGTAATTAATTGGGCGCTCTAATATGGTCAATGTTTCTCATTTCTTCTCACAGATGATGCCTGCAGAAGCCATTAGTTTATTAAGAATGCACATCTTGAGGCCTTGAATTAATGGAAGGACACACTGGAAACAGTGGTTCCTTTACTGTATGTCGAACATTACAAACAAGGAAAGTTCTCACATTTTCCAAAACTCTTCTTCAGTTGTGGAAGAGTTCCAAAGAACTTGAACACTCACCTTGTTTGTAACTTTGTAGTGCTCTAGTAAAGGTTTAGGCATCCACTAAAGCACTGGTTTCCAACTTTGGGTAACCCAAGTATCCTTGGACAACAACTCCTAGAAACCCCACCCAGCACAGCTAGTGGTGAAGACTTCTAGCAATTGCAGTCGAAAAACAGCTGGATTACTCAAGCTTGGGAACCACTGCATTAAAGGATTTTTTTTTCTAGTCTTGGAGTTCACAGTTTTGTGTTTTTAGTTTGAAATGGTTGCTTAATCATAGTCTGTTGCAAATTTAACACTGCCTACATATTTTTGGTTCTAGGGTCTCCAATGTTGGTAGATAAGTCTTTACAGTGGCAAAATGAAGATCTTCAGGATAATAAAGTAGATGTCATGAGTGTTGTAGAGTACGCAGAAGATATACATCTCTACTTAAGAGATGCTGAAGTGAGTGATGCTTCTAACAGTCTCATTGTAAGCTTGACCCCTGTGCAATGTCCTTGTAATATGAGCACTGTAGGAACTCAGTTCTTCCTGCAATAAGACAGCCTTATAAGAGTTGCTTAGCGTGGCTCTTTCTTCTCATTTGTATCTTTACATTTGTATTTGTCTAGTATCATAGTGATGTGCTGGCCACTCTTTCTGTAGCAGCTCTTACACCTCTGTTCACATATTATGTGTTACGCATACTGAGTTACTTGCTTGGTATGTACTCCCTACAGATGCTAAACAGCTACTCCCTGGGTACTAACAGCATCACTTAGGCAAGTTTTGTCTGACTAGAGACTTATAATACTTTCTTGTTGTACAGAGGCAGTGATTTTTTTATTATTATTAAACTCCCAGAATTCCACAGAGGCAGTAGCCATATTGGCTGTGAGATCCTGTGAGTTGCATGTATTTAGCAAAAGCAATGTTTGCCATCTCTAATCTTCTGTGATACCCTGTGAACAAAAATGATTTGCCAAGAGGTTTATTGGGTGGTTTTACTTCAGTAATTCTAAGACTAAATTCTTCCTATATAGGTAAAATACAGGCCCAAGCCTTGCTACATGAGAAAGCAGCCTGACATAACCTCAGGGATGCGTGGCATCCTAGTGGACTGGCTGGCTGAAGTTGGCGAAGAATACAAGCTTCAGAATGAGACGCTGCACCTTGCTGTGAACTACTTAGACCGGTTCCTTTCTTGCATGTCTGTCCTCAGAGGAAAACTGCAACTTGTAGGAACAGCAGCAATTCTTCTGGCTTCGTACGTATGTTTATGTGAATGAACAAGCCTTGGGAGATGACAGCTGCATTGGGCTACATAGTGAGATAGCAGAAGTGCCTGTTTTGAATGAATGTTCGTGTTTAGCAAAGAGAAGAAATATAAGAAGCTGTCAGTGTTGGTTGATCTACCCTCAGTAGTAGCTACACCAAGAGTAAGCAAACTGCAGGCCCCCCCAGTGTAACTTCCCACCCCTCACAACACTCCATCTTTCTAGCACCCAAAAATTAAAAATGTACAAAAAGATCCCTTACATATTGGGGTAGAGGCAATTTTATGCTGTTTTTGTCCTCTTTACTATTTTTAAATCCTGTGGCTTTTTAAAAAACAGGAAGTTACTTTTGGAAAAGTTATATTTTGAAAAAAGCCCTCCCTGAGCCTAAAACAGGCCGGAGTGCACCATGGTGAAATTGCCCATATACTCTAGTGTGAAAGGAGCATTATTTGTGGTATGTACATGTATGGGCGCTGTGAGGGACCTGGTGGCGCTGTGGGTTAAACCACAGAAGCCTCTGTGCTGCAGGGTCAGAAGACCAGCAGTCGTAAGATCGAATCCACGCAACGGAGTGGGCTCCCGTCGCTTGTCCCAGCTCCTGCCCACCTAGCAGTTCGAAAGCATGCAAATGCAAGTAGATAAATAGGTACCACCTCGGTGGGAAGGTAACAGCGTTCCGTGTCTAGTCGCGCTGGCCACGTGACCACGGAAACTGTCTTCGGACAAAACGCTGGCTCTATGGCTTGGAAACGGGGATGAGCACCGCGCCCTAGAGTCGGACACGACTGGACTAAATGTCAAGGGGAACCTTTACGTTTACTACATGTATGTGTGCTTGTACTTTCTCAGTCACTAGAAAACATGTCTGACTTTGCTTGGATTAGAAACGCATTAGTTCCACATCCATCCCAGTGCTGTCTCTTTTGTCTTCTGCTCTCAGCTACTGAGCTTCAGCCCTTCTCCCCAGAGACTCAGCGGAGTGATGGCTTGCAGAGGGGGAAAATGCTGTGTAATATACGTGGGGGGATGGTTGCTTGCTTTTTCACTGTATCCTGTGAGAAAGTCCTAGAGATGCTCGAATATGGATGGAAGCGGTGTAGGTGCCTTTGTCTAGTTTCAACACTATCATTTCTCTGATGGAGCCGCTTCCATCAGTTCTTCCCTTTCTATGAAATTTTGCAGTTTACTTAGCAAGGGTAAATCTTATTTTCACATAAGTTGTCTTTTGAGTAGTGTAGCTTTTTGAGTGGCAAATCCACCCCTCCAAATATAAGGACTTTCTTTGGGCAACTTTGCCCCTTCATTGAAAATGTTACAACTTACTTTCCTTATGGGGAGACAACAATGTATGGCAGTTTGGATGAAAATAGCCATAAAAATCACAGTGCCCCCATTTAACCCCTCCTCTCAACTCTCAAAGGGCTGTCCTTTTGCAAAAGCTCCTGCATCTATTTCTCTGGAAACTGTAAGTGCCCATTAGGGCTGCTGTGCCTCTGGATCACAGAAAGTAAAGTTTCACTTCTCAGTGAAAGAAAGCTGTGGATTTTCCATACTGAGGTTATGATTTAGATCCCAGCATCATCCAGAGTGCTCCAGATTCCTAATTGGTAGCAGAATTCTGCAAGGTACAGTAGCAACTAGTGGAAAGTAGGATCTCCTGAGTCATAAAATTGCAATGGAAATAACTTTTGGAGGATCACACCGAGTGGTGGTTTTAATTTAATAGACTAAAACATGCTGTTAAGTGCAGTACTCTTTTCTCTTTCTTTCCTCAGGAAATATGAAGAAATCTATCCACCAGAAGTAGAAGAATTTGTGTATGTAACAGATGACACCTACACCAAGAAACAACTGTTGCGAATGGAACACCTCCTCCTCAAAGTACTCGCTTTTGACTTGACAGTGCCAACCATCAACCAGTTTCTCTTGCAGTATTTACAGAGGCATGGTGTCAGTCTTAAGACAGAGAATTTTGCAAGGGTAAGGATGTGTTTTGCCTTCTGTGCTTGAAGGTCACTTAAATGAGGAGATGTGGCCAACATATCTGGTGCCACTGCTACCATTCCTGCATCTGCTCTGCAGAAGGATATTTAGTCTGCCATGCTGAAATTGGCCTTACTGAAGGATATTGCAAACTATTGCTTCAACTGGTGTGGTTTTGGAGTTAGCCTGTTTCTTTAACTGAGAGTTACTACATTTTTGGTTTAGGTCTTTTGTCTCTGACCGACCCATAACTGTCTTCACATTTCTGTAGTTCAGAGAAAGGTAAACTTTAGCATTGCCCCTCAGCAATGATTTTTTTTTGAGGTATGTGTGTGAGTGGAATGTATTTCTCTGTGTTTCCAATGCTGAACGAAATTGAACCCATGGCAGGGGTGGGAGGGAATTCACAAATTGGTTGTTGACTATATGAAATCTGGCTGAAGACTGCGGGTTCTTCTTCGTGGTCTCTGTGAATGCACACTAATGGGTTAATCTGCGCCTGCGCAGAGCAGCTTTGGAATCTTCTAGAGCTCAGGTACATGGTGCCAGGACCTCCCACACGCTGGCTATAACCCCGGCACCGAGTGCCTCAGTTCCGTTTCTGCCGCCGCTACTGCAGCTACTCGGATCGGAGCTTTGCGATTATTTCTTTCCCTTCAACCTTGAATCAAACTTTAGACCTCCCTGTAATTCGACTTCAGCTTGGATCACCATTCTTCTGTATCGTGAGTCAAACGCTAAGCATAAAACTGTGTTGTTATTCTTGCATGTATGTGGCCGCGTCAGGGCCTTTCAAGCACTGCGCGTCTTGCAATAACAAAGTGCCTCTTTCTGACGGCCATTTGCAGTGCTTATTCTGTCTCGGAGAAGAGCACCAGCCTGCTTCGTGCTCTGTTTGTAAAGCTTTTACTAAGCCTGCTTTAAAGCGAGACTTCAGAGGCTTCGTTCCTATTTGTGGGAGAAGTCGCTTTGCCCTGCAAGAACTTCGACTATGGAGCCGCCCCGAGCTCCCCTTTCCAACACCTCTTTCATGGCCATTTGCTCTCCTAAGGCTACTCATAAACTGACGAAACCGCACTCCTCGGGCTAGAGGTCAACCGCTTCGATGTCGACATCGAAACCGCCTTCAGCATCGATGCCGAAGAGGAAGAAGAAGTCATCTTCCAAGGCTTCTCGAACAACGGCTGAGTTTGTACCGTCGGCTGCACTGTCACATGGCCAACATGATACAGTATTTCTTCACATACCGTCGGGAGACGATGACATTCCTCCCTCGAGGCCGGAGTTGGCGCCGTCTCCACGCATGAGTCTCTCTCCCGAGCCAGCGGATAGCTCGGTCGAGATCCAGCTCGAGACTCGAGCCAGCCCTCTATCACCGTCGGGCTCGGCCGTGGATGCGCCTCGTAAAAAGAAGCACAAGTCTAGATACCTCGAGCCCGAATGGGCCTCATCAGCCACTGCCGCCTGGAGACTACCCTCCTTATGCAGAACCCCGGTGTCCTCCCTGGGATGACCCGCGGGACTACTTCGACCCTAGAGGTTATGATCTGGACCCGTGGAGGCCGCTGATGCCCTACAATGTGGACTCGTACTTTCTACCTCGCTATTGGCCACCATATTATGAACCATATCGTTCGTCACCTCGATATCATCAACATCCCAGTGACTATCTCTGTTTTCCAGATAGTCGACGTTTTCATCCTCTGGCTCGGGGACAATCCCTCGACCATATTCGGGACCGGCTCCCCTGCCGTCACCGAGCGGGGCTTCACAGGGACCGGAAGAGAGGCCGGTTGAGGACCCGGTAGTCCAGCCCAACCGATACGGCTCGACTCGAGCCCAGACGTCTTTTTCCCGGTCTCCCCACCGCAACTTTCGATTCGACACAGGTTCAAGTGACCCCGATGTGGATGTTGATGACGATTCTCCCCCAAACATTCCAACTCCGACTTCAGATGTTACGGGAAGTCATCCACCGTCTCCTTCTGAGGACTACACAATGTACTCGCACCTGATCAAAAGGATAGCTGAAGTTCTGGACCTTGCAGTAGTACAACCTCCAGCTGAACAGGTAGACAAGGTCTATGAGGACATCACAAAGGATCAGGTGCCCCCACTTCGCTTAGCCTTTATATCATCCCTCCTCAGCCTGTTGAAAGAACCCTGGGATAAGCCGTCTACATCTCATCAAATCCCCAGGAGGGTTGAAACCCTCTATAAGACTCATGGCAAGGATACCGACTTCCTTTCTAAGCATCCTTTGCTGAATTCATTTATAGTCGACGCGATGCAAAATAGGGCTCGAAATAGGTCTACTTCTACCCCCAATGATAAGGAAGGAAGGAAGCTGGATGTTCTAGGACTAAGAGTTTATTCCCTGGCATCCTTTATTCTTCGGGTGGCAAATTATATGGCAGCAATGGGTGCGTATCATCGCCATCTATGGAACAGCGTAGTGCCCGCAGTACAGGCTGCACCCGAGGACATTAGGGCGCCAAGCCTCACCTGCCATCAAGAGGCCATGCCGTTGGCACGACAAGAGAGGATCGCAGCCAGACATGTTGTCGATGCCACTGCCAAACAGGTCACCACAGCGATCACCTTGCGTCGACATGCCTGGTTATGTTCAGCTGGTATCTCTGATGACGCCAAGGCCAGGATCGAAGACCTGCCCTTTTATGGCATGGGTCTTTTTGATCCAAAAGTGGACGAGATTCTTGAGAACCTCTTAAAGCACCGTAAAATAGCCAGGTCTTATAGCACTCAATCATGTCCACGGACCGCTTGGCGTCGACCTTACACTTATCGGCCCTACTCTGACTGACAAAGAACACAAACAACTGGCTTTGCAGGTCAGTCTCGACAACAGCCTACTCAACAGTGGCCTCGTCAACAGGCCCGCCGCCAAAATCATAGGCCTAAGCAGAATCTTTAATACTGTTGGCCCACCAGCAACATTGCCCACCTTGACCCGGTTAGCACCATTCCTTCACGTTTGGGAGTCTATCACCTCTGACTCATGGGTTCTCACGATTATAGCCGTGGGTTATGCAATTGAGTTTGACTCTACACCCTGCACGGGGCTGCTCAGGGACACAGCTACCTCCATAATACGACAGGAGGTTGACACACTTCTCTCAAAAGATGCCATTACCTTGGTTCACGACCCTGATATCGCACGTAGTTTTCTCTCTCGTTACTTTATCATTCCCAAGAAGGACGGAGGACTTCGCCCCATCCTCGATCTTCGCCCCTTGAATTCCTATATTACACCTCGACATTTTCGTATGGTCTCCCTGGACAACACTATCCAGATGTTGAGGCAAGGTGATTGGTTTGTTGTTATTGACCTCAAAGACGCTTATTTCCATATCAGTATTCGTCAAGAGCATCATCGTTTTTTGAGGTTTTCGCTCGACGGGGTAATCTACGAATTCAAGGCTCTCCCCTTTGGCTTATCCACAGCACCGCGGGTGTTTACAAAATGTTTAGCCCCAGTAGCAGCCCACCTTCGATTGCACGGCATGACAGAGTTACGTTCACCCTGTGCCCCTGTTTCTTTTTCTCAACCAAAGGGCTCACGCTGGTGACGTTCTCTCTTTCCTTCACTGCCACCAGTGGATTTCTTTCTCCACACTGTAAAATACTTTAGTCTGACACTGGCTGCCAACAACTGAACTTGTTTATTAAAGGGTATTAGGGTAATTCAGGATCACAGGTGTTCTTTATTCATTTCATAGAATCAAAATCATGAAATCATATATTCTGCAACATATTCAATCACCTCCTGTTTTATTTATTCACTTTAACTAGCTTATCTTTATTAGTTTCAGTTCTCACTCTTTCTCTGACTATCTCTCTCTGCAAACCTCTCTCCTCCTCTTCTCACTCACTCTCTCTCTCTAACTGACTTAACTGACTCCCTGTCTCCGCCCCTCCAGTCCTCTCATAGGCTTATGCAAATGAGCTCGAGCTATGAGTGACGGGCGTGACGTGGGGCATCCGTCACAGACAGTATTTCCCTACCTTGATGATTGGTTGCTGGTGGCACCTTCATATGAACAGTTGGTTCAGGATGTTTCGTTTACTTTGTCCCTCTTGTCTGATCTTGGACTCCAGGTAAACCGAGAAAAGTCCACTTTGTGTCCTACTCAGAAAGTCTCCTATATTGGAGGAGTTCTGGACGCCACCTTAGGTCAGGCATTCCTTCCCGAAGACAGGATTGCAAAAATCCAGGCGATGCTTCAACACTTCACTACAGGAGCCAAGGTGCAGGCTCTTCAAGCGCAAAGATTATTAGGTCTGATGGCTTCCACCACTGCGGTAGTTCAGCATACCAGGTTGAAGATGAGGTCGCTTCAAGCCTGGTACCTGGCGCTATACGATCCTCTCCTAGACCCCCCTTCCAAGTTGCTGACAGTCACGGCACAGCTAGCAGCACAGCTGACCTGGTGGTCCTTCCGACCCAATCTTCTCGTAGGAAGATCCTTTGGGCCTTTAACGCCAAAAATACAGGTGACCACAGACGCCAGTCCAACAGGTTGGGGGGCGCATGTCCACTGATTGACGGCACACGGACTTTGGACACAAGAGGAACGCCGTTTGCACATCAATCTACTCAAACTCCTGGCCATTTACAAGGCCTTTCGAGCCTTCAAGCATCTCCTCTCCGGCTGTGTAATACAGGTAGCGACCGACACCACCACAGCGGTCTTCTACATAAACAAACAGGGTGGCACACGTTCGCTACACCTCCTGTATCTCAGTCCAGATCTGGGAATGGTGCTACAAGCGCCACATCTTCCCTGTTGCTGTACATGTGGCTTCTGGAGACAATGTTCTAGCAGACCGGCTGAGCAGGCTCCAAGATTGCAGTCACGAATGGTCGCTAGACGAAGAGGTATTCCTGTCTCTTTGCCACCGTTGGAGAACACCACACATGGATGTCTTCGCTTCATCTCTCAACAGGAAGTGCGACCGTTACTGTTCCAGGGCAGGGAGCAGTCCCCACTCGTTGGGCGACGCATTTATGGTCCCTGGGACTGGGGGACTCCTCTACATGTTTCCCCCCATTCCACTGATCCAGAAGGCTGTTGTCAAGGTGCGACAGGAGCAGGCAAATGTTATCTTCATCGCCCCTTGGTGGCCTCGCCAGACTTGGTTCTCCGCACTACAGCAGGGCTCAGTGGACCATCTTCGCCTACCATTGCTGCCTCATCTTCTTTCTCTACACGAGGGCAAAACGTTGCACCCAGATCTGGAGTCCCTGCATCTCACGGCCTGGCAACTGGTCCCTCAGTAGCAGATGTTCTACTCCATGCTCGGAGACCTTCCACAACTGCCACGTACGCTCATAAATGGAAGGTATTTTCCGACTTCGCCATCAAGAATCGCCTCCCTGCGACATCTACCTCTCTTGATGCATTGTTACAGTTCCTACTTCTCCTGTTTCATCGAGGTCTCTCGCATTCCACCCTCAAAGTATATGTGGCCGCAATAGTGGCACATCAGCCTCCTGCTTCAGAAGCAGCCAGCTTATTCCGACATCCGACTCTGAAACAGTTTTTGAAGGGTCTGGAAAATATGCGTCCGGCCTACAAGCCACCCACACCTCAGTGGTCTCTGCAGCTTGTATTACGGAAGCTCATGTGTCCGCCGTTTGAGCCTCTTGCTATCACCTCTTTCAAGCTACTTACGCTAAAGACAGCCTTCCTCCTTGCTATTACTTCAGCGCGATGTGCAGGTGAATTAACAGCTCTTCGGGTTGACCCGCCGTTCCTGCAATTCCACCCTGATAAGGTGACCCTCTTCCCAGACCTCTCCTTTCTGTCAAAGGTGGCTACGTCCTTCCACCTTAATCAACCGATAGTTTTACCTTCTTCCCGAATCCAACATCAAACTTGGAAAAGTCTCTCCACTCCTTGGATGTCAAGAGAGCACTTTCCTATTATGTCTCCCAGACTGCATCCTTTCGTTCCTCCCAAAGACTCTTTGTGTCTTTCCAAGGACAATCAAAGGGCCTGCCGGTGTCAGCACAGACGGTTTCCTGATGGATAGTTACGGTAATACGACTGGCATATGAACTAGCTCATGCTCCTTTGCCGACTACAATTCGGGCCCATTCCACTAGGGCAGTCGCCTCCTCCACGGCCTTCCTTAGAGGAGTAGACCTGGCGGACGTCTGTAAAGCTGCTACATGGTCCACGCCTCTTACCTTTGCGACCCACTACCGTCTGGATGTCCGAGCCAAGGCAGAAGCTGCCGTTGGGAGGGCCGTCTTGGCATCTGTCTTATTGTGACGCCCACCACCTGGTAAGTCAGCTTGCTAGTCACCCATTAGTGTGCATTCACAGAGGCCACGAAGAAGAAAGAGAGGTTACGTAACTCTGGTTCTTCGAGTGGTCATCTGTGAATTCACACTCCCCGCCCTTCCTCCCCGCCGTTCGTCACGTGTGCCATGTGGCATGCTGCGCAGCGGCGGACAGTTCCACGGAACTGAGGCACTCGGGGGCGGGGTTATAGCCAGCGTGTGGGAGGTCCCGGCACTATGTGCCTGAGGTAATCAATCCAAAGGATTCCAGTGGTGTAAAATTGGCTACCAAATCCAGAAAAACTGTCAGTCCCCACTTTACAAACTTTGATGAATGAAGTTTTTTAATCTCACCTGATTTCCTTGTGGTTAAACTAGCATGCAGTTCTCTTCTCAGTATGTGGCAGAGCTGAGTCTCCTTGAAGCTGATCCATTCCTGAAGTACCTGCCCTCACAAATGGCAGCAGCTGCTTATTGTCTGGCAAACTACACCGTGAACAGGCATTTCTGGGTAAGGCTGACTTTCAAATGTTGAATAAATTTAAACTTGAATATAGATGTTTCAGAGAACGAAACAGTGTATGTAGTTCATGTTTTAGGTGCATCTTCTGTTTTAGCAACAAGCTTCAAAATGGCAGAAATATCTAGAGGTCTGCAAAACTATTTCCAGTTTTTCTCACTTCAGGGCCTTAGAGCTAGTAAGATTATTAAATCTTAAGACTGAAAGCAAACAAGAGCTTGCTGAGATTAAAAACAATTTTCTGCTTCTGTAGTTTAGTTGACCTTTAATATATTGTTTGTTGTAGTTTGAAATCCATTAAATCCACTGTCATAAATAGTTCTAGAAAAAAACAAAGAAAGCTGTGTGGGTCTCACAAAATATAAGTGCAGGAGAGGTGATAACTTTATTAGACCGCTAAAAAAAAAAAAAATCAAACACTCAGTGAGATTTCATGGGTCAAGTCCACTTCTTTGGGCCATGCACCAATATTGCAGGAAAATTATAAATGGGAGTCTCAAAAATTCATGGCATAAGTCTGCCAGGTGCTTCTTAAGGTGAATAGTTTTCAGTAGTATCTTGTCCAGTAACTTGCCCAGACAAGGATGGTGTTGATAACTTCTGTTGGAAATATTGTGAGATGACATTTGAATGCTAGCGAAAACTATTTTTCCAAAACAAAGTACTCTCTGTGGTGCTTCTTTGCCAGCAGGGTGTCTTGTTTTATGTAGTTTGACACAGAAGGAGCAACCTATTGTGAAGAGTGTCAGAAAATCAAGGCTATGTGAACATAACTGGGATGGCAGAGTTATTCAGGTTAAAATAGGACTTTGTACTCCTATTTCTGTCTCAGGAAATTGAGCCAGGCCACTTACATCATTTCAAAGAGGTTGCCATATTTGTTTGTTTCAGCAAAAGCACAAGCAAAACATTTTGTAGCACCTTTAAAATTAGCAAATCTATTTCATTGTGAGATTTCACAGATTACAGTCCACTGCAGACAGGTCTGGGCCTGAAGAAGCAGATTAGAATTCACCAAAAGTTGCTGCAGTATTTTTGGCTTTTAAAAAAAATCTGTTTCTCAGCTGTAGCATCCGGACTGGAGCGCTCTGCCATTGGAGACTTAACTGGAGCTGAAATTGGCATGATTCTGGGGACAAGTCAAGACATGCCCCTTTATTAGAGCCTTTGGTGGTTGAGGATCTTGGCCTGTATAGGTTTTAATGCAGTGGTTTTAATATTTTAAAGATCTTAAGTTTTAAAATTGTTTTATATAACTGTAACCTGCCATTAGAGCTTACAACGTAGGGAAGGCGAAGGCAGGCAGGCAGGAAAATATTGAGCAGCTCTGTTCTATTCCGTGAAACACTTCAACTCCCAGTTGAAACAAAGCGACTAACTGAGGTTGGGGCTTATCCTAACCCGAGTATAGAAATATTATAATTTTTTTTGCTTACAACTCCCAGAATCCCCTAGTCAGCATGAAGACTAACTTTCCTGCCCTCTGATTCATTATCTGATCTTTGGTCATGGCAATAATATTTTTCCAGGTATATCCAGCACATTACAGCTGTCTGAATGGAATAATAAAACTATGCTTCTCTCTTTCTCTTGATCAGCCAGAAACCCTTGCTACTTTCACTGGATATTCCTTAAGTGAGATAGTGCCTTGTCTCAGTGACTTGCACAAAGCATGCCTTGATGCCCCTCATCGACAGCAACAAGCAATAAGGGAAAAATATAAGCTGACTAAGTAAGTGCTGTGGCTGTGGGTAGTGGCTACTAATTAACTGCTTCTCAGCATTTTGTCTTTTAACAGTTTCTAATCATGAACTCTGTGTAATAAATGACTTCTTTCAATTGCAGGTATATGCAGGTATCTCTTCTGGAACCTCCAGCCATTCTACCCCTACAATGAACTGCACCATGTCAGTAAACTCCATAGAAACAAAAGCACTTGACGCCTGATCAATAGAGTTGATCTAGCCAATTATTATTAATTTTTTAATAGGGCACTGCAGGCCATGTGTCAAATCTGCTGTTTAAATATTTCATGATGACTTTCTTGGTGTATAGTTATATTGTATTGCAAGGACTCAGGACTGTAGTTTTAGCATAAACTAGAAGCATTTTTAATAAACATCTTTTACATTTAAAAAAACACAAGTCTGTTGATAGTTCTGTATACCTAATGTTAAAATGAATGCTAAAATATGGTAGTAGGGGAGCTGACCAGGTACCAGTGTAAGCTCTCTACTTGTATTTGAAGTCAAACAGCTTCATTTAGGGTTATCCAAATTCTGATTTGTGCTAGGGCTGTTAAAGCCTGGAAATAACATACAGAAGTGAGAAAAGTGGTGGCTATAGAACCCTTTTGTCTGTCTGTACAATAGACACAATCTAGAGTGGAATAGATAACGACCAAGGCTTTGGCCTGCATGTCATCCCCAGGATCTAGATGTGCCCCCCACATAGTTCACCCCCAAAAATTGGCTGAAAAATATTTTTAAACTTTGGAGAGGGCAGGTTTGCTATGCTTTAATGCCAAAACATGGCGAAGTCCCATTCCCGCAAAAGCACAAGTGTTTGTTTGTTTTTTAAATTCAAAGTGTATTTTATAATTTGAGGGGGTGTGCTAGAGGTTGCGTGTTGCCTAACCTTATAAATAAGAATGCACGTTTGTGGTCCATGTGGGATGTTATCCTAATCTACCATTTGGTTTTAGTACATCTAGGGTTAAGAGGTATCTGTCACTGTGAAACCCGTTTGAAACCAGTTTGCAACTTTTGGAAAACTTAAGTACTGCAAGTATGGCATGGGGAAAATGAGCTGTGGAATCTTAAAAGTTTTTATTATTATTATTATTATTGTACTGCACTGGTCAGACCAATTACAATGTAAATATTGTCTTACACAGGAGAGAAACAAATAAGGAAATAGATCCATTGCTGGGGGAAGATAGATGTCCAATGCATTCAGTAGAAAATAATACCAGCATGAAAGCAGTTGCATCTAGAAAGGGGCCATGGGGAGAGAGGATGAAAGCTGTAACAAAGAGCCGTATGGTCTTTCAAGGCTTGATTTCATCCAAACTTCTTCTTCTTTGTTAGTAACATACAATAAGACAACAAATACAAGATTAAAAAAAAGAAAAATACATGACAAGAAAAACAAACTCAAATTCAAATCACAACTCTTTTCCTTTTTTAATTTGCAGAAATTACTTTCTCCAGAAATATAATTATTCTTGTCCTGTGGTATAACCTTTACAATTATACCTTTTTCCATCTTTGGCGGATTGCCCGGCTGCGGCCCTACCTTGATATGGGGGCGCTCACTACCTTGGTGCATGCGCTCGTAATCTCAAGATTAGACCACTGTAACGCGCTCTACGTGGGGCTGCCTTTGAGGTTGATGCGGAAACTTCAGGTGGTGCAGAATGCGGCGGCCAGACTCCTTAGGGGAGTGAGAAAATACCAGCATATCTCTCCTATTCTGGCCGCATTGCATTGGCTGCCCATTCGGTTCCGCATTGACTTTAAAGTTTTAATGCTTACTTATAAGGCCCTAAACGGTTTAGGACCTCGATATTTGGCGGAACGCCTACTCCCACCAAGGTCTACTCGGATCACCCGTGCGAGTCAGGAGGTGAGGCTGAGGAGCTTGACGCCGAGGGAGGCCCGTAGGGAAAGAACAAGAAATCGAGCCTTCTCGGCGGTGGCTCCTCGCCTCTGGAATAATCTTCCTCCGGAGATTCGTGCCGCCCCTACGCTGGGTATCTTTAAAAATCAATTAAAAACATGGATGTTTATACAGGCCTTCCCTCCAGTCAATACCTGATCTTTTTACCTTTTCTATTTATCTTTATTTTTTGTTTTATAATTGTTATGGAAATTGTTTTTGTAATAATTTTGTGATTTTATCTGTTGTTTTATGTTGTTTGGAAGCCGCCTAGAGTGGTCGCAAGACCAGATAGGCGGGGTATAAATGAAATAAATAAATAAATAAAATAAATAAATTACCAAATACATGTACTAAAAAAAATCGGTATCTTCTTAAAATAATTTGCTTTCAATATTCCTTTTCTAACTTTCCATTCAAATGTTAATTTATCATTGATAGCCATATTCCGCATTTCTTTATACCAATCCTCCATATTAAACTGTTAGTCTTCCAGTTCCTTGCAAATATCAGTCTTTCAACTGTTAACATAATAATTCTTTTTTTTCCTGTTCTAATTGGATATTTCCAAACAAATTTAACAAAGCTCTCATTGGACACCTTTGCACATTGATACCCATAGTTTCTTTTATCTCATTAAAAATCATTTACCATTCCTTCTGCCTCATTCTGATTTCACTCAAACTTTTAACCGTCTTCTCTTAATAGTGCAGTGAATCTCAAGCTTGACAGTGTTTTTCTAACTCTGTGAAAGTAGTTTGTAACACCATCCACAAACAAAGCATTTCATGCAGTGAAGGAACAGCTCAGTGCTCGAAAAGACTTACTGTCTAGAAATCAAAGCAGAGGCAAGGCTTGGGTAAATAGGAACAATATGCAATGATTTTGGAACATGCTATAGTGAAAAGGAATGTCATTATGTAGCTGGTGCTCTAAGTGGGCATCCTATTTATAGATGTTATTGGTCTAATTCTGTTGCAGGGCTGGCAGCTCCCTGGGCAGGGTGCCTGCGCCTAAAACAGCTGAAGGACAAGTGAAAATGTAGGTGGTGGCATTGAGCAAGGATGGAGGGAGGAGAATCAGTTGAACAGCTACTGCCTATAATACAGGGGTGGAGAAACTCTCCAGAGTTCAAATTCACCAGCATCTGAAGAGCCAGAAGGGGGTGCAAACGCATCTGTTGCATTTACTTGGTGTAAATCAGAGGTCCCCAACTCCCGGTCTGCGGCCCGGTGCCGGTCCGTGGCCTGAGCCGGACCAGGCCGTGGAGACAGACCTCCTTCCCCCCCCCCGCACGCACTCACCCCTGCACAGTTGATTTGCGCATGCGCGCACGCTCCAGCGCGGCCGTTTGCGCACGAGTGTGCCCGTGCCCGCGTGAGCACCGCGCCACCGTTTGCGCATGCGAGCGAGCGAGCGCCCGCACAAGGCCGTGCCGCCGTTTGCGCATGTGTGCGCTCATTCGCGCATGCGCACAAGCGCAGGGGTGCCCCGCCTTCCCCAGCCAGTCCGCGGGGTGAAAAAGGTTGGGGACCCCTGGTTGTAAATGCATCTGTTGACCAGAGCAGGAAGAAAGTTGGAAGAAAAATGAACTACTCTGTATTGCTGGCAGCAATTAATGGCCAAATTCCTCTTGTTTAGCATAGTAAATCACACTAGGGTAGGACCACTAAATCCATGGGGGTTTGGTAAGTCAACTCCTCAGTAAATTCCGTTGACTCAAATGGGCCTGCTTTCATTCCCACTTCCAGCGCCAAAGTAAGTCACAACTAGAGTGGGCCCTCTTGAATCAATGGAATGTATGTAGGAGTTGGCTTACCAAATTCCCATTGATTCAGTGGGCCTACTCAAGTGTGATTTACTGTGCTAAGCAACAGAATTTTTGCCATTGTTTATATAGTCTCATGCCTGTGCAGTGTTTGTATAAAGCTCCGATGGGAAAGAGAGGACCTGCCTTAAGCAGGTTGTGGTTTGAATTTGCACAGAGAGCGAAAAGGAGTAGTAAAAAGAACATTAATGTGTGGTGACTGAACTGTATTTGAGGGGGTTCATTTCACAATGAGATTGGAAAGAAGGGATTAAACAATAGGCTTTGAAGGAAAAGGTGACTTTTAAGGAAGGATGAAAAGTGTAATGTAGGTATGACAGTTATGGACCGTCTTCTTAAATAGTCATTCCTGGGGACATTATAGTCTAGCAAGAGAGAAACCCTTGTTCATATTGCAGCAGGAAAAAGTTAGCCAGTGACTCAGCAACTGTAGTACAAAGCAATTTTTTCCAGTTTCTTTAAAATATTTGTAGCCCGTCTTTCTCCCAAAAATCAGGGTGGATTTGGTTTAAATAATGATTTAAATTTAAAAATGGGATTTCTTTTTATTCAAATTAAAAAAAATAATTAAAATTTTGATTTAAATCAATTAGATGTTTTAAAAAATTATTTTTATCCACCCTGGTTAGAATGAATGTAGATGTTGGTTTGTTCAGACCCCTGATTGCATTTCTTACTGCTTCAGGAACATACAGAGTATCAGCTCTGAAGGGTCACTGGCAAAACAGCAGTGATGTGAGGATCAGAGAAGAGGACAGCATGATTGAGGAAAAAGTTTCTGTCAATGAGAGATACATTGTGTGTATCTTTTGCACCAATGGTACCCCTTTTCCCCGAAAATAAGACCTAACCTGAAAATAAGCCCTAGTATGATTTTTAAGGATGCTCTTAATATAAACCCTACCCCAAAAATAAGCCCTAGTTAAGTGAAACCCCACCCTCCACCATGGTGCAGCAACCAGAAGAAGATGACATGACTGCATTTGAATAAATGTAGATTGTTGTACATGAAAAAAATAAAACATCTCCTGAAAATAAGCCCCACTGCATTTTTTTGAGCAAAAATTAATATAAGACCCTGTCTTATTTTCGGGGAAACACGGTACAAGCAGAATGGTTTGTTGCTGAAATTTCTGGACTAGCATTTATGTGGCATATATATTCTCAATAATCCTGTCAAGAATATTGTGCTTCTACAAAATGCAACAAAAAACAAAATTCTAAGTACACACCAGTCTGTTTGGATTTGGGCCCCTTCAGTAAAATGTTTTGTTGTTCTGCATATCTTGGGTGTTCACACCAAGCATCCTATCCTCTCCCCCACCCCAGTTCTTTGGCTTTTCTTCTATGCACCACAAAAGGAATCACAAGGCAATAAGGACAAACAAATGCAGATTTTCAGTTGACTAAAGACTGCTGAGATAAACGTGCAGTAGCTCATCCCCTGTTTTGTTTTGTTTTTCAATTGAGCACAAATGAGCTGCACTTTTTACTGCACATGATTTGTGCTCATCTAGTCCTGTGCTTTTGATAGAGGTACCTTTGGTCCTGTTTAAGCTGTTTTCAATAACCTTGGCAAGGCATCTGTTTACATAGCTTTATCTGGCTGTTTGTGTGGCTGTCAGAAGGCAGAGAAGTTTCAAACATGCTACTGATCCCGCAATGAATGAAATGGAACTGAGGCAAGAAGGGTGGGATCAGCCTGGGCATGCGTTAAGGTACGTGGGCTGGATTTCTACAGAAACACTTAGCTCTAGAAGTTCCTGAACAGTTCCGCACAAGTGAAGATTAATCGATGTGTGAGTTCATTGAATCACAGAATTATAGAACTGGAAGGAACCCCTGGAGTCATGGAGTTCAACCACCTGCTGAAGCAAGAAAGCCATAGCTAAAGTTTTCTGACAGTTGCCAGCTAACCTCTGTTTAACATCCTTCAATGAAGGAGAATCCACCATCCTCTGAGGTGGTCCACTGTTCAACAGCTCCTGTCAAGATGTTTTTCCTAATGTTAAGGAAATCTTTCTTGTAATTCAAATCCATTTCTTTGAATTCTACCCTCTGGAACTACAGAAAACAAGTTTGCTCCATCTTCCACATAACAGTTCTTCAGATACTAGCCCCATTGTTGCTGTCCTTTCGCAAGCAGGAGAAGACCTTTCTCTTCAGGCAGGTTTTTCCTTGGTGTCAGATTGTCTGGGAGAGGTTTTTAAATGAGATGGTTTGAATTTTGTTGCTTCTAAATCTATTTTAGTAATGCTTTGCCTATCATTCTTAATAAAATGTCATTAATTTGTTTAATATTTGAATAATACACTGTTTTTAGCTTTAATATTGTGTTTTAATTATGTAAGCTGTCCTGGATCCTTAGGCAGGGTGAAAATAAATAAATAAATAAATAAATAAATAATGGAAGATGGGTATCATGCCCCATCTCAATCTCTACCTCCTTCAACCGTTCCTGATAGGGCTTGGTTTCCAGTTTTTCTGCCATCTTGGTTGCTCTTCTCTAGACATAGATAACCACTGAAAGAATCGCCATTACAGATAAAGCAACATATTTTTCCAGTTACTTTCACTATTTCTAGATTGTACCAGTTGGTTTGTTTTTTAGGAAAAGCTTTTACTAGGAAAATGTGAATATGAAGGATGGGAAACTTTTGATCCTCCAGATGTTCTACATAGTATAGCTCCTGCAGTCCCTTGCCATTGGCCATGTTGGGCGGGGCTGATGGCGGCTGTGGAGCTGAAGACCCAGAGGGCTGAATGTTCCAAAGCCCACGGTAAATGTTAGATAGTTTGGGAAATCTTTCCTGTCTCCCATAACAGAAGAAAGCAAAGAGAAAGTGTTTGAAGGTTGGTGCCCCAATTGTTACCTGATTAGTGCCCTGTTTTACATTTTCATTCTGGGGCAAAACTTTCTTTTCCATTCTGAATTACATTTTGTGAAGGTAAAGATTGGATAATCCACAGTGTGAAACTGGGTTTTTCAAAGCAATTTTATAATCAATGAAAGTGTGATTTTTCTGAATGCTTAAGTGCTTCAGTAAATGTTGTGGCATTAATTTTCATGATGAAAATGGCTTGAACGATTTTGAAATCGTAAGATGTTTTGTGCTGGTTTTGAATAAGAGTATAAGTAATGCTTGGTGAGGAGGTGCTGTTTGCTCATCTTGTCTGCTGCCTGTTTGTTCCTTGATCTGCTGCTGCTTTGGTGACACATTTTTAATAAACTGGATAAACTGGAACCCTGTATTCCATTATGCACATACATCTATGAACAATACATCTGTATGCTTGGATGATACATAATAAAGCCAACTACATTAAAATGTTGTGCTAGTACTATACTTTGCCTTTATTACCATACTTAGCTTCCTCATTTGTTGTTGTTATGTGCTGTCAAGTCGCCTTTGACTTATGGTGACCCTATGGATGAACAATCTCCAAAATGTCCTGTTCTCAACAGCCCTGCTCAGCTCCTGCAGACCCAATCCTGTGGCTTCCTTTAGGGAGTCTGCTTATCTCCTATTTGGTCTTCCTCATAGCAATTCATTTTATTTCTGTAAGGCCAAGAATTTCAACAAACATGCCACTGTGTCAGCTGCAACACTGTAAATACTGCATGCTTTTCCTGTCTTAGCATGAGTAGCTGAGTAACAAGCCAGCAGGGCTTTATTTATTTATTTAACCCAGATTTTCCAATTTGAGAGATTTTGTTGAACTCTTGTGAAAGTTCAGGCTTCAGTCTTGGCAGGAAAGAGGAGCCTTAACCCATTTGGTCAGTGACGAACAGGAGGCTGAACCATACAACAAATCTGGCTGCAGTGTCTGGCCTGGTTCAGATGTTATAGGCAGCAAAATTAAGTAAAATAGCGATAGCATGCCAGACTGGTGCTTACATTGGCATCAGTAAAATCTAGAGTGAGCTTGACCAATATTTCACCACTACAGCCATCTTTGCTTTGGTCAAGGGTGGGCAAAGCATAGACTGTGGCCGTGTGTGAACCCTCAGCCCCCATGATTTTTTAAACTTAATTCTTTTCTTTGTATAACAGTATCTTTATCTTCTATGGGATATGGGGGGTACGTTGGGCATTTTTTGGGACATCCCAGTCTCCCTGCCCCAGCAGACCCTCATTTTTTTAATTTTTTAATAAATGTTGCTAAAAATGTGGATTTAGAAATGTTATACATATTGAGAGGGAGGACAGGAGAGCAGATGTGTCTTTCCAAGTTCCAGGGAGAGCCCCAGACCTTTGGATGTGACCCACCTAATCCACACATGCACTGCACAAGAAACTGCCTTGTCGGTGTCATTATGTGTCTGACATGCCCAGTTTTACTGCCACTTCTGACTGACAGCTACTCTCTCCAGGTTCTCATACAGGTTTTCTTTCACAGCATCTGCTCCTCGATTACTGTAATTTCATTTTCTGCCAGAAAAGGTTTAAGATTTCCTATGAAAATTCACAATCCCAAATCAAGTTAATTGTCTTATTGGGTAATTAAGACATCATCTAAAAGCTGAACTTTGGAGTCCTCCAGGGATCTTCAGTGTACGGGGTATGGGAGAACCAGGGAGTGGGGTGATGTGGAGTGGAGTAATGTGGGGAAGAGAACTAGAGAAGTCCAAAAGGTGTTCTAGCTAAATGTTGACCACAGAATCTGAAACCAACATTCCAAAATGGAGAATACAAATGTGAACAATCAGCTGAAGGGCAGTGATATATATATATATATATAGAGAGAGAGATTTATATATATGCCTCACCTCACTTGAGGTGAGGCATATATATAAAGAGCAGTGCTCTAGCAGCATACAAAGCCTGTCCTAGTGAGTACAACTTGCAGGTTTTTCAAGTTGCTCGTAGCAAAGTCCAACAGACTGCCAGGAGATGTTCTAATGATTATTGGCTTCAGCTCTGCTCTCAGATACAGATAGCAGAGGACACAGGTAACATCAAGGGAATGTATGAAGGTATCAAGCAGGCTTTAGGTCCAATACAGAAGAAATCTGCTCCTTTGAAGTCTGCTACAGGCGTGATCATCCAGGACCGAGCACAGCAGATGGAATGCTGGGTGCAGCACTACTCTGAGCTATATTCTAGAGAGAACGTAGTAACCGAAGAGGCATTAAATAAATCAAGTGCCTGCCTGTCTTGGAAGAGTTGGACAGCGAACCAACTTTAGCAGAAATAAAAGTGGCCTTGGATTCCCTCGCCTCCAGCAAGGCAACTGGGAAGGATAACATCCCTGTTGAAGTGCTGTAAAGAGACCATCACCACTGAGCTGTATGAAATATTTTGTCTTTGCTGGAGGGAAGGTGGAGTACCACAGGACATGAAGGATGCAAGCATTGTCACATTGTACAAGAACAAAGGCGACAGGGGCGACTGCAATAACTACCGTGGCATCTCTCTTCTCAGCGTTTTGGGGAAGCTGCTTGCCCGTGTTGTGCTGAAGAGGCTCCAGGTGCTTGCAGACAGAGTCTATCCAGAATCACAGTGTAGATTTCGAGCCAATAGATCCACCATTGACATGGTATTTTCCTTCAGACAGTTGCAGGAGAAATGTAGGGAACAACAACAGCCTTAATAAGGCTTAATAAGAAGCTGACGGCATATACCAAGATCCAGGTCTATAGAGCCTGTGTCCTGAGTACACTCCTGTACTGCAGTGAGTCCTGGACCCTTTGTGCACGGCAGGAGAGGAAGCTCAACACGTTCCATATGCGTTGTCTCTGACACATTTTTGGTATCACCTTGCAGGACAAGGTTCCAAATAGAGTAGTCCTAGAATGAGCTGGAATTTTTAGCATGTATACATTACTGAAACAACGACGTCTACGTTGGCTCAGGCATGTCGTGAGAAGGGCTGATAGTCGGATTCCAAAAGATCTCCTGTATGGAGAATTAGTGCAGGGAAATCGCCCCAGAGGGAGACCACAGCTGCGATACAAGGATATCTGCAAGCGGGATCTGAAGGCCTTAGGAATGGACCTCAACAGATGGGAAACCTTGACATCTGAGCGTTCAGCCTGGAGGCAGGCGGTGCAGCATGGCCTCTCCCAATTTGAAGAGACACTTGTTCAGCAGGACGAGGCAAAGAGGCAGTCCTGAAACCAGCAAAATCAGGGAGCTGGACAGGGGACAGATTGTATTTGTCTTCAGTGTGGAAGGGATTGTCACTCTCAAATTGGCCTTCTCAGCCACACTAGATGCTGTTCCAAGTCCTCTATTCAGAGCACGTTACCATAGTCTCTCGAGACTGAAGGATGCCTACAGTGACAGTGGTATCAGCTTCAGGTTTCACTTGAGGTGAGGCAGAATCAATTGTTTCTTTCTACCTTGCTCGATAATTTTCTTTGAGATAATTCAGCAACTCTCCTATGCTTTTGTTAGAGCACAAACGCCTTGTGCTGGCTGGGATTAGAAGCGTCCAGTATATGGCAATCCCTGTGTCGGGCACATGAGATACAACATTTAGGTAGCATACTTGTCAACCCCCCCCCAAAAAAAATACCCCCAATTAACTAAACCAAAATACGAGTATTACCTAGTGGTTGGAGGTAAATGAAGTTCTCAGTGTACTCTTGAGGGCTGGTAATTCTCCTTTATAGTAGCTACTTACAGTATTTTCCTGGGAGGGGGAGGAGCAGTCTCCACTTTGGAACTGTAATTTAACTCCACAATCTGTTGTTTCACTATTTTGTCAAGACAATTTTTTGATGTTTCAGTTTCTCCTTAGAGCCCACGTTTGGCAATACCCAACCTCATGAAGAGACCTGGGGAACTTGGAAGTTTGCCTTGTCATTGCGTTTTGGTGTACCCATAAAGCCCAGCTGTGTTTCATTTTTATGAAAGTTGAAGTACATGTGCCTCATTCAGCATTTATGTAACATTTTGGTGTGGGAGTTGTAGTTTTTTGTTTTGTTTTCTTTGTTTTTTACTCGGGCATCTATACTTCAGCGCAAAGGGTGATGAGAGAAGCAGATCCATTCAAAGCAGGCATGGATGCTACACTGAACTCCCAGCTTTGATAACACACAAAGTCTCAGTGCCCCAAGGTCTATCAAATGAGCTGTCAGAACAATTCCGAAGCTCTTAACATGACAAAGGCAGCAAGTGATGTGGGCAAATGTTTAACACTTCATAAATCTTCTTGCTGGCTTATTCTTCTTCCCAAAACAACTGGAGCTGGAGTGAAACACTCCAAGGATTTTTACCCATTTTGATCTAAATGTTGTTTATAATCTCTTGTGAAACTTTTACATTGGAGTTGGAGCGTTTCTGAGTATGAAAAATTGAATACAGGGAGATGCAGGAAAAGAAGACAGAGAACAGTACAATGGCAGGCCACATCGTTCACATGTACCACTATGGCAATTTTTTATCACTTAGGATGAGAGCTTGTGCAAGATATGCCATCTGTTTTTTGCTAGTTCCAAGCTGGGCATTTAAGTTAGCACACGTAGAGCCCCTTTTTCTGCACACTACCTTGATATGCTTTATATATATATATAAGGCTGTTCACAGCAGAAAATGGCCTTCAGCACCTGGGGGACAAAGAAGGAGTGTTGATCCAGTGTGCCTCTCTTCACCCATCCCTTAGGTGTTCATTATGCATTTTGAACACCTTGAAGAGCAGACCACAGCTAGTTCATATTGCCAGTGTGCTCATAGTTGCTATGGCTGATTTGGCACCTAGTGGTTGACCTCCTGGCCACCGGCTTCTCTATACTTAGCCAGGCTCATCCTTAGTTAGCAGACATGCAGCCTAACATAGACTGCCATTGATGCCTTAACAGCTTGATACCACCTGCTAGAGCCTGTGCTCTGTTGGCATAGATTTTCAGGGCGTAGGGTCATGACCCTATTACAATGAGATGTCAAAGTATGACTTTCTGGAGGGTTTATTGTATACTTGAGAATATAGACTTATTCCTCAAAGTCTGGAAAGCTTCCAATAGCCAGAGCAAACAATCATGCATTAACTTCACCAGAGGTCTGATCCTGCAACATAAAAATTAGCAGTGATACCACAGCTATTTGTTTCATCTTGTGCTTGTGGAGAGACTGGCCCTGATGCACAAAACTGATAAGCTGCAGAGACATGTGCCTGCATGACTCATTTACTGAGCCTGCTAGATGAATGTCTGCCATCAAGAGGTTATCTAAATGAACACCTGTAGGACTACTTGATATGTAAAGTGCCATGGGCACAAAGCTTCTGAGCAAGGTGTTTCATTGATATGTTTAGAAATACTGCTGAGCTTCCCAGCTCAGTGAGTCCTTAAACAGTTATGTTTATCTTTAGAAACAAGATCCCAGACTTCTAATGTAATTTATGTTGTCGGATTTTACTTTCAAGATAACTGAGCTTTAAATATGAGATTAACTAGAATTTGAACAATCTTTTCTGAGTTGATTATTGCTTGTAGAATTCTAAATGCCTGCCTGTGATAACTTTCACTAATACATTCCTCAGTAGTCCCTGGTTCCTATAGACTTCTGAAAGATACCCAGTGTGGCGTAGTGGACAGAGTGATGGACTAGGAAAGGAGACCTGGGTTCAAATCCCTGCTTGGCCATAGAAACTCACTGAGGGAATGGAACTGGTAGAACCACTCCTTATCATTTACCTTGAAAGCTCTGTTCAGGTTGTTATAAGTCAGTTCTGACTTTACAGCACATAATAATCAAAACAAGGGCCTCTAGAGAGTGTACCATGATCAACAGGGTTGAAGGGATCCACAAGAACTCCATTGCTCACACAAGGAAATCTATCCATCTTGGCACCAGTTTCTAAGGCCTGTACCTTGTACTAGACCAAAGAGACACAAGAGGGCTGTTGCTGGTATACTGCACATCACGCTGTCCAGGAGCCTCCCTGCCTGAGCTAGCTGAGGTGATCTCAAGGGTAGTTTTGGATAACCCCAGGCTTGTTGTTCAGGGGAACATCAACATTCACACTGAGGCTGTCCTAACAAGTCCTGTTCTGGCTTTGATGGCTACCATACTAACTATGGAACTGTCCCAACACAAAGTGGGCCCAACACATGTGGCAGGTCATTCTTGGGATCTGTTTTTTTGCCTCTGGAAGAATGAAGGTTGATCTGTTCCTCTTTTTTTTGAAGGGGTTCTATAACCCTGATGTCATGGTCAGAACAATTTCCTTGTGAAGTTTGATGGCAGCAGACCTTCCCTGCAGGGGTGGGGTGGCCTTAAAATGATCCACCCTTGGAGACTTATGGAATCCAAAGGATTCCTGAATGCTCTGGGGAATTTCTGGCTGACAGGTCTGGTGATTCAGTCAAGGTCTTGTTGCCCCTATGGACCAGTGAGACAGAAAGGGCAGACAACACAATTGCTCCCAAGCAGAGTGGAGCCCTTAATACCCCTTGGTTTACAGAAGATCTATAGATAATCAAACAAGCCAGATGATGGCTAGAGCACAGGTGGTGCAGTCTCAAAGTGAGTATGACTGGAAACTAGTGAGGACTTCTCAGTGTGCCTACTATGTTGCAGTTAAGAGGGCAAAAAAGTTTTACTTTACCAATGTTATTTCATCCTTCAACTGCCTCCTAGCAGAATTGGTCTGAGGGGTTAACTGTTTGCTAGAACTGGACTCTAAAAGGCTAGGAGTGGAACCATCAGAAATCTGCTGTGAGATGTTTGCTAGGTGCTTTGAGGAGAAAGACTTGGAACTTGATGTCACAAATTTTACAGTGTCTAGTGCACCATCTAGTCAGTTTTTGAGGATCAGTTTCAGTTCAGCATGTGTGTGCATTCTACCGCATCTCTATGATTTACTTATTGACAGATAAATGGAACAATTCCATGGGAGAATGCAAAAAATGCTTTCCTAGGTCCTGATAGTTTCTTCTGGTAGGGTGGAAAGTGAGAGGTCTATGGTTCTTTTCTTACTTTGTTTTGACTCTTACAGCCATCTGATGTTTAAACATCTCCCCCCTCCCAGTCCCCCTGTGGGCTGAAATAACACCAGCTCCATGGCTGGCATGTGGGAGGGATGAGAAGGGCTTTGAACCTATTGACCCACAGCCTCTTTTAATAGACCACCTTCTTGTACCCCATGGCACTGGCAGTGTGATGTATATCCCTGTTGACCAGCAAGTTCTATTCATGTCAGTTAAATTCTAAATGGGGCTGAAAGTGCACTGTGTTCACTAGAGCTCTCTGATCCAGCACCCTCTGAGGACCTCACAGACGATTAAAAATTATTTTTTTTAACCCTCAACAAAATTGAAGGTGACTAGGATCCCGCTTCTGGTTTAGAAAAATGACTTTTGTTTTTAAATAGTGTGGTGGGAGGGCTGCAAATTATTTAAAAGATAAGTTGTTTTGATTAATCATTGTAAGGTGCCTTGTTTGTTTTAACAAATTAATAAACAAAATAATGTAATCATCTAGGAAAGAAATCTAATCAAGCGAAGGCAGAAAGGATTCATTACAACCTCCAAACAATGCTGTCGGAGTCAAGGAAGATTGTCATTTTCATTAGGACATGCTTTTCCTGATGAGAATTACTCTAGTACATAACGTTTGGAGACAAGAATGCAGGGGCTGACAGAATTTATACACCAAATAAACCTGGTTTAGTTGGGGAGTAGTCATGGGGATTTGCCTCTGTCATGCCTCTGTCACCTGAAATCCCACCAGGCCTCTTGCTGAGCTTCAGTGTCACTTTCATTGCCATAATTTATGGCATTATGAGACATGCTTTAAGCATTTGCTCCACAGCCTCCTCCAGCCACCATGCTGAATTTTGCAATTGCAAGCATTTTGTTTTGCTTTGGAGAAATGATCGGATCTATGATCATTGTCACCATCTTGCCCCAAATAGTAACTTGAAAAAGTTCCTTGTTTGGAAAGCCATCTCCTAGAGTCCCCCACCTCAAAAACATGTTATTAGAGCTCGAACAATTGTAAGCAGAGCTTTGGAAAATGAATTTTCTTTAAAGTCCTACAATCCTTCAGCGTGAAATCCTTAAAGGACAAAGTATATTCTTATGACAGAAAGAGTAAAAGGAGCAGCAACTACCACCTACATTATATATTATCCCTTATCCTTTAATTTATTTTTTAATCTTCTATCCCTTTCGGGGTTTTTGGCAAATATCAGATGTCAGTTGTGCAATGACTATCTGTTCATTTCAGAGAGCAAATTATTTACTGCTTTTATTTCTCCCTTTAACACTCCCGCCCCCTCCATTTTACTGGCAAAACCCAAAACCACCATTAGCAAAACAGATATAGGAACAAAAGCATACATTTGGATGTTCTGCAGAGAATGTCGAGTTCAATCTCAGTAAACAGGAAGCTGGGAGCTTTATCAGCACAAAGGAGACCAGTCATTTGTGACAACTGGTGATCTTTCTGCAGTGAACAAAAAACTCAGGAAATGGATTGAATGAACCACAACTAATAAACTTGAACATTCCATGGGAACAATATTCAAGTTCGATAATGCCTTTAGTAACAGTTTACTATTCAAAATTTTCCCAGAAGTAGGTCTGATAATGGAAAAACACAGAATAGAAGTGTTCCAATGAGAGTGATTTTCTTATCCTCCTTCATTTCTGTAGCTGTTGTACTGTGCTCCATTCCAGGTCATTTTATTTCCTCTGTACGCCTGATATGTCAAGCATGTGGATCACCTCAGTTTATAAGGCAAATGCCTGCGAATGGCTTAGTACATATTAGTCCCCACTTCTTGTTATTATTTTGTACAGTGTTCGTATATTTTAATGATAGAGAAATAGAACAGAAGTCACAGACCTGTGTCATAAAGATAGAATCTGGCAGAAATAACTAGTGCTCAAGGCCATTGTTGAGATCCAACCCTAGACATGGGTGCTTCGTATCCATGTCCAGGGGATATGAATATGAAGCACAGCATCACAGGTGCCACTGCAGTCCATTCCCACCCCCCAGAACCACCTCGGTCCACTCACCAGGCAATGCACGGCGCACATGTCCATCAGTGTAGTTGCAGCAATCACAGAAGTAGTCCAGCTGGCACTCACCCACCTCTCCCCGCAGCCCCTCAGCAACTGAGCAGGGAGACTAATCTTCCTCACTGGAGTGGTTGGCTGTGGGGAGAGGTGGGGAAGTGCCAGTGGGGCTACTTCCGCGATTGGCGTGACGACGATGCTGATGGATGCACATACCATGCAGAGCCCGGTGAGTGGACTGGGCTGGTTTAGGGTGAGTGGGAATGGATTGCCGTGGCACCTGTGGTGCTGTGCTTCATATTCGTATCCTCTGGATAGGAATACGAAGTCCCCAATGTTCAAATGTCCCCAAAGTCCAGCACCAATGTTCGAAGCAAGAGAACAGCAAACACTAAGCAGTTAGCATGCCAAACACTATGATAAATGCAGGTCATTTTCATATCACAATCAGGAACTGAGGCTGAGGTAACAGGATAATCCCCAAGGAAATTCTCCTGCACTATCCACCCGCTGAAAGAAATGGAAGGACTGAAAGAGAATGGAAGTCTGGAGAGGAACAATTTGCTGTCCTTAAAAAGCTCACCACTAAGTCATATAAGCAGTAATGCAGCAAGCCGGTACACAAGTTACCTTCTTTCTCATTATGCTGGTTGTGCCTCCAGAGGCCCTGCTCTTCACTCAAACACTGCTAGAAGTATGCCACTCAGGGACAAGTGACAGGGATTTTTCAGTAGTAGCCCCAACATTTTGGAATGCCCTCCCTCAAGAGATCTGTTTTGCTGCTTTTCTTTTCAAGTGTAGGGAGACATCTGAAATGCAGACTATGGTAGACAACATGTCACTCTCCAGGAATGGAAATGCCCTTCAGCACCTCTTGGCCCTCCAGTATTCCCACACCACTAAAAAATGTAATTCCCCCTGTACCTCAAACAGTCCCTTTGTGCCATCTTTAAGATGTGGGAAACAATTTTGCCGGGTTATTAGCAGCTGTTAGGCACAAATTATTCTGTTGCCGTATTGTGTTCCTGCTATTATTTCTGAGGAAAATATTTGTATGTTCAAACATAAGAACAGCACTGTTCTAGATTCAAAACTTTTCAGTCTTATTTCAAATAGATGTGCACTTTTGTGAAGCTGCTGATTAAATAATCTCCGGAATAATTTTCAGCTGTTGGTTTTTTCCAGTTCTGTATTCCAGCAAGGCAGCATATTTAACCCATAACTCATTTTGGAAGGGCAGCAATGCAAGAATTAGAAAAAATCATTAAGTGTAAGGACTGGAGATGGGTGTTTGTGCTTAGTACAGCTTCATATGAAGTATGAAGTGCCAGCACCACAGGTGGCACTGAGTTCCATCTCCATCCCCTGAGGTCAGCTGGTCCACTTACCAGGTTTCACACGCTGACTGGGGTCCTTCTTTGGCAGCGGTACTCCAATCCAGGCAGGATCCCAGCCAGCCTTTCCCTGCCTCCTCAAGCAGCCACCACTCTGGCAAGGAGGCGGGACAGGAAGTCTCCCTGCACAGCTTATAAGTGGTTGACTGTCTGGGGAGGTGGGGAAAGGCTGGCTGGGCTCCTACCTGGATTGGAGCCACTGCCAAAGAAGGACCCCAGCAGTGTGCAGAGCCCGGTAAGTAGATTAGCCAGCCTGGGGGGAGAGAGATGGAACTCAGTGCCACCTGTGGTGCTGCACTTTGTGCTTTGTACGAAGCTGTAAGAAGCACGAAGTGCCCATCTCTAGTAAGGATGTGTCACTGGAGACCTCAACCAAGATCATCCACACTCTTGTATCCCTGAGCACCATGTATGGGTGTGAAAGCTGGAGAGTAAAGAAAGCTGAAATGAAAAAAGTTGATTCATTTAAGATATGGTGCTAGAGGAGAGCTTTGTGGATACCTTGGGTGGCCAAGAAGACAGACAAGTGGGTCCTAGATCAAATAAAGCCTGAATTATATCTGGAAGCAAAAATGATGAAACTGAGGCTGTCCTACTTTGGGCACATAATGAGAAGGCAAGATTCTCTTAAAAAGACAATAATGTTGGGAAAGGTGGAAGACATCAGGAAAAGAGGAAAACCAAACATGAGATGGAATGACTTCCTAAAGGAATTTGCAAGAGCTGAACAGGGCTATTGAGGACAGGACACTTTGGAGCTCTCTCATTCATAGGGTCGCTATAAGTTGGATGTGACTTGACTGCACGTAACAGAGGGCCAGTTCTTTATATATTACTGTTATACTTTATATCTATTACTGTTAGCCGCCCAGAGTAGACTTCGGTCTAGATGGGCGGGGTATAAATTTAATAAATAAATAAATTTATTATTATCTGCTGTGATCATCATACATTTATGTGCATTTCCCCAAAAATACTGTATTGATTGGAAAACAGTCTGTTTTGTCTTAAGGATAAGAGTGTTCATATCCTGGAGGTATGCAATTTGGGGTAATATGTTTAATTTTGGGCGCAAGGGCATCTAAAAGTTAGATCTTTTTTAGCTGAATGACTGAGCTCTGTTTTAAAGTTTTGCTGAAATATGAAACAGGGAACTGGAAATCAGGAATAAGGAAACAGCCCTTGCATTGTAAGTTCAGGTTAGTGCTAAGAAGGGCCTTATTTGCTGTCTTTGGCATCTGCTCCGTAAGAGCTGACCAGGGTCCTGATCTCCTGTAGCTGACAGCTGTTCTCTCTTGCTCAGTCTTGTCAATGTTACTCTCTATGGAAGCTAGTACTTGGAGTCATAAACAAAAGACCATATTCAGGAAAGACAAAGCCTTATCCAAGTTAACTAAATATCTGCATTAAGGAAAATATGGTTTTTGTTGCAGACCTGGGGCAATATTACATTTTAGACAACATCTCCCAGAAATCTTTAGCCTGCCTGACAGTGGAGATTCTGGGAGTTACAATCAATGGTAATTCTGGGAGTAGTGTAGGTACTGGCTGCAGAGCCAAAAGTTGAGAGTTCAGTTCCCTAGTGTGCTTCCTTGACAGGAGCTGGACTTAGTGACCCATAGGATCCCTTCCAGCTCTGCAGTTCTAATGTGGTGTTAATGGTGAGTTACCGTCCAATTATTTCAGAGTTAAAATTAACGCTGATAAAACTAACTTTTCAGAGTCTGTTCTTTTGCCTTTGTGATTCAGAGACGGAAAATATGTGTGGAAGGAAGTGAAGTCAAGTCTGAGGGCTCACCCAAAACAACTGTATTGTCCCAGTTGATGTGAGAGGGAAGCATGGTATCTTTCACTCATAGAGCCATATTCACTCACTCCAGGCTTCCATGCCTGTGTGGAGATCTGTCTCATCACAATTTTGAAATATAACCATATATATTAGGATTTAGCAATTATATATAGCCAATGAAATTCATATGTATAGCAAAGCCCAGCATATAGTGTCCCTCAATGAACCAAGGGAAGACAACCATTGTTTGAGATGCATACATACCTTCCCTACCTTTAGCAAAGGTATGCTAAAACAATAAAATACTCGGGCTTCATCCTGAAGGAATATCAAAGGGAAATCCTCAAAAAGGAATTTCAAAGAAACATCCTGAGAAAGGGAATATCAAAGGAACTTCCTGGGAAAGAAAGTTCAAAGGAATACCAATTTAAATTACTCATTTTATGACACGTTGTGTGTTTCTTAAATAACTATGTAGTATCTTTGATTCTGTAGACTATCTTTATGTCCATTGCTGTATATCATAGAATCATGGAATCATCGTAGGTTTGGAAGGGACCTTGGAGGTCTTCTAGTCCAGCCCCCTGCCCAAGGCAGGAGACCTCATACCATCCCAGACCTCATTCCATCCTGGACAGATGGCTGTCCAATCTTTTCTTGAAAACCTCCAGTGATGGGGCACCCGCAACATCGGGAGGCAATCTGTCTCTGCTGACCATTATTGAATAAATGCTTTCCTAAACCTTCAATATGCCCCATTATAATTTTTTAAGAGAAAAGTTCTCCACACCTATCATTCTGAAAAGAGGAAATGACTCAAAGACCACACCCATTCCCGATCAATCAATCAATCAATCAATCAAATAGAAATGCTCAAAAACCCCACCCGAAACCGTCCATAGCAAATGGGACTCAGAGTAAAACCCACACTGAGAAGCAAGAAAGTGACAAGAAGCATCTCTGTGTTGACTCATCCTGACATACTTGTTTCTCTTAGGAGGTGGTGGTTTACTTCTGAGTAAATGCACTTCCTCTGAAGTGGGGGGAGGGAGAGGAAAGGCCACCATCTGGGCATGTTTACTTGCAAGTATTGCGGAAGGAGGCTGACTTGGAATGAGCAAAACAAAAACAAAAAACATGTGGAGGAGGCAAACCGTGCAACTTTTTTTCTACTAGGACATAAACAAACATGAGAATGTGATCTGAGTTCATATCCATGTGTGTGCGCACAGTCATGCGTGCATGCCTAAATGCATGCATGCATCCCTTCTTTTGTTAAAAAATGACCCAGTCAATGTGACACATACACCCCTGGTTTCCCAGAGAGTTAGGAAGAAACAGCCTTACTCTGTGCTGGAGAGAACTTTCCGATAGCTTGCTTCACAGCTGGTGCGAGGGTAACTCTAATTGTGCATGGCCCTATTAGGAACAAGACTTGTTTGGGACCAAGGAACACACTGGTCCTCAAAACAAACAAACAAACTCCAAACAAAACAAAACAGTTCACAAGTGAGGGAAAATAATCCACGAGTAGAAGAGTAGTGGAGGGGATCCATTCGAGTGCAACATCATGTAGATCTGTTAAACTTATTCAGATCAATGGATGATGGAACCACCTCTTCAAAAGGAGCCAAAAGAATATGTGGATAAGCCTTAAGGGTATCCATCTATAGATGAAGAAGGAACAGAGCAGACAAAACCTTGAAGAAACACACCAGGAAACCTTAAGTACTGACCTCTCCCTCTGCTGCCCCCTGTGGACAGAGAGTGTACTCTTCTCTTGCCTCTCTGGGACTGTTTTCTAAAAGATCATTGCGAACACAATAAACGTTGCAATGATTTGAAATTTTAGCTTGAACAACAACAGCAACAACCACCACCACCAACAACAACAACACAAATTCAGTCTACATTGGACACTACAGGAATCACCATATGACATGCATTTCATGCACCAACATGGTGCCAGAGCAGAGCCATCCACAGAAAATAGTGTCTTCCAAAGTCTCTCTAATCCAAGAGTGTCAGGAACCAATTCTTGAGGCAGCTCTGTCTTTCAAAGTCTTCCTCTTTGTTCAAGAATCCAAGGCTGTAAGATCATTCTGAAGACAAAATAATCAAGACCCTAAAATAAAATGTTTTGTCAGATACACATACATTGCTTCTTGGCCTTCTGGCTAAGATCAAGTGTAGTACAAGATGATAACTAAATGGATTTTCCCTTCTACTGTGCCTCTTCCATACATGTATTGGCATTTGTGTTACCAAAACCAAGGGGATGAGTGTCTAAATCCTACTCCAGGAGACAATAAGCTCCTTCTTTCTGAACTGGAACTGAAACGTTATAGTTTCAGTTCCCCAAGGATTTTTCTATCCACTTGGCAGAGTCAAATAGCCCATGGGGTTTACACAAGCACTGTAATGAATTGAAGGATACTGGGAATTGTAGTCATATAAAGATGGAGTCTGTTAGGTTCTGTGTAAGATGAGTTAAAAGCAATGGAATGTGTGAGACTGTTTTTGCAGAGCTGACTGGTACAGAGATGCCTGGTACAGAAGATAAGGAGGCAAGGCCGAAGAAGCTGAAAGGAAGACCAAACAAGAATACCGCTTAATTGGAAGCGAGATAAGGCACCTGTGGATCTCATGTGAAATATGGGTGGAGAGTTGTGTTAAGTTTTCTTGCAATTAATTGGTTGATAGATAGACAGTGTCAGGAAGAAGGAGGTCTTAGACATGTAGAAAAATGATTGTTTGTGTATGTAAAATGCTGGTTCGTGGCATGTTAAAAAATGCTTGCAGAATGTAAGAGAAAAAAGGTTTGCCTTTTGAAAAGAGGAGAAGGGGGAGTGAATAACCCAGCTTGGAAGTCAAAATGATTTTTAGCTTAGATTTTAGTTGTTCTTATTTTAATTAGAAATAGCAGCTTTATTTAACCATTGTAATGGGTGGATATGTTAAATGCTATTGCTTTACTGCAACAACTGTATTCTAATGAAAACTACTTTATTTTCTTAATAAAACAAATATAATTTTTACAGAGGACTAGTTTCTTGAAACAGCAGGACTTACACCTAAACCCAGTGGAGATTGGAGAAGGTCACTAAGTTGCTACTATATTTGAGTGGTCCTACTTTACCAGGCTGTTGTATTGTCTAAGGAAGCACAAAGTCAATGCTTTGTTTACTTGGAAAGTAAGCAAAGGTTTTCTTTTAAGGTCAGGATAGTCCATGGGGCTTATGCTACGCACTTCTGAAGCTTAAAGGACCTACCTCAGAGATAAAGGTGGTAGTTTTGCACCCACAGTGACTCCCTATCCAAACATCATTCTCTCTTTAGGGAGAGGTGATCGTTACATTGTGTCATTTACAACACTCTTTGTCAAACCCTACCAGCTTAGGCCACCATGAAGAAGACAAGAGATGCTGTCTGGCAGCATTTAGGAAGATGTGAGTTGCCTGCCCTGCTTCTACTGCAAGGACAACAATGGCTGAAATCCTGTTGCACGGTTACGCAAATGTTGTAACTTTTAGACTCAAATTGCTGCCAGGTAAGAAATCTATGTAAGCATTACCTGTTGCACGCTGAGTCAAACAACTTAGTAGGAAACAGATAATGTCTATGGAGATTTCTTAACTTATGGCTAGAGATGGGCACGGACCTTCACACAGTTTGGTGGTTCCCAGCCTGCCTCAGCTGGTGGGCACCCACTCAGAGGCAGCACTTGGAGGAGGGGGGAAGGGAAGCTGGGTGCCGCTTCTGAGTTGGCACCCACTAGAGGAGGCCAGCCTGGGAACCACCAAACAACCATTTGGCCAAAGGACAAACTGACATGAACCGCTGAACCAGCGGCTCATGCCCATCTCTACTTTTGCCTGTTTGCTACCAAAAGTTACATCATTTGTATAGCTGCGCAAATGGATTTCAGCCAATAAGTCGTGGGTCACCTTCAACAGATCTTTTTCTTGCAGATAAGTTGCCTTCAGGGATACATTTCAGTAGCATGTTAGACATGGCCCCTTAACATTCTGCTCAAAGAAGCCAGAGATTAATTGAGTCACATTCACCCTTTTGCAAACAGATAGGACATTTTAAAACCAAGTTAGAAGGCAAAAGGACTATGTTTCATAGATCACTATAAAAACACAGTTGTTAGGAAAACAAATGCAGTGTTTAAGAGTGCCAATATTTGTTTTTTATGAGATATTGGAGAACTTTTAATGGAGGGAAAGGTGGGTCTCTGGGCACCAAAATCAAACACTGATGGGGTAGTGGTGGTAGAATGAAGGATGGGATTAAAGGCATCCAGACTGCAATATGTTATTAAAGCACACCCTGTTTCAATGCCGGGTGCTCTGCTCATCAATCTCTGTGTAATTTGCAAACAAGATAGATGAGAGTTGTGCTCAGAGAAGCTACATTTCATGCCTTCTTTATTATACCATTTGTGTAACCAGGCAGTAACCTTGAAATGCAGATTTCAAAGGACATTTCCAGGATCAATGCGTTCAAATCAGTTACTCTCCTGCCAGCATGGGTTGAAATTGCTTAGCTGTCAAGGTTTCTAATGTGTGGCTTTGCTATTACTCTGTGAAATAAAGAAGTTCCAAATGAACATTGATGACAGCATAGAGACCTCACGGAGGAGCAGCAAGCAAATGATTTGGACTTCTAAAAGTCACACAGGGTAGAGTGGGAATAAATTGTATTAGTTAAATTGCATGGATAACATTGCCTTTGGTGGACTCCTGTTTTGCTTCTTGACACTTGATTATATGGAGGAAAGTGAGGGCAGGAGAGTTAATGGAGAACTGTCCTTTTATTTCCCCAGGGGGTCGGAGCTGAGTCACAAGGCAGCACCACATGTTCGGACTTGAGCAAGTGCTGTTTTTGTGCTTTGCTTTCCCAGATCTACTAGAGCAGATGGAGGAAGGGGAGATGAATAAATTCCAGTGAGTTTTAGAGAGTTTGGGTATGCTGAACCATAATTGCCAAAATGAAACAGAAGTGGGGGAGGAGAGCATAAGTCATTTAGATAACAGGATGCATTTTTTAAAAAAAACCCAAAATAGTTGCAGCAATGTTCTCAGTATTTGGCTTGCAATGTTATTAATGCCAATCAAATACTGACCAATACTCTCTCTCTCTCTCTCTCTCTCTCTGTGTGTGTGTGTGAATTTAAGGGTGAGAAATTGCACCTTTTGCATGCAGCTGTTCGAGGTAGTTCCATGGAACTGTTTATTTATTTTTTTTATTTTTATTTTATTTTTTTAATTTTTCTTTTTATTATTATTATGATTATGTATAAAATCCATCTATGCTTATTTAACATCGTGTCACCTGGGTTCAGCTTATAATCATTTGTTAATACAACTACAGTATATATTAAGCTCTTAATCTATACAACGTGGTTCTAGCCATTGATAAAACAAGTTCCATGTTTGATAATATTCTGCATCTTCCTTTCCTTTGATTTTCAATGTCAGTCTATCCATTTCGGCGCAGTCCAATATCTTTTTAATTATTTCTTGATCTGTTGGTGTTTCTTCATTTTTCCAGTGTTGTGCAAATGTAATTCTTGCAGCTGTTAAGATATGCAGTATTAAATATACATTTTGTTTATCAACACTTTCTGGTATTATACCTAATAAAAAGAGTTCTGGTTTAAAATCTACATGTTTTTTGATTATTTTAACAAGCCATATATGTATTTTTTTCCAAACATTGTTTGCTTTATCACAGGTCCACCAAAGATGATAATAAGTTCCAGTTTTTTTATGACATTTCCAGCATTTACTTGACCTATTAGAGTACATTTTAGCTAGTCTATCGGATGGTAAATGCCATCTATAAAACATTTTATATAGGTTCTCTTTATAAGATGTTGCCATTGTCATTTTATAGTTTCTAGACCACAGTTTTTGCCATTTTTCAAAGTTAATATTATATCCAAAAAATTTTGCCCATGGAACTGTTTATTATATCTCTCAGTCCATTGGTGAGTTGTCCACAAGTACAGATTCTCCCAAGAAATGAAAACAAGTGATATAACATACAGCTGGGTGGAGACAGAGACTTCCCATTCTCTCCTCCATTTCCACAGATACTTTTCTATAGGCACTCTTAAACTTCATAGAGATAGATCTGTATCTTCTACCATCCTAAATTTTATATTAGATCTGTGAAATAAGATGCAGTTCTACTCCACAGATTTTATTATGTTTTTTTATGTGGGTTATAAAAATGATTCATTGAACTATTGTGCTGGAGAAGAGCTTTGCCATTACCTGGACCACCAAAAAGATAAACAAGCGGGTCCTAGATCAAATCAAGCCTGAACTATCTCTGAAAGCTACAATGGCAAAACTGAGGCTGTCACATCATGAGAAGGCAGTATTCTCTGGAAAAGACAATACTGCTGGGAAAAGTTGAAGGTAGCAGGAAAAGAGAAAGATCAAATACGAGATGGGCTGACTCCCTAAAGGAAGCCATAGGCTTAGGTATGCAAGATCTGAGCAGGGCTGTTGAGAACAGAACATTTTGGAAGCCTCTCACTCATAAGGTCACCATAGATTGGAGGTGACGTGACTGCACATAACAACAAGAGATGGCAATTTTTTAAATATTGTCTACTGTTATCATCATACACTTATGTGCATTTCCCAATAATGACTACATTGTTTGGTAAGCAGTCTGTTTTGTCTTAAGGATAAGACTGTCCATTTGACAGCACATAACAATAACAACAACAACAACAGATCAATATGTTAAACTATACACAAAGACAAAATAGAAAGGTCTGATCACCTGTCTTGTCAGGTGAGCAGCCACGGCCAGACAGCTGATCAGACCTTTCTGTTTACCATAGACACTTCTACATTTGGAGTTACAACTTACAGAAAATTAGCCTTTGGATTTTAAATTGTCACTTATAATCTAGCATTTTAAGTTAGTTACTTTCGACTGTTTGCTCCAGCTCCTACCCCTTCTCCTTAAATAAAACCAGCAAGAAAGCAGTCTTTCTTCATCAGGTTCTCTGTCTGTGCAAGTGTGAGGTGTTAATCTTGGCTTACCTTTGCAGTGAGTCCAGGTTTATCCCCAACTACGGTAGATCCACTGATATCAGTGGGATGTACAGTATGTTAGTGTTAACAAACAAGTCTCATTATTTCAGTGGGTTAATCTAGCTGGACCTAATAGGATTCAGTAATTTGTCAGCAACTTGTTGGCTTCAGGTTGGCCCAATTTACACATTACTTTTGAGTCATAGTAGCTGCTAAACACTCTCTCTCTTTCTCTCTCTCTCTGTCACACACACACAATCAGTAGTTCATAAACTATTAATTATACTTAGTGGACCCAGAGTTACATGTCTAGCAGGACTACTGACACAGTTACAGGAAGCACCCACCAGACTGGTGGATCTATGTAACGGGCAACTTGGCATGTTTCTAATGCAGTATTGGAGCCCATTCATTGGAAGGAGTGTTTAGTGGTTACCAAGAAGCAGCAGTAACCTGTGCTTCAATCTTACATTATAAATACAAAGTTCTGGCAGACATTATTTCACTACCTTGCCAAGTGGCAGAATCCTGGGTTCTTCCACAGGTAAGCTATCAACAAATAACAACCCTCACAGTAGTAGGACATGCCAGTTTTTCGTATTGTCTCACAGAATCATAGAGTTTGGAAGGGACCTCAAAGGCCATCTAGTTGAACTCTTTGCCAATGTGGGAAATTCATTGATGTTGCATCCCTGAAAGGGGGCCATTCAGCCACAAGCTTAACAACCTCCAAAAATGAGGGCCAAACACTTTCCAAGGCAATCTGTTCCACTGTCAAACAGCTCCTTCTGCTCTTTTTGATATTTAGCCAAAATCCCCTTTGCTGTAACTTGAATCCTTTGGTTCAGCTCCTACCCTTTAGAGCAACAGATAACCAACATGCTCAATCATCTGTGTGACAGCCCTTCAAGTATCTAAAGATGGCAATTAACTTGTGCCTTCAAGCATTTTCTCAGATGGCTTGTTCTCCATGCATCAAACCTTTCCACATTATATGCTTCTTGAGCCCTGTTTTTTTTAAAGAAGAAGCCTTGTTAGTCTGTGCAACCATATCCAGACAAAAATAAAAGCAGAAAACAAAAACAAAAGGCAGAAATGTTGTAGCACCTCAAAGATCAACTGTTACACTTCAGTGGCTAAGATCATATTGCTTAGTGTAGAAAATCAGTCTAGAGTAGGCCCACTAAATCAATGGGGATTTGGTGAGTCAACTCCTCTGGAAGTTCCATTGATTCAAGTAGGCCTACTCAAAGTCAAAGTTAGAGTAGGTCCCAACTCTTCATTGATTCAATGGCCCTACTCTAGTGTGATTTACTGTGCTAAGCAATCAGATTTTGGCTACTGACTTGTGAGAAGACCAGGATGAGAAGACCACTTGGGAATTTGGTCCTGACCCAACTGACTTGGTAATTTTTTTTGTACTCCGATACTGTTGTTTCCAACTTATGATGACCCTATTAATTAATAAGCTCCAAAAGGTGCTGTTATTAACAGTCCTGCTCAGATTTTGCAAACTGAAAGCCCAACTTCCTTTATGGAGTCAATCCATCTCATATTTGGTTTTCCTATTTTACTCCTGCCTTCAACTTTTCCTAGCTTTATTGCCTTTCCCAGTGAGTCTTGTCTTTTTTCATGATATGCCCAAAGGTCAGTAGCTTAAGTTTAGTCATTTTCACTTCCAGTGACAGTTAGGTGTGATTTTATCTAGAGCCCATTTATTTGTCTTTCTGGTTATCTATGGTATCTGTCATCCAACTCCACATTTCAAATAAATCTATTCTTTTCCCTTCCAGCTTCCTTCACTATGTAGCTTTCACATCAGTATACGATGAGGTTATCATACTCTGAGCACATCATGCGAAGACACGACTCACATGTGACTTGGCAACACATACCATAACAATTTATGGATTTTTTTAAAATGTGAAGACCATTTCACTGAATACCACCTGGCCTTGGATTAAATCCTATTGAAATCAGTAGGGCTCATATCTTACTAGTTAGGCATAGAACTGCATTGTAAATTAGCAGAATTATTCTGCTTCTAATGGGAAATCTTGCAGCACATTCCAGAGAGGGCTGCAGTACGGCAGAAACTTTGTATAAGTAAATCATGTGAAAACAAACAACTGCCTTAGAGAATTCCCAGTATAAATTTTACAGTGTATAAAAATGGAGCAAAAGTAGGTAAACACGGAGAAGGTGAGAGGAAGAGGCATCAGGAGAGGCAGGTGTGTTTGCATAAATTAGTCAGCTACCAGGGTCTGACAACCTAAGCAATGCCCGATAGTAAATGAAGTACACTGAAGTTGGGGTGGTGTTAGGGGAAGAACAAAGCTGGGAAAACAGATGCTATAGGGAAAAAATGCAGAAAAGGAAAAATGAATTGGGGAGTTAAAAGTCTTATTTTTAGCTATCTAATTAGCTTTGTGAGTTACTGATTTGCATCCTTCCATTGAAAGGATTAAAGTCTCATTTCTGATATATGTTCTGTTTTATGTGCCGTCAAGTCGTATCCAACTAACAGTGACCCTAAAAGGGCTTTCAAGGTGAGACATTTAAGGAGTGGTTTTTCCAGATCCATGAGCTTCCATGGCCAAGCAGGGATTTGAACCCAGGTCTCCTGAATCCTAGTCTGCCATGCTATCTACTATACCACACTGGGTATCCACATGAGATAAATTTTGGGTGCTCCCAAATGTGTATCTAACTTAGTCCTTAATTTCTTCTTCTTCTTCTTCTTCTTCTTCTTCTTCTTCTTCTTCTTCTTCTTCTTCTTCTTCTTCTTCACTCAATCATTCATTCATTCCTATCAGAAGAAACCTAATGATGCTTCCAGAGTAGAAAGATGAGACAACAGGGCACTGTTGTTGCCCAGGGAGCGCCTAAATACATTCACAGTCCTCAAATTCTTCATGGAGGCTCCTTTTTTGTCTTCCACTCTGTAAGCTGGAGGTGGGCTGATGCCTGCTGCCATGCCCTTTGTTACTGGAACTATATCTGTTACTATGATGATGTGGGGTATTATGTTTACCTAACGCTCAATGACCCATATATTTAATCATTGAGAAAAGCTGTTACCCAAAAAGTAACAGTATGTATGTGAAGTCTTTGATTAAGCAGAGGATTCAAGATTCTGACAGACATAATTCATTGGTAATGTCTAATAGTTCTGCCTTACCATACCTGACTCTTGAGTCCTCGAGGGGGCTATGCATTGGAGTTTTTGCAAACCTTGCATGCTGCCGTTAGCAGGTTTGGCTGAGAAGGACTTTTCTGGGCTGGGATGACTATCAATCTATCCAGCAGTAACCAATTGTTCTTTCCCTGCCTCTGAATTCAAAGTCTCTGCTCTGTGTGTCTTTTCCCCCCTCTCTAGAGTCTGTTGAAGTGTTTTGCTGAAAGCAGTCATGTTTGTCCTTTTGTCATGTTTACCTGTCTCAGCTTTTGATTGCTGAGTGTAAGATACACATTGCCTGTCCCTCCTAAATCTTCCTGGGTGTATCTTTCCCTCAATATTCTTTCAATACCAGAGTTGCCAAGCTCTGAACTGGCAGAGTAAGCTGCGATGTTTCCTATTTCTGTTCAACTATTTCTTCAGTTATATTGAGTGTAATGATTTCCAAGCGAATGGCAAAATAAAAGATGTGAAATCTACAACAAAATATTCCAGTGTTTCTGATCAGTTCAAGGTTGAAGCCATGCTGTTTTTCAGGATATCCCCATCCACCCTCATCTTTTTCCCATCCTGTCACTCAACATGCTCAGTTCTCATATGCCCCCAATGAGACTTCTCCCAGAGATTTGTAGTACTTCAATAAACACTGGGTTCCTCTGAACCTGCTGGCATTTCTTCTTCCCCTTACTTTTTTTGGTATATGAATGTCAATATTTTGCCTACATAAAGGATGGCACTCAGAGGATAACACAGTGGTTCATGGCAAGCCCCCTAGATAACACAATAAAACTAGCCAATATTGCACAAAGAAGTTATCACAAAGCAAATGAAATACTACTTGGTAGTTATGCTATACTGACTATGGGAATCCCAAAAAGTGACTTTTCCCATCTCTGAACAAGCAGTCTTGAAATGTATGGGCAAGACAGTTTTGTCTGCTCTAACACAAATCAAGGATCTCCTGCTGGCTTATACATTGTATTTCTACACATTTGACTTATGAAGCTGGAATCCTATTGAAGCTTGTGAAAAATTTGCATAACCTGCTGTGGCTAACTGTGACTAATTGAGAAAGTGCTCGGACATTTCGGGTATAGTCAGCCACAGGAACAAGCATATGTCCGAGATACACCCTGACACTTCATCAGTGAGCTCCAGCAAGTTGTGTGAATCGTATATGAACACCAGTGGGATTCTGACCACTGTCTTATTAATCCAGGAAGTAGGCTTTCTATCTGAAAGTTCAGCTATAAGCCACTTTGTTTCACCATAGACATAGAACTACCACTCAGTTCATCAGGGAGTCTTTTGACATGGAAATTTATGTCTCTGGACCCTCAGTTGATTAAGACTTTTGTTGCAATTTGTCAAGTAGAGTCTGACTTATGGTGACAATTTAGGACAATAATTAATGAAACACTTCTGTGCTATCAAGTTGATTCTGAGTTGTGGTGACCCCTTGCTAGGGTTTCCTAGGCATAAATTCCTCAGAAGTGGTTTACCATTTCATCCTTCTGGGGATGCTCTGGGACTGTGCAGCTTGCCCCGGTCTACACAGGCAGGCTCTTTTGTCAGGAGACACAGTGAGGAATTGAACTCCTGAACCCTGGCTGTGCAACCAGTTTCTCTGATTCACTGAAGTATTCAGCCAGCTTACAATCAAGGATAGCAACCATAAAAATGAACAAGCTTTGACACTTTAATGTATTATTCCCTTCCACTATAAAAAGTAAAAACAGGGGTAGTTCTTGCACCATTTAGTAATGGTCTATTAAATGTTTCTGTTAACTCAGAGTTACACATGATAGTTATCTTGTATTTTTCTTGCTGGGTGAAAATATCATGCCTAAAAAAATTTAGACTATAATTCTGTCATGGATTGATGTATCTAATTAAGTCTTCAATTCCTAGTGATGAGTGAACAATTTACAATACCATAATTTCTGTCTATGCAGTGGAAAAAGTTGTAATGGATTTAATCATCATCATCATCATCTTACAACTGCAGAGATGGAAGATGACCCTATAGATAATCAAGTCAAGCCACTCTGAAGGAGGCACAGTGAAGAGCCGATCTCCCAACCAGATACCTAAACTACTCAGCTATCCAGCGGTTCTGATTTGAAATATTTCTCCTACTCACATTTTGATTAAATAGAAAAAGATTTCAAGTAGTATGGATCCTCTGAAAGAGACACAGAAAAAAAACCCAATTTCCTAATAATAACATTTGTGACAGTCAGTAGATGGTGTGTGTGGCATGAGCAGCAAGGTTTTTGCAGTCCTTTGTTAGTTGCCCATGAAAAGGGTCACACCTTTGGAAAAACATACATTTTAGGGATTTGCAGCCCCTAGACTAACATAGCTAGCAAAGCACTGGCCATGATGACTGTTTGTAAAAATTGTCGGGAAATGTTATCCTGTAACTTTTCATTTCATGCTTTGCTTGTCTGTCACTAGATACAGTGGACCCTCGACTTACAGACGGCTCGACCTGCAGACTTTTCGAGTTACAGACTTCTCTGGCCGCAAAAATTAGGTTCGACTTGCGGCCGGAGAATCGACCTACAGACCGGGAAATCAAACAAAATGGACCAAAAACGGCCGGTTACGGATTAATCGGTTTTCAATGCATTGTAGGTCAATGGAGCCTCGACCTACAGACTTTTCGACCTGCAGACACCGTTCCAATACGGATCAATTCCGTAAGTCGAGGGTCCACTGTACTTTTATTCCACTTTGGTCTTTACCAGAGGCCAGTTCTTAAGGTTTCAGGAAGGAATCATGTGTACAGAAACCTTGGCTTCACTTACAACCACCTTCCTGCTTAGATTAAGACTGTGGTTTTGCTTCTGAGATTGTATCCTACTTTAGTGATATTTGAGCAGACCCATTGGATTCAGTGGGACAAAATGGTCTTGCATGACTAGAATCCCAGTGACTTACTGACTGAAATCTAGTTGAGGTTACAACTAGAGTAGGCCTGTGAAGAAACTCAGAAATAAGGAGAACATGGAACATGAAATCCATATAGGAACTTCAAGGATTCTTTGTGAGTGCCTGTGAAGTGGGCTGAGAAGCCTGGGGTCAGTATCAGCTAAGAACAAAAGGGAAAGTGACACCTTCAGTCAATTTCCTGACTGAGAGGACTTCAAAGCAGTAACAATGGGATCTAATACTTCCACCTGATCTCTTGTCATCAAAAGTCAGTTGTCTTCCTTCATTGGAGTCATGCAAATTGAAGGAGGATTACAGCTGTGTGAAAGAAAGATGGGAAGAAGGTGTTTTTTGTTTCTGTAAACATGGAAGTGGATTAAGACAGGTCTGGAATGTGTCATTTCATGTATAAATAGGATTCAGAAATCTGGTGTGATGGCCCAGTCTTACTGAAAAGCGGGGACTGTGCTTGATGGCACAGTCTGAGTCCTGAGCGGGGAGGCTTTGTCTAACTGCTGTCTTGAGTTTGGAAGGATACATTCTGCACATGGTTTGAAACTATGTTGACTCTACACCAAGGTATGAGTATCAGGTAGATTAGTTGAGTTTCTTATTTTCTGGTGTGAACTCTTGCATTGCCTTTGACTGTCTCTGTATTTGGCTGCAAGTATGTTTTGAAACCTTTTGGAATTTTTCTTTTTGTTCTTTTAACTTTTTCCTTTTTTAAATATAATATAAGCATCTCTTCAACTAATTGGCTGGGATGTTGGCTCAGAGGGTTGTTGGTACTAAAACCAGGTCTTGCCTTGACCAGCCAGCAGGATATTTTGTGTGTGATTGAGTGTGGCGGCAGCTCTGCCCTTGCAAGGCATGCACATTGCTTCTAAATATCTAGCCTTGTGGCTTTCTTGGACTCACTGGAAGCACTGCCAGTTCTGAGTGCATTGGAGTGCTTGGGAGTATTCTAGTGTCAGCAGGCTAGTTTGTCTCTTCCCCAACTAGCTATTCTCCGGGCTTCCCCACCCCAGGACAAGAAGGGCAGTGTAGCAGAGTGGCTATAAAAAGGGAGCCCTGGCCTGGTAAGCATCACAAAACCCAAAGAATCAGTAGGGTTTTGTTGAGTCAACTCTTCCACAAGTTTAATTGATTCAATTGATTCAATGGGCCTTTCAGCTAAAGATTATACACTGAGAGTAATTCTGGATGTAGTACTCCATTTGCTTATTGGTTTCTATAGCACTGTTTATTGTACATGATGCTTGACAAAAACAGATAGAATAAATCCTTATTCCAAAGGGCTTACAATGTGAGGTGTGAGGTGGAATTGAAATATGGGAGGTTGTCCCTGGAGCAATATTAGAAGGTACCTCCAGGTATAAGGAGCAGCAGTGGAGAAATGAGTAGTGCGTGAAGGTTCCAGTGTCAGTAGGGTGGTGAATCCAATCCTGATTTTAGTCTGAATCTTTACAGGGGCTATCCAAGATGCTGAATCAGTTTGCGGGGTTGAGATCAGGACTGTGGACAGCTCCTGCACAATCTGCCCAAAGATAATTCACTGCTCCACTGATATCAATACCACAAGCCTCAACTGGAGTACAGCCATTTCACAAAGCATGATAACTTTGGACAGCTGCTCATCAGCACAATCATTTATTTTCCCCAACTCCCTTTTGTCTCCATTTAGAGTTAAATTCTAGTATCTTAGAATTTATGAAATAGCGCAACTATTATGAGATACTTTAAAAATAACCATGCTTTGGTTGCTTATTGTAATCAACTTCTGATACTTTGTGGAACTGAATTAATGCATGGAATGGCCCCAATACATTGTTTCTTTCCCTAACCCCCTTCTTTGGATCCAAGCCAGATGTAATTGAGGATGTTGTAATTGGCTTTATTGGCCATCTCACTGCCTTGGGATGAGAGGAGCTATAAACGGAACCAAACAGAACGAAAGAATGCTTGGGTTATGTCTTCATAATAATAGGATTTATATTGCTGGTAACAGTGTCTGTCTATGGATAAAGCCCATAGTTCCATATGTTTTAGGCCAAGGGCTTGCCCTGGTCATTAAATGTAAACCAGAGTGTGGGTCTGTATATAAAATGAAGCACGTGAAGAAGGAGATTAAAATCTGTCATCTCTTCCTGGCTTTACCTTCTGCACTGTATAGAGTTAAGCATTTTACCCCAGTTGACAGAAGTCTGGTTTTACTCCAGTTTCCAAAATAAAGAAAATGTGCTTAAAAGCTACAAAGCAGGACATGGTAAGGGCAGGTTTGACCTAGATTCTCTTCTTCAAATGCTTGGTTGTGTGTACAAGCAATTTATTTATCCACCCACTTTACATGTGAACACTAGGCCAGTGAAACATCACGAAAAAATGAAAATGTTGGGGTCCAGCAGGACACTTCATTGGACTTGGCACTGCAGAACCTGGTGATGGTGGAGGAAGAGAAATATCTAAACATTTTCCTGGCTAGATGTTGAAGCTGCAAGATCAGTTGACTTGTAGCTACAAATTCCGCTGCTTTGGTGTTTAGCTAAGATGATATTCAGATTTTTTTTCATTTCTCCCTGTGACTCTACCTTAAGCTCTGCAATGCTTGGCCTGATGAAGAGCTCTGTGGTGCACAGAAGCTTGCCTTTTTGTGGTATTTTAGTGGTCCAATACATGCCCTGCCCAATCCTGATTTTGGAGTCTGCACATAAACCACACCACTGTTTCTTTCCTATGTGTATAACAGGAATACAGCTGCCCTGCCTAAATAGTTTTGCCTCTGTGCAGGTGCACACAACTACATGACATCAAAATGCACATAGCAGGCCAGTTGCACAGCCTGTCTAAAGAACTATGAGCTGCCACTGTATAATGTGATGTTTCATTTGCTTCTTTTTATCTGCCCTGAAGCCTTAGGCTCCAAGGTTTTAATTCCTCATGGAGCCACTAATGGTCTCCTTTGTCTTACTCACTACTTATACACAACACCCACTCACCTCATCACTGTGTGTGCCCAGAATACTCAGAGATGACCATAAATTTGATCATTAAGTCTCTGAAATGTCAGGACTGACTGTTTTATGACCTCTGCTCTAGGGAATAGCAAGATGTGATTTTTTTTTAGTGTGCTATTCACATACTGCTATTACTTCTTAATGAATGGCTATAAGAGGGTCACACTGTGATGAAATCATTTCTTTGCTCTCATTTGAAGAGGCTGGAGAGGTTTGGGGCAATAACAATCTTGGCACATTTATCTCATAATTTATCATTACTCTCTGAAGGATCTTTGTATACTTGGGAATGAATATAGTTGCATAATTTATTCTGAATGTTACTGCTCATTTTAAAGTTCAGCTTCTTAAAAAACAACATGCATAGAAGTGTTCTCTTTAAGAAGGAACAAGAGCTTGAGCTAACAAGCAATCCCATAATTGTCCTGTATGGGGCCAAATGACAGCAACTTCAAAGAAACGATTTCTGCTACAGTCCTATGTACAGTACGATCCTTTCCTCAATCAGAGCCCCTTCTTTGGTAGACAGTGGCTGAAATCCTGTGGCACAGCTTTGCATGCACAACACAAAGTTGCAGCAGTGTTAGTGAAAAGTGCAGAGGGTCAGAAGTGCTATTCACAAAGCACTTCTACATGTGTGCTGTGCAATGGTCATGACAAAACCTGTGCAATTGACTGTGCTATCTAATGGTATAATGTGGGCTAGGCATAATGCCTGGCACACTTATACAAGAATAACATGACATGACATGTTAAAGCAGTGGTTCCAAACCTTGGGTCCCCAGATGTTCTTGGACTAAAATTCCAAGTAGCCTTCACCACTAACTGTGCTGACCAGGATTTCTGGGAGTGAAAAGCCAAGAACATCTGGGGACCCGAGGTTGGGAACCACTGTGTTAAAATAATTGTTAGTACTCAGAGGAGAGATTACTAAAGAACACCAGGGATCTCCATTTACTTCTAAGAAACAATCCTCTGGAAAATGCAGGGCAGCTGCTAACAGCTGGAGAGGACAACACTGGGTGAGACAGATTGATAGTCTGGTTCAGTATAAGACAGCTTCATATGCTCCTGTGTGAAAGATCTGATATAAGATCTCTCACACCCCAAGGGCTATCTTCTTGCTGGCCCATATGTATGGACATATAATTTGCAGAGCTTCAACATTTTATTGTTCCAAATTCTGTTACTTTGACACACATCATCAGTTAATTAAGCTATAATGTAATTAAGGTCAACTCACATACAGTTTCTGCACAAAACTTTCTGCCATTTCTCTTTCAAAGAATAGACTGGAGGCAAAAGTTGAAAGTTAGTGTAATATTGAAGAATGTTGGGTTAGGAGAAAGAAAGTCCTTGTTCAAATGACTTCTCAACCATGACGGTGATTGGACAGCTTTAATTCTATTACACCACTAAGCTCAACCCACTTCAAGAAGTTGCTCTGAAGAAAAACAGGGTAAGGGGAAGACCATGGGTTCTGTCCCTTTCTTTTCCAAAAAAAGAGAAAACAAATAAGTCAGCTTGTGAAGAATTTCATCCTTTTGCCAAATGTTTAACAGGTTCTAAATATATATTTTTTTAAATGGTCGTATTGATGAGCAGGTTTATTACCCCAAGACTCCCAAGTTGTTCTTTCAAAGCAGATTGTGGATTCATTCTTCTTTTGATGCAGATGACAGATACCTCCACCTAGAACTTGAAAGCACTACCTCTTTGGACTATAATTGCCAGAATTCCCCAGTCAACGTGCGATTCTGACAGTTGTACTCCAAAAAAAGTAATGTTTGCAAGGTGTGTACCTGTGTTGCTCATTTTATACTGCTTTTAAAAAGCAGGCTGTCTCAGTTTGTACCACCATGGAGAAACTGGATTCAAGAGAAGTACAAATAGAATTCTTCATCGGCAGGCCCTCATGCCTTCAAAGGAGTAAAATTTTCTGAGGGATTTTTTTGTCTGGCAGTCACAAGATTCACACAAGCTACTTGACCATTTATATACATTCTACAGATTAACATATCAACAGCACATACAGATTTTATGTGCATAGAAGTGAAAGGAAAGTCTGAAGTTGTACAACACATACAACTGGAACATGGAACATGAGAAGTATGGATCAATGTAAACTGGAAGCCATAAAGCACAAAATGAAACATACAAACATTGCAGTGCTAGGTATCAAAGAACTCAAGTAGATTGGATCCGGATATTTTCAGTCAGTCAACTACAAAGTGTTCTGCTTTGGAAATGAGAAATCCAGAAGAAATGGAGTGGCTCTAATACTGAGGCAAGAGGTAGCACAGGCAGTTAGGGTCTATAATGTGAGATCTGACTGAATAATATCAATCATGGAAAACCTATTAACATAACCACCATTCAAGTCTATGCTCCAACTACTGCTGAAGAAGATGAAATTGCTGAAAAAGTTTTTATGCAAGCATCCAATAGGAAATTGATCACACACACAAAAAAAATAAGACATGCTTATAATAATAGATGAAAGGAATACAAAAGTAGAGAAAAAAGCAGAACAAAACGTTGCTGAGAAATTTGGCCTAGGGAACAGAAATGAAGCAGGAAAACGATTCATTGAGTTCTGCAAAACCAACTATCTGTTTACTGGAAATGTATGCTTCAAACAACCAAACGGACAGCTATACATATCGAGATCACCAGATGGTCAATATAGAAACCAAATAGACTATGTAATTGGAAGCAGAAGATGGAGATGTTGTATTCTGTCAGGCAAAACAAAATCAGGAGTGGATTGTGGTATTGATCATGAACTGTTAATATCTATTGTATTTTAATTGTTTTATCTTTTTATTGTATTCAAATTGTTGTAAGCCACGCAGAGACCTTTGGGTAGTATGGGTGGCATATAGGTTAATTAATTAAATAAATAAATAAATAAAAAATAATATTAGGTTAAAGCTGAAAAAGAACACTAAAAGTATTGTAGTGCCAAAATATAATTCAGACAACATTCCTGATGAATTTAAAGTCCACATAAGGAACAAATTTGCATTACTAAACTCATTTGGCCATGAACCAGAAGAATTGCAAACCTTCCCCACTAATAGCATCTAAAAATAAGCATTTAAAGTTAGAAAAGAAACCCCAAATTGCATACTGACAGAAGAACCCAAAACAGTTTAATTCTTGACTAGACTACTTAGCTTGTATCCTTGGGTTTCCCAATATGCTGTCACCATCTTCATATTATCTGGCTTTGCTGACAGCTACAAAATAAATTCTTAAAGGAGTTCAGTGGGCCAAGTCAGCACTTCCATAGACACAAGGTGTCATGATTCATTGATTCTAATTGTTTAGAATAGATGGGTGTGTTTATCTCAGCAGAAGGAGATTTTTAATCAGTTTTTACTTGCTAATTGCACAACAAGATTTGAGTAGGAAGCATTCAAGAATGCTTGAAAAACTAAATTTGGAAGGAGGGAGATTGGAGGCACAGCATCAAGATTTGACTGAGATCACACAAAGAAATTATGTTATCTCTGCTGAGTGACTAGTCTTTACATGTAACTTGGACACTAAATGAAAGCTGGGCTGTTTCCAGACAGGAGGATTGAAAGCATTGCTCCACTGCAGACTCAGGCTACTCCTAGACAGCCTAATTCTGTCTGCACCTTTATCAGACACAGAGAGACTGTGTATTTGTGCATGCTTGCTTGCTTCTGTCTGCTGTTCTATGTGTGCATGTGAAAGTATATCTTTGTCTGTGAACACCCATTTCTACCCTGACTCCAGCCAGCACTGGTTGCTGTGTCTTCCTCCCACCAGCTGTGATGTGCACCTGTGGCTTCCAAGTCTCATGAGAAAGCACCTTAGCACCTTATACCTCTGAAGAACCTGCAATGTCTTTGGGTGTGATCAGACTAGAAAGGCACTCACCTGATCACACAGGAATGGATTGCTTTAACAGGAGCAATCTCCCCTAAAGTGACCCTTCCGTCTGCTGGAGAATGGCTCCACCTTCTTCCAAAAAGTAGCAGCCCAACAGATGGACTGAAAAGGTACAACCTGGGCATGGATTGGTGATGAGTTGGTGCACATTTCCTGGTGCATAGTGTGTTTGCTAGGAAAGAGATGGCACGGGAACTGCTCCAAAATATTATTCATTTCCCCTTGCGATCACGCTCTTTGTTTAGCCGTTGCTAGAGGGGCAGGCTGGCAAGTCACACAGACATCTCAATATTATACACAGGCTGTCTTAGACTTACTTCCTGTACAAAAAGGAAACTGCCCCAGTGCTTCCCAAGAGACCTAGGTCTTAGTGAGTTGTACACTGACCTCTATAGAACTTACTGGGCAGCAAAACAACTGAGCCCTGCAACCTTGCACATTTAACTAAATTACAGAAATCCAATTAGGGCTATAGTCCATACCAGGAGTGGGCTATGCATGGCCTGCAGGCTGCATGTAGCCCTATGCCTGGTTTCATGGCACCTCTGGATCCCATGCTTGTGTGTGTGTGTGTGTGTGTGTGTGTGTGTGCTTCTCTTCATAGGGAGAGGGGTGAAAATCCACCAAAGTTGCCCACATTTAGTGTACATTGATTAGTGGTCACTTTTCTGGTCTTCACATGGTGCTCTTTAACTGATACCCTTTAACCCAGAGATGAGTAACTTGCAGCCCTCCAGATATATATTTTTTGGACTACAAGCCCCAGCATTCCTCATCATTGGCTGTGCTGTTCAGGACTGATGGGAGCTGCAATCTAACAACAGCTGGAGGGCTGATGCTTGCTCATTCCATTTTAGCTTCTAATAGAAGCTGCAAGATGTTGAATCAAGAGCTTGTGTGTACAAAACACATTGCCTACCCCACCATAGTGGACCAAAATATATGGGCAACATACTTTTACATGCTGACAATCCAGGCTCACTTGTTTTGCTACCCATTAGTCTGGCATTGTTAAGTAAAAGCATCAAGCATCATTATATGGCAATTACCTCTGTCTAAGATTCTGTAGAGCTATTGCTGTTTATAGCTGGTAGCACTGAATCCTGGGCTAGAGATGGACTAACTGTTTCTTCTGCTTTAGGGCAGTTCATTACATAAAAGGGAAAGGGTATTTTGGGTGGTGGCACCTATCTGTGAAATGTCCATCCCAAGAAGGCTTGCCTGATGCAAAATCTTCAGCAATGGCCAGTTTCCAAATTTGGGGCTGTTCCTGCCTGTGGAACCCCAGATGTCCACACCTGCCATGTTCAGATCCACTGACTGCATTTTGGGCCTAAAAACTGCCAGTTGTCCACAGAAACCCCAGGGGAACATGACTGGCCATTTTGGGGGCTGGCCTGTTTTAGGCTGGGGAGCCTTTCTCAAAACCAGACTTAACCAGAAGCCTTCTGAGAATGGGATTGGCCATTTTTAACCCCATAAATATCCTGGACTTGTTTGTATTCTAAATTGGCAGAGTAATTGGAAGGATTTAAAGGGGGGAAATGTTATTCATCTGCACCGTCTTAGTGTGTCACCCTGTCTAGATTTCTTTGGCTGCTCAATATAACAATTATAATGTAATAGCTAAATGAGCTGGCTAGGCAAGGTGTTGGCATACTTCCGAGTTACTGTAAATGTCAGGTCTATTTGCATAACCCAGCTGGCAGCCTTATAATTGGGTTGTGAGAAAGAAAAATCGTTCTATTAAAGCAACGTGACTGCAAATAATATCTGAGAAATAGATTCCCTGCCCTCTACTTCTTCATGAAGATATTCTCTGCAATTTGTGCCTAGGAACCACCATACTCTCTGGTCTCATTAATAATAATCAGGTACTGTCGAGTCAATTCTGACTCATGGTGATGCTTTTTGGGGTTTTCTAGCTTGAGAGTACTCAGAAGTGGTTTGCCATTACAGGGCTCCAACATTATCCTGTTTAACCCTAGTATTTCTGCTGATTCATGGACGAGCTGTGACCAGCAATCTAAGGTGATGAGTCTAAGTCATTTATAAATTCTATAGATTGTGGACGAGTGGATTTTAATTTATTTATTTATTTTATTTACTTGATTTTTCATATCCTGGGATTGAGCAGTGAGATTCACCAGTTGCAAAGCTAGTGAAATCAATGTCAGAACTTCACTCAACTGTTTGCAATGGCCCAAGAAAAATCAGTCTCAGGACTCGGTTCAGATTTCCCTCTGCAAAACAGGACTAAGAGAAATCTACCTTATAAGAGAAGTGACAATTGTATACAAAAAAACCTATGTAATCTAGTCAGGCCACGTAATTCAAACACCTGCATTTTCCAAATTCTATATTCAATTTTTTTTTTACTGATAGAGTGACTGAAATCCTGTTGCACAGTTACGCAAACGCCATAACTTTTAGTGATGAACTTTTATCGTGATTTAGAACACATTAGATAATGCCGACGGAGATGTCTCAACTTACAGCAACTTGCCACTAAAAATTATATATTTTGAATTACTGCGCAACAGGATTTTGGTGAATGATTGATTAGTTTGAGATGGTAGTCACATAATGTCATTTGTTCAAGCTCTGGGCCATTCAGAGGGTCATGTGTTTGGAAACTTTAGCAAGTTCCGGCTGGATTACTGTAAGACACTTTATGTGGGGCTGACTGTGGAAAGTGTCAGGAAATTAAAGTGGGTCCAAAACACAGCAGCCAGATTGCTAACTGGGGCTGGACACAGGGATCACACAACCCCTCTGTCACAGCAGCTCCACTGGCTGCCAGTCCATTTCCAGGCAAAATCCAAAGTGCTGGTTCTAGTCTATAAAGGCCTAAATGGCTTGTGTCCAAGCTGTCTCAAGGACTGTATCTCCTTTTAAGAGCCTGCTCAGGTGTTAATATAATCAAAAGAGGCCTTTCTCTCCTTTACAGGTGAGTTGGTAAGGAGACGTGAGAGGACCTTCTCTATCACTGCTACCAGATTTTGGAACTCCCTCCCACAGGAGGCCAGACTAGCCCCTTCTTTGCTGTCCGTCCACTAGCAGGCACTGACCTTTCTCTTCAGGCAAGCTTTCCCTTAGTGATTGGCTGCCTGAATGTTTTTTTTTTTAATGGATTGCTATGCCTTACTGCTTTAAATGTGCTTTTGGTGTTGCTTTTGTTTACTGTCTTTTAGTGGTAGTATCTCTTTGATCCTTTTTAGTATTTGTATACTTACTATTTTTAGCTTTTAGTATTATCCTTTAATGATGTAAGCCGTCTTGGGTCCTTCTTAACGAGAAAGTTGAGGTAAATATATTTAAATAAAATAAATAATAAATCAATCAATGATTTTATGTAGCAGCCAGTCAAACCTCCTGATCCTCATCTCAAATGTGAACTGGCAGTGTGGGAGAGAGCAAGCACTTTGAGAGGCCGGTGCCATTTTATTCTGCAGAAGAGTCTCTGCCCTACGCTCTGTAGACCCAGGTTGCTTGCAGTTGTCATTTCCTGCCACTTTCCAGATGGGAACTAAGCTCAATCAAGTAAGTGAAGTTACCAGCATTGACCTGAAGGACACAAATGTACCCTTCTCTTTAAAAACCCCCCTGGGCAATCACACTAAGGTGTTGGAACTGATCGTTTCAAGACATAATTGTTGCCAACCTGTTTTTCACTTTTTAACCTCTGTTCTGATTTATCTGCAACAAGATAGTGTTATTACAACCTTCCTGTGCTTCTGCTGAGGGCTACATGCACAAGCTAATGTGACAGAATCAGGACAAAACTAGCAGATCTACTTGGTGATAAAGCTTCTGTCCTCCAGGAAATAGCTGAAAGGGCAGATCCATATTCCATTCCACTGTGCTACCAGTGAAGCTTTTTGCAAGGCCTCTGGAAAAATGCTTATGTTTGCCTTGCAACGCTGATGCTGAGACAGCACACCTCGTTGTTTTGGTTCTGTCTATGTGCTGAAAGACATCTAATTCTCATAGAATGAGCTTTCCACACACCCTGCACTTTGTTGTTGTTGTTTTTAATTATTATTATTATTATACAAACTTAAAAACATTAACAATCTAACAGATAATTAACGAAACAGACAAAAAGAAAAACTACCAACTCCTTCCCCTATGGATCAGAGATTTCACCGTCGTCTGGTCATCGAATATCTTCATGGGGATTCCGGTGAGCACTGATTCGCTATAGACTAATTTTCCCCCCTAAGCTCCTGTCTTTTTCTGGGCCCAATTATGTATCAGCTTCCAGCTTTGCTTTACAAAGTCTCTTGGTTGATCCCGTAGTGCCTCTGAAAGCATGTCCAGTTCTGCAATGGCCAGTAGCTTCTTTAATAGCTCACCCATCGTTGGTGTCTCTTCATTCTTCCATTTTTGGGCCCAGAGTAACCTAGCTGCTGTGAATATATACAGTAGACTATATTTTATTTTCTTGTCAATAATTTCTGGCATTATATTCAATAATAACATTTCAGGTTTAAAATTTAATTTCTGTTGAACAATCTCTTTTGCCATTTCCCAAGCCTGTATCCAAATTTTTTTTGCTTTTTCACATGACCACCACATATGATAATACGTCCGTGGATTTTTTTTTTACACTTCCAACAAACATTACTGTTACCTTCTGACATTTTTGCCAATCTTACAGGGGTAAAATGCCATCTATGAAACATTTTAAGGACATTTTCTCTAAGATTCACTGACTTATTCATTTTATGATTGTCTTTCCACATCTTTGTCCATTCGTTAATATCAATATTGTACCCAAAATGTTGTGCCCATTTTACCATCGTCTCCTTCACCCTCTCATCCTCTACTTGGTGATAAAGCTTCTGTCCTCCAGGAAATAGCTGAAAAGGTAGACCCATATTCCATTCCACTGTGCTACCAGTGAAGCTTTTTGCAAGGCCTCCGGAAAAATGCTTCTGTTTGCTTTGCAATGCTGATGCTAAGACAGCACACCTCATTGTTTTGGTTCTGTCTATGTGCTGAAAGACATCTAATTCTCATAGAATGAGCTTTCCACACACCCTGCACTTCGCAATTCAATTTACTTTATTTTGTTACTGGTTATCTTTTTGTATGGCCATTAGGAGATAAACATGGAATTTGTTTGCAAGTATTATTCCCCGGCATCAAGGTGTGCTGGAATAATTAGTGTCTAACGGTGACCTGTTCGTAACATATCCTTGGACTCAGAGACACAGAAAGGGCTCAAGATTAACCAGTGAGCTTCATTGTTAATGTTGTCAATGGCCCTAGTTCAAATCCAACATGGCAATCCTAGACCCACTTACCTGTGAGTAAAGCTCACTTAGCACAAAGTGCTATTCAGTAGATATTGATGGACTTGCATTGTAAGCCTGCAATCCTATAAAAACTGCCTGAGAGCAAGTCCACTGAATTCTGCCAATCTCTTTTCTGAGGTGATGTATGGAATTGCAACCCACTAGACCACCTTTGTTCTCAGAAAACAAATCTGAAGATTGGATTCATCTGGAGGTAAGCCACCTCGGAAAATTAATGTGAAGGGAGGTGTAAAAGTTTCATCAGATTTCATGTGACATGCCAAGATGCATAAAATGCTTTTGATGGGGATTATGCCCTCATTCCTTTTAAATGTATTTTTAAAAACAGTTGTTGGGATGAATTATCACTGATGATCACACTGTTTCAGTTCTGGTGTTTCACAGGTTTTACAATTAATCAAGTGACAGGCTGGCATATCTGCAGTGCAGAAAGCTATTTTTAAATACATTTGTTCAGCTAAGACATCCTGAGGTTTTCACATTCTGGAAACATTCTTATCGCAAGACATCATAAAGAAAACAAGAAATAACAATAATTTTCTTCAGGGATAGAAGAAGCAAACATGCACAGTGGTTAAATTCATAAGCATACTAGTAAAATATCCACAGATGGTAGATATGGATGTGGAGCAGAGCTTGGGAAGTTACTTTTTTAAAATTAACTTAATTTTTACTACAGTATTCACAAAGTAACCTGTTGCCATTATGCCTTACAATGTTGGGAAACTGTTTTGTTCAGTTGTGTGAATAAAATTAGTTTATTCATTACTTTTCCATTGCTTTGACAAGAGGACCCATTAATTTATAAAACTGTGGTGTAAAACTTGGCAGAAGACAACTGCCTCTGATAATTAGTGCCCCTGTGAAAGAGAAATAGGAAAGAGAGAGAAAGATGAGAGTGAGCTGTCCCCTCAAATAGAAGTCTGTTTAGTGGAGGAAGGAAAAGGGAAAGAGGAGGAGTTAATTCTACCAATGTGGGAGGAGGATATAAAACATCAGAGGAGAGGGGGAGTTTTCAGTATATCCAGGGGAGAGAGAAGGAAAGAGGAGAAAAGTAGAGAGAGAGAAAAAGGTGAACAGAGATATGAAAGAGCGTGCGGGTTATTAGAAGATTTCCCTAATTTGAAGGTAGGAAGATTACTACCTGACCCCGACTTGTCAAAGGGAAAGGGAACATCGACAGCGGCGCTAGAATGGACAGTTGTGGTCTTTCCGCGGGGACCAGGTCACTTGAGGAAGGTGATCCGACCAGACCAATCCTTCAGCCAACCACCACCGGAGGGAGAGTGGGCCACACACCCTTGTTACGGGATAATTTACGAGGTTCAGAGTGCTCCAATGAGGAAACCCACCGACCGGGAACATTTTGGACCAGCCCCTCAATGAACCTTGCCAATTTACAGATGGAGTTCTTGTCTTCACACTTTGGACAGTTGGCAGATCTCACTTGTTATGAACCCATAGAAGTTGTTGTGGAATCACCAAATGTTAAACCAAATAAATCTGTTAATATTTCAAAAGAGGCTCAGTTGTCATTTCCCGCCAAAAGAGAGGAGCTGCTTCAAATTTCTAACGAACCCAATCACAGACCCCCTCCATTACTACAGCTAGCCTTGCATAAAAGGAAAAACATGTTCATATTCTAATTATAATTGAATCGTAAACTGGAATTGAAAATATGCACATTTACTCAGAAGTTAACTCTATTAAACTTAGTAGAACTTAATTCAGATAAAATTCATTTAGAATGGGACTCTTAATGTATTTTGTTGTTGTTTAGTTGTTAAGTCGTGTCCGACTCTTCATGACCCCATGGACCAGAGCACGCCAGGCCCTCCTGTCTTCCACTGCCTCCCGGAGTTTGGTCAAATTCATGTTGGTAGCTTTGATGACACTGTCCAACCATCTCGTCCTCTGTCGTCCCCTTCTCCTCTTGCCCTCACACTTTCCCAACATCAGGGTCTTTTCCAGGGAGTCTTCTCATGAGATGGGCAAAGTATTGGAGCCTCAGCTTCAGGATCTGTCCTTCCAGTGAGCACTCAGGGTTGATTTCCTTCAAAATGGATAGGTTTGTTCTCTTTGCAGTCCAGGGGACTCTCAAGAGTCTCCTCCAGCACCACAATTCAAAAGCATCAATTCTTCGGCGGTCAGCCTTCTTTATGGTCCAGCTCTCACTTCCATACATCACTACTGGAAAAACCATAGCTTTGACTATGCGGACCTTTGTCGGCAAGGTGATGTCTCTGCTTTTTAAGATGCTGTCTAGGTTTCTCATCGCTTTCCTCCCAAGAAGCAGGCGTCTTTTAATTTCGTGGCTGCTGTCCCCATCTGCAGTGATCGTGGAGCCCAGGAAGGTAAACTCTGTCACTGCCTCCATATCTTCCCCTTCTATTTGCCAGGAGGTGATGGGGCCCGTGGCCATGATCTTAGTTTTTTTTATGTTGAGCTTCAGACCATTTTTTGCGCTCTCCTCTTTCACTCTCATTAAGAGGTTCTTTAATTCCTCCTCACTTTCTGCCATCAGAGTGGTATCATCTGCATATCTGAGGTTGTTGATATTTCTTCCGGCAATCTTAATTCCGGTTTGGGATTCATCCAGTCCAGCCTTTCGCATGATGTATTCTGCATATAAGTTAAATAAGCAGGGGGACAATATACAGCCTTGTCGTACTCCTTTCCCAATTTTGAACCAATCAGTTGTTCCATATCCAATTCTAACTGTTGCTTCCTGTCCCACATATAGATTTCTCAGGAGATGGATAAGGTGGTCAGGCACTCCCATTTCTTTAAGAACTTGCCATAGTTTGCTGTGGTCCACACAGTCAAAGGCTTTTGCGTAGTCAATGAAGCAGAAGTAGATGTTTTTCTGGAACTCTCTGGCTTTCTCCATAATCCAGCGCATGTTAGCAATTTGGTCTCTAGTTCCTCTACCCCTTCGAAATCCAGCTTGTACTTCTGGGAGTTCTCGGTCCACATACTGCTGAAGCCTATTTTGTTGGATTTTGAGCATAACTTTGCTAGCGTGTGAAATGAGTGCAATTGTACAGTAGTTGGAGCATTCTTTGGCACTGCCCTTCTTTGGGATTGGGATGTAGACTGATCTTTTCCAATCCTCTGGCCACTGCTGAGTTTTCCAAACTTGCTGGCATATTGAGTGTAGCACCTTAACAGCGTCATCTTTTAAGATTTTAAATAGTTCAACTGGAATGCCATCACCTCCACTGGCCTTGTTGTTAGCCATGCTTTCTAAGGCCCACTTGACTTCGCTCTCCAGGATGTCTGGCTCAAGGTCAGCAACCACACTATCTGGTCTCTTAATGTATAACACACCACTATTTTTCTTCTGCAAATTAACATTTTGAACAAAACCGGTGACCTGCATTTTGCCCCTTCCTGTTGTCTACATTTCAACAATTCGTTCTTGTGCTAAGACAAAATGACAGATATAATTATAGTACTAGCAAGCAAGATGGTATGTATTATATATATTATAAGATTAAGAAAGAAGCTGCTGGACAACTCTATTAATTGACAGGAACAAAAGAAAAAAAAGTACATGATCCTTTCCCCATGAGTGGGATGTGGACTAAAATCATATCTGCACAGGGACACAGGAAGCTGTCTTGGTCCATTTGGCTTAGTACTACAGCCAATGCCTGGCAGGGGTCAGGGGTAGATATCATCATTTCAATCTTTTGTACCCACATAATGGAAGCAGATCAGACAAGAGCCACAGCTGGGAAGAGCTGCTGCATCAGCATGAGCAACACCCTCTTTCTCTCTCAGCCACCACTTTATATTGTCCTAATGGGTTACCAAGGAAAAGCTGACCTCTCTCACCAGAGATTCAATATGATTGTTTGAGTAACCCCTGTGGACTGTTTGCTTTAACCCAGTGGGTGAGGAGGCATCATTAAGGAAGGTGCTGTCCTTGTAAGTTTTTTGTTTAGAAGAAGAAGAAGGGAGCACTGGGAAGGGAAAGGGCTACTGACCCCTTGGCAGCAGCAACTGGGCCTGATCTGGCCCTTTTAAGATTTTACTTTTGAAACTACTTCTCTTTGTGTTTTGGATTCTATGAAAGGAAACTTGGAGAGAAAGAAATGGCCCGAGACTGATTTCCTGACATTTTGAAATAAAGAATTTTTGTGCACAACTTTTCTGCAAACAATTCCTGCACAGGTATTTATGTACCATTCTGTTTAGGCTGTATTTGTAATCTTATTGTTTTTATTATCTCATTTCAAATATCGAAGCTTTGTAAAGTTAATTATGCTTGCAGCACTCATTTAAAAGGATTGCCGCATTGAACCAAGCAAGAGATACACTTGTTGAGAACTTTTAAAAATTGGCTGAGGGAAACAAAGGGAAACAAAGCTCACCCTAACTGGTGCCATCTTCATAAATATTGCTGGAGGGGGGGACCATTGAATTTTAATTAAACCTCTTTACCTGCTCAGGAGAGACAGGAGAGTGCCATGTCTTGTTTTATAAGAGCCTATGGGCACTTATAAAACATCTTAAAAGATGATGCTGTTAAGGTGCTACACTCAATATGCCAGCAAGTTTGGAAAACTCAGCAGTGGCCAGAGGATTGGAAAAGGTCAGTCTACATCCCAATCCCAAAGAAGGGAAGTGCTAAAGAATGCTCCAACTACCGTACAATTGCACTCATTTCACACGCTAGCAAGGTTATGCTCAAAATCCTACAAGGTAGGCTTCAGCAGTATGTGGACCGAGAACTCCCAGAAGTACAAGCTGGATTTCGAAGGGGTAGAGGAACTAGAGACCAAATTGCTAACATGCGCTGGATTATGGAGAAAGCCAGAGAGTTCCAGAAAAACATCTACTTCTGCTTCATTGACTACGCAAAAGCCTTTGACTGTGTGGACCACAGCAAACTATGGCAAGTTCTTAAAGAAATGGGAGTGCCTGACCACCTTATCCATCTCCTGAGAAATCTATATGTGGGACAGGAAGCAACAGTTAGAACTGGATATGGAACAACTGATTGGTTCAAAATTGGGAAAGGAGTACGACAAGGCTATATATTGTCCCCCTGCTTATTTAACTTATATGCAGAATACATCATGCGAAAGGCTGGACTGGATGAATCCCAAACCGGAATTAAGATTGCCGGAAGAAATATCAACAACCTCAGATATGCAGATGATACCACTCTGATGGCAGAAAGTGAGGAGGAATTAAAGAACCTCTTAATGAGAGTGAAAGAGGAGAGCGCAAAAAATGGTCTGAAGCTCAACATCAAAAAAACTAAGATCATGGCCACGGGCCCCATCACCTCCTGGCAAATAGAAGGGGAAGATATGGAGGCAGTGACAGAGTTTACCTTCCTGGGCTCCACGATCACTGCAGATGGGGACAGCAGCCACGAAATTAAAAGACGCCTGCTTCTTGGGAGGAAAGCGATGAGAAACCTAGACAGCATCTTAAAAAGCAGAGACATCACCTTGCCGACAAAGGTCCGCATAGTCAAAGCTATGGTTTTTCCAGTAGTGATGTATGGAAGTGAGAGCTGGACCATAAAGAAGGCTGACCGCCGAAGAATTGATGCTTTTGAATTGTGGTGCTGGAGGAGACTCTTGAGAGTCCCCTGGACTGCAAAGAGAAGAAACCTATCCATTTTGAAGGAAATCAACCCTGAGTGTTCACTGGAAGGACAGATCCTGAAGCTGAGGCTCCAATACTTTGGCCATCTCATGAGAAGAGAAGACTCCCTGGAAAAGACCCTGATGTTGGGAAAGTGTGAAGGCAAGAGGAGAAGGGGACGACAGAGGATGAGATGGTTGGACAGTGTCATCGAAGCTACCAACATGAATTTGACCCAACTTCGGGAGGCAGTGGAAGACAGGAGGGCCTGGCGTGCTCTGGTCCATGGGGTCACGAAGAGTCGGACACGACTAAACGACTAAACAAACAAACAAACAATGGGCACTTCTACTCACCAGCATATCAGCTCTGGCAGCATGCCATCTGATAAAGGCAAAAGAAAGGAAATTCATAAGGAAATAATAATAATTCTTCTGCTTAGTGCTCTTGTTTGTCCTTCCGTCAGTGAATATTCTAGTGGTGGCAGCAACATAGTGGGAGAGAAGAGATGTGATAGCACCTTACAAATTATGAAGAGCGTATCAAGAATTGAACAGCCTGCTGCACATGAATCCATGTTACTTTTCCTGATACATTAATTCAGGGTTTTAGACCAAATTACCAGCAGTGCACATTGCAACCCATTAGTTCAACCAACCAGCTCTGTTACTGATTTCCCAGGTAGGAGGAGAGACACGCCAGGTGCGAATAAGGACAACAGACGGCACAGAAACAGCAGAAGATGATCACAGAAGACTGTAAATATTAGGCTGTGGAAAACCCTCTGAAGCATAGAGCACAAGCCTAGATAGACCTCTCCAGAGCAAATGAGGTTGTTTGTATGCCAGTGAGATCCTATTCGACTCAGAAAAAAAGTCTGCTTACCTACTGAAATCCCCCATATACACACAGAGTTGTAAGCAGAGCTCTGAATAGTCATCAACGTGAGGTGCAGGAGCTTTATGAAATCAGATGAAACCCTGGGCAGACAAGATGTGACCACACAGCTAAAAGGTACCATGCTGACATGCAAAGAATTCAGTCTGGGTAGAAGATACAGTATTAATAAACAATTAAACAAGTAACAATATTAAAAACACGTTACCATAGAACTGCCTCATTTCAGTGTACACAGCATCCCATAATTCCTCTATCAAATAAAAGCCCCCTTTTTTACTTATAAAAGCAAGGTGGAATGACAGGTGGGAAGCCTTTTTTCCACTAAGAGATAAAGTCTCTGCCTGGAAATTGCTGGAGATCTTTTGACTGGAACATGTGGGGCTGGGGGATATGGCGTTAAAGTAGCGTGTGATCTTGTCCAATACCATGAAAACAACCTGGAGAAAGGTAACATTCAAACCCTTCTTGCGGAGTCTTCAAGAATTCAGTTCTGTTCCAAATTTCTGGGCTGCTGCTTCCTTTCATCTTTCCTTTCTGGATTTCCAACCCTAATCCTACTCTTGCCACTTTTTAATTCCTCCTCCTAACTACCTCCATCTTTTCCTTTTTCATTGCCATTTTTCCCTTTAACTGCTTTTTGATAATATGCAATATATGACCCATGCTTTGCAACCCCCTCTCTTATCTTACCTTTTCCCCTGTAAATCCTCATTATGCAGGTCCAGCTCCAGACTAGTCCCAACGTAAGTCCTTCTAGGAAGCCTACTCTGGGTTCTCCAGGCCTGAAACTACTACTTTAAATACCATTGCTGGCCTTTTTTGAACATAAGAGATCTTATTTGCCTCTGACACACTGTCTGTTGGCTTTCCAGGATAAATGGATTATTCCCAGCCCCGGCCAATGCTCTGCCTCTCTGCCTCTTTGGTCTTGGTCACCAACCTCCAAGTGACGTGTCCTACCACTTTCAATAGTGATGGTCTGATTCAGGTCCACCTCTCTTGAAGGTAGCCATCATGGTGCTGTACAGAGCCATTTCCATGGGACTAAAAGAGAATCTTATTCCTTTTTATATCTATAACTAGATGCATGTGGCAATCTGCATGTGGATTAAGGCATGCCTGTCCACCAAGCTAGCACAACATAAGAAGACATCTCCCTAGCACAACTATGAATAAACAAACTAAATTAAATAAATTATATTACATAAATACCAGTGCCAGGTCCTATAAAGATAACATTTGAACTGCCTCCCAGATAAAGGTCTGCTTTCCCAGCCAGTCCTAGGAATCCTCTCCTGGCATTTTGAAATCGTTACTGGCAAGCTGATCAATAGGACAGATGCAAGGTCACTGAAGAAAACAATGCTGCTGTATCCGGGAATGCAACAAGAATAACGAAAGCAACCTCATAGATCACCAATAAATGCAGAGGGAATAAAAACAAGGAAATCAGCCTCGGCTTCAAATAAAAGAGAGTCAAAAAAGAAAGGTAACTGAGTTGTTCTCCAAAATGTGTATTAAAAAATAGAATCACACTTTTGAATGATGCCATAGGAATATTCTTTGTATTTGCTACATCACATCCCCAAGTATTCAGTTATTACCACCACTATCTGCTTATTGATGAAGCTTTCCTTGGAAAGAACTGGTGTCTGTGTCTCATTGCTTAGGCAAGGTGTGTCGTTACAGCACTTGCCTTGTGGAAAGATACGTTTCAGGAAGAACAATAAAGGTGTTTGTTGCACATTAAAGACTAACAAGTTTTTTTATGGCACACACTTCTGTGAATCAGTTTGCTTCTTCTAATGTATGGATTTTCATTCTTTCATGCTTTAGCATAACTATTCCTGTCCGTGTCTCTTGTGTTTCCTATCTTTCTGGCCTTACTTCTAACATTCCCTACTTCTTTCTTCAGTAAGTGGTGGAGTTTTTGCAACCTCGCATGCTGCTTCTAATAGGTGTGGCTGAGAGGGACCTTCCTGGGCTGGAGTGACTGTCAATCACTAACAGAACTAACTAATAGTTCCTTCCCTACCTCTGATTCAAAGAGAGACCCGCCTCTCTGCTCTGCCTTTCCCTCCTCTCTTTTGTCTGTTGGCAGTCAATGGGTTTTAGTCTGTTGTAGAAGCAGGCAGCCATGTTTGCCAGTTTTGCTGTTTGATCTGTTCAATTGTAAGAAATGAAATGTTTTTATTATGTCTTCAACCAATTTCTTAGTGAGTTATTGAGACTGTAAGTGCCAGTTAATGAGAAAAAGTGATGAACTAAATTGTGGGACTTGAAGCTCTTGTGCTCTGTGAATGCCTGCACATCTGCTGCACAGCTAGAGGAATTTAACCAAAAATTCAAAACACTGTAGTAAGGATGTGCCACAAGGCTAGTAGTGTTTTCTGAAACCTTTGGGAAGGTAAGAGAGAAGAGCACCTACAACACCTCTGTTGTTGTTAGTTGAGGATGGAAAGAAAAGGAAGCCCAGCTGAAACAGACACAGAAGTATCATGGTACCTTAAAGAGTAACAGATTTATTTGTGGATTACAATCCAGTTCCTCAGGAGGGGAGTTTCCGAGGAAATGGATTATAATCTACAAAAGTTCACGCCGAAATAAATCTGTTAGACCTTTATCCTGTTGGGATCACCACATGTGGGGCAGAAATTGCAGAAGGGGCCATAGATAGCAATTGGGAGAGGTGCTTTTTGCAGGCCCAGACGATCCAACAGGCACCTCTCCAAATAGCTTGTGGCCACTTCTGCAACTTCTCTTCTGTTTCTCTTCTGTACTGTTTCCTCTATTTTTCTGTTTCTAGCAGCCTGAAAGCCTTTCAAAGAGAGGAGTGTTGCTCCTAAAATCTAGGGGGGGAAAGGGCTCATGGCCAACCCACAAGGGCACCTCCTCTCTCTCTTGAACATTCCTTTTTTTTATTATTTTCATTCCATCACACTAAAACAGTATGTATTTCACTATTAATGATGGAGCATAAATAACGCTGCCTACCTCACACACTGACATGTACCAGCAACAAAGCTGAGTTTTAAATCCAGCATTTTCAGTAAGTTTCATATTTTATTTATTTATTTATCTTATTGGATTTCTACCCCGCCCATCTAGACCAAAGGTCTACTCATATCTATTGTGTTTCTGGGTGTGCTTTAGGTATCTATCGATGTGAACACAGCAGCCTGACTAATGGCCAGAACATTATTGATAACACTTACAAAAGATTTTGAGGCTAGAAAAAACAATACCTTAGCCCCGTTCAGCAACATTTGCAGTCTCCTACGAATGTACTCCCCCCCCCCCTTAACATATAACAGAATGTCAACAGCAATAATCATGTGTCATCAAGTCAATTCTGACTTATGGCAACCCTTTTCAGAATCTGCCAGGTAGAGAATAAAGTAGGGCCCCGTATCTGCGGGGTGTTGGTTCCAATATTGGTTTAAATACTTTCAGACCGTGGATAAATGAAACTGCAAATACGGATCCTATAGATACGGAGGTCCTACTGTACTCATATGTGGTTTACCATTCCGTTCTTCTGGGGGTATCCTGGGACTGATATATACAAATTCTTGTTCTCCTTGCTCAGTGTATAAACCTATCTTCCGTCTCCTGTATGTTTCTTTTTCTAATACTGATATTATGTCTGCTATTTCTCTTTAACACCACAAAGAGTAGATCCCCCTTTTAAATGATTTCTGTAATGATTTCATATCTTTGGTTGTTGTTTTTTTCTTTCAGATTACCTGACTTATGAGGAACATACTTTTGAACCCAGAATGTGGGCATGTGACTTTTGAGCTTCCACAGACCCCCAGACAGCATGGCCATTGTTGTAATCTGAAAAAAATAACTTTTCCAAGCTCATTTCAAGAATCACAGAGCACAATATCCAGTACAGAATTAGGCATTCTCAAACTGTAAGTGAGTCTAAAGCTCACGTAGGCTGAAAGTAATGAGGCTGGATTGTAATCTTACAGAGATTTCTTTTATCAGGGTGTCATGAGGGAGAGAGCATTTTGAAAAGTTCATTTTATTTAAAATGACTGAATGCAGCTCAGCTTACATGAAGATCCATGACTTTGTATAGGAAGAGAGAGAGAAGAAGGACCTCCTGGCATTTCCAAGAGTGTTACTTACCTGCTCTTCCTTCGATTTAAACCAGTGGTTCCCAACCTTGGGTCCCCAGATGTTCTTGGACTAAAGCTCTCAGAAGCCTTCACCATTAAGTTGTGCTGGCCAGGATTTCTGGGAGTTGTAGTCCAAGAACATCTGGGGACCCAAGGTTGGGAACCACTGATCTAGACTGATATTCTTCAATTTGCTAATGACACTTTGTTCCTTCTCACATTTCCCTCTTGTATTTCTCTCATGAATACAAGCTTTCTTCTTTGAATAAGAAGTATGCATGGATTTTTTTCCCCCTAAAGTAGGAAGTGTTCTCTACTAACCAACAGCAGCTAACTTAACCCGTAGACTCACAATATTATGATATTGTGAGTCTACAAATTAACTTCGATGCTGCTTGCTGCTGCTTGTTTTGCTGACTTGTTCTGAATGGGTTCTTACTTCAGATTAGGCAGTTCCTCATCTTTAGTGTAAGTCATCACAGGAGACATATTAACATTAAACAACGGTTTATTCTCTTTTAACGGTTCAGAATGGACACGAACTTCAGTGGGTCTAATGGGACCAGTAACCGTCGACGCCTCAGGCCACCTTTCTGGTAACCCTAGCATAACTAATGAGTCCTTTAATGTGGGGACATCCCAAACTTCTCCCGATCGGTAGGCTTCTGCAGGGGCTGACTCCTCACAGCACAGATAGTCCCTCAACAAGGATGTCAAGCCCAATCACCCTCGAGAGGTGTCGAGCCCATAAGTGACCGGATCCAGGCGTACCACCTTCTTTCAGGGACCTTTCCCTCTTGGATATACATATACGGTCCATTCCAAAGGTTTTTGTTCTCTGAGCTGTATCTCCAAACCTGCGCTTTCCCAACTCTTTTGGGGTCTCTTCACTGCTTCACCCATTGTTTCCTGTTGTTGGGGAAAAGAGAACATGTAGGGTCCTTCTGCCCGTCTCGGTGGTGGTTCTCCTCCCCCTTCCCCCTCTACCTCAGGAATCTCCCACTCTTCTGAACCCCAACTCCTCTTCATCCCTCCTCTCTCCCCCACCTCCTTCTCCTCCCCCGTCATTAGAAAACCTTCTACTATTGGTTGTTCCTTTCCCACCAAGGTGGTCTCACTTTCCTCTCTCTCTGACTTCCCGCCTTCATCTATGATCAGGTTTTTAACCGTCGCAGGTAAGGCTGTAAAGATGGTGCTGAATCCTTCAGCTTTAGAGGAGTGAGGGGATGTCCGACTTCTAGGTTCAGCCCTTCTCACTGGCTCCTCTTCACACTTGTCCAGATCAACTGCTAATTGGCCAGCTCGTAAATATAGGTAGCATGCAGTTAAACATTACTTCTGTGTTATAACTCAAATTGTGTCCTTCTCCTCACAGAAGATGGTCAGACTTGTGGAATTCAGCTGCATCTCCACGCCTGACCCTACCATTAGGCTGAGGGAGGCAGCTGCCTCTAACAGCAGACTTTGGATGACATGAAATACCACCAAATGTTAGTTATCTGATTTGCTATTTTCCTGTGTTTATTGTTAGAACTGGAAAGAAGTGCATGAAGGATTTTCTGCCTCCTGTGTCAAATATAACTGGGCTAGATTTGAGTATATGCCCCTCAAGTTGGATGGTTTGTGCGGGGAGGGGTGCCATTTGTTGCTCTGGCTCAGACAGAAAATTTCTTGAGCTACTCTTTCTGCTGTTTCCTCTGCTATTGATATAGATTTTCTTCCCAATCTTTATCATCATAAGGGTGCTATTTAAGAAAACAGAACAAATAAAAGAGCAAGACATGAAACAGGAATTTCTATTTGAGTAGATATAGGGAGCCCCACAGTTCTCAGGTACCTCTGACCGATGACTTGCCAACCTAGTTCTGCTTCTTTGGATCTTTATGCCTCAATATTTAGTATTGTGTGTGCAATCATGAGGTAAAAATAGCAGACAGTCTGCACAAAAGGAACTGTCTCCAGTAGATGTATCATCCAAACAGTAAGTATTGCAATGTGTTTACACCCGCCAACAGAAGCTTATGCAAATAATCCAGCTGGCAAATTGAAAACCTGTCATGAGTGTCTAATGACAAAGAAGAAGAAAAGAAGAAGAATCCATTTATTAAGAATTATTTAATCAAGCAGCTAATTCCAAGGTTTTAAAAGTGCATCATAAATGTTGTTAGTACCTGGAAAGAAGGAAAGCTTGTAGGAGAAAATGCTCTTTCAAACACTGAAACAAGGATATGAATAACAGATCATTCTTAGTAAACTCAAAGGTGAGAGTAAACAAGGTTGTTGAACAGTTATCTTGCATTGCCTGGGGGTGACGGGAGTTGTAGACCAGCACAACATCACTTTTATGTTTACCCCCAACCCCAAACAGTGACTCTGAAATGTTTTGATCTATAGGAGATCTTTTAAAGAAGAAGCTTCTTCGGTGGTGATATAAACAAATAAAAAGAAAATTGACAGCAGGACGAGTGAACTGATTGGAAGCCTCTGGGAGTGATTTGCGCGTCAGCAAATGTTAGCACAGAAACAGTTGGTGAGAGTTGCAACTGCAACAGGAATTCATGTAATATTTCTGCACCAGGGCATAGTCTTCAAACACTGATGAAGCATAATTATAGCAGTGACAACCAAGCAAAAGGTGGAGAAAGTTTTTTGTGCATCTCCTAAAATAAATTTCAGATGCATTAAAGGTAGTGCTTGTCAACTTCAGCTCAGCTAGGACAGTGCCCAGTTTAATTCTTGGCCACCATTCTAGACACAGTTACTCGGCAGTGAGGCCCACTAATGCAATGGGACAGAAACATTAACTTAAAAATTCATACAACTGCCCTGCAGGAGATCAAAACTGGAAATCTTACACAAGAGGGTTGTAGAAAGACTATGAAGTACCCTTCCCAAATGTAGTATCCCCCCAAAGTGTTGAGCTACAACTTCCTATCATCCTCAGCCCATAAAACAGTGTCCATGCTGGCCTGGGATGGGCACATTCTCACATATCTTCCAGATACTAGGTTGGAAAAGACTGATCAAAACCCAGCTAAATTTATAGACACATCACTCACCACATTAATTCTGGCTTCTGTTTTTTCAGCTTCCATACAATTTGCCTCTAGCAAGCCTCCAAGCCACTGAAAGCTGCCATTTAAACATGTACCTGTCAATAAGAGAGATGGCAGGTAAGGTGCCCAGTAACTAAATGATTTTACACTACCCCACTGAAGTAACTGATTATCCCCAGATAATCAGTGGATCCAGGAACTAGACAGATAAGTGCTAGGCCATTTTTTAAAAAAAGCAGGGATGATTATACCTTCTGTCACACTTTTGAAATTTCCTCTGATTCATTTTTAAAGATTTTAAATAGTTCAACTGGAATGCCATCCCCTCCACTGGCCTTGTTGTTAGCCATGCTTTCTAAGGCCCACTTGACTTCGCTCTCCAGGATGTCTGGCTCAAGGTCAGCAACCACGCTCTCTGGGTTGTCCGGAACATCCAGATCTTTCTGGTATAATTCCTCTGTGTATTCTTGCCACCTCTTCTTGATGTCTTCTGCTTCTGTTAGGTCCCTACCATTTTTGTCCTTTATCGTGTCCATCTTTGCGCAAAATGTTCCTTTAATATCTCCAATTTTCTTGAACAGATCTCTGGTTTTTCCCTTTCTATTCTTTTCATCTATAGCTTTACACTGTTCATTTAAGAAGGCCCTCTTGTCTCTCCTTGCTATTCTTTGGAAGTCAGCATTCAATTTTCTGTAACTTTCCCTATCTCCCTTGCATTTTGTTTCCCTTCTCTTCTCTGCTATTTGTAAGGCCTCGTTGGACAGCCACTTTGCTTTCTTGCATTTCCTTTTCTTTGTGATGGTTTTTGTTGCTGCCTCCTGTACAATGTTACGAGCCTCCATCCAGAGTTCTTCAGGCACTCTGTCCACCAAATCTAGTTCCTTAAATCTGTTCTTCACTTCCACTGTGTATTCATAAGGGATTTGGTTTAGATTATACCTGACTAACCCAGTGGTTTTTCCTACTTTCTTCAGTTTAAGCTTGAGTTGTGCTATAAGAAGCTGATAATCAGAGCCACAATCAGCTCCAGGTCTTGTTTTTGCTGACTGTATAGAGTTTCTCCATCTTTGGCTGCAGAGAATATAATCAATCTGATTTCGGTATTGCCCATCTGGTGATGTCCATGTGTAGAGTCGCCTCTTGTGTTGTTGGAAAAGAGTATTTGTGCTTGACAAAACTCTATTAGCCTTTGCCCTGCTTCGTTTTGAACTCCAAGGCCAAACTTACCTGTTGTTCCTTTTATCTCTTGACTCCCTACTTTAGCATCCCAGTCCCCTATAATGAGAAGAACATCTTTCTTTGGTGTCAGTTCTAGAAGGCGTTGTAAGTCTTCATAGAATTGGTCAATTTCAGCCTCATCAGCATCGGTGGTTGGTGTATAAACTTAGACTACTGTGATGTTGAAAGGTCTGCCTTGGATTCGTATTGAAATCATTCTATCATTTTTGAGATTGTATCCCAGTACAGCTTTTTCCACTCTTTTGTTGACTATGAGGGCTACTCCATTTCTTCTACGGGATTCTTGTCCACAATAGTAGATATGGTAATCGTCTGAATTGAATTCGCCCATTCCCGTCCATTTTAGTTCACTGACGCCCAGGATGTCAATGTTGATTCTTGCCATCTCCTGTTTGACCACATCCAGCTTACCAAGGTTCATAGATTTTACATTCCAGGTTCCAATGCAGTATTTTTCTTTGCAGCATCGGACTTTCCTTTCACTTCCAGGCGCGTCCGCAGCTGAGCGTCCTTTCAGCTTTGGCCCAACCACTTCATTAGCTCTGGAGCTACTTGTCCTTGTCCTCCGCTCTTCCTCAGTAGCATGTTGGATGCCTTCCAACCTGAGGGGATCATCTTCCAGCATCATATCTTTTAGCGTTTTGTTTCTGTCCATGGAGTTTTCTTGGCAAAGATACTGGAGGGGCTTGCCAGTTCCTGCTCCAGGTGGATCGCATTTAGTCAGAACTCTCCACTATGACCTGTCCGTCTTGGGTGTCCCTGCACGGCATATCCCATAGCTTCTCTGAATTACTCAAGCCCTTCGCCACGACAAGGCAGCAATCCGTGAAGGGGAGCATTACAATAGTCTAATATCAAGACTACCAGTGCATGATCCGCCCAGAGTAGACTTTTGGTCTAGATGGTCAAGGTAGAAATCTAATAAAATAAATAAAATAAATAAATAAATCCAGCATGGTGAGGGACCTGGTGTCAAAGCAGGGATGCAACTGGGCAATCCACCTCAGATTGAAATAGGCGGAACAGACCACAGACGTTATTTGAGGTTCCATTGACAGTGCCGGGTCCAAGAGTGTGCCCAATCTGTGCACCTCATCCTTCGCGGAAAGAGTAGCACCTCCAAAAGGGGGGGGAAGCATCCAAACCGCAAACATTAGGGGGCCCCACCCACAGGATTTCTTGCCCCAGTCTATTATCCCTCATTCACCCCAGCACGGCATCCAGGCAACGCTCATGGGGTGGGACGGCATCCTCTGCAGAGGGATGGAAGGAGAGATAGAGCTGGGTGTCATTCGCATATTGGTGACACAAAGCTCCAAAACTCCTGATGACCTCCCCCAGCGGCCTCATACAGATATTAAATAGCATTGGAGACATGATTGACCCCTGCAGAACTCCACAGTCGAGAGTCCACAGAGCGGACAGCATCTCCCCAAGCTGTACTCTCTGAAGACGGTCCTCCAGGAAGGATCGGAGCCAGGCCAAGGCCTGACCACCGATCCCCAACCCCGAGAACCTCCACAGGAGGATACCGTGGCCAACGGCATCAAATGCCACTAACAGGTCGAGGAGGACCAACAAGGACATTTTGCCTTTATCAGTCTCCCTCAGAAGCAGGGTGACCAATGCCGTCTCTGTGCCTGAATCCGGACTAGAATGGATCGAGGGCGTTGGTTTCCTCCAGAAGTGCCTGAAGTTGATCGGCCACCACTCTCTCCACTAACTTGCTAATAAAAGGGACATTGGCGACAAGTCGATAGTTGTTGATATCATCTGCCACCAAATTGGGCTTTTTACGGATCAGTTTAATGAGTGTCTCCTTGAGGGCAAAGTGGACCCTGCCCCCAAGGAGAGACCCATTGATAATAGTTGTTGCCCACTCTGTTGTTAAAGGTCTGGCCGCTTTCAAGAGCCCGGCTGGGCAAGGGTCTAGTGAAGAAGTATTCTATGACATGTTATATTTTTTTTCTGCAACCTACAGTATGTTTGAGCTTATTGGTGAGTTTGAACATGTTTATGAGTAACCTGGTGAGAAAGGCCAGATTACTCATAAACATGTTTGAGCTTTCATATGGGTTGAAATGTAGGTTGAAGAGAAAATGTGTAATGTCATAAAAATCATTCCCTTAAGTACATGACAGGGCTTCTACTCCTGGAAAGTAAAAGGACAGCAATAACAAATTAAATAACAATTTGCTACCTTTCCATGATACGCCAAACCTGTTGCCTAAGGCAGTTGACTCACCCTGCCTAAGGAGACCACAATCACTGTTCATTGAGAGCTTGTCCTCATACAAGAGAAATAAAAATTAAAAAAATTAAAAAATGCAAATTTTGTTTTTGAGGAAGTTGACAACGAGCAAAATATATTTTTATACCTGGTCCATGGAATGTTTTTCAAAGCTAATGAAGGATGTGGAAGTTTATGAACAAGCTTTTTGGTTTTTTCAATGACACTTCATCACTCAAAGGCACTTTGCAAACATTAAATAATGGATGAATACTTGTAGCCTTCCAACAAGGAAGAAAACAGTCAATTGAAGGAAACACATCAAATGTTTTACAAACAGCTGACAAGTGGTAGGGGCTGTATTATAATAGTTTTATCGAGTTTTGTGCACATCACTAAAAAAATACTACAGTATAACTTTTTTATTGTTCTTCATTTCATTTCTTTTATATTTGTAGAATGTGTGTCAGTGCAAATTCTTTAGGCTGTTATTATCTTGGGTCAGCCCAAGGCTTCCTTCCTTGCAATGTGAACACCACAAACAGGGCTGAATCAAGATAATTTACTACCTGAGGCACAGTAGCAAATGTCCCTTCATGACGTGCCTAGTAGCTGGCCAAATTATTTTGTGATCTGAGACAGAAGATCCCACAGGATTGGTCCCACTCCCTCCAAGTAAAAAAATACATTAAAAACGAACAATTAATTTAGTACTCTTTCATGAAATCCAGAACGAGGTAAGGGCGGCCTCACTCTGTTTAATTGGCACAGACTTCAAATGTTCCAGTTCAGAAGACAATAAACGAACCATGACTACTCCCACCCTCGTTGTTTCTGTATTCTGCCTCCTCCCTTACCTGTTTTCTAGCACAGGTAGAATCCTGGAGTCAGTGCAAGAAATGATGGAGTAGATAAGGATTACTCTGGATAAATAGTTCCCTAGGCCTAGGCCAAAGGGTTCCAACCCACTATTTACTCAAGCAGTACCTTACCACTTATTGCAGTTGTAGCCCACTTTATGATTTTGATGCACACCTTTCCAGAACATATACAAAGCTGTTGTCATTGACAGCAGCTCCCAGAAAACCTTAACCAACATGCTGCTTATCAGACCCTAGGAATTACATTCCAGAAAAGTATATTTTCCAAGATCCGAAAATAAATTTCATGCATAGCTCTGATTATCGTTACTCACATGAACAGCATTTGTTGAATGGGCACCAAAACGGTATTTTGTATTTTGAACTATTTGTAATGTGATTGTTTTTTTTAAAAAAAAAAAAAAACAACCCATGCTGGACACACATGTCAATGTTTCCAGCTTTATATCTTAGAGTCTGTTTCAATGGTGACATAAGCCCCTGAGCTTTGTGCTCCTAATTGGTCACCTCTGTTTCCTATCTCCAAATGCTGAATGTTCTCGAAGAGCACTCATCCACTGTCTTCCTCCCCATGGCCATAGAATCATAGAATGTAGAGTTGGAAGGAACCTCAAGAGTCAATGGCTGAAATACAGTAGGAAGTCACAACTAGGGTGCGCCCAATGAGTGGGAATTTGATGAGTCACCTTGTCCTAGAATTTCCACTTTTTCAGTAAGCCTGCACTAGTTGCACGTACTGGATTCCAGCCATTGAGTTCAACCCCTCGCTGAAGCAGAAAAATACCCAGGTAAAGCATCTCTAACAGAGGCTATCTAACCTTTGTTTTAAAAACATCCAACAATTTGGGTCTGTGCCTGCATCATAAAGAAAGAATGAATGAAAAAAAATCCAATGAAGTGCACTACATGGCAGTCCATTCTACTTTAAAACAGCTCTTACTATGACAAACTTTGTAGTGGTTAGGCAAAATCTCCTTTCATGTCATCCTGAATCCATTACGTCAGGTCCTGCCTTCTGGAGCTACAGAAAACCTGCTGGCTCCATCTCCCATGTGACAGCCCTTTATATATATGAAGATGGCTCTCGTATCCCTTCTTAGTCTTCTTCCCAGTTTGGTGTCATCTGTAAATTTGATGAGCATCTTCTCCCTACCTTCATACAAGCCATTTATCAGGATGCTGAATAATCAGCACCAGTCTAAAGCACCCCGGTTGCCATTTCTGTCTGAGTAATGAGGAGCCGTTGGAGAGCACTTTTTGGATACAGCTAATTACATATCCACTTAACAGTAGCATCATCTGACCCACATTTTACCAGTTTGGTCACAAGAATATAATGAGGAACTCTGTCAAAGGTCTTGCTGAAATCAAGATATACTATATCAAGACCTCCTCATCTACCAAGCTTGTGACTCTATTTAAAACAAAAAAACAGATAGAGATAAGATTAACCTTACATGACTTGTTTTTGAGAAACTTATACAGGAATCACAGTATTCCTTTCTAAGTGCACATAGATCAGCCGTTGAATGTTGAATATTGAACGTTGAATCTGTTATGGAACCACTATTTATATCAGTGTCAAGCTGACTAGTCGGTAGTTGCCTGGATCTCCTTTCCCTCCTTTTGAAGATGGAGATAATAATTGTAGATGGATAATAATTAATTGTCCCCAGTCTTCAGTCATCTGTTCTCCAAGAATTGACCATTTCTGTTGGGAGATTCTGGAAGTTATAATCTAAAAAGAAAGTTTTCCATGCCATGGTCTCTCTCTGCCTAGTGGTAGGACCAGCCTTGCAAGATTGCAATTAATGCAGCAAGCTTTCATTTCCAGTCTATGGCATTCATTTTGGATCCAGGAAAATACCATTCATTTCAGGTAACTCAGAGTCAAGAGAATAAAATATCAGAACAAAGAAACTATAAAAGGCAGATTGATAGTTTATTCATGTTTGCAAATCATCAGCTGCCACTGGCTGGAAGATATTAATAACATGGATTAGACTTGAGTGAAGCTGAAGATGAAAAGCTTGATGTGGGTACTTGCTTAACAACTGCATCCTTATTGTAACCTTCTGGTTCTCTCATTAAGCATATTTTCAACAGAAACAGAAAAAAGAAGAAAAAAAGCAAATGGCAGTAGTGGAGTGAGTGCAGAGCAAGCCTGCATTCCTTCAGTGAGGAAAGAATAGAGTAGAGAACTTTTGCATATGGGCCAAATCCAGTCTGTTTGAATGGGGAATTAGATCTCTCATCTTAGAAATGTATGAAAGAGAGACAGTTAACCTAGTAAGAAGGGGGGGGGGACAACAGGACACCTTAAGATCAGATTCTATATTAGCTCTTCAAAGGGCTGGTCCTACTATTAGACAGAGTGAAGCAGGTTTAGGTTGTCACTTATTATTGTTGTATTTTACAGTGAGAGCGGTGACGAAGTCTTTCTGGGATTTTCTGTCTAAGGTACCAAAATCAGTGGGCTGGCTTTGAAAACTGCATATTCACTTGAAGATTACATTTCTTGCTCTATCTCAGATGGCAAAGTGTCTCAGGCTGGCCATGTCTTTCAGCTGCAATATCAAGAGATACTTTATTTCAGGAAATGACTTGAGGAAACACATTTTTCAATCATTTTCTTTTCTTAAGTAAAGAAACATGATAGCTCATAACAAATCTACCTGAAAAGTGGCACAGTGCCATCTTGTATCTGCTTCCTTGTGGTTGAGGGGGGACACCCATACAGCCATTTGGGGATGCTTCAAGATGCAGCATTTGTTCTGCTATAGGGATCAGGCTGCCCCATAGGAGAATGTTAGCCTACAATCAGTTAAAACAACATAATAGTCATAATTAAAAACTATATAAGTTATATTTAAAAAATAAAGACATAGCAATAGTAAAAAACACTTTAAAATACTTTTTAAAGAAAAATCCCTGAATTCAGTAAACACAGCATTCCTGAAACCTCTACTGCTCTAGTCAACCCATTTCTAAACTGATATTGTACAACGGAAAAAATTGATGGAAAGGGTAGCTCAGAAGACTGGGGAAAGCCTTGAGCATTTGTGATGTTTGATTTAAGAAAAATATGGTCATGAGCCTGAAACTTTACACATATGTACCTAAGAGTACATCCAATTGAGCTGAGATCTGTAGATGTGTGTAGGATTGCACTGTAAGGTGGGACGTGAATTATAAAATCATGCATGGTTTGTATAAAAAAATAACAGACAATTTGTTTCCCTCCCTCTCCTGTAACATATTAATGTGAAGTCATCCAGTGAAATTCAAGAGCAAACAGATTTGTGAAGAAAGAAAAAAAGTGTCAATGAAATATTTCTTCACATGTTGTAGAATAAAGGCATGCAAGTTTTAAAGGGTTCATGAATACATGAATGAAATCTTAAAGCTAAGTCGGATCATTTAAACCAATGTAAACATGAGCTGAATCCAAAAGTAACACTTCAGTCACAGGATTACCTTGGTATACAGTTTTAATACTTCTGGTGATACATCTTAGTTTTTTGGTCTTTTTCAGGCAATATTGCAACAGTGTGGAATGCATGTCCCCCTAAATGTTGTTGAACTACAACTCCCATGACCCCTCACCATTAACTTTATTGTTTAGATGTAATGAGAACTGCTGTCCACCAACATCCAGAGAGTTACACATTCCCTCTCTGCTATAGTGCAGTGCTTCTGTGCAAGGTTCTTATGCCTGTTTTCATTCTGATTTAACTCGGACATGGACAGTGCTTTTCCCAGCATGGAAAGGATTAAACATTGTGCTGAAACAAAATACTGAAAAGATTAAATTGATGTATTGGTATGTGTTTTATAATTAGTAGGACTGGGGAGATTGCCTGGAAATACTATAGAGATATTACTTTATATACTAAGGAGAATATTTAATGAAAGATAAGATCCCAGTAATGAGTTTACTTGTTTGTTTGGATATGTGAAAGCTCATGTTAAAACTAGACGTAGCTAATTGTTAATTTTAAAAATATAGACAAAATCAAATAGATAAAAACTGGAGACCCAACAATGCTCAAAAGAGAGATGTGGGAGTGAGGTAAAATTGGAATATTTATATTAATGTATGAGTTGATATAATTTTCAGAATAATTAGGATGAGAAAAATCAAGTCAAGTGCAACTTTGCTGACAACAATGCATTCCATTTATTTTATAACAGAACAAGATTATGCCAGACAGAAATGACAGAAACAAATAGCTATAGTTTGTATTGGGTTTTTATTGAATGTGAACTCTTGTGCATTCCGAGTTGGATTCAAAGTCTGAGGCAGTCATAGTTCAAGTAGGCTGTACATAGGGCCTGAATACTGAAATGCTGGTGGAAGATAAACAGAACTAACCTGCATACTGATCAAAACAGCCAGTCATGTATTTCATGGATTTCCTTGTTAGTCATAAAGAACAAAGGGAAAGGATATGAAAAGAATATGAGCTGCATAATGCGCTCCAAACCTCTTTGGAATCAGCCATGTTGGCCTGAGACGACATTTACTGAAATAAACATCACTCACTTTGAGTACCCGTCATAGTGGACAAATATATCTAGACGATATGCAAACTACTATGGTTTGTTAGAGCATAGAGTGTTAACTGCAAATGATTGTGTCTGTTGATTCTCAGGCATTCTGTCATAAATGAATGACGGATTAGTAAAGATTGGGTGCCAGTGGGAACTGGGAAAGCACAGAGCAGGAGCTGTTCATTCAGCACTACAAAGATCATGTTAAAGCAGGTCGAACTGAAAATCAGGAGAACCTTATCCAAAACAATTAGTGCTGCTCTGGCAGCTTGCATGGGCTGTTGGCAGTCTACTGAGACTGCCTCTGTACTTTCTTTATGAGCTTGTGTCCCACAGCAGGGAAAATTCAGTATCAAAATTCTTCCCTCTATGTTGCTGCTGCTGCTGCTGTTGTTCGTGTTAGTGTTACTAAATACAGGGGGATTTTAAGACTCTGTGGCTGAGTGGAAATTCAGACTCCTCTTGAGCCAAGAGTACCATGCAATCACAAGAAGAGGTAAAAACATTTATAATTTCTGCATTCTCTCAGCTGGTGACACAAACTGTATTACTGGATAGGCTTGAGAGAAGACATTCATCTCATGAGGGGAAGCAGCCTACATAATTCCTGGGCTAGGTTTCTGCTAGTATACTCTCTGGAGACCTTAACCTGATTGTATCTTCTTCTCTCTTTTTTTAATGCCAACATTGATAACTCTGTATTTTATGCAACTATACTGTTCTATTTTGTGATCAAGTTAGAGATCTTTGTCTTTTTCTCCCTTAAGGCCAAAGGATGCTAAGATACAAAAAGGTTAGCTTCAGAAGAATAAGAAAAAGTGGCAGCTGGCCTTTCAGTAGATGTCTAATATGAGTGTGTGTATGTGTCCACACAGATGGACGACCATATACACGGGTAAAAAGGTATTCAAATTACAATTGCTTCCCCTTCTCTACTTCCCCCTGCTATTTGTGGTGAATTTCTCCTAGCTGTCAACATGTGGAGGGCCATCCTTTTAAGTATTTAGATTGGGGTGGGCGTTACTAGCCTTACAATATTTTTGATGAAATAATGTCGTTCGACTGCAGAAATGTTGCAAAGCTCACTGTGGATGCCACACAGTCCAGAGGTTCCAGACTTTTAAGCAGTTTTCCCTTCACTACTTGACACTGGCCAGAACCCTGTTTGTTAATTAGATGTGCATAGTTTAAACTGCATAACTCACTGTTAACTAACAAGGTGCCAATGGCATTACAAGTCATGTGCCTGATTGTGCAACAGGCACAAGCTCAGCAATGTGATCAGCATAAATCACCAACAGGACTCTGGCCACTATTTCACAATTTTTCACTATTTCAGAAGGTAGAGGTTGGGAGTTCAATTCCCCACTGTGCCTCCTTAACAGGGAGAAGGCTGGCCTCGATGATCCATAAGGCATCTTCCAGCTCTGCAGTTCTAAGTAGGTAAAGGAAAACAAACTTGTGTCCACCTGGAATCATGGGGCAGAATCCTATCCTTTCTTTCCACTGGTACAATGGTCTGCTTGGGAAGAACTGAGCAGTTTCTGCAATTCCTAGATAACTTTCTTGTGAAAGCTTGAAAACTGTCTAATCCTCCAAGCAACCAACTGTTGCATGAATAGAAGAAGCAACCAAGATTCTGCTCATTCAAACCAATAGCCTTTTCAAGCTTTCCCTAGCAATAGTGTTCGCAACAGCTCCACCAGTATCACAGTGATGGTCTTGTCTGCCCATAGATAAAGTGTGAAGGGCAGTGGGTCTTTGGCAGGCCCCCACAGTGAACCAAGGAGTCTGGGGTATATGCCCTCGAGTGTGTAGCAGCATAATTCAAAAGCAAAGCAAAAAAGCAAAACATGCTGCTTATATACCACCCCATAGTGCTTAAAGCACTCTTTGGGTGGTTTACAAGTTAATTATGCAAGCTACACATTGCCCCCACAGTGAGCTGGGTACTCATTTTACTGACCTCAGAAGGATGGAAGGCTGACTGAACCTTTAGCCGGTTACCTAGGATTGAACCCTGAGACATGAGCAGAGTTCGGGTGCATTACAGCAGTTTAACCACTGTGCCACAAGGCTCCTTTTTCACTTCTTCTTTTTTTTTTTTTAAGACAAGAGCTTTGTGAAGGATAGCATAATTACTTTTTTGTATTATTCAGGATGTTGAGGTGGAAAAGTTAATGCCCACACAGCCTTATCAGTGTTACTGCCAGAAGCTACACAGAAAAAGATTGGATTGTTGCATCGCTATCCTTTTAGTTCCATTAAAACACGTAGCCACAGGCAGGTGTCTGAAGAAGTGGACTTGTGCACAAAAGCTCACATTGAAATATAGCAGTTAGTCTTTAAGGTGCCATAACATTTTTGTCTATATTTCATTTTTGTTTTCTTTTTGCCTAATAGGCAAGAATGGAATACTGATACAGCAGTTTCTCTTACTCTGGTGTGGCTTACTAGTATAAATGATGGCAAAGGATCCACTCCAGGCACTTAGCTCTGACTGCCTACAGCTGGACTAGGATCCAGGGGTAAAGATCTGACCCAAAGTTGGTATCAGTTGAGCCTCCTTCATTTATCTCTTACGTATAGTGCAGTTCTCCTGTGCATGTTTACTGAGGGTGAAACAAGACAATACACTTAGCAGGGTTTCCTTCAGTGATAAAAGATGTATGGTTGTAATAGCATGAGTTTTTCTCACCTCCATAAATTGCGTTCCAGCGTGTTTTGTTTTGTGATTGGTCATTTGAAGCTAAACACAGGCTTAATTTGCAAGACACTTGGAAGAAATCAATTTGTGACAGGAAGAATGGAATAATCACAAAAAACAAGCATTTCCCTTTAAAACATCATGTGATGCTCAGATGGCGATCCCCTTGTTTTAATGGAGCTCACTGCTGAATAAGTTGCATACATGACTGCTGTCTTCACATGCAGAAGTGAGACACAACAAGGATCAGTTAACTTACTACAAATTCCTTTGCTGAACTTGGGAAAGCAGCATGCACAAGGTGACCTTGGGAAGTCCTTTCAGGCACAAAGGTATAGACAGATATGTTGACTGTTAATACATTTTGCACATGATTAGGAAAATGTTAAATAATAATTGACTGATGCAGTGCGGCACAACATTTAATATTTTACACAGGTATGTATGTAGGGAAGTGATGGATCCTGCCTTTTTAAAGATGAATTTGTTAATATAATATATATGACATATAGGGTAATGAATTGTCAACTATTCTGGATATCTCTTGTTAAAAATTTTCTATCTCAGGAAGATACTCCAGCAGGGAAAAACTGTGAATTTAACAGAAAGAATGGCTGGATTGAAATGGCTAGTCTTGAGAATGACTACCACTTATCACTGGGTAACTGGAAGGCTGGATTTGGTCTTCATTGAGAAGCCTGTGTGCACTGGAGAAATGTCATTCAAACCTCCCTTCAAGTCTGGTTTATGAGTAAACATCCAGAAATCTGAAAGTCAGCATCTAATAGACCCATAACTTAATATTGAACGGTTCACATGTATTCTTCATTATTTGTTTTTAACGTGACATGCTTTCTGTGAATGTTGCGTCTCATGCAAGACCCTTTCACAGTGTATGTTACCAGCACCTGCATTGGAAATGGGGCATTAAATGTTGCACTGCACAAGATCAGCACTGGTTTTCATGCTACACTTCCCAGAATACCCTGAGCAGCATGGCCAGTAGGCCTAAAGTGGCCCTCTGAGCAGGAGCAGACTGTGCTTCCTTATAACAGGGTGATTTAAAGTGCCATTTTTTGAACTTTTAAAGCATTATGCTGTTTGAGACCAGTTGGAATGAAGGACTGGCTGGAAATGTGTGTGTGTGTGTGTTGACTACAGCTCCCACAATCCCCTGGCCAGCTGGGGTACATAAAAGACAATGTTTACAAACAATGACCCATACTTCACAAGCTCTGTTTTCTGAGTCTGCCATCAAGGGCAGTCGGAATGGTAGATTATTGTTACTGGGCCTTTTCTGTGGTGACTTCATATTTGTGAACATATCTCACCAAACAGCTATAGCCTGCAATCCTTACAGGATGTGTGAAAGAAATGGATCTTCTCAGGGACAGTATATTTTTGGAAGTTGTTCCTGTTGCATTACAAAGCATTCGAGAGTAGTTTAGACTTGAGTGGGCAATTAAGAGCCATTAGCATTCTAAAAGACCTGCTATTTTGTTGACAGGTACTTCTCCACCTGCCTGCATTTTTTTTAATTTTTTTTACTTTTCTAATTGTGGTCGGGGCTGTCTGTCACAACGGAGCCTCTGCGCTTCCAAACTGACCAGTACACCACTGGGCTACAATCGTCGTCGTCGTCGCCATCATATCCCAGCCCCATCAATTGCAGGAAGCGTTATGCGGCGGTTGCCATGCATTTTTATCGGCTGGAGTTGGGACGGGAAGGGGCCACTTTGCAGCAAGAGATCCCAAATGGATCGAAACGCAAAAGCTTGGCCCCCCAAACAACAACCGAGAGCTCATCCAGATGGGAACGGAGGCGATCGCTGCCCGGGAGAGGCAGCAGGGCATAGGTTGGGAATGAGGGTTGGAACCGGCTGCTGATTGGACGGCAGCGGCCTCGCCTCTCCCCAGGAACGGCCAACCGCTCCGCCGCGCCCCTCCGACTCTTGGCAGGGGCGGCTCGGAGCGAGAGCCGCTGTCCCGGCGCCCGGCGGCGCCTGTGGAGTCGGGCAGGGCAGGGGAGCTGAGCCTTGGCTGGCGTCGGGCGCGATCCTTCCCTGGAGAAAGCGGGGCGGAACCGCACACTCGAGCAGGTCAGTAGCGCCGCCGTTGGATGCCTCCTTTTCCCTCGTGCCGGATCCAGCCCTCCCCTCCCTCCTCCTCCCCCTCCCCAATTTTCCAGTAGAGTCCATTTTTATGGATTGTCAAGCCCTGGGCTCGAAACTGGAGTCCTGTCGTTGTCAGCGCCCGAAATCGTCCGGCGGAACAGCTGGCAATTTCCTCAGCCTTTCTCCAGGCAGCGGAGCCAGCGTGCGGCCGCGGTGCCCCTGGGCAATGGCGGGTTACTTGGAAGTAAGCCTCCTCGGAACTCCCTGCCCAGGAACAGAGCAGCCCTCGCCCTGCCCACTCCGACACTAAGCCATCTTACTCCTAGGTAAGCCTATACAGGATCGCAACGTGCATGGTATGGGAACTGGAACTGAGAAAGCCCTTCAGGTAGAAATGTTTGCTCGGCTGCAAGTGCTGTAGAGTTCCACGAAGTTTACTCCCGAGTAAACGTGTAGGGGCGAGGGACCTTGAAACGGAGACATCGACTCTTTGGTTTTTTCCAAAAACTGGGTAATGACTGGGAACCCTCTTTCTCCTATTTTGGGGAAAGGAAGCGTATTGGCTCCGAACGTGTTTTGAATCCCACCACTGGCCACTTCCAAAAATACCAGCGTCGTCTTCTTACCGACCTCGGTTGTAAGAGCATCATCACCTGTCAGGCTAGAGAGAACCAGACCGCATCCTGACAAGGCTCTAAACAGTGACATATTTTGCCCTCTGGCTGGTGTCTAGAGGGCAGGGAGTTTTAACAGGTATTTTGGCAACCGCTGCATCAAGCACAGCTAAGGGGGCTGTGCAGAAAGACAGAGGTCTCTCTCTGTGTGTCATTCTGTCTCATTCACAGAGAAGCTGCTCCAGACACACATAAAGGAAGAGTTAGGGAGGAGCCAGGGGCATGAACAAGGTCCTGCAAAATCAATTAACCTGTGCTAATGGAAAAAGCTCTTGGGGCAGGATATCCCTTCACAGCATATTAGAAGTGTATGCTTCAATTGGGCCAACCTAAACCATTTTACTACCTGAGGCAAAGCAGCCATGAATGTGTCCCCCAATTTACCCAAGACAGCGTGTTGTGGACCCCAAACTGGCCGTGTTATTTTGGTACCTGGGGCAGAAAACCCCATATGTGTCCTCCCAACCCAACCCAAAGAAATACAGTTGTAACAAAGTAAAGAGCTAGCCATTTGCTGCCATTTTCTATTTAACCTACTACTTGGATTTCTTCTAATGGTAAGGGCAGCGTGCAGGTCAAACTGCAGTCTGGGCACTTAGTGGAGGCTGCCTTGCATCCACATGGACAGAGAGGTGGTCTTTGAAGGTGTTACTCAAAGTAAATGGGAGATGCATTCTTTACACAGCATGTTGTTAGTCTGTGGAACTCCTTGCCACAGGATGTGACGATGCCATCTGTCCTAGATGCCTTTAAAAGGGGATTGGACAGATTTCAAGAGGAAAAGTCCATTGCAGGTTACAAGCCATGATGGGGATGTATAATCTCCAGGCTTAAAAGGAAGGTATTTGAAAATGCCAGATGCAGGGGAGGGGTATCAGGAGACAGGTACAGCTGGTCTTGCAACCCATAGAAGACTAGGCATGTAAAGGGGACTGCCGGAGTAGGAGGAACATATACTGTATGTGCTTACCTTTTGGCTACATGTTTTAGGAATAAGATACTGGCCAATATTTTCAGGATGTTCTCAGATGATAGGGAAATAAATTCTGCCACCTCGAACCTGTGAAGGTTGTTTCACTCATGCACGTCACTTGAGCCTGCAGTTCGGAAGTGTTGATTGTGGATATGGAACCTCTCCTGAGTGTAGCTTTTTTAATATAGCATTTTAGAAGGGGATGAAGAAGGTCTCATTTGGACAGTAGCTAGACATAATATTTAGGTAGAAAATGTGAAGAAGCTCATTGTTAAAATTAGAAAAGATATTTTTTAAAATTTTATTTGTGGTTGTCATCTGAGCTGGACTGGGAATCTTGTTAGATAGGAATTTGGGAATGGGATGTTTTGAAGTCATGTTTTGTTTGTTTTATTTCTTGAGGGATCCTCTTAAAGTGTTTCCTGTCTGTTTGACAATGATAACAGGGAGATTATGATCTGCCCTGGAACATTAGGACAATTTTTGAACAAATTATGTATTATAAGTTGCAAAATACTTTGGGAAAGTTTGTGTTCAGCTTTGGAAATGAAAATATTTATGTGCAAAAAGTATGTGCTTTGTTTCACTGAACCAATCCTGCAGATAGACTTCTTTATTTCAGATTTGCAGGATTTGTGTTTTTGGTGCAAACTGGCAATTACCCTAAAACCTTTTAAGTTAGAACCCTCCAATACAGTAAGCTTAAATCTATAATAATGTAGGATCAGTTGGATAATATGTCTCAGATCATCTGCATCTCAGAAATATGGCTTGAATAAAAACTGGCACCAAAAAACTGATGGATAGCTCAGTGGTTTAGGACTCTGGCAGCGGAGCCAGAGGTCAGGAGTTTGTTTCCCCACTGTGCCTCCTTGACAGGGGCTAGACTAGATGATCCATAGGGTCCCTTCCAGTTTTGCAGTTCTAAGATTCTAAGAAGAGTCATCTTTAAAAAGTTGTTCAAAATACTGACCATTTGAGAAATACAGGAGCTGTAAACATTGTTTTCACTGACAAAACATTTGTTCTGGAAACCTGGGAATATCTTGTCTTGTTGAACGTTCAATACAATCCACTTGGCACATCCAATATCCTATGAAAGAAAAGTCCACAAAACATTCAAAAGGTACAGTCTGGTTGTTTGGAATTTGTGCTTAGAACATAGCAACACATCAAAGTTATTTTTGTTTTTGTTTTCTGATTATTAATTTTGAGTCAACAGCAAGAACAGAAAGATGTGATTATGTGAGGCAGTTGGCACCATTCTGTTTACATGGTAATAATAAGGATTGTGTCATCAATGTATATGGAGAAAAAGATTGCTGTATCCCTGATTTTCCAAAAATAACATCTGTGACACAACAATACTTAGGGTGTACTGTGCATGTACATACAAGTGAAATGGTGCAGCTGATGATCAAAGCATTCCAATAGTACTAGAATAACTTATCGGGTCTAGCATTCTGTTTTATCCTCATAACAGGGCCTTATAAATAACTCTAATTAATATATAATCATCGATCCTTACTCAGTAAAGCGAGTGTCTACTGTAATTTCTCTTCATTTAAAAGGTCACAAGTCAGTGGCATAGCTACAAATGCAGTGTACACATGCTGGCATTTAACCTTTGAATATTTATATAGGAACAGCCTGGGGGGGGGGGGGGAATCAATGGTGGACCTGCTTGCATGAAAGCTAGTTTATTTGTCCATCAATATATTATGCAAAACAACTGTTTCTATTCAGGTTATCCAGCAAATAATGAGTTTGAACCTTCTTATTCAAAGCTGGTGTATATAAACACCCCCCAAAAGTGGCTTCTCCATCACGCTTAATAAAGACACACACCTCCAGTGTTGTCTTATAAAAAGACCAACAGTGACCTTTCTCTGGTTTGGGTGAAGAAGCAATGCTAAGCTATGCTGCATGGACTTTTCCTGCTGACTTCAGTGAAAGCAAACATCAGCACTAATGTTGCTACTTCTGCCAACTCTTAACTGAAATGGATAGTTGTGTGTCAATGCTTCCTCTTTCCGTGGGGTTCTCTGGTAGATTTTGCATATGGAATAAGGAGTGACACAGAGACTAGTAACAATAACAGGAGGCAAGTAGAATGTCTGCCTCCAGTCAAGAACATAGGTTGAAATGATTTTGCTTTCAGATATCACAAAGACACCACTGCTCTCAGCCTGCAGGGGTAGTGGTGTTGGTTCTATAGAAAGATCGTCTGTTTCTGTAGCCCTGCTAAGTTAAGCAAATACTTGCTATTCTCCAAGCTGCCTGCTTGTCTACAGTGGAATCTAAGCAGAAAAGCAAGTGGAGAGCTGAAGTATGAGAAGGCTTGGAAGACCCAGAATTGGGGAGAGAGTCAGGGCTCACCCACAGAATAGTCAATTTTAACAGTCATCAATTCAGAGTCATGGGTCAATGCCCTATGGGAATTATAGCATGTGTAATGGTAATCATGGAAGCAGATTTGGCTAATGGGTGAGGTACATGTCATGCAGCCAGCAGCCAGTAGCTGCATCACCAGTTGGTCAAATCTGCTTCAGCAATTGCTTTTGCGCATGTTCAAACAGGATCTAGAGAATGCTGGAATCTAAATTAAAATTCTAAATCTAGACCAATACTGGAGGATAGAAGCAGGAGTGAGCCAACGGCAGAACTAGCATAATGGTTCTCAACGTCTGGCCGTTCAGATGTTGTAGACGGCCATTGTGGCCAGGGGTCATGGATTCTGGGAAATGTAATGCCAGGAAAAACATCTAGTGGACCAACAAATTGGAAGGTAAATTGGAGACTGGCAGGCTTTGCCATCTGGGCTTGGGATGTTAAAAATCCCTGCTAGTCATATTTTCACACACAAGGTGAAGAAACTGCAGAATTATTCTCCTCGCCCTGCAAGACAGTGAAGAATTTTGCGAAGCTATCAGACAAAAGAACAAGAATGCATTTTTTGTACAAAGTAGGCAGTATAACACAATTAGTGCATATAACAATTTTATGCAAATAACACAAATTGTGAAAACTAATTATGATTGCTACTTGGTTGTATAGCCAAGGATAAGAAGTACAGAGAAAGTGTATGTATCTCTTTTAACAATCAGGCAGTAGTTGCGCTTGCTGTATGTCTGAGTGCTTCACCTTTCAAAGGCAAAGGACGTTGGTTTTGAACAGACATGTAGAGAAGAAAGAACAGCTTTTCTTGTCTTACTTTTTTTTTTTTTTTTGACAGCACAATATCTTGGAGGGCTCAGACATTTCTCGTTGAGATGTCTCATCAGGTTGAGGCAGCCTAAATCAATGAGAAGGAAGAATTTAGCAAGTATTCTTTACGTCTTTAGCCAGGATCTCTCTCCTAGAGGGCAGTGCTCCAGCAGGACCTACAGAGCCAAACAGCTACAAGTTGCCATTTTAATTTTGTCACAATGACTTGGAGTGAGTCTATTTCAGGCTGTTACCCACCTGGTGAGATAGAACAAGGAGAGGAATTGGTGCAGGTATGCAGCCAATGTTTGTTGGAGCTTGAATGCTGCAGGCAGAATGCCCAGTTCACCAAGCAATCCCGTCAAACCACTGGAAGCTAGCTCAACAAAGAGCCACAGAGAGGATACTGGAATAGAACGGAGCTTGCAAAGGAAGTCCGGTTTATCTCCAGGTGGCCAGGTGTTTATTTTTATTTTTTAAAAAAGAAGTCAAATCACAAAATGAAGAGGTGGAAAATGCTTGATCTTGGACAAACAGAAGTATTTTGCACTTAAGGGAGTTCTGCTTCTAAATGCAGAGTAAGCATGTCATGTAATCTGAGTGTTAAGACATGCTAAGAATCTAAATTTAAGGACAGAGGAGATGAGGAAAAGGCAGGAAGGAATTGAGAAGAGTTTGGAAAAGAAAGGAAGGAAAGAGATAATAATTCAAAATGGAAAGAAAGAGGTAAAGAAATGAAAGGAGGCTAGAAATTAAACACTTCTATTTCTGAGCCATGGCCTCTATAGCTCCTGTGTAATCCCATTCATCATGTGGAAGCCATGGGAGCTGCGGGATGGGAGGAGGAAGTCTTCAAACCAAAACTTGCTGCCACTGGGGTGGCATTACTGGCAAGCTTATCCAAGCAATTCTAATCCAGAGTTGAACATCTCGTGCAGTTAGACACCACTTCCTTTAGAAATTCTGTCTTGCTCATCTCAGGTGGCAAAATGTTTTGTCCATGCTTGATTATATGTTTCCTGAATATTTGTGAAAGCAGGCTACAGGAGGTGAGGAACCTGTTTGGGACAGAATGAGTAAGGAGGCTATCAACAGCACAGTGGGCACAAAAAGAAATAAAAGGAATACAAAACAACAAGAATGAGAAAGTATGGTGTACCCAGGGGAAGAGGAGCTAAAATGCAAAGAAGATCCAGAGGATTAAAAGTATTGTTAGATCATAGTTCATAAATGTTACTTTTGGACTGCAACTTCCAGGATCCAAAGCCAGCATAATTATGACCATATTGGCTATAGACTCTGGGAGTTTTAGTCAAAAAAGTAACTTTTCCAGGTTCTAAGTTAGATAGGGAGAGCGTTAAAAACACCTAGTGTCTCACATTGCACAAACTGAGCACTGTCCCATGTGGCTTGAGTGGGGACAAAGAAGATGTTCCCACTAGCATACTGCCTACAGTAGGAAACTTTTACATTCAACCAAATGGTGTCACTCCATGTAGGCAAAGAACAGCAGACTTATCCTGTATGGCAATGCTTCCCATTGTTGGGTCCCTAGATGTTCTTGGACTAAAATTTCCAGAAGACTTCACCACTAGCTGTGCCAGCCAGAATTTCTGGGAGTTATAGTCTAAGAACATCTGGGGACTCAAGGTTGGGAACTACTGCTGGTGCAGTGATGGCAGACAATGTCCATGTTGTTACAAGGCCTGGCCATTGCCCCCAGGCAACACAAGTTAACTGCTTGGAGAGTGTATCTACATCAGACAGTTACAGATATCTATTTAACTGCTGTGGCTCAAACAAGGAAATGCTGGGATATGTAGTTTGATGAGGTACCTAGCATCCTTTGCTGTAGTTCAGGAGAGCTTGCTAGAACTTCCTAGGATAGAATTCTGAATATACCGACAGAAATCAGAGAGAGATGTTAGTGATTAACAATTTAAGTGCTATTAAATTCAGTGGACCTGTTCTAAGTATAACTAAATCTGGATCCAACCCAACATTAGCTTTTCTCAAAATCATATAAATAAGACAGTACAAGAATAAAATACCTTTGTAGGCTTAGTTATTAAGGATAGAACAGTACACTAGCCCATCTGGGAACTGAAGAAGGAATTCCATATATGTAGTTGCCACCACGGGAAAAGCCGTGTTTCCTCTGGCTATCTGTCAAATAAAGCAGATAGAACAAGCTGTTGTTGAAATGTTATTTTAATTTTGGAGATGGAAAAGACTCTGTGCAATAAAATTGTTCAGGCAGAGGTGCTATGAGTTGATCCTGTGGCTATTTGTAGGATCATTTAACAATACACTGTATTTCCCTGAGATGGGTTTCCTTTCTCGTTATAGAGAAGAGAAATGGAAATAGTGGATAGCAGGAATGTTGGCAAAACTTTGGATCCCAAGCCCCAAGTCCGAGTCCCTATTAAAAACAGGCTTTTTCCTGCTGAAAAAAGGGAGGGCATGGGTGGGTTACGAGTTGCAAATTGAATCTGAGTCATTGGGGGGGAAAACACCAAGTACAGTGAGTCCTGTGACTCAAGTCCCCATCCCTGGTGGATAGAAATACCAAACTCTGAAGAATGTTTTGCCCAAGACATGTGTCAATGCTTTTATTAGAAATGAGCTGAATACCTATGGTTATAATAGTTAGGATGCCTGATTCAGGGCCAACCCTACCATTTGGTGACATGAGGCAACCAGCCCAGGTAACAGATATTTACAAGCAGTGTTGGCAGCCTCTTGGTTTTTCCTCCTGAACTCCACAGCTGCTTTCTTACGTATGTTGGAGGAAAGAGCTGTTTATAACCCAAAGCCTGACATGGGTTCCTCTAAACTGGAGTTGTGGAGGACATTATCTATTTGCCAGTGTGCAGGTGGGATTGAACTGCCAGTCCAGTTTTGTGAACTGGAGGGAAAACTCTGTCTTGTCTGATGCCTTCTGCAGCAAAATGTTTTGGCCTTGCCCTAGCTTGACTACATGTTTTAAGAAGATCTGTGGGCTCAGGCCTCACTCTGATGTATCTAGTTGGCTGCTTCTAGTTTGTGCAACTGTGCATGGACACCTAATCCATAGGACAGGATGAGCTTGTGGTAATGTCATCCCAGTGGCAGTGAATTTCATTAATGAAATATTTTTTTCCTCCCATCTCACAGCTCCCATGGTTTCCACACGATGAAAGGGATTATGCTGGAGCCATAGGAGCTGCAGTGCAAATATAGGAATCTTTAATCTCTGAAAATATCCCCCTGTTGATGATGTCATCAGCCTTCCACAGGCATAGTTGCACCAACAGATTTCAGCCAGTCAGACATATCTCCTAAGGACTTGCGATTAGCTGTAGCTCCATCCTGAGTCCATACTCAGTAACTTAGTAACAAACCTGGGGTTGCAATTGTGTGATGGTACTTGTCCAGCTGCTTCTCTTGGTGAAATCTGACCACGATTCTGAAAGTGTGCTATATTCAGTGAATTTCAAGTTAAATGAATGAACAGAGTTCTGTGCCAAGAGATGTTGCTGCTCCTTTTTTTTTTTTAATTATTATTTTTGGCATTCCAGGGCCAGCATGCTTAATTAGTCAAGGATTCTCTAGGCATTGTTGTCTCAGCTGTGACTGAGAACCACTGCAGTGCATGCAATTCTAGGAAGAAATAATCAAATGCAGTGTAGCCTGTGAAAATAATTTGTTAAAGGGATTCCTAGGGCAATGAGAGAGGATCAGAACCGAAGGGGAATCATTTATATTTGTCTCATTTGAAGACAATGCCACACAGTCAAGCCCTCAGGGTTTTTTTTTCTTAAAAAAGAGAAAAATAAGATCGATAGCAAACAGCCAGCAAAGGGGAGGGATGTTCTGTAATGACTAGGGAGCGTGTTATATATGTGTGTGTATCTTTGATTGCAGGGCTGCCTGTAACTGTTTATTACATGAAGTTTGTTTTCTGTATTTAAGCTTGAATGTGTTGTCAGGTTGCAATTCCAAAGAGAGGACATGGTGGACTTCCATTATCTTTTTTTGGCACTGAACATCAGCATAGTAAACGTCATTATGAATAGATTCTGGTATTAATGATGTATTCAGCAGTAGTAGTAGTTGCATTAGATATTTATTATAATTGGATTGATTTCAGGGTTGAGTGATTCCAAAATAGAAAAGATAAAAGTAATATAAAAAAGGATTCAAATCTAGCCCTGGAGAATTTTTGATCTAATATAGTTCAATCTAGATATGCTTAGAGGCTAGGACAGCGATGGCGAACCTATGGCATGCGTGCCACATCTGGCATGCAGAGGCCTCTCCATGGGCACACGAGCCATAAGTCGCCGGATCACTACCCCTCCCCCCTGCAGCCGAACCTCAGGATCGTAAGCCACCTTTCCCTGCTACCTTCCTTGGTTGCGGCACTTGTAAATCAGGCACTTGTAAATCAGTTCTTTTGAAGATCGGAGATAAAGCTGCTTTATTGTCTACTGCTTTGGAAGAGTCCGCCACAGTTAATCCAGCTTGTGAATTGCTACTTCCCCCGGAAGCAGGAGGGAAGGCTCCAATTAAGGCGGGAAGGAATGCGCTAGAGAGGGGGATGGGTGGATTCATCAAGCTTGTTTAAATGTAATGAGAGGAAACGGGGTCATAGTGAGCTGAAGCAACTGATTGTAGAAAATTTAGGGAGGAAGGGTGTGTGTGCACGCACGCGAGAGACTGACTTTCATAAAACCATGAAAAAAGGAACCTTCCAAAGTGTGTGTGTGTGAGTGAGTGAGTGAGTGAGAGAGAGAGACTGACTCATAAAACTATGAAAAAAGGAACCTTCCAAAGTGTATGTGTGTGTGAGACTGACGCTTTCATAAAACCATGAAAAAAGGAAGCTTCCAGTGTGTGAGTGAGTGAGTGAGTGAGACTGACTCTTTCATAAAACCATGAAAAAGGAACCTTTCAAAGTGTGTGTGTGTGAGAGAGTGAGAGACAGAGACTAACTTTCATAAAACCATGAAAAAAGGAACCTTCCAAAGTGTGTGTGTGTGTGTGTGTGTGAGTGAGTGAGAGAGAGAAACTGACTCTTTCATAAAACCATGAAAAAAAGAACCTTCCAAAGTTTTATTTGACTGCAACACCAAACAAAAGTTATTACAAACAAAAGACTGTGTCTTTCTTTATTGAGTTAATCCATCTCATATGCAGTCTTCCTCTTTTCCTACTGCATTGCACTTTTTCCTGCATTGCTGCCTTTTCCAGTGAGCTTGTCTTCTCATGATGCCACTGTAGTACAATACCCTTTGTTTGGTTATTTTAGCTTCTAGTGAGAGTCCACACTTAATTTGCTTTACTTATCTTTCTGATAAGTCATAACTGTAAAACTCTTTTCCAACACTACATTTCAAATAAGTGAAATGTGTGTATATTTATTTATTTATTAGATTTTTATCCCGCCGATCTAGACCAAGGGTCTACTCTGGGCGGTTTACAAATTTAAAAACAATAAAACCAAAAACCAAAAAGTCCAAGATGGCAAAGTTTAAAGTATACACTTTATGTAGTGTATAAAATGTGGGTAAACACTTTAAAAGTTTTCACTCCTATATATAGCTGCTTTTCTGAGGGTGGCTTACTTTGGAGGAAACAAGTCCAGGATTTCAATGTACTTAATAAGCTTTATAAATAGGGTGCATTTAATTAGAGGTTGAGCTGGATAAACGCATTGGCAAAGTAGCTATCATGTTCTCTAGACTCACAAAGAGAGTATGGCTTAACAAGAAGCTGACGGCATATGCCAAGATCCAGGTCTATAGAGCTTGTGTCCTGAGTACACTCCTGTACTGCAGTGAGTCCTGGACCCTTTGTGCACGGCAGGAGAGGAAGCTGAAGATGTTCCATATGCGTTGTCTCTGATGCATTTTTGGTATCACCTGGCAGGACAAAGTTCCAAATAGAGTAGTCCTAGAATGAGCTGGAATTGTTAGCATGTATACATTACTGAAACAGCGACATCTATGTTGGCTTGGGCATGTCGTGAGAATGGCTGACGGTCAGATTCCAAAAGATCTCCTGTATGGAGAATTAGTGCAGGGAAATCGCCCCAGAGGGAGACCACAGCTGTGATACAAGGACATCTGCAAGCGGGATCTGAAGGCCTTAGGAATGGACCTCAACAGATGGGAAACCTTGACATCTGAGCGTTCAGCCTGGAGGCAAGCGGTGCAGCATGGCCTCTCCCAATTTGAAGAGACACTTGTCCAGCAGGCCGAGGCAAAGAGGCAGTCCCAAAACCAGCAAAATCAGGGAGCTGGACAGGGGACAGATTGTATTTGTCTTCAGTGTGGAAGGGATTGTCACTCTCGAATTGGCCTTCTCAGCCACACTAGATACTGTTCCAAGTCCTCTATTCAGAGCACGTTACCGTAGTCTCTCGAGACTGAAAGATGCCTACACATACACAGCAGTAATTTTGCGTTATGCTGTTGGCAACATCATGAGAGAAGAGCTGCTGAAACTGTTGTCTTTGCCTGGAAGAACACAAGGGAGAGAGATATCTACAATGCTGTGATGGAGGCTTTTTTGTCACAAGACATAAGAGCAGAAAAAGTAGTTTCAGTTACTAGTGACGGGGCACCTTGCATGGTGGGGGTTACATCTGATTTCATACAGTTCTTTGTTAAAGAAGTAAAACATCCAGTGATTCAGTTTCATTGTATTATACATCAAGAAGCTCTTTGTGCCAGGGAAAACAGCAAAAAATTAGACAATATCCTCAGAGATGTCACAAAAATGGTGAATTACATCATGGCTCGTACTGTTAATTTTCGACAGTTTCGAGCACTTCTTGATGGGGTCCAGGCACAGTATAATACTTTACTTAAGTACAATAATGTCTGGTGGCTGAGCAGAGGACAAGTCCTGGAGAGATTTGTAGCCTGCTTGGATGAAATTAGGTTGTTTATGACTGAAAAGGAGTAAGAATATTCACAGCTCACTGATATGGCCTGGCTTACCAACCTCATGTTTTTTACAGATTTTACAGCACACTTCAATGTACTGAACAGAAAACTGAAAGGTTTAGGGAAAACAGCAGAAAGGATGTTTTGTGACATCAGAACATTTGAGAGAAAACTGCAGGTTTTTGAGAGAGACCTTGAAAGTGGGCAGCTGAAATATTTTCCAAATCTAAAAATGCATTTGGAAAATTCTACAACATTTACGGACAATCCTACAAGCCATCAGGAAATCTACAAGGAATTTTCTAGCATTGTAGCAGCTGCAAAGGAGAATTTTAGGAACAGATTTTAGAGTTCCGTAAGATGGAGACAATCCTATGTTTTCTTACTTCTCCAGATAAAGCCAAATTTGAAGAACTTGATCTTTCCTGCTAACACTGGTTAGATTTTGGAAATCTGGAAATGGAGCTATTGGAATTTCAAGAAAACTCTATCTGGAAAAATAAATTCTATGACCTGCGTGCAACACTGGAGAAGACAGAGTGCGAAGGGATGACAAAGGACAGCACAGTTGGTAGTTCTGAAAATGAAATCCTTAAAGTGTGGAATTCTCTGCCAAATAATTTTAAGTCAATGAAAGCACTTGGGATTGCTCTTCTTACATTGTTTGGGTCATTTTATGCTTGTGAGCAGCTGTTTTCAGCTTTGAATTATATCAAATCTGATACGAGAAACAGACTGACAGATGACCTGAGTGCTGCATGTGTTGCTCTCAAACTAACGGCATATGAGCCAAGGTTTGACAAATTATCAGCATGCATACAACATCAAAAATCACATTAATTGTACAAAAGCATGCCAAATTCAAACTATTACCTAATGCAGTGTTTGCAATCCAAGACACTAGTTTAGGAGTTGTTTAAAGTGTGTTAAGCAAGTTTAGTTTTCTTGTTTATCTTGCTCATACTAATACAGGTTGACTTTTACTTTTACTAATCCAACACCTGTAGAAGCAGGGAAAAGACCTGGAGTAAGGCTTGCCCCATACAATTTCAGTCTGGCACATAATCATATTACAAGTTGAGTATCTCTTATCCAAAAATACATGCACATAATTTTTTAAAAAAAATTGTATAAATTACCTGGCTTCAGGCCATGTGTACAATGTATTACTTTAATAATTTTTTCCATTTACTAGAGTTGATGGGGTTTTTTTCAATAAAAAAGTGTTTGTACCATTGAAAGCTCTGTTATTGTGTATTTATTTTAAGAGAAAAGCTGTTGATTAGTTCAGACAACTGTATGAGTTGTTTTTTCTAAACTAAAACCTCAGTATTCAGGTTTAATTGCAGTGTTGGCACTTCGAAAGAAATAATTTGGTTTTGTTTTGCAGTTTGGGCACTCGGGCTCAAAAAGGTTCGCCATCACTGGGCTAGGAGATTGAAATACACAGATAGTCAGCTAGGCTTTGTGTTTCTTATCAGAAAAATCTTTTTGAAATCACATCTCTCTCTTGCTTTAATCTGGATTGTCTAGAGTTCATGCCCAGATAGAAATGGGAGAGGATGGGAGAAAGACTATCAATCGTTATATGGGATTCCTTTTTTAAAAAAAATCATATTCCATAGAAAACCCATTGTCCTCTATTTAAGTCAGTGAATGGGCCCAAAACTTATTCTGCTGTGCATAGGAACAGGTCGTCCCTGTGTGGTGTAGTGGAGAAAGTGATGGATGAGGACTCAGGAGACCTGGCTTCGAAACCTCATGCAACCATGAAAGCTCACCAAGGAAGATGGACCTGTTAGGATTGCTATTCGTTGGTTCTGATTTGATGGCACACAACAAAATACATACATTGCATGACATTAAAGGGACATTCACCGTCTTGCGATCTTTTCATCAGAATTGGGAGAAACTAGAGAAGCAGAAAATAACCTTTCTGGTTGCACCTGAGAATAAGTGTGGTAAAAGTTGTTGCTTTTTGTTTTGTTTAGCCAGATTTTCACTGAATTTCTGGTTCTCATTTCAGAATCTGTGTTGACTTTCCAAATTTAAACATTTAGCTTAAAAGAGCATTTTTTTTCTTTATAAAAGTACTGGTTTTGCATTGAATTAATCAGCATTTCCCCCAATATCCACACAAGGGAAAGCTTATCTAGCTTCATTCGGTGGCTTTTTCCATAATTTTTTGTACCTTTTCGTCACTACAGAAAGCATGGTTTATTTTTAATTTTGCTTTGTTCCAGTGGTAGATTTTACTGTCACAGTGCTTCCCATTGTTTGAAGGTGATGTTTGTGAGAACCTTCTTCTTAACTATTTTTAAAAGAATGTTAAGCTATTTTAAGAAAAATTCTTAACTATTTTCAAGAGTTCTTAAGGATATCTGAAGGAAAAGTGGTTTCTTTTAAGAGAAGAGAGATGCCTTTTAAAATAAAAGTTTGGATGAAATTCCTGGTGTTCTCTGCGCTCCTTTGTGAGCAGCTGAGAGGAAGGGGGTGGAACTTTGGCTCTGTGTGGAGTCCAGCGAATCAGGCAATTTGAGAAAGCTTCCTCAGTGTGTTATAAGCCATTCCACTGTGGAAGCTGAATCTAAATTGCCACTGAATTCCACTGATTACTGTAATTGATGGACGTCTCTAAGTAAAGCTCAGGGCAGTGGAGTTAATAATTGTGATACTAGAGCACAGCAGCACCGAAAGTCAGAAACTGGAAAAATGTCTCTCTCATATGTATGTTATGTATGTATTTTGATTTTTTTTAAAGCATTAAAAATAAACAGCTCATAGTTCTGAAAGCATGCTCTGGAGTTAAAGGCACAAGGAATATATGCAGAGTAGGTTAAGCCTCAAGGTCACAGAAAGGATTACGCTCCATAGCCCAGAGTTTTTCTTTAAACCACCCACAATGTTAAGGTACATGTCCCAGCTGCTTCTTATGTAGAAACTTGTATTATCTAACAAGGATGCCAATCCTTCCGTCTAATAACTGTGATGCTCTTTCTTACATATCAGTTCTAAGAGCAGATATTGTTGCTACAGATATTGTGCCAGATTTAATTTAGCAGCACTTAAAGTAAACAGTTTATTTATACCACAGAAAGTTAAAAGTGACTGAAGTCCTACAAATTTATATGCAGAAGCTGTTCTGCACTAAGTGGTTAGGCTTGTGCCATCAGTTGTGCCAAATCCCCAAAGCAATGCATTTGGCAGGAATGTGAAGGTAGCTGTCATTCAGATATCTTAGTTTTCACTCAGGGCCATCTGGCAGTTTTGGTCAGAATGTACCAGTCTACAGCAGCACTTGATGGTCTGTTCCTGTTTACTGCAGACCAGGAGGGTTAGAAAGAAATGGTGATATAAACTCCTAGGTTCTCTTTAAAGCAGTCCTGTGCAATGTTAGGATCAACGTTTTATCCCCTTCCACCGCTCCTATGTGACTTGAGTCCACAACTAAGTGACAAGCTGACTTCAGTCCAAAGCTGAGTTGACGGTTCTGTGAGTAGGTTTTAAAAATTAGAATAGAAGATGCAGGTAGGTGGCCCTAATCAGGACTATGGTCAGAAATAGGGAGACTTTAACTTGGACAGCTCAGTGGTTCTGGAGAGCCAGAAGTTGGGAGTTTGATTCTCCACTGTGCTTCCTGTGGGTAGAGCCAGCCTGTGTGGCCTTGGACAAGCTGCACAGTCCCAGGGTGCCCCCAGAAAAAAGGGAATGGTAAACCACTTCTGAGTATTCATTACTTGGAAAACTCTGAAAAGCGGTCACCATAAGTCAGAATTGACTTGACGACACATGATTATTATTATTTTTATTAACTACCTTCTACAACAGCTGGATTGTGTGTAAATAGTGCCTGCTGTTTATTCATTATCTATTACTAGTAGTTAAATCACACTGTTCCTCCTGCGAGCTCAAGGCAGTGCCCTCTTCATCTCCATTTTAGCTTCACAGCTATCCTGTGTGGTAGGTCAGGCTGAAAGAGGGTGATTGGCCTAGGGTTGCCCAGATAGTTTCACGGCTCAATTGGCGGCCAGAAGCCAGATGTCTCAAGTCCAACACTTTAAGAGCTACACCACAGTGCCTCTCTAAAAACTCGTAATACAGTTTCTCATGGCATGAATAGCATCTCTTCCATTTCACTTTCAGATTTTCTTTCTGTGAGATGTTTGGGGAGCTATCCAACAGGTTGAAGACTGAGGGTTTCAAAAAGAGCAGGAACATTTCCCAGATATAGAGTCACATGGGAATCGGTAACTCAGGCAGAAGTTAAAAGTTGGGTATGCAACGACTAGGCACCCACTGAACAGCTTTGCAGCTGTCCCTGTAAATTGTTCTGAGAACCAGTGTGGTATAATTGATAGTCTGTCAAACTAGGACTCAGGAGACCTGGATTCATATGCTGGCTCAGCCTCACTAGGAGGGGTTCATGGTAAATTGCTCCTTGAACATCTCACATAGCTTGAAAACCATATTAGGAATGCCATAAATTGGTATTGACTTGATACCAAATAACAACAAAATAAACTGCTTGTCAATTCTGTGTGTGTGTGTCATATGCCATCAAGTCGGAACTGATTTATAGCAACCCTATCAGGGCTTTCAAGGTAGGTGAGATATTCAAGGAGTAGTTTTACCAACGGTGCCCCCCCCCATCAGTTTCCATGGCTGAGTGGGATTTCGAACCCTGGTCTCCTGAGCTTTCTCTATTGCACCACATTGGGTATTCATATATTTATATTTGCCACGTGTTTATCAGGATCAACCCTTGATTCTTTATTTCTCTGTGCTTGGTATAATTTGTGGACCCTCCCTGCTGCAAATAAATGCTCTGCAGTTGCCTTTTCACAATGGGTGGTGAATAAAATGGAGCAATAGAATCAAGTTAGCACAGAGAACAACCACAGGCAATGAAAATGTAAAGAATTTATTACAGCACATATCCAAGGTTATCTGAAAGAATATTCAATTTACTGCAGTATGTAGAGCTGAGATTGATGCGATCCCATCAGTAGTTTCCATCAGACTCTGTCTTTCTTGTGACCACGTCTGACTATTGAATGCTGCTCACTCTCTTTACTTCTACAAAGACTGAGTGTATCTGCATTATTTTGAAACTGTTTGCTTATTTCCCCCCTCCTTTCTGAATAAAGCAATGCGTAGACAGATGTCACTCAGAGAATGATTGAAATCAAAGAACTAAATTTCCCGGTGAAATGTGTATAAATATACCAGGGCCTGCTATATATCTGTGTTGGACTCCATTTCCATAAGTCCTTATCAACATAGTCAGTTGTGGGGGGAAGATGGGAATAGTAATTAATCGTCTGGCAGACCACATGTTCCCCAGCTGGTATTATGAACTGTGAAGATTTCTTATAACAAAAGAAACAGAGAAAACCATTTCATGCACAGACTTAGGAGTGCCCCAGATGAATAATATCTTTGGCAGATCCACAGACCCTTCCATTTGTTCAGTGTTCAAAAACCTTTTATTATTATTATTTTTTATTGCCTTGATAGCCTGTTTGGGGATCTAGAATTTACATGCATTTTTATTTTTATAAAGATGATAAATTTCCAATGAATAGACCTGATCATATTCAGTCTTACGCATGCCATCTGTTAAATGAGCATGAATATTTTACATTTTCCTGTGGATTAAAAAATGATCATAAATGCAGTATTGTCTGCATAGGTCTTTATTGCCAGATTTAAAAGTGAAAATGAGTGTCAGCATTATTTTTGTTTCAGCTGTCGAGCAGATTATTGAGCAGAAAGTTGGTAACAGGCTCTTGGGTCTGGAGCCTTGCTTGTGAAAGGTTGCAAGAGAGCCCAGGTCTGACCTTGGAAAGGTGGTGTTTGTATGGGACACAGAAGTTATAAAAAGGCTGGAAGTCAAATAGTCAAAAAGTCAGACAAACAGAAGTTGAGGGCTAGCATCATGAGATGTAGTCATTTATTTATTTATTTATTTATTTATTTATTTATTTATTTATTATTGGATTTATATCCCGCCCTTCTAGACAAGAGTCTACTCAGGGCGGCAAACAAATAAAAACAACAATTAAAATCTACAATAATAATATGATCAAGATGGGAGAAAACAACAAAAGCCAAGAAAGTACAATCAAGAATTGGCAGGAGGGAAGGCCTGCCTAAAGTGCCAAGTTTTTAATTGACTCTTAAAAACACCCAGCGAGGGTGCCAGGCAGATCTCTGGCAGCAAGCTGTTCCAAAGTCGAGGGGCCACCGCCGAGAAGGCCCGGTTTCTTGTTCTTTCTTTTCGGGCCTCTCTCGGCGTCAGGCCTCTCAGCCGTCTTTCCTGGCTCTGGCGAGTGACTCGAGTAGATCTAGGTGTCATGACATCATAGAACTGTAGAGTCAAAAAAGGCCCTAGGGGCATCTATTCCAACCATATACTGATGTTGTAGACAGGCTAAGTGTCAAATACTGGATTCAGTGGATGAGATTAGGATGGGATTTTCAGATTTCTTGGACTGCATATTCCATAACTCCCCATTCTGGGAGTTATACCTGATTTGTATACAGTTCACAGATACCTAAATGTGGCTCATCTGGGAGAAAAGGTCTAAAATGGAAGGATTTGAGGCTTGGTTAGGCCTAGCACTGACCAAGCTTCCTGTTCCTGTCCCAGTGCTAGCTGGGAGCTTTCTTTGTGAACAGGAATCTTGGGCAGAGCTAGGCCTAGCTAAGCCTCAAAGAGGAGAAAAAGCCTAGTTTTTTCTCAGAATGGGGAATGAATTATTTATTTTATTTATTTGTCTTATTTATAGACTGCCTTTCTTCTGACTCAAAGTGGCTCATAGGGTTAAAAAAATTGAATTAAAACACAATAAATTAATCATTAAAAACAATTAAAGTATAATTGTAAACAAAATTCAGGGACTCAGTTATGGTTGTCAGAAGCCTGCCTGAAGAGGTGGGTGTTCAACTGTTGGCAGAAAGATATGAGGGGGCAGCTTAACCACCTGAGGGAGAGCATTCCACAACCTGAGAGTTGCCACAGAGAAGATATTCTCTCATGGGATGCATTGTCTGAGAAATCTGAAAGTCCCATTCCTAGATGAGATGAGGCAAGGCTGAACAAGTCAGGTTCAAAGTGGACCAGTAGAGCCTGTGTTATTATCCAATGTGATGAGGTGCTTTGATTGATGAGCAAGCTTTGAAGGAAGGGTTGGAAATTAGTGCCTTCCAATTCGATTGAGAAGATAGTTTACCACTTTGGGGCTGAGTTGACTGCAGTCAGGCTAGAACAGAAGCTCAGAAGGACCTTGGCCTATAGATCCTAGCTTGAAAGCCCAGTTCAAGGCCAAAAAAACTGTTGGTATAGGATTTAATGTACAGAAGACTAGCAGCTTCAGGAGCTAATACCCCCAAGAACAGGGATGGGAACTCAAGTCATGGGACTCACTGTCAAATTGGACTTAAGTCACACCGGTGACTCAATGACAACTCTGACTCAGGTTTATTTTTCAATGACTCAGACTCGCCTTGCAATTCGGAATTCACACACCCCTCCCTTTTTTCCTGGTGAAAAAAGCTTATTTTTAATAGAGACTCAGACTTGGGGCTTGAGACTCAGGACTTGGTACCAAAAAATTTGGACTTGGACTTGAAACTTGATACCATAAACTTGGAATTTGAATTGGGACTCGGCCCAAAGACTGCCAACATTCTTGTCTAAGCATCACATCCCCTAAATCAGTTATTCTCTTTCCCTCTGGTATCTACCCTACCCAATTTGAAAATGGTCCCTTCTCCTTTAATGCATATGGTGTTTTATTTCTAAAGATGAACAGTGCCAAAGTTCAAGTCTGCAATGAAGTTAATTTGCCCATGTCACTACAGTTTTGGGTCCCCAGTTAAATTAATAAGTGGTGTATTTAAGGAAATAATTCTTCAGTGAGCAAGAAATAAAATTATGGAATTTACTTCTATAAAATATGGTGATGGTCCATACATTAATAGATTTCGGGCTTTTTAAAGGTTGAGACAAATTATGGAGGGTATGTCTATCAGTGGCTGAAGGGTTTCTGCAGGGGGACATCTACATCACAATAAGCTGGCACAGCTCATCCATATATCACATCCCATTGAAACACAGCCATTAGTAGCTAAAATATTACAGTAAATGAAACATCTACATACAGATCTGTGGTGATCTTTGAATTGTGGTGCTGGAGGAGGCTCTTGAGAGTCCCCTGGACTGCAAAGAGAACAAACCTATCCATTTTGAAAGAAATCAACCCTGAGTGCTCACTGGAAGGACAGATCCTGAAGCTGAGGCTCCAATACTTTGGCCATCTCATGAGAAGAGAAGACTCCCTGGAAAAGACCCTGATGTTGGGAAAGTGTGAAGGCAAGAGGAGAAGGGGACGACAGAGGACGAGATGGTTGGACAGTGTCACTGAAGCTACCAACACGAATTTGATCCAACTCCGGGAGGCAGTGGAAGACAGGAGGGCCTGGCGTGCTCGGGTCCATGGGGTCACGAAGAGTCGGACACGACTTAACGACTAAACAACAACAACATACAGATCTTGGCATATCAGATGCTAAAGATGGAATCAAATTCCCACTGTCACTGCAGTCATTTTCTATTTGTAAGCTAAGGGCAGCCCTACCAGGAGGGAGAGGGAGATGGCCACCTCAAAATGGGCACAAGCCATAATGAGGAAAGGCTGTGCGTCTTTTGGCCTGCCCTGCATACTTTCATTGAATCAGTGATGCAGCCTATTGCTTCCAAGTGCACAATGGACAATGTCCCTTCACTAGTGTTGAGATAAGATTGAACTCTCAGCCCAATTGGTTTTTGTGCTTCAGAAGAAAGGTGTGTCATCACCTCAGAGAGTGTCTTCAGCTGTATGAACTCCTGGTGACATCTTTATCACCACTGCTAGAAGAAGATTGCTAGACTAGATCAGCTACCAGATGAGTAATGGTTCTGACAACAACATGTCTACACTTTTCAATAATTATTCATAATTCCTTACTTTCCATGATGGTACCAAAAGGACTTTCATGTGTGTTAGAGGAACCAAAAGGAAATAAAAGTATCAAGCAATAATTACAAAGTAGGTCATTATGGGTCTCAAAGTTTGTGTTTGAATTATTTGATATTTGTAGCCTAATGGTCAGTATGGATTGTGAGCTGTGTAATTGCATGCACTCCTGTCTGTGCTCTAGATGAATCAATAGGAGCAAACCCCACACTGAAGTAGATTGGTTCACATTCTCTCTCTCTTTCTCTCATTAATTGATTACATTTGACTTGTGCTTCACAGCTTCTGCAAAGGTTGGCCTGGCATATCTACGTATCTAGACTTTGGAAATGTCTTTAAGAAAATTGTCATCTTTTATTTTGTATCTTGTTCTATTTTGCCTTTGTAGACTGGGGATGAGACTAGAGATTAGGACAATGGTCCTTGTTGCATAGTGCTGGCAAGAAGTGAAATTACAAGGGTAGCCTGGCACAAGAGAGGAGTATCACACTGGTTGCCTGGGCAACAGTGTTGTGTTCCTTCTTCTCCCCAAGAAGCAATTCTGTCAAGAAAAATATATAACCACCAACACCATTGCAGAGCTGGAAGGGACCCAACTGATCATCAAGCCCAACCCCTGACAAGGAGACACAAAGGGGAATTGTACTACCAACTTCTGCCTTCGTAGCCAGAGACCTAAACCACTGAGCTATCCAGCAGTAAAGGAAAAGCAGAACAGGCAAATTGGCTGCAGAAAGGCACAAAAACATTTAAAAACTCTGGAAGTTAGGATTTAGTATAAACATTTTAATGTCCCACCACTGGAAGGACAGATCATGAAGCTGAGGCTCCAATACTTTGGCCATCTCATGAGAAGAGAAGACTCCCTGGAAGAAACCCTGGTGTTGGGAAAGTGTGAGGGCAAGAGGAGAAGGGGATCCCGACAGAGGACGAGATGGTTGGACAGTGTCATCGAAGCTACCAACATGAATTTGACCAAACTCCGGGAGGCAGTGGAAGACAGGAGGACCTGGCGTGCTCTGGTCCATGGGGTCACGAAGAGTCGGACATGACTTAACGACTAAACAACAACAAATGATAATTTTCATAAAGAAAGCATATCCTTAGTCCTTTGACTATAACACACACACTTCAAATTTGCATGAAATGGAGCAGGAGCAGGATGACCTGGAGCAGGAACTGGCAAGCCACTCCAGTATCTTTGCCAAGAAAACTCCATGGACAGAAACAAAAGGCTAAAAGATATGATGCTGGAAGATGAGCCCCTCAGGTTGGAAGGCGTCCAACATGCTACTGAGGAAGAGCGGAGGACAAGGACAAGTAGCTCCAGAGCTAATGAAGTGGTTGGGCCAAAGCCGAAAGGACGCTCAGCTGCGGACGCGCCTGGAAGTGAAAGGAAAGTCCAATGCTGCAAAGAAAAATACTGCATAGGAACCTGGAATGTAAGATCTATGAACTTTGGTAAGCTGGATGTGGTCAAACAGGAGATGGCAAGAATAAACATTGACATCCTGGGCGTCAGTGAACTAAAATGGATGGGAATGGGCGAATTCAATTCAGACGATTACCATATCTACTATTGTGGGCAAGAATCCCATAGAAGAAATGGAGTAGCCCTCATAGTCAACAAAGGAGTGGGAAAAGCTGTACTAGGATAGAATCTCAAAAATGATAGAATGATTTCAATACGAATCCAAGGCAGACCTTTGAACATCACAGTAATCCAAGTTTATGCACCAACCACCGATGCGGAAGAGGCTGAAATTGACCAATTCTATGAAGACTTACAACACCTTCTAGAACTGACACCAAAGAAAGATGTTCTTCTCATTATAGGGGATTGGAATGCTAAAGTAGGGAGTCAAGAGATGAAGGGAACAACAGGGAAGTTTGGCCTTGGAGTTCAAAACGAAGCAGGGCAAAGGCTAATAGAGTTTTGTCAAGAGAACAAGCTGGTCATCACAAACACTGTTTTCCAACAACACAAGAGGTGACTCTACACATAGACATCACCAGATGGGCAATACCGAAATCAGATTGATTATGTTCTCTGCAGCCAAAGATGGAGAAGCTCTATACAGTCAGCAAAAACAAGAGCTGGAGCTGATTGTGTCTCTGATCATCAGCTTCTTATAGCAAAATTCAAGCTTAAGCTGAACAAAGTAGGAAAAACCACTGGGCTAGTCAGGTATAATCTAAACCAAATCCCTTATGAATACACAGTGGAAGTGAAGAACAGATTTAAGGAACTAGATTTGGTGGACAGAGTGCCTGAAGAACTATGGATGGAGACTCGTAACATTGTACAGGAGGCAGCAACAAAAATCATCCCAAAGAAAAGGAAATGCAAGAAAGCAAAGTGGCTGTCCAATGAGGCCTTACAAATAGCAGAGAAGGGAAACAAAATGCAAGGGAGATAGGGAAGGTTACAGAAAATTGAATGCTGACTTCCAAATAATAGCAAGGAGAGACAAGAGGGCCTTCTTACATGAACAGTGCAAAGATATAGAGGAAAATAATAGAAAGGGGAAAATCAGAGATCTGTTCAAGAAAATTGGAGATATTAAAGGAACATTTTGTGCAAAGATGGACATGATAAAGGGAAAAAAATGGTGGGGACCTAATAGAAGCAGAAGACATCAAGAAGAGGTGGCAAGAATACACAGAGGAATTATACCAGAAAGATCTGGATGTTCCGGACAACCCAGAGAGCATGGTTGCTGACCTTGAGCCAGACATTCTGGAGAGCGAAGTCAAGTGGGCCTTAGAAAGCATGGCTAACAACAAGGCCAGTGGAGGTGATGGCATTCCAGTCGAACTATTTAAAATCTTAAAAGATGATGCTGTTAAGGTGCTACACTCAATATGCCAGCAAGTTTGGAAAACTCAGCAGTGGCCAGAGGATTGGAAAAGATCAGTCTACATCCCAATCCCAAAGAAGGGCAGTGCCAAAGAATGCTCCAACTACCGTACAATTGCACTCATTTCACACGCTAGCAAGGTTATGCTCAAAATCCTACAAGGTAGGCTTCGGCAGTATGTGGACCGAGAACTCCCAGAAGTACAAGCTGGATTTCGAAGGGGCAGAGGAACTAGAGACCAAATTGCTAACATTATGGAGCAAGCCAGAGAGTTCCAGAAAAACATCTACTTCTGCTTCATTGACTATGCAAAAGCCTTTGACTGTGTGGACCACAGCAAACTATGGCAAGTTCTTGAAGAAATTTTCACCTTACCTATCTCCTGAGAAATCTATATGTGGGACAGGAAGCAACAGTTAGAACTGGATATGGAACAACTGATTGGTTCAAAATTGGGAAAGGAGTACGACAAGGCTGTATATTGTCTCCCTGCTTATTTAACTTATATGCAGAATACATCATGCGAAAGGCTGGACTGGATGAATCCCAAACCGGAATTAAGATTGCCGGAAGAAATATCAACAACCTCAGATATGCAGACGATACCAATCTGATGGCAGAAAGTGAGGAGGAATGAAAGAACCTCTTAATGAGGTTGAAAGAGGAGAGTGCAAAAAATGGTCTGAAGCTCAACATCAAAAAAACTAAGATCATGGCCACTGGTCCCATCACCTCCTGGCAAATAGAAGGGGAAGATATGGAGGCAGTGACAGATTTTACCTTCTTGGGCTCCATGTTCACTGCAGATGGGGACAGCAGCCATGAAATTAAAAGACGCCTGCTTCTTGGGAGGAAAGCGATGACAAACCTAGACAGCATCTTAAAAAGCAGAGACATCACCTTGCCGACAAAGGTCCGCATAGTCAAAGCTGTGGTTTTTCCAGTAGTGATGTATGGAAGTGAGAGCTGGACCATAAAGGTGGCTGACCGCCGAAGAATTGATGCTTTTGAATTGTGGTGCTGGAGGAGACTCTTGAGAGGCCCCTGGATTGCAAGGAGAACAAACCTATCCATTTTGAAGGAAATCAACCCTGAGTGCTCACTGGAAGGACAGATCCTGAAGCTGAGGCTCCAATACTTTGGCCATCTCATGAGAAGAGAAGACTCCCTGGAAAAGACCCTGATGTTGGGAAAGTGTGAAGGCAAGAGGAGAAGGGGACAACAGAGGACGAGATTGATGGACAGTGTCATCGAAGCTACCAACATGAATTTGATCAAACTCCGGGAGGCAGTGGAAGACAGGAAGGCCTGGCATGCTCTGGTCCATGGGGTCATGAAGAGTCGGACACGACTTAACAACTAAACAACAACAAATATGGGTATCGTACCACTTTAACTCATCAAGTTCCTCAAATGAAAAAATCTAGGATTCCATAACTGATATAGTTATAGTGGAGAGACACCTTGAGCAACACCACTTTCCCATTTCTCAGGCTCAGCACATTAAAGATTAAATATCTGGAAGAAGGTCTCTGCTTTACTCTTACATGGTCCAGACACAACTGGGAATTCTTGCAGTTAGGATTCTAAACCTCAAGCACATGGAATGTGACAAAGTCAACTGATAGAGAAAAGGAAGGAATGGGCCACATCAGCTAACAAGTTCTCTCTCCCACACATCATTTTAATTGTATGGGGGCTGAATATTTTAGCATAGATATCCAAGTAGAATTCATAGAAGGGAAAGAAACCTATGTTGGTTTGAGAGTGTAACTTTCCAAAGTATTTCAAAATATGGTAACATCTGTTTGTATACATTCAAGACATTTTACGCCAGTTCATTGCTTGATAACTCCTCCATCCATTCAACTGATTTTTAATGAGCAGTGTAGTTCTTGAGAAGTATTTGATTCTGAATGATTAATGAACTGTGGGTACGTTACTGTAAGAATGTGACACATAGTTTTTATGCATGCAAATTACAACTTGTTTCTGTTTACTTCAGAGAAGACAGCAATTGTTAGACATCACATTATGGAGTAAATTTGTCATCCTTCCCTGTGCTTCCCCATGAGGCTTATAAGCTTAGTGCTTGAAAAGGAAATTTCCATTCCTTGCCTAGATTTTGATCTGGATCAAAAGGCAACCTCTAGCAAATGTAGAGAACTCACCAAGTACGAACAATTTCTGTCATCACATGAAGATATGCAAGGTACAATGTTGAAGGGAAGAGTAAGTAAAATATATAATATAATTTTGGAACAAGAGGAAAAAGAATGGGGAACAGAAGGTTTGAAATTAATTTGGGAAAATGATTTAAAGATAGAAATTAAAATAGAGGATTAGATAAAAATGTGGAGGATGAGAGTTTTAAGATTAATGTCGACAAGAATAAAGGAAAAAAATTTCAAAATCTGTTTAAGATGGTATTTGACTCCTGTAAAACTAAATATAATAAATCCAGCATACCCCAAAGCATGTTGGAAATGTGATGAGGAAATTGGTACATATTTTCATATGTGGTGGGAATGTAAACTGGTTAAGAAATTTTGGGAATTGATTTTTAAGGAAATGTGTGAGATATTTGGTAAAGATATTGATTTTAATGCTAAAATTGCTCTATTGTCAATTTTTGATAACATAGATTTGGATTATTACTCGAAAGAATTGATCACTATTTTTATGACAAGCGCTAGAATATTAATAGCTAGGTTTTGGAAAGACAAAAATGATATTAAATTAGAAGATTGGTATAGTGAAGTATGGGATATTGCATTAAACGAAAAATTGACTATTGAACTCAAAATAAAAACAGGGGAAATAAGTTCTAACAATTTTTATGATATTTGGGGTAAATTCGTGGAATTTGTGTTAGTGAAAGGAAGGGGGAAAGCCTCTAAAGAATACTATATACAATTTTGGAAAGGTAGTTCGTAATAAAAATATTGTTAAATGGGGTCCCGTGGGTATGGGGTGCACGTTAGAATTTAGTCTGTAATAAGCACTATTATTTGTATTTTTTTGTATTTTTGTTGTTGTATATGGGGTTTTTTTTGTTCTTTTTTGTCTTAAAAAATAATAATAAAAAAGGCAACCTCTAAGCTCTGTTTCAGGATTTATTGGCTGAAATCCAGTAGTAAATTGGAACTAAGTAGGCCATTGAATCAATAGAACTTACAAAAGTGTTGACTCACCAAATCCCCACTGATTCAATGAGCCAACTCTAGTTGAAACTCAGTACTGGATTTCAGACATTGGGTCCTATTTTTTTTCCCATCTGAAATTCAATATGTTAAAGATATTTGTTTCAGACTTTGCAATGGTTTTCCCAAACTTTCCCCCCAAAATACAGAACTTTAATAAATCAGTGGTCTAGTTTACAGGTGATAATCTGTGGCTACTTCACTGAATTTTATGGCAGCCTTTTGACTTTGTTAATCATCATCAACATCTTAGAACTGCAGAGCTGGAAGGAACCCTATGCATCATCAAGTCAAGGAGGCACAATGGGGAATTAAACTCTGAACCTCTGGCCCTACAGCTAGATACCCAAACAACCGATCTATCCAGCAGACAAAACAAAATAGACAGAATGTCTTCTAACTACTGACATGATAAAAGCCTCACCTGAAACTGGCATTAAGTGTGGGTAGTAATGGAAACCTAGATAATTAAATGGTTCTGCATACTATAAGAAATAAAATCTCTGCACACATCAGGAAGAATTTATACTTAGTCATATTTTGAGTAGACCCATATCAGTTATTTATGGCTGATTATAAACTCACTGATTTCGCTATGTTTGCTTTATGTGTAACTCTGATTGAAATTGTAAGAAGGAGTGAGGAGGGAATGATGTTAGGAAAAGGCTAGCTAGAACTCTTCCCATACAACCCATTTTTCTATATGGAAACATTTTATTTATTTACTTATGTATTGATTTGGTATGGAGAAACATTAGCTATGAGTCCTCTCATATGAGGCACTGACAGTGCATAGTATATACCATTTGCTGGTAAGTAAATAAGAAAATGCCTTGAAGGACTATTGGTAAACACACCAGAAATGAGAAGGAACTTCTGCTTGAGTAGCAGATCTGTATTTGTGAATGTAACAGAAATGTACAAACTTGGTATGAAGTTGTGGAGTTCAACAAACAGCTTTTAACATGAGCCTCTTTCAAGAGTCAGAAGAGGATGCAAATTAAGGTTTTGATTCTTGGTTTCTCAACTTGGCAGATACACTGCTCAGCCACAACATTAAAACCACTGGCAGGTGAAGTGAATAGGATTGATTACCGTGTTTCCCCGAAAATAAGACAGGGTCTTATATTAATTTTTGCTCCAAAAAACATATTAGGGCTTATTTTCAGGGGATGTTTTATTTATTTTTTTCATGTACAACAATCTACATTCATTCAAATACAGTCATGTCATCTTCTTCTGGGTGCTACACAATGGTGGAGGGCGGGGTTTCACTTAACTAGGGCTTATTTTTGGGGTAGGGCTTATATTACGAGCATCCTGAAAAATCATACTAGGGCTTATTTTCAGGTTAGGGCTTATTTTCGGGGAAACAGGGTATATCATTAGAATGGCACATGTCAAGGGGTGGGATATATTAGGCAGCAAGTGAACAGTCCATTCTTGAATTTCATGTGTTGGAAGCAGGAAATATGGGCAAGTGAAAAGATCTGAGCGACTTTGACAAGGGTCACCTACCTAGAGATTGTTGCAGACCAGGGATACCCCACAATGGTGTTCCCTGATGGCAGTGGCCTCTTTCAGCAGGATAATGCAGCCTGCCACATTGCTAAAATTGCTGAGGAATGGTTTGAGGAACATGACAAAAGAGTTCAAATTCTCCAGATCTCAATCCAATTGAGCATCTATGGGATGTGCTAGAACACCAAATCTATTCCATGGAGTCCATGCCTCAATGCATCAGAGCTGTTTTGGCAGCACAAGACGGACCTACATGATATTACACAGATGGCCTTAATGTTGTAGCTGATCAGTGTAACTGCCAACTATGAAATGTAGAGTATACATTTAAAATCATATGTGGCAAGATTTTTTATCACTTAGAAAGACCAAACGTGACACAGAAATCATTGGACTTTATTCCTTTTATTGTTAGATCAATGAAGAGTTTTAGAAATGAACTAAGTAGAAATGAACTATTAAACATAGTGCTTTAAATGTTTAGCAATTAATTCCTTCTTTTTATTTATTTACAGCATCAAAAGAGAACACAGTTTGGATTCATTCTGATCAGGAAAGTGGCTGACAAGGTGGCTCAATATGGGAACCATTTTACAGAAAGCTACCTTTGACTGCTAGAACTCTTCCATTTTATGACACATTAGAGAAATAATTTTATTAAAAATGTCAGAACTTAATCCCACATCTGGATTAATAACAGATATGGAAAATGGAACTTTTCTGGAGCTGTACCCCACATCTCTCTCAACGTCTATGGACTCCTCCTCTGGGCGCATGTCTAATGTCTATATATACATTTCAATATTCCTCAGCCTCTTGGCATTTCTTCTTTTGCTGTTGATCATTGCACTTCAGAGGCTGAAGAACATAATCTCTTCCAGTTCCTCCTACCCAGAATATACCAGTGATGCTGGGAGTTCCTTCACTAATTTGGAAGTCTGCAGCATTTCCTCACAGCACTCTGCTTTTTCAGACCTTTCTTCATGAAAAGAAATTGAAGGGGGGATATTAGGGATGAGATAACAGTTTTCTCAAACTCAAAAGATGTGGGGGAGGTTAAGGCATGCAATATTTGCCTCAGAGGATGACTAGTCATAAAAGATGTGACTTTTAATGTTCACTTTGATTTTTCTTTCTCTTTTGAGTGCCTCGTTTCCCCTTTTATTTATTGTGCTTTTCATCTCTGAGCCTAGAAATTGCCACCTTTCTTTAATAGTGTTATGGTGTTTTCCTAGCCCATTCAGAAGATGAAGCAGATATTAAAATTGAACCTTAAATATATTGCTTACCTACCATTTATTGAGCCCAAAGCTTCAGGACTTTTTAATTGCTTTCTTCAAATGTGCCATTATATTCTTCAGAATAGATTTCTTGGTTCATTGAAAGTGTTATCCTGACCCTTTAAAGACTTTATCATAGTTCCACAATGTAATGTAATGACTTAAGAAAATTCACAAAGCTAATACAAACTAATGTTGCTAAGATTTACTTCTATGTTTTCTTGAATATACTCAGCCACATTGTCTGATGAGCTTGTTTTATTTTAGAAAAATAATTACAGTAAATGTATGTGCTACTTCAACAAACCTGCTGTGTTTGGTAGATGCGAAGAATTACATCACTTGCTAGAGGGTGGTTGCTTCTGGTTTGGAAATATGCTTCTAGACTATTTAATACTTTGCATTTAGGAGAAGGATAGTTTTGATAATAAAATTAAGAAATAGGCAAACTTCATCTGAAATCAGGTAATACTGAGTTATTCCATAAAACAAGTTTTGTTTTTTAAATTTCTCATCATGTTTTGACCTGAGGACACCATGCATAGTGGTAGTCAAGACGTAATTGCAGTACTTAGGACCAAATTCTGCAATTGTGTGGATGTAAATCTCTGCTAAACTTTAGGAGCCGTTTTCTATCAATGAAAGCAGACTTTGAAAAGTTACTTTTTAAAAGTTATTCCCATTGATAAGGATGGTGTTTTAAAGTAATTTGCCATTGCTACAAAGTATTAAAATAACCTCAATGCATTGCCTATTACTTTTTCATTTAAAAAATCCTTAGAGACGATAAGAAAATGACATAAAATCTGAAAAATTTCCATCAAAATGCTGCTAAAAATGCCTTTTGAAAAGGAAATGTTGCTTGTTACACCAATAAAATGACTTGATTCCCTGTTATGGTAATTACTTTTCAAATGTGACTCAATTCAGCCCTAGTTACATCCCCCCATAATTGCATTACTTGTAAAGTCCAAAAACAAGAATGGATAATGTCCTTTTTAGATCACTAAAATCTCAGAAGCAGGCTAGCTTTGAAAGCAAACCTGTTTTTGAGATTTTAGTGGTCCAGTAAAAGTATTCCCTGCTCTTGATTTTGGATTTTTAAAATAATCCCTTGCATCTTTTTCCTTTTTTGCATTACTTGTACTCATTACTGTACTTTCATGCTCCAAGTAAGAGCTGTTTGACTTTGGAGCAGATTGCCTCAGGAAGTGATTGACTTGTTATTTACTGGAGGCATTGAACCAGAGGCTGAAGGCATCTCTGTCGGAGAACCAGCAGGAAAAGATTTCATTCTTTTAATAACTGCACACAGTGGTAAAAATACTAGAATTGGACAGATGGGCATAAAATGAACATCCTGTCAAATCAGCTTCACATTAATTTCATACAGATAAAGAAACATCGCCTTGACACAATGTGTATGTCGCAAACAGATTGCAGGTGCACCACACAGCCTCCTCCAAAGCAGACTCCAGATGAGTCAAATTCATTGCAAGTGGCTTCTGCTAGCACCCCAAACTTATGACAGGGTGGAATCTATCAGACAGGCCCATCTTATCTCACTTGTCCAGCTGTTAATGGTACAATCATTCCTTTTAGGATCACGGACTGGCAGCTCACAATGTGAAGGCCAGGTTTCATTTTACCTTTATAAATACACACAGAAGGCGTGTTGGTGCTTCCATAAGTGTCAAACTTTTTAAAAAAATCCACTGCCATGGATTTTGACTGTGAGCAGTTTCTCGACCAGCTCTTTAAGAGGAAGAAAAGAAAAAAAATCTAACTGATATAGTGCATCAGCGATAGTCCACATACAGTCAACAAAAATGTTTTTTCACTTCCCCTACCCTCTGGCCAAGCAGGGAAAGTCAGTATCCTGAAGTGGCTTGCTAATTAAGCCATTTCACAATATTGGCAAATTGAAAGAGGAAGGCTTGTTTTGAACCAGTTTTAGTGATCTCACATGCTGGAACCAATCCAAACCAGAAGGATCCTACCTGCACCAAAAAAGTAGAAGCCCCTTGACAATGGCCAGGAAGGTGTGGGTAGGAATGCTCTGGAACTGGGCTGTTGTGCTCTAGCAAAGATATCATCTGATCATCATCTTTAAGAACACAACATCCCTCCAGTGCTCCAAACAGCAGGCTAAACAGCCCATGTAGTCAGCCTCTTACATTCTGTTGGATGGTTGCCACAAGGAGGCCAACTTTACTTTAGCAAGATGGCCATAGCATATGCCTCAGGCTGCATACCTGGTATGGTTCCCCAAGCGGGCTACCAGTAGCCTTTCCTTTTCCCACCACATCCTGGAGCACCATTGTTGCAAGAATCTTATTTCTCAAGTGCACATCCTTTAACTGAGGATGTCCTACAGAACAGAACTTGGAAGTGTTGCTATTTGGACTGCTACTCCCAAAATGCTATGGCAGTTATATTGGTTGAGAGTCTCTTGGAATTGCAGTCCAAAGAAACAACTTTTTCAAGATCTGCTGAAAGATATGTTTGAGAGACACGGGAATACTTCATTCGCACTTTGTTATTATCATTACTTTTCCAGCAGCTGTTGGTGTTTTGAGGTTGGGAGGTATGCTGTTACTTTCAGTGTATCCTCACATGTTCAGTAATAAAACATCCTCAAGAGCACTTGGACCAATGTAAGGAAAATCTGGATTTAGGTTTTGTCGTCCGTAACATCTTTCTTACATTGTGTAATAATAAATAAACAATGTATTTATGAAATTCGCTGCTTCTGTTGCATTTTTATGATCTATAAGTGCATGTTTGGATAGAAACATAAAGTATAACAGAGAATTACATGAGAAACAAAAGCACAAGAGAGAAATGAAATGAAAAAGATAAACTGGCAGTGTCTGAAGATAAGGCTCACGTTCATAAAAACCACATCCTATTTTGTATGAAAGAAAAATCAAGAGCAGCACTGTGCAGTTCAGGGGATTTATAGAAGACAGTAGAAAGAAAATTACTATCATTTCAGTGTCTGGCGCCCACAACAGCAGTCTCCGCATTTGTGTGCTCTGGGGCTTGGAATAATCTTTTCCTTTCTTTGCAATATTACTTTCAGAATGCTCCATTCAGTATGGCAACTGGCCACACTGGAACAAGTTTTCTGAAAATTGTAGCCTCAGAAAAGGCAACTTTTCCCAGCTCTGTCCCCCAGGTCATTAGGAGCTAAAGCATGAGGTGCCAAACTTAAGTCTCTAGTCCTTGCTGCCCTCATTCTCCACCCATTCTCTAACTGCTGAGAACAGGACAAATGAGCAAGCTGGCATAGAATTAGAGACTTGGGTTATGGAAGTCCTCTGGCTTAACCACATGCTAACCTGTGCAAGTACAACATTCCTGAAAGGCCACCTCCACTGTCTGTTTGAACACTCAAAGCCAAGGAGAGCACCACCACACCCTAAGGCAGTCTGCTTCACTGTCAGACAACTGTAGCATTAGGCACTTGCTTCTCATACATAACCAAAACCTGCTTCTCTGTGTTTCTCAGCTATTGATTGTAATCTTGCCTTCTGAAGCAGCAGAGAACACGTTTGCAGCTGCTGCTGTATAACAGGCTTAGGAGACCATTGGATGCCCATTATTATGTCTCTCCTTGATCTGTTCTGAGGGTTAAACTTTTCCACTTTTCTTTCAACCATTTCTTTTGGGTCACCCTTTGCTTTTCTGGACTCTCTCCTCTGGAGGTGCTCCATTTTCTCCATGTCCTTCTGAAACAATGGCTTCCAGAAGTGAACGCAGTGCTCCAGATGCAGTCTATCATTAGGTAAAGTGAGGCAGCCACCAGTGATGTCAGGAATGGTGAATTCTGCAACTTGCCCTCCATCCCTTTCCCTTGAAAGGTCCTGTCACTGATACCCCATCTCCAATCCTAGTTACACTTCAACTTGTTGCCGTGCCACTACCTCCATCTCCCTCCTCTTTTGTTTGCTCACTGGCACTATCATCACCTCTTCCTTGACTCTTTCTCTTTCTCTCATCTTCCTTCTCTCAATATAAAGAAGTGTTGGAGTCAGTGGTGGAGAGTGTTGGAAGAGGAGGCCTGCATGCATGCCAAGGTAGCAACTTCAAAGCAATGAGGAGGACAGTGGTGGTGCATCTCCTGCCACAGGTTGCAAGAGAGCTGGTGCTGGTGCTAAGCATAGAATGGAACTATTAAATCTTATGAAGGGATTATTGTGCTTCTGTTGATGCAGCTTAAGTTTGCATTAACTCGTCTTTAGTATCTACATCTGTGAAGAAACTGAGAACTTGAGGGACATGAAATTTAGATTAGGCATCCTTCAGTCTCGAGAGACTGTGGTAATGTGCTCTGAATAGAGGACTTGGAACAGCGTCTAGTGTGGCTGAGAAGGCCAATTCGAGAGTAACAATCCCTTCCACACTGAAGACAAATACAATCTGCCCCCTGTCCAGCTCCCTGATTTTGCTGGTTTCAGGACTGCCACTTTGTCTTGGCCTGCTGGACAAGTGTCTCTTCAAAATGGGAGAGGTCATGCTGCACCGCCTGCCTCCAGGCTGAACGCTCAGATGTCAGTTTCCCATCTGTTGAGGTCCATTCCTAAGGCCTTCAGATCCCGCTTGCAGATATCCTTGTATCGCAGCTGTGGTCTCTCTCTGGGGCACTTTCTCTGCACTAATTCTCCATACAGGAGATCTTTTGGAATCAGCCATTCTCACGATATGCCCAAGCCGACGTAGACAACATGAAACATGGAATTCAGTTGCTAGACATTTTGATGCTCCTGTGAGTGCTTGAGAGCTCACCTAAGAGACAGAGGTAGGCATGTAAAAGGACAATTCGCACCTTCAGCTTCTTTCATGTTCCAGAATACTTCAAAGAAAAAACTGAGCGAGGAATACATGATTATGTATTCTCGAAGGCTTGATTACATGATTACATGCTTATCTTTTGTCACAGGACATAGCAAAGGTACCCCACAAGGACTCTAACACATCCTAACTGTAACTCTTGACTTGAAAAGAGTCAGTTCAATTCCTTCCCAGAGAGTTATACAGATTTTGTGGGTGGAAGAGGCAATTAGTCAGAAAGATGATTTTTGTCTTGAAAGAACATGAACAGGAATTAAGGTGTTGTTGGCAACAGATGTGTAATGGCCCACTTACTTGTATAAAAAAGATTAAGAAAAACTAGTTAGTCTAGAAGGTCTCTTAAGGAGAAAAGTGCTTTGCTCCCCTGCTGTTCCTGTGCCTAGAAGGGACTTAGTTTGACTTTAAGGAGAAAACTGGGTTTGCTGACCATCCTTCAAAGCCTTCCCAGGACAATGCACTCTGTGCATGTCCCAGAACTATGCTGTCTCTCTACTAAGGTGTAAGTATTAGATAGCATAGATTAGCTTTTATTATTTTCTGGTCTGTTTTCTTCTTCTCTGTTTTCTTCTTGAATGCCGTTTAATGTCTGTCTCCACATTTTTTCCTGTATTTTGAAAAATCTTTTCTTGCAACCGTTTGGAGCTTTTACCCTTTTGTCTTTTTGATTTTTTTTTTCTTTAATTAATTTTTTAATAAACCACAAAAGTCCTTTCAAGCAACTGTCTGGATTTTTGGTTGAGAGGGTCGTGGTACTAAAATCAGTCCTTGTCTCAACCAGCTATAGGGTTTTTGGGTGTTTATGTGGGAGTGGTGGCAGCCACCTCACAAGGTTGGTGTGCTGGCTCTTCACTGCCTAGCCTTAGGAATTCTTTTCTTGTTTTAGACCTCCTGGAGCACTGCTAGGTCTGGGAGATTGGGATGTGGAGACTGATACAGTTTCAATCAACTTCCTCCTACCTCACCAATCCTACTTCGTGGTGCAGTGGTTAAACTGCTGTAGGGCAGTCAAGACTGCAGTCAGATGACCTCAGTTCAATCCTGAGGGACTCGGAGAGCTGGTTCAAGGTGGACTCAGCCTTCCATTCTTCCAAGTTCAGTAAACTGAATATCAAGCTCACTGGGTGGGGGCAGCCTACATAATTAAATTGTTAACTACCCAGAAAGTGTTTTGAGCACTAAGGGGTGGTATATAAACAGCACACTTTGTGTGGCTGAGTAGCTATAATCAGGGAGCTTCACCAAGGAACTATGACATGACACTGCTGGTGTATCTGCTTATGATCAACAAAGACATTAAACATATTATACCATTATTATTCCCCTGGTTGCCAGTCCAGATCTTATTTTGCTTTCTCTTATATAGAATGTATGGTGGAACTGGCAGACCATTAAGTCAAACACACCCTTTTCCCCTTACAAATTTGCAGAAGAGTTTTTTCTTTTAATTCCTATTCTATTTGGATTCCAGTTTCTTTCATTCTAACCCTACCGACAGAGTGTTTCCATACTACACAGTTATAGCAGCGTGATAGCAAAGTGTGCTTCTTATATACTGTCGCATAGCACTTAAACACTCTTTCAGTGGTTTACAATTTTTAAAATTGTGCAGGCTACACGTTGCCCCCCCCCCCCGCCCCCCGGTGAGCTGAGAACTCAATTTATCAAACTCAGAACGATAGAAGGCTGAGTCAACTTTGAGCTGGCTACCTGAGCATGTTGGGATTGAACACAGATCATGAGCAGAGTTTTGACTGCAGTACTGCAGTTTAACCACAGTGCCACAAGGCCCCCTTCGAGTTTGATACCACTTTAACAGGCATGGTTACATCATAGAATTATCTTTACTCTCGGAACTGCAGCACAGCATTCTATGTACCTTGCCCAATTACAGATCCCAAGATTCTAGAGGTTGACCTCTTGACACTGGTGTCCAATTGCTATGAACTGTGTAGTGTAGAAAAGCTTTTCTCTCTGAGCTCTTTGAAATCAGTCTTCCCAAAGTCCAGCAGCTCCTCATCATCATTTATGTATGCTGTTCTCCTATCTTAGAGGGAGAGAGAAGTCAGGGTGGCTGCAAACTCAAGGAGCTTAGGTGGGCCTCTTGGCAGGAGCTGACCTCAAGTGACCGTGCTTACCTCAAGCGTCTGTCAGCCCCATCCTGCTCCACATGGTGTGGTATCCAGTCCAGTCAGGTTGTGTACATTCTGTTCTAAGATTTTTTATACTTCCATCTATGTGTCACTAACTATTCTTGTTCAATCTCTTTTCAATATGTGAAAAAACACAACAAAACCCAAATCCTAAGCGGGGCTGAGGAATCAGTTTCACACAGACTAAAGGGCCATGTTACAGGGTTTGAAGCACTTGTTCTTCAGCCACTGTCCTGCATCCAGCAGGTTGCGTAAATAAGCCCCTGGGTGCTTCTCCATCTTTGTTAGTATTTTAGGCACTTGATGAAAGTGCTGTTCTTCAGGCAACTGTCTGTAATATTTTTCAGGCAGCTCATTGTTCTGCTCTGCTATATTTCTTTCATATACATTTTGCTATGGTCTGTTTTCAGATCTCTTAGGACTGGCCACATGAAAGCACACAAACCAAATGCATTCAGAGGAGACAAAACAGTGAACAAAATTCTACCAGAAGCTCTCAGAAAGAGTAAATGGTAAATTGAATATGAATGGCTTTTTTTCCTTGATTATAAATGCTACATTTTCTCTTATATTTTGCTTCTCATTTCTATTCAGTGAAATTGGAATATCCTTCAGCTGTGTAAAGCCAAATGAGTGAGTTTTGAGAAGCCAAATGGCCTGTTGCTAGAACAGGGCAGCATTCTCCATCATGCAGGGCTGCTGAAGAGCGAATGCAAAGAAGAACAGAACAAGCTGTTCTGCCATTCGGAGAAGGACTCAGCTTTCCAGAATGGCAGCTCCCAAGAGTTCAGCCCATTACAGTGCCTTTTCCACTCATCAGAAGTCTTGAAACTCGGGATACATTTGAGCTGCAGTTGCGATGCTGCACCATATGGGAGGGGGCAGAAATAGTTTGCACATATAAAATAAACCTGAAAGAAAATTAGTGAACCAGTGTTGAGTAGTGGTTAGAGTGCTAGGCTGGAACCTTAAGAAATACAGGTTTTAGTCCCCACTGAGCCATGAAACTGACTGAGCCAGTCACTCTCTCTTCCAGCCTGACTTTCCTCATGAGACTGTTGTGAATATATTGTGAGGAAAAGTAGCACACGCGCCACTCTGAACTCATGGGAGGAAAAACGGAATATATGCATAAATCATCATAACCAAACTTCTCCCCTTTAACCTGAAATGATACAGTACTTCAAACATTTTACTACTGTTCATCTGGATGTATAAACTGTTCGTATTTAAAATGTCACAAGATTTTTGCCAAAGTAGTATTTCAGAGTCATCTGAAAGATACGTAATAGACTTCAAAGCAAAGTATAATCAAAGTAAAATGGGGATACCTGGACACAGGACAAATTTTCTGTGACTCTGGACAGATTCAACCAATGTAGCACTTAAACGCATGCAACTTATGCCTCACCACGTGTACAAAAATTAAAAAAAAATAAAATAAAAAAATCTAGCAAATAGCTGAGATAATGCTATTGAAGTAGCCCACTTCTAATCAAAAATAATTTAATTATATCAACATTTTAATTTGTTTTTAATTTTATCTATATTTCATATATGCCCATAATTTTAAATTGTGCAGCACTCTGCTACGAGTAAAGAAAGAAAGATCTTTCAAAGTAAGGTTGTCTAATTTTCTCTTGAATGCCTCCAGAATTGGAGCACTCACCACCTCCCGAGGTAATTGGTTCCACTGTCATACTGCTCTAACATTACTCAGGATTTCCCATGATTCACCAGAAAAGAGCTAATGGTGGAAATTTAAATTGCGGAGAGTAACGGGGTATTTATATCTGTATGGAGAGTGTGGTGTATATTTTAATTTTTTTTTTTTTTTTTTTTTTTTTTTTTTTGTAGTGGTGTTGTCCAGTTTTTACCTTGGGAAGAGCACCTCATTTCGTTGCACCCACTTGTGAGTGTAATGACAAATAAATTTCTTATGTCTTATGTCTTATGTCTAATAAAACATGTCAGGGGTTGCTATAAAACATAGATACACAACCCACAGTCCACATGTAGCCCCAGCTGTAGCAAAGTTGGAGCCCAACCAGAGCTTCACAAAATTATTTCACTTATGTTCACTTTTTTGGACAATAAATCCCACAATCCCTTGGCTAGCCACAGAACCCTGGGAGTTGCAGTAGTTCTGGTAACTGCTTTTTTTCTTAGACGTTTTGTTATGGTTTGTGTAAAAACACATAAGACTGGTCACATGAAATCACTCAAAGCAAGCATATTCAGGAATTTTTCCAAGCTCTTGAATCCAGTTAATTGCAGTTTAACACATGGAGGACAACAGGGTGGAGAAGGCTGCTCTGCTGCACGTATTTGCTGGGTTTTCCAAACACACACATAATAGTTTAAGTAATTATTAAAGTAATATATCTCCCCCTTTCTTCTTTCTGCTATAAAAGTGATGGATTTTACTGCTGAGCAATGTAACAAATGAGTTTACAAAACTATAAGCCTCTTTAGTTTCCCTCTTCCATAATACTGAACTTCACACGTCCGCCTACTGCACTAAGATGAATTTGTTTTGAAGCCTTCAGTCGTCTTCCCATTAAGAGTTCTACTGTTCATATTCTGTCTAGGCCTTTGATATGGTAATAATTTTGGAGTGAGGAATCTCTCTCTCTCTCTCTTTAATGTGGTAAAAATCATACTTAGCTTCTCAATTTTGCACTAAAGACAGCTGGACATGTTTCAAAACAACATGTCTAGAAAATGACTATTTATAGCACAAAAGTGTGAATTCACAAAGTTTAGCTAATGAACTGCACCGGGAATTGATTTCAGTACATACTGGCTGAAATCCTGTTGCTTAGCATAGGTTGCACTAGAGTAGGCCCACTGAATCAGTGGGGGTTTGAAGAGTCAATTCCATTGATTCAAATGAATGTACCCTAGTTTTGACTTATTATGGTAAAGTAAGTCACAGTTAGAGTAGGCTCATTTGAATCAATGGAACTTATAAAGGATCTGACTCTCCAAACCCCCACTGATTCAATGGGTCTACTATAGCATGATTTACTACAGGCCTACAGCCACTATATCTTCAACTTTTCTCAAGAACAACCTAAAACAAACCTGTTTCAGGAAATAATGCCTTTTAAGTATATCTGATGCATTCACTCACTCCACTAAATATCTATGCCCATCTTTCTTTCATTCACTTACTTTTTAAAAAATTACCTCATGGGTCTGGAGGAAAGCTACTGCTGATATGCCATTGCATATACCATATTTTTCCATGTATAAGACACTACTTTTGTCTAAAATCTTTAGACTAAAAATTGAGGGTCGTCTTATACAGTGGTGCCTCGACTTACGACCATAATCCGTTCCAGAAGATGGACGTAACTCGAAATGGTCGTAAGTCGAAGCACCATTTCCCACTGAAATGCATTGGAACGCGATTAATCCGTTCCGGAAAAAAAAAAACCGAAAAAAAAAGCACACAGCAAGCCCGGTCGGAAGGCGCTGGGACTTTAAAAACAAAAACAAAAATAAACAGCAAGGCAAGCTCCATCGCTGGGGCTTTAAAAAAAAAACAACCCAAAAATAAACAGCAAGGCAAGCTCCGTCGCTGGGGCTTAAAAAAACCCCAAAAATAAACAGCAAGGCAAGCTCCGTCGCTGGGGCTTTTTAAAAAAAACAAACCAAAAATAAACATCAAGGCAAGCTCCGTCGCTGGGGCTTAAAAAAAAAAACCCAAACCAAAAATAAACAGCAAAGCAAGCCCCGAAGGCGCTGGGGCTGCAAAAAAAAAAAAAAAAAAAGAAAAAAAAAAAACACCCAAAAACAAAACAACAACACAGCACAGAAACATACCCCCCCAGCCCAAAACCACGCTGCAAAACCCACCCAGAACAGTTTTTAAAAAGCAGAAAACAGCACCTTACCTTACCAGGCAGCCTCCTTCAATCGCACACTTCCTAACTGCTGGGGCGAAAGAGCTACAAAGAAGCAGCCTCTTCGCCACCAACAGTTAGCAATTTGAATTTCCGGCCTTTTCCTTCTGCCTTTTTGTGTTCGTAACTGGAAGCTCCGGCCGCAAGTCGAAGCAAAATTTTGCGGCCAGAGCTGGTCGTAACTCGAAATGGTCGTAAGTAGGGATGGTGGTAAGTCGACGCACCACTGTACATGGAAGTAAGCTGAGGAGAGAACAAAATGGCACATACCTTGCCTCTGCAAACAGGCTGCCTCCAATCATGAGGCTTAGCTTCCTACAGTCAGGAGACTTAGCTTCCTCCAATCACGAGCCTTATGGAACTGATGTCAGCTGATGCTGAACAAACCAATTGGAACACACCTAGTTGGAGGTGGAGCCTGTAGGCAGTGCTCAGATTCAACAGGGACTCGTAATGTCCCAGCATTCTGAGCCCAGAGGCTGAATACTCAAAGCTAAATTTTCTTAATTTTGGGTTAGAAAAGTGGGGGGGGGCATCTTATACACGGGGGCGTCTTATAGATGGAAAAATACAGTAATTCTGTCCTAACCTATTATTTTCAGGCTGCTTTTCCACTCAAAACACCCAAAGATTTCCTCTCCATGAGGAAAAGGATTTATACATATTTATCTTTTATCTTGTGAGGAGAAATGCAGCTACTGTGTAGAGACTCAACAGGGAGTGAGACTGTTTTACTTTGGCTGAAAGAAGAGCAGGCAGTATTGGTTTCTTCTTTTCCTTCTCCACCTCTGTTCTCCTCACGTATCCACTGCCACTCATCCCTGCCTGTGGCAATAAAAACATCCTGCCTATGCATTTTGGCAGTCAAGGTCCACGCCACCATCTCTTTGTGCCCTGTTCGTTCTGGTTTCCAGTTGTGACATTTACTCGGAATCCTTTGATGGAAGATGGCAGTAGAACAGAGCACTTTTGCTAATGAAGTGCTTTCCTCAGCAGTGGTGGCTTGAAAAAAAGGTCCTCTAAGGATGAGTATTTTGTTGGTTCAGAAGTACTTTCCTGCCTATGGAAGCATGAGAGGCCATCATCTATGAGCGAGTTGACGGTGGAAGAGGGTAATTTTAATTTGCGGTGACATTACACAAAACCTCTCCAGGATTGTATTTGAAGTGCTGGGGTAGCCAAGGGAAAAATGATCCGTGATTATAGTCTATTATCGCACATCAGGGCTTGCTACAATACTCATGCAAGAAATATCCATCAAGTATACATGTTGGGATTATTGCAAGCAACAACTTCTTTTTATAAGCATCATTTGTACAACTTTTGGACTTTTCGCTGTGAGCTCAGGAATAAAATGAGGGGGGTAGCGATTCGAGTCTGCAGTAGCAAAATCAACAAAGCCTTGTATTGCACCTTAAAGAGTAACATGTTTTATTTGGAACAAGCTTCCATGGACTGAAGCCTGCAAACCTTATGCCAAATAAAATTTATTAATTGCAGATCTTGTTTATAGTTGCTTCAGTTTATCCACAGATGTGCTGCCTAAGTCCCTGCATATAAGGGCAGAAATAAATCAGACAGGAAGGTTCACATTTAGGAAGTGATAGAACAAGTACCATTTTAGAGACTTATTCTTCAAAGCTGTGTTTGCAAAACAGACTTGTTTTCTACCAATCATCAAGCAAAAGCAAACAAATCTGCGGCATTTGAAGCTGTTAAACAACCAAGGGGGATAATCACACATCCTTTAATGCTTAAGGCAGCTCTGCTTCTGGTTCTGATGCTGCTCAATTTGCTATTTTCTGCCCTAAGACCCACACTCATTTCAATAGGACAGGAATGGTGTATGTGTGGACCTCCAAGTATTGTTAAACGAGAACTCCCATTACTTCTCACCATTATCTCTGCTGTTTAGAACTGATTGTAGCTGCAGTCCAAAACCAGCCAGGGAGGGGCCATGTTTTCCACTCCTGCAACAGAACTTACTCTCAAGTGCAGAGAGATACAGCTTTTTAAAATAACTGGGAAAAATTTAATGAAAAGAGACCTTGGGGCAAGAACAAAACAGAAATAACAACAACAAAGGTGCTTTGCATGTATTCTGCCTAAGGTTACCATATTCTGGTGCTCCAAAGTTGGCCAGTCTTATTTGCATATTAGCCATTGACATTATCACTTCTAAGCATCTCCTCTGACGAAGTAGGGTCAAATTGCCTCCACTGGCTTATTGGGAAATTGGTGGTGATGAAACAAATGAGACGGAGACTAGAGTGACAACTCAGAGTGAATACAACCAGAAATGGGCCAGGGCCCACAAGAAAGCCTACTTTGTGGCAGTGGGGACGGTGAAGAAGTCACTCTTCTGTGTCACCATTGCATCTACAGAGTTGTCTGGCAGAGCTCTTTTGAGTGGTCAAGGGTCTAGTACATGCTGGCCCACAAGAAGAGAACAGACCACACTGAAGCCCACTGTGAAGAATTTGCATGACATATTGCAGGCAAAATCACTCAGATCCACTCTGACATGAATGCAATATTTATTTATTTATTTATTTATCCTGCCTCTTTCCTTAAAAAGGATCCAAATTGGCTTACATCATTAAAAGACAATATTTAAAGCTGAAATTTGTAAGCATATAAATATTAATAAAAGATCAAATACTACATACACATTAAAAAAACGGTAAACAAAAGCAACATCAAAAACATATTCAACGCAATAAGGCGCAACAATCCATTCAAAAAACGCCACTCAGGCAGCCAGTTACTAAGAGAAAGCTTGCCTGGAGAGAAAGGTCTTTGCTTGCTTGTGGAAAGAAAGTAAAGATGAGGATAGCCTGGCCTCCTGTGGGAGGGAGTTCCAAAGTCTCAGAGCAGCAACAAAGAAGGCCCTCTCCTGGGTACCCACCAAATGCACCTATGAACCAAGAGAAAGGCCCCTCTTGATGATCTTAAGGACTTCCAGAACTGTGCCCAGAAACAGATCAGCAGCCAGTGGAGCTGCTGTAACATGGGAGTTATGTGATCCCTGTGATCAGCCCCAGTAGTTAATTAATGATCTCTGAATATATCTTGGGCCCCTGCTTGTCCTGTGTTAATGGATAAGTTTCTGTTTTTGCAGTCTGATGATGTTGACAGGACCCTTGGAGAGGTGAAGACTACCGCATGTCTGTTGGACTCTTGCCATCCAAGGAAGCTATTTTGGTTCTAGATCAGTGTCTGGTGTCAGCAATGGACTGGGTGAAGGTGAATAAACTGAAACTGAATCCAGAAAAGTGCTCTTGGTCAGTTGAAAGGCAGATGTGGAAATAGGGATCCAGCCTGTGCTGGTTGAAGTTACACTCCCTCTAAAAACACATGTGTGCAGCTTGGGTATGCTCCTGGATTCATCCCTGAGTCTGGATGCCCAGGTTTTGACAGTAGAGATCCTTTGCACAGTTAAACTAGTGCACCAGCTACGCCTGTTCTTGGAGAGGTCTGATCTGGCTACCTGGACACATGCCTTAGTTACATCCTGGTTGGATTACTGTAATATACTCTACACGGGGCTGCCTTGGGGAAGAGCTCTGGAACTTCAGTGGGTCCAAAATGCTGCAGCCAGATTGTTAACTGTGGCTGGTTATAGAGATCACATAACCCCCATATCTATGCTGGCCACCAATCCATTTCTGGGTGCAGTTCAAAGTGCTGGTTTAACCTATAAAACCCTAAACAGCTAGGTCCAAGCTATCTCAAAAAGCACACCTCCCTTTATGATCCTACCCAGGTGTCAAGATAATCAGGGGCAGCCTTTCTCTAAGTCCCATCACTGTCACAGTTACACAGGTACACGGGAGAAGGCCTTCTCTGTTGCTGCTCTGAGACTTTGGAACTCCCTCCCACAGGAGGCCAGGCTGGCCTCGTCTTTGCTGTCCTTCTGCAAGTGGGCGAAGGCCTTTCTCTCCAGGCAGGGTTTCCCTCAGTGACTGGCTGTCTAAGGGTTGGTTTGCTTTTTAAAAATAGGAGTATCTGTGCTCTTGTTGCTTTTAATGTGTTTTAATACTGCTTTTATCTACCAGTTTTAATATTACATTTGTTTAATTATTTTTTAATATTGTAAGAATTTGTTGTTTTAGCTTTTAATATTGTTCTTTTTAAATTCTGTAAGCTGCTTTAGGTCCTTTTTAGGAGAAAACTGACAAATAAACAAAAAAATAAAGAAATCCAAAGTTAATTTGCATATTGTGCAAAACTGCACACATTAAAAGTTGGTTCTTTGTGTAACAAATATATGTGTTTCAAAGTCAGTGTCAAGTCCGATGTGGGAGGAGTTCCTCCTCTTAAGAATACTCTACCATAATTTCCTTCCACTTTTCCTCAGTACTAATCCTTTATAGCAGCTGTTTTGTTTTACTGCTATGGGCTACACAGCAGTATATAACAAGATGCCTAGGGATGCTGGAAAAAGCTACCCTTTGAAGAAATACAACATACTAAATCCCCTAGCCTCTATGGACATGGGAGACTCTGGGAGCTGGAGTCAAAGAAATTCACAAAATGCCACCATGCAAGGGGAAATCCCAGAAGCTGACTCCTTTTTGCATCACTTGTAGAAGAGATACTGTAGCTGTGTTAGTCTGATGTCTGATGAAGTGGGCATGTCCAGAAAAGCTCACATTAATATATATATAAAAGTTAGTCTTTAAGATGCCACCACATTGTTGTCTTTTTAAAACTTTTTATTTCTAGTTTGCTTTACCTATAATACTTTTTGCATCACTTAACCACTTCTCATCCAAACACAAAGCAATTGTAAGGGCTGTTTTTCAACCAGCATGAACAGTAGTGAGCAGAAGATGGTATCTTGTAGACCATCATGACTGCTGCCATTGGTGTTCTCAACATTCAGACTGTCTTTTGCTATGTAAAGCTTAGCATATTTTTTCCTGCTGCATCAATATCGGGCCATTTCCTAGCATTCTGAATCATGGGTACAGAAGCACAAGATCCCACATTCATAAACTGGAGGGTTGTGGTTTTTGTTTTGTTTTGTTTTTTGTTGCTTTTTTAAAAATAATTGTATAACAAATTAAGAGCTACTTAGAAGAGAAAATGCCCACATCTGTTGTACAGAATTAGCCTCCCCAATATCAGTCCATTACAAAACCAGCTCAATGTGACAAATCATATTATGAAATGAAATAAATACTAATGTTTTCCATCTTACAGGCTAATTTATAGTCTTGCTAGTACAGTCACTCTTATTTAGCAATTGGACTAGAATGGAATACATCAGGAGGCAAGAAGACTTTCAAATCATTTGCAAAGTAAAATTTTAACCACCTAATCCTGCACAATTGGTCATATGTTTGAATTTTCCTGGACTTAGTAGCAGGTTAACAGGAGTCACGCAGATTACTAATTAACAGATTAACAGGAGTCTACACAGGTCTACGCATTTGTATTTTATTATATTTTCCTATATTATTCAAAGCAGTAGTCCGATATACTCTTCTTTAAGCACTTTGTTTGCATTTTATGCTTGTACAGTAAGGTTATACGGTAATTTGCATTTAGATGGTTTTCTCTGCGCAAGTTAACATGTTATTAGATATAGTCATTTTTTTTACCTTTGCTTTTCAGTGAAGGTTTTTTTAATGCTTCGTCTGACGGACAAAGCAAAAAACTCCTTTGTGTACACAAAAAATCCAGCAGTAAAAGACATTATGCTCCATTTGTGGACAAATTTGAAAGGAAATTTTGTTTTAGAAAAATAATGTTTCCATTTATTAAACTGCTTTATTTTGAGTTATACTATTGATTCAGAATTATCACTCTGTGTTGGCTCTGCACTGCTGTCCCTCACCCAGGTCTTTGTCTGGGTCTTCTGGCTGTGTGACATCTCTGCTGTAGAGTTATGAAACATCTTTTTTGCAAACTTCAAAGAAAAGATGGTTGCTATATTTTACTCACCTTTTGAATATCTATCAGTACTGCCAGTATTATCTTATGATTCTTGTATTGCAGTATATCCAGTATACTGTTTTGCAATAGATGGTTATAAACTTATTAAGTGGGTTACATTTCCCTTGAAAGAGCGGGTTTGTAGTCTGGGAATTCTCAAAAGTCCTATTCAGTGGCTTATTGCTAAATCTGTAAATGCAAGAGCTCATCACTGAAAGTGCCATAGTCAGCCCATCCCACAAACAGAGTCCAAAAATGCAGATAGCCGAGCTGGTCGATCAACAAATGAGCAGCAAGTATTTTGTAAAGTTATTGGCTCTTAATTGTCTACTCAAGACCAAACCACGTTCAGATGCTTTGCGTTGTAGCAGCCATAGCTTGCAAGAACATGTTATTCCTGGGAAAACTTATTTATTTTATTTATTTTTATTTAGCTATTTTTAACCTGCCTTTCTCCTTAAAAAGGAGAAAGTGCTTCTTACAACAATTCTTGTTGTGCTTCTTACAACAATTAAAAGACAGTATTTAAGCTAATAACAGTGAGTATACAATACTAAAAGGATAAAAGAATACAATACCAATTAAAATAAGCAACATCAAAACACATTCAATGCAGTAAGGTACAACAATCCATTTTTAAAACCCCACTCTGCAGCCATTCGCTCCGGGAAAGCTTGCCTGAAGATTTCATTGTTATTTTAACTGTTGTGCTTTCTTTCGTATGATAGAGTAAGGTCAGGAAATACAAAGCAGTAATTTATTATTTTTCTTTTTGTTTTTGTAGATATGTCACATTGTATCTTTTACCCTTTTAACCAGTATGATGATATACTCTGTTTCCCCGAAAATAAGACCTAACCTGAAAATAAGTCCTAGTATGATTTTTCAGGATGCTCGTAATATAAGCCCTACCCCAAAAATAAGCCCTAGTTAAGTGAAACCCCACCCTCCACCATTGTGCAGCAACCAGAAGATAACATAACTGTATTTGAATAAATGTAGATTGTTGTACATGGAAAAAAATAAAACATCCCCTGAAAATAAGCCCTACTGCTTTTTTGGAGCAAAAATTAATATAAGTGTGGGAAGCTTCTGCCCAAAGCCGTTAGTTGTTATCTGTTACAGTGAGAGCAAACACTCCTGGCAGAGAAGCAGCAGCTCCCAGCGGGCGAGGTGACCTCTCATTCTGCCTTTCTGCGTAGAGTTAGGGCATAGGTTCAAAGACTTTCTCCGGCCAATCCTAGTGGTGATTAGGTAACTAGTATCCTATCTGAATTCTCACAACATTCTGTGTAATCGTGCTAAGTTAATAAAAAGAGTTCTCAAGGCGTTGCTTTTAAGTTCCGCTGGCTTGGACATCTGTGGTCGACTTCTTTGTACTTTCTCTAAGGTTAATTGCCTCCCTATTGTTCTGTGATCACCCACATCATTAGCCTTCCTTTGTTCCGTGATCACCTACATCTGGCGCCCAATGTGGGACACATCAGACAGAGGCTTCGAACAAAGCCATCAAGCAGGGACTGCAAACAGAGACATTGCCTGAGGGATTCATAGGCAGCTCACCACGCCCGGCATGGGTTTGAGACGCGTCTTTTCATCCATCCTAGGATCTCGGTGAGTACTCAGTTAAAATAGAAACATGGGAAGCTCCCTTACATCGCTTCAAAAAAGACATAAACAGGATTTAATTTACCTGCTTCGCAGAGAGGGTCATCATGACGTTTCTGATCTAGCAGAGGATTTATTGACAGAAATAAGTACTTTTTGTCCTTGGTATCCAGAAGGAGGGAGCCTTAAGCTTTCAGATTGGGATAAAATTGGAAATAAACTTCACAAGGACCCTGTGGTCAGTAAAAATTCTCCACACATGGCATCTTTGCTGGGATGTGATTATAAAGATCGCAAACCCTCTGTTAACTCAATCATTAACTCATATTCCAACAGCACCTCAGATTTTGCCACCTTCCAAGCCACCTGATCTCCATGAAAATAGAAGCAATCTCCCTTCTTACGCAGCTTCTGCCGCTGTTGCTAGTCCCTTCTCCTCTCTCTCCTCCTTCTCCCCCTCCTCCCTCCCCTCCTCCTTCTTCTCCCCCCTCCTTGCTCAGTGGTGCAGCAAATGCTATCTAATGTTATGGCTCAAGGAAGCCCAGAAGACCTCGCAGTTGCCCTCCCACTTATGTCTGTTTGTCCTGTGGTTCTTAACGACCAGGGACACCGTGTTCATGAAAATTCAAGTGAGGGGAACTCAGTGAATACTACACCAGTTCAAGAAATCCAAGCTGCTACTGTTAAAAGTGCCAGTCATGATTTTCTCACAGCTGAAGAGGTCGACTATCAATTCCCTCTAGCTGTCTATGATTCTCTAGCTAACTGCTTAGAGAAAAAAGGCCTTCACATAGCTCCAGAAAAGATACAAACCACACCTCCATTTTCTTATCTAGGACACAAACTGTTGCAAGCTACATCTTCCCCATTCTTACCAGAACTAAAAACTCCATCTCAATTTACATTAGTGCAGTTGCAACAGTTTCTCGGGCACTTAAATTGGGCTCGTCCATTTTTGTGCCTTTCTACCCATGAATTACAGCCTTTGTTTAATGCACTCCAGGGACATCAGTCTCCTGCTGACTCCATATCCATCACCAAGGCTATGAAACATGCTATACATCAAATTAATGCAGCCTTGCGACGTACCATGGTCGACCGCATTCCTTCTTTTGGTCCCTTGCAGCTGGTCATCTTAAACTCTCCCCAGTTGCCTACTGGACTGTTGTCCAGCCTGAAATCTGTCAAGGCCATTGCTATAGCTGAATGGCTTTATTTACTTAACACTCCTCCCCAAAATGTTTACTCTACTCTAAATGTGATTACAGACCTTGTAATCAAAGGCCGCCATCGTGCCAAACAACTCACAGGTTGGGATCTTCTGTGTTGTTACTTACCTATTTCCAAGGCTGACCATGATCATTTAATGTCTACGTCTTTAACTTATCAGATTGCTTTTTCAGACTACGTTGGTGACATATGTTTTAATCCTCCTAAAGACCCTCGCTTAACTTTCATTCAGCAAGTACCCTTTCGCTTTTCCTCTTTTTTCTGCTACTCCTCTCCCTAATGCTCTAACTGTTTTTATTGATGGTGCGCCTACCAGAGGCGTGGTTACATTTCAGCAACCTCCAGGAACCTGGAAAACCCTTTCCACTTCTACTCAAATCTCTAGCCAACGTGCAGAGCTGGCAGCAGTTGTTCTTACCTTTCAAATGTTTCAAGATCAACCTTTAAATCTCATTGTAGACACTCAATATGTATTTAACCTTCTCACTCACCTGTCACATGCCTACCTTTCTCCTGCTCTTGACTTCTCCTTACTTTCCCTGTTTCTGACTTTAAAAAACCTTCTTGCTGCTAGATCACAACCTTTTTTTGCAGCTCACATTCGATTTCATACTGGATTCCAAGATGCTATCTCAGAGGGAAATCATCGTGCAGACTCTGCTCTTCGTCCTTTGTGTCCCCTTTTTTCTAATCCAATTGACAGCCATTCCTTTTTTCACCAGAGTGCAAACAACTCCATAAGCAATTTTCTATTCCGCTTTCTCAAGCTCAAGACATTGTCTCCTCCTCCTCTTCCTGTTCCATGTCTCCCATTTCCTTTCCTTTTGATGCTGTTAACCCACGAGGAACAGATGCCAACCAGCTTTGGCAAATGGATGTCACTCATGTTCCTACCCTTTCTCCTCTTTCTTATGTCCATTTAACTATTGATACTTATTCAGGATACATCTGGGCTACCCCTCTTCGTGGTGAGACCTCTCGCCATGTCATACAACATTGTTTACGTACATTTGCAGTTATGGGCCGGCCTCAAGCCTTAAAAACAGACAATGGCCCTGCCTATACCTCTCACGCCTTTACCACCTTTTGTAATGACTAGGACGTTCGACTTTCCCATGGTATTCCTTATAACTGCACAGGACAGGCTATTGTGGAAAGAGCACATCGCTCTTTTAAATTTCTCCTTGCAAAACAAACAAAAAACAGAGGGATCAAGCCCCAGGATGTTCCAGATGTAGTGTCAATAGCATTGTTCACTGTTGATAGTACTTGTAATGGTAAAGTTACTTTGTTATCCAAAGCAGAATATGTTTCACTGGCTGTGTCGCTTGTTGGCGTTCCTGGCCTTGCTGTTCATAATTCTCGCACTCTTGCCAACATTGTGTGCATCTTAGCTAGAGCCATTAACCGCACTTCCACTGCTATTGCCCTTCTGAATCAGGAACAACAACAACTACATGATGCTATTTTAGACAACCGCGCAGCATTGGATTATCTCATGTTACGTAATCACATTGGTTGTGAGTCTTTTAATAATCTCTGTTGCTTTAATTTATCTGATAATAGTCATGCAGTGAACAATCAGCTTGCTCAGCTGAGACACCTCGCCAATAACATACAACAAGACATCCTTCCTGGTGGGACAGTTTATGGTCATGGCTGCCCCACTTTGGATGGCTTCACACTGTATTAATGTATGCAATTATGCTTTTCATACTCCTTATAATTTGCTGTTGTTTTATTCAATGTATACCAAACTTCTTTTCCATAATAACTACGTTTTAAAGCTTCGCCTTCAGGCCTTCGCCGAAAAGATTTATATGTAGTTCGCAACTATATGAAAGAATATGTCTTTGCTTGAAAAAAAAGAAAAAGGGGGAATGTGGGAAGCTTCTGCCCAAGGCCGTTAGTTGTTATCTGTTACAGTGAGAGCAAACACTCCTGGCAGAGAAGCAGCAGCTCCCAGCGGGCGGGGTGACCTCTCATTCTGCCTTTCTGCGTAGAGTTAGGGCATAGGTTCAAAGACTTTCTCCGGCCAATCCTAGTGGTGATTAGGTAACTAGTATCCTATCTGAATTCTCACAACATTTTGTGTAATCGTGCTAAATTAATAAAAAGAGTTCTCAAGGCGTTGCTTTTAAGCTCCGCTGGCTCGGACATCTGTGGTCGACTTCTTTGTACTTTCTCTAAGGTTAATTGCCTTCCTATTGTTCTGTGATCACCCACAACATTAGCCTTCCTTTGTTCCGTGATCACCTACGTATAAGACCCTGTCTTATTTTCGGGGAAACACGGTAGGCTAAATGTAAATGTGAATATGCATATACAAGATCTTGTTTTTAATAAATAAAAGTAAAATCCATGACTTAAAGAATACTAACGATTAAAGCTTAATAAAGTGAACAGCTGGTGGAGAGTGTAAAACATCCAAAAGAAGGAAAGCGTTAGATCAGAAAAATAGAATGACACACAGTTGGGCATAGTCAAACATTTTAAAACTGAAATCCTGTATGTATTTACCAGTGGATAAGTTCTACCAAACACACAGAAACTTATTTCTGAGTAGACAAGTACAGAACTGAATTGTATGAGGAATAGTGTTGGTTTATTTCCAACATTTAATATAGACAGTTTCTGTTCTAACTGAATTATTGATATAGAGTAGTACCTCAGTTTACGAAATTAATGCATTCTACGGGACGTTACGTAAAGCGAAAAATTCATAAACCGAAATGTGGATTGCCATAGGAACGGGGGCGGCGCTATAAACCTCCAGGCACAATGCATCCTGGGGAAATTTTCTTTGCAAACCGGAAAAAAACAAACGTAAACCGAGGCATTATTTTCAACGGATTTCTGTTCGTAAACCGAAAATTACATTAACCGAGGCATTTGTAAACCAAGGTACTACTGTAAACTGATTCACTGATTTCTGAAAACTGCTAAGTACTACCATGTTAAGTACAACAACATGTATCATAATCTTATTGCTTAATCTCAATTATTGTGTCATGATGATAACTGCAAGATGTGCTGATAAAAACTGATCAAACCAGAGGCCTCTTGTTTTTCAATTTACCTAGTAATGGGCATTCCAACAGTACTAAGAAAAAGAGAAAATTATTTGATGGAAACACTGAATTCTCTTTTCTATGGAATGTCTGAAGAACAGAAGAAGAATTGTGTGATAGTTGTCTTTGTGGCAGAGGTAAGACAGCATTAGCATTGTTCATGCAAACTAAAAGGAAATCTAGCAATACAATGTTTATTTTATTTTCTCCTACAAACCCAAAGAATTTTAAAACACAAGTAACAGAACAATTAAAAGTACAAGACATTAAACTATTAACGAACTATTAAACATATTATTTATTTATTTATTTATTTAACTTATATGCCGCCCACTCTACCCAAAGGTCTCTGGGCGGCTTACAACAATATTATAAACAAGATGGCAGAAAAACAGCCAGCCATGCAGATGCTTTTACTGAAGGTTTCATTTTTTGGACTATGGCCTTCATCAATACGAAGCTCACCTGATCAAAGGTCACCATTTATAACCAAGGAAAGGTTTTCATATGATGATAGAGAGCATGCATGAAGAAATGCTTCCATTCAGTCAGATGGAACAGTAAATGGCAGAATTTAAACGACCTGGGTCCAGGGTATCTGAGGGACCATATCCCACCCTTTCCCATATGTGCCTCCTCAGGTTTTAAGGTTTTTGAGGGAACGATTCAGTTCCACCACCTTCATAGGCACAGTTGGTGCAAATATGAGTGAGGGCCTTTTCAGTGGCTGCTCACTGGTTGTGTGGCACTCCCTTCCACAGGAGACAAGGCTATCCCCACCTCTGACATCCTTCCACCAGCAGGTGAAGAGCTTTCTTATTGGGTAGGCTCTTAATAAGTAAACTGCTGCTAGGAAGAAGTTTTAATGGTGGAGTTGTCTTTTCTATCTTTTCAAATATGTTTTTATATTGGTTTAAAGATATATTTTTTACTAATTGTAATTTAATGATTAATGGATAACATCCTGTTGTTTAGCATAGTAAGTCACAGTAGAGTAGGCTCATTGAATCAGTTGGGATTTGATTCAATGGGTCTACTCTAATGCCTATCCCTCCTGCTGGCAAAAAGCATTGATCTGACCACAGAAGAAGAAAAGCTAAGTGCTGAACTCATCCCACTCCCCCACACATCTCTTAGTTTTTTGTGTGTCATACATTTTAGATTGTAAAACTGAGGACATCTCTAACTGACAGTGTTGTAAAGGACACTACAACCCCACCTCTTTTTTTTGGCTAAAGGGCAGTGTATAAACACAATGAATTAAATAAACGTGGAAATTTTTGTCTATAGAGTGTGGCCAACCACTGAATTATAGGTCTCCCAAACATAGGGATCCTTCAGTACTAGATTATGTACTTGGGATTCCAGGGCAGGAGTCATAGAGAAATGGACAGAAAAGAGAGTGTGTCGTGGTCGAGCCACTGGGGAAGACTATAAAGGCCTGCGTTCTGACCATCTCTTCATGCAGTGATGTGGTTTGTGTGTTGCTTTCTTGAGTAGGAGAGCTCAGCTTCCAAAATGTCCCTATTTGCCCTGTAGTCTCATTGTCACCTGTCTTCGTGGTAGACCACATTAACATCGTTCAGGAGCAGAGTTCCCAATCTCCTGTTTCCCATTTTTGGCTAAAATCCTGTTGTGCAAGTATGCATATGCAACTCAAGGTTATGTGTGGAGAAGTTGTGCTATCCCTGAGGCACTTCTGCTGATCATGCTGGGAACACATGTTCAGTTGCACAATTCCATAGCACTATTCTTGTTGCTTTGTGCAATGTCTGGCATGTTTATGTCAGCATAACTTTGTTACACCAGCATGAACAGGATACTGACCATTGTGTTTTACTTCATCTACTTTGAGCTTATTGTTGAAGTAATGGAATACATTTTAATGAAATAATTGGATAACGTATGCCTTTTAAAAAATCAATGTCACATGTTAGAAATCTGACTGTGAATCTTGTCATTCTGCTGCTTGGTTTAGAATGTAGGGCTACATGCCACCAAAAACCGGAAGGATATCAAGTAAGAGAAGGTAATGCTTTTGTGAGTTTTCCCACTTCTTAACCCTTCAGGAAAACCTGTTCATTGGTTTAAAAGAGGCAGTGCAATGCATGTAGGATCTTAGAGAAAACAGTAATTTTTGATGCTTCTCTGTTGCATCAGCATATAATGTCAGTGTAGAGGACACAGGTAGAATCTGTCCAATTGATTAATGAGTATGATCACACGAGGGAATAGATTGTATTTTGGATTGCTTGTGCAACAGTCCAGTGTAATCTACAGTATTTCCCAGTGATCACACAACATACAGGGGATTATGCTCCACCCTGACCCCAATCCACATCCAAAAAGGTCCAGCTGTATTGCTACTTCTTTTTAGGGCTGAGCTGGAGTGATTCCCTGAAAAATGAAAGGGTCACTTTAAGGAAGATTGCTTCCTGCAGTTACCCTTTCCAATGCAATCGGATACACACCTTTCCTGCTGTCTGACCACACTGTCTGCCTTTCAAGGCAGCATCAAAGAACCAACAACAACTTCTCATACATACTTCTGTTGCAAACCTAGAAGATAATCATTCCAAAAAGCTTTTCAGCACAATTATTGGACAGAAAGTTTGGATATAAAATGAAGAGATAGAATGTTTTTAAAGAAAATAATATGGATATTATATCATTCTCCTTGTGATAGATATATAGCTTACATATACTGCACAAGCTACTCTGCATAAGTGTGATTGCCTTAAAACGGCCATGCCCAGTCTGGTGCCCTGAGATGTATCAGAATGTAATTCCCATTATTACCAATTGGTTAGGGATGATGGGAATTATAGAATGACACATTTGTAGATGCCATGTTGGGAAATATTGCCTTAATGTGAAAGTAAGAGATCCATCTTTCTTATTCTCTGCTGATTGCAGTAATGCATTAGTGTGCCTGACATTTTAATTTTGGAATTTATTTGTTATGCCTGGATATTATTACATTTTAAAAAAATGAAAAATCAAAGTGATCCTGGCAAAATCTAGACCGTCCAGTGGAATGTGATGCTATCACACACATCCCACGTGATTATGTCATGGGAATGAGCTCTAAGTCTCTCATCATAATTTCTTATAAAAATGTCACTGCTAGGAAAGACCTGTTGGAAATTGATGTCCTGAGGCTATTGAGAAAAACTCAGAGAAGACAGGAAACTCAGAGTAGTAGTGGCAGATGATGTCATAGTCCTTGTTACTCAGAAACTGTCAAGACTTTAATCCTGCAAACTGTGACTCCACTATGCCACTGTTTAGTTATTGTTAAGGCAGGTATACTGTACAGTACTTACCACCGGCACAAGGGACCTCTCCAGTCCTACACTCTCTTTTTCCATTTCCATCATGCACCTCCACATGATGTAGGCAACAAGACTGAGGAGGCCAGCTTAGGCTATCCATAGGGCTCTTGATGTGAGTCAAGAATGCATTCACACGTAGACCTCTCATAGGTGGTGCTGGCTCTTTTCTTCAGGTTCATTGCCCTCCTTGCATAGAACCATTAAATTGGAAAGAAGGCAGCCAGGGGGCTACCACACTCCCCTCTATCCAGCTGCCTTAATAACAACTGAGCAGGACCCTGGGTTAAGGCTATGCCGTGTTCCCATCTAGTGGGAGCAAGGTGGGGAACCTTCCATCTTCTGGAGGGTCAGCAGTGTTAGTCGGTGGCAGTAAAATCAACAAAGAATGTTAAGGCACTTTAAAGCTAACAAGTTTTATTTGCAAGATTTTTCATAAGCTGCAATCCATGAAAACGTTTTGCCAATAAAACTGGTTCATTTATTCAGATGCCACAAGAGTCATTGTTGTTTTTCTGTTCATCAACATTCTGTCCTCCAAATGTTGATGAACTGTGTACTGGATGGAAAACTGGCCATGTAAAACACAGACACACACTATTTCATGAATGTTGTGTCACCAGATTAGTAGTAGCCACAAGCATAGACATTCCATACACAATCTCTTCCTCCCAACTTCAACATAGAGAGGCTACTTTTAAAAAGTCTCTTTCTTTGCCCGGGTAGCCAGTAGATAGCTGTGGAAGGCAGGGACTGTGCTCAGATGGACTTACAAGTGTTCCCCAGCACCTGAGTACATTTATGGGCTATCTTTTCTTACACTGTATCAAAAATGTCTTTATTACAACCCAAAGGCAAGGATAGGCGATGCTTTTTTAAGACCACACACACACAAAAGCCAAAACACACACACAAACACAAGGACACATAAAATAGATTTCGATCAGGCTGGGTCCCTCCGAGCTGTGCCTGCGGGCATCCTTCTTATTGGTACCTGCAACAAAGCCCTAATGTGAGCGAGGCTGCGCAAAGATCAGATCCCACGTGCGCTGAACGGTTCTGTCAAACAGCCTACGCGTGCAACGCGCCTGCGCCTAACCGAAGCTTCCATGGTTGAGGTCCACAGTGGGAGCATCTTTACTCCACACGCGAATCAATAGTCAACAATGCCCGCTCTTCTGCTCATCCTTATTGGCTTACCCTTTCCCCCCGCCGTACAAGATGACGTCACCACCCCAGGCCTCCCTCTCAAGCTTCTCTGCGCTTGCGTAGTCAAGGAGTTTCCGGTCTCAGGGAAGCGCGTGCGCGCTGGCGGGCGGGCGGGCGAGCTACCTGTCACGGCGGGCGCCGCCACCGCCCGTCCTTCCGTTTGCCGTTGCTGTGGCAGCCGGGGCCTTCCGAGGCCTTGGCTGCGAAGCCCTCGGGCGCCACGGAGGCTCCGGGGAATACGAGCGGCAGCTCGGCCGCCTTTTCCTCGTCCTCTTCCCCTTCCCCCTCCCCGCCGCAGTCGCTCACGCTGCTGGTGATGCAGCCCTGCGGCGGGGACGGGGAGCCGGTGGGCGCCGCCATGCTGCAGCCTCAGGTGGTCCAGCCGACGCCCGGCGTGGCCTCGGAGGCGGCGCCCTCGGCGCAGAGCAGCTTCATGGTCTTCTGCGACCTGGTCCCCGCCGCGGAGGTGGAGGGCGAGGGCGGAGCGGGCGACGGCGCCGGCAGTCCCGGGGGCGGCGGGGGCGGCGGGGGCGGGGGGCTGGAGGACCTCGACGACGAGGACGAGAGCGGCGCCCAGTCGGGGGGCGGCGACGGGTGCAAGAGCTGCACCTACCAGGGCTGCAGCGAGACCACCACGCAGGTGGCGAAGCAGCGCAAGCCGTGGATGTGCAAGAGGCACCGCAACAAGATGTACAAGGATAAGTACAAGCGCAAGAAGAGCGACCAGGCCCTGGGGACTGGCGGCGCGGGAGGAGGCGGCGGCGGAGGAGGCGGAGGAGGCGGAGGCGGAGGAGGCGGAAGCAGCGCGGGGGGTGGTGGCGGCGGCGGCGGCGGCGGCGTCCCGGCCTCTGTGGCTCCCGGAGCAGCGCAGTCCGGAGGAAGCGTCCCTGGAAGCGGCGGCCGGGTTGAGGTGAGGAGGGTGGGGGGTGTGGTTGGGAGTGAAACTGAACGACAGGAGAAGTAGCCGAGGAAGTGGCATATGCCAGACAGTCCCGTAGCCAGAAACACACGCTCTTACGTTATTCAATTACATCGATACTTGATAGGGGACTTTGTGAACTTTTATTTTCAAGTGGTAACAGTCGCTTTCTGCAAACATCTTCGGATTCGGTCGGTATCAGACTACAAGTTAAAGACAACTATTGGGGAAAGCAAGTTGTAGAAATATCATTGGCTCTGTTTAAGCAGAATTTAGCAGAAGCCTCATTGTTTGCCACAGTGAACACCTTAGCATGTATACATTATACATTACTGAAACAGTGAGGTCTACGTTGGCTTGGGCATGTCGTGAGAATGGCTGATGGTCGGCTTCCAAAAGATCTCCTGTATGGAGAATTAGTGCAGGGAAATCGCCCCAGAGGGAGACCACAGCTGCGATACAAGGATATCTGCAAGCGGGATCTGAAGGCATTAGGAATGGACCTCAACAGATGGGAAACCTTGACATCTGAGCGTTCAGCCTGGAGGCAGGCGGTGCAGCATGGCCTCTCCCAATTTGAAGAGACCCTTGTCCAGCAGGCTGAGGCAAAGAGGCAGTCCCGAAACCAGCAAAATCAGGGAGCTGGACAGGGGACAGACTGTATTTGTCTTCAGTGTGGAAGGGATTGTCACTCTCGAATTGGCCTTCTCAGCCACACTAGACACTGTTCCAAGTCCTCTATTCAGAGCACATTACCATAGTCTCTCGAGACTGAAGGATGCCTACTACCTCAACACCTTATTTCAATCGAATGTGTTGCTGTACTATTTTTACAAATGCTTTAGAAACACCATAGATGTGCTCTTTTTCATTTTTGTGTCTTCTCTACAAGTTAAAATTGGTTTGGAATGAATTTGAAGTCTTTTTTTCCCCTTTAAGGAAACCTGAGCATTTTATGATGCTGTTCAGGGTTTTTTGTCTAGAATCTCTGTTAGAGACACTGACTTCGATCACAGAAGTATCGTTCTCAGAGTTCGTTAACTTGGAGCAATGCTTGGCATTTTTGAAGCCATTATAGTCAATTCATTTTTAAGGAATTTAATTTTGTGGTTTAGATGTGCCTTTGTTACTGTTGCATGGTAAGATCATATTTGCAGTAAGAAAACTGGATCTGTTTTGTCCTTTTAATGTTGTCTTGAGGAAAGTGGTCAATATACTAAATGAGAGCTGTCCGGATAGCTCATTGTGTTGGAACACCTAGCTGCCAGTTTGGTTCTCCACTGTGTCTTGGAGACAAGATCCAGCATGTACGGCCTTGGGCAAGCAGTCCATCCCCACAGCACCCCCAGAAGAAGAGAATGACAAGACCCTTTGTACCTAGAAAACCCTGGAGCAGGTTATCATAAATTGGAATCAATGGCATGCAATCTCCATAATCATTCATCAACAGAAAATGTCAAGGGGGTTTTAGTCAAGCACTCCCTGCAGAAATAATGAAATTATTATTTTTTTTGTAATTGCTTTGTAAGGCCTATTTGCTTTAAATTTTTTGCTCCATCTTGCCGTTACTCAGATAATTGAGCTTATGCCACTTGTTCTTATTTTATTAATGTTTTAAGTTTTGTATAATCATTATTTAGTATTGTATGTTTTATCTATTGCTGTTAACTGCCCAGAATACTGCTTCATACTAATGGTGAGGTATATAAATCTAAAAAATAAATAGCTTTCTAATGAAATAGCTATACTGAATTTTCCATCTTTTTACTGTGTTTGCATACAGGATTGCACTGAAGGTTCCATCTCTGTATCAAAGCAAAGAACAGGCAACATTGGAGATCGGCCAGCAAAACCTACACTTTTGGAACAAGTGTTAAACCATAAAAGACAGGTAAGGGGTTTTCGCCTTTGACGCAGAAAGCCTTAATGAGAATCCTCTGTAAGATTATTGTGATGATTTGAAAATTAATATTGCATGTTTTGTAGAACAGAACTAAATATGGGTTTTCTTTTGTATATTTGACTTAGCAGGAATCTGATTAGCGTTTCCAAATTCTTTAGTTTGCCATTCATAGCAATATCAGAAAAAAACTTCCTATCTGTTTAGAGCAGTACAGCAATGGAATCAATTACCTCAAGAGATGGTGAGTGCTCCAGCACTGGAGATATTCAAGAAAAATTTAGACAACCACCTGGCTGATATCCTTTGATTTGTATTCCTGCATTGAGCAGGGGGTTGGACTCGATGGCCTTCTAGGCCCCTTCGAACTTCACTATTCTATAATTCTATGATAGTGCTGTACAAAAAGGTCTGTAAAGTTATTCCATTTGTACCACATTTTTTTCTGAAACTGTAGGTGTTTTCTGAAACAGTGTTTTAGAAGATAAAATGTTGAGTTTTAAATTAAGGCAACATAAAACCTAATGGTCTACCAATTTTACAGAGTTAGTGGAGGTAGAAGAGGAAGAAGATTTGGTTATATTAGTAAACACAGCACATATCTGATAATGGTGCAGGTGCTGCATTCAAACTAGAAAACTGATTTAAGATGGTATGATGTAGGTGGGTATCATGCAGCCTCTGGGGTGGTGGAGGTGTGGAGTCTGACAAAGTTTTTAGGCACCATGAGCTTTGAAATTAAAAGGCAGCATTTTAAGGACAGGAAAAGATGCAGAAATAATGATCTTAACCAATTTAGGGATAAATCAAGTTGAGCTGACAAATAATTTTGAAGGTGTTGAGTGTTTGTGTCTCCAAAAAGTATACGATATTCTCATGCAGAATTCTCAGAAGTCTGCCTAAAGATTAAGGAAACTGTGTTGTATTATTCTAGGGAGGTGGACTTACTTGTATCTGTGCCATCTTGTATCTGTATAGCCAGGCATTGTCCATGCATGACTAGATAGGTATGTATCCCTTTGGAATATCTAGCATACCATTTTGAGGGCTCTACATGAAGAAAGTGCTCAGTGCCTCTGAGGAAGAGCAGAGGGCCTTATCTTTGCACGTGTGTTTCAGTGTATTGCATAGTCAGTAGCCTTAGCATTGGAGATAAAGAGTTGTACCTTCTGGTTATGAAAAGCTCTCCCATGCTCTGTACTGTGTGGAGTGGCAGAAATGTCTAATTGAATACCTTTGATTTCTTTCTAGTCACTCCTGAGAAGTCCTGAAGTAGTACACTTTCTTCAAAAACGACAGCAGCTGCTAAGTCAACAAGCTATGGAGCAAAGGCAGCAACATTTTTCAGGAGCTCCGGTGTGATGGCAGCATAGCTGAAAAACAATTTTGTTTCATGTCAGAACATTGGATGAGGAAAACATTTGGATAACAGACTTTAAAAGAAATCAGGAAACCTGGAAGAATCAGTTTGCCTTTTTTCAGAAATGGTGTTTGGCTTGTATTTCTTTGAAATTATTTTTATTAGCTTTATTCATCTTTCTTGCTCCAGGGAAATCTTCCATTAATTTTTGGGAAGCTTCATCAAACCTCTGGAGACAGAAAGAAGTTACTAGATCAAGTTGAAATCAGATTAACTGTTTAAATGTTCTGGGGTGTGAAGTTTTACTATTATGCACAAATTATTCTTTGATGACAGTCATTGAAGAAAGCATAGCAATACTTACTTTCTGTGAAAGTTTTAAGTTGTAAACCTTGAGCCAATCTGCTAGCCTATGTTGCTCAGGGATACGGAAGACAGAGTGCTGGGCGTAGAGCTTTGCAGAGGAAGCTCAGCAGTGTTTAGCCAGCTGTTCCAACATTGCTGTTAAAAGGTGTCCCTCTGGCCAATGTAGTTGATCGGTTTCTATACTGCATTATAAAGTAATGTGTCTAAAGTTGGTATTAATTTCATATACATTTTATAAACATTATTAAATATTAAGTGTGGATATTTCACTATATTACTGGCATAATTCATCTTTATGCTTATTTATATTAATTTTATATTTTAAATGAATTATTTGTACTAATAAGCATAATAGTTCATACAAGGATATATGAACATATCATTTTTGTAATTTTGTAATTTTCAAGTTATTTCTAAACATGTTTGGGATTTTTAACAACCTTTTTGGAAAATGTTGTTTAATTTAACTTTTGTACATCAAACTTTTTAAATATTTCTCAATTGTTGATATTGTGTTTGACCCAAATTTAGTTATATTTAGAATAGACCATCTGAAATAATGGGACTTGAATTAGCCATCACTAAGTTCCTGTTGATTTCACTGGGTCTCTCTGAATAAGACTGGATCCTAAAATAGGTGTCTTATTCTGTCTTAGTATTGTCCTGGCTAATTGTGCATAAGCAGAAATGAGCCTTCTTGTAGTTCTTGACTGCCTTTTAGGTGGAAAGAAGAAAAAACCCTGAATTGTAATAAGGGATGCAGATTTAAAATCTACATGGTGCTTCTCTGTTCTTATTGTTTCATATATATGTATGTTAAATGTTTACAATTTGGGTAACATTTTTCAATTTTGCATGCAGAGAATAGTTAAATACAACTGTTCACAGCAACTTTCTACATCCTTTCTTCCCATACTTTTTTGTCGTGTGTCCTTCTGTATGGCAGATATGAGTGAAGCTTCACCGCATTTTGCCAGGCTGTATCCCCTTGCTGCTGCAAGTGGATCCAGTATCTTAAAATTTACAAAGTACAAATCTCAGGTGTTCAGAAATGGTAGTTCATAGCCTGAAGTCATACTGTGCAAGTATAGTTACTGTGTACTGTGTCACTGAGTAAAAATTGCTGGCCACACACCCTTTGCAATTACCTAAAGTTTGTGACAGGTCTCAGATGTGAAATGAAAGTAACTTGTGAGCAAAGAAGCTTGTAAGTTGATTTATTGTTGAAGGAGCTACCTACAAGCAGCTGTGCAGCTGACAAAGGACAGGTTCAGCTGGAAGGCAAGTAGGAGACTATGACAAGATACTTTTGAAGTATACACTAGTGAAAACAGTAGTAGAAAAGGTGCTTGGTATAGGGCTGGTTTAAAATGTCTCTCAAAAATGTGTATTCATAGTTATAGTGGTGTGGCATGTTCCAGATATGTGGTTCAAGCATGTGTGGTTCTTTTATGTAGATACCCCTACATAAAATGTCTTCACCCAACGACATAAAAAGTAATACATACATAGAGCATAAGTAGATTTTCACTATAGTTCCAAAGCTTTGCTTAGAAACATTCTGCTTCCTTCACTGCATTTGATTTTGGTTGTTTGGAGCTGGTCCTGCTCTAATCCTGCTGTGTCCCATTTATTTAGTTTGTTATTCCTTTTCCAGTAGAAGAAGCATCTGTTTAGAAATCTGCCAAGTCTAGAAATGAAAACAAGCAGACCTCTGAGGTACCTGTTTATTAAACAACTTTATTAGCAGCCAAGACAAGACATGAACACAGTTACAATAGAGGTAAAGTGAATTCTAGCTGAGGAAGTTTGTTCATAGTGGCATCTTCAAAATTATTAACTAGTTAGCCTTTAAACAGGAAGCTATAGATAACATAAACATGTATCATCCAGTCTAGTTGGTTTATGGTGGCTGTTAAAATGATTAGTATGGTGTCATTTTTCCCATTGTCTGATGCAGAGTTTAAAGTGGCTTCAATTTCTTGGATTAAATAATTTATAATCTCCGGAGGCAAAGATTCTAGTGGTAGTATATACATAGGCATATTTATTAGGTGATCTGCAGTGTACCATTAATACCTTCCACAAGAACCATTTCAGAACATTTATTCTAGCATCTCTACTCTAGCTATTTTAGTGGGGAAAGAAGGTATTTCTTCTTCCAAAGAACAAACTGCATTTTCCATGGTTTTCCAGCTGCTATTTCCCATTCAATTTGGCTATGACCAGAACTTAAAAGTCACATGCAAAGATGTAGATTGCGATTAGATATGGAATATTGGCATATGTGATAGTTCACTCAAGAAGGTCTCCCTCTTCTCAGTATGAAAAAGTAAATATAGTAGCATGTAGTTATCACTGCAAAATATTCTAGAACCATATGTGTCAATACTTACAAAATACTTCTTACAATTCATTATTCACAGGCAGAATGAACTGAAATCTCTGATGTGTTATTCTTCGAAAAAACTTTTGTTTATTAAACATTCTGATGCTGTGTGAGTGAATTTCTACAAGGAAAATGCTTTGTTACAGACAGCATAAATGAATTTGAGAATGCAAAGGAGGGAGATTTTAATAAGTTTCTATGGAACTTAGATGAATTTATGTACAGTTTATTTGTGACTGCTTTAATTTCATTCCAAAAGCAGAACCAGCAAGGTGGACATGACTCTGCACACAAAAGTATTAACAAATAACTGTCTAGATTAACATTGAAAATAGAAGCATCACTAAATTCTCAAGACAGATTAACATCTAGATTTCTGGCATTCTAAACAGTGATGTATTCTAAACAGTGATGTATACAATAACATTTGACAGTGGAATGGTTATTTACATTTGGAGGGAACAAACATACAAGCCACTGTTGCAGTTCCTGTCAGTGATAATAGCCTCTCAGATTGCTTTATTTTGGTATAAGAAGGAGTGCATGCCTGGACAGAAGCCTGCCTATACTTTACTTGATGAAAGATTATGCAAACATGTATTTTTCCTTTCTCCTTTACTCTGTTTAGGGACAAGGGCTATAGAAAATTATTCTTCTGTTGGGATAATAAGATGACTGAAGGAAGAGAACCTGTACCACTGTTTAATCCAATACAATCTTTACAGGAACTGGCTTTATTTTTCCTTAGGCTACGTAGACTAAGTATCCATTTAAAAAGAAATTGAAATGCATAATGACAAGCCCGTGCATAAGTGTAAGAGGTCTGTACTGCGCATGTTGTCATTTTAGAGAAGTTTGCGGATCCTCGCTCTAGAAGTATCAATTTGTCCTGACTGGCTGTTTCAGACCATAGTTCTGTCACTCTTTATCTGCCAGTAAGCCCTTTTAAATTCAATTGAATGTTCTTTTGAATAGTTCCAATGCACACAACTGCACTACTGGAGTTAAAGTAGTGGCCTGTCATAGAAACGTTTTTTTTCTTCTATTCTTTAATTAAGAAAACTCAATTCAAGACTACTGTTGCAAATGACGGAACATACTTGACAGGAAAGGCTACTCTCAGCCTTGTTTCAGCCTTAGCGCTATTGTTAGAATGAGAAAACCCTTAGTTAAAGTACCTACCAAACCTAATCCAGATTCACATTGCTAGTAGTGTAAAAGAGCACGCAGTGTCTTTTAGGAACTGAGTGTTAGTTAATACAGAAGCTCACTGGGTAAGATGAGGAGAAAACTTTATGGTGAGCAAGGGTGGATAATATGCTGCTCGGAACTACAATGATCGTACTCCATAACTGCTGACTATGCTGATGGGAGCTATCTGGAGGGTCCCAGGTTCCCTAAGGAGCTAGAGGAATGCTTGTTCTACTCACAGTTGAAGCAGGGGATTTTGTGAGAAAAGTAGGAAGCATACAGTATTGAATAAATTACAAAACAATTATTATACACATTATACATAATGAGCAGCATGTCTCCTTGACTTTCTCACACCCTGAAAACTTTGCTCTTCACATGACATACACAGGTCTACTAGGCTAGAATCCATGTTTACAAAACTTTAATCCTTACTATATCAGCACATATGTTACAATCTGGTTCAAATAATCTAGAAAGCTCCCAAATTACTGTTTAAAACATGCCTTCTTGAAAACTGGTGGGGAGTAGGGAGCCAAGAACATTTAACCTGCTTTTGTTATACTCAAGGCTATGATTATTACATCAGTAACTTAGAAGTCGTGATTTATACATTCAAATTATTAACAGTCTGAACAAAGTATTGCTTACTTAGAATTAAATTATAATATTTTGGATCCAGATTTAGTCATGCCTAGAGTAGACCCTCTGGAAAAAATGAGGCAAGTTAATAATGACTAATTCAAATCTAATTAATTTCGGTTGGCTCACTTGAAACATAGCTAGGTGTGGATCCAATCCTGTGTTAAGACAGCAACTTTGTGTCTGCATACCTTCTTCAGCACCACTGAAATCAGTGAGGCTGACTTCTGAGCTATCCAATCATATATCTGAATTTCAGCACACATCTTTTCACATTTGGCAAGTGAAAATAAGCCAACTCCTTTTAGGTTGCAATCATACAGTATTTACAAAGGCTTCAGGATGTTTTGGAACTTTCTCTCTCTGAAAATGGAAGAGAGAACTCTTATCTCACTGATTGGTGAAAGATCCAAACTAACAATCTCTCCATCCCAAGCTACTACAGAAACCGCTTTGACCTCTCTACAGTGCTGGCTGATGGGTTTTCCTTGCAGCATATCCTAAAACTGAGGAAAGTCCTCTCTAATCCTAAAGATGCCACAGTTTTTCTACTATGGGGAGGGAATTTAAAACACACCCTGCAAGGGAGAAAGAAAAACAAGCTTCTAACATGATTCCTGTGGGACTTTGGCTGAGAGGATTTGTGGCTTTTGTCCTCTACTCAGGATGATCATTCCATTAACATCTCTGTGCATCCCTCTTTTGCAAACACTACAAAGAAAGCAACTTTGAAACAACAGTTGTTCCTTGAATCAGAGTTGGGGAATGCTTGTCACTCCCTTCAACCCTAAGGAATAGCCAATGGTGAGGGATGATGGAACTTGTAGTTCAACAGTATGCTAGAGTCTACAAAAACTTAGACCAAATAAAACATGTTAGTCTTAAAATGATCCATCACAGGACTTTGTTTTTACTGCAATAGATTAACACTGGTATTCCTCATGGAAACACCAAGAGGATTATATATTTCACAGCCGGCTAGTTGACGGAACTAAACTGCAGCTGCAATCATCCCTCACCGTTAGCTATGATCCGTAAAGCTGGTGGAAGGTACAGTCCAACCACATTTGGAGGACCAAAACTCACACCACAATAGATGGTGATGACCAGAAATACAGCTGGCTTCCCCCTGCCCCAGATGGTTGGGCAAATTCATGAACATCAACAATTATTACCATAACTGAGAAGAACTGCCAGAAGCAGCTCTCTCTTAGTACCTGATATCAGGGTGTCTTCATAACCTTTGTAGACTTCTTGGACACACTTGTCTGCCCAAAGTGACAACTAGGATGCTGGACCAGATGAAATATTTGCTCTCATTCAGTGGGGCTCTTATATGCAGAGCTTGGAAACATTATTTCTTTGGATTACAACTCAGGGGAATTCTGGGACTGGAGTCCAAAAAAGTAATTTCCAAGCTCTTGTTTATATGCTGATATGGGTTGCTCAAAAACATGTTTTTTCCTTATAGGATATTAAAACCCTACTTGTACAATTGTTACCTGTTCCATACAATCAATCAACTAACTGTAATTATGATTCAATTTTTAATGGTTTTATTCATAAATGTTTATGTGAATTAGGGTCTACAAATACAAGAACCTTTACTTCTGGTGTTAAGGAGATACCTCTGTTTTAAAAATTCACTAGGCATCACTGCTCTCTGAAGCCTACTCTTGCTCCACTGCTTCATGTCCAATATGTATGGTTCCAGGCCTTCAATTCTGCATGAAAGTTGCAACCATAGACTCTATTTCTCTGAAGCTTAATCATATAAGCAATGGTTCCTAAATGTCATGGAACTACAACTCCCAGAATTCACAAGAAGAATGGTGAATATCAGATGTTCTGGGTGTTGTAGTCCATCAGAATCTGGGCACCCGTAATAGGGGACCATTGCTTTGAATTCAATGTTTTTGCTCCATCACATGATCCAGTCAATGAGCTCCTACATGGTGACAGCACTTCGTATCATTAACATCATTTATATGTTACTGATTAATTCAGTTGTATTTCCACACCAGCAACAGTAGCTTACTGTGTCAAAAGAGACAATGAAAGGAGAAATAAATGATCTGTAAGGATCCCTAAAAACATGGGTGGGCAACTTACTGCTGTCCAGATGCTGTTGGCCTTCAATTCTACCAAACTTCAAAAGCCTAGACAAAGCTGAGAAATGACTGGAGTTCTAGTCCAACAGTATCTAGAATGCTGCAAATTGCTGACCCCCAAACCTTATAATCACTACTATGGTGCAATTAACATTAATAACATTCTGGGAGCAGCCTTCCTACTAAGGGCATCATTTTCTGACTATGAGAACAGTGATCTGAAATATTGCAATGGATGGTGTGTGTGCACGCATAGTTTTAATGACACAGATTCAGTCATAGCTCCCCAGTGATATATAAAGATTGCCCACAAGAAGCTTAAATATTTTTTGAATTGTTGACACTTACAACTGCCTATAAGAAATCATGTCTTCTTTCCTTTAAGCTCGCCATCAATAAATAGCTTTTCTAGTAAATGGCCTTTAAATCTTTCAAGAAGGCCATTTCAGAGAATGGCATATTTACGAGCATAGTTAAAGGTCTTAAATTGAATACTCACAGACAGCTACACAAGGACACTAAAAGGACTATTTACGGTTGCCATTTTTATATGAGGATCCTGAATTAAATATTGACAAAAAAGGTCTATTTTATGAATTTTTCCCATGGCACTTTGGCAGTAATTGTTTTTGTAAGCTATGTTATATCTTCCCCTGAAGTCTGAAGAGTGCTCTTTGGAGGCATGTCTGGCATGGCCTCAGTCTTATTCCCTTCCAGAATGTTCAAGGGGAGCAAACAGCCCTCAGGCAAGAAAGAGGTGGCAGCAAGAGGAAGCCTCGATGCTTTAAAGGCACTTGAAGAAAGGCAGCTAAAGAAAGTGAGCAGGTAGGGGGCTCGGCCCCCCCAGCTGCTAAAGATAATGGATTTACTGTATCTCTCCCAGTGACACATGTTCCTGTCCCTGAAATATGACTACAGCCAAACACCAACACCCCACTTCTATTCCAGATGGGAGCATGAGAAAGGGATCGGATAACCCCTTGTCTCTGACGTACCTCCACAGGGCTCAATAGAGACTGTTGAAATGTGCCTGTCAGACAGAGGCCAAATCTGTGACACAAAAGGCAGATGCAAATGACAGTGCATCCAAGTTCAAGGACGATTCATACTTATCAAGATGTCATGGACGAAAGTTGGGTTGGAGATCATGAGGTTGGCTGTCAATAATAAAGATGAGATCAGTTCAACTGCTTGACAGGTCAAATGCACTACTATGTAATTACAATTCACAGCCCTTTTATGGATCAAGGTGCTGTTCCTTGTTGAGGAACCTCAGATCATGCAGATATGTTCAGATTCTGTACTCTGATTCTGGGGGCAGAAGATACCCAGTTCTTGCTGCTAGTATCACAGTCTATTGAATCTCAACGGAAGATGCAATGATAAAACTGTAAAAGGAGAAACAGATAAGGATACAAAAATCATCACAGATTTCTGTGTTGTAGCGAAACGATCCTGATCACACTCCAGTCAGCTGAGTACCCATCACTCCACATCCTCAGCCCCACAAATGTCAGCCAGCCTCGCAGAAACGGTTCATTGTCTTTTTCTGAAAGCATGTCCTAATTATTACTTAATAAGTGGTGTGTGCGTGTGCGTGCACATACACAGTATATAAAAATATATTCTGCAACAAAATAAAAAATTTGATAATCAGGGTGCAACATTTTAATAACAGGGTTTCCCCTTGTTTTTTAACCTCCAGACTTGAAAGCTGCAGATCACATCACAGTCATTAGCCATCTAAATATTAGAAACACTTGAAACTAAGGATGTTGACAGCTCAGTGAAATTTCAGGAGCTGCTGTTCTTAATTATCACTGTCAGTACACACAATGCTTCCGGATGGTACAAAGAGGGCATAACAGCAGGAGTGTAAAGATTTCAGAAAACATCTCATTTACTAATTAGACTGTGAAACAGGTAAACTACACAGTGACAAATAAAAGGCTCCTCCCCAGATTTGGAACAAATGCAGGAACTCATTCCGTTTTGATTTTTTTAAAGCAAGGGTGTATAACCTCCAAGGCCTGCAAGCACTTTCCCCCCACCCTTTCCTTGCACCTTGATAGGCTGCATCCCTCTCCAACAACCCTGTTCTTAAAAATAAATTGCTCCTCCAGTCACCAAAGGTGCCCCCACCATTCTCTTCCAGGGCCTCTTTTAGGCCTTAAAAAACAAAGCAAAAAGTTCCCCACAAACCTATTCCCAGTCAATGGGCACACAGTGCCCACTTGTTTTAAAGCAAAATGGCTCTTGATGCTTTATGAACATGAAAGCACAACAGCTTCATGTCTGGGAGAGGCAATGCTGAAATATAGCTTAGTCATAAACTCAGATGTAATGTGAACAAAGGGCTATTATCAAATAAATAAATACTGCCCAGGTCATTTTTTGGTTCTTTTGATTCAATTACATCTTGATACTCTGGGTATTTTCTCCTGTTCATTTAAAAGAGGTCACTAGCTTTTCTGGGTTCCATTTGCTTCACTCTAGGGTGTAGCATGATCCAGGGAGGGGCATGCTAAGTCTCCAAATACAATGGGCTCTCTCTGTGTCCAGCTTGATTTATGCTGAAGACCTGGACTGTATCTCACAAGCCGATTAGGGTGTGGAGAAGCAGGCTTTTCCGTGTGTGCCTTGGAAAATGAGTTCCTCCTCTGATCTACCTCACACATTTACTACATTGAGACTCACTGCCCCACAAGTCACAACTCTAGTGGATCACTGCAAGATGGGGAGCCAATTTTTCCCTTGCTCCTACGGGAGCCATAGATCAAAGAAGTGATGATCTGGGGACATGGAAGGTGGGGAGCTGGAAGAGGAGAACAATGAAGATCAGCCACCCTGGAAGTAATTGTAGAGAAAGATGACAAGGAACAGGTGCAGCCTTGAGGCAGCAGATGAAGGCTGACAACAAAGACAAGCCATACAGATCCTCAAAGAGCTGAAAACACTATGGATTAAGTTCCACCCACATGTACTGGTTAAGAAAGGGTGGCCTTGCCAGACCATGGGTAATGTCTTGGTCTCAGCTCAGATGAGATTAGTCAGAGTAGCATTTGTTCTCTACCAGGGGGCCCCTGGAACATTGCAGGTATTGAACCTTTGACCCTGTAATTGGTCACAAAGATGTCCCTCCCCCCCAGGCACCTTACTTTTGAAAAAGTGGCAACCCTCAAGATTTGAGGTCTTTGCCAGGACCTTCTTCCTGTCTCTCTCCCCCCCTCCCCCCAAATCTAGTTTCTGGTTGTCATCTAGCAAGATGGATTTCAGAGAACAAGTCAGGTTTTGATATGACAAACTTACAGTCGTCTAAACTGTCAACCTGCAAACCTCATGCTTTGAGAGAGACATAAATATGCTGGGTGCATGCTTTCATCCTCATCTGTTTGTCTGCAAGGATAACTTTCTGTATCTGAGATATTGATAACATGATGTATGCTTTGGCTTTCTCTGGGAAGAAGAGGTTCCATTACTTGTCTCCTGACACAGACTCCAACCCAGACACATTTGTGCAAGAACAAGATGCAGGTGAGTGAGCAGCCCCAGATGTTCCAATAGCAGCATGAACCACTGCGACAGTGCTTGTTTCCCTCAGAGCTAAGCAGACTGGCTATTATATGTTCTGTTCTTGTCCTGCAGCAACTGCAATACATTTCTCATTCTAACCTGCCCAAAAAAGGTGCATACGCATGGCCAACTTAAGAAACCTTTAATCCTATGGAACCTTACCCTTGAGACAATGGACATCTCTTTTTGTTGTTGTTTAGTTGTTAAGTTTTGTCCGACTCTTCGTGACCCCATGGACCAGAGCACGCCAGGCCCTCCTGTCTTCCACCGCCGGACATCTCTTTATTTAGTGGCTACTCCTCACACCAGCAAAGGCTATGGTTTCCTTGACTCCTTCAACTCTATTCAAACTCTATTGTCTATGCCTTCACTGGGTCATGGCCCTTCATAGGGATATGTATACATACAGAGGACAAAGTATGAGTACACCACATGTCTTAAGAAGTGGATTTTAATCAATAAAAGCTAACAGAGAAATAAATTTCCTAATCTTTTTGTTCTGTTTTTCCCTTTTCCCTTTAATTTTGCCAACATGCTGAGACAGACTAATATGGCTACTTCTTTGGAAACATCTGTGTTTAAAACTCTCCACCTGCCATCTTCTTAAACACTCCACTTAGGTGCCAAGGTTTAGATGCTCCAACAGAAATCAAGCAAGATGTGGAAAATACATTTGCCTGCTCACTCACATATTTCTTTTCCAGCAAGATGCAGATGAGAGTACAACTCTGTTTTGAAACTGGCTTCCCCACACCAATCTGAGAAACAAAAAGTGGGTGATGGTCCTAAGCACCTTCCCTCTGCAGTTCTTGGCTTCCAAACTCTTTTGTGAAACACTGTTTTCTTCATGCTTATTTTGCATTCAGGGGCAGGAAAGTGTCAGCATCCATCATAAGGACTAGAATTGGTCAAGACCATCCATTCCCTGCCCTGCAAGCAAAATAAACTGGTACTGTTCTGCTTCTTACTGAGAATAATCAGAGATAAAGAGTGTAAACAATTTACAAATGTGACTCACCAACAGTCTGATGTTCACAACATACTGCAGTTGTTCTTTTGGTGTTATGAAATCTCAGAAATAGTGGCTATGTAGGTTTGCATATAAAGAATAAACACGGTGTCAGGTGATCATAAGGAGAGGCTTCCTTGCCATGCACTGTTTTGTTCTCTCCTCGTTTGACAGATGCATAGGAAATTTACATTCCCTACCTCAAAAGCATGGAGAAGGAACCATCTAACCATTTGAATGTGAGATTGCTATATAGTTGGAACAGGTGAATGCAACATTTATGATCAGAAACAATATACTTCTGTGTTGAGTACTATAACCCACAGACAAAACTGAGGACAGCCAAAGCCCCTTTGTCTCAAAGCTTCCAAAAGTAAGTGGTTGGCAACAATTAAACAAGATATTGGCTACATGGAATGTATTCCTCTCTTGCAAGACAGTTCCTTTCAATTTCATGTGCCAACTTGCTTGACTTCCAATTTTTACACAATACTTATTCCAGAGCACAAACACTGGTCTTACTGTTTACTCCCCAAGCAAGCCTACTAAACTCAGCTTGCCAGCTCATAAAACACAACCAAGGTCTATATGACACTACCATTTTGTTAACTAGTTCACATAAAATACAACACGGAAAAAAGCCACTGGTAATATACTATGTACATACATTTATATATTTACAGCTACATACAGAAACTTAGATTGGCTGCAACATGAGAATTCTACAAGCTGCTGCCTACAATACTGTTCATCCCATAGGTGGTTTGTGGAAATGATTCCTTAAGAGACAGAGGAAATTGGGTTGTGAGGGGAACCCATTTGCGTTAGCACCTTATCTAGCCATTGCAATGGTCCATGCAAATGGATCTCGATCCAGCACGGAGTACTGGTGACATCCTGACGATGATATTCTGCTCCCCAGCCCTACAAAAAAAGATGAACAAATGATTGCCTTGTTCTTCATCTCATCAAAGGTCAATTTGCACCACATTATTGGAAAACATCAGTTACATTCAGGAATGCAATAGCAATAGTGCCAAATACAATGTCATATGAGTGGACTACCATATCCACCATAATAATTTCCTTTTTCCTACCCTGGCAGCTCTGAAAATCTGCTCCAGATGGCCCTCTAGCCCTGTGAAGCAACTTTTGGAGGGTAATCACAAGGTGAGGGACTTTGCGTCTGTCCTGCTGGTAGAAGGACACTATTGGAAATCACCTGTACAAATTAATTGTTTAAAGTATGGTAAAGCAAAGGCTCTTTTTGCTGCTCACAAGTCTACTCTGTTTCTCAAATGATATATCCTGCCACACACATTGAGGAAATGCAACTGTCTTCTCCCTTTTTTTTCTCTCCCTTTCCTGCTATTACAAAAGGTGAATTATTGTTCCCAGAAGCCTTCAGAAGCAGTGTCCACTCTTTAAATTAGTTGCAGGGCTCCTTGCAGTATTCATCACCAGAGCACTCATTTTCAAAACTGGAAGTGGACACCCAGCCATCTCCTACTTCATTTTTCAAATTGTTTACATTCTGTGCAGCCCCCAAAGGATCCCATGGTCAGGAGGCTGGGCTCTGGACCTGCCCAAGTTGTCCACCCCTGTTTAGGCAGCAACTATCACAAAACATACAACAGAAACTGAAAGAACAAGTTTGCTCACCTGTGGAAAATAGAGCAGAGGTAAGTTGCAACAGGCAACAAGCAAAAAGCCAGGAGGCCCATTTATTTGCCTCTGTCTTCTCCCTCATGCCTGTATTTCTGCAGCTGACAAGCTATAGGGTAACTTTGGAAGCTACTGAGAGTGGATTCACACCTGCCAGTATATCATGTCCTTATGACTTAAAAAGACATATGAAACACCTTCAACTGCTATATTCAAGTGATTAACAGAAAAATAAATTATCTGAATCACATGACTGCCGGACTGCTGTCACATATAAGTAAGTATCATTTGATTCTGCAGGCACTGTGTGATTAATATATTAACTCACTGTGAGGGTATTCAAGTTAAACCTTTTGAAAATAGGTGGGGAAAACTCTCTCTGAGAGAAACTCCTATGATGATTTCCTGAGAATTTTTGTTGTCTTCAGCTGATTACTTCAATGCATACTTTTTCCATTTTACATTGGCAGATTGTAATTATTGGTAGAAAGTAATTATTTTATTTTGATTTGTATTTCCGCACTGAACAGGGGGTGGGACTCGATGGCTTTATAGGCCCCTTCCAACTTCATAATTCTATGATTTTAACTTTGGTGTTTTTTGTTTTGTTTTGTGTTTTTATCTTCTGTTGGCTCTTACTTTGCTTATTTTCTATTTTTCAACCGCTGTGGAAGACTAAATTGAATTGAGTCAGCTAGACATTTGCCCATTCAAATAAATCTTGCATTGACTAAAATCACATTCCTGTGCTTCTATATTTCATTTGTTGACTTCAAAGATTTCTGTTCCATCCCCTCCAGCATAACTCTGTGGGTAGTTTACTAAAAACAAGATGAAACACTTAGAAAGAATATTTATAAATACATGTAGAAAATAAGATACTTCTTAGTATCTAAAAAGGAGAAGAATTTTGGGTACCAGTTGATCCTTGCTGGGGAGGAAATTCTTCTGAATGCACCACCACCAAGTTGGCTGTCTCTCTCTGGTCACCACTGCCTTCCCTTTGGGAGCAGAAATACCAGGAAGAGAACCTCCAAATGTGACTTAAGGCTGTGGGGAGACTGTCAATAAAGACTATGTATGTCTGCAGGGCAGAGAGCTTCCAGCAATAGGAGCATGGATGATGGCTAGCATCTATAGTATAATTAAGCCCATAAGGGTTCTAGGTTTATACAGGTACTTACTATATTTTTCCGTTTATAATACACCACCATTTATAAGACCCCCCCCCCCCAATTTTCTAACCCCAAAATTAAGAAAACTTATCTCAGAGGATTCAGCCTCTATGGTCAGAATGTCGGACATTTTGTCTCTGTTGAATCTTGAGCCTACAAGCTCCACCTCCAAGGAGGTGTGTTCCAATTGGTTTGTTCAGGGTCAGCTGACATCAGTTCCATAAGGCTCCTGATTGGAAGAAGCTAAGTCTCCTGACTGTAGGAAACTCAGCCTCGTGGCTGAAGGGAGTCTGTTTACAGAGGCAAGGTATGTGCCGTTTTGTTCTCTTCTCAGCTTAAGGTAAAGGTAAAGGTTCCCCTTGACATTTAGTCCAGTCGTGTCCGACTCTAGGGTGCGGTGCTCATCCCGTTTCCAAGCCGTAGAGCCAGCGTTTGTCCGAAGACAGTTTCCGTGGTCACGTGGCCAGCGCGACTAGACACGGAACGCCGTTACCTTCCCACCGTGGTGGTACCTATTTATCTACTCGCATTCACATGCTTTCGAACTGCTAGGTTGGCAGGAGTTGGGACAAGCGACGGGAGTTCACTCCGTCAAATGGATTCGATCTTACGACTGCTGGTCTTCCGACCCTGCAGCACAGAGGCTTCTGCGGTTTAACCCGCAGCGCCACCACGTCCCTCTCAGCTTACTTCTGTGTAAAAGACGCCCCTCAATTTTTAGGGTAATGATTTTAGGAAAAAGTAGTGTCTTATAGACGGAAAAATATGCTACCTGCTCATATGCAATAAATTTGTTATGGGTCAGGATGTTCACACAGCCCTCACATACAGCTCCTATTTATACTTCCTTGCATTGAATGTAGTTGCAAATGTCTCCATGAGCAACAATCTATGGCACTTTCTCTACTCTCTTTGATCCTTGCAGAATGGACAAAAGAATGCTGCTCCTTGCAGAGATAGCTATCACTATCAGCCTGAATGATTGGAAGAAGAGGACTTAATAGAGACAAGGCTTCCCTGCCCAATTCTTCATTCCTATTCCTCAAGTGTTGACTAACACACTCAGAGCAGATAAGACTCATCCGCTATTTGGAGGATCCAAATGCACAGATCTATGAACCTGATCTACTTGAGAGAACTTCTGATGCAACTAAATGGCTGGGGTTTTTTTGGACATGGATGGGAATATATAGCCTCTCGATGTTGTGGGATTACACCTCCCATAATCCCTGACACTGACTAGTGCTGCTTGAAGGTGCAATCCAACGTTACCCAGAGGGTCACAGGTGGAAATTTATGTACCATTTGTATACCTATCTCCTCAGACTTGGCTTTTTTTTTATTAAGTGCAAATCCTTTATTTAGTCTTCTAAATTCATACTCTTCCAGTTAATGCCATGCAACCACTCCTCTACAATATGCTCAGTTTATCTTCTAGAATTGTTCTATTTGATACAATGCTTTCATGTGCTTTCTATCATATACAACAAACAACTTTATATTATCGAAACTGTTTCTGACATAGTATCACGTCTGACAAATTCTTGGTTCATTGAACAGTTCTCCATCTCCCTCTGGTGGCAAATTGAAAACTGTTTTAGGGTGATTCTGTATCAATACATATTCTGTGCAAAGCTCAGAAAAACAGGGTCCCTTTTTGAGAACAGTCTTACAATGCAGGCTCTGTAACACTGGTAGATGGATTCCTTGATCCATTGTTTCAGGTCAGTACAAGTTTTTCTTGATATTAGATCGAAATCTGGCTTCCTGTAACTTGAGCCCATTGTTACATGTCCTGCACTCTGGGATGACTGAGGACAGATCCTGCCCCTCTTCTGTATGACTACCTTTCAAGTGTTTGAAAAGAGCTATCGTATCTCCCCTCAGTCTTCTTTCTCAAGGCTCAAACAGGCCCAGTTCTTTCAGTCTTTCCTCACATGGCTTGGTTTCCAGCCCCCTCTCCTTGTTGCCCTCCTCTGAACTTGCATGAGTTTGCTGGCATCCTTCTTAGAGCGTGGTGTCCCATACTGGCCACAGAACTCAAGATGAGGCCTATCTAGTGCTGAATAGAAGGGAACAAGTACTTCACAAGTTTTGTAGACAACACTTCTGTTAATGCATCCTAAAATAGCATTTGCCTTCTTTTGCTGCCACATTTCACTGTTGGCTTATATTCATCTTGTGATCGACAACAATTCCTTCTCACTTGTGGTATTACTAAGTGTGTTTACTAACTGTGTGTTTGGTTCCCCCCTGCCTGGTGTAGAACTTTGCCTTTATACCTGTTGAATTTCATTCTGTTCTTTTCATCTCCAGCCTATCAAGATCTCTTTGAATTTTGCTTCTGTCTTCCAGCATATCAGCTATTCCACCCAATGTTGCGTAATCCACAAATTTGGTAAGCATTCCCTGCTGCTCCTCATCCAATAATAAAAATGTTGAAGAGCACCAGGCTCAAGACTGAGCCTTATGGTACCCCACTTGTTACCTTCTGCAAGTTTGAGAAGGAATCATTGATAAGTACTCTCTGAGTAAAAATCTGTAACCAGCTGATAGTACTCACTCCCAAATAGGTGTGTACAGAATTACATCTTTGGTAAACTGCTGTGGCTCAGCTGTAGCACTGAAGCCACTAATAAGAAAGCCATGAGATAACATAAATTGACTCCTCTATTACGTAGATGGTTTGATGCTACATAAGATCTCCATGAAGTAACACAGACCCAACAGAATCTTTTGTGTGGAACAGTTCCTAGAAATCTTAGTATTTTAGTGGATCTTCCTCCTCAGTGAGTTTGCAAAGTTGCTAGCAAGTCTAAAATTATTTCAGTGCATTTACAGGCGACCCTTTATGTAGAAAACTTGTTGCTTCAGTAGTGAAAAACCACTCTAGGAGAATTTGTCATTTGAAACTTTTTCATGGAGGACTAGCAGTTCGTAAAGGTTATTCACACAGATGAGCAGATTACAGAACTTGATGCCACTGGTCATCATTGAACCAAAAGACTACCACTCATTCCCAAAGTTCAGATATGACTACAGGGCAAATGTAATGGCTCAAACAACAAAGAGCATAGTATTATCTTAAAGACTAAAGAGTTTTAGTTGGCATAAACTTTCTGCATGCCACTTCTTCAGAAATATTACAAGAAAAAAATCCAGAAAAAACTATTTTCACATGAATTACCAGAACTGGCCACTAGAGGGAGACTGTGCTATGAATACTTGTTAGTGAAAAATACATAGCATGGTCTCTCACACCCTCTACTGTCCAGTTCTGGTAATGCATGTGAAAATGGTTTTTCTTTTTCTCCTTTTACTAAGATAGATAGATAGATAGATAGATAGATAGATAGATAGATAGATAGATAGATAGATAGATAGATAGATAGATAGATTTCTCTATTATCCATGGTTTTCAGTATTTATGGGGGGCCTGGAACCAACCCCCAGTAAGATATGGGGGTCCTACTGTATTAGTTAAATAACTTATTTTAGTTAACCACAATCAGATAATGCTCCCACAACTGTCAGTGCAATTGAGAACAACAAGCAAATAAAACAAGTCCTTACTTTAACAAAGCTCATCCGGATGGTACACATCTTGGTTAGCTCATACACCACCTCAAATCCATGGTTTACTGACTGGGCAAGCAACTGAGCAAAGAGCTGGTTGTTGAAAATCTTCAAGCTGCAGCCACTAGGAATCTTGCAGACCGTAGCTGGGTGGAAACCATGCTGATAGTTACAGTTGCGGCTCTGTACAAAAATGCTGCTGTCACTCACACACTCTGCGTATACCTCTCCTCCAACATAATACAAGTGAACACCTTTTTTTAAAAAAAGAAAGAGATAGAATCTCAAAGGTAAACATCTGCAGCATTCAGCACAGATTAAAGCAAGTTTTACCACTTTAAAATAATAACATAAAACACTCATGATATATTTCATTACACACCGACAGTGTCCTACATTATGTACGGAACACACAGAATTGGTGTTGCAAGAGAGTTTTCACGGAAAAAAGGCTATCAAATGTTATGTTGCCCATGTATCAACTTCAGTACAAGTTGCTTAAGAATGTGAATGGTAGGTTGCCTTGTCTTGCCTGCAGTCACAGAGCACGTGGCTCTTATCCACTGTAAAAACAGAATCCTGAAATAGAAAGGTCTGTTCCTGTGGGTCATTTCATAGTTCTTATGGATTTACTATCCCAAAAGCACAATCCTATAATCTGTGCTTGAGAGTGAGTTTTAGTTGTGGGCATTCTACACAACCATTCTTCCAAAGTTCCTTAGCTTCTTGGTACAAAGTGATCCAGTTGCCTTGCTGTTTATTGATTCTAACAGAGAACCCACACCTCTGTGCACAACACAACCTTTGTCAGAAATGGTATATCTGAAATTCCAGTTTCCTAAATCAGCACCTGGCTCCTGCGCTAATTTCACTCCTGTTTCCTTTTTCATCCCTTCCTTGCATATAATCCTCCTTTTTTTCACTTATGTAGTGACATCACTACAAATTGGCTGAAAATGAAATTAGTTTTCAGACATCCCTGCAGGCCACAGACAAGCCACTTTTGAAAGTTATGCCTTATTTACACAAGCCACAGAGCAAACGTAGCCTGCGTATGTTTGCTACACAATGTTTGTCACGATCGCACCTAAATGCCCTCTCCGGCGCAGAGATCGTCCTTCGCCCTGGTTTAATTCAGAGCTGCGATCAATGAAGCGAAATAGGAGAAGGCTAGAGTGCATATGGAGGCGGAACCCGACGGAAAATAATCAAATAGCTGTCAGGATTGCGACTAACCTCTACCAATCTAAGGTGGAGGCTGCTAGTCGATCTTACTTCGCTGTCCGGATAAGCGAAGCCTCCAACCAGCAGGCGGAACTTTTCCGTATAGTCCACGATCTATACGGAGTTGGTCATAGTGACTGGCCTCCCACTAGCATCTCACCTGACCAATTTGCAGCCTTTTTAAAATCAAAAGTGGAGGCCATCCACTGGGATCTTACCCCCTATTTGAAAACAGTGGTTCGAGCAGAGACGTCCAGCGCGCCGTCTTGCCCGATGAGACTTAACCACTTTTAGCCTGTGACGTCAGACATGGTGGACAGAGTGCTTGACCACTGTCGCACCACCACCACCTCCCTTGACCCTTGCCCGGCCTGGCTAATCAAAGCAGCCAGGCCTATAACATCCGAATGGGGTACGGCAATAATTAATGGGTCTCTCCAGGAGGGCAAGGTTCCCTTTGCCCTCAAGGAGACACTCATTAGGCCCATTAGGAAGAAACAGAGCTTGGCGGCAGAAGTAATTATAGGCCCGTCGCCAATATTTCTTTCCTCAGCAAGGCAGTTGAGAGGGTGGTGGCCGATCAGCTGCAGGCTCTTCTGGATGAAACCAATGCCCTGGATCCATTCCAGTCGGGCTTCAGGCCGTGCCACGGCACAGAAACGGCATTGGTCGCCCTGTTTGATCACCTACTGAGGGAGGCCGACAGGGGCAAAATGTCTCTGCTGGTCCTCCTCGATATCTCAGCCGCCTTTGATACCGTCGACCACGGTATTCTCCTGGGGAGGCTCTCCGAGTTGGGAATCGGTGGCCTGGCTCTTGCCTGGCTCCGTTCCTTCTTGGAGGACCGTCCCCAGAGAGTGCAGATTGGAGAGAGTTTCTTGGCCCTGTGGAGCCTCAATTGTGGGGTTCCGCAGGGCTCGATTATCTCTCCAATGCTATTTAACATCTATATGAGGCCACTGGGAGGGGTCATCAGGGGATGTGGGGCTTCGTGTCATCAGTACGCTGATGATACTCAGCTCTATATCTCCTTTTTTCCAACAACAGTGGATGCTGTTTGGTTCCTTGAGCGCTGCCTGGGGGCTGTTCAGCAATGGATGCAGGTGAATGGACTGAGGCTGAATCCGGGCAAGTCGGAGGTCCTTCAGGTGGGTGTCCCAGACATCAGTGGTCTGGGAAACTCCCTCTCCTTTGGGGGGTGACTCTTACCACCAAGAGTGAGGTTCACAGTTTGGGTGTACATCTGGACCCGGCGCTCACCATGGAGACCCATGTGTCGTCAGTGGTCCGTTCCGCACAGTTCCACCTTTGGCGGATTGCCCAGCTGCATTCCTATCTTGATGTGGGGGCGCTCACCACTTTGGTCCATGCATTCGTAGTCTCAGGATTAGACTACTGTAATGCGCTCTACGTGGGGCTGCCTTTGAGACTGACGCGGAAACTTCAGATGGTACAGAATGCAGCGGCCAGACTTCTTACAGGGGTGAAAAGGTACCAACATATTTCCCCCACGCTGGCCGCCTTGCATTGGCTGCCCATTCGTTTCCGTGTTGATTTGAAAGTTCTTACGATTACATATAAAGCCCTAAATGGTTTAGGACCTCGATATCTGGCAGAGCGCCTTCTCCCACCCAGTTCTGCCAGAGTCATTCATTCCAGCCAGGCCGGGTGGCTGAGGGGCCTAACGCCGAGGGAGGTCCGGAAGGAAAGAACGAGAAACAGGGCCTTCTCGGCAGTGGTCCCTCACCTTTGGAACAACTTGCCAGTGGAGATCCGCCTGGCTCCCTCTCTGGGTGTTTTCAGGAATAAACTTAAAACCTGGCCATTTGGGCAGGCTTTCCCTCCTGCCGTATCTTAATTTCTTATACTTTCGCCACCTTGGATCTATAATATATGTTTTTTGGTTTTATTGTTTTTAAATTTGTAAACCGCCCAAAGTAGACCTTTGGTCTAGATGGGCGGGATAGAAATCCAATAAATAAATAAATAAATAAATAAATAAATAAATACACACACCGGGGAACCCTTTAAATCCATGTACATATCCAAGGTTGAACATCTATTGATGAAAGTAACAAATAAATTTACCACTATAAACTTTAAGTTATGCTCATTGGGAAGGGAAAAGGTGATTTCCTATCCACTCATGTCCCATATAAATCAGGCCTTTTTTGTATAAGTAAAATATCTGCTTGTGTTATCCTTGTGTTCTTTTTTTAAAAATAAAATAAATGTATGATGGTAATAGGTTATACATTCCAATGCAAACATTTCTTTTTAAAGGGCATATGAGTTAAACGGGTTTTAATGTTTACATTTCCAGATCATAAAATGCTTCCCAGCAGTACTTCATGTCATTGCAATAACTTCTACTTGCACTTACCCTTTCCTATATGTCTCCTGGTGTTTTCGATGGTAGAGTTCCTATTTACATTAGACAGCAATCCAAGGCAAAACCTGTTCTTATTGTTTGAAGGATCTGTAAAGCCATCGATAAGAATACTTCGAGAAGAGGCCTGAAAAGTTTCTCCTACTCGATTATTGAGTTCATAGTAAGCTACTGAGCACCAGTGCTGTGGTTCCTCATAGCAAACTGGTCGGAAGTCTGAAAGGAGAGAATCCCAAGGTGAAAAAGAATGCAAAGGGTAATGAAAATAATAACACAATTGCTGCTTCTTCATTCCAACAAAAATAACCAAACACAGAAGTTGCCGGGAGAATGCTTCTATGATCAACTCCATAAAGACCCTATTATGTTTTCCAACTCCTCCCATGCTGTCTAGTATTTCAAAAGATTGTCAAGGTATTGTCAAGATATCTTAGATATTCTCTAAACTTTTAAAGCAAAACACACAAGGAGGGGAAACAGGCTGGCTTCTAAATTTTCTCATTACTTCCATTGCCTTTTAAGCATGGAGAGTGATGAATATGGAGAAGAGAACCTGCTACTTCTTGGGAATGAAAGAAGGAGGTTACTCTCCAGGTGAACTAGAACGCTGGAACTAGAACTTCTGTACAAGAGACTCTTCCTTCACACTCATGAATCTCCATGCACAGAGGGCAACCAAAGCAGGGACACGGCGGAAAGGCTACCACACTCCCTTTCTTATCTGTCAATTACACACAAGCTAATAAGCCCAAATAGGGCTTACATAACTTAACAATTAGGGAATGGAGGGAGCAATGCAAGCCTTTATTGCCCCAAAAATATAGTTTTTAAGAAGTGTACAAACTTGGTGGGCTTTTGGTTGGCCACAGCAAATGCAAAAATGTCCCTGGAGGCTGCACGTAGTCCACAGGGCACATTTTTGCCTACTCCTGATCTAGTGCATGTTAACTATGTAGGAATGTCATGTGTTTCAGGGATTAACCAGATTTCTATATGGCTACATAGAATTAGCTCTACAGAAGCAGTTCTGCCAAATGTATCCATATGTGCATAATTACAATCTCCACCTTGTGGTTCCAGACATCACAAAATGAGATTTTCTGCAGCCACCGTGTTGCTACCAGTTGACCAACTCTACCTTAATTTTGCATTCTCTGCCATGAAGTGGGTCTGATCTTTCTGAACATATATTTAACATATTATTTTCATTTTCGAACTGGCAACTATTCTAGCATTAATGCTGAAGTTAAATGGTGGTAACTCTGGCAGTACACAGTTGTACAAGCAAGTACCAAGCATTAAATCAAATTGACCAATCCTAAACTACAAACAAAGCAGTTTTTACTTTATACCATTCCAACTGTATGTTGGAAACACTGAATCCACTGAAAACTTCAGCTTGCTGAGCTGAGGCACTGAAAAGGGTATTCACAACTTTAGTAGCTCTTGGGAAATCGGTAGACAGAAAAATAGAAAGTTACTGAAGAATAGTAGTGCATTGCAAGAGATAGTGAAAACCTAATTCAAGGGGTAGACACAGAAAAAGTCAACTAAATAATTTATTTGTATTTTATCTCTTTAAGGCAGTGGTTCCAAACCTTGTCCAATCTAGGTGTTCTTGAACTGCAATTCCCAGAAGCTTTCACCACCAGCTGGCTGGGGTTTCTGGGAATTACAGTCCAAAAAGACTTGGGTTACCTAAGGTTGGGAACCACTGCTTTAAGGTATAAACATAAATAAGACATTAAGCCATAATCAGGATCAAGAGCATCACAAAAGAGTTGCTCAGAAGTGTTTTAGTTTGGGCAGGGGAATGGAAATGGAAGAAACTTGCTATGGAGAGGTCAAGCAGTAAATGCTCTCCCTCTCAAAATGCAAGATTTAAGGTGTTTGCAATACAACTCATTGACTGTCACAGGTCACTTTGGTGGGCTGATTTCAGTTCAGCTGCTCTGAGACTTTTCCAAAGAAATATCCATGTCAGTCTGTCTCAGCATCTTGGTAAAATTACAAAGGCCAGGGGAGGGGTGGGGCAGGGTGGACAGGCAAAAATATTGTGGCACTTTAAAGCCTAACAGAATTATTTCAAGATGAGCTTTCATAAATCTATGGGTCAGGCTGAAAAAGGGTGACTGGCCCAAGATCTCTTGCTAAGTTTCATGGCTTAGCAAGTCTCCAAAGTCCCATGGCCAACATTCCAGTCACTACTACACATATAAGATGATGCACGAAAGCTCACGGGAGCAGGAAGACTGAAATTACATTTTAGGTCTTGCCCCATAAGACTGCAAAGAAGATGAAGCTTGGCAATATGTGCCCTACTGATGTGGCTGCAAGAGCTGAAATAAAGACTAACAGAAGAAATGAATTTTGGTCAACAAAAGCTCAGTCTGAAATAAATCTGTTAGTGTTGAGTGCCACAATATTTTCCCATTCTTTCTCCCTCTCTTTGTTCATTCCCCCCCCCCCCCATTTGAACAATGGCTGAAATCCTGTTGTTAATGTGGCAAATTACAACCAGAGTAAGCCTAATAGGCAGTTAGGGGCTATAATGCAAGGTTTGACCAAATAATATCAATTGGATTCTGTGGAAAACCTATGTCCCAACTCCTAATACTGAGGAAGATGAAACTGAAGGTTTTTACTCAAAGATTTAGGAAGAAATTGATCACACACCAAAACAAGACACATGCTTATAATCAAAGGTGGCTGGAACACAAAAGGAGGGAACAAAGCAGAAGGAAACATTGGAAACTTTTGTCTCAGAGACAGAAATGAAGGAAGAGAATGACTTAAAGTTCTGTGAAGCCAGCAATTTGTTTATTGCAAATGCAGACTTCCAGCAAACAAACAGATGGCTGTACATGTGGGTATCACCAGGTGGTCAATACAGAAATCAAACAGAATATGTATTTAGAAGCAAGAGATTGAGAAGCTGAATTCTATCTGTCCAAACAAGACCAGGAGCAGATTGTGTCATTGATCATGAACTGCTAATATCCAACATTAAATTAAAGCAGAAAAAAGAATACTAAAATAATTGTAGTGCCAAAATATAATTTAAAAACATTTCTGATGAATTTAAAGTCCACATAAAGAACAGATTTGCATTACTAAACTCAATTGACCATGAACTAGGAGAAGTGTGGACTGAAACCAGAGACATAATTAGAGAAGAATGTGAAAAAGCAACTCCTGTAATAAAAATAAAAGAAAAATTTAGATGTATGATAGAACACTTAAAATTGTCAAGGACAGGTGAGAAGCAAAAGTAAAAGGTGACAGAAAGAGGGTCAGAACACTGAATGCATTTTTTTAAGCAACTGTCAAGTACAGACAAAGAGAACTATTACAATATCCAGTGTGAAGAAACACAGAACAACAAAGAGAGAAAAGCAAGGGATCTTTTTCATAAGATCCAAGAAATCTAAGGGAAATATAAGTTTAGGTTAAGAATGCTGAATAACCAACTGGAAAGCACAGTATCTAACCAGGTGAAAATAAAGAGAAGGTGGAAATAATATACTTTCAATGTGACCTACCATGGAGGGGTGTGGTGAATATAAATTTGGGAAGAGATAAGTCATATATACCATCTCCAGCTCACTGGATGAAAGAGGGGAATATAAATGCAATAAACAAATATACTTGATCTGCGTTCTAAGCTGAGGATATAGCAAAGTCTTCAAACAACGTGGGCAATAGGAAACCTACCAATATTTTAGCCATACCAGTAGAACTAATCCAAGGACATTCTGGAGTAAGTGATACGAAGACTTCCCCTGGAAGCACTTTTGTAAAGATTCAGTTTTAATGAAGGTTATAGATTTGAGATATTTCTGACAGAGAACTGTCAGACATTGCCCAAATCTTTCCCATGTAAAATAATACAACTCAAGTATTTACATACTTTCAGGTTCTTCATCGGCAGATTTACCTCCATTGGGCAACGACAACACTAACTGAGTGTCTGCAACTGTGTGAACAGGGTGTCCATTGTGGTTTCCTGTTGTTTCTCTTGTATTGTAAGGTGGAGGTGGCGTTTCAACTAGAGGAAACAAGAAGGGAAAAAGCTACTGATTTTGGCATTTCATTAACTGAGTAGCATACATTTGGTGGAGAAGAAACAAAATTGAAACATTTGTTTTGAGTGTACGTATATCTTCTAATATATACATCAAGACGAATTTCAAGTTTCTGTTTCAGCTAAAGCATCATATAATCAATCCATCCATACTGAAGTTCCTGCTAACAGAGATGCCTCCTAGACCAAAAAATGGGGTAAATATACCATGATCAAACAAAGGCAACACAGTAGTTTTCTGAACTAACCATTACTGGTTTAAAAGGCTATGGGGTTTAGATAACATTCATCCCTGCACTGTCATATCAAAATGTGATTTAAAAATAATAATAATGAAAATCACTAAATAATTTTTCTTATCAGAGGAACGAAGGTTAGCTATCATGTAATACCAATTTTAAAAACAAAAACAAACAAAAACAGGACCTGGGTAATCTGGAACAATACAGATCTCCCAGCCTAATGTTTTTCTCAGGTAAATGGGAAGGAAGCATTATTACTGCTTGAATTTTTAAATACATTTAACTCTATTTAGATGTTCTACACTAAAAATAAATATTTGGCCCTCTTTCTACTCTTTTACTACATGGATAAAACAGACAAGAGGCTTCCCTATTCGGAAAGTCACCCTTGACAAACGGCAATGGGACAGAGTTAGCCAGTTATATAGGTAACACTAGCAATGAATACTTACATAGGGTTACACAACAACAGGCCTTGCTGAGGCTGGAAGGAGGTCCCAATCTAACCTTTCAGAATTCTAGGAGAGTCAACAACTATATAGGCAAGGGCAACCCAGAAGACAAAAAGCTTTCTGTCACAAGACTGTCACGAAAAACGTTTAGCACACAGTTATATAATATATGAGTATACTGTTTGCTGATTTCTTAAAGAACAAGAAAGAACCCAGTATAAGTGTAGTATTTTCACAGTGAAGGGAAGTATGCAGTAGAGTTTCCAAAGACTCTCTGCATATGAAGAATGCACACATGTTCTATGCCTGTAACTCAGCTTCACCTCAACAATACATACAACAACACTTACTTGCCTATCAGAAATTGCTTTTATAGCTGTTAAGCCAGTCATGCTATGCAGTTAATACTTTTAAAGAGAAACAACACAGGGAACATGCTAGTTTAGAAGTTTAGCATTTTGGAGCTGCATGTGCCTGGCTATTGTTGAAGCAAGACTGTTGGAATGGGATAGATCTTTGGCCTAGGCTAGGGAAGTAATTCTTCTGTCTGAAAACAAGGGTGGGGTGACACCCTTATCAGACCACTAAAATCCCACAAACAGGCATTAACTTTTGAGTCCCTGGAACTCCTCATTAGGCTAGGCATTACAGAACCATAAGGGTAGGGGTGGTATAGAGCCTCTATAATGTCCAGCCTGATGAAAAATTCTGGAAGACTTAAAAAAATCTCATCTGTTCTTGAGATTTTAGTCGAATAAAAGTACTGACTACCCTTGTTTACAGATTTGTACAAGGGTTTTCTCTTTCTTGTAATTCTTCAATGTTTTCACTAGAATAGGAGGATATCTAAGACACTCAGGTCACAACATCCACTGGCATTACACTGATTAGAAGCTTACAAATGACAACAAACTCACATGTATGGAGATTCTTTCTCTTATTATTGAAGAGCACTACTGTAGCAATGTTTCCCAGGTTGCCTTTGATCCCCATAACTTCAAATGCACGAGCTTTTATGGATTATCATAATAATACAAATTATCAATGTCAAAAGTGTATGTACTATTTTTTGAATAGCATGAACAACCACAGACTCATGGAATGGTAGCTCTGGAATGAGTCTAAACTCCTGTCAAAAAAGGACATTCAGAGCTGAAGCATTCCTGATAGATGGCCATCCTACTTCTGTTTAAAAGCCTCCAATGAAGGACAGTCCACTACCTCCTGGTGTAGCTCATTTCATTATTAAGTAGTACTTACTCTCAGGAAGTTCTTCCTAATGTTTATTTGAAACCTCTTCTCTTGTAGTATGAATCCATTACAGCAGTCAACAAGCTTGCTCTACCTACTATGTGACAGCCCTTCAAACATCTAAAGATGGCTATCATATCACCTCCTTGCCTTTTCTTTTCCAGGCTAAACATGTCTAGCTGCCTCAAACATTCTTCAAAGGGCATGGTTTTCAACTCTTTTGCCATATATGTTACCCTCAGCTGGACACATTCCAGGTTTGTCAGTATTTTTCTTGAACTGTGAGGTCCAGAATTAGACACTCTATTCTAGGTGAGGTTTGGCCAAAGTAGACTACAGAAGTACTATTACATCCCTTGATCTGGACACAACACTTCCGTCGAGGCAGCCAGCTATTGCCTTTGTTTGTTTTTGCTGCTGAATCATGGTTAATTTTACCAATTTATTGGCTGAAATCCAGGAAGAAATCACAAGTAGAGTAAGCCCATTGAATCAATGGAACTTACAGAGGAGCTGACTCACCCCACAGATTCAGTGGGCCTGCTCTAGTTGCAGCTTATCACCGGGTTTCAGTCATTGGTGCAGAATTCTGTACTCTGTACAGAGAAATCACTATAGAACAGTGATAGGAAAAGTGTGGGACATAGAATTACCCCTAACCACCTTCATGTTTGTCTAAAAAGCCCCTTTGTGCTTTTTTGGTGACTTCCAGCCACCTACAGTTTTGAAAAACAGCCCCGCTGTACTAAAATGGAATAGGGCAGGCTGAAAAAGTGCCAATCCCTCCCCCTGTACACTACAGAATACAACAACCTTTTGAGGGGGAGAAAAAAACTGGGTGTGTCAGGAGTGTAGCTTTCTGAGGTGCAGGGGAAAAGTGTGGCCACTAGGCTTCTGAAGTGCACCCATTTTAATGACACACTGGAACAGTGTTCAGGTTAGAGAGGTTATTTCTTACCTGTGAGCTGATAGGGACTTCCTGGTGCAGAACTTCCTGGGGAGTCAGGGTAGCTTAGACTGCTAGATGACTGGGAATACATATTGGGTGATGTGGGGAAAGGGGTGCAGGGAGGCTGCTGGAAAGACTCGGGGTAAGTAGCATTGTGAGGCATCAGTGGTTCACTGTGAAGGGATGTGTTCCGGAATTTGGCAAGGAGACTGAGGTGTGGGTTGAATTCACTATGTCTTGGAACCAGGACTGGTGGCAACACTAGAACAAGAGGGGGGGAAATGTAGTTTTAGTAGTTGTTAGCAACACAACAAGCTGTCTCATATGAGGTCTTCGTCTATCTTGCATAGTATTATCTGCTTCAGACCCAGGAAATAAAGTGTCAGAATCAACGTACCCTCTAATTTTCTGCCTTGCTAGGCAGGTCTCCACCTGTCTCGTGCGCAACTCCACCCCATATGCACGCATGACTCCGCCCCCACGTGCAGCGTTGTCGCAACTGGAACCAAAGGGGTTTGATTACTACTGCTGCGCAGAGGAAGAAGAAAGCTGCATGGAGGGAGGTGGAGTTGTGCATGGGCGCAGCTTAGAGGGAACCTTGGATATAATTAATTGTTAACATTACGTTTGGTGACACATTTTTTAAGGCAGAAAAGGGCTCACAAAATGTAATGTTTGAAGAAGAACATTTGATAACAAACATTAATGGAAGCTGTTAATGGAAGTCTGATTTCTTAAGTACATTAGTTTTCATATCCCTTCTGCAGAAGGAATGTTTCAATTCACACCAGCTCTCCTAGAGCACTTAGGTCTAATTACTAGTTCAATGGAACTACACAATGTAAGCAACGTTTCCCCTAAACTGTGTGGCCATGCACTGCTGCATCAATGCTGCGCACCACAGCCAATATTGCCACCCATTTGGTTTGGGTTGCAGAAATTTACAGGGAATGTTAAGTGTAAGCATTTGCTGACAGTCCAACCTTGTATTTTAAAGCATAGGTTACAAGATCTCAGAACTGGAAAGGGTGATAACCTTAGGAACCAGAGGTTTATATTATATTTTTATATTTCTGGATTGGGTGGGATTTGACTATTTTCTTTACGTTTACTTTATTGCTGGAAACTGCCCAGAGTAGTGACAAGTCTACTAGATGGTGTGGTTGGAATGAATGAATGAATGAATGAATGAATGAATAAATAAGATTGACTAAACACAATATTCAGCAGTACAGGTAATTTAAAGGCTCCTCAGGAATCTTCATCTCTCTCTATGACTAGAAAGAAACAATGGGTGAAATTCTTAGCAAAGCACTTGAGTAGATGCACTGAACCAATGGAGATTTTAAGAGTCAACTCCTCCATAAGTTTCACTGGTTCAAATGTGCCTACTCTAAGTACTACTTAGTGCTGGGAAATATTGGTTATTCCCTTTGAGTTAGAACAGTAAAAATGTGGAGATCAGTTCAGTTTCACCACCATCCATCCCCTCTCATAGCGACTAGCACTTTATGTGTTAAAAATAATCCTAGAAGCATTTAAATTAGGAAAAAAGGTTTCTTTACTTACAGTTGCAATCAGTAGTTACAATCAGAAGAGTAAAAAGAAAAAAATGAGGAATTGGAGTCTCTGCCATGTTGGAGAGACATCTTCCATGTCTGCTACATGGTGGAAGGTCAGAGGAATAACAAAGCAAAAGGAAGTGAACCAAACAAACATGAAGAGAGGAGGAGCAAGTCAGAAGTGGGAAAAAGAACTAGCAATATGTTAGGGGAAAGCAGAGAATCCCTTTAGGACCTAAAAGCTTCCCTCACACTGATACGCAGTGTTACAAAGCATGCAAGATTGTTATTATCTCAACACTCTGAAAGTCACAGCTAGAATAGACCTATTTCTATTAATAGAACTTATAGAGGAGTTTGCTCAATGAATTCCCACTGCCTCAACGCATCTACTCTAGTGTAACATATTTCAGTAACCAACAGGATTTCAGCCAGAGTAAGCTGTTAAATGCAACTTGTTTAATTCAGTTTTTATTGGCACAGGGAATCCCATGAGTTTGACTCACATTTTTTTAGAAGTCTGTATTCATAGACTTAAGATGCAAAATCTCTAAGACCAAAGATAAAATCATTTCAAATTTCGATTTTTAAAAAGTATTACCAAAGTGTACTTATTATTGTTACCATATTCTACAAATTGATTAATGCAACCATCCTAATTACATTGCCAGTAATTTGCCAGGCTTCAAATCACAATACATAAAATACACAAAAACATGTCATGGGCAAAACTATTTCCAGCTAGGAGGTGAAACAGGAAAATTACTGGCTTTTGTAGTAGGCAGTACTCAACAAAATGTTCTAATCCGATCATCAAAGGAGAGCATACCACGGCAGCATTCAGGAAACTTTCCGACCTTTGCAGGGGGGCTTGGAACTGATCCCCCATGGATACTGCAGTCCTTCTGCATCTTCAAAAGAATAACTATCTATGGTACATCTAAAAAAAAAATCTGGTGCCCTGAATTTTCCTGGAAGTCGGAGAAAGTATTAGATCTTTAAAGGGCAACATATCTCAAGAGTCAGGTGGAGTTATTACAGAATAAGATAACACTTTTTCTGACATTTTGTTAACTCTGTTAACAGATGTCATCAAAAATGCTTGTTTGCCTTTTGGAGCAAAGTATACATTGGCTGAAATCTTGTTCCACAAAAGGCATAACTTTTAGAAGCAAATTGACATGTTAATAAATCTACTAATAAATATGCCTGCTCCCAGCCAGATCTGTCCGTGATACCCGTTCTTCACAGGCAGGGCAGTTGAAGGCCTTGACCCCAAAGAAGACCTGGAGGGAAAGAACAAGAAACCGGGCCTTCTCAGCGGTTGCCCCCTGCCTGTGGAACAACCTGCCCATGGAGATCCGTCTGGCACCCTCGCTGGATGGGTTCAAACGAACACTGAAGAATTGGCTCTACCGTCAGGCTTTCCCTGAGCATTAAGTTTTTGAGATCTCAGCCTCCCTTTTACCATCCTTTTTACCACCCTTTCATCATCCTTTTAACCATCTTCATAGCCATCTGGTTTAATTTACCCCGCTGGTTATCGTATTCATTTGAATGTATGTATTATTTTATTTTTATCGTATTTTGATATTATGTTGTTTATCTTGTTGTTAGCCGCCCAGAGTGACCTTGTTGCCAGATGGTGTGGGGTATAAATCCTATTATTATTATTATTATTATTATTATTATTATTATTATTATTATTATTATTATTATTATTATTATTATTATTATTATTATTATTATTATTAATAATAATAATAATAATAATAATAATAATAATAATAATAATAATAATAATAATAATATGTAGGCATCATCTGTTGTACATCAAGTTGCCCAACTTGTTAGGCAAAAAATAATGTCATACAATGTCCGTTAATAAGGAAATATTGGGATCAAACACTTGGTATCATAAGGCAGATTACAAATCAAACAATAAGGTTCAAAGGTGGTGTTATTATCTATTTTCTCTGGCAATAATGCAATCTCGTTATTTAGAGAGCTGATCCCTTATGTTATTACTAATAGCACAAATGGAAGTTACACAAAGATGGAAAAGATGTTAAAGAATTGAGCATCAGATCCCAGTTGAATCAAGTGTGGTCTATAGCCTTACCTGAGAAACTTATAGATACTATGAAATTACTCAGAGGAGAATCAGACAGACATGTACCAGTGTGTGGTATCAGTTTACTGTGTTTGTTAACAGCAACACACCATGCTATGCATCAAAGGCACAGAAGAATTTTTAAACAGATGTAATATGACAGATTAAAAAAAAAGATTTTAAGAAGTAAAGGAATGCTATTTAAAGAAAAATGGACTATTTGGGGAGTATGTCTCTCACTGATAGAATACAGGCTTCTGTGTGGTTTTTCTTGTCATTTTCTTAACTGCAATTACCTAGACATTAAATACAATTAGCAAGGAAGATAACACCTATATAGACTCCTTAGCTTATGACAATTCACCTCTAAAAATTACAGCTTTTGCATAAGTGTGCTACAAAATTTCATTACGCAAGAACTCCCATGATAGAGCTCCTAAATTTGTCCTTCTTTATTTAATCCAAATGCAGCCAAAGAGAAGTGCCAATTTAATGAAGGAAGCAATGTGGAATTTGAAGTACTCAACTTTTCCCCATGAACTATTTTCTTAGTCTAAATCATATCCTTCCCTGGGATGCTGCTATTATGAGTGAAGTAGGAAAATCTAGACAGAATGTTATACTATATTAGCAAGTATCAATATTAAATTATGAAAACAAGGTGATGGCAAGAATATTGGCAACATTATTAAAATAAATGAAGGATAATGGTGCTGAGATTAAGTGCCTTCCCTAATGAATTCACCACTGCATCCACAGGTGATAAATTCAACAGGGCCCTCCATCTTTTTCTTTTTTTTTTAAAGGGACGTCAAAATTATTCAACAGGTTTCACTGGAGAGGGGCAGTAGTCTTCCATATTATTAAAAAAGTAAAAAGGCATGGAGGTTTTCTTCTTCTTAAGAACACAGGTAGCTTATGATCAGGCATGGGAAAACATTCCAGGCCACCTCAACCCATATATCTTGGAGGCAAATAGCATTTGAACACTGCTCCCCATACACTACCATATCACCAGGAACACATCCAATGTTGCCTAATTTCGGAAGCTAAGCAAGATCAGGCTTGGTTAGTATCTGGATAAGAGACCAACAGGAAATATCAGTGATCTACAGGAAGGGCTATGAAAAAACCCACCCTACATTCTGACAATATCTGCAGGGTCAAATATTTCCCAGCCTTGCTTTGGGCCATGTTGAAGAAAGAGAGCAGAGTGACCTACTATATCATACAGCTCATGGGGCCATGCTAAGTTTATTTTTCAAAAAACTTGGAAAAGAAAGATTTCTTAGCACTACTATCCATCCCTGTAAACCATCTGCATAATTACACAGATGTGAACAAAAGAAAGCCAGACCAAGAAGGAATGGACAGCCAGCTGTTCAATAAGGAGGGGAAGGAGGGAAACCACTGCCCTTTGTGGGATTCCCCCCACCCATCTGAATCCATTAATGCACACAGTTGTCCAGCTATCAGGCTGGACAAAGGAACTGTACATTCAGCAAACATTTATATGTACAATTCTATGAAAAGGCCAATATTCCAGTACTGTCTCAGAAGGTACAAAGGTTTTGTGATCAGTGTGAGTGCTCACAAAAGGCTTGGCAATTCTCATAAAGTGCCTGACTCTGCTGAATATCAATCCTTCTCCCTTGTCTGCCAAAAGACAGGTGGGGGATGGAAGAGGCAACAGTGGCTTTCTCAGATCCCTGTCACCCACTGTTCCTTGCACCACCAAGGAAGTGCTTGGTTTTCAGTGCTATGGGCAGCACTTAGAGAATCAAGGGAAGCAAAATTCTGCTTGCAGAAGTGTGAACAGAGGTGTTTATCTGAGCAAGTACCACCATTCAGAAACAATTCCCTAATCAGCTAACAATATATTGCATGCATTCAGTTTATTTCCTCCCACTCCTGTACAGGAAAAGGTATGAAACAAAGGCTTCCTTTCCCTCCCCATCAACCTATTTGACGAATAGGATGTGTGATGTTACTCAGTTGCAAGTTGCTCATTATCTTAATCCTCAGTGATTAGTTGCAGAGATGTCTATGTAAATATCAAATTACAAAATATTTCTGGAAAGGAACATAAATTAGATTTTATCAGGCTGACAGATAAATAATTTTGGAAGAGGTTAATCAGGAAATTGGATGTGCAATCTGGTATAGCATTTCAAGAACCCCTACAATGGGGTCAACTGCCAATAAGAGATCCCAACATCCATTTTTAAATGCACAGAATTTGTTAAGACAAAATTACATGAGTTTGAGATTTGGAGATACTTTCTGGTCACAATACTCCACACTTCTCTACCCCCACACTTTCTTCCCACACTGTCAGGGTGTGATCTCACTGAAGGGTATGATCTCACAACAACATGGAAAGCAAAAGTATAGCATCAGCTATTCAGCTGATAGGCAACGGCCTAAGTCTAGAACAGTTCAGCTAAACTATTCTGGAACAGCCTTGTCCCTGATCAAGTATTCCATATATTTTTCAAGGACTAAGGCAGTCAACTTGGGAAAACTTGAATACTCTAGCAATTGGGATGAGGGAGCACACTCAAAAAGTACTCTGTAAGTTTTTATTATTTTTTATTTTTGGTCTCTCATCAACAGGACTCTCTATTCCTTTAGGGAGTGGGGGCACAGAAATATTGCATGGCAACAAAGATAGAAGCTCCATAAGGGCCTCTCTCACTCTCTTGCTTTGTAGTTAGCTGTCTTACAACAATTTCTTATTAATTTTCCTGGGCACCAATTTTGTACCACCAACGCAAATAGGTACTAGGGAAATGGGTGATGTAAGCTTGGCAAATAGTGTCAGAGTAAAAATGACTGAATGCTCCAACCCTCAGAATGTCTGCTCTACCCAGTCTGAGTCTCCCCATGGATCCTTTTCTGAATATGGGAAATACACTTCATCATCTTTTTCTTGCATAATATCTAGCTTGGTTCTCAGGGAAAAAGCTTTTAAAAAAACACACCCTCCAATGTTTCAGCACCCTGGACAAGTACAAGTATGAGGAAAGTTGTAAGAGAGAGAAGCACAGTCATAGACAAATAGAAACCAGCTGTTTACATATTCAGCCACAGTCCAGACAACCAAAATTGCCATGGCTTTCAAAACAGAACAAACCTAAACAAAATTAAGGTTCCCCTTCTCCATGCGGTGCACATGTGAGCTTTTAAGCCATGACTCAAGATGGCAGCTGAATGTTGTGACTACAGGACAGATAAACAAGCCAGAATGATAAGAATGTTGAAGGAGTCAATTTGAGCTGACACACACTTGTGTCAAAGCAGTCATGTGTTCGTTTTACTAAAAGCAGAATGCAAAGCTCAATTCCAAACTTATCATTCTGCATACAAACCCACTTGGGTTGTTTGGCAACCATGCAGTAAGCTGGCCTGCATGTTGTGCTAACCTGAATGGCAAAACAAGTGGTGCACCTGAAGGCCACGGATACCTTAACAGCACAAATTTCATCTGGATTGTGTATTACTTTACACTGGGGAAGATCAAGCAGTCTCCCCCAGTGTAAAGTCTTTAAACAGAGCTTGGAGAAAGCTATACAAAGGCCAAGTTGCTTTAAATTCTTTTCTGCAATAATCTAGACATAATTAAGTTACATTTTGGCTGTAGTAGAATGAAAGATAGTATTACTCCTTTCGCAGTATAACTAAAAATTTTAGCTTACTTTCACATTTGGTGAAGCAGAACTGCCACATAGTTCAAAGGCTGCCTCATGGTGGGCATTCATGCTGCCTGCCTTGGAGATGTTAAAGATGGGATGAGGTGCACTCAAGGAGACAGAGTTCTGTCCCATAAGCCAGCAGCTTATGGAATGCAGTAGTGCTTTTAAAAGTAACTATTTTTACTTACTTTTCAGAAACGTGGAAGTAGAGAGTTACATTTTTAAAACAGGCACTATAATAGCAACTAATTTACTGCAGGTGAAGGTGACCTGAAATAATAACTACAATCACCTTTAAAAGGTAATTTCCCAAGCTCTAAAGTTCCTTAGAGCAACAGATAAGATGCTTCACAGATCTCTAAGATCATGTTCATGTTACCTGTAAGTTAGATATGTATCCATCTTCTATTACTGATACCATATTCTGCCTTTCTATCAATGACCTTGGTGGTTCACATTACCCAAAGGTAGAAGTCAATATTAAAAAAAAACCACTAAAAAGCACAATAGCTGGCAAAAGAGCAAATAATGCCAGTTCCAGCAATACCACTATTTAAACTTAAGTAAATTCTATCCCTTTGAATGTTTACAGTTCTCCCACCCTCACTTTAGCCCTCACCTCCCCCCACTTTACTGTTCTCAGCTCCTCTGTAGACTAAGGCAACTCTGCCTAGAAAGAGGTGGTCTCTGGCAACCAACAGGGTCAACTTTCTGATTCAAGAGATCATAAAGAACATCAGCACAGGTAACAGTTCTAACAGCAGGCATCAAAAACCCCACATAACCTTTAGAAAAAAACACTGTATCTATTAGCGTCCCAGGAGAGGAAGATCATCACAAAGGTTTCTCACTTATTTAGTGCTCTAGGGCTGACATAGGATATTTATTTATTCATTTATTTAAAAATATTTTTACTCCACCTTTCTCTTTAAAAGCACCCAAGGCAGTTTACATTATTAAAAGAAAATACTAACGCTAACAACACTGAGTATACAAATACTAAAAAAGATTAAACAAATACCATACTAAAAAGCATAAGAAACACCAAAACATATTTAAAGCAGTAAGGCACAACCATCTATTTCAAAAACCCCACTCAGGCAGCAAATCATTAAGGGAAAGCTTGTTTGAAGAATAAGGTATTGGGAAGGACAGTAAAGATAAGGATAGCCTAACCTCCTGTGGGAGGGAGTTCCAAAGTCTGGGAGCAGCAACAGAGAAGGCCCTCTCCCGTGTATCCACCAAATGCATCCGTGAAGGTGGCAGGACAGAGAGAAAGGGCAATAACAATCATAAACTATAATCTCATGTAGAAATCAGAATGTGAGGTTTCATAGCCTCACCAAGGAAGACAGATTCTCCTCTCTTCTCATGGCTTTACAGAGGAAATGATTACAGAATACAAAACCGAATGCAGCAACAATCCTTCAACAAAATTATTTTTAAGGCGACTGACTTACCTGGGGTTTCTACACGCCGATAATGGTAAGGATTAATACACACTTCTTTCTGCTTTGAGCCAAATGGAAACTCACAACATTCCAGTGGTTTTAATTCATGGTGGGACTGCAGGTCGGGCCAACGCCATACTCTGCAGTAAATGACATGCGGCAGGCCTTTGCGGTGAGACACTTGTAATCTTCCATCCAAAGAACGCGGGATCGTGACACACTTGCTAGGCTGCCCAGGACAGCTGAGCGCTCTCTCGAGTTCTTCCATGGCACCCTTCTTTTTCTTCAGCTTCTTTACCAAGGAGTCAACAGCCTTTTCTGCCCACTTCTCCTCCTCATCTCCTTGCTTCCAGCCCAGCAGTCTCTTCACAGCTGGGCTGGTGAAGGAGAACAAAGAACTGATAGGGGTGCTGGAGTGCATATGAATCCACGATGATACGTACAACTACAGAGCGAGACCCCAGATTCTATTTCTCTTACTTTAAAAGAAGATCTGAATCTGAGTACTGGGAGGCCAGTTGTCTTCAAAATTAGGGTTTTCCATGCATGTCTTTATTTTGTCTCATCTGACTTCAAACACAGAGCATTTCTGTAACAACAAAAAAAGCACCTTCAGTTTTAATTTAGCTCATTTTTTCTTAAACTCTCCTTGAAACAGCTCCTTTTTATTCCCTCCCTCCGTTCTTTTCATCTGGACAGGAGATTTTTTTTTTTTTGGTGTTTATTTTTATGACTTGCTTTCAGTATCAGAGTCTAGGATAACAACCAGACTTTCAAACAGTAGAAACATTGAACAGGAACAGGATGGCAGCTACTGCAGAACAAACATAACTCATTAAGTAAACTGCTACAAACACATTGTATTTATGCTTCTTCACTCAAAATCCAGACAAGTGCCTAGGAAATGTCTCCAAAGAGAGTGGAGCCAAAATTAGCAAGAAAACATTTCTTCAGAAAACTGCTAAGTCCTCAGGATTGTGCAAGAGGCAAAATGATGCTACCACGGCAGTTGCTGTTGTTGCCACTTGAAACAGCAGCAAAACTAACAAACAAAAACTCTCAAAAAAGTGTGTGTGGGGGGGGGGGGGAACCTGTGCTACTGCCAGTGCCAATGACAACCTACCCACAGAAAATTTTGTCAGAAATTATCTGCCCCTGAAAAAAAATCTGATGAAATATAGAGATCAAGACAATGGCAATGACCTCATACAATGCACTACATGAAAAAGAGTATTAATTTGTACAGAAATTGATACTATTAGCAAAGCATTGCAAGGTTAAATTCCAGGATAATGTCAGCAGCAATAGTAACATTTCTTATGTGCCACCAGATTGGCTCTGACTTATGAAACCTTTGGCAGGTTTTTTTAATATACAAAGTGGTTTGTCATTCCCTTCTTCTGGTGGTGCTGTAGCTTGCCTGTAGCTATACAAGGTGGCTCATCAACTCGGAGGCACCAGTAGGGAATTGCATTCCACAGCCAAGTAATCCAACTCACTGAGCTATCCAGCCAGCCAGCTCAATTAATTATTAGACTAGTATAAATCTATTAAAAAAATTTAAATGTCTGATATTTGGTGTTGAAGTCTTAACTAGGAGGCTAAATACAATAGAGTGGACTGCCTAAGAAAGGAAATTCCACAGGTTGAGCATAGATACAGAAAAGGCTCTCTTATACACTTCCCCATTCTACAAAAGTTCCTTAATGCATAGGCAAAGAAAAACCTTGGATTGTATGGGAAGGCAGCTGGTTAACAACAGATTTCCACTCTTTTAACACAGACACTCTATTCCAGTATTACAGGCTGGAAGTGGGTAGGGCTCTAATTGTGATGGGGACATAGAGGTGCACACCAAGTCCTGCCTCACCCAAATGTCAATTATATTGTTAGGTGTTGAACATGAGCCTCTGATGAGACACTTGTGCACACATTCTGCTGAACACACAGTGCTTCTGAGTTCTAGGTTCTGCCTTATCAGCACTCCCAATCACAGGACCCGCTGTAAGGGCATTCAACTCACAGCACTTACAAGCACCTCTTCAGATATTCATGCCCAATGTACAAAGGTCTGATTGACACTGGCTGAAATCTAGTAATAAGTCACAACTAGAGAAGGTTCATTGAATCATTGGGGATCTGATGAGTCAACTCCTCCATAAGTTCCACTGATTCAATGGACCGACTCTAGTTGCAACTTACTACTGGATTTTAACCACTGGGTGGAACAAGCATGTGTCTCCATCATGGTTAAAAACCTACTTTCAGGCTTTAGTGTACATATGGCTGGAGGGACTGGATAATTTCAGCAGTTTTCTGAGATCCATGTTAGCTTCATTTCTTGTTAATGAAGGCAAAAGAAGGAGAATATGACATGACTGTGGAATGCTCTCCCTCCCTTTTATCCTTCTGCCCACAGCTGAAAACCCATCTTTTCAGGCAGGCTTTTAACAATCATGATTGAGTCCCTGAATGCCTTTTAAAAGTTAAGATAGTTTTTTAATGTTCATTTGCTTTTAATTATTTAATTGTATTTTAATTAGTGTATGGTTTAATTGTTTTTTAATGTTTAACTTATTATGTTTTAAATTTTATTCTTTTTAATATTGTGAGCCGCCTTGGGTCCCCTTATCAGGAGAAAGGTGGCTCATAAATAAAACAAATAAAATAAAAGATGCTACCTCCTAAATGTATTTTAAAAGACTACGTATAAGCCCATACACATCTAAGCCACACGTATTTAGGAATGTCCTCATGGAAAGAGCAGTTCTTATCTCTAAGAAACTACATAATGGTTAAAATATTTACACTAGTTTTCCTGATAAGCTTATGTAACTGCATAGCCAGGCAGTGACCAGATCCTAAAAACTAACATTTCCATTTAAGAATATTGTCCTTAGGGACTTTTCCCTACTTCCCATTTTTCAACAAGATTTAAACAAACACATTTATCTCTTTCAGCCAGATTAAATAAGTCAGCTGTGACATCAGCATGATTCCATAACACTGTTATGGTTAGTAGGAGATAACAGGTCCAGTAGGAGATTAAAGGTCCAGTTTTTGTATTTTTGCAAAAATAGCCAAAGACACAGAATTAGGCAAATATGATTTGAAGGGAGGCAAGGGTAACTATATTTCTCAGTTTTCCAAAACAAACATCTTAACTTTAAAATCTCAGTAACATCACAGTCTGTACAAAATTAATAGCTACTCAGAAATGTCAGATCAAATATCAAACGGAATTATTCAATGCCTTGCCACTAGCAGAGGATGCCTGATACGGAATATACTGTATTCAAAAACAAAGATGGTTGTACTGATCCAAGAGGAAAAACAAAAGCAGAAAACAAAATTCCATTTGAAGTAACTCTTCTTTGCAACCAGCTGAAAGGGAACAGAGGTATGCAACCTTTTGCTACCTCCAGAATGCATCCTTGGGTGGGGCAGGGTGGGCAAAGTGTGGCTCAAGGGCTACCTGTGGCCTCTCCAACCTGACCCCTTTAAAAAAAAAAAGTCACAAAATGGTAAATGTTGTGGTAAACCACCCAGGGCAGTGGCTCCTCACTGAATGAGTGGTATAAAAATTAAACAAATAAACACATTTCACAGAGGAACTTCAGAGAGTACTATTTGTCATTTAAACGTAATTCTCTCTCAGAGCTATTTTTGGCAAATCTTCTACCCTGGGTGTCTGGGTTGCAATTTGCCATATTTGAGGCCAGTTTTCTCCCATGGGTTTTGGGGGGTGCATCTACATCCAAGGGGGACAACAATGGCCCCAGGGATGTCAGAAGGTACCTGAACTGGAACAGTTGGTGCATAATTTAGGAGGTGGGGGAGAAACAGGAAAACCTATAATTGGCCACGTGTTGTAGCCATGAATTCAGCCCCCATTGAAGGCACCACAGAATGAGTGTGTGGCTGGGCAAGATACAAATATCAGGCTGTTGATTTTGATGCAAGAATACTAGATACAAATTCCTTCTTAGCTACCAAATGGCAAGTTTCTCTCATCCTCTCTTTCATCCTTTACCTTATAACAGAGATGAGAAAATATGTGCCACCCTCCCCCCATGTTGTTGAAGGACAACTCCCATGATCCCTTAATGCTGGCAGTGCTGGCAAAGAGTCCATCATCTGAGAATAACACATACCCCCCGCGCTTTACAGAAGGATAAAATGCTGTGAGGATAAGAGCTGACTCTTTTATATCACTCTAAGTGCTTTGGAGAAAGAGTGGGATCCAGTTGTGATCAATTATAAATAAAAGCAGAAACACTTCAGAGTGCAGCCAGAACAACAAAAGACCCAGGTATCATTATTTCAAAACGTGCATAATGCAACACATTATAGTCTAGTCCCAGCATCCGTGTGGATTTATTGCTCATTTTCAAACTGTCTGGCACTCATTTTTGTTTGGGTAATGTAAAGATGGAAGTATCTATCAAGCTTAAAGTAGAACTAATTGCAGGATTGCAAGATCTATAAAGCCATAAAGGGCAGTTGCTAATGCTGGCACAAAACTCTGTATTTCTGACACCTTGAGCGAGGCAGCCCTGATCACCCAGTATATGATGTGTTGAACACAATGACTCAGCAAGTATGTGTAAGGCACACCATGTGCATAAAAGCACCAGTGGGACAGCAGTGAAAAAACAAACCCAAAAGATATTCAATAGTTCCAGCAGTACTTGTTACTGATGCACTTCCAGAGATTATTTTCTCATAAAGTTGATGTAAGGACAAATTTACAGTTTTGTTTCATTACTCCTTTAATGTTAAGAGCCAACCATGGTGGATTTGATTTAAACCATGATTTAAACCCAAAAATTTTAAACAAAATTGATATGAATTTTTTTTAAATCATTTTTTGGATTTAAAAATAACATTGATTTTTATCCACCCTGGAGCCAACATGATATTGCAATGTTTGTTTGTTTGTTTATATTATTTATATGCCACCTTTCTCCTCATAGGGGACCCAAGTAGACAGGAACAGAGTTCACATGTGAGCCGTACATTGCTAACAAACCTTGAGCTTTAGTGCTCCAAGTCACATCCATTTAGAGATATTAAGAAGCACTGCAAACTGACAGAGAATGAATGTAAATCTACTACAGAACAATCAGATGTTTTACAGCAAGGTTTATATGTATGGGCACAGGCCCATGTGGACAATGCAACACCTGCATTGAACAGATATACCCCAATAACACAAAACAGTTACTAAAATTCTGTTGTGCAGCTCCACATGCATAATGCTGATTATGTCATCACCTGCAACAAATCATCACTGATTAAATGTATCCTTTGGCAATTTCAGTGTGTATGGGAATTCAATGCATTGTGTAAGAGCCATGTACATCCCAAAATCTTTAATCAGCAGCTATTTGCTTTTAATTAGTTGTCATTTGTTGCACAAGTGAGATTGCACTATAGGATTTCCACCCTTATATATGTAGCAGCTGGTGCTTCACTGTACTTGCTTTGTTTGAGGAGAAGAGGCTATCTAGACGTGGCCTGGAATTGAGGAAGGCCCACAATAATGCCCATGCTTAGAAGGCAGGGGCTGGGCCACTCCTGCCCTAAAACCCTAGAGACCTGCTGTCAGTTGGTGTAGATAATATCTATCTTGATCAAGCTATAGTCTGATGTGGTGCAAGACTGGCAGCTCTCTATCTGCTTACCGCTGTTAAATATCTAACCTCAATAGAAAGTGGACTGTGCTTCTGATAAAAGTTTTATGTTACCCTCTCTTGATTTCAGAATACGATTTTTTAAAAAAAGATGATTTCAAAGAGACAGTCATCTTAGGGCTCTTCTGGACAGGGCAATTTTTCATCTAATTACTGATACATAGCACTTCCTATGATTTCAGAAGTTAATGGTAATTATTAGGATTCATGTTTTGACGAAGGGAGTCTAATGCTGAAGCTTCTCTGTTTCAACACCCTTGGAAGGTCAGCTGCAACAAAAATACTTTTAAGCGAACAAGACTCTAGAAGGAATGAGATTGAGGAATAGTTTCTCCAGAATTCCCTTTGTGCAAATCAGTGAAAACTTGCTTGTTGTCACTCCTGCTTTGTTACTGGCATTACACGAGATGATGTTTGATAAGACTAGAGTCATTAATAGCTCTGATTAAACTGGTGAATGATCCAGATCTTCATGGTAGTTGTAGAAACTCATAAAGTGGATGAAAGATGGGTGACAAATTAATATCGGCATAGATGTTAACTCTTGTATGGTGAATGAAAGAATTTCAAAGAGAAACATTGACACATCAGGAGGTTCTCTTCTCTTCCCCTAGTCTGAGACAGAGAGAGTGAGTCTGGCTAGGTGTGCTGGCAGGAAAATTTCACACCTTTAGTGAATTCAGAATAGAAGCATGCTAAGCAAAGCCGAACAGGGTTTCAGAAATGCTTTAACAGGAGGTGTCCAGGAGCAAGAGGCATGAACTTTCACAGGGAAACTGAGACAATAGTTAAACCTATGCCCTGAATGACTGACTACATGGCAATCTTGATCCTCTTTTAGGGGATCAAGAGTGTGTGTGTGTATATAGATCTCCTAATCTACATATTCACCCTATATCCACCTAATCTTTTAGCCTGTTCCTGGCACTGCACCGATGGTTAATCATTTTAAATATCCCTCTTTTGCCAATGGGTGGGAATGCCTAAGGGGCCCCCATGACTTTCTGGAGATACTTAGGTTATACTTTGCTCACAAAAAGCAACGTGGTATGATTGCCCTCCTGACCTCTAGAAGACCTTATGAGAATAACAACAAAAATGACAAAGCAAATGTGACTTCCAAATGTCAATTTGGGATTTCCTGCCACAGACAGCAATTTGTCTGGGAAATGTTTATCATGCCTAATGTCTGATTGTTGCTCTCCTTATATCCTAGAAGCAGACTCTTCTGTAAGTGGAGTTCTATTTCCTGACATTTTTCTATGTTATGGAGGCTCATCTAATAATCTCACCAGCAAAGCTTTAATTTCTAGTTAGTGGTTACTACTTCCTGTTTTACGATACTACGGATTACATATCAAACCTTTCCACCTTCCAGAGAGGTCACTGCTGTAGCCATTAATATTGTACATTGCATACACCATAGACAGGTATATGTTTTTGCAGTGGGGCTGGTTTTATAAACCCAGGCAGCTTGATACCATAGTGCAATTCCAAGACTCAGAAAAGTGAAGTATATCATTTCCAGCAACACTCCTATGCTGGCTGTGAAACAGGGAGTTTATCTTCTCTGTCAGCACATCTGGGTTTCTATTTTGTGAGCAGAGGAAAAATAGACATTCCACCACCAGCTTGTTTACACAAAATTCCATGTTCCCGCTTGCTTCTAAAACTATTTTTCTGCAAGGTCCTGATTGTCTGTAGCTTACCTTATTACAGAACTGATTTACAACAAACACAGTGTAAAAGAACCCATGATCTGCAGGGAACTGAGGTGCGTTGTGCATCATAGCATATACGTAAGCAATTGTGCTCTCAATTAACATTTAAGTTGTATATTTGTTAGTTAAAGGGTAAAGTTAAGGTTTTATAAAAATTCAAGGAAGTCAGGATACAAGACATTCTTCTCATTAGAAGTAAGCTAATGGGCATTTTACAGAGCTTGTACAATTCCCCAGCCACTTGTTCTGTGAGGCCGCAGAACAAGTGACCTTAGTATCAGAACAGAGAAAGGCTGCTGGATGATGTCATTGGTCTCAGTGTCACCAAAAGTGCCAAATCAATCCATAGACTCAAGAGAGAGCTGTCTAGACAGATGTCATAGTAAACCCTTATGTACTGCTAGATGATGGGAGTGAGAAACACAGTGGTGGTTCTATTACTAAAATTAAAAGAATCACAATTGAGATCACCGCAGTGACTAATAGAAAATTATGTCTGCAAGTATGCAAGTGTCCTTTTATTAGTGGCAAGGTGGATAAAAATCAATGATTTTTAAAATTTAAATTGTCAAAAAATGATTTTTTAAAAACTTAAATCGTGATTTAAATCAATTTGATTTAAAGCAAATCCACTCTGGTTAGTTTTACTAATAGGCACATATCACACTGGACACCAACAGAGCTTTTTCTATCTGTATAGTCTGCTTTATGCAAGTAGTGCAAGCTATGAGACTTTGTTTTTTTTTGCACTTCCACCTCTAGGATTCACCAGGAATGCACACATCCAAAATTCTGGGAGATCTGGCCAAGAAATCAGAGTTCGCATAGGAGTTTTCAATTATGCATAGTGATATGTTCCTGTGAAGAAAACAGAGGAAATGGGTGGGAATGGGAGGAAATAAGTGGGAGCTGCTAGGGAATAGAGACTGACCATTTTTTGGAGAGACACCCTTTACAGGGCAGAGACACTACCAGTTCTCTAATCCCTTGCACCTCCCATGGAGCTTAACTGCTCCCACACATTTCCTCTGTTTTCTTCACAGGAAAAATGGTTGATGGAGTTTTCATTCCTCATCCATGCATAACTGAAAATTCCTATGAGGACTTCATGAAGTATGTTTGCACTCTAATCCCTTATTTTAAAGTTATAACTTGCTTAGACATATATCATCTCACACATTTTATAAGTAACCTACTCATTTAGGGAAAATGTACAGTTGTCTAGTACCTATTTCTTCAAGACACTGATGGAAAAAATCATGCAGTACTAGTTCCAAATACAGCACAGCACTAGCTAAGGTAATCTTTTACCCTATTTGTTTGTCTGATTTTATTTCTACTACATTTTTCTCCTTGTAGACAGACTCAACGCAGCTACAACAGGAGGCCTCCATGAGAAGTGTGAAGAAACTGAGAAATGATTTGCGGGCCTCTCTGGAACATTTGAGCTTTCTGTCAGTGTCTGGGAATGGCTGACTCGGAGAAGAGGGACAGTCTCTGCCAGTAAAGAAATGGAAGTCTCACCTGCACTTTATCTTTTGAGCAAAGAATTCAAAGCACTTTATCTTTCGAGCAAAGACTTCAAAGCCAAGTCAGTTTGTTCCCTGGTACTGTGCTAACTGGAAAATGGCTTGAGCTGTGTGTGTGAAGGGAAAGGGGCAAAATGCTTTGGTCTTTGTGAATATTCAAGGGAACTTGAAAGCCTGATTGGCAGACCATCTCAAAAGGCCCAGAATGTGATGTTTAAGGCATATAAAGGGGTTCAGAAGTTACTTTAGTTGGCTTAGTTATCTCTTAAGAGACACTATGTTCAGTTGCCATGCTATTATACTGTGCCAAAATGAACTCTGTGCATGCTGCAAGATGATGCTATGCTAGTGTGTAAGTATTAGGTAGCTTATCTAGCTTTCTTATTTTGGGTGTGTTTCTCTGTATTGTTTCTGCCTTAGACTCTAACTGAGTGTTTACTCAAAATACTTTGATGCCCATTTCAAACATTCGAAATGTTCACCTTTTTTGTCTTTTTCACTAACTTTAATAAAATATAAAAAGTCTCCATCCAGTTGTCATGGGTTTTGCCTAAGAGGATTTGTGGTTCTTAAAACCAGCTCTTGTCTTGACCAGCTACAGGGAATGTGTTTTTGTGTGGTTGTGGTGGCAGTTTTACCTTGCAAGGTTGGCCTGATATTCTTAAGTGCTTAACTTTGGGGATTTTGGGATTCACTCAAAGCACTGCTTAGTCAGGTCAGACTAGAGTGTTGGGAAATTCCCTAGCCATCACCACACTTAATTCTCCTATGCTCACCCACTCCAGGATCAACATGGTAGTGTAGCTTAGTAGTTAGAGTGTGACATCCTGAACTTGTGATCCGTCACACAGTGTATGCCAGACTAATTTAGCAAAACTCTGTTGGAAATATATTGTCTCTAAACACGCACAATGACTTGTTGACTGCACAATAAAGATTTTGTCTGTCTAAAAATGCTCTGTAAACTTTGATAACACTGGCTACAATTTAGCTAGAAGACAAGTTAGTACCAGTACTGTCAAAATTAAATTATTTGGATAACAACACTATTACTGGTCAATGTTTACACTCAAAATGGCATCATAGAGAGTGCAGACAAAAATGCCCAATCACAAAGGGTAAGCTCCAATAATACTATTGTGTGTGTGTCTCTCTCTCTCTCTCTCTCTCTGTGTGTGTGTGTGTGTGTGTGTGTGTGTGTGTGTGATTAAGAACAAATATAGATGAGTTTGCATGAGCTGAACAGGGCTGTTTTTAATTCATAACACTGCTGTAAGCTGGAAGCAAACTGACAGCACATAACAACAACAACTGCTGAATAGCTCAGTGGTTAAATATCTGGCTGCAGAGCCAGAGGTTGGGAGTTTGATTTCCCAATGGGACTCCTTGAAAGGGGCTGGACTCAACAATCCATAGGGGCCCTTCCAGCTCTGCAGTTCTAAGATGATGATTAGAGATATTTACCCTATTTACATGCACCCCCAGAACCTGCTGGTCCGTGTGCTGCACAGCACACATGGCCGATGTCATCATTAGGGCGCCAATTGCTGCAGTAGCCCGGCTGCCGCAACTCCACCTCCCTGCTCAACCAGTCACTCAGCAGCTGAGCGGGCAAGACTCATCATCCTTGTCAGCCGAGCAGGGAGGTAGGGCTGTGGCAGCCAGGCTACTGCTTCAAATGCCATCCCAAGACAGGCTCATTTGGTGTCTACTCTCCATGCTCTCTGGCCTTTGGATAAACTCTGCAGGCTTTTTGGAAGTCGTCTTTTTAGTGCTCTTTAATAAACTTTGAAGTTTTGTCTTTTAAACTTTGTGAAGACCTTTCTGTGTTTAATTTTACTACTTCATATTTGTTAAGCAGTTTAAACTATAGGTGTATTTTCAATTGCTTGATAATTCAGTGGTTAGGTACCTGCCTGGAGCCAGAAGTTGGGAGTTCAATTCCCCACTGTGCCTCATTGACAGGGGTTGGATCTGATGATTCGCAGGATCCCTTCCAGCTCTACCGTTCGAAGACTATGATGATGATTCAGGTTACAGTCATGTGAAAAAGAAAGTACACCCATGCAAATCATAACACGGTGTAATATGTCATGTGTTGTTGTTCATCTAAGGTTGTATTTACCTAGTTTTTAGACCTGCTAAGAACTAGATGATTTTTATTATGTCATGATATGTAAAACTATAGAATTCAAAGAGGGTGTACTTTCTTTTTCACATGATTGTATATTTAACTGCTTTATGGACCACACAACAAGAACTTTGGGTATGGGGAAGCAGAAAGAAAGAATTAATAAATAGCATTAAAGGTAAAAGTAAAGGTTCCCCTTGACAATTTGTCCAGTCGTGTCCGACTCTAGGGGGCGGTGCTCATCTCCGTTTCCAACCCACAGAGCTAGCGTTTTGTCCGAAGACAATCTTCAGTGGTCACGTGGCCAGCGCGACTAGACACGGAACGCCGTTACCTTCCCACCGTGGTGGTACCTATTTATCTACTTGCATTTGCATGCTTTCGAACTGCTAGGTTGGCGGGAGCTGGGACTAGCGACGGGAGCTCACTCCGTCGCGTGGATTCGATCTTACGACTGCAGGTCTTCTGACCTTGCAGCACAGAGGCTTCTGCGGTTTAACCCGCAGCGCCACCATGTCCCTAAATAGCATTACTTCTTCACAATTAAACAAGTTCACAAGAGACGCTAACTTGAATACAGGAGGAAAAAGTGATATTCTCCAAATTCTTATTCTTCCTCAAGTCACATCTTCACCTAGCCCATCTTGCTCTGAAACAAGCTTCTTACCCAGAGTCTACCTTTTTGACCTCTACTGGTCTGCCCCCAAATTATTTGGGCTTGTATAAAAATAAAAATCAAAAAATCAAAATGAAGCTATGGAAGGAATGGCAAAAATAGTGCTCATTATTTTAATATGAAACCTAACATTTGCTATTCCCTACTAAATTATGCATTCATATTCCTGTAAGAAATTTTATTAAAGGAAAACAGGGATTACAGTGGAAGTTTGATTCTGAAATAAACTTCATTTTCACACTAATTCGCTTCTTTAATTCTATTACTCTACTTTTATTTCTTGGACCCCTTAGTATAGAATAAGTGACAGAGTGGTTATAATTTAGCCAACCACTGTAACCGTGTTACTGTTTTGGACATTAGCACACATAAGTTTCCACTTGGCGAGCACACCCCTTATTCTAAAAGATGCCAATAACAATTTGCAGTGAAGAAATCCATGGGCACTGTAGGATTGCTACTTTTTGCTAGAAGAAGCCCTTCTGCCTTTAGCAACTGCATGACTACATGAATCAAACACAGCAACTTTTTACAATAATTTTTTAATGGCAGGAAAAGTTCCACCTTTTGATTTTCTGTCTGCCAACAGAAGCATAGATGCTCTGCCAAGTAATTTACAACAATGTTTATTCCTCTATTGGCAACCACCTACATTTTTGTTAGCAGCTTGTAAATTTCCATCTTGAGTGTCTTTCATCTGGATTAGTAACATCTTATTTAAATGCATTTCCCCCAATAAAAACTTGTGAATTATGGATGCCTTATTAAATATTACTGTATAGCCACATACAAATTCTAAGCCATATCATCACATCATGACTCTGCATCTGAGAACACTATGTGTATTGGACTAAACCACTACCCACAAAGCTCTGTGGCACCGGTGTTTGTACAATAAGTGCACCATTTCAGAACAGAGTGGATGGAAGAGTGCTAAAAACCACCATCAGTCAATTTCTAGTTCTTGTCAAGCAGTAAAGTATACTACCCAACACTTCAGACTCACAGCTGTGCAGAACTTACAACTATAATGATCTTTATTCCTCTTATTACAGTTTTTGCAGCATTAAGTGTACTACAGGCAACAAATCTCAAACTCTTCAAAAAAAAAGTAAAAACCAAGGGATAGCGATATCCAGGCAAGCTCTTTTAAAAATCTGAGCAGCAGCCTTCTTCTATATTATGTTACAAACTGCTTTCAAAACTCCCCTGAGTTTCTTCAGCCTGTGATGCAAAGATGGGGGTGGGGATTACAGGGGGAAAGTGCCGAATCATTTGGAAATAAACTCAAAAGACCTGATGAGAACACAGAGCTGGTCCTCTGGTTCCCCTGACTACAATCTCCAGCTCAATCCTGAAGGTTTTTTTTTAAATGTGTTATCAACTTATCACTGTTTTCAATGGGTATTAGGAACAGTTCTTGAAAAAAAACAGGTTACACATAATGTATTTACTTCTATCTAGTTACTTTTGGGGGTAATGAATACAGTGAAGTTACATTTCAAAATCAAGTCTACATTACCAGTATAATGACTAAAATTTTCTGATAACTTCCAGAGTATTTACAAGAATTTTTGTAGCATATTGACAAAAAATATTTCATATGCCATCTTATCATCACTCTTAAGTCCTTCCCAAAAAGCATCAAAGCAACGGAAAAGCAAACAGCAGCTCCATAAGTAACTTAATAAATTGCTTTCTCAAACACTGTAACAAGTAACACCTAAATACTTTTGAAACTTTGTAACAAGTAAGGGTAAAAAATTACTTCTAAAAAGTAACTGTCCAAGCTGTGGTTAGGAACAACAATGGATAAGACTGTCAGAAATTGTCTTTTGAAGACCTGTATTCAGAATCCTCCTGGCTTGCACTGCTCCATAAGGGCATTGGTGTAAGATGTCTTCCATGCTGTCACACACCTGGTGACTCTCTGGTTGCCCAATTGGTTCTGTGACCAATTGTGCATTGGGTCGCCAATTAAACACAAACACACAAAAACCACTTCTGCATATACTCTTATGCAGAGAGAAAACCTCAACAGCATTTTGGCCCCCATCTATGACATGACTGGTTCAATTAGTAATGCTTGCATATATATGCAATGTGACTCCATAATGCAATAAAATTGTTTTGGCCCTTTTTGAACCCTAGCAGCAAATAGGGCTTCCACACTGTACCTTGGAGAACACATGCCAGATTTGGAAGAGCAGAATGACAGCCTAGATAGGCCTTTGATTGAGCAAATCTACTCTTGCATCCTTATTATCCTTCCATAAACCTCATGTTGTTATTGTTGTTGTTGTGTGCCACCAAATCACCTCCAGCTTACAGCAACCCCATGATGGGAGTGAACTCCAAAATATTCTATAGTTCACAGTCCTGATCAGCTCTTGTAAACTCACTCTTTATGGAGTAATCCACCTCATATTTGGTCTCTCCTCTCTTCTTGCTGCGTTCAACTTTTCCAGCAGTATTGGTTTTTCCAGTGAACCTTCTCTTCTCGTGCCGTGTACAAAGTACAATAGACTAAGTTTGGTCATGTTTGCTTCTAGAGAGGCTTCAGGCCTGTTTGATCTAGGACCCACGTTTGTCTTTCTAGCAGCCCAGGATATCCACAAAGTTCTCCTCTATCATCATATTTTGAATAAATTGATTTTTTCTTGTCAGCTTTTTTGACATCTATACATAGTAATTGGAAATATAATCATATTAATGATCTTGGTCTTGGTATCCAATAACACTACCTTATACTTCAAGATATTTTCTAGTTCCTTCATAGCTAACCTCCTAATTCATATTTGATTTCTAGGCTGCACTCTCTCTTAGATTTGATAACTGAACTGAAGGATACAAAATATTTCAGTCTCTTCATTATCAACATTAAAGTTGTGTAGTTCTCTACTTATGATTAACATGCACATCATGTTATCAAATTCTAATTCTAATTCTAACTAATTCAAAAACTGATCCAAGTTAGAGGGTATGTTACCTAGCAATTTTCTGTTAAAAGTATCCCAAAATATGTAAACTCTCTTGCAACTATTATGGTTTTTTAGTTTTTATTTTGTCCTTAGAAGTGCAAAACAAAGCCATCAAACCTATTTGACCAGAGATCAGGGCAGAACAGCAATGGGCAATGTTAATTCTACCATATTACCTTCATGCCTGAAAAGCTATGATCTATACATAGGCTCCTGGTTTTGACCACATGTTAGCGTCCTGTAATGTTTTCACATCAGTAAAGAAAAAAGAAGTAACACACTAGTCAGATGCCTCATATATCCAACTGAAAACGCATGGGTTCATTTATGGCAAAGTCTCAGTCTGCACAGATGCAAAAAACAAACAAACAAACAAAAAACAATCCATGTCTGCAACCCAGTTAAGTACCCACTAGAAAGTGTGCATTGGACATATATAATACTCTGGCACCACAATGTCATAACCATGATGATGCAGCCAGTTTTGCCAGATCAAATGTTCCATTTTGGGAGATCAGTTGCTAATATAGTTTGCAATGACTGCAGATGACTAAAATAGAGGCAAACCTTAAAAGCAGCCTTTTGACTGCTGAATGGGTAAAAATTAACACTAAGAAAAAAAAAACCCACTTGTGCTCTGAAATCAAATAATTAAAAGAAAGGCATAAATAGGGTTAGGGTTAAAAGAAGGATAATTAAAAGAAGGACCATTAAAAGAAGGATAAAAATCTATGGCACAAGAATTCCTAAGACAACTTTTTCAAGACTTTTAGCCCACAGGTATCAAGGACAGGGTAGTTATTTCAGGATTGCAATTTGCTTTCAAATGCCTGAAATCCTGTTCAAGCATTTGAAAATACTGAGTGTCTACACCTGAAGAGGGAAAATGGACACATGCTTGCTTGTTCTACCTCCTCTCATCACTGAGGGCAACTTTTGGATTCCTGGAAATCCCGTCTGTTCATGGACATTCTGTGCACAGTTTAGCACCCTCATTTTCCATGGTTCTAAAGTGCACAGAACCTAAAACCAGACTGCAAATCAACACGGTTCAATTGGTAAAGCTTTCTGCTACAACAACTTGTCACAGTCCACATATGGAGGAAAACAGGAGATGAAGCCACCCAGCTTACCCCCACTCCCCTCCTTACATATAGAGCCTGCTTGCTTTCAAATGGCTGAACAAGCTAATACATTGTGTGGTTTGAAGATGAGGCACTAAAGCTTGCTCATCAAACTGAAACCACTACATTTCAGGAAACAATTACACTTATTAGTATTTCCAAAGGCTGTAGCCTTGAGATGGAAAATGTGCAACTTCTGCAGGGAGCAGAGACCAGGGCGTGAAATGGTATAATGTACTGGTTAGTGTGTTGGATCAGGACTGGAGAGCCTGTATTTTACTTCCCTATTAAGTTATGACACTCACTGGGACCAGCTGCTGTTCCTCCCAATCTAACCAACCTGATGGTGTCACTGAGAGGACAAAATGGTGGAGGGGAACATGCTCATCACACATCATTCACATGCAATAAGTGATACTAGTGATGACCCGTTAACTGGAAGCAATTTGCCACAGCAATGTATGCCACTACACTTACACTACTGCAACTAATCAGTAGGATTCTGACCTCTTATTGTCTGGCATTTAGATCTTTCCATGTTTCGTCAGAGGAGGCAAAGTAACTGGAGATAGCCCAAGACCTCAACAATAAAAAATGTGTTCAATAAAGCAAACTTTCTCCACTTTAAATATCTGGTACAACTTCCAAGTACAGTCCAGCACCCTTCCAGCCAAATCATTTTCAAAAATGTACTTCTCCTGCGGCTTTAGGCTGCCTGCTTCCTTGCCAGGAGGAACAAGATTTTTTAAAAGGGAAAAGGGACTAGAACTCTGGAGAACAAGGTTTGAATTCCTGGTCAGCCATGGAAACTCACTGGGGGACTGGAATTGGTAAAACCACTCCTTAAATATCTCACTTAACTTGAAAGCCCTATTAGGGTTGTTATAAGTCAGTTCCGACTTGACGGCATGTAACACATATGCAAGTTTGGTGAATATCAAAGATCTGTTTTGGTCATAACTACAGGAGAGGAGAAACGGGTTCATGTTCCTGCACTTGTTTCCCCTTCATTTTGCCCAAAGCCATCTTGTGTGTTCATTATTCCTAATATTGGTATATGTGAGCTGTTGCTTCAAGGAGATGCACAATGCCAATTTTCAAGTGAGTTGGGCAAGCCCAGAGAACAGAAAGTGTAAATTGATTGTACCATCTGTTCTCTTCCCTTAATTGCCCATTGCCAGGTCATCCTGAGAGAACCTTGACTTCAGCTCAGCTCAGCTGAGAGAAAAAAAACAGGTGAAGCCTAGTGCAAACCCTCTCATCCCAGTTATGGGGAGGAGCAGAACCAGAGCTGTACGTGGAAAACATCATCACGCCAGTAATACATAACCTGGGAAATTCCACCTAATATTGAGTCATCGCCAAGTTAAATGTTCACCAGCCTCATTCTTTTCCTCCCCAACCTGCAACAGGTACACCACATGTTGACTATACTGGGCTAGGTTAAACCATTGCTCTGACTATGTAAGGCGACTTCCTAGTCTACTAACCACAATGGGATGCTCAATACATAGCAAAATTCAAGTTCACAGCAAGTTTCCACCATGCTTCCCATTACTGGAGAAGCTGTCCCAAGGAATGGCAAATATAGCTTAACACTGCATCACGTAAGCTCCCACTTTCATTTTAGCAGTTTTTAGAAGTCTTTTTCTAGTTTTAGCAAATGAGTCCAACAACACATCCCTCAATAGAACATAATGAATTATAATCAGATTCCACTGTTATTCAGTAATTCTGAAAAAAAAATCATTTCCTGGCTGCTTTGAAACAGAGCTAGTGATGATGTAAGGAAAACTGGGCATAAAACACTGTGAACATTACTGGGAGGCTTATTCCTGCTCAAGCTCCATTGACATTCACAGAAATTGTAAAACACCAATGACCAGTGCCCAGCAATGGTGAGGCTAAAATGCAACTATACAATTTATTTTTAACATCTGAATTTACTGGATAACCTAAGTTTTTTCCTGGGTATTTTTTCCGATTACTACAATAAACAAAAGACTCAGAAAACTGAACACATTTTCATTTAAAGCAGACAACTTCCAAAGTGACTGACCAATGCTTTAAAGTGCAGGTGGCCAAGGAAATTATCTGCACTGCATGAGTGAATTAGAACCATTTACGTTTATTTGAACAATTATAGTCAGTGGCCACTGATCCCATCACCTCCTGGCAAATAGAAGGGGAAGATATGGAGGCAGTGACAGATTTTACTTTCTTGGGCTCCATAATCACTGCAGATGGGGACAGCAGCCACGAAATTAAAAGACACCTGCTTCTTGGGAGGAAAGCGATGACAAACCTAGCATCTTAAAAAGCAGAGACATCACCTTGCCGACAAAGGTTCGCATAGTCAAAGCTATGGTTTTTCCAATAGCGATGTATGGAAGTGAGAGCTGGACTGTAAAGAAGGCTGACCGCCAAAGAATTGATGCTTTTGAATTGTGGTGATGGAGGAGACTCTTGAGAGTCCCCTGGACTGCAAGGAGAAGAAACCTATCCATTTTGAAGGAAATCAACCCTGAGTGCTCACTGGAAGGACAGATCCTGAAACTGAGGCTCCAATACTTTGGCCATCTCATGAGACAGAGAAGACTCCCGGGAAAAGACCCTGCTGTTGGGAAAGTGTGAAGGCAAGAGGAGAAGGGGACGACAGAGGATGAGATGGTTGGACAGTGTCATCGAAGCTACCAACATGAATGTGACCAAACTCCGGGAGGCAGTGGAGGACAGGAGGGCCTGGCGTGCTCTGGTCCATGGGGTCACGAAGAGTCGGACACGACTTAACGACTAAACAACAACAGTTAGTGGAATTTCATAGCTCTTAAAACAATTTTTATTGCACCACCTTTACATCACACTGCAGAAGACAGTAAGCTCTTATCCCTAGAGACTGCATTTCAAAGCATGCTATTTACCCTCTTCTCAGTTACAAAATATTACATCTTTCTCTTATCTGCAGTGCCCTTCCTGGAGCGCCACAAACTTGGCCTCATTCCAAGAACTTGTATACCATTATCCTGCATCTCTGGGCTATGGGAAAATTCATTCATTGAGAAAAAGTGTTACCAGCTAGTCATCTGTTTCCCAACTTTAGAATATAATTTGTTCTAAAGTGGGAACCTTTGACTTTTGTTATGTGTGTGTGGCTTCTCTATTCAAAGAAGTTCTTTGACACCTAAAGAGAAAGCCATTTACTGTGAAATCAAGCCATCTATACTGGGGCAGGTATTATTAATAAAATACATTTTCTCTACCAGCACCAACAGTCCATATCAATAGCACAAATAAACTTACATATCTACTTACAATTCTCCTGTTCAACTACCATATTCTTAGAATTAAACAGATTATGGGTTTTCATCCATCTGTAGCTGCCAATGGTGGCTTCTCTTTAAGATTTTGGTTTGGAAATAACCTTTTAAAGACCTATGGCTGATGTTTTACCCTTTTGTTCAAAATGGTTTTGTTTACTTGGTGACAAATCAGAGAGGAACAGCCCTCTCAGACTACTATCCTATGCACAGGATTACTTGGGACTGAGTCCTATTGAACTCAGTGGAGCTTACTTCCAGGTAGACACATACAGGACGGCATCGTCAGTCTGTCACAGCAAATCAAGAGACACAAACATTTTAAAAATGCCTGTGGCTATCCACTTCTGCCACAAAACCTTTCTCCATCTTTATAAAGTGCCACAATATTCTCTTGATTAGGTGATCTGATGCTAGCTGGGAGGGATGCTTCGCCTTACCTAGGGCCCTTAAGCAAAATGGTTTTATTTCCTAGAGATGGCTAAACAGAACGAACTCATCAGAAATGAAAGATGCGCCCAAAGGAAACAGACCTCCTTCTGCCTCTCTTTCAAAGTTGGAGGGAAAGCAGTGAAAATAAGAGGTTGAGCAGACTTTGACAGCGCCTAATTAGCCATAAAAACGTCCCGCCCTGTGCCCCTCCTTCCGATCACAAAACTGGCGTCAGTTTGTCTCCTGTATCTATCCTCTCTTCCTGCCCCCCACCCGCGCTCGCTGCCCTCCCTTCTCCGAAGATCTGTCATTGTAAGCTAAGAAAACCGGAGGGCGAAGGCGGCGGGGGCGGCGTGGAGGGACAACGGGGTGACTTCACCGCACCGAGAACTGTCCTTAGTCGATCCCCGTTCACGGGAGCACAAACATTTCACACGTTGACAGAAATGTCTGCAAAGGACGCTGGTGGAAAGTTAAGCCCGGACGAACGGTGTCCTCAGATGGACAAGAGATTGCGCGCTTTTTCTACCTTTCCCCCACTTCGGTGATAGAAACTCATAGGAAAAAGCCATCGGTCTGGACGTCCTTTCGTCGTTTCCGTTCTTGATGACTTCAGGGCAGGTCCGGGAGCCCGATCCGTTGCCGGTTTGCTCGAAAAGAAGTCCCATTCAATTCAAGGGGACTTACGCTCGAGTAACTGTGCGCACAACGGCGCTCCCCCACCCCCTACAAAGTACAGTAACCGTAAAGCTAAGCGCCACCCAATCCAAACGACATCTCATAAATATCTTATTCGAGAGAGCCTGGGGAGTGAAAGCACGCGGGACACGTGCGAACTGCCGAAAGGAAACCCGGCGGCGGCCAGGCGTCCCCTCCAGGGCCCGCTTCGAGGCTTTGCACCTTCGGGGGAAGCCTGGGCGCGCCGCAGCCACGGCCGGCCGAGCACGGCCACGCCTGGGCAAAGCAAGGCGGCGGGAGGGGGGGGGGGGAGAAAGTTTGCAACGAGCTCGCTTGAGGGCGGCCGCCCGGTGCCCACAACAACAACAACAACAACAACAAGAGCGGAGCCGAGAGCAACAGCCCGCGCCGCCAAGGTGGTGGGGCTGCGCGTCGTCCCCAAAGCCAAGCCAAACTGCTGGCGCGAGAAGGCAAAAAAAAAAAAAAAAGCAAACACACACACACAACACCCTCTTACCTGCCTGTGGGGTGAAGGGCTCTCCTCTGCCTCCTCTCCCCTGCCCGCCGGGTGCCGGCCGTCTCCCCGTTGCTGCGCCAAGTTCTCTAGAGAGAGATGCTCATTTTTTTTAAATTCTCTTCCCTCCCCCCCCCCCTCCAATTCCGATTTTCTTTTCTTTTTCGCTTTCTTTTTTTCCTAACATGCAAAAGGACGCGGCTGCAAGAGTAGCAGCAGCAGCAGCAGCCGCGGCAGGCAGGCAGGCGGGCGGGCGCGCGGGCAAGCAAGCAAGCAGGCAGGCAGCTCCAGCCGGCGTCAGTCAGGCGGGAGCCTCTCGGCTTGTATTAGTGCGCCGACCTGGAACGCGGCCAGGAATCTCTCTTCTGACTGCCGGGCGGGCGAGCTGACAGGAGAGGGAGCGGACGACTGACGGACCGCGTCCTCTTCGCCTGGGAGCGCGCGGGCGCGCCTCCGGACACCCCCCCCTGCCCGCCCCGCCCCGCCCCGCCCCGCCCCCGCACGGCATCCGTCCGGAACCGAAGGCGGGAAAAGGACTGGATTTGGAGCTCTTTTTTTTTTTTTTTTTTTGCTGGCCAGAGCCTGGGGTAAGGAGTTCCTAGGGTGGCCGCAGACACACCACCAAAATAAACACGGAGACAAAAACACCGAGGACATGGATCAGAAGGAAAAAGAGGACCGTTTTCGTACAATTGCAGATACTCGTGTAGTCGTACAGATGCAAAATGATGATTCAAAAGTAATGTTAGCAGAATTACACTACACCTTGTGTGTGTGTGTGTGGAGAAAACGGACCTGCTGAATCGGATGTTCCAATGCTGACTGCAGGCGGGGCAATTTCGAGGTCGTGAACTACCTCCTTTATCTTTGAATCAGACTTCGACGGCACAAATGAATGAAAAGTTATGGGGCTAAATAAAGGAGGCTGTGCAAAAGCAGCCGAACGAGAAGAGGAACCAGAGAGACACGGCCAGTCTAGTGATCCCCCTGCCCTGCAACCTACATAGTAGCCAACAGTTAGACAAGTTGTTTTATGAGGCACCTCTCCCCGTCATTGGCGGTGGAAACACTGTACTGTACCACTAACAGTTTGCTGCCCTTTCATGACATGCAGATCTGCTGCCTGAGATAACTTCACTCTGCTTTATTTACAAGGCCTGGTCTTCCAATAGATTGAACCTCTCTGTTTGACCCTAGGGGGTGAAAAGCACTTTTTCTTTTGTTGGTTCCAATACATAAATATAAAACACAACCCCTGTGTAAGGCCAGTTTGGGACATTTTGCTTTGGCCTGAAGTGGTACATCAAATGCCCCTTCAAATTCACTCCGCTCGAGAAGATGGAAAGTACCCAATGTTATAGTGAGAGGTCAAAAATATATATCTTACAAGCAACTTTCCCCCTCCCTGACAGCAAAGTACAGTCACCACAGAATAGGTAAAACACTAAGTACCCATGTTAGTCCTGGGGGTGGGGACACAATATTTGCAGTTGGGCAGTTCCTTTATTCAGAATGTCTCAAAATGTGCAAGTTTCTGGGTTCTCTAGAACTCTTCATTAGAGTAGAAGGAGCAGAAAAATTTGATTTTTTTTTTTAATTGTAGGGCATGTCCAACAATTAGACCAAATTGTTCTTTTATCCATGAAGCCTTCAGTTACATTCAGGATAAGAATGGAAATTACGGACTGTGTGAACTCTGGTAGGTGTTTGTTATGTGACTTTAAGTCAGAAATCATATAGCAACCCTAACAGAGGTTTCAAGGTAAGTGAGATATTTAAGGAGTGTTTTACCAGTTCTGCACCCCTCAGGGAGTTTCCATGGCTGAGTGAGCATTCAAATCCAGGTCTCCAGAGTCCTGTCTGTCACTTTGTCCATTACAACATATTTGGTATCCCTGGAAGGTATACAGGTATCAAATTACACCTATCAAGGAACATTGGAATGTAGAGACAGTTCTGGATCTCTTTCTGGAACATAAAGTCTTGACTGTAGCTCAGACCTACGGTATATGTTGCTTTGAGAAAAAATGCTGTTTCTTCAGTCAGCAAGGAACAGAAGCATAGAGAAACATAGTGATCTTTGTGTAAGCAAAACTAGAGATTAAATATTAGGTGATGCAATAGTTTAAAAAGTCCATTGAGCCCAAATTGTGATTATTGCCTAGTGGTAGGAGGAACGGAGCCCTTACTGCAGGTCCACTTAGGGTAGTCCAAAGTTATCTTCCTCTGTTTCAAACAATTTGTAGCCTTTTTGTTACAATCAAAACCTGCTATCTGAAGCAGCTGCCTCAGGGTGCCTGATGGTAGGTCCAGCTCTGCACTGAGGTCCACCAACTGGAGTTAGTGCTGAAACACTGTGTGAGTCATGTGCAAAATCTGGAATCAGGATTGAGTGATACCTCTATAAAAATAATAAGTGTGTGCCTTGAAGTCGATTTCTAATTATTATTTACCCAAGGTTTCCTAGATAGAGAATCCACCGAAGTGGTTTACAATTCCCTTTTTCTGGGAGCGTTCTGGGACTGTGCAGCTTGCCTGTGACTTCACAGGCTGGCTCTTCCAACAGGGAACAGGTGGGGGAAATTTAACTCCCAACCTCTGGCTCCACAGCCAGATACCTAAACCAAATATCATTACAAGTCAAGTTTTTTAGTTCTCCTGGAATCTTTGTCAGTTTGGGCACTGAAGGCAGAAAACAGATCCTCAGAGAGGCAGCTATAAATTTGGTATTGCCTTTGTGCATGTACTTTGCTCAAGGATTTGTGATTAGAAAACAACTCAGCTCACAAATCCAAGATGGAACATTTGTTGCACTCCCCTTTTCTGTTACTGATGTTCTGCTCTCCACAAGCTTCAAAGGCAAGGTAAGCTGAAAAAACACAAGCTGAGTCTAGAATCAGGGCAAGGCAGAGGTTTAGTAAACAGAATCCTACTAGAGATCCAGAGGTGAAATCCAAGAGAATCCAGATAAGTTGTATCAAAAAACAAACAAGGCGAGTCCAAGAACCATAGTCAAGCAATCCAAAAGCCACAAAGAGTCAGCTTCAGGGTCAAGCCACATAACAGGTAGCATCTGGAACAACAAGAAACATTATGACTAGCAAAACTCCCCGTCCAAGACTGAGCTCCTGGAGCCCACCCAGTGTTCAGCTGTAGGCATGTGGCCAGCTGGGAAAGAAACTCAGCTGCAAGATTTGGCCCACTAGTCTCCCTGCAAACATGGCCTTTCCTTCTGTTTTCCAGGAGGCCTCTGCTCCTGAGGAGTCTTTGTCACAAGCTGAGCACTTTGCCTGTGGCTTCTGTCTTTATCCTGCAGTATTCTCATGAGTGGAATGGCAGCTCACCCTCTCCCTCTGACTCAAGTAATCAAGTTATCTTTTTTGGGAGTTTAGCCTTCTGGACTGCCACAGGCACAATATCCAACAGTTCTCCCCTTCTATTACATTTGGGTGGGTGGGGGCTGGCTCATCCTCAGTGGAGAATTCATATGGTAGATCCATGACACTTAATGAGAAAGGTGTGTGGAGTTTGCTGGGACCTGCATCTAAATCCCTCTTTTTTAAAAATTACTTTTCTTTGAAAACTTTCGCTGTAGGAAATCTTCAAAAAGAAAGAAAGAAATCCACCTCTCTGCTGAGGAATCTCTGTGTGAAGGACAGAAGGCTAGTGTGCCGTCCTCAAACCAAAATGTACAGGAGGAGACGTATGGATGTGCAGAGGGAGTGCTTATAGAGATAGAGGAGGAAGAAGCGAGAGAGGAGAAGGCGTTAGAAGTGTGTCTGGCGGAGGATAAAGGGGAGGAGCAAGATTTGATAGTGTGGGAGGAGGTTATAAAAGAGTGGAGTGATGCGCGGGAGTTCAGGGTGGAAACAGACCAGACACAGAGACACACGAGAGATTGCACGGTTCAGACAGAAGGCAGCAAAGTCGTTTCTAATGAGGTCTGTGATTTGACAAAAGATTTCCCTAACCTGAAGACCGGTGGAGGATTGCTCCCAAATCCAGGCTTACCGAGACAGGAGGGAAAGGGGGCTAGACCACTACAATGGACGGTGGTGGTCTACCCCCGCAACCAAGGTGGAGGGAGGAAAGTGGTTCATCCCAGTCCCTCTTTCAACAATCCACCTCTCGAAGGGGACTGGGCGAGACATCCCTGTTGCGGGACAGTATGCACGGTAAGGAGTACCCCCTTGAGGGTGATATCGGATCGCGAGCGTTTTGGTCCAGCCCCAATGTGAGAAGCGACTTGTTCACGCCAGAAGCTAAGATCCTAAGTTACAAGACTTTACCCGAATTGAGCTGTTTTGATCCGTTTAATTTAGTTGAAACAGAAGTTGATGTAAATAAAGTTGAACCAGTTGGATTTTTAAAACCGCCTCCGTCTCTTATTCCCACCAAAATGAGGGAACCGTCACCAACTTTTGAAGAACCTGATCACACTCTGTTGGACATTTTTTTTTCCTAAGGGTCAATTGCTAATCAAAAGCTTCCAACTAAGAGGGTCTCACCATGGACATCAACTGGAAATGAGGAGCACCATAATCCTACATTCTGCTCACAGTACAAAGTCATGCTAAAAATAAACCATACTTTCAGGATTAATAAAGCGGAGTGGAAAGTCACGGCTGTTGTTAGACAATTGGCAGTTTGGAACCATTTTATTTATTTATTTATTTATTTATTAGATTTGTATACTGCCTTGTTAGTGTGAAGCCCTATTCCGGGTGGTTTTCAACAAAATAATAAAACACAAAAATGAAATTAAAATAAAACCAATAAATGGATAAACCATTGTTAATCTACTACAAACCATCTAGAGAGGTATGCCTACCTTCTGCTCACCCATCTCTGAAATATTTCCAAAAGGATAGCTGTGTTCCATTTTTTTCAGGAAAAGAAATTCTTCAGGCAACTTAACAGAATGACGGGTTTATTATGGCATAAACTTTTGTGAATTAGAGTCCACTTGAAAGACTTAAATAAAAAGCTTGCATGAAAGATTGTCAAGGGTATGGACACATAAGAATTGGAGGTACAGGACTGTAAGCAGTGAGGACAGAGGGAAATTAAAGGCAAAGAAAGGATAGTTGATGGCAATAATTATATTAAATTATATTAACACATTATTATACACACGATTGCAAACTAAAATGCCAAAAGTGCAGTGATTGTCACCTTTACATTTGTCATTATCAAGAGTAGTTGCGTAGTACTGTTTAGATAAGCTAAACAACTCCTGTTGTGAGATAGAAATCTTTACCGCAATTCAAGCCACTGGAGATAGATAGGAACCTCTTGATTAATTCTTGCTGAGCTGTTTCTCCTTGGCAACTCTCTTTGAAGTTCTTTTGTACAGGAATGCCATCTTGATGTCAAAGACAAAGTATTTCAATTTCTTCTCCCTCCTCACTGATTATTTCTCCCATTTATGGATGGATGGAAGGAACTCCAAGCCCTGGAAACTTTTTTTTTAAGTTTCCAAGAGCCTTCTTGGTTATCCTTGGAAATCCATGTATCTTTCAAAACTTGGTAAATGAAACTGGTACTATGCAATTTACAATCTACAGAAAGATGATACTTAAGTGTTTTCAGATATAGCACTAAAACAACAGTGGACAAAGTATGGTCCTCTAGTTATTGTGGGACTGCAGAATTATATAAGGTAGCCTTTAAGAAGGTTGTATCCTCAAATTATGTTAATGTTATTGTTTGATTTATAGTTTTTCTGTAGACTATTGCACTCAAGTTGGTTATAGCACCATTTTGATAATGTGATTATGGGAAAGAAGTGAGTGGCTGTAGGGTTTTGCTTGTTTGTGCACTGCCCAGAGCAGTGTGGATTTAATAATTAGGCAGTATATACATTAAAATAAACAAACAAACTCACTCCCAGCAGCCTTAACTAAAGAGACTGTCAATATGGAACGCTGGGAGTTGCAATCCAACAACATCCTATGCTGAAACATCTTTGAAGTCAAACACAATTTCTGTGCAAGCTTTAAACAGCTCCCTGTAGCAAACAATACCAATGATGACTTGCATATTCCAATTTTTGATTTGGCACTTGCAGCATCTTTGTCACTTATTTCTTTTTGGTGGGGGGCAAGGGGTTAACTAATGACTTTTCCAACATAGCTAAAAGTAGACACTTTGGTAGACCTTTCAAAGTCCTGCAGAATAACTCCTGCCAAAGTAGCACCGGCTCCAACTTTAGTGTTGTGCTGTCTGGTGAATACAAAGGCTTCTCCACATAATCCAGAACCCATCAGTGATAGTACTGGCTCTTGGGTATGTCTCACTCTCTTGCCAAATTCTATCCAATTTTGTTTGCAGTATGTCCAACTAGTTATGCAGGTCTTTTTGTAGTATTGCTATTAGAGGGAAATGAATGTGGGTGGCCAGAAAACCTGCTTAAAAACTTCTCTCTTTTTTTTTTTAGTAGAAGATCTGTTTGGATTCTAGGCATACCTTTGTGGAAAACAAGATAGAATAGATTCTAACTAGGTCACTTGGTGTAGATCCTGCCAAATACCATATAGTCTCCTCGAGTACATTGTTTAAAAGTGTGCTGCTTTATATACCACCCCACAGCACTTAAAGCACAAACTGGGTACTTGATACATGGTATCAGGTGTTTGTTTGTTTTTATGTTGTAAACTGTTGTAATTTGCCTTGGAAGACTAACCTACATCCTAATCTGTCTCACTACCAACCATTAGCAGCAATATCTTTTGAGAAGATGTATAATTTTATTAAAGAAAATGTAAAGCATAAGTATTGACAGATTTGTTTCCATCAAGAGTCATATGGAATCATTTTAGGCTCTTTCCCAGTCTTTTGAATCAACAAGTGGGCAACATACAAAAGTTTATGTCAGGTAAAACGTAATAGAAGTTAAAATGCTACAGATTTAATTGCAAGAGACATGTTAACTAATCTGGAGACTCAGTACCTTATGGCTCAGGAGCCCTACTCCCTGCCTCAATAGGAAAATTAAGTAAATGGAGAAATATCCTAGTAACCTCTCTTGTTTGAGCGTGATCAAAATAAATGAAAACTGTATAAGGCCACAGAAGTGCCTCTGCAAGGTCTGCTTTTTTTTAAGATGGATATTGCATAGGAGAACTTGGGTTGGGTTTATCTAATTAAACTGGGTAATATATAAAAATGGTGGATCATTATGATTTGTTAATGAAGGAATCAAAAATAATAAGATAATTCACACTAAATTCTTCTGAAAATGAACAGAAGTCAATTGATATTAGTCTTTACAGTATTTGCAGGTTTTGGTATTGCAGCTTGGTGTTTTGTTAAGTGCTGTTAAATTAAATCCTATGATGATCCTACTAGGGTTTTCAAGGTATGTGACATACTTCAGGAATGGTTTTACCAGTGCCACCCACTACCTCCTTTGAGTCTGAATGGCTGAGCAGTATCTGAACCCAGGTCTATTGAGTCCTAATCCAGTACTGTATCCACTACATCACATTGGATTTGTGTTGACCTCTTATAAAACATATCTTGCATACACTGAATGAAATGTACACTGTACATGGATCTATTAAATGTCACCTTATTTATTTTTTCCCCAGCAGCTCAGTTCTTACAAGCTACTCTTGCTTATTGTATGTGCTAACAACATTGTTTAGCTTTTTTCAACCCTTGTTTCTTGACGAGATGCCAAACAAAACCCAAAGCAAACTGCTAATTTCTAGATAAGATTCAAATGTAATGGGGTACTGACCCTAACTCTGCTAGTTAATGAAACAAAAGAGAATGATTGTCAAGCCTACAAAGTCAACTTTCAGATATCACAAAACCAACCCAACAATACTTCCACACCATCAAATTTGGTCCCATATCAGCTTGAGAAAGAACTGACAAAAACTGATTCCAAGCCTTGTTCAATCAGTAACCATACTGCAAACTCATGACAGTGTGTGCTGATTGGCTGCGAGATTGCTGTTGACCACGTGCAGAAATAAAAAGATGCATTTCCAACTATGCTCAACACAAGGCGTTTCTGTGTTAATGTTGTATTGCGCCTTAATAAGAATGATCTGGGTTGACATTTGGGCAACAAGCTCCTATTGATTTAAATCAGCCTTGGGTAGCTCTATGTTTAGCCAAAACCATCTAATTTTAGCAGACTATTTGTAATGTCTGTAATAAAGGCTGAAAACTTTAAGAAGACTGCTTTCTAGACAGTGAATGTCTCGATTCATCCGTGTAATGGATGCAGGTATTTGAAGATCTGTTGGTGACAAACAAACCAGTGAGAGAGGAGAGATTTCACTCATTCACAAGAGCCTCCTCATATAAGGCTAAATGGCTGCAGTGCAGATACTATTGCTAGAAACATAATACCTAATTTATATTACAGGCTGTTCCGAAAAGCAAGCAAACACACTTCTGTTTCAGCCAGTGTTACTTCACAGCAGACTGTGATATAATTGATGTAGGACTGATTGCATTGTCTAGTCTTTAATTAGAACAATGATCAGCAATGAGAGCTGGACTGGGACTTTTTGCTCTTCTAGATGAATAACAAGATGAGGTCCCTTTCCATTCTGTGCAAAAAAGTTGACTAGCTTAGGGTGTCATAGGAGAAGTCATTTAGTGTCTGCCACTACAGTATTGGCTACCTGGAGTGATGACTCTACTCTGCCTAGTGGGCAAGCTGTCAGTGTTCTTTGTTTACACTCACTGAGTGAAACAGAAAGGTTGCAGGAGTTGCTCTAGGGCCACACTTCTACAGGGTGCTGAGCCTTTTTGGTGCCAGATGCTAGTTAATTTATTTGAATCTGAAAAATTGCATCTATGCACAATCTAGTGTTTGCATGTGGGAAAACTGTATTACAGAAATGGCAGAAATTTGACTGGAAAGTAAAATATATTGACATTCTTAACCTTTTATCTTCTTTAGTGGAAGAGAACAATCAGCCACATTTTTAAAGCTTTGACTCTAGAACTCTTTTGGCTCCTGAAGCCATATTCAAAATCAAGAGAATAACAAAATGCCGTCCTGTTCTATTCTGTTTCCAAATTTGGCTGGCTTAGGGAGTATGGGGCAGGCTGCATAGAACCTCGAGAATGCTACAAAATTAGCACATCTGAAACAGTGAACGTATGACTGAGTCTTAAGACATACTTTGCCTAAGCTTGTTCACCTAAGAATGATTCTGGAATCTGGTTCTTAGAAAATGTAGTGTTAAGCAACCTTTTGTCAAATGCAAGTTTAATGTTACCTGTAATAATAATGTCCAGATATCCTGTTTAATCTTGTCCTATTTCCCCCTTGATCATGTCAAGACATAGTAGGGGAATGTGTTGCTCTCCAGATTTTGTTGGACTACAATTTACATTAGAGAAGTGATGCATTGTTGTTAGGCCCACCTGGGGTAAGGAAAGGAAACTTAGAAACATTAGGTCCTTTGTATTAAACAATGTATGGCTGCAACTACATTGTCAAATACTACAGGATTTGCTGCAGGTGTAAAATGAAATACATTTGGGTTTTTTTGTTTTGTTTTTAACTGATCACATGACACAAAGGCTAGTCCAAATCAATCTGGCTTTTTTTTGCTCCCAATGTGGAGTTTGTTTCTCTGCTGCTGGGGGCTTCTACATTTTTCAACTTGGAATTATTCAAACAGACTTTTTCCTGTATGATCAGTTGTTTCGCTCTCCAAGAGGACATGAGAGTGGCTGTCGGCAGTTTTCTGGTGATGTACTAAACTGGGTGTGATGTTTTGAACAGCAGGAACACCTATCCCCTTCAATCCTTCCCCCTAGTTACCCCAAAGTATTTAAAAAATGTTTTTTTGAAAAACAAATTACTGAGTTTAGCGCTAGATTACCGTATCACTATATTGATATACTAGTTTTGGTGCTAGATAATCTCTGCATGAAAAAAGAAAGATAAAAATTGATATGAAAAGAAACAACTCCAACAAACTACAGCTGACTGCTTTGTTTCATCGGTATGTGTGCATGTGTTTGTACATTATGGAGAACTTTGGAGAACTGTACCTTTTCACTCGTGCCATGCAACACTTTAAACAGCCCCACTGGTTTACAAGAAACCATAAAAGGGGAGCCACGGATTGGCAGAGGTTGATATCAAAAGAAGGGTGGCTGTGGGCTATGGCACAGATCAAACCACATCAGATTAAAGGCCCAGTGTGGACACCAGCACCGAAACAATCCACAGTTTCTGTGTGACCTTTTAATCCAAAGTGAAGCATAAAATAGGCTGCAAATAAAGCAGAAGTGATTCGGTGTAGTTGCCAGTGTAATTTCAGCCTTAGTATCCCACAGAAAATTCAAATTTAATCTATGGGTGAAACTTAACAACATTGCATCACCTAAAATTAGAGTCACATTAGAATCCTGGGCCAAAACTAACAAAATGAATTTCAACAGGGACAAATGTAAGGTCCTAACTGCACAGATATAGGATGGAAGACACCTGGTTAGACAACAGTACCTGTGAAAGGGATCTAGGAGTCTTGGTAGAGCACAAACTTAACATGAGTCAGCAGTGTGATGCGGCTGCCAAGAAAGCCAATGCAATTCTTGGTTGCATCAATAGGAGTATAGTGTCTAGATCAAGGGAAGTGATAGTACCACTCTATTCTGCTTTGGTCAGATCTCACCTGGAGTATTGTGTCCAGTTCTGGGCACCTCAATTCAAGAAGGATGTTGACAACCTGGAACGTGTCCAGAGGAGGGTGACCAAAATGGTCAAAGGTCTGGAAGCCATGTCCTATGAGGAGCGGCTTAGGGAACTGGGAATGTTTAGCCTTACAAAAAGAAGGTTAAGAGGGGACATGATAGCCATGTTTAAATATTTGAAGGAATGTCATGTGGAGGAAGGGACTGGTTTGTTTTCCACGGCTCCAGACACTAGGACAAGGAGCAATGGTTTCAAACTACAGGAAAAGAGATTCCACCTGAATCTCAGGAAGAACTTCCTGACAGTCAGAGCTGGTCGGCAGTGGAATATGCTGCCTCACAGTGTGGTGGAGTCTCCTTCTTTGGAGGTTTTTAAGCAGAGACTGGATAGCCATCTGTTGGGAGTGCTTTGATGGTGTTCCTGCATGGCAGGGGGTTGGACTCAATGGCCTGTGTGGTCTCTTCCAACTCTGTGATTCTATGATTCTATGATACGACTTGTTCTTTTGTCTATTGCATTGCTCCCCCACCACACCTTGGAACAACATACAGACAAGAGGGACTTAAGGTTAGCCTTCATCCCAGCTACCAGCCTGCCTCCCATTCACTCTCACTCCTGCTGCTTGTTTTTAAAATCTCACCTGATGAAGGGTAAGTGTTCTTGACTGCTTGTGCGTTTTTATATCATTCTGAATATGTTTTGCATAATATTGGTTAATCTATACACCTGAATATGCAATTTGGAATGTATAAAACATGTTGCTTTGTAATATTCTGAATAAAACACAGATCAGGGGAAAAAATTGGTAAAGGTTATTTTGTAAACTAACAAAACCGGGACCTACATATCTTCCTTTGGGTCCATTACAGAAATATCCATGTTTCTAGTTCCTGCCAGCATGATGGATCTTGATGGTGGACCTGAGAGTGGAAATTGACAGGCCAATTCTAATGCTCAGGCAAATCTGCATGAGTAGAGGCACTGCTCCACATAACCTGGTTCTGAAATTTAGGTCTGTAAAGATGAGCACCAACACTTTGAATTGAGCAGGAAAAACATAGGAACAATCCTTGCAAACAATGTGACAACTTTTATAATTAGCGGTGTTTATTGCTGTTTGCATTATTTTATATTGTAATCTAGAGCAGCAAGAAGGCAGTGGCCAAAATCCAATTGGCAATTTACACTTGCATAAATTGTGGCAGCAAATTGGCACTAATTATTTAAGTGCTGTTTGCATTCCTGGCTTTGTGCCCAATCACACAATAAGGCACCTGTGGAGGAATTTATTTATTTATTTATTTATTACATTTATAGCCCACCCATCTAGTCATATAGACTACTCTGGGCGGGTAACAACATATCATCTAACAATTTAACAATTTAAAATCATAACAATATATTACTAAATAAACAATGATCCAAGATGGAAGAAAACACAAAATAACAAAAATTCAGACGGTGGGTGGAGGGAAGGCTTGCTTAAACAGCCAGGTTTTCAGTTGGCATTTAAAGATGCCCAGCGACGGTGCCTTTCTTCAGTTTGGTTGATCCACTAATTGCAGCTATAATCCACATAATCCACATAATGCAACTATGCCTTGTTATTTGGCAATTTGCCACTGTGACACAAACATAAATCAATAAGTGAATTCTGGCCAATATATGCTATGGACAAGTTGGGTTTGTGAAATGAGTTTCACTGGCTGTTTCTGATCTACTTATACATAAATACAGCAAACATGTTTACTATATGGAAATGTGGAGAAGCCTTTCCTTTTGTGAAGATCTGGTCAAAAGAACGCATGGCAGAAAACAAATTACACTATACTTTTGGTAAAACAGATGACTAAACAGCCAAATAATTTTTGTTGTTGTTCTTAAAGCTACTACACATTAAGATAGTAATCTGAATTGACTCCTGATGTTTAGATTAACAATCAAGGAAGTATAAAAGTATTTAGATATTATGAAAAGTTAATATTTTATGGTGACGATGCACAGTGAATTATATTGGATTTCCCTGCCCTTATTAGCATTTTTGGGAGTGCAACTCAGAGTATGTCATTATTGGACTAAATCTAATTATTAGTCTCAACTAGAGCAGACCCAGTGAATCAGTGGAATTAATTAATGCAATGACTGTGGCTGAGACTAACCACTGGATCTAATCTGTTTTTACTATTATTATGACTAGTTTCCTATGTGTAAGCAAGTTTTTCTGAAACATTGGTAGTTTTTTGAAACATACAAAGAATGATAATAATTTCAGATACATTTAACTGTTTGGTTCTTTCAATAAAAATCTCCAAGTAACCCTTAACTGTAAGAAATTAGCATACATGGTAAAAGAAACACAGAGAATTGATTTTGACAGTGCAAAATGGTTACAGCTTCTGGTGTAGAATGCTCTGGGAACATCCAGCTTCAGTGAATTCTCATTCCTTTTTGAACTGAGAGGCGCTTGCAAAACTGGTATACAATTTAAAAAACCTGATGGACACCTTTCATGCATTTTAGTATTTGTAATACATCCAATCGTTATTCATTGGGATTGCTGATCACATGCACCAGCCTTGGTAAGATGAAGAGGGGGGTCATAGCTGAGTGGCAAAACAGATGTTTTATATGCAGAAGTTCTCAAATTTAATTCCTGGCTTCTCTACTGTAAAGGAACCAGATAATAGAGGATGGTAACAATTATTTAGGAGTCTGGAAAATTGCTTTTAAGATGAATGAAAATAGTGGCATGCTGGAACCATCCATAATGAACAGTAGCATCATCCTGCCACTGCTCAGTTATATATGACTTCAGTGTGTTATTATAGTCATTTATCTTAAAAGTAAATTTTTTAGCTCTGTTCTGCATGAGACATAATTTGCAGAGCTTGGGAAAGTTAAATTTATGGATAGCAACTCCCAGAATCCTGCGGTCACTAGTTATACTGACTGCAGCATTCTGGAAGTTGCTGCCCCCCCAAAAGTAACTTTTCCAGACCATATAGACAATATTAGATTAAATGAACAAATATGCTAATCTATCCTCCCAAATGACTTAATTTTCATTGTTTTTTTTGTTTAACTTGTACCTTTCTTTAAAATAAATCAAATTATAAGATCAGTTCATTTATGCTGTGAAAATGTTTCACAACTGTAGTGGCATAGCCAGAAAGAGTCTGCTTCTGCTGGTTTATTTCTTTTCTTTGAAAAGACTATGGGACCTATGGTCTGATCCTAGAACCTCATTCATTGTAGGTGAAAGAACATCTTGAGATGCTTACAGTCCAAACTATTAGGCTTAAGAAGTCAAAATAAGGACATTGGAGCTGAAATCCTATACACACTACCTGCTAGAAAGACCTACTAAAGTTAATGGAACTTACTTTTCAGTAGATACTATACTTGGTGCTTCACTAGTCTCACTGGCTGCAATTAGTGGATCAACCAAACTGAAGAAAGGCACCAAAACCACAACCCATGCATGAAAATTCTGCACCTGGGATTAACCCTAGCAATGGATCTGCTCATTGGGAGCATGTAATCCCATGCATTTCTCCAATTGAGCAGTCCGCTGACCCAACCATTGTCAGCATTATATGTTTATGGACATAATTGCTCTGAATACACCTAATCTCTTCTGATCTTGGAAACTAAGCAAGATCAGAATGTCTAAAGTATTGAGCATGTTTACTAGGAAATACCAGGGATCTCCAGGTAAACTCCTGTGTGAAAACCTGGATAGCTGCTGCCAGTTATAGTTGATGGTACTAACTGGTATTGCATTGGATCAACTGATGGTTTGACTGAGAAGACAGAACTGGGAAGACATAGGAAGGCAGATGCCTATGTTCATATGTTGTGTGGCTTGAACTTCAAAGCTTGGGATGGTGGGGAGTGGGTGGAATATTTGGTTTATAATTTCAATCTGCCTGACTCAGCATGGTAAATGGTAAAGTGTTGTGTGAGTTCCAGTCCAAAATATGGAAGTCCAAAACCTCTCTGTTCATACTGCAAGGAAAGAAGAGCCCAGAGCCTCAGAGAATATGGTTTCAGTTAGTCTTGAACCAAAACAAATATTTTTCAAAAATCAAATGCTTCCCTATTTTTGTCACAGGACTTAAAGAAACTGTAATCTACTGAAAAACTTTCTCCCCCCTAGATAAGAGAAACCCTATGTAAGTATGCACTAATGCAATAGAGAAAGATTTGATTAAAATAAGTACTATAATAACATCTTATCGGAATGCAGAATGAAGACAAATTTGGTTAATGCAGAGACAGGTTTAAAGCACTGGAAATACAGATAATGCTGATGAACTTTTCACCCTTCAACAACAACCTTTTAGCTGAGTAGAGCTCTTGTTTTGAGGAGGAGGAAGAAATATCCTGTTTTCCCATTACTGTTGAAACAGGCAATACTTAAAAAAAAAATCTGGCAGCAAAGAGAAAAGCAAGGTTGGGTTGCCTCTAAAAATACTGTTAGAGAAATGTCTAAAAATGTACTTTATTCTTAAATATTTAGAACACATAAACATTAAATAAATACCTTGCTTAGCAAGGGCATGCGAATGGTGACATGTTGTATGAAAGAAATTAAAACGAGCAAAGGAATAATAAACCAGAGAAGTAACAGCTATGTGAACTGTATACAGAAATATCCATAACAGTGCAAAACACAGTGCCTTAACAATAGGCAAGAAATAAACGGGACACAGCTATTCATAATTTTGCATAATTACTGAATGAATAGATATGTTTAAGTGGGACCAGACAGCAGAATGCCAACCTATTTCTGCTCTTTCTGATTAAAGAACCTCTTGTCTAGGGCCAGGCAGAATGCAGCCCTGAGGCCACATATGGCCTCGCCAAGACTGTTCCTGTGGCCAGGTTTTTCCACCAAAAAGGTGAAATGTAGCTGCTAGAAACTGCCAGCTGTGGCAGTTCATTGTTTGAATAGGTCACAGGCTCTGTGCACCAGTTAACATCCCAAAGTAACCATTTTTCATAACTGGAAGTAGACGCCAGCTTTAGCCTCTGCTTCTGCAGTTTTGATGATCAGTGCATCCCTGGGGGAGAATTAGGATAAACTCCTCTGGGAGAAAATTGGTGCCTGGACTGGTGCAAGTTGCTCTAGTGCTTGTGAAAATGAGGTATGTGAGGCCCCTATTTTCTGTGCAGATCATTTGAATCCTTATATTGTGATCCTGCATCAGTCTACTCAGAATTTAGCCCCACAAAATTCTGTGGGATTTCCCCCCCAAGAAAGTAAGTGTAAGGATCAAGTATAAATGTCTTTTTACCAGGGCCTATGTTATACAGTGTTTCACAGCAGAGGATTTACAGCTTTGTTCTTTTTATTTGTTTTACTGCAATAAGAAAAAAATAGGTGTGATCCGACAAACCACTGTATTAGTGCATACGAATGAATGAATGCATACGAATATGAACTGTTAGACATTAGAAAGATCAGACAAGGGCCTCCTTATTACAATCTGTAAAAATTGCTTTGAACAAGGGTGGGAAATATGAAGCTTTCCTTATGTTGTTGGATTGCAATTCCCATCATCCCTCATCATTGCCTGGGCTACTTGGGGTTGATGGAACTTGTCCTCCAGAAACATCTAGAGACCCACACATTCCCCATCCTCAAGCGAGAGTATACCTTTGAATCAAATCTTCATCAGTGTCCTATATGGAGCTTTGCATATAATAAGATTTATTAATATGGTACCCTCCAGATGTGTTGGACTACAGCTTCCAACATCCTCACCTGCCTTCCCACACCAGCATTGGCTGTGAGTTTGGATGTTGGGAATTGCTATCTCAACATGTTCTGAAGGCATTAAGTGAGAGAAGATGGTCACCCAAGTGTTGAGGAATGTTCTGCCCTCTGGAGCAGTTTCCAACAGAAAAGTGAAGACCACCTTCACGTTAAGACTTCATAAACATATTGGGGGCATTGAATCAATGCATATGTGTCGACTTTAGTGAACCTCTCCTATTCTGGTTGACATGGATTGCCTCAGCTGCTTATACTTTTATTAATTGACACCAGCAGGATCTATCTACTATTCTTGGCATGAATGGTCAATTGTATATCATTCAAGTTCTTTTACTAGGTTTACACACTATGCTTTTGTGTTGCTCAGCTCTCCTTTATGTTTATTTGTGTATCAGGGTTATAAGTCATTGACTTGCTCCTGCCTGGTCTACCAGAAACATAGCTTCCAAATTTGCTAAAATTTTCTTCAGATGATGATGATAAACCATTGTTATCACTCATGGTGAAGTAAACAAAGAAAAATGAGCCCAAGTGACATGAGCTTGTCTAATTCTGTAAGCTTTATTCATCACCATTAATTTTATGCACAGAAGTAGTTATTGCATATAAATATTTTTCTGCATAAAATTAGCATATACCATTTTATGGAAGCTGGGGGCTTTTGACCTCTTTTTTGGGAGAGGCACATCCTGATGGCCACTTCCAGCAGATATGTTGGAGTGTGACAAGTTGCTGAATAGGAAATTTCTTAGGGAACCTCACTTTTGACAAACTGTGGGAATCTCTCAGCCAGAGCATTCACAGGCTCTGGAAAAAGGTTTAACTGGCATGCAGTCTGGACTTTTGGAACTGAATTTTAAATTTAACTGGTAAGATGGACTCTCTCCAGCCATTTCCAAAAGAGCCTCAAGGAAACCAAAGAAAAACTGAGAAAGAGAGCAATCGTCATTCCTTAAAAGGGTAGCCAAAATCAGAGCCATTAGTTGGCATTCAAAGAGTTTAGCTGAAATACTTCAACACATTTGAGATGGCTCCATGCTTGCTAAGTCCACATGGAAATGAGTCACCAAGCATATTATTTTATTACACTTGCTTGGCAAGCACTCTCAAACTTGTAATCCTGTTCTGTAAGATCTCTCTGTGCAACACATTGTCTTGCATTTCCAAAATCCAACATTATGTGAATATAGGAAAGAAGCTAGAGCAGAAATTACTGCTCTATAATTACTACAGTAGCCTAAGTAGGTTCTATACCACATTATTCTAGGAATGGATTTCAGTGCAGAACCTCAGTACTCAAAGAGTGCTCACCAGTGGTACCTCCCCAGCCTAGAACAAGGTGGTAAGCAGTGTGCAGTAAGAGTCTATCTGGGGCTAGTGTTGTCGTTTAACATCTTTATAAATAACTTGAGTTAAGAAATAGAGAAGATCTCATTAAATTACACCAGCCTGGGAGGGATAGCTAATACCTTGGAAGATAGAATCAGGATTCATGATTATCTTAACAGTTTAGAGAACTAGATCAAAACAAACAACATGAATTTTAAGAGGAGTAAATGGGAAATTCTCTATGGGCAGCAGGAGGAAAAAATAAAATGTACTAATATTGGTTGTGTGACACCTGCCTTGGCAGTTGTACTTGTAAAAAAGACCTAGAGGTATTAGTAGACTACTTGCAAGACTTTAGTTAACAGTGTAACGTGGCAGCAAAAAAAAGTCAATGCATCCATCTGCATCAGAAGAAATTTAGTGTCCAGATCAAGGGAATTAATACTACTGTTGTATTCTGGTTTGGTCAAACCTCACTTGGAGTACTGTAACCAGTTCTAGATGCCATACTTTAGGAATGATGTTTAACAGCTAGAATATGTACAGTCTTTCAGAGCAATGAGACCAAACAATGCCCTATGACAACTAAAGAGATGGATATGTTAGTAGTAGGCTTGCATAGCACCTGTCAAAATGATTATCCCTCCCCACACCCTCCTCTGTACCCCATCCCATCCCACTTTGACCCCCCAACCTTTACTCTCCACCCCAATATACAACCCTTACCCAACCTTGTTCCCCATCCCTTCTTCTAAAGATACAGTTATGGGGTATGTTTGGCATGGTGCTGTCTAAAAAAATCCTTACTAAAGTGTTGCTTAATTCTCACCCCACAGGAGGATGCTCCAAATGATGATGATGATGATAACCCCCCTGCAGGAATATACAGACTGTAAATGCTTCATGCATTTCATGTATTTTGGCCAATCCTGAGGATCAGACTGATGTTTCCCTGCTCCTGGCCGGTTAATAAAGATTATTTATTGCACTATGCTGTGTTCATATTTGTGTTAACCACTAAGATGGCTACACAGGGGGAAATTCTACATGATATATATTATACACTGGTAGTTTTGGTGGCATAACACCTTTATTTAGGGAGGCCAAAAAGCAGATCAAAACATTGAGGACAGGGGATGTTTCTCAATGGCTTTCAGACTAGGATGCTTATACATTGTATGGGCCAGCCAGACTTCGATTTAAAAGAAATAAGACCATTGTATCTGTAGTGGATGCTCAATGGCAGGCAGACTTGGTCAATATGTGACAATAATCTCAGCATAATAAGGGTTACAAATACATCCTAACAATTATTAACAATAATTAACAATTATTAATATCCTCTCCAAAAATGCTTGGGCAAGTGCTCTGAAAGACAAGACAGGCAATGAGGTGTCCAAAGCTTTTGATTCTATTTTTAACAAGATGGTAGAAAACCTGACAAATTACAAACAGATAGGAGTGTTGAATTTCTAAACAAACAAATCCAGTGTTTATACATTCTGAAACTTTTCACGGTGCATTGTCTTAGTATTAAATCTGCTAAGATTAGCAGATCTGTTGTCTATGCTTATGTATGAGGGTCACCTGAAACTGGTTAGTTTCCTGTGAAAGAAGTAGTGATAGGAAGGCTATATGACCTCACCCAGTTTTTATGGATATCAGGAAAAGGAATAAACAGATGATGAGCCAAGCTCTCTTATCGTAGGAAACAGCATGGAAAATAATGATGCAAAGAACGATAGCTTTGAGAAAATGCATTTATTGACCAGAGCCTGTTTTCCCTGCCCATAACGTTCGAGCCCCCTGAAGCATCTGGGACAATGATAATGCGGAAACAACCACTTTAAGAAAAACTTTTATTCATAATTTTACAGTGGGCGGTAAAAGAAATGTAGTGTAAGGTCTGTTATTGATGACCTTTGACACATGTTTTTAAAAGGGTTCATCAGACTTTCTTAGCACTTGTTTCAACAGTCTATATGCCCTGTGAGATCTGCCTATTTTGGTGATGATTATTAAGGTCTGATCAATATCTCTCAGTGTCAGGAAAAGTGTATTACAGCTATGACCTATTAGAATAACAAGGTGAAGCATTTTTAAAAACAGATTTTTCCACATAGTGTTCGCAGCATTCTTGAAAGGTTATGTTCATCCCAGGAAAAACTGGTATGTGCTTCTTAGCCTGGTGCTTGTATGTGGCAACTCTCACACTCATCTTTCAGATATTCAGCCAGACAGGGCTTCAGGACTCCATAAATGCCAGCCCTCACAATGCAGGAGTGTCTCTTACTTCTAGTTGAAGAATATTGCTTAAAGCTCTATGGGTTGATTCCTGAAAAATCAAAATGGGTTTTAACAAACAAACACAATTATCATATATAGCATGCCACTGGCACCACCCTTTCACAAATAATTACATACCTGTATTTCACTGGAAGGACAGATCCTGAAGCTGAGGCTCCAATACTTTGGCCATCTCATGAGAAGAGAAGACTCCCTGGAAAAGACCCTGATGTTGGGAAAGTGTGAAGGCAAGAGGAGAAGGGGACGAAAGAGGACGAGATGGTTGGACAGTGTCACCGAAGCTACCAACATGAATTTGACCCAACTCCAGGAGGCAGTGGAAGACAGGAGGGCCTGGCGTGCTCTGGTCCATGGGGTCACGAAGAGTTGGACACGACTTAAAGACTAAACAACAACAATTTCAGAATTTCCTGCTGAGACCATCTTCCACAAAATTTATTCCAGTGACCACCTGTTTTTTGGGACAGATGGATTTTGAGTATCTGTGCTACACATCTCTGTCTCTTGTAACAGCATAATGTATTCTATATCGTTTTGCAATCTTTGAAACCATCCCACACACCCACACAAAACCAACAATACATGGGAAAAGAACAAATCAAAGGCTTTTCTTACCGGTGTTACAGGATTCCCTGTGTAAAAGAGCTCTCCAATATTATGCCACCTTCCAGAGCTTTCAGGCTCTTTCAGAAGTTGTCATGATATTGGCGGAATATTCTCAATGTCAGAATCTGTGTTCATTTCAGCCACCCACACTCTCCCAAAGAGCCACAGGCCCCCGCCCTCCCCTGGAGGATGGGTCTTGGGGTGGGCCTTCCACCTGGGGTTGAGGTCAAGGTGCTGGGGATGGGGAACAAGGTTGGGTGGGGGTTGAGTTTTGGGGTGGGGGATAAACTTTGGGGGGGTCAAAGTGGGATGGGGTGCAGGGTAGCTACTCTACTACTGACTTGTATTTGTTCAGGAAAGTTAAATGCTTCGCTTGTCATATTTGTCTGCTCTGGAATAGACTTTATTGTACCATGAAAAATATCACAGTATAGTAAGAATCAGGACTGTACCTTATAAGTATTATCTCTCTCTCACTAGGAGCTGCTTTAAAGATATATAGGGCATATGTTTCTAGGAGTGTGGGATAGTTAGCCATGTTACCCTATTGGCACAAAGACAATGAATAATCTTGTAGTGCCTTAAAGACTAACAAACTTTATTTGGAATAGGTCTTGTAGATTGCAGTACACTTCGTCAGATGCCGGGGGCTACACTTAAGGAATGCTTGTGCCCAATAAATCTTCTTAGTGTTTGAAATGCTAGGAGACTCTTTACAGGTTTTCATGCAAATAGATTAATATGGCTAACTCCACCCCACCTGGCCATCAGATATATGTGGCTGACCTTGAAGGCAGTCGCTAATGAAAGAAGGGTGTATAGGAGAACTAGAGAAGCATAACAATTCCTTGGAACATCAGGTCTGGGACTTGCCTGCTCTTGTGTACACAGAAAAGGGCTGCTGGAGAAAAAGGCCTGAAAAAAGAGTGCAGATTCTCTGCAGGAACACAGAAATGAGAAGGAGATGAAGCAGAGTAAGAAACTAAGTCAGATATACTAAATTCATGAGAGAGTCTTCTACAGTCCTACCAGCTTCCCCACCACCAGGGACGTTGGCAAGTCTTTGGGTCTGAATTTCAAGTCTGAGTCCGAGTCTTTGGTATCAAGTACTGAGTCCCAAGCACCAAGCCTGAGTCCCTATTAAAAACAAGGCTTTTTGTTTTGTTTTTTTGTTTCTGCCCAGAAGAAAGGAAGGGGTGGGTAGATTCTGAGTCACAAGTCGGATCTGAGTCATTGGGAAAAAAAACAAGTTGAGTCCAAGTTGAGTCACCCGTGTGACTTAAGTTCGACTCGACAGTGAGTCCCATGACTCAAGTCCCCATCCCTACCACCATACACACTCTGGTTAGGATTTTAGATCCTCACTCCTGTTGTGGTTTCTTTAGTACTCAGGCAAAGTAATGCAGGGTAGTCTCTATAGCAAGCTGCTAGATTGACTCCCCTATCTCTCTTGGCACTCTGCATAGCATTCTGAATGTAATTTTCTTTCTTGTTGACAGTGACCTCTACCCTTCAAGGCAGTCCTGAGTTATGTAAATAATACCCACATCAAAAGCCCTGAATAAGAAGAGGGAAAAACAATACCCTAGGTTTTATTCTCAAAAGAAAGGCTGTAACTATTTTTATGAAATCTTTTGGCACAGTGTAAGTTAGGGAGCCTGGTCTTCAGTTTATACACTGTAGGTCACAAGCATAGAAGGTCAAATAGAGATATACTTAATTGATTTACAGAGTACAGACTATAGTACCTCACCCCACAGTGTCTAAATTCAAAGGTAGTTTGCAGTAACTGGACTAGTGATCAAGTTTTCCATTTCGCAAAGATTACTTAATACATCCATATAGATTCTGTATGATGTAGCAATATAATTTATAAAATTATTGGGAAGGGCATGTGAATGTGAATTTCCCATTAGTACATAACTAAGGTGTTATGTGGTTGAAAAAGGGATGTTCAATTTTTGTGTGCTAAGGGATCATAATCATCTTAGAACTGCAGAGCTGTAAAGGACCCTGTGGATCATTGAGTCCAACCTCTATCAAAGAGGCTCAGTGGGGAATCAAACTCCCAACAGCAGCCTAAAACACTGAGCTATCCAGCAGTTCTCATATTTTGTAACTAAAAGCTCCCTCAGGCAGCTTGCTCTATGGATGAACTGCCTCGTGCTAATTTAATTAATTGTTTGAAGTGTAGTGTAGAGATTAAACCAGAATTATGAAATAATTTATGGAAGTACATTCAGATAGTCAAGACTGAGCTGACCCCCTTTTTTATTACTGGTGCTTACACAACTACCCTTCTGTTTTGCAATAGCTGAACAGCTATTGGTCTTTGTTAGTGTGGATCACTGAATTTCTGCAGATCTGGGCTTTGTCTTGTCTCTAATGCATGTACATATGAATGACACTTTTTCCAGCTCTGACATACCAATGAATATTAATGAGCCATGTAATGTCCTGCCTCACACAGCACTAATGAAACAGTATAAAAATCTTAATACGCTGTAATCTTGCCGCCTGTCATCTACCTCCTTTTTCTTAACTTTGTCCAAAGAAGCAGTCGTCACACTCAATTCTTCTAATAAAACTGGTTTATTGTTTAACATATCTTCATAAATTTTTGAGTCTTGTTTCTCATAATCCAAATTCAACAATAAATCATAAGTCTTAACATTATTAAAACTGGGTATCTCTTCATGGTATGACAACGGGGAATAACTAGTAACACCGTGAGACCACTTAGGTTTGGCACTCATCAACTCTGACGTGTTCTCTTCCCACTTCAATTTTGCAGATTGAACATCAAACCTTCTTGGCGTTCCCCCTTTATCAAGCCATGAACCGTTCTCTGTTGGGGTCTGAAGGGGCTGGGCCCATGGGATGTTTCCGGACTCACTATACATTTCTGCCTTTCTCTTCTCTGTTCTTCCCTTTTTACCCAGGCTTTGAACTCTTTCCTTTGCTTTCTCTCCTCTGTCCCCCCCCCCCCCCCCAAGTAAGGTGGCTTTCTATACATCTGTCATCTCCATTCCTTTTCAGCGTACTCACGGGGCACTTTGAATTCCACCCACTCTCCTGTCCAAGGGTCTTCTTGGATCAACTCTACAAGCTCTTCTTTCTCCTCTCTTCCCCAACATGCTTCTACCTCTCCCCCTCCTTCTTCCCCCTTTTTATCTTCCTATTTTCCTGCCTGATTTGCGCCCCCTTCAGTCTCTTCCTTTATTTCTAATTTACTTAATTCCCTTTCTATAACTCCCATCTCTTGCTCTTCTGTCTTTGTTTGAGAGTCGGACGGTACACTCTCCTGATCCTGGTTGAGGTGACTCTTCGCCTCACATACGCACTATGCCTCACATTTCCAGTCCAGTATAACTTTGTTGGAGCACAGGAAAATGCCTTATACCAGTGGTTCCCAACCTTGGCTAATCCAGTTGTTCTTGGATTGCAGCTCCCAGAAACCCCAGCAGCACAGCTGTGATAAAAGTTTCTGGGAGTTGCAGTTCAAGAATACCGGGTTACCTAAGGTGGGGAACCACTGCCTTATACTGATCCTTAGTCTATCTGAGTATGTTATGCGCAGTCAAGTCGAACCCAATTTACAGCAAGCATAACCAGGTATTAAAGGTGAGATATTTAATTGTCATTAAATGTAATCCAATTTATGGTGACCCTACTAGGTTTTAATCTGATTTGTTTTAATCATTGTGAGCTGCCTTGGGTCCTCTCACCAGGAGAAAGTCAACCTAGTAATGAAAGAGACAAACAAAATAAATAGCCCTTCAGAATTTCAGGCCAGGCATTTTAGAGATGCCAGGGATTGGCCCTTGGATCGTACTGTGTTTTCCCGAAAAAAAGACAGGGTCTTATATTAATTTTTGCTCCAAAAAAATGCATTAGGCCTTATTTTCAGGGGATGTTTTATTTTTTTTCCATGTACAACAATCTACATTTATTCAAATACAGTCATGTCATCTTCTGATTGCTGCACAATGGTGGAGGGCGGGGTTTCACTTAACTAGGGCTTATTCTTGGGGTAGGGCTTATATTACGAGCATCCTGAAAAACCATACTAGGGCTTATCTTCAGGTTAGGTCTTATTTTTGGGGAAACAGGGTATGTATGCAAAGCATGTATCTTGCTTCTGAGCTACTATGCCCACCCCATCCCACCCCAGTTTCACCCACTTCATTATCCAAATCTTTGTTACATTTCATTGACTTCAGATATACTCTGATGTCGGTGCAACCCCATGTCCACTTATCTGTGAGTAATAAACCACAGTGAACTTGATGGAGTTGACTTCTAATAAGAAATGTGTAGGAATGTACTGCCAAGTATTCAGATAGTTACGTATTTTCTCTTTGGGAGTTCTTCATAATATGACATATACAGTTGTCTGAGAACTTGGCAGATCAGTTTCTGAGAAAGAATGATGATACAGATGACATCTACTTGATAGAAAACATAACATTTTTTCACTACTCTTGGACATATCCTGTTTTCCCAAAAATAAGCCCTAACCTGAAAATAAGCCCTAGTATGGTTTTTCAGGATGCTCGTAATATAAGCCCTAACCCAAAAATAAGCCCCAGTTAAGTGAAACCCCACCCTACACCATTGTGCAGCAACCAGAAGAAGATGGCATGACTGTATTTGAATAAATGTAGATTGTTGTACATTAAAAAAATTAAAATATCCCCTGAAAATAAGCCCTAATGCGTTTTTTTTTGGAGCAAAAATTAATATAAGACCCGGTCTTATTTTTTAGGGAAACAGGGTATTTTCTAATGTTTAAAGTATCATAGACAGTGCTGGCCCTGCCATTAGGTTGGGTGAGGCAGTCATCAGAGGCAACAGGCTGCTGCGACAGCAAATTTACCACTGCCACCACTACCTATCTTGCCTACCTGCTTATCTAAATGAGAGCTGTGAGCAGCTCCAGAGCTGTCTCTCTTTCTTCAATTAATACTATGTTTCTTTTATTTTTTCTTGGGCTGCCTTCTTTTGCTTCGGAAAGATTGCTGCCATCACCTCTATAGCATGTGCAAGGCAGGATGCTTTCTATCCAGCAGAGCATGGGGACTGGCTGTTTTTACACAACAGTAGGGTGGGCACAAGCTGGCGGGCATAAGAACTGTGGCAAGAGAGTTTGGGCTGCAGAAAGGAAACATAATTTGGTAATGCCAACCTTACCAGAGCATTTGATGGCAAGAAGGGGGGTGGGGGAAGGAGCCTTGAAATGTGTTTGGAAGAATATAAATTCCACATCTGTATAATGTCAACCATTGTCTGCCAAGGCAGCGGTACAACAAATGCCAGGAAAATTATGAAATGATGTTACATTGTTTATTGTACAAAATAGTCACACACACCACTAATTCATCTGTTGTTTTAAAAAAATGTTTTAGCTATATTCTACTAAATTTATGGAGGAGGCTCTTGAGAGTCCCCTGGACTGCAAGGAGAACAAACCTATCCATTCTAAAGGAAATCAACCCTGAGTGCTCACTGGAAGGACAGATCCTGAAGCTGAGGCTCCAATACTTTGGCCATCTCATGAGAAGAGAAGACTCCCTGGAAAAGACCCTGATGTTGGGAAAGTGTGAAGGCAAGAGGAGAAGGGGACGACAGAGGACGAGATGGTTGGACAGTGTCATCGAAGCTACGAACATCTGACCCAACTCCGGGAGGCAGTGGAAGACAGGAGGGCCTGGCGTGCTCTGGTCCATGGGGTCACGAAGAGTCGGACACGACTTAACGACTAAACAACAACAACTAAATTTATAGAAGCCCAGAACAATTTACAACACTTACAAAAAGAAAAATACTCACATATAATAAAACAACAACTCTTCCAGACAACACTGGGCTACATCCAACATCACAAGAACAGACATCTGTCATGCTATGGATCTCTTGCCCTCCTTCCTGTTACCCATGAAGGTATTCTGTGTAGTTTGTCAGTCTCCCATGGAAATTCTGTGTGTGCGTGCTTGCATGCGCATGAATGCATGTTTGCACATGAAGCTTGGGGAAGGAATTCATCAGCAATGTCTGTTTCACATGTGAAGAGACACCTCAGATACCACCAACAATGTCCATCATGTCCATACAGAGAATATGCGTTATTTGATACCTGCAGGTGCCTTTAACCAGCCACCTTTTATTTTCCATGGACTTGTATGGTCCCTCTTTTATTTCTTATTTCAGAGCCATGGGCAACTAAAAGTATTAAAGGTACTCCCACATCCCATCCCAAAGGATAGAACTGTGTGTGTTTTCTGATTCAAAGGCATAGAGTTGGATTCCACTAGCTTTCCCTACCAACATTCTTGTTTAACAACTGCTTGAATCTAAGCAGTAGCTAAACAGGAATCAGAAGTCTTTACTTACAAGGCTGGAAAACAATCATAATGCCTAACTAAGCTGGTAGCATTCTGTTTTTTGTTACTCTTTTATCTTCTTTAACCTTTCCCTGAACTCTCTATCAACATATTCCCTCTACATCACTCTTTCCCCTCAAAAGCTAAGCATCCTCTCCCTAACTCTGTGCTCTCTCCATCTGTCTGTCCTCTCCCTTTTTTAACCCACCTTCACAGCATTTCAAAAGCTCTGACAGACATAGACACAGAGAGGGAAGACACTAGTGTGGTTCATCACATGTTATCCTTTCCCCCCCTTTAATATCCTAGCTTCAACCTCTTCTCATCACTGAAGTGTTATCACATAAAATCTGTGATGGTCATCCCAATCTGTATTACATGCCAACTGTTGAAGCAGTGATAACTTCCAGCATTTATATGAAGCTGGCTTCTTAATGATGATAAAACAACTAAAGGCTTAGAGGCATTTGAAGCAGTTGAACTTATTTTCAAATATACAGGTGAGCTACAGCACTGAACAAACCCTTCTCAGATAAGTTCATATCTGACACTTATACCAGATAACATCTATATAAGAAATGCTATCACATACTTCCTAAAACAAATTTATCAATATGTGAATTTTGTCATGAAATAAGACTGGATTTTTCAGTGGATGTATGTAAACGTGTAAATGTCCCCTGAGAAATTTCACTGATGCAGATTTTTTTTTTTTTGGTATTTTCGCTGGTATTTACTTCTGATTATTTATTTAAGTATATCTATCCATTCTCCTCAAATCACATTTTAGTATATATTAGAAAAAAATATGCCCATTCCAAGACTGCTTTTGCAACTCCAGCCTTCTCTGGGCACTTCCAGATTCATGGAGGGGGGCTGGCTGGATATTTTTGTTAGTCTTTGTGGCCCCCAAGTAATCTTTGAGGCAGAAAACTGGTCCCCATGACCAGCAAAGCGATCCACCTATTTTAGGACAGCTGTTTTAGAAACTGTAGTTGTATGGGAAATTATTGGATAAATCAGTTAGTTAGCACCACCTAGTGTTTGATATTAAACACCATGCCTGTAGCTTTGAAAAAGATCCAAACAGATCTAAACTAGAGCATTCTGTGTTTGGGGTCTAAAACATCCTCATATCAACCTGTATTAAATGTTTTTTTATATGGAAACAAACATGTGCTTGTATTAAATCACCTTAAAGTGAGGAATACAAAGTATTGTTTTTTGGATGGTGAAAAACAGATTCCTCGGTGCACAGCATGGATTTAACTGTTTTCAAAGATAGAAAAAGGTAGTTCTTTGGATTACACCTCCCACAATATCCCAGAAAGCATAACTTAGTGGCCATCCTAGTTGGGGTGCTCTGGGACTTGCACTTCAAAAAGGAACTTCCCAACTCTGACTATTTTTGTCAAATGTTTAGACATGACGCTTACTTTATTTAGTATGTGCAATATAAAACAAAACATTAGCTAACCAGTATGTTCAGTTCCCTTCTATTGTTTTTCATTAATAAATTTCAAATGGAGCAAAACAGACATTAGCTAAAAATTGCATTTGCTAGAAATTAGGAGTAACTCTGTGCTATGTCCTTCTAATTATAAGAACATAATGGCAGAAATCCTGTAGAAAGTAGAGCAGGCCCATTGAAGCCGTGGAATTTACAAAGTCACTGATTGACCAAATCTCCACTAATTCAGTGGGCCTACTCCAATTGTGATTTACTATTGGATTTCAGTCAATATATGTACAAAAATTCAAGTGCTCTGGCAACTAGAAAGTGCCAGTGGAAGTAACAAAACTGTTCCAGATATTGTTTCATGAAAATCTAGGAAAGTCTACAAATATTCCAGCTGCTTTTGGTCACATATCTTGAGTTTCAATTCATCACATAAAATTGCTATAAAAACAAAAACCAAATTCCTTTCCTCTGGATAATCTACAACCTGTCTTTTACAGAATCTCACCTTTAATCAGACTTGTAACTAGGACAAAGTGAGGGGAGCTTTACTCAGAGCAGCAAAATGTACTGCTGGAAGGTTGCAAACCTGCTTATTGGTACCTGCTGGTAGAAGGATACAAACCAACTCACCACAAGCATATTTACCACTTCTAGCCATTCTTCCTCAAGCAGAAGAAAAGACAAAGAGAGGCAGGCTAAAATAGGAACCGATCTTGCCATTATGCATGGGACTTTTGAATTTTTCACCACAACCCCCAGAATTCACCAGGAAGTCCTCCAGCTGCCCTGTTCCACACCGGAAGAGGTAAATGAAGCCACTTGACTAGGAAAGTCCCAGTCCAAGGAAAGGGTAAAGCGGGAACTGTAGCAGACACCCAGACAGGGCAATCCAAGTTCATAATGCAAGAAGCAGTCCAAATAGTCAAAGAAAGTCTAGGTAATCCAGAGCAAGGGATTTAAGTATACAGGAGGAAGGCAGACATACTGTTTCCAGCAAATTAAAGAGATCAATGAAGGCTGTTTTCTAGCTGTGCTTCTCAAGCCTCACATAGCTGCAGGTGTTCAACTGGCAAGGGAAGAACCCACCCACTTGAACACCTGGAAGGAAGAGCCCACTTGTGAGATGACCACTTACTCACAAGGAGATCTCCCCTGCAGCTGAGCACTCCACTTTGGGTCCTCAAACTGGGCTTGTACCTTTAGCCTTCCTCACTCCTAAGGGCTGGGAGGTCATTCCACCACACCCTTAGACTCAGCTCCTGAGCTCCCATCATCCATAGACTCAAGCTCCTACCGTAGGTTTCCAAGGGTCAGGAATTGGTGGATTCAGGCTTCTAGTTCCCGGAGGGCCCAGGATCTCCAGGGTCAAGTATGTTTTCCAACCCCATCAGGCTTTGGAGTCTGCAGTTCTTGAAGCTCTTCACTGGAGGACTCTTCTATTGAGGCCATGACACCAGTTATTGGCAAGAAATCAAAGTCCTCCGAAGTATTTTCAACCGCTCACAAATGTCAGCCTTGGAAAGACTCTTTAGTGACCTCAGTTTTGGCTGTGAAGAAGGTGGTAGTGGCTAGGAGTTGTTGAAGCTGCAGGGTAGCCACTGATAAGTTTTTCTCCCCTGAGATGCACCCTGTACAGAACCTAATCAGTAGAGAAATTACCCACAAGGACAAGATTTTCAGTCCCATAATTTGGCAGAAACACTCAGGCCAAATTATGTGATTGGGAGCCCTCAAACTGGCAGGAGGCAGAGCAGTACTCTCACTTCCATGCCATTCTAGCGCCGCTTTTTCAGACCATTAGAAAAGTGTCCCACCATGGGAGTCATGAGGAATCACTGCAACTTGCAGATGTACATGAGGGAACATGTTCCAACAGAGGTGGCCTCCATATTGGTTGCATACAGTATAAGTGACAGTGCTTTATTCAGTGAGTACAACATACAGTATTCCTGCTTTTGTTGTATTTAGTCAATTTGCTTTTGGCAACCGTAATAAGGTTTTTGCAGTATGTGACCTGTTCAAGGGGTACTATTGCCACTTGGGAGTAAGCTTCCATGGCCAAGCAAAGATTTTAAATCAAGTCTTCTGCCTCCAGTGGGGTGTCATGGATAGAGTGATGGAGTAAGACTCAGGAGATCTGGATTCAAATCCCTGCTCAGTCGTTGGCTGTCCCTAACACTGCCTGGGCTGTAACACTTGCGACACGGGAAAAATTTAGTAGGTAAGGCTTTACTGCCTCTCTCTGCAAGGAAAGGGTATTTATCATGCTACTGTTAAGAACACAAAAACCCTGTAAGAAACAATGGCAACTCTACATATTGCTGAAACACTATATGTATGTGTAAAATATGTAAACATTTTTAATTTAATGGGTGCTGGAGAGGGGTTCTAATTCGAATTAGCAGTTTTGAATAAAGAATCAAGGGAAAGAGATGAGAAAACGATTGTGTGCAGGAGGTATAACACGAGCGCTTTCGTGGAAAACTACACGTAACAGACACGTCGAAATCGAAATTAGGTTAGTAAGTAGAACGCCCTTTATCTGTTCCTAGGTCTCGTTACTAGGCAACCGGAGCTAGGCCAAGACTGGTGACGCTCTAGCTGCCGGGAAGAATCTTTATGGTGGTCACAAGCGGCCGCTCCGTCCTTGTCTCTCTGATTGGCGGGGGATTCAGCCTGATTATCGACTCCCGAGCCGAAGGGGAAATAACGGGAAGAGGAACTTGGTTCGGGCAACGCCTATGTTCAGGTAAAAAGCGGGATGATGTGGAAGGGGTTTGGAAAACTGGGGCAGTTAAGCAGCCGCTATGTTTATGTCTCCAAGGAGGAGCGGTGTGGCTTCTTCGGGAACGGGACGATGATGTCCTGGAGCAGTAGCTGCAAATTGTAAATGTTTACTCAGGAGGAAGTCCTTCTGTAGCCCTGTGCACGGCACGCTTGCATGAGTCTGAGCCCCACTGAGGACGGAGAGACTGACATCCGGACTGACAAATATGGATGGCATCTCACTGTTGAGACGATTGAGGCTGCAGTCGCTTGCCCGCGTACCTGGGTTCCATTGAACTAAATGGGACTTACTTCTGAATAGACGCGTGCAGGAGTGTCCTGTAAAGCTCTATTCTGTGCCCATAAAAACGGGAATCAAGTCTGCCAAACATGGAAGCATTTACCGGTGGTTATACATGCAAATAAGTACTTATATATAAACAATTCTATGCACATTTACCTAAAAGTTTGGTGAGAAAAGAGGGGCATGATTTTGAGTAACTAGACACAGTAATTAATTATGTACCATCAAGTCCTTTGTGAGTTACGGTGATCCGTATAGGTTTTTCTAGGTCTGAAGTAGTCAAAGAGGCTTACCACTTCCTCCTTCTACTGATATTCTGAGACCTTGCAGCTTGCCCAAGATTGCATAGGTGGGAGCGCAGGTAACCCCATCAGTCTCCCTCCCTGGGTGATATTGACTGGTCCCTCTCCTGGGAAGCCTAGTGAAGATTTTAGTGCTTGGTTGGATGTAAATAGTGTGGTCTGATATTTTCAGTTTGAGGTATTTAAATGCATATTGTCCAGTACAGCAGTTCTTAACCTTTTCTTTACCATGGAGCTCCTTTAAATGTCTTTTGTTTATGTGGACCACCAAGACTTACCTCAAGATTTAAGACTCTAAAGTGCATCAAATATTTATTCAAAGTTTCTCATGAAGCATCTCATCGACAGATATTCCTTGCTATAATGGCAACACCTTTTAAGATTATTGGAAGAAGCTTCATTTTGCTTTGAACGGGATGCACCCTCATCAACAGCATCAGTTCTTTTACGTTTAAGAATTCAGCCAGTGATCTATTCTGAGGCTCAGACAATATGTATCATTACAAAATTCACTGCAATAATATCAAAAAGTCACTTTACTCGACAATAACCAAACGGTTTTATTAGTAGAAATTGAAGAAAAAACATGATAATGAAGTCCCTCTGAACACTCACTCACACTGACACTGACTGACTCAGACTCTCTCTTCCTGTGGCTTCTAATTGTCTTCACAGTGGCAAGAAATGTCACGTGCTCTCAGCCACTCAGTGTCATTCACTTGCATGTTCTCACTGTATTCAGAAATATCAAACAGTTATCTGCTATCAGTTATTTTCACAGCTGATTTTTACTTTTGTTTGTTTTAATGGAGGCGGTAGGTTAGAAAAGCCACGTTTTACACAGACAAGCAAGGGAAATTAATATTTTGTTCTATGTTTCCTTTTCTTTCATGCATGCATGCATGCATTCATTCTATTTTAACTGCAAAAGATCATAACATTTCTTCAAGCCTTTGCGGACCACCTGTGAGGACATCATGGCCCCTGGGGGTCCGTGGACTACAGGTTAAGAACCTATGGTCTAGTATACCAATGTGACACTAAGTATTGCCAGTCAGAGTTATAAAGAGGAATAAGGCAGGGACCCCAATTGCTGAGAGAACATTCTCCCAAGAAAATCTATTGACCTGGAGTGGCGGTGAAATTGCTTCTAAAATACCTGGTTAAAAAGTGCATTTTTCAGGCGTTCAGTATTGCTGAATGCAAGGTTCCCCAACCATTGTATTAATATTGTTCCACAAAATGCATTATTCTGCATAGCTTGGTGGTTTAGATATCTGGCTGTGGAACTAGAGGTTGGGAGTTCAGTTCTCCAATGTGCCTCCTTGACAGGGGCTGGACTCATTGATCCATAGGGTCCCTTCCAGCTCTCCAGTTCTGAGGTGGTTATTGCATAGATTATTTTTGCATCTTCTCTTTTTTCTAGTAACCCTGATTGACTTAACCCTGATTGACTTAATATTCCAGCACATGATAGTTTGGAGGTCTTTGTGAATGAACATGGCTGGTTAAATGTGCACGTTTAAGATTAAAGAGAAACTATGAAACAGTGATGTTTTGTAACAGTGAAGATTCTTTTTTAAAATAAAAAGTAATCTATAAAAATAAGGAAGTGATGGGCAACTTATGAAGTTAAACACTCTGGTCTTGTTTATATAATATATAATATATAATACACACACACAAACATTCCGACTAGACAAAACAGTTTTGGATCTTGTAGAACACAGTGTGTGCTGTTTTCTTGAGAAAGCTCAGAAAAATAGAATGATCTCCTCATATGAGGAGTGGCAGACAAAGTCCAGATCTTGCTGGACTGCAATTCTGATTAGTTATAGCCGGCATAACCAGTAGTAAGGCACAAAGGTACATCAGCATCTGGAAGGTTGCAGTTTCTCCTGCTTGCCCCCATATATGCCTGTTTACTTTGCTTGGCTAGTCATACTTTTGATTATTGTCATTATAGTGTATCCCTATTCTGCATGCACATCCAAAGAAATAACAGACGGACAGATTGGTTAATTTATACAGCTACTCATTCCCATTTGGCTCCTGCCGCTTGGATAACTGCCTAAACCAGGGATGGGCAACTTCCTAGGCTTGTTATCTCTGCCAAAACATTGCTGTTTTTTCTCACATCAAAATCTCAGCAGTACACGGGGAGCCTGTACTGTTTCCCAGCAGAATCACACTCATAACAACTCTCTAACAGTACAATGCTTCAGAGAAGCAAAGTGCATGCCTCTCCATATGTTATGATACTTGCCAATAGAATAGTAAGATTTAGCAGAGGCAAGGATCCAGGGACCATGTGTGGTCTTCTGAGACTTATGGTGCCCATCTAGGCTAAACAAATAAATTATGCTATTTTTAGTGCAGGAGGAGGCAAAGTGCAGCCCTACGGTCAGATGTTGCCACCAAGGCCATTTTTTTGTGGCTCAGTCTTATTCTGGCAAAAGAAGTGAGTTGCAGCTCCTGAAGCTTGGTGACACACCTTTTAAATTGATTAAAGCGGCTCCCTGTATCATTTGTTGTTGTTTAGTCGTTAAGTCATGTCCGACTCTTCGTGACCCCATGGACCAGAGCACGCCAGGCCCTCCTGTCTTCCACTGCCTCCCGGAGTTGGGTCAAATTCATGTTGGTAGCTTCGGTGACAGTGTCCAACCATCTTGTCCTCTGTCGTCCCCTTCTCCTCTTGCCTTCACACTTTCCCAACATCAGGGTCTTTTCCAGGGAGTCTTCTCTGTATCATTTAGCATCCCAAAATATCAATTCTTCAAAACTGGATTTCTGTGTATTTCCACTTAATTTTTTGGTCTGAGAGGATCCTAAGGGCAGAAAATAAGCCCAGAGACCTGCCAGAGTCATCCACCTTGATTTAATGTGTCACCCATACCCAGAATCTTTGGCTTGTTGCTGTCAAACAAGCCAGAATTTGTAAACTAAGACCCAGTCCTGGCTTATGGTCCTTGCTTTTAAAGGAGGCAAGAATTAGGTAAAACAGATTTGTTTCAGTACCTGTTTATGTGGAAATGTGTGTGATACTTGACCCTAATTCTTACAAAATGTAATGGTTTGTATTAGTAAATGAAATTTTCTAACTCATGATAGTTTGGAAGTCTTTGTTCTAGAAAAACAACTTAAATCATTAAAAACAATAGCCGGAAATGTTTATTACTGTTTAATTCATAGAAGTTGCTTGCATATTTGTACTGGCTAGTTCTATAGTTGCTAATTCACAGAGCTGCCATAAAAAGTCAGAATTTACTTGCTGGCACATAACAGCAACAAAGTCCTCTTATTTTTTCTCTCTTTTTTACATTGTCCTATTTTTTCCTTTCCCCATTTGTTTTTATTTTATTTTCAAGCATCGAAATCCTTAGATAAATTTAGAATCCTGATATGGATAGTTAATTTATGGATTGATTTGTTATTGAAGGTCCACTGTTCTGGATTTTAGAAGAATACTGCAGCTGAACACTTCATTTAGTGCCTGAAATGAGGGCTTTGAGAAGTATAACACTTGAATAATAAAGAGATAGAAGAATGAAGTTAACTGATGAATTTGTGGGAATGTATTTTTCACAAGTGAAAAAAAAAAGAATTTCAAACAAGCAGTTGCTATTATTATGGTCCTCTTTCAGGAAGCTATCTGGAACTAAGCCCCATCTGTGTCCTTTAGCAATAATCAAAGTCACTCACTGGTGGGTGGCCAAAAATGGATAACTTTTAAATGGAAGAGCAGGTGAAATGAGGAGTGACATCTAACTTGTTTTAAAACTGTCAGTGAAGAAGAGTTCACCAGCCTTTGAGGCAGTTGTTCCATTTTCAAATGGTTCTTACTCTCAAGAAGTTCTTAATGTTCAGACAGAATCTTGTTTCTCATCATTTAAATCTATTTTTGGTGTCCTACAGTTTAGAGCTACAGAAGACCAGCTTGTTCCATCTGCCACATAACATTTCAAATATTTGAAGTTGGCTATTGTATTGCCTTGCAGTCTTCTCTTCTCCAGGCTAAACATAGCCAGATCCCCTCAATTGTTTATTTCCAGACGCTTTACCATCCTGGTTACCCTCCTTTGGCCAGCTTGTCAATATAATTCCTAATGATGTCTGACTAAAGCAGAATGGTACTATTACTTCATTCTATCTGAACGTTATACAAATTCTCCCTTATAGGCCAGTTCTTTACATTACGTGGAACTCCCCCTGAATGAAGCATTCTCAAATTGGTTTGTCATATCTAATGAACAAGACGGACCACTGAGAACTGTTATTTTCTTGAGAAACTGGAATACAGATAATAAAACTAGAGTCTATCATTTCTTCTTGTAGTAAACTTCTGAAGTGATAGATGGCCAGAATATTGAGCAAAAAACCCTTTTCATAGACGTAGGAGGAAATATTAATAATACTAGATTTTGAATGATGATGGAACTCTTTTACTACAGTGCAGAAGCAGGTGAAACCTTTATTAGAGCACTAAAAATCGTATAGTCTGCTAACTTTCCTGGATCAAAGTCCAGTTCCTCAGATACGTACCAGTGTCTTGTTGATAATGCAGAGAAATTAAGAGCCTGAGACCCCCTGCATTGTATTGTGTGAATACGGCTCTCTTCAATTTTTTTTGAAGTATTTTATTACACTATATATTAAAGAAAAGAAAGAAAAACAAAGAATCTACCAGCACTTTAAAGGCTAGAAAAAATCCATATCACAGACTTTTGTAAACTACAGTCTATTTAATCTGATGCAAGAAGGTATTATCCCACTTTGTGTTATTACACTTTATTATATATTTGTGGGTGAGAAATTGTAATCAGTGGGATCAGATGGAACTGAAATGTGACAATTGCAAGCACTGATAATTATTCATTGCTTAACAGAGCATAGTAACAAACATGGGTAGTAACATCAACATCCTTGCATTAATCAGCTGTTTAACATACACAGTGTGATCTTTGAAAAAGCATTTGTTTCTGTTGAAGGCACAGGACACATAATTGAACTACTTCACGAGTTCTTATTCACCTGTTTCAGCTGTAATCTGCTTTTGAAGTCCGTTGTTGAAGAATGTTGTTGTTATGTGTTGTCAGTTTGCCTCCAACTTATGCCGACCCTATGAATCTCCAAAATGCCCTGTCCTCAACAGCCCTGTTCAGTTCTTGTAAACCAAAGGTTGCAGCTTCCTTTAGGGAGTCAATCCAGCTCATATTTTGTCTTCCACTTTTCCTGCTGCCTTCTACCCTTCCCAGCATTATTATCTTCTCCAGCTCTACCTCTTCCTTTTTTGAATCAAGCTTGAACATCAGGTATTTCTCACTTCATATAAGGCAAAAGGCTTTGTTGCAACACCTTGGGCATCACTTTGCTTGCATGGGAAATTAGAGAAATTGTCCTATAGTTATTGCATTCCTTGGCATCTCCTTTCTTGGAGATTGGAATGTATATTGAACAGTTCCCATCTGTGGGCCTTTGTTTTATTTTCCATATTTGTTGGCATATTCTTGTTAGGATTTGGACAGATTCAGTCTCTGTGGATTGAAATAGTTCTATTGATATCCCGCCTACTCCTGGTGATTTATTTCTTCCCAGTGGTTTTACAGTAGCTTTCACTTCACTTTCTAGAACTGCAGGTTCTTCATCATAGTATTCCTCTTCAAAGGCTACCTTACATTCAAAAAGCTACTAAAAACCTAGCTATTTAGACAGGCCTTCCCAGAATAAACTACACTCTAATACAATAGTGTCCAATAATATAACTTCTATCATACTGCCATGCTCCATGTTTTTATTTTCGTCTATGCTTTTAATTGTATTTATTGTATTATAATTTTATCCTCACTTCACTTTATGATTTTTGATTTTCACCCCATGTATTAATGTCACTATTTGCTATTTTGTTACTCTGTTGTTTTTTGTTATTTGTTGTAAACCGCCCAGAGTGACCTTGGCTGCCAGATGGGCGGTATATCGATCAATCAATCAAACAAACAAACAAATGAACAAACAAACAAACAAATGTTAAAAGTCATAAACAGAATGCTCTGGGAGAATGAAGTTTTTTTCCTCAGTGGCTTTTCAATTTTGTCATTTCTGATGTCAGATTTGTGTCCATTTATTCTTTTGTGCAAAGTCTTGCATGTTTGTTCTGTGTTGTAGGCAATTGTACATTAATGAAAATGAGGGCATATAACAGATTAGGAAGATAAAAACTCCAGATGCTGTAGATAACACTGGATTATAGTTCATTTGTATATCATAAAATGTTGAAACATTCATGGCAGATGTCTGGAATGTAGTTGAAGTGTGGGCAAAAGACTGCACATAACCTCAAAATAAGTAGGATGTAGTAGGATGTGAAAATGTTAGTTTTTGGACTGTGAGTTCCACAATCTCTCAGCCAGCATGGCCACTGGAGGTGGCGGCACAGACACTCTGGGAGATGTAGTGCAATTGCATTTGTACCAAAATGTATTTCAGGGTTTGTACACACTTCTGCATGCACCAAGTTGGATAGGAAAAAGGTACATGTTCGAAATTCTAGTTGTATGCATCCTGTTGTAACCCAGTTGTTCCATTTCAGGCTAGATTATACAATCTAGCAATTTGACCTAGCAAGACTGGTTTGCTTGTCTTTTGGTCTATTATGTACAATTGTTTGTGATGTTAGTTAAATTAGTTTAATATTAACTGAGAACAGTATGTGCAGTACTTTCTTAAGATTACATACCTTTAGTTTTAATGCAATCTGTAATTATAAACATATTGGCTACTAATCTGTTGCTGATCTCACACTCCCAATGCAGTACGAAGTTGTTCCTTGTTGTGACTACTGTGCTTCCTCGAAAATAAGACAGAGTCTTATATTAATTTTTGCTCCAAAAAACGCATTAGGGCTTATTTTCAGGGGATGTTTTATTTTTTTCATGTACAACCATGTTAGAAGTTGGGTGTGGAAACAACAGCCTGCTTTCTAAATAATCCTGAATTGATGTTCAGTGATATACTGTCTCTGAACATGGTAGTTACTTTCTTGGGCTCCATGATCACTGCAGATGGTGACAGCAGCCACGAAATTAAAAGACGCCTGCTTCTTGGGAGGAAAGCGATGACAAACCTAGACAGCATCTTAAAAAGCAGAGACATCACCTTGCCAACAAAGGTCCGCATAGTCAAAGCTATGGTTTTTCCAGTAGCGATGTATGGAAGTGAGAGCTGGACCACAAAGAAGGCTGACCGCCGAAGAATTGATGCTTTTGAATTGTGGTGCTGGAGGAGACTCTTGAGAGTCCCCTGGACGGCAAAGAGAACAAACCTATCCATTTTGAAGGAAATCAACCCTGAGTGCTCACTGGAAGGACAGATCCTGAAGCTGAGGCTCCAATACTTTGGCCATCTCATGACAAGAGAAGACTCCCTGGAAAAGACCCTGATGTTGGGAAAATGTGAAGGCAAGAGGAGAAGGGGACGACAGAGGACGAGATGGTTGGACAGTGTCGTTGAAACTACCAACATGAATTTGACCCAACTCCAGGAGGCAGTGGAAGACAGGAGGGCCTGGCGTGCTCTGGTCCATGGGGTTACGAAGAGTCGGACACAACTTTACGACTAAACAACAAAATAATGATTCAGTTACTGATAGATGAATTTGTGGATGATGGGTCTGATCCTCATAGCCATTAAATGTCATCATATCTTGTGGTAACAAATTCCATAATTTAATAATGTATATCTCTAAGAAGTTCTTTTACTGGTTTCACCTCAGTCTATTGCCAGTGAGTTTCAACTGGTGATCCTGATTTCCAGGATTACAGCAGAAGGTTGCTTTCCCCTTTTTCCACACCATGCATAATTTTTAAAACCTCTATCATGACATAGTAATTGCCTTTTTCAAAGCTCCAAAGTGCTATAGCTTTTCCTTGTAGAGACAGTGGTATAACCACATGATCATATGGTGATTATTTTTTCTGCACTTTTTGCTTATAATGTCCTTTTTGAGATGAGGCAAGTAGAATTGTGTGTAATATTCAAGTGCAACTGTGCAATCAATTTATGTAAAGACGTTAAGATATGCACTGTCATATTTTGAATCCTAATGATTCTCATGGAATTGGCCTTTGTGAGCCACGAGGCAAGACGGTGTCACCTCTCTCCGGAGCGCCGTCCATTCCCACAAAGGAGACTGAGAGAGAGGAGATAGAAGCGGCAGAGGGAGAGGAGATAAGGAAAAAAATGAACACTGCCACCAGGCTGGGAATGGATCTGGCTACAAGATCTTTGGACCCATAGGTGGGAGAGGTTGAAAGTGCCGCGGGAAGAGGCTGATCACCGGAGAAGAGCAGTGATCCCTCTGAAACCATCATACTGGGGGGAAGTTGAGGCAAGAGAGTGGAGAAAGAGATTATGTGAGGAAAAAGAGAAGGTAGAGCAGGAGAGGAGAGAAAGGAGCGGATGGCGAGCGTGGGAGATGAAGAAGAGGCCAGAACTGAGAGGATCTGGGAGATACTGAAACCTGGGGAGCGGTCCAAGTGGGAGGATTTCATGGGAGAGGTGTCCGTGCCCTTGCTGCCTGTACAGATGGGGACAACAGTAAAAGAATGGTCACCTGTCGAGGTGCCTGGCCCGTGGAACTCGAGTTTTGGGAACCCGTTTGGTTTAGAAGAGTGGAAGCCCCTTCCTACCCCATTGGAGGGAAGAGAGAAAGACTATATTCAAGTTGATGACAACTGTTTATTCAGTAGTTCCAAAATAAATGTTCAGCCGTTACAACTGCAAATGGTGTCTGTGTCTGATGAACCTAATGTCAAAGACAAGGGAAATCAACCAAAGTATCAAGCCGAACCCTCACAGCCTTTTTCGTAGATGCGCGCTGGACTACTCAGTGTTTTAAATAAGCAGTCCATCATTAAGACATTAGCTGTTTTTTGTTAGTTGTTGCACATTTATAATTGTGTATATTAAGTTAGAATTTCTTGCCTTAATGTGCATTACTTTTACATTTACTTAGCACTGAGCCATATTTGATATATTGTTGGTCATTATACAGCTTGGAAAGATCATTTTGGAGCTTATAGGAATATAGGTTTTCACTATCCTGAAAATTTATTGTCATCTGCAAACTTGAAAACTTCATAACATACTAGACTCCAGCTCATGTTTAAACAGTAAATCTTGGAAATCTTACTGTTTACTTCCCTTCATTACAAAAATTTGGTTTGCTTTTATCCTGTTCCTATTGCTTAATCCTAGATACTAATCCATACAAGGGCCATTTTATCTTACGATAGCTAAATTTATTGAGGAATTTTTCATGACTCATTATGTAAAAAGATTTTTCGAAATCTGTATTCATTAGGTTATTCACACACTAAAATTTTTCTAGAAGGATAGGGAGAGAGGATTGCCGTCTGCAGAAATCAAGTTTTTCCTTTTTCCTTCAGGAAGGATTTTCTTCCCATCAGTTCCTTTATATCAGGTCATTTCTTATTACTTTAGGCTTTACAAATGTTACACCAGTTGTTTTTTTCCTAGCCCTATCTAGAGATGCCTGGTTTTATTTTATGTTCTCCTACCCAATTACTAACCAGGCTGGACCCTACTCAGGTTCTGAAATAAGGTAAGATTTGGTGTGTCCAGAGTGGTATGATGATAGTAAAAATATGTGTCACTTGCCATGCGTTTCTTGTAATACATTCTTCAGTCTTTTTTGTTCACTTACTTTATTTTAACCTTCCTTTGACTTGCTAGAGTTATCTTGCTTTTTAGTCATATTTTGTTTTACAAAATAATGTTATTGCCTTCTGAAATAGTTTTCTGAGGTTTTCTCTGCCACATCTAACAGAAGTGAGGAACAGGTGGTTTTCACGGATGCATTGATTCCTGGTTGCTCATGTTCCTCAGGTCTGTTATGCAAGGGCCTTCAGTTTTTTAGCACCCATATTCTTCCCTCACAAGTTCAACATGTGTCTACAGTTTTTTAACTTTAGGCACATATTTAAACATACCAGTTTATGTAGACCTTCCCTGAATAGTCCAACCAAATATCTGTTTCATGGGATGCAAAAATATTGTATGTTTATGTGTGTATAGTGTATTTGTGTTTTGTGTGTACTGTACTGTTATTGTACACTGCTCTGAAATGTTTCAATCGAAGTGGTCTATACATACTCATTCATAATAATAAGTCATTGTAGCTCTTATCAATATTCCCCTAAATCTTGCTTTAGAGGATTAAAATACCTTTTATTTATTATTTCAAATATTTACACTGCCTTTTCTAAAGTTGTAGGGAATCAAGAGGAGGCTAGACTTTGGTTACACAAGTTGACTAAGAGTTCCTTTGTGGCAATAGTGAATTTATTGTTAATTGTTAATTCCTTTCATCCAAGTTTAATAAACCTTTGTTCTGCAAGAAACTCTTGTGTCTCTTCTATGGAGTCCACGATGAAAGAAAGATTTCCTTTGGACCCCAGGGGAACAGGAGGAGACCACACTCTTCCTAGTGCTTTCCTAAATTTCATTTTAGAGGATTAGGGTACCCTTCAGATTACAGTGGGAAGTTCCAGGGCTGCAAGAGGAAGCAAAGTATTTTTATTTATTATTTCAAATATTTACATTGTGCCTTTTCTGATACTGTTAAAAGTAGCCTAGAAGAAAAATGTGCCTAGGATGATATGTAGTGTACAGAACCAACAAACAGCAAAAATCTGCAGTAGACCAATTCTATAATGGTTGTTTTTTATCATGTAATACACTTCTCCCTTCAACAGGGAGTTAGGGGAGTAACACCCCCATGTAATTCAAAATCTGCATATAACTCTTATGCCTCCCCCAAATGTAAGTACAAAGCATAAACAGATGATTCACACACACATACATAGAGAAAAGTTCTCTCTGTTGGGGTTCTCTTTCATAGCATTGACAATCCTTTCCATACAGTACCATGTGTAATGAGCCTTAAAGGTCCTTATGGCTCCCTGATCTAGAGGCTGAATTAGAGATGTTGTGTTTGGGAGCAAGTAGACCACTTCAGTACCTTTGTGTTGAACACATGGGGTTCTGGATAGCCAAGGGTACAGTATTCATTGAATATTTATTTATTGGAATGTTGATTGGAAAAAACCTGTTTATAACTAAAGCCATGCTGCTCAGACCTGTGCAGTTCAAGGGAGAAGTGTAGTTCAACTGCTTCCTTGGCTAATTTCTTGTCTAGGATGTGTTTATAGAAATGTGTATTACTTGGCATGTGTTTCTGGCACATTCTATTTTTTATTTTTACTTTCTTTATTTTCAACAAGTTTGTCTTGCCCAAGTTCTGCTCTTTCATCTTCTCATTTTTTCTTGAAAGAAAGCCTTACTTGCCTTTTATGACACGTTCCCTGGCTTTTCTCTTTAAGCACACTGGTGTTTGCCTCTTTCCTCATCTGTTACTTGAATTCTAACTGAGCTTCTGCTGCCATGATTTTAAGTAATAAGCATTTACTCAAGAATTTTGGAGAGATTAGACCCCACCCCGATTCCCATGTTCACATCCCTTTTAGATAATCTCCTCATTTTTAGAACTTTTCTTGAAAGTTAAATGCAACAGTGTTGGTCTTACGGGGAGCTTTTTACTTTCATTGAGGATGAAATTGATAGAACTGTGGTTGTTGAACTTTTTTACTTTGGGAAGTAAAGCAGGATGTTGAAGGTCAATTGTGTACCTTTAGAAGAATCCCCACAAAGATAGAAACCTGAAGGACAGAAAGAGATGGAAACAATGGCTAGAGTATTCTGAGAGTGACAGTTCTAAAAAGTTATATTTTCTTTATCTGGATATTTGGGTAAGTTTTAGGTTAGGAAATGATTCTGTCGGACAATGTTTGCATATACATCTGTTAAGTATTCCTCTGCTCTAACTCTACAGCTTTGTCCATGTGGGTTCTTCCTTATTAGAAAAGAAGGAAGGGGGGGGGGAATGCCATGCATAGAAAGCAGAGAGGGAGTGGCTTTTAATAGGAAAAGGCTGAAAGTGTTGACTTTTCTTTTAGTGGTTCCTGCAGTTCTGAGCAAACTCCTCCTCCTCCTGAATCTCTGAGAGGCAACAGAGGGCTCTTTATGGTGTGGGATTTCACAACTGAAAAGTGTCCCTCCCACCTGGCAGCGGAGCCGTCTTAGCTGTGATAAGAGCAAAATAGCTTTTACTGCAGGAAGGAGAGCCACGGCAGGATCAAGTAAGTCAAATAGATTCACTTTCTCTTGGATTGAAGAGTTCAGAAAACATGAGCAAGTTGCATCTTTAATTCGGGTGCCTCTTCTTTCATAGAGGTGCTTAAAGAAATGTTCAACAGGCAGCAGAAGGATTTTCAGTATAGGGTATAAGGATGACAGTTGAAACTGTACCGTAAATTCTTGAAAAAATGAGAGGAATTGGTTTCAAAGCATTAATAGAACTGTGATTTTACTTATTGTTTTGTTCCAGGCTTAGACTATTGGTGGTCCATGTTTTCAGCTGACCTGGCTCTACACGGAGCAGCAGGATTGCTGGGAGGAGCTGGGTTGAGAGATGGTTGAGAATCAGTTCTGTCTGATCCTACTAGTTGCAGGTGTAAATATTATGTTACCACTAAGAAGGTGCAAATGCTAAACATACTGGGTTTTCTGTCCTGTTTCCTGAGATAACATAGTGACTCGTCAGCGTGACTTTCTAAACATACTGGGTTTTCTTATATGATATGTTTTTTTTATGTGGGGTCAGCCCCTAATACTTCACCTGTGCCTGCCCCCCATGTCCTAACAGAAGGAGGGAGGACTCCCATTTAACGTTCTGTCTGGAATTCCCAATATGTGGTCCCATTACATACTATTACTGGGGTTAACTGAACAGGAAATGGCTGCTTCACATAATCTACTACATGATAGTAGAGCATTTCTTTCTTTGCTGCACCCTCTGTCTTATGTGTTGCCATGGCTTTCCTGCTTTCACTGTGCAAGGCATTATTTACTGACTTCTAAATGCTTAACTGTGCCATCATTCAATTGGTCATTAGTTTTCAGTGGAGCAAAACTCAAAGCGATTTCTATTAAATGAATCATTATCTGGCCAAGCCAGTAAAGGCACTTGAAGTCTTATGCTGTAAATGTTTCTCAATACGTATAAATATGAACAATCTGTACAACTGAGAATACATGATTGCTGTTGTAATAATTGCAGTCCAGCAGTGAAAGTGTGTGTGTGTGTGGGGGGGGGGGGAAGCAACACTTCAAAATACCCTGTATTTAAATTATAGCTGCTGCTTGCTTTGTGGTCTCATTATTGTAACACTGATCTGGCAATATTACAGAACTTTATCACCGTAAGATTGATTTATCTTGATGTCATGTGTACTATTTCATTATAAGCACTAGAAAGATAACACAGGTTACAGCTGCAAAGCAACTCAGCATTAATAAATGCCCCACCCAACTTAATACTGTCATGTTTACAGTACTTTAGTCCTGAACTTTGGATAGCTTGCAGTTTTCCTGTAACACCATGCATCAGGTTACTTAAACTCATTCAAGTGCCTGTCTACACTTTGTGCACATTGATCAGTGTGCAAAAATAAATACTAAATCATGAGTTGGTTCTCATGTAACATGAAACTATGATTTGGCACTAACAAGCTCTTTAGGCTCTTCTTCAGTCTTGTACTCTGCTGGTTTGTTTTGTTATAGACTTACGGAGGACCGGATTTTGCTATTACAACCAAACTTACAGATATCAAATAACGATTTCCTTTTATAATGATATTTATTTATTTATTTATTTATTACATTTATAGCCCGCCCATCTAGTCATATAGACTACTCTGGGCGGCTAACAACATATCATATAACAATTTAAAATCATAACAGTATATTACTAAGTAAACAATGATCCAAGGTGGAAGAAAGGAACAAGATAATGAAAATTCAGACGGTGGGTGGAGGGAAGGCTTGCTTGTCATGATAGCATGACATTGTTGTTTGGCTCTACTGCCTGGGTTGTACGGAACCCCGGGGGGCTGCAGTGTCCTCACAGGGGGTCTGCAAACCTTGAAGAAATGTTGTGATCTTTTGCAGGAAAGAAAGAAAGAGAGAGAGAAAGAGAAAGAAAGAAAGAAAGAAAAGGAAATGTAGAGCAAAATCTTAATTTGAAGACTCTTCATGAGAAGCTTTAAATAAATATTTGATGCACTTTAGGGTTTTGAATCTTGAGTTAAGTCTTGGTGGGCCACGGCAACTAAAGATATTTAAAGGTGGGCTGTGATAAAGTAAAAGTTAAGAACCGCTGCTCTACTGCAACACAGTAACTTAACTAAACAAGTGAAATGTCTGAGGGGAGGAGGAGGAAACTTTTTTGTGACACATTATGATCAAAATGTGAGCCTCTTTCAAAGCAATAAAGTAATTGTTATGCTTTACTGAATGTTTCAAACCCTACTACAGCTTTTATAATATATTTGTTTTCACTTGTGATGTCTATTTCCACTTTTTCACATGTTTTATCTTTCTTACCTGCTGCTGGATTATATATTCAAAGTACACTTTGTTTGGACTCTTTAGATCAGGGGTCTCCAAAGTACAGCCTGAGGGCCACATCCAGCCCGCCTGGCCTTTTTATCCGGCCCGTGTGCGCAGGTGGGCGGGCAGGCAGGAGTGCATGTGTGCATGCATGTGTGTGAGCAGGTGGGAGTGCATGTGGGCGTGAGCGGCGTGTGCGGGCAGGCGGGAGTGCGTGCGAGTGGCAGGCGGGCGGGAGTACGCATGCGCGTTCCTTCGGCCCTTGAAAATATCAAGAATATATTATGTGGCCATCCGTGTGAAAAGTTTGGAGACCCCTGCTTTAGATGATCAAAAAAGGAGGCTTTTAAATGGAGATGCCAGGGATGTAACCCAGGACCCTCTAAGCTATCACTTAGCTGTGGGTCCTCCTAATTTTAGAGAAGCAACTGTGAAATTAAGGTTATTTCTATACAAATCTGAGAGTCTTAAGTGTTTGTTTTTTTATGGACCAAGGAGGAGAATTTTTTCCTCCAGCAGTTCATTTTTCTGTCATATGCACACTCTTTACTCAATACCTGTTCTTAGTGAATAATGTGTGTTGATTGGTTTGAATGGAAGAGAAATGACTTATTTTTGCCTTATTCTGAACAGGTCATCCCTTGTAATGTCTGTCTTTCACCTCATGCTGAGCTAGAAAGACATGAATTCGGAAGTTGGAGATTCGTCAGAATGCAGCAGCCCAGAACTCTTCCTTTCAGTGTGATGTCCTTGCTCTCCTTGAAGGGTGCTACAACAGGGATACAGTGGGGACAGTATCGAGGGAAAAACTTATAAACCAGACAGGGCCATGGGCATGGGCTATGCCAGCCTTCATGTCTCCTACAAGCTCAAGCTCTTGATGCTCTTCACCTTGTGTGTCTTATTGGTGGGTTGGGCCACCTCAACTTACTTAGTGGATGCTGTGCATGAAGCCCCCAAAACAAAAAGCATAGTGGGGAGCTTCAGGAAACCAACCACTGTTGCAGAGAAACAAAGGGAAAATCCAAAGAGGAATGCTGTGCCTACTCTGAAGCTGCCTGTTGTGAAGCCTCCATGCCCCTCGCTGTCTCCCTATCTGCGTAAGTCAGTTTAGGCTTTCCAGTTCCTTAAGAAAAATCACATTCTCAGGAGCTCAAACTGAGAAACTCAAGGAGTGAGAAAAAGGCCTGTTTTAAGTGGAGTTTATTTTCTGCACATGAGTGAGATTTCGTCTATCTTGTGAAAGTCAACCTACTGCTTCTTTGTTCTTTTTCTGCTTGTGGTTTAATGTTCCTGTGTCTGACAGAAGTTATTTTGGCTCCATTCATAAACCTGATTCATTTGTTGCAAAGCTGGTGGGAAGAACTTGTGCTGTTCTTATGAATAGCAATGGTGGCATGAAAAGATCAGATCACTTGGAAAGTTGCCATGTCTGTGTTGCACCCTATGGGGTAGAAGCCAACAGCATTGGCACAGATATTTCCCCTACTGGCTTGACGTTTGTAGCTGTCTCCCATTGTTTCATTAACAGATGCTGCCGTAGTTAGATTCAGCCACCGGAAAGTTGCTCCAATAGTAATATACAAGTATGGGCTGGAATCCTGCTAGCATTCGCATCAGGTTTGGGTAAGTTGCTGTGCCTAATAGCAGCAAATCGACAAGGCACCAGGACATGTGTCACTTACACAGTCAGGTGTATGACCAAGTAGCTGTGGCAAGTTACATAAATTGCCTTGTGGCGCAGTGGTTAAACTGCTTTTTACTGCAGCCAAAACTGTGCTCACAACCTGGGGTTCAATCCCAGGTATACGGCTCAAGGTTGACTCAGCCTTCTATCCTTCTGACGTTGATAAAATGAGTACTCAGCTCTCTGGGGGGCGGGGGGGGGGGGCAATGTGTAGCCTGCATGATTAACTTGTATATAAGCAGTACACTTTTTTTAAAAAATGTGAACACCAGTATGATTTTGCCTGTGATTGCAACACATTGTTTTAAACTTCGTATGCTCTCTTTGCTCTTGTGCCTTTGCAGCTGTCAACAGTAATGAGTTTTGGAGTTAGCTTATTTCTTTGTTACACTTGTATCCCACTTTACTTTCAGTGAGCTTGAAGCCCACTGATAACCATGGAAAATTTACAGATGCATAAGTGAATCTGTTTTAGGTGGTGTGTACATAATATGGTTTATTAGTAAATGCCAATGTTCATGACTGTCCTCTTTTTTCTTGCTGTATCCTCACAACAGACTGAGAGATGGTGATTGGCACAAGGTCACCAAGTCTTAAGACTAACTGTCTAAGCACTACATACCACACTAATGTTCATGTTGTTAGTCTTAGAACTAGCTTGTAAGTTAAATTTGACGGTGGACCTGGGAGCTACTATGCACACAGAAGACTAAATAAACAGACAATTCCCAGTTATATAGCTTGCAACCCAAAATAAACTTGCTCAGTAATGACCATGGAAAAAATACAGATATGTAAATGATTCTCTTTTAAATGGTGTCAGGACTTGGGAGTCATCACATACACAGTATGGTTTATTAATAAATTACACACACACACACTGTACAGCATCCAAAATATAATGTGTGTATTATCCAAAAGACTGATACAAAAAAATATATTGAGGGTATATCATGAACAAGATTGTGTTGTGCCAAATACTACTACATAGGCTGGCTGTTCTCGAAGGCATGGTGAGGAATTAAACTCTCAATCTGTGGCTCTGCAGCCAGATGTTAACTCACTTAGCAGCTACATATTAAGAGTCAGCCTTTTTTGTTTTTATTTTTTTGTAAATCATAATCATAATCGTAGAGTGGCAGAGCTGCAAGGGACCCTATGGATCATAAAGGCCAGCCCCTGCCAAAGAGGCACAGTGCAGAATTGGAACTTCCAACTTCTGACTCTGCAGCCAGATAGCTAAGCCACTGAGCTATCCAGCAGTTCTAAGTACTTTACACATAGAAAACCATGAAAAGGATCAACTTGATGGCATGTAATTATATCACAATATTTTTAATCTTAAGAATTATTATTGCTGTTACAGCAACAGTACATGGCTTTGGGACTATTATTCCTCTCCAGCTTACCTATGGCTGGTGAATTATTTTGTATTTACAAAAGGAATGTGTGCTTTTAGGGGAGGATATGATTCAAGTGAACATTTGGCACCTTAGGAGAATTTCTGAAACAAGAAGATACTTAACCTTGTTGCTGATATACCTTCACTAGTTTTGTATGTTGTATGTGTATATATATTCCTTGTCATTAATTTATATACTGTTGTATATTATAGGATGGCTTTGTAAAATACTTATGGATATGTGTATTTCCTATGACTTTTTTTTTGGCTAGAAACTGTAGAACTGCTCTGTGTTTTCTCAGAGGAGGAAAGCAGTGTTGATGGCTGGCTATGCTGGGCTGCAGAAGGAAGACATGGAATGAAGGACGCCATGTATCTGGCTGGAGAGCCAGATGTTGGGATTTTGATTTCCCACTGTGCCTCTCTGGCAGGGGCTGGACTCGATAATCTATAGGGTCCGTTCCAACTCTACAGTTCTAAGATGATGATGATTAATCTACCACCCCCAACCCTTTGCCATTTGATAATGGCTTGATAGCAAATCCAGTTATTTACAAGGAAGTTTAATCTGCAGTGCTAAGTTTAAATAATGAGCATCAGATGAACTTCATTTTCCCCAGTTATGATCACCAAGATATTTAAATGAGCTGGCTCTTAAAAGCTTGCAGTGACACCATGCTTTTTTTCCTTAGGAGGCCCCAGCAAGCTTACCTTTAAAGGATCTCTCACCCTGGAAGAGGTAAAGAAAGAGAATCCTCAGATAACGAAGGGACGCTTTCACCCAACAGACTGTTTAACTCAGCAACGTGTGGCTATATTGATTCCCCACCGGAATCGTGAGAAGCACCTGCTATACCTGCTTGAACACCTTCACCCCTTCTTGCAGCGGCAGCAACTGGACTATGGCATTTATGTCATCCACCAGGTGAGTCCACATAGTACAAAGGCTTCTCCTACAATGGATGGATGGGAGCTGAATCCAAATCTTGCTGCTTTCTGGGTGTATCTCCAGGCCTCTCTCTTAAGACTGCTCTTGTATTTGTTCATTCAGCAGTCGGGCACTGTCTCACATATCTCCCTGATCTCCTCCTCTATCTCTAATAGAAATCTATCTCAGTGGGTTACCAGCAGTTAGGAGCTCCTGTGTGTACCAGTGCTGATGAGTTTCTTATTCCTTTTCATGCAAGAGCTCAAAGCAGATTGAATGAATTAAATAGTGTGGATGGCAAATTACTTCATGCACTGTTGGTGGAGCATTGTTATTCTCAGAACTGCCAGGCTTGAAAAATATATCTTGCTCAAATAATTGCCTGTTCACATCTTGGGGCTTGGCTCATATTTTTTCATCTGACGTCTCTGCTGGGTGAATTTACATCTTTCACTCACTTCTCTGGAGGTGATAGACTTTGTCAAGAATGAAATAAGAGTTTTTCAGCATATATTTTTATCTCAGTAAAAAACAGCATTTAATCCTTAATTTCTTGTCCTTTTTAAAAACTCATTAACTTTTGTTACTGTGCCAAAACATTGTTTTTTAGTGTTGTCATATTGACTCAACTGACTTGCTTGTTTTGGTCTGGAATTTGTTTGCCTTGTATTCTTATGTTTGTAAAGAGCCCTACAGGGGTTTGGTACATGTATGGTATATTGAGTGGATTAAAAAGTAAATACTGTAAAAAAAAAAAAAAAAAAAAGTAAAGTAGAAAATCAACTTTTTCCAGCCCTGCCCAATGTGTCTAAGCTCAATAGCCTGGGTTGTGATCTGAAATTTCTGAAACATCCACCTTGCTGAACCTAAGTCAGTCAGAATTGATTGGCTGTTGAATAGTTGGGATATGAGAGTCTTGTTTGTGCTGTGTGTTCATTGTATGGCTTTCTGAAAAGCTATTTCTTGTGATACGGAGTGCAGGAAGTAAATTTCTTGCATTGTGTTCCTGCTATAAAAATTAACCCAGTGGTAAAGGCAGTGGCTTCCATTTCTTCCACTCTCTTATTCGGCCAGCTGACTTTGACCAAAATTCGGTAGGTGGCTACAGCTCTGAAGTGGCATTCATCTGATAGTGTGCATATTTGTGTTTTTGGACTACAGTGTCCAGAATTTCCTAGACAGCATGGTGTAGTAGAGAGCAGGCATCAATCTCTTACAATTCCCAGGTAGGGCTAGGAAAGGCTCCTGTACATAATCATGTTTCTGTTCTATGTAGATAGTATGCAGCTAGATAGACCAGTTCTGCCTATGGCAGATGGCTGTATTCCCAAGACAACATGTGTAATTGCATGAACTTACCTGAAACCTCAGTTTGTTTTTGAAGTGACAATTCCCCCTCTTATTCACATCTGCTGTTCTGGTTACAGTATATGCACAACGTGCCTAATTTAGAACAAAAGCAGAGACTAGTATGGCATTAATATTAATCTGTTAGTACTTGGCTTATAAAGGTACTTTCATTTTTTTAAAACAATGTAAGCTAATTTTAAAGTCAACTTTTCATCTTTTATTCATTTCCTGTTTGTATGATAACTGCTGTTCTGGAAGGGGTTTGAATGCTTTTGTGAGCATCTGTGTTCTCTAGAGAAAAAAACAACAACCTGTGTTTCTACCAGAGTTACAAGCTGGTAGTTGAGTTTCTCAGAACTTAAAAAAAGAGGAATTAAAAAAAAAAGTAGCAGAAGAGCAAGAGTGATAAAATAAACTAGTATTAATCATATACCTCTAATGTCTGCATTTAATCATAAAAGCTTCTAATAAGTGACTAATAAACACAAATTGCAAGGTTTTTTTTTTGCAATCCTAATGCTTACTAATAATTAAATCTCACTGAAAACTGTACAATGAAGAAAACTGACAGAAGGAAAAAAACTCATTTGAAATGTTGGGTTGGAAAAGAGCTTTACGAATACCATGGACTATCAGAAAGACAAATAAATGGGTTCTAGAGTAAATCAGATGTATGATTTTGGATATAAGTTAACATCTGATGGACAAGCATCAGAAGTTTAGCTGCCAATTGCCCCATCTGGCAAAGAAGACCTGTGCATACAGTCTGTATCCTGTACATTTGGCTGATATGCAACTGTATAATCATTATAATACTCTTATGACATCACTACCTCATCCAGAACCACCACATGGCTATCCATTTTATTTAGTATATATTTAAAATAATGGCTTACAATCTAAAGAGACATAGTACAAAATGAAGAGGTGTGTACATCCAGGCACCATCTCGTTTGTGCTGTTATTTTAATGCTCAGATGGAGTGACTGCTGTTGCGGGCAATTCTAGGAGGGAAGGAAGTGTTGTGTGTGTGTGTTCTAGTGCACACAAGATTGTGTAAGACAGAATTATTAGTTGTCTGGAACTAGAGCTGGATTTGGCTTGAAACTGCACAAAACATTAGTGAGCTCTAACATTTTTGTCTTGCCTTTTTTTTTTTTTTACAACCCCATCACTTTTATTGCTTTTCTGGAGCAATTGCTGTGCTTTAGGAAGGATTATGTAAGTGAACTTAAGGATAGAATCCTGGAGAGGAAAAATCGCACAGTTCAGTGGATCTGATGTGAATATCTTGTTTACAGGCTGGTAATGCCAAGTTTAACAGAGCAAAACTGCTGAATGTAGGCTACCTGGAAGCCCTGAAGGAAGAGGATTGGGATTGTTTCATATTCCATGATGTGGACCTGGTGCCAGAGAATGATTTCAACATTTACATGTGTGGCAGTCAGCCAAAGCACTTGGTAGTGGGCAGAAACAGCACAGGCTACAGGTAAGGATTTAAAAAAAAAAAAAAAAACCTGCTGGGAAAGACACCTTGTATCTTTAGAAACAGAGTTGATCTACGTGCAGTTTCCAGACTAGTGAATGATACTTTCCTTCCCATTTGGTGATCTTTGATACTGACAGGTGTCTCTGCAAAAGCCTGTTGCCGTTTCTCTAGTTTCTCCCATCAGGGTCCTTTTAGTATGGATGGTGCTGACAGTGCAGGCATAGTCCTCCCAAGTCAGTAATGAAAATGGGTTAAAACAAGATACAAGCATATAAAGTTCAATCTAGCCATTGAAATCAGTGAGACTTAAATGAGTCATTATGAATGTTGATTTTGATGAGTTAGTTCAAAGTATGGCTGAGTCTGGATTCAACTCAACAAGTAATAATATGTTGTCAAGTTAATTCCAAGTTATGATGACCTTTTCCAAGATTTCCTAGATATAGAATACTTACCATTCTCTTCTTTTGGGGTTGCTCTGGGACAGTACAACTTGCTCAAGGCTACATAGGCTCATTCTTCTCTCATGGAGAATTGACTGCTGACCTTTGGGTCTGCAGCCAGCTACCTAACTCATGATAAAACTACATTGCCCAAATAATCTGAGAGTTGTGGAGGAGTATTATTGTATCAATTCATGTTACATACTCTTTGTATTGCTGTCCCTGTCCTCATGGAGCAGCCTCAATTGAACTGGTTGACTGAACCAGTTCCAGTACCTTTGTGATCCAGTGCTAAAGTTGATCAGTTTATAAAATAAAATTAAAAACAGAAACAGTTTGGACAGCAGGCATAATTGCTGATTTCCTGATGGGACAGCATCTCTCACCACCTCAAACACATCACTGAGACATTAGCACAGGGAACGCCCTTGCACACAGAATTCAGTGACATGGCCATTCACACAAATTGGGTCAAAGAAACAACAGTGTAGAGTGCTTTACAGTAATCTTCCAATGGGTGTTTAAAAAGAAATGATTCCTCAAAGAAAAGTGTGAGTTTCCCCTGCATTGTGTAGTTGGGAAGTTTTGAATAGATTTGCGTCATGCTAAACCCAGAGTAATTGGGGAAGTATTTTGCAATGCAATCACACGCTCAGTGAGTTATCCAGCCAGCTCAACCCAATAAGTTCACAAAGACTTAAAACTAAGCAGATAGTTCTATTGTCCCCCCCCCCCCCCAATATTAACAGTGAGCCCTACATGGCAGACAAAGATGAGTAAGGTTGCTTATGTAGGCAAATTGTTCTCCCTGTCAATCATCTGCTTTGATGTTCATGTCCACGGTCTTGCAAGGTGCACCAGCCTGGTCCCTGTGTAGGAGAAATGCTTACTGTGACAAGCAACATACCTAATTTTCAGCCCTGCTGGCCGGGGCTCTGCCTCTCTCTCTCTCTCTCTCCTTTGCCCCTTTGTGTGTGTGCAACTCCATCCCCTTGCATGTGGGGTTCCATTGCATCTGGAACCAAGGGTGTGTGTGAAAACAATTGCTACACGGAGGAGGAGGAAAGCTGAGTGGAGGGAGGTGGAGTCGCACGTGCCTTAGAGCAGAGGTCCCCAACCCCCAGTGTGCGGCCCGGTGCCGGTCCGTGGCCTGAGCCAGACCGGGCCGTGGAGCCAGACCTCCCGCCCCCCCCGCACGCACTCACCCCCGCACAGCTGATTTGCGCGTGCGCTCCAGCACACCTGTGCGAGCGCCGTGCCGCTGTTTGCGCATGCACAAGAGTGTGTGCGCACCCGCACAAGCGCCACACCACCGTTTGCGCATGCGAGTGCGTGCTTGTTCACGGGAGAGAGAGCGCACACTCGTTCACGCATGCACACGAGCACGGGGGTGCCCCCGCCTTCCCCAGCCGGTCCGCGGGGTGAAAAAGGTTGGGGACCCCTGCCTTAGAGGGAACCTTGGTGACAGGCAACAACGATACAACAGGCATCAGTGGCTTCTTGAAAGATGGGAGAGGCTCAACAAATTTAATTTCTTTCGTTTGCTCTTATTTCTGAATGCAGGATAGTGGTGTTAACTTGGTAATAGCTGCAGCAGCTTTTTCCATGGCTGGGGTTGTGGGGGTTGATATATAATGTGCAAAACCCTGGTTGAATATGCCATTGTTACTACAGTGGCAACATGCTCTTCAGTTTCAAAGCAAGCATGGAAGAAATACCTGGGATCTTCCACCTGTTGACATACACTGTCCTCTCTTAAGGCACTCATCCTTCTTGCTTTTGCTAGTGGAGAATTGTTTGAACTGTTTTTTTTTTTTTAAGAAGTGTAATTTTTCTTCCCTCTAAAAACTTCCTCATCTCTTATGTGCATTTCTAGGTTGCGTTACCAAGGTTACTTTGGGGGCGTAACAGCTCTAACAAAGGAGCAATTTGCAAAGGTGAATGGATTTTCTAACAACTACTGGGGCTGGGGAGGAGAGGACGATGACCTCCGGATCAGGTAATTGCATGTCGAAGCCCAGGTGGGTGGTGTGGACTGTAGATGACAGGGGTTCCTTGGAAGTGAATCATAAGTTACTTAAGAAAAATGCAGGAGTTCTACAGGTGATATGACATGAAGTTTCCAGAGTACAATTAGCTTAAATTGGGATATTAAGTTTTTACAATCTGTCCTTTTATAAACTCTGGGGATATAAGATATTAGTTGGAAACACTCCACTTAGATGAGAGGGTTATCTTAAAACTATTACTGTAAGTGCCCCAAGAATATTTTTGGAGTCCTTCCCGTGAGGGCAATGCTACTTTCTTATAGCAAGCATTTGCTTCAGTGCTGGAGTTGATGAACACAAGCCACCAAAGAATTTTTTTAATGGGTGAGGATAGAAAAGACTCTAAAATGGATAGGGCTTTTATATCAGTGCAGGTAGATAATTTATGACCCCTTGGTACTAGTATTATTGCCTTCCATAAAACACAGCACCTGCAATGATTAGGGGGAAAGTGCACATTGAGGAACTAGGCACCATAATTGCTTTTTTTTTTTTTTTTTAAATTGTGTATCTTTAAGAATATTGGAGTTTAGCTGATTTTGAAAATAACAAGTTGGAAAGATAGCTGCAAAAGAAAAGTCGTAATGTAGGCTCCAGAATGTTGTCTGATCTTCATAGGCTCAAGTATAGCAAAACAGTCCTTTGTGTCACCACATTTACAGAGACCATTACATGGTGTGTCACAGAAAGGGCTGCTAAGAAGCAGGAGAACTGCTGATGGATCTTTCATGCAGACAATCACATTTACAGCTATCTCTAGGCAAAGAGGAAGTTTTATTTTCAACACACCATTTTCACCAAGTGCTTTGGCATTTGCAGCAAACTGTATTTGTAGCTTCTTGAATAGTTTTTCAAAGTCTTAATTCCCATTTGAGTAATTTGCTAATTCTGAAACTTGCAGCTTTGAACTAAACAAGGTGCCAAGTGTTAAGGTGACAAATTTGAAGCAATTGTGTCTCTTACTTGTTAGACCACATTCTGCCTATTATTAAAAAACAGTAATTCTGAGCTGTGGGGATGAAGACTATGGAGCTTTGGAGGACAGAAATCTCTGAAAAGACTAACCAAGTGAAAAAAGTTTTGGCAACCTGATAAGTTTGTATTAAAAATATTGTAAAATGATTGTCATCATATTTCTAAACTAATGGTATTTTGCCATTGACGACTCTTGTATGCCAGGCACACTTTCATTGGCTTTTGTTTACAGGATCTGTTCCTTATTACCTTCGAGACTTTGTGTAGTCAGTTTGCCTTTCTCCCTGAAAGTCAACAGAACTGCAGTTTACAAGAACACAAATATCATAAACTGATAATAAGATAGAAGCATTGTTCATTTTTACTGAATGCTGACAAGGGACAGGCAAACTCTAGAAAGGAGTGGATTGTGAAACCAGAAAGGAACTGTGGCACAGTGGTCAAGTACCTGATTATTATCATGCAGAAGTTCTCAAGGTCAATACTGACATTTCCAAGTAGAGCTGGGGGAAAATCCTGCCTGAATCTCTGAAGAAATGTTGCCAGTCAGTGCTGACAATACTTGTAACAGTGGGCTAAGAATGTAATCCAATATAAGGCAGCTTCCTATAATTCCTTCACCACTCCAACCTCCATGAAGCATGACTCAGTGCTTATTTAATTAGCATGGTGGTGCAACATGCTTCAAGCATCACATTGATACATAACATTTGTTTCTTAAAGTCAGCTTTAGTTGTTTGGGGAAGTTTCTTGTCTGTTGGATCCCAATTAGAAATGGGGGTATTTGTATACAAATATGAATACCCCCGCACAGCTGGACTTAACGAGAGTCCACTCCCGTCCTCTGGCGGGGGCCTTGCTCTTCCTTCCAGTCACTTCCAGAGCCCCACTCGGCTAGTGACTTGGCAGCCTTGCAGAGAGACTCGTCCTCCCTCCCATTTCCAGGAGAGGCTAGCCAAGCGGGGCTCCAGGAATGATTGGAAGGAAGAGCGAGGCTGCCGCCGCCGCCTGACACATGAGTGGACAGTCCGGTCCCAGAGGGCTGGACCCTCGTTAAGTCCAGCTGTGCGGGGGTATTCTTATTCGAATACCCCCATCTCTTCTGTTCTCTGCTTTCCTTACAAACCCCCCCACCCCAACTGCATTAAGGTGTCTTCTTGGATATGTCCAGCTGCACAGCAATTTAAAAACCCAGCTGTTACATTTTCTCTTTATTGCATGGCAATGAAATGTTGGAATCTATCTAGATTTCTAGCTTCACTTTCTCCCTCTGCTATTCACTAAATTCTGTTCATTTGCATTTCCAGCATTATCAAGTGTCATCATCATCAGATTAAATGGGCTCATGAAATAAAAATGAAATGAAATAAACATTGACTATAAAACTGGTCCTACCACTAGGCAGAGTAGGGCTGTAGTTGCAAGCAGCCAATTTGAGTTATCATTAAGGGATAACAAACAGTTTATTGTTTAATTTTCCTGTTACTGTATTTTTACTCCCACAGAGGGAGAGAAGGACCTGTGTTTTTTTTCTTTTTCATACCACAATATCTTGGCTGCATCTTGAATTTATATATGTTTATATATGAGGATGGTGCCCTTTGCTGTTCCACCTTAGACAAAAATGTACATTGGGGCAGGCCTGAGGATTGAAGGGTGAAGAATTCAAAACTGGTTTATAACTGTCAAACTCCGATAACAAGTCCCTTGGAGATAGCGCCTTTTGCTTCAGGGTGAGGCGTGAAAGATCAAGCCCACCTATGGCTCCCAAACCTTCTTGCCCGGCGTAGGTCTCAAATTGGGACGAAATAGACTGGCTCCACGGGGTCTCCCACCTCTCTCTATACTTTGTTTGTTTTCTTTCCACTGAGCCTCCCTCTGTATCCATGCTTTATATCTCTTTCTCTCTCTTCCGTCTCGCCCCAGTAGGGTGGCTTCCTATATATCTGCCTTTTCCACTCCTTCTCCGCGTACTCTCGAGGAACTCTAAATTCCACCCATTCCCCTGTCCAGGGGTCTCCTTCAACCAAATCCACCAAATCCTCCTTCTCTTCTACCTTCTCCATCCAGCATGCTTCCTCTTCCCCTTCCTTCTCCAACTGCCCCTTCTGCCTCCCTACTCCTCCCTTTTCCTCTTTTTCCCGCTGAAATGGCGCCCCATATTGTTTCTGTCCCTATGTTTAGCCCTTGTAAGTCTTTCATCATGTCTGCCAGCTGTCCCTCGTGGTTTCCTCTTGAAGAGACCGGCGGTACACCTCTCGGGCCACCTCTGAGGTTGGTCTCAGCCTCACAATATCCAAAGATCTTGCTTTTTTTTTTTTTTTTTTTTTGGATCCAGGAGAGGGCAGCAGTTCTCCCTGTGCAAGACACGCTCTTGCATCTGATAGCTGCACTTGACATTCTTTTGGGAGAGCTTGGAAACATTATTGTGAGATTCTGGGAATTTAAAAAAGCCCCAAAAAACAACTATTTCAGGCTGTGCTCTGAACTTGATGGTGGAAGTGATGGAAAATTAATAAATTCCATACCTGATTCTGCTGATACAGCCATTGCCTGTTTCTGTAGCTATGGTGATAGTGCTTTATGCTCCCTCTGCTGCTGCTGTTGGTGCTGACCCTCAGTGCTGTTTTCTTAGTCCTTGTTTAGAGCAGTCCTGTAGTGAGAAAGTAGGAACTACAGGGGGATCTTTATGACATTCCTTATTACTAGTCACCCCCAAGGAGAATCCAAAAATGCAGCCACATCAACAAATAAAGAGCATATCTTTTGTAACTTCAGTGGCTTCTAATTGCTCAGTCATAACCAAACCACCCTGAAACAACTTGCACTAGGAAGAAAACTATATCTGTTCTACCTCCTATGACAATTACAGTGATCCCACAAGCCCTAGCTCTACTATACTGTTTGGAAGACACAGGGTTCACCAGGGCTGTCCAAAGACATTTTGCTACCAAGGAACACATAAAGCCAGCCAAATTACTTGGGCCTAAAAGGAAGAAAATCCTGTAAGTGTTTCTCATGTAGCTCCTGATATAGAGAATACTTAACCCTTGAGAATACTTCTCCAAAATAACGGATCCCTTCTGAGTTTTACAACACATGAAGTAAATGGTTAAGTGGACTGTTCACAGGGTGTAGTTATTCCTGTGCTGGGCACTTCATTTACATCTTTTGCCTTTTTAGTTTTATTAATCGCTTCAATAGGCATTCCATAGGATCCTAATTTAAAAGGAAGTTTCTAACCCTTTATTATTTGTTCTTTCATTGACTCTTTGGTGTTTCTGGGATTTTGTTTTGGCATATTCTTTGTTGGTGTGTTCAAGTTGTATTAACTACATTATATGGTTATGACTACCTTTTACTGTATAACAGTATAATAGTTCTTCCTTGACCTCACTACTTTAATAACAGTAAGTGGATCTTAGCATCCTTGCTGTAATCATTCAGAAAGCACTGTAAGAGAAGTAAAGTATGCAGTTCAGGAAACCATTGCTTTATACTTCTTATAATGTTGCTTATTCCAGTCATCTCTTAAGACTGCAAATAACTCTTCCAGTAAGTGGAATCATACCATAAGAAAGTGGAGGCTATTTAACAATGACTTTGAAATTATTTCCTTATTTTCCACATATTAGTAACTCCTACTCAACTGAAACATTTATGTGTATTAGATAATCTTCATCTTTTAAACAGTTCCACAATAGTCATTGTTCAGGTGAATTAGAGACGTGCTGCTGTGTTTTCTTATGCATCCTTTCAGTCTATTCTTATAGATGACATGACGGTTATGGCTGAAGCTGGATGCGGTTCTTCATGTCACTGCATGGAACAGTGAATATGTACCAGGAAATCTGAATAGAAAGAAAAAGAAACAGGCAGCTGTTTCTTTTGTTTTTATTAATGTGCTGGGGATGTAGCTGAAATGGTAGTGATAAATTAATTAAAAAGGACCAAAACTACCAGTTTCATTGGATATCAGAGACTTTTATAGATGGACCACAAGGTGGCAATTAAGGCCTCCTGTTCAAACAAGCTTGTACAAAAATGCAATGTGTGGCTGCATTTTTCTTGGAAAATTATGGGAAACTGCACTCTTTCTGTTGGAGGTGCAGGTGAATCTGACACCTGTGTTTCCCATAGTTTAAGCTGGGTGGAGGTTCATAGTTCACACAAACACCTTGGTTTGTTTGCAAATCATTGTTCTCTAATTTCTGTTCAGGGTTGAAATACAGAAGATGAAGATAATTAGACCTTCCCCCAGCATAGCCAAATACACAATGATCTTCCACACAAGAGACGAAGGAAATGAGGCAAATGGACAGAGGTGAGTTATGGAAGTGGCTCTCTAACTTGGTGAGAAGTGTAAACTGGTAGATGGAAAAGGAATATGGCATACAGTGGAAGTCAGCCATTCCTAACTTGGTATTATGTAGGTTTTGGATGATGAAATTGTAGTCCAACATGTCTACATGGGACCAGGTTGACGAAGACTGGATATGAACAGAGCATGTCCACTGCTTTTGTGTATATGACCCAATGTAAAACTGTGAGGCCAAGATTACTAGCATGAAACCATGCACAGAGCTATTCATTGTTTTGGCACACATTGTCTCTCTACGTACAATTTAATGCCTATTAATACCTGGGATTTCTTTGCTTCAAAAAGGTTAATACTGATTGTAAGTCTCAAATAGGAGCCTACCTGATTTTATAATTTTGTTGCTGTTGTTCCTTTCTCACCCGAACCCCAATTTTTAAAAAATCCATGCAGGATGAATCTCTTACGTCAGGTATCTCGAGTGTGGAAAACAGATGGCTTAAACTCCTGCTCCTATAAGTTGCTCTCCGTGGAATACAACCCTTTGTACACAAACATCACAGTGGATTTTGGCAGGCCAATGAAGACTTCCTTGCCAACTCTTTAGTACCTAATGAGCTTTATCACAATGAGGGGGAAAAAGAGAACTTCCAGCATCAAGAGCTGCAGCAGTTGAATATCCAGCCTTCTGTTGATGGCTTCCTAGCAGCCAAGTACATGATGAGAATGATAGGGTTGGTGTTTTTTCTTCTCTAGTAGTTTTGCTAGATATTTCTTTGTGGACCAGACAGCACCGGTCATTTGGTGATTGGGGTTTACTTGAGAGAGGCCTCTTTAAACCAGTCTTTTGAAAAAAAAAATCCCCTTTCTGAGAGGGGATCCAAGTTCCACTGTCCAAAACCTATCAGTTTTGATAGCTTGTGTTGAATATCCACTCTTTTGAAGTGGAAAGAGGAATGTAAGGACAATACTGCCATACTTTTTCAAAGGTGCAAAGTCAAGGGCTTTTTCATTCAATGTGTTTTTAAACAGGACAACCATATTAAAAATAACTGGTTTTTCTCCAGCCAGTCAACCAAGTGCTTTGGCAGCATCAACTTCTGAGGGAAAGGTGCATAATACTGTCTTGTAAGAACAGCCACAGAAAGAGTAAGGAAAATGCGAAAATTTTCAATAAAAAGTAACATTTCACTGAAAACATTCCCTTGTCTTAGTTTAGCTTTCTAGTCATTGTGTTGGCTTAAGAATGTGTGAGAATCACATTTAATTCTACAACTAGTTTCTAATAATAATTATGGCTTTCATTATATTGATTTAAGGAGGACAGCAAGAGAATGGAAAATGAACCACTATTCAAAGAGGCATTGTAACCGCTATAACCTTGGGTGGTGAGCATGCTGCTCATATGTGGAATGGTCTAGAAATTGTATTGTTAACAGTTCATTGGATAGCTGTTAAAACAAGAAGTTGAAGCATTTAACCCTTGCTCATTAATTCTGGTCTTTATTAAACAAATAACCTAAGCTAGTTACTTCTTATCAAGGTTTTGGTGGGGATGTTAAAAAGGAAACAGTAAAAACAGTGTCAAGAGTTAGTGGGCATACTGTTTGTGCCTCACAATAGATGTATATTTCAAACAGTTTAAATACAGGATGAAATATACTATTTTACAAACTGCATATAAAAAGTGTACTGTTACTGAAATTAATATCTGTTTCTGTTACAGTAACCAAAGGGTGTTTATTATCTGTTTGCATAGTCCTCAGAACCTAAACTATAATGAAGTAAAGAAATCAAGGCTTCTGTTGGGTGCTCTGAAGAGAATGTTGCTGTTCCTAATTCTATTTTATTGAGGCCTGTCAGAAAAATACGCATGAGTATTTGAATAGGATTTCCAGAGGATGAATATTTGTGCTATAAAACAATTCTCGTTCCTATCGTGTTTCCCTGAAAATAAGACAGGGTCTTATATTAATTTTTGCTCCAAAAAACGCATTAGGGCTTATTTTTAGGGGATGTTTTATTTATTTATTTTCATGTACAAGAATCTACATTTATTCAAATACAGTCATGTCATCTTCTGATTGCTGCACAATGGTGGAGGGTAGGGTTTCACTTAACTGGGGCTTATTTTTGGGGTAGGGTTTATATTACGAGCATCCTGAAAACTCATACTAGGGCTTATTTTCAGGTTAGAGCTTATTTTCAGGGAAACAGGGTAGTAGCCGCTCTTTAAGAAATCTATGTCAAGTTGTCCATACAACATGCTGCTGATTTAACATTTTAATTTCTTGTATTAGTAATTCTGGATGAAGGTGAAATGAACACATTTGCACAAAGATGCAAAAATAACAGTTTATAGATATGTGAGCAGAACAGTAACGATATTTAAAACAAGCAGTGCACAATACAGTAGGATTTAATGGTTGGATTCCAGCTTTCCATCCATGAAGGGAAGAGTTCACGTTCTCTGAGTGGGATACAGATATAGAATAAAATATGCCACCAGCTACCTTTACAATAAGGTAGATGCATAAAAATATGGTTACCCTGTTACATCTGGTTTGGCTGTGTCATATATATTTGTATATCAAAAACGTCATCATCAAGTAAAGCTTCATAGAAAGTAAGTTCCACAAGTATTACCCACTGTTATAGAAAGAGAAGTTTCTTTTAAAAAGATAACCATTCATCTGAACTGTTACACAAGGCAAAAGGGTTTAGTTATGTTCATGGAAAATATACTTTTACAAAAGCAATACTTTGAAACATGTAACACTTAACACTGTAATCTTAAAGCCTTAATACCACTCAGGATAACTGGATTTCCAATGAAAAATACTCTATAGTGAGATGCCTGAAACAGGTCAAATATCAAAATCTGCTTAGAGAATACAGCAGTGGCAAAATACATTGGTGTGACAAGAAATATCATGAGCTAGCTTTCCCCAATCTGGATTCTGATGTTTTCACCACCACCATTGGTGCTGATGGTTGGCCATTTTGGTAAAACATCTGCTGGGACCAAGACTTGTTTGTAAAGAACTGCCAGTCTTGAGAGAGTGCAGGGTTCAGTAGACATTGCACTTTATGACACTTACAACACAATCCAAGTGGAGCATGGCAGGGGAGAAGCTCTGTGCCAAAACTACTGAAACTTCCCAAGCTCTACTAGCTTGTCAAAGCCAATGGTGGAAAATTATTGTGTCAGGCCTGGTTGGCATAGCTTGGAGATCCTTTCCAGGAATGCACTGGGACAACAAAGAAACTCCAAAACACTATTTTAGCTACCGGTCAGCAGGATAGATACACATATACTAGAGGTGTGCAGTCCAAAAACTCATATCTGCACACCTCTAATATATATACTCAGTTTCCATGAGTATAGTGGTCACTTGATATTATGCTCCTTCTCTGTGACAAAGTGTCACTTCCTGCAGCCCCCAGCTAGCCCAGTGCTTGCTGGAGGACTGTAACCACTAAGTACTGCCTCTTTTTTTTTTTTTTTTTTAAAGCAGCCTAGCACTAAGATTTTCATTTTTGGTAGTTTTATTTCTTTTATGGCTTAAATAGCTCACATAAGAAAAATTACATCTTCAAGTAGATGTTCACCTATGTTTTGCTGCCACCCTAGCAATATTGTGTCATCAAACAATACTAGTATTTCAAACGATTCAGATACTGTCAACACTCAAGTTTTGTTCCCTTCTCTTTTACCCTGAGAAGACTGCACTGGTGGAGCCCCAATATCCACAGTAATGTTCATATACAGAGGATGTTTCTCCTTTGCCAAGAGTTTGAAGTCAAGAGAATTCATTCCATCATCTTTCCACGTTTTCCTAGTGTGCACTTCAGCAGGCCTAAAGGAAAGGGATAAGAATGGGGATCAGGAATGGAAGAGATACACAACTGCAACCCAAACAATGGTCAAAATCCTCTTGCTCCTCACAAGCTAGCATGACAAGTCACAGTTAAGAGTAGCCCCAACTGAATCAATGAAACTTATGGAGGAGCTGACTCACTGAATCTCCACTGTTTCAGTGGGTCTATATTGAGTGCAATTTAATACGTCAAGTAACAGGATTTTGGACACAGAATGTGTTTCCCTCTTTCAAAAGGCATGAGACACTTGTAAAAATGAGACTGAGACAAATTTCTAAGTCAGATAAGGTAGCTAGCAAACACCACTGTACTACGTTTTCAGCATCTGTGTAGAGCTGAAAACTATGTTTTTTGAACCCCTAGGCCTTGATGATTTAATGGTTTTTGCTCAGTTCGGTTATTTAATTAGATACACAATGGGTAAATACCTGCTCGTGTAACTTTGCAGCAGCACAGGAAGCATTTGTTGTATACTAAATAGTTCAGTCATTTAGATATCTGGCTGTGGAGCCAGAGGTTGAGAGTTCCCATTTCCCACATTGCTTCCTATGAGGAGAGCCAGCCTGTGTGGCCTTGGGCAAGCTATACAGTCCCAGGGCACCTCCAGAAAAAGAGAATGGCAAACCACTTCTCTGTATTTTCTATCTAGAAAGGGTCACTATAAGTCAGAACTGATTGGTGACATGCAATTATTATTACTTAAAAGCTCCCTATCTCCCTGTTTTAGGTCCTGATCTTCCCTAGGGCTCCCTTCTTCCCTAAAGTGAGCCTTGGGATGGGGTGGTGGTTTTATGATTTAAAAAATGGCTGACAGCAGTCCTGACCCCAACAGCAGTGATCTGGTGGTGAATTTTTTTTACTTTTAAAGGCTCCCATCTTCAGGGCAAAAGAGAGCCTAAAACCTAAAATAGGGGAATAGGAAGTTTTTAATTAGTATACATTAAATGTTCCCAGTGCAAACTTGCACAACAGGATTTTGCCCATTATTTTAAAGTGCAAAGGATGCAAATTTTGATTCAAAGTTAATTATACTGGAGGAATCTTGAAATACTGCCACGTCTGAATTAGTTCAGTCAATAAGGATGAAGAATACACACAAATTAGCATACAAACAAGCAATGAAAAATGCTTTCCTTACTTTATATCCTTCTTCCTAGGACCAGAAACTTGTTTACCATCTGCTGATTTATATCGTCCAAGAATAAAAGGAGTCCTCTGTATTTTCATTCCTGCGATTTGAATTCTTTTGAAATGAAAGATATAATGGAAAAGAAAAGCAAAAGTATAGGGCATTTCAGAGCAGAGTATCTAAACAGGAAAACACAGTAAGAAATCTGCAGTGCAGTTAAAACAAGCAAGAACATCACATTGTAAGGAAGACCATTCAATTCCCTTTCTGTCCCACTGTGATCAAATATTTTCTGCAACACAGTGCCCCTGCAGACTAGCATTTTCAGGTTTGGATTATTTGCTCATTCTGGGTAGTTAATCAGGTCGAGTCATCCATGTACTTCCTGGTGCTACCATGGGAGACAGCTGAAAATAAAACTGTTCCTTGCCCACTCAAAGTGGATTCACAGACTATGAAACCTTAAGTGGTCAATGTTAGTACTGGCTTACATCACTGTAAGAACAATTTGAGCAAGTGCTCCTTAGATTCAGAAAGTATCTGCACCTTGAGTTTCTTCACACCTTTCAGAAGGTGGCCAAGTATGATTATGGCACCTATGGTGTTCTTATCTCATAATGACTCCTACCATGTTATATCTGCCCAAAACTGTCAGTGGTTTTATATTATTAATAGTTAACTTTTGGGCTCATTAGAAAATAAAGAGTTCTGTTGAAATTTTCTTAATTTGAACACAGTGCTTCAAACATTGTATAGAGTGTTCCAGTTAAACTTTCATAATTTATCAACAGTGCTGAATGATAAGAACAAAATATGAAGCTTTTGTATAAGGATTCATAAAATGCTATAGCACAAAAGGTCTATAATAGTTTTTATACTTTTTATTGTGCATGAGTTTGCACAAGCAGAATATAAGAATATTTGTCTTGTTTTGCTTGACAGTTGAGTTTGATTTCATCCCATCTGTTCAAGTGTACCTTTCTGCAATGTCATCATCTTCACCATTACGGGCCCAGTAGGTGTTTGGAAACCCATTTATCTTCAAGTAATGTTCTGGACTAAAAGCAGTTACACCACCAAAAAAAGACCAATAGGGCACACTAGAGATAAAAATAATAACAGGGCAGGTTGCAAACAATCTTGGATTTTATTGATTAAAGCAAATAACACATGGATTCACTATACAAATGGAATTAGAAGTCTTGTAACACCTTAAGTCTTGTAACACCTTGTCACATTTGTTTTGAACATGCTGTTGTCGACTGCAGGCTACTTCATCAGTAGGCTGCAGTCTACAAAAGCTTATGAGAAATAAAACTTAATAGTCTTAAAGAAGTCAGAAGACTGCTCCTTGGTTTTTTTGGTGGAGCAGACACAACTATCCCCTTAGAAATCATACAAATGCCTATAATTATAGACTTGACTGCAATCTTTTTCTTCTGTAGCACAAACAATGGCATTTGCTCTATGCAAGTTTGGTGCTTGCTATTGTATTGGGATAGAAAGGATTATCATATGCCACAGCAGAAATGATGAGAATACTGGTTACAGAAAAGGTAACCTTAAGACTTAAGCATGCATAAAAACATACTTTTCAAGTTTCAGTATTGTTCTCTTTTCTATCCCACAGCTAGTACTATGACCCCAACTACATTTAGTCCTATTCAAATAAACATGAATGATTTCTGAATAATTACTTTAATTTCAGGCTGAAATACTGCAATGCATTGTCCAAATAAATACCTTGCCAGTGGAATATTGTTGTTGCTTCCAGTTTACGACAACCCTATGAATTAGTGACTTCCAAAGGCCCTACTGTTCTGCACAGCTCTTGTAATCCTTATACATTAAATGAAGAAACATTTAATTCTCAGCAACTAAAAGTAATATAAATAGAAATAAAAATATAATACTTAGTGCTTTGTTACTCCACTATTCATCCCTACTTCAACACAGGTGAGTTTGAACACACTGGCTGAAATCCTATTGCTTAGCATAAGAAAATCTATAACTTTCAATCTGTTCATAACTGGCAATAAAAAATCCCTGCGATTATTCTTGGGAGCATGCACACACACTCACATCAAGCCAGCATGCATGCCCCTGTGAATCATGCTGAGGACTCCCTATACATCAGCTAGAACAGACTGAAAGTTAACAAATTTTCTTATGCTAAGCAATAGGATTTCAGCCATTACACAGAAGCAGGAAATGGAAATCTAAAAATGATGCTAGGAGTTCCAGATACCAATTAAAATATAAATTGTATATAAAATAATATGAAACCCAGTATGGTGTAGTGGATAGAATAATGGACTAGGAGGCCTGGGTTTGAATCCCTACTCAGCTAGGGAACCTTACTGGAGGTGTGGAACTGGTAAGACCACTCCTTAAATAATTCACTTACTCTGAAAGCACTGTTAGGGTCACTATGTCAGTTCTGACCTGATGGCTCATATCAACAACAATGTATAAAACAATACCCATTCTTTCCAATTTATAACAACTACTGCTTTAGAAAAAAAAAAATGAGACAAAAAGCTCTTTGTAGCCAATGTTGGGTCAATTTTTCTCAAGAAGTACTGGTTCACATGGACAGGCTTCTTTAATGAATCTCAAGAGACTTTTTAAATGAGAATATTTACTCTTCCTTTATTGAAGACAATGTAATCATATGACATTACCTGTAAAGAAACTTGTCAATGGCAGAGGCCATGAGTTTGGGGTATTTTCCATCACAGATGTAGAAATTATAGTCATTCTCTGGAATGAGATTCACATTGTGTAGAAGCAAGCAATCCCAGTCTTCATCTTTCAGAGCTTCACGTACTCCAATATTAAGGAGTTTTGCTCGGTTAAATGGACCGTTGCCAGCCTGGAAAGAGAACATGTAATTCAGTCATAAAACAGACCAATGAAGTAATCAGAGGGTAGTGTCTGGCCATAACATCTGCAATGTCATGCTATTGTGACAGAAGTTTCTGACCCAAACTGAGTGTTGGTACAGTTAAGGACCAAACCAGACAGTTTAGAAACCAGCATCTGTGAGGGAAGACAAAATTATTAATTTGGTGGGTTAACACCTTGCACAAGCATGCTGAAGACCGGGAAGATCTCCAGAGATGGATTAACAAGGCTGAAGAAAGTGTAGAATAGCTGATGACCAAGCAGCAAGACACTGATGTTAGACAGATAAAGAACGCAATGTGAGGAAAGGTACAAGGGAAACAATCAAGTTCTCAACCAAGGTTCCAAGTATCTTCAATACTGGTACTACACCAAATTCATTATAGTTCAAAAGTGAAGATTCAGTGGTCAGAATCTGAAATAGGATTACTTACTCTGGAGAAAGTAAAATAACATAAGTGGTAGCCGCATATAGCAGCTAGTTTAAAAGATGGTGGTTGTATGTGTGCTGCACTTCGCTGCCACAAATTAGCATGCTTTCACTTGCCCCGGGGAACAAAATCAGAGATTCCGGCCAATGAAATCAAGAATCTGGAGGCACCTTAGTGAAGGGCGTAAGTTCAATATGTGAAAGGTAGAAGCCACTATTTTAATATTATGCAGGTGCATGCATGCACTCACACATAGATGAAATAAAATATAAAAAAAACCTTCCCTATCTCTAAATGACTGGTATTATGTGCCATCAAAAATTGTTAATTTATGGCAACCCTATGAATTATGTCCAAAATATCCTATTAACAGACCTGCTCAGATCTTGTAAATTAAATCTATGGCTTCCTTTATCAAGTTAATCCATCTCATGTTAGCTCTATTTTCCTACTGCCTTTAACTTTTCCTAGAACTATCTTCTCTTCCTTACTAATGATATTTTCAAAGTACAATAGCTTGTTTAGTCAAGAATTTTTTTTAAAAAAACCCACACACCAAACAATCATATAAATGGAGCACTAATTTCATGAAAGGATCCATAAAGCAATAGGCCGAATAAGGCTTCACTAACAGCATATTCCATGCTTGGCAAGAAGGAATGTCTGACATGAAATTTGGAAAACTGCCTTATCTTTGACATTATTTCCCTCTACAGAATATTTCAAACAAAACAGCTTTTACTTTTATGATGGACTTTTCAGACAATCGGGTATCACAGAATCATGAAGTTAGAAGGGGCCTATATAAGGCTATTGAGTCCAACCCCCTATAATATATTCCTATATTCAGTACTTAGTAGATAGATGTGTTACTGTGATTTACTCCCACCAGTGGGACCTGTTTTGTAATATGCTTTTGGTTTGACCTACCTGATGAATCAAGTAGATACAGTAGTGCAGCTGCTGACGTTGGAGGAAGGGGTGAAGATAATAGAGAAAGTGGCGCAACTGTTTCTCACGATTCCTGTATGGTACGATGACAGCTGTACCATAGCGAGCTACACAGTGTTGAGGGCGATAGCAGCCACCTAGCTGGACATACGGATTTTTGTCAATTATGTTTTTTTCACTGGGTAGCATGTCAAAGGTGATGGTTAAGGGTCCAACTGTATGGGAAGACAAAATAGCAAGTTAAGGAGAGAGCAGACCACTATGAAATACTAGTTTCAGAATCAATGTTTAACTTCATTGGAATAAACCCTTCTGGTAAAATGACTGGTGGCATTTAGGATTGGAAATTAACAAAAATACCTTTTTTTTCTGGGGGAGAGTACCTCTCAAAAATGCATGTAGAAACATTGGCTATGTTGGATATAAACTTTAAACCATAATTTAGCATTACAACTATAAAGCTTTGGCTTATGACTCCCCATTCTTCTCCTCCTTAATTGTGATTTACTAAACAGGCCACTTTATAGTTATGGTTTCTAGGAGACCTGGTCTGCTTAAGGAAAGGACGGTTAAAACAAACCATAGTTTGTCCAGATACAGACATCACAGCAAGTTGCAGTTCGTCTAACTGAGAAACACACCATTTCTAAACACTTCCTCACAGTTACATCAGAGGAGGAATGGAAAGGAGAAAGGACATAACTCTGAAGCTCCTGTGATTTTTATATCTGAACAAGACCATTATATCAGAATTGGACAGGTATCAAAAAGAAGCTCATCAATTACTTTCTTGCAAGATCTGTATGAACGTACATAGAGATTTCTTCAATATTTATAGAAGAAATGTAATGGTAGAATCAGTTCTTAAGTTGGCTGTCAAACTACAAACTCCATTATGTATACAATGCAGCTTCTCAGGGTCAGTAGAGTCACAGTTTTAATTAACATTTTTAAATTAAGTGTTCTGTTTTCATGGTCAATAGAAGCCTTGATACCAGAGGCTGTTACAGAGTTATACACTGACCAACTATTTACTATTCTCATGGGCTGATCCTGCATATGCCAGGGGTATACCAATTGTTATAACAGCACATAGTTGAAGATGACATTGCACCAACACAGCAAGGACATTACAGATGCAGATGTAAGCTGATTTACAGCCAAGGGGACAGTATTATAGATGTGCTGTGAACTAGAATATCCCCTGAAGATTAGAGTAGCCCTACGTGAAGCAAACCAGTGGTTCCTGTAGCTCAAGGAAGCTGTTACTGCCATTGTACAAGGAAGAAACAGAAACCAGAAGAGCATCTTTCTTGACTTCCTAAATAGCTGGAAGCGAAGCCACAATGCGTTGTCACATGTGAGGGATAACACTTGGCTGCATAGTCTAGTGATCTATTTCACAGTTTTATACATCAGATAAATATAATGACCTGGGATTAATGATGTTACCAATAAAGGCAAGTTGTAATGGGGGAAAATTAATGGGGAAATATTCAGAATAAAGGAAAAGTGGGAAAAATTCAAAGATCTTTAAGAAATATGAAATTCAAAGAGAATTTGCTAACAATTTCAATTAAGAGTTTCAGGGTTTCAATATTATTTCAGATAAAAATAATGCCATGGCATGTGCCTAAAAATTGCAAGGTATTTTGGAATTATGTTCCAATCTCACACATTTCTATAGAAGGCTCTGTAAGGTATCACTTTATAAACAGACATGTATGTTACAATTCAGCACACAACTTGTATAGAACTGCAATTCTGTTCAAACACTGGAAAGCAGCATACCTCGATAACTGGCCAGAGAATCTTTCATTTTCAAAAAACGCAAATGTGTAACTTTTTGTGTGTATATAGATTTTTATTTTGCTATATTGCTTGAATTTAAGCATTATATACAGTCAACCCTCGATTTACGAACGGCCCTAGTTACGAACATTTAGACTTAAGAACCGCTCTGATAGAAAAATATTGACTCGACTTGCAAACTTAGATTCGAGTTACGAACCGGAAAAAAAAGCCTAAGTCATCTTAGATTAAAAGGAAAAAAAGAAAAAAAATTCTGCCCCTAGTGGTAAGAACGGATTAACCGGCTTTGCATTAGTTCCTATGGGAACTAATGATTCGAGTTACAAACCGCCCCTCGACCTAAGAACCAAAAACAGCCGGAACGGATTAATTGGTTTTCAATACATTCCTATGGGAAATGCTGATTCGACTTACAAACTTTTCGACTTACAAACTTCCTTCTGGAACGGATTAAGTTTGTAAGTCGAGGGTTGACTGTATTAACCTTTGTGAGCCAACCTTGAAGCCTTTGTGGCCAGACACAGGATAAAAATAAATCAATCTAAGCAGCACAATATAACCTTTAAAAAATCAGGATGGTGCCTGACAGTATCTCCAAGCCAAAACGGGAGAAAAGAAACAAATTTTCCAAAAGCATATAAAAAATTACTATGTTGATTATGAAATGGAAGATGGTATCCTATAAGTTAATTCCATGTGTATACCAGACTTCAAAAAGGATACAAATAGTGTTTCAAACTAGTGGCAAATCAATACATGAACATGCAATGTCAATTCATATGAAATGCCAGACCCTATGGTTGGTCTTCTCAGGAATGGGCCTTGTACTCATGAGCTCCTAGTGCTGATTACTTCTTCTTGTCTTCCTTTTCATTTCAATAAATTAATATAGTTTGCAGTCAGACCACATGTGGCGACTGGTCTTGAGAACAGTTCCAAATTGTAATAACTGAACTTACTTGGTTCTGTACATTTCCTTGAAAAAAAGAGAAAAGGCTAGATGAATGCAGGACAGCTCCTCAAGGCTTCCTGGAATCATTATCATCTTTCATGATTTGAATGTAAAAAAGCACTATGTACAATTGTTGAATTTACAATTACTTCAAGCACCAGGGACCCTGGGGTATACATCTAGGAGTCTGTCCTTGCCATGGCACACTCTTAAATCTAGGAACTCTTTCTCACACATGTATACTATTTCATACAGGAACATCAAATGGTACTAGAAGAAGTAGGCTTCCATTTACTGGGATTTCCAAAGGCCAAGGATATGATTTGATACAAACAAATAAATGTGGTAAAAATTCAAGACAGAAATTATTTCTGTAAAAACTCACTATAGGCAGAACATAATCAAAATTCCTCTTAGCATCAGAAAAAAACCAAGGCACAAAGAGGAAGGTTTAACGACATAGACAATGAAAGGATGTAGAAGCTTTAATGGATTATACAGTTTATAACTTACTGCCCAGGATAAAAATTAGTCAAGCAAACTGGTCAGCAAGTTTCAGTATCTGACCGGAAACTGAATCTGGCTTGTATTTAAACCCTAGAAAAGGGGCAAGATAGCTGGTCAAATTTATCACAAATTACAATCAATTTTCCATTTTGAGAAAAATTCATTGGTGAATATGCTGTTCACCTCTCAGCAGTAGTTTTAGCCTGCCCACAGATTTCAGTTGTTCAGTTTAAATAAAATATGGCTGAGAAACAATGTTATTTGGAAAATGAAACTCTCATTGGTGAATGAATTGGCAAATGAAATTTAAAAGCTACATAATTCCAGATAGACTGTTGTGAACAGTGTAATCCAATCCTATTACAGCTTGTGTACTGTATATAGCAAGGCAGGATTTGATTTAAATCATGATTTTTAAATGTAAAGACTCATTCTTGCTGTTAGTAATAATCTAATATTTGCAACCAGATGAAGATTTCACATTTGGAATAATAACCTGTCAGATTAGTAAAACAGCTATATCAGAATTGATGTTAGTTTAATAGGTTAATCACTCAAATTTGGAGAATTACTTAAATTGTTTTATTTAACTAAAAATAACATTATATAGCATACATATTTTTGTATTTGCTTAAACATCAAGGTTTTTTAACTGAAGTGGTTAGACAAAATATCTTTTTAAAAAAAACATTCTTCCAACAATATTCAAACATAACATTTAAGGTACAGTAGGAACTTCCCTATCCACGGGACCAGAATCTGCTGATTTGCTTATCCACTGCCAGAAAATACTAAAAAAATCCCTTCCCCTGAAATACATATTTATATGTATTTTCAAGGTGTAGTTACCAGAACTGGCCAATAGAGGGATCCAGAAATCATGCAATGTATAGTGTTCACTACATTCGTGTTTTTCAGCATCTGCCGGTAGGTTGGAAACCAATCCCCTGTGGACACCATGGTCCTATGTTCATGTTTGTACACAGATTTGCATAACAATGGGATTAAGGTCTTTTCCTGAACTTTGTTTATTTTACACAATTTTTACTGTGAAAAAGTGCATGTTAGCTTGGATAACTTGGATTAATTGAATTACTTTACCAAAATTGTAAATATTGCATGTACAACCTCATGTTACATAGTTAAACTCTATTTCATGCTGAATAACCTTTGAACTGCAAGTATCTTAAATAGAAAAGTACATTTAGATAAGATTTTTCCTCCAAAAGCATTTCATTGAAATAAATCTGATTTAAATAAAAAATAATAATTTAAATTTTAAAAATCCAATTGTTTTATTTTTTTAAAATCATCAATTTTAATCCATCCTGGTATATAGAAATATCATTATCAACTTTGAAAGAGAAACAAACTGAAACATTGCTTTCTTTCGGCACTGGTGTATTAACTTGGACTTCAAATTTCAACAGCTTATATATGTTATGTACATGGTGTTATGTTTGGCACTTCAAATATCAAGAGTGGTGCTAAAATGTGAAAGTTCAAAGCTCTGAAAATGATATGCTACATAGGGAGCAGAGAACAACTGAATTAAAACGGATTAATCAAGGGATAAAAATGTTACATGGAACATATTGGCATTTTTAATATTTCAGATGATGTGTGTGTGTTTTTCCATATCATTTGAAACAACTTCACATGAACTTCATCAAGAAGACAGATCAATATTAATTATGAAAAACTGATGACAAGGGGGAGCCTGTGTTACTCTAAAAACCACACCGATTGGGTGGGTGGGAGGAGTGGAACCCTTAAAAATAGATCTTACTAATAGTAATTGCCCTTATGAGCACAGAAGAGTTCTAACCACATTTAAATAATCAGTATAAATTGTGAGTACAATAATCTTCTAAAAAGCAGCAGGTAGCATCTTACAGATCTTAACCTTCAATAATATAGAAATTTAAGTTATTTCTTCTCATTAATGAGATGCCCATACATATAGTGCACACAGAAACAGAACAGAATCTGTTCCATGACATAAATAAACCACCTGGACATATTACTTGTTTTCCAAGAACTGAACAAGTAATAAGATCATTTTAAACAATGTAAATATCATTGCAAACTTGACAGCTTGACCAGGATTGAATCAAGACTCAAATGGGCAAAAACTATATTTTGCTTGGCTAACACGTTTGCAGTAGTAGATTAACAACACAACTCCATATCTTTCCCTCCCCACTCTACCTTGGCAATGTGATTGTGTTCAGACACAAGCCCTCTCCCTGGCTTGCACACTTCTACCCTTCTCTTGCCTTCAACAGTCACAAGGAAATCATGCAGTTGTACTTTAGTTTTGGGTTTACTGCATCTTAGTGTGTATCTATAATTTCACTACTGCAGGCAGCATATGAGTTAATAACCTCCAATATATCCTAGCATTAACAGCTCTGCCTAGATTTTGCAAACCAATAGACCATTTACGAAGACAGGAGGGCCTGGCGTGCTCTGGTCCATGGGGTCACGAAGAGTCGGACACGACTAAACAACAACAAAAGACCATTTACAAAGTGACCCCAAGTAAGGGAAAATCCCAGAAGCTCAACAAGCATGAATGGAATGAGCATAAGAGGATATCATCTTGATGTAGACCATCTCAACTACTGTTCCTGGTGTTGTCAACATTCAGGTTGCCCTTTGAAATGTAATGCCTGGCACCCTTTTTCTTGCTGGCAATGCAGGCACAATACTTGTGCATCAATATCAGGTCATTTTCTGGCATTTTAATCATGGATGCAGAAGCACAATATCCCACATTCATAAACCAGAAGGTTTTTTTTAAATTGAATGTATAATCTGGGGGAAAATGAGAATAATCCATAAAATTTAGCCAAATGCAGAAAAATTATCACCTTCCTCCTCTTTCTTACTCTTTTTTTTAAATAAGCAGTATTTTTTCTGCTTAGTAATTTTTATGGAAGCCTACAGATCTATTTCAAACCAAAAACAAAAATGCAGAGTACAGGTATTCAACCATAACAGCTATCCTTATCTTCAGAATACTATGCAGAGCATTATATTATTGGCTCCAGAAAGTGATTTGCTTTTTCCCCCTTACTCATATATCCACAACTTTGAAAGCTTTCTTGGTTCTGGCACACACCACTTTAATAAAAATGGAGAGGGAAATAAATTTGCTATCATTTTTACAAACCTAGTTGACTCTGTGCTGATTTACCATGTAGTAGCAGGGAAATCAGCCACTAATGTATCCTACCAGCTATCTCTATGGCAACAAGCCTTTCTGCAGACAGTTCCAGCTGATGGCTAGCAGAGTGATCACAGCCATTGCCACACTGCTTTGTCTTGGAACACTGTTCAGTTCAGTGGTCCTAGACCACCAGCAGCAGTTGTAGCGGCTTCCTCCACTATCGCTGCCATTTGTGTTTGGCTCATGAAGTCCAATTCTGGATTTAAAAACCAGACTACCAATGACCCAACTTGTAACCAGCTAAATAGGTGCCTTCAGACGACCTTCCCAGATCTGAAAAATGTATGAAAGAAGGAAAAACACACAACCCGACCGACAACAACCAACTCACCAGCCAAACTCAGTATGATTCTATACATAAATGACACAAATCAGTAACTTCAGAGGACAGTCAAAATATCAGACTAACGTAGAATGAGTCTCAAATGCCTTCCACATAAAAGATCACATATTGTACCACATTTGACAAACAGAATAAAAACTACAATTAAGCTTTGCTCAGAAGGTAAGTTTCAGGAGGAAAGGAAAACAAATCTTGTCACCAAACTACATCAGAATATTCTCGGATCACTACAGAAACCACAATGAATTCTTTACAAGGACTGAGTTATGCAGAAACACCCAAAAGTGTTGCAGTGCACTATCTGGGGGAAATCACATGATTAAAATTGAATACTTACCTCAACTATGATTCAAATCAAATCTATCCTGATACTTACCTAAATTATGATTTTAATCAAATCCATCCTGTACCCTAGTTGGGTTCTATGACAATAGATTTGGCGCTATATTTTTGTACATAAAAGCTGCAAAAGGACAAGAGCTAGATTTGCCATTCAAGGGAACAGCTGAAAGTAACACTGGCATTAGGTTCTGGCACCAAGTCAAGACATATTTATTAGAGCCTTTGGGGCTGAGGATCATGGCCTTCACAGATTTTAGTGCAATGTTTTTAATGTTTGAATTTTGTGTTGTTTGATTTAAAATTGTTTAAAAGACCATGTTTTAAATTGTTTTACACAGCTTTGTAATCTCCCTTGAGGTCCTATAATAGAGGGTGGACTATAAATGTTTAAATAAATAAAAAATAGAATGTAGATTTTTCATTTCCACATACTGCTTTCTCATTGTTCCATGTATGAATTTTGGGAGAAAGAAACTCAAGTTTGAGAATTTCAATTTTTTCTGCTATTTACAACTGAGTATGATAGGAGACAGAAAGAATAAACTAAACAATATATATAGAAGCCTGTGAATCCCAAAAAAAATATGGTAGTTTGAATCAAACAACTAACTGATGGACCCTATTTATTAAACTACCCCCTCCTTTTTGAAGCACAAGGGCATTTGTGTAAGCATATCTCCATTCTCTATGAGAGTCCCCTGGACTGCAAGGAGATCGAACGTATCCATTTTGAAGGAAATCAACCCTGAGTGCTCACTGAAAGGACAGATCCTGAAGCTGAGGCTCCAATACTTTGGCCATCTCATGAGAAGAGAAGACTCCCTGGAAAAGACCCTGATGCTGGGAAAGTGTGAAGGCAAGAGAAGAAGGGAACAACAGAGGACGAGATGGCTGGACAGTGTCATTGAAGCTACCAACATGAATTTGACCCAACTCCGGGAGGCAGTGGAAGACAGGAGGGCCTGGTGTGCTCTGGTCCATGGGGTCACGAAGAGTCGGACACGACTTAACGACTAAACAACAACAATCTCCATTCTAGGAGGCCCCTTGTTGCATGATTGATCACGCAGCTAATCTCGCAGGAGGTGCAGGACTGGGCAAGTACAGAGGAGCCTGCTGGAGCAGGGGTATGTTTACGTGATCATCCTTCTGTGATTGCATAATGCAACAGGATACTGAATAACAAGAGTATGTTCTCTCATAACACAGTTAGCATTTATAATCCCCATTCTTTTATAAGATTTGAGTGATAGCACAGTTTAAATTAAAAATATCATAACATGGAACTTTCTTTTAAAAGAAAAAAGCATTTTAACACAACAACCAAAATTTCATTTAAATCAAAAAGATCTTTTTAAAATGTTTATCCAATATGAATAGGAGTTTTGATTATTTCTATGCTATTCCATTATGGCTGACAATACAAATCTCTATTTACACTATTATCTCTACCTCTATTTACAATATAATCACTTATTACTTCTTCACCTTGAAGCCTTTCAAGTAGCTCAAAACAGCAACTACTGAGTCCCAATGAGACATAATCCTATTTTAATAAAACTTTTATGCAGTAATGAGGTGTCTTCTGGCACACATCATAATATTTGTACATGAAATTAGTGGGGGGAAATCTATTCTCTGATCAAAGCCAAAGCAAGTGTGATTGACAAAGATGGAAAGAATTTATTAAGTTGCCTGCCGACTAAAAGTACAGAAAGAGAAATATTGTTCGGTTTTGTTTTAGTAGTATTTTTTGTTTACAATGCCAGTATTGGAAAAGCATCAGAGAATGTAGTATATTTTTTGTTATTTTTAAAAAAAACAGTCTAGAAGCTCTCAATTTCCATATTTTTAAATACTAAATAACTAATATAAAATTAACATTAAAAAGGCTGCTTTCGCAAATCTAAATTAAATAAGTAAATCAAATGGTAGGCTTCTAGTAGTGTTGGGATATTCTTTCCTCTCCTTTGAATACCTTAATGGCATTCAAAGCCTGCTTTAGAGGGTTTCCCAACCCTACAGATCAGATTTTTGGGGTACATGAGAGTGCAGGAGAAAAGGCAGCTTCTACCAGCAGAGGCACCCTTCGCTGTATGCTGGCTAGAATCCTCACATATAACCTACATGTGTTGATCAAATCATTAGGCTGCAATGACCTAAATCAGGTTATGACAATGAAACAAGAGACAGAAAAAGGATTCTTATCATGCATCTTTTCCCCATACATACCATTTATCAATGTCTGTGATGTGCAGTCTTGCATAGATGTGTTATCTGTGCCACGAATGTACAAACTGAGATTCGTATAGACATCCTCTGTTTTTGAATAGTCCAGTGGCCTAGGTATATCTAAATGATCCTGAGGCACAACTGAAGTGCTGCCTCGGTACAATATTAAGATAAATATTGCTTGAAAGATTATCAAGAAAACCAGGAACCAACGATTTTCAACTTGAGAACGAGTCATTTTCCTTCCAAATACCATGTCAGCTCTGCTAAATATTTAATTCTTCAGGACACACCAAAGTTTTTTATTTCATGAATACAGCAACTTAATGCAGAAGTATGCTCTTGTTGCACAGCTCAGTAAGAAAGGCAGCATCTTTGGTAAGTACTTTACATTCTCCGCATGCTATTATGAACCTCACATATTATTCTAAATCTTAACCATCTTCTGTGCATCTTTGTCCATTCTTCCATTCTAAATCTGCAATATGAGAAAATAAATTATATGTGCTAACAATATACAACTTCATAACAATTGACTCTTCCAATGGAATGCCATGACATTTAAACAATGCCTAGGAATATTATGGTCCAGATGGGGTTACAGTCCCCTATGAAGGATCAGGTTCACAATTTGGGTGTGCTCCTGAACCTGACAGTAGCATATAGTTTTATTATATGTTTACATTATGTTACTGTAAGCCACCCAGAGTCATTAGATGGGTGGGATAAAAATTTAAAAACAAATAAATGAGAAATGCATCCTCTCCTATAACAAGAGGTGGGCAAAGAGGAATTCTAGGTGTTGTGGCATTAAAACACTCAGTATTCCTCATCAATGGCTATGCTGGCTAGAGCCTGAGTCCGTCCAACAACATCTGAAGGTCCTCACTTTGCCTTAAAGGATTGCTTGACAGCATTTTCATTTCAATTTTTCAAATCTCATATGCAGGTGCACTGACAAGAAGCCTGTCCCGTAACTGCCTATACTGTGGAAAGTGATTGAAACATTTTTGTCCAGAATCCTATTACTGATTTATTTCAGCAAAAGTGTCATGACACAAATTGCAATGACCCTAATTAATCTCAGTTTATACTCCTTGTTGTGCACTAAGTCATGTAACTGATGCACAATGAGGAAAAGAAGCGGTGACTTGTTAACAGCAGTTCATTGCTGCAATTTACACCACTGCACTTAAGCCTGTGTAAATAAGAAAACAGGATTCTGGCCACTGAAAGAAAATATAAAAAAGGAGTGTGGTTACAACATACAGTATTAGGATAAGAGACTAGCTTCTTGTTTCCACCCACAATGCATAATCCTAAAGGTATTTTTTTCAGCAGTAACTGTTACTATTTTTTGTGTCTTAAAGAGATGCGGTGCAGTAGCATCTTAAAAGATGTCAAAACAGGTGACCCTCTCCTGCCCTTCAACCATACTGTGGAAGTAAAGCAAAAGCATTAAAAACAAACAGCCAGCTATTCATTGATAGTGTGAATTTACAATCGATGCTATTTTTTTGTCTTTTCTATACCTGTGGCTTTTTCAAATACATCTGAATGAAAATCAGCATGTTCCCCCATCCTCCAGTACAGAAAAAAGTTTTATTCAAACACCACAATTTTTGCAGCTCAGGTTTATCCTGTGTGGAAATCTGAGTCCCTACACATTTTTTTTAAAAAAGCTCCCTTTGCAAGTCCAGTTCAGTTCATCATTCCTATATAGATGGAGTAGGGCTAGGATTGTCACAGAGTGTGGTTTACAACAGTCTTGCAATGCCTCACAGCATTAGGATGCCCATTTCGTAAAGTACAGAGAATTCTAAAATGAAGTACATTTTTGAGTGTGTGGTATATATAGTTCAGTACCCTGGCAATTTTCCCCCTCTATTCCTCAGCAAAACCAGATAACGTGAGGGGTGGAGAATTGCTAAGTTGCCACAAAAAAAAAACTGGAAGGAAATTTATTTTGTACAGAACAAAAATCCTTCCAAAACAAGTTAAACTACAGCAAAACCCAATTTCCCTAATCATGTATTAATTTATTTTTATCGTGTTTTTAATATTATTCCTTATATTGTTGTTAGCCGCCCAGAGTGGCCTGGTTGCCAGATGGTGCGGGACAGAAATTCAAATAATAAATAAATCGCGTTACAATCCCCACCTCAAATCTTGCATGGAGGAGACTAGTGCTCCTGGGCGTTGTAGCCAAAGGCCCTGTGTATGTGAAACGTGCTTACCTTTTTAAATTAAAATTTCCACACCACGGTATTAAAAAACCCGAGGTATAAGTACTGCTCTTGTTACGCAGGAGGACGAGAGGAATACACACTGTTGCCCAATCACCCCGGCGCTAAAACCTCTTATTAACTGAAAAGTCTCTATAGCTCGCTCCCTCCTGCCAAAAAAATATATGAAGTTTTGCGTGCGTTTCCTTGGAAGTCCAGAGGCACCTAGTCCAGCCGAACAGGGCGAGTGTAGCAATTCAGAGTACGACAGAAAGGTCGAAAAGGTTGACTTTTGGTGCCCAGCCCAGCCCTTCTTGGAAGGGTGAGGAGGGGCTCCCACTGAACCCAAATTGCCCTCAGCGGCCCAACCACCTGCACGCCCGCCGACTCTGGCCAGGGACGAACAGGTGCCCCGGGGGGAAAATATGGAACCGCTCACCTGAATTCCCGAGGGGGGCACGCGAACACCACTTCCGCTCAAGAGCTATCCCGGAACACGCCCCTTTCCCCCTTATTATCGCCGTCGTGTTTTGCATTAAAAGGGTTGCTGGGACTACAATTCCTAGGATAGCACGAGATGTCTACAACGCTCCGCCCCGAACATTGCATGCTGGGAGTTGAAGTCTAAGCGGGCGTGCCCTCTCAGTTGGGAGGGAATTACTGTATTGCACAAGCGCTTGTCAGACACAGTTTTGCTGGCAGAGGAGTAGTCCTGTAAGCCTTACCTCCTCTATTTTTCTCTAATAGGATATGCTTTATCCTGCTCTTGTTTATTTTGCGCTGGTTCTTTAGGTTTGTCCATTAAGAGCGGATGGAAATTTTTTAAAAACCCTTTATTCTTTGTCGTCAATGGAGAAAAAAATATATAAATACAGAGGTACCAGCAAAATATCAAAGGGAGGCCCGTATGTTTGGTAACACTTGATAACTATAGCGAAATAGAAGAGAGGCATACAAATTTGATACCAAGCTGATTTTTTAAAAAGAAAATTTATTTATGTTTATTTATTTATTTTATTAGATTTATACCCCGCCCATCTAGACAGATAGTCATAATAAAATAATGCATTTTATTATGACATAAGCAGATCTCCTACCTATAAATGCAGTTGTTAGGAAGCTGAAGTTGATTACTAAATCCCAGCTTGCTATACAATATGTACAGAAGTCCAAAACAGCTGAAGCAATAAGCAGAATTTATTAATTTTTAATATATATGCTGATTTTCTCCCAGAATGGGGGCTCAAAGTGACTTACAAAATAATTTAAAACAGCAGATTAAAATGCAATTAAACCACAAGCATTATAATAGAGTTAAATTCAATTATAGTGCCAAAGTACAATCAAAATTTAAAATCATTTGATTCACAAAGAATGAAGAGGTAATTTTTTTTAATGTCTCGGAGCCCACAAACTAAGCTTTGGAAACTGTCCCTGCATGATACAAACTTATAAATGTTACTTTTTGTACTACAGATCCCAGAATCCACAGCCAGAATGGCCACAGTCTGTGCTGCTAGCGGATTCTGTGAATTGTACAGAAAAGTAGTATTTCCAAGCTCTGTATAAGATAAACAATAACTCATAACTGTTATTTCTGTGCAAAGCAATTAAATGCATGATATAAGGTATTCATAAACTTAGGGTGCAAGTGGAATTAGTTTATATAATTTAGGCTCTTATTCAGCTTATTAAATGACTTCTGTTTTGACACACAAATGACATACTGGAAACTACTAATAAATATCAGCATCTTTGTGTTGCTCTTGTGGTCATTGTTTTGTGAACTTTGGTCTTCCTGATTTAAAAGGTAACGATAGAGCTTTTAAAAATTAACTGTCTCCACTGAAGCGTGCCAGGGTATGTCCCATGCATCATCTGAGCTCAGTTGGAGCAGCACTGGAGAAAGAGGAGGGAGGAAAAACTCAGTGGTGGGTTGAATTTTAAAGAACCAAGCAGCAGGCTCTCTTCACAGCCAAAATTCTGTCTTTTTCCTTTTTATGTATCTGCCTCTGAAATTAAACTGATGCATTTTTATTTTATTTTTTTTTAAATGCAGCTAAGCACAGTCTTCAACAGAGCTTGAAATTAAGTTTGGGCAAAGAATGGTGGATATCTGGAGGAGGTGTTAGCTTCTCTCCCCCACATGTAACCTTGAAATATAATTTCTCTTTGAATCAGCCTTGAACTTGATGAAAGAAAGGACAAAAAGTCATTAGATCACTTGCTGCACAATCCTGCCTCTTCTTATCCATGTCCTCCCACCAGGTTGATAACAAGTTGGTGACTCCATGCCAGACTTGAACACCTTAGTGGCCTGTCAAGCTGCTGGTGGTGACTGCCCCAGGGAGGAAAAAAAAAGCTGATGCTGTTGGTTTTCTCTAGGATGGACACTTGCACATTATCCGGAAAGAGGGCATGTTTCTCAAAGAAAGAAATATGGTTATAAAAGAAGTCACTAATATACATAACTTTGCATATAGTAATTTATATGCACATGTGCAAAGTTATGACTCACGTCAGTCTCCTAGCATGCCCCAGCTACCACATGAAGCTGCCATTCCAGGAGAGGGGGCTGGCCAGGCCACTGCCATCAGATTGGGGGCTGTCACACTGCCAACAACAGGGGCCTCAATAAGTCTGAGACCCATCTTTCTCAGACTGTTTCCTGGAGATGAATAGCAGCACAGTATTTATTGAATATTTATTTACTGAAATATTTTTTTAATTTATTTATTGGAAAAAAAATCAGTGTGTAACCAAAACCATGCTGCTTGGACCTGTGCGATTCAAGGCAGAAATGTCGTTGATCTCCCTCCTTTAGTATAAAATCAGATTGGACAGACCTTCAAATACACGGTACCTTCAAAGAAAGGGATTGTAAAAGAGGACATTTAGCCACCCTAGTAGCCAGGAGAAGGCTCCAAAAGGGCTATTCTAGAGATGGAGAAGAGGTGGCTTTGAATCTGCCACGCCAGATCCATCCCGTTCCTCCAGATGAGACCTGATCTGTGTGCCAGCCCAAAAGCCTGGCAGGAGACAAGAGATCCACTACTCTGATTCTTTCAGCACGATTTCGGAATGCTTTGCCCAGGGGTGTTGGCTGTGTCATGGGGGAGCAGAAGAAAAGCCTTAAAAGTTTCACTGGCATCTCTACCAGGTAACAAGGGAAGACTCAGCTTCTTCATGAAAGTAAGTACAAGGGGCATCCACTGCAATAGAATGTTGTGGAGTGTGCTCATTCTGTTCTAAAAGTGCTCCTTTACAAGATGGCAGCAAGGCAGCTGTAAGGAATTCAGGCAACCCCTTTTATTCTTCTTTGTCCTACTGGTTTTCCATTTCAGTGGGCAGTCACCATTTCATGGCTTCTGGCTAAGCAGCTTCAGTCCATGTTGCTCTGCTTTGGTCAGACCTCACCTGGAGTATTGTGTCCAGTTCTGGGCACCTCAATTCAAAAAGGATGTTGACAACCTGGAACGTGTCCAGAGGAGGGCGACTAAACTGGTTAAAGTTCTGGAAGACATGTCCTACGAGGAGCGGCTTAGGGAGTTGGGAATGTTTAGCCATACAAAAAGAAGGTTGAGAGGGGATATGATAGCCATGTTTAAATATTTGAAAGGATGTCATGTTGAAGAGGGTTTGTTTTCCAGGGCTCCAGAGACTAGGACAAGGAGCAATGGTTTCAAACTACAGGAAAAGAGATTCCATCTGAACATTAGGAAGAACTTCCTGACGGTCAGAGCTGTCTGGCAGTGGAATAGGCTGCCTCGAAGGGTGGTGGAGTCTCCTTCTTTGGAGGTTTTTAAGCAGAGGCTGGATGGCCATCTGTTGGGAGTACTTTGATGGATGTTCCCGCATGGACTGGATGGCCTCAGTGGTCTCTTCCAACTCTATGACTCTAGTTTTGGGTGAGGCTATTCCCACCTTTTCAATGAAAAAAAAGGTTTAAAAGTTTAGTATTTTTGCATACTACAAGCATGTTCATCCAAATAAAATAGTACCTCTATCCTTTTTTTCAATGTCCCTGTTTTGTGGTTTCAGTCTTGCTGTTTGTCAGTCATCTGATTTCACTAAGATGAGTATTTGTTTGTTTCTTTGTTTGCATACTGCCCCATTAGTGCTGAAGCACTATTTTGGGCTGTTAAACTACACAGTTAAAACAAACCAGACAGAGCAATAAACATGAAATATAGCATAAATATCAAAATCATAGTTTAAAAAACTTAGCAATCAATGTTGCTAAACCAGTCTTCGAACTGAGGCCAAACTGGAGGAAAGACACTCAACTGGGGTTGATGTGAAAGAAAGGCCTGCCTGTAAAGTAGTGTTTTTCACTGCCTCCTGAATTAGTACAGGGAATGGGCCTAGCACAGCTCCTCTGGAAGTTGATTCCACAACCTCGGTGCCACCGTCAGGAAGGCCCTACCTCTAGTAGATGACTTTTAGACTTCTCTCAGGGTGGCTACACAGAGGAGCCTGGCCTGAGAAGATGTGGTGGGTCGGACAGATGACATTGGGGAAAGACACGCTGACAGGAAACGTGGTCCCAAACCATGGAGGGCTTTAAATGTCAGTGTCAGAACCTTGAACCTGATCTGGGACATAACGATTAACCAGTGAAGGGTGGCCAGCATTGGGGTGATGTGATCAAATTTGCTCACACCAGCCAATCAGTCTGGCTGCTCTGTTCTGGATCTGCTGTAGTCTACGGGACAGTCTCAAGGGAAGTCCCATATAGAGAGCACTGCAGTACAGTGGAACCTCTACTTACGAACTTAATCCGTATTGGAATGGTGTTCTTAAGTTGAAACGTTCTTAAATTGAAGCAAAATTTCCCATAGGAATGCATTGAAAACCATTTAATCCGTTCCGGCCGTTTTTCGTTCTTATCTAGAGGCGCCGTTCTCAAGTAGAGGCATTAGTTCCCATAGGAACTAATGCAAAGCCGGTTAATCCGTACTCTACCACTAGAGGGAGAATTTTTTTTTAACCTAAAATGACCTAAGGTTAAAAAAAGGGCAGGAAAGTTTTTTTTCCCGTTCTTATCTTGGAGCTCCGTTCTCAAGTAGAAGCAAAATTTAGCGAATGGAGCTGTTCTTAAGTTGGATCGTTCTAAAGTAGGGACGTTGTTAAATAGAGGTTCCACTGTAGTTGATCCAGGAGATGACCAGTGCCTGCACCAACGTCCTGAGGGAGTCCTCATTTAGGCAGGGGTGGAGTTGGGCGATAAACCTAAGCTGTAACGTTTCTATTCCGCCTTTCCTACAGCAGGCTCAAGGAGGAGTATGTTGCTCTCCAGCTCCCCACATTTCCCCACAATAACCCTTTCAGGCAGGTCAAGCTGAGAGAGCGTGACTGGACTAAGGAAGCCCAGTGTTCCTTTAATCATTGAGGAGTAGCACTGGGTCGCCAAAATCCCAGTCCACCACTGGAACCAGTGTACTACATTTGCTCTTGAGGATACTAAGAGTATGTCTCCCTAATCTGTTCTCACAGTGACATTCTCTGTAATGTAGAAAGATCTTTTCTGTTTATTTGGCTTCTAGATTTCATGATGGAAAACTCCTGTATAAATCTATCTCGGTTGCTTCTTTCATCAAGATCTATTTCCAGCCATCAAAACACATGCATTCACAGGGAAATCTGTCCCACCAAGCAAAACATAGGAAACATATTCCATTAAGCAAAGAGCAATGCACCAGAGAGACGCTATGCTTGGGAGGATTTAATTTCTACTTGAATAGGAACTAGCATTGCTGCCTAGGAGGAGCTTTGACAACTCATCCTGGCATAATATATATGATAAATGTTAACAGTGATAATGACCCTAATTGGAACTTGTAACGCAAGAACCAAGCTGATTTTCCATCTTCAACATTTCCTAACAATTTGCAAATAAGGGTGTTAAAGTATTGTGAATTATTTGGATATATTGCAGATGCTTAAAACAAACAGAAAGAAAATACTTATGGCCATCAGCTATGTAATCCACATCTTGAGGGGAAGAAATCAAATAAAGGGTGTGTGAACAATGATAAAAAAGGACCTTATTTTAGCACTTATTAGCATTAGTTCCTGATCAGCACAGTGATGTAACTAATATCCTGCCCTTATGTAATGTTTCAGCTTAGGGGCATAATCTTTTTGCAGTAGAATGAATTCCACAAGGAACAATGCCTTGAGAGCTGAATAACATCTGTGCCCAGTGAAACAAACAGCTGGAAAGGCCCTCTGTCTTCCATGTAGAAAACAGTGCTTGGGTAAAAATGAGTTCTGTATAAGCAGAATTCACAACTACCTACCTCTTTGCATGATTGAGCTAACGTGAGAGCTCAATCATGTTTGGGAAAAATGACTGTCTCTCAGCCAACAAGGTCAGATTCTCAAGGACACTGGGAATTGTAGTCTAAACCAGTAACTTTACAAACTCTGCAAGGATCAAGTGGTGGTGGTGGGGAAAGGAGAAAGAGAGAACCCTGGGACCTTTGCCGTCTGGGCCACCACTTCAGGCTCAAAAGATATAGTAACAAAACAAAGCCTATTTTACACAGTTTAGTTATTAGAAGAAAACAATGACAAAATGAAGGTTGTTGCACTTTGGGCATATCGTGAGAAGAGAAGATTTAGTGGGAGAAACAATAATGATAGGATAAGTTGAAGACAACAAGAAAAGAGAAAAACTAAGTATGAGATGGACAGACTCCATAAAGGAAGCCAGAGCCTTGAGTTTTCAAGAGCTAAGCAGGGCTGTTCGTGCCAGGACATTTTGGGGGTCACAGCAATTTATGCTCTACCACCTATACAAAAGGAGATCTAGTGTCAAATGGTCGAGATAACACTTTTGAACAGAAGCCTACTTCTATTCAAAAATAGTTGAATTATCTTAGCATTTTAATGCGTTTTAAATTTTACCTGTTTCATACACATCCATAATTTTAATCGTCCAATGCTCTGATACGAGTAAAGATAGTCGTTGGGCATGGGTCATGTACACTGTTACAGATGCTCATTTTATTATTTTTACTTCAAAAACCATAGAAAATAATTGCTTCTACAACAGAACAGCTTTTTCCTGATCATGATACATACTATATATGAACTAACTGTAAGTGTGAAATGCACATAATCAATAGTATTTTTTTTAGATCAGGATTAGCAGACTTTTTTTTTTTTTTGTTTCTTTGCTGTCAACATGTCAGGAACGTAGCAGCGTTAGTAAAGCATGGAAAGACGTACCGATAGAAGGAAGAGAAAAGAAATGTGTACGCCACTGTTGAAATAATTAGTGTCTAAAGGGAATCCTAGTAAGAACATGAAGACTAAACCTTCATGTTCTTACAATGATGTCCAAGATGACTTTTTAAAATATGTTGTGCAGTGGTATCTTTGTCGTTCATTGTGGTTAAGTGCCATCACCGCCTTACTGTATAGCAACCCAATAGGGCTTTCAAGGTAAGTGGGATATTTAAGTTCCCCTCCCCGAGTAAGTTTCCAGTTCTACGACCCCAATGAGTTTCTCTTTTTAAAATATGCAGTTCTCTCATCATCAAGCGTTCATGGACCCTCAGCTGTAGATGACTTTCCTTCCAAGAGAATGGTCCTTTTGAGAGAAGGTATCCAGAATCCAGGTGGATTTTCCACCTACATCCAAGATGCCTCCACACCTCCGTGCCCTCTTCACTGGTAGCAACTAGGACTCTATGAACACATGAACACCTTGAAATAGTTTTCTTAAACTATCTTTCATCTTTGTGATTATGTGAGAATGTTTGCTGAAATGGGTTTCCTGAAAAAAATTTCTGGCTCCAGAGGTATCTGCAAACATTGAGTATACAAAGCCATTGTCACAGTAGCGTTGCCTATTTCAGTTTGCATGTTTCAGGGATAAGATGGAGCAAGAATTGAATTGGTTATACATGAATAGACTTTGCATCTAGGAATATGTGCATGATCAGAATTGGATTTCTTTTTTGCTGTACAAGACAACTGCACATCTATTTTGCAATATGGAAGTTATTTCTTTTTTATTTTTCTTTACATTTCTTTATGTTGTATCTCGGCATTTTCAGGCAGGCTCTGACTGTGTTTTTGATTTTGCAGCACCGGGAATCTATTGTTATATCATTCTCATCTTTTGTTTTTACGCTTCTTTAGGTGCAGTCACCCTGGGGCCATGTGGTAGGTTGTAAAGACAAAACATTTTAGAAAGAAATGTTAACGAACGTGAGTGAATCCAGTGAATCAATCTTCAACTTGAATTTTTCCAAAGAGGGTACAACTTCTGTAAACATTAAACTAGTGAATTGGTCTGTGCAAAAGAGGCTATGTAAGTAACATGGGTATGTGTGAAAGACCATACAGGGAACCATTTTTCTTTTTGTTTTTCCTGGAATATATTCCCTGTTCAGGCACTCACAACCTTCTTTGCATGCACACACATACATATATTTGATGAAAATGAGAGACTGAAGTGGTTAACATATTTTGTTAATTGTAAGTGTGTGCTACTGTAATGTGAAACAAAAAATATCAAGTTTTACAACTGATCATTCAAGGTCAAATAAATGAGAGGGAGAAAAATCTCCTGGCTGAAAAGCTTTGGAGATTGGTAAGGATACATGGCATTGTTCAAGCTGCTATTTCCAAAATTCACATTGTCATGATGATGCCCAGTCTTCAGTAGGAGAGAAAGAAGGGAGCTCTAAAAATCTAAGGCCAGAAACAGATCTTAAAGATGGATGTAATTAGACTCCAAAGTATATTTTGGTTGTTATTGTTATGTACTGTCTAGTCGTCTCTGACTCATGGCAAACCCATGAATGAGCAATCTCTAAAATGTCCTATCCTCAACAGCCCTGCTCAGCACTTGCAAACTCAATCCTGCGTCTTCTTTCAGTGAGCCAATCCATCTCGTATTTGGTCTCCCTCTTTTCCTGATAACCTTCCACCTTTCCTAGCAGCATTGTCTTTTCCACAGAATCCTGTTTTCTCACAATGTTCCCAAAGTAGGACAACCTCAGTTTCAACATTTTTGCCTCCAAAGACAGTACAGACTTGATTTGATCTAGGACCCACTTGTCCATCTTCCTGGCAGTCCAGCGTATCTGCAAAGCTCTCCTCCAGCACCACATTTCAAATGAATTAATTTTTTTTCCCTGTCAGTTTTCTTTACTATCCAGTTTTCACTGGATATCACCCATACATGGTGATCAGAAATAGAAGAGTGTGGATGATCTTGGTCTTGATCTCCAGTGATACAGCCTTACACTTGATGATCTTTTCTAATTTCTTCATTGTTGCCCGTTCCTAGTTATGTTATGGTATGGAGAGGCAATTGAGACATTCTTTCACATTTGTGGAATCAGACTCCAAGGGAATCCAAGGGAATATGCTTAAGTCCTGAAGATCAATCACCAAGGAAAGCAAGCTAACATGTACTTCCAGAGGTGAAGGAAACACACTCTGTGACACTCAGATGCTTTCATTAGTTAAGGATTTCCCTCCTCCAATCACGTTACTTCTCATATCTGTTTCTTGCCTAATCCATTTACATTTGCTTAGGATGGGAGAAAATTCTTGATGTGCATAACTGCTGTAATTTCAGTTATCAATGTTATTACTGGAAAATGGCACATCATATTTTGGCTGACATGGTTGCCAGAAAGTGGCGCATTTTGTTGTTGGCTCCTTCATAAGGGCTCTTTGTGGAATTTTATGTTGCCTTTCCTGACCTGGCACTTTCCAGGTGCATTCAGATCCTACAGTCCAGTTGCTGGCTAGGGACCGTAGGATTTGTAACCCTTCAGCCTGGAAAGTTGCAGGTTCCAGAAGGCTATCCTAGAGCATAGTACCTAATGCAAATAAGTTTTACCCACCGGTGTGCTGCATCCCTCCACCCTCACTCACCCCAGCAATATGTGTGCTGTTTATTTGCCGTTTGAAAACCATGGAAGGTTTAATACAGAAACATGAAACATTCCTGACAAAATGCCTTAAACTGCTCTTAAAATAATATGTTACATCAAAACAGCCAATGTTGTTTCCACTTACTGTTTTTGAAACGAAACTGTCAAGCTCTTGTTATTAAACAAACTAACAAAAATTCATTGCGTATGACTGGCATATTTTCACTGACTATCTCCAGTCTCTGAGGAAAAAAATCACAGACCAAAGGCCCTTTTAGATCCGTTTTCACAGCAGCTTGCCAAGTGCTTCTGAATTTTGCAAGTGGGTAAGTATGGCATGAAAACAATTGACCTCCCTTATTGTTTCATCTTCATTATCTGGAAATAGAGGGGCTACAGAGGATGCAGCCACAGTATCTCTTACAGTCTCTTGTTTAAGCTCCCCAGCATCTTCCTCCTGAGACAACGTGTTTCACTCACAACATTAGGAAGTTCAGCAGACACCTGCTTCCTTGCCCATTCTACCCACTGGTTCTAGAACCTGCTTTCTGGTGCAACAGAAAACAAGTCTGCTCTATTGTCCCCACAACAGCTTTTCAGGTATTTGAAGGTCCCGTTCATGTTACTATTGAATCTTCTCTTCAAGCTAAACCTATCAAACTCTTTTGAACTTTTCTTGTGCATTTTTTAATTTACCTGTGGATACGTCCCATCCAAGTTTTGGAAATGGTAGACACCCTATGTTGAGTTTTTGCATACGTTGAGTTTTTATCACTCAGTATACAAGAAAGGTAGGTTTAAGGAAACTGTGCATTTGAAGAGACTGTTTCAGAATTGGAAAAATAAGGATGGCCTTGTGAACATTTTTTTCATAATGCTCCCCATTCCTCCCCTCCCTTTTTTTTTTATTTTGAGGGGGTGATTGCTGTACCAGGATAATTCTTTATACTGAATATCTTGCTCCTGATTTTGAAATGCAGGATCCATCAAAGCCTAAAGAATGCAACACTCCTACAGCTAACAGATAGGGTCAGAGACATAGCTAATGAAATGAACTAGAAATTGCATGTTAATGGAATTAACAAAGACTGGAGAAATTCTAGAGATGAGACAGAACTAAGAGCATGCACCTAGTGATGTGGCTGGAATTAGAAGTGCAGATAAGTTCAGGCATTGGGTCTTTGGGGACCTAATTAGTCTTTGGGCAAATTGCTACACAAATTGACTATAAGGAATCTTCTGCTCTCCAATGGTGTGCTTATTTGTTCCCAATATGCTTTGCTTACAGAAGATATGTTTGTAAAGTAAATCATTAATCAATGATTACATGCTGTAAAATTGCTTCAGTCTTACAGTGAACCTTCTCAGCCTTTTCTAGGTACAAAGTACTAAGAAGTAATTTACCATTTCTTCCCTCTGGTGTTGTTTTGGAACCAAGTAGCTTGCCAAAGGTCACATAGGGTGGCTCTTCTCCTGGCAGATACAATGGAGAATAAGATTCACAATCCCTGGTGCTCCAACCCAGCCAACTTTAGATTTCCGGTAATCCAAAGAAAACTAAACACATTAAACTTCTCCTGCAACTTCTCATCACTTGGAAGTTGTGTTTACTACCACTAAGATTATTCTTCATTTAGAAAAGCAACTACATTTTTCCCAGAGGAGAGCAGCTGTGCTGTTTTCATACCATGTTTAATAATAGCCAAGAACCCCCCACCATAAATAAACATCAAAAATTGCTTCATTGACATTCTGTTGCTCTTATTAACAATGCATATTTTCCCCCTGCCTTACAATACAGAAAGTTAATAGTATTCATGAAATTCAAGGACTGAAACACTGGCCCCAAGGAGATGTCAGAGAGCTTCTCTGCACAAGTCTTTTGAAGCAACTCCTTTCTCGAACAGGAAACTCCTCTGTCAATTCTGCCGCCATCCTTCCAATGACCTCTGTTACGGTTCTGAGTCTTACTTCATAGAGCTCAGTTGGCTAATACCTCTCCTGCCCACTGTCTTCAGTCGCACAGTTCATGCTTCTTTCTATTTTGCAGAACAAGAATGCACAGTCTGGGGCTGTGGGGATGCATGTTATCCTCAGTTGCTCTCAGTGCCCCTCCCCCCCCCCCGCAAAAATCAGACATGCCCCCTTATCTGCTTTCCCAACAGTCCAGCTAGTTAGCTGGGTAGTAGAAACCATATCCATAATCCCATTTGCCTGCCACTGGTAGGCAGAAGTGGATAGAGTCTCAGTAGAGATTGCCATGGGTGAAAACTGCACTAAGACATGTGAGCGTTGCAAGGGAAGGGAAGACTGTGTATGCACTGCCATTGTTCCTCAGGCTATACCAGGTGCAACCCTGCAGGCCACAAAGGTTAGGGTTGAATCCCCCTTCTAATAGAAACTGGATTGTGTATCAGCCAGCATAAAGAAGGAACAAGATGCTCCATCTCCTGACTGGTGTCCCTCCCCAGATTCACACATCTTTGCTTTCTCACAATTCATGCTGGGAGCATCGCCTCTTCTTCTTCATAGACAGTCCTGCTAACATTCTAGGCTCTTGCCTTCCTCAGAGTTTGTGGAAGTTAGTTTTTTTTTTTGACTACAGCTCCCAGACTCGCCCAGACAAGATGATCAGTGGGGGGTGGGTGGGCTGCAGTATTCTGGGAACTCTAATCCAAAGTGGCAGCTGTCCAAGTTCTGGTCTTCGAGTTTTCCATATCTCCAGATAAGGCTGAAAAAGAAATAAAACCCTATTTGTGGGGACCCCTTGTCAGCCAGTCATGGCTGACTGTGGACTACAAAAATCAATGGTACACTTCTACTTTCTGAAGACTAGTTTCTTAACCAGAGGTCTAAGGAATAGAAACCTTCCGGGGGGGGGGGGGACCCAGAGCAGTTGCATGCAACATGTAAGCTCCATCACTAACCTACAACAGGGCCAGTGATGTCCGGAGATCACTGCGAGTTCCTTAAGGCAGCAACAATCCTATACTTAGTAAAGTGGAAGTAATTGCCATTGAATTACTTCTGAGTAAGCATTTCAGGATCACATTATAAGGCACATGAATATAAGATGCAGAGTTACCAGATTTTAAAGTTTTATTTTGATTTTTCCACTGAATAGCTATCCAATATAGAGAAAGAATGCACATAATACCTTCTCTTGTATCATCTTAAAGTGATAAGGCTCAATTTTTATGTGCTGAATTGCTTTTAAAAGCATAGAAGCAGGCTAGTAAGAAAAAAAAAACTCACCACTTGACAACAGTGGTGAAAAAACTGCTCACGTAAAGAAAGGCAGCAGGAACATAGCTTGCACCTTTATTGGACTACATTTCCCAGAAGCTCCAGCAAGCCCCACTTTCCCTCAGCCATATAGAGATCGGTGTCTCTCCAGAGGATACCCATTCTGGTATGTATCATTGTGCTATACAATGGCAGTTTCAAACATTGCTTTAAACATGTCTATGAGAAGTTAAATTTAGCAAATTACTGCAGTTTTGTTACACAATCAATTATGTGCATCTTTAATCATAAGAAACAATTCTGGGCAGGCACCATCAAGGATCTTGTCGCAGTCTCTGGATACTACCAACTTGCCTTAGCAAGGGAAATCTGCCTGATTACTCCTGCAGATGCTCCTTTTAGCAGAAAAAGTTTACTCCAAACCCTTTTATAGCTAAAGCAGTGAGCATGGGTTGAATAAAACATGTACTGAGTCCTCTCAAACTTAACATCAGCCTTGTGTGGGGTGGAGAAGGTACAGCATTTCTATTTCAAGTACTTCTTTTTAGCATCTGATCTTCAATCTACTCACGGGAAAATGATAAAAATGATGCTATTAACAATACAGGGTGGGCATTGGACTACAATTCCCATCAGCCATATCCAGAAAAGCCAGTCTTGAGAGATCCATAATTTCCCAACTCCATATTAGTTGGTACAGAATGGCCTTTCTAAACATTTCCTTTTTTAAAAAAGATAACGTTTGTAGAAAATTTCTGGGTGCTCGTCCTATTATGAGGTGACTGCTATGGTTTCTCTTGGAGAAACAGCTGGTGAAATAACTGAAAACCTTGACAATCCTTTTCTGCCAGTCTCAACTCCCACACACATTCTTTCTTTTTTAAAATTACATACTTTCCTCATTACTGTGCTTCTAATTATTTTGCTAATTTAAGACACCAGGTTCCCCCCCCCGCCCCGTGCCCTCTTTAATACAGTGAGCATGAAATATATAGTATGACATTTCAGCAGTGAGTACAAAATTTGTTATTCCCTACTGAGATTTGGAGGAGGGTTGGGGTTGGTGGATGGGAGTCCTCACAAACATGCCAGATCATCCAGGTTAATACATACAAAGGAAATAGGCAGAAAAGACCCATGTTATAAATAAGCTACGAAACAAATCAGTGTCCTGTTAACATCGCAGAATCCTTTTCAAGGTTGGTTCAGTGGTTAGAAAAATGTCTCCCTTCAACTTCCTCAATTCTGAGAACTTCCAGCACATACGAAACTCCAGAGGTGTGCTTTTTTGTTACATGAGCAGAGCCCACTATAGGAACAAAGCAATTGTGCTGTCTTCAAGCCATTAAACCTTTTGAGGCCATGGCCTAGTAATCTGTTCGTTTTTAATTTTCCCCTGGTCCCAAGGTTTGTGGATGTCCTGACAATAATTCTTCAACTACAAGTGTGACTGTTGGTTTTCAGTAGTTACTTCTGTTTTCCATTTATGCTTTACACTGTTTACACTGGATGGCTATTTCTGTTCTGCCACCAGGATGTGTAGCAGCCATTTCCCTCCACCGTTCTCCTAGTTCTGTTCCTGGATAATACTGTTGTCATTGTTTGCCATCATCACCTGTGATATACTTGGTGTTTATGACGCAGCATGGCTCTGCTCACTCCAAACACGTTGTTCATTTGGAGATCATGGCAGTCTGGCCAGGCAGTGAGCTGAAATTGATCATGCAGGTATGTCAGCCATTCCAGAATGCGATCTGCAAGTGATCTGCAGTGCTGCAAGAACACAAGAGTACCCCTGCTGGATCACGCTAAAGATCCCTCAGAATGCCACATCCTCTTTCCAACGATGGTCAGCCATGTGATCCCGCATCCGGAAAGCCATGATATAGCTGTTGCCCGAAGTCTCACCCCATCAATTGAGAAAGGTGAAGAAACACTGGACTGGAAGTAGTTGCCTCTGTCTCCCAGGGAAAAGAACCTTGCACATGAAGATCTGAGCCTGGTGAGCTGCTGAAACTCTTGAACAGAATGGCCCTCGCTTTCTAGTTCAGTTATTCACACACAAGAACAGCTGGATCCTTGTACTGCATTTTGGATGTGAAAAAGGGGATGGATGTAGGAAAATGAACTTTGTGTATTTCTGAACAAGAAATGCCCATTATTTTTCTCTCTGTGTGATTAACGAGGGCAGGGGGAATCCTCAGATTGATTGAGGGTTCAAGCTATTCTGAGAGCATCTTTTACTGCAAAGGATGCTAGTGTCTTCCAGTGTTAATGCTGCAAGGATGCCCTCCTTTTGAACTGCCAGGCATTGGAACAGCTTTGCAGAAGCTAGTGTCACAGCACTTCACAAAACAGGGCTTCAAATGTTTATTCAGAGATGTGGGGTTAGCAAAGAGAATCCTGTTCTCCATGCAAAGCTGGCTCTTATGTTGTCCCAGAAGGTTTTGTTATTGGTGGGTTATTTCTTTCCCCAGATAACTGCTTATATTCCTTAAAACATCTTCCAGCAAATAAATGTAAATGCAGAAATGTGTTTTCCTTGTAGTGTAGCGATTGGCCAGAGTACAAAGAAAACGGACTTGGGCATGACTTTCATTTTTGTTGGTTTGTTTGTTAGTTTTTTTCATGGCTTTAGGGAAGCTGGAAGCTGCTAGATATGAAGATAAGTAGGATGTTATTCTTGATTGTTGCGTCTGTGTGCTGCTGAAGAAGTGCAGAGACATGAGAAGTGACTGCAAAAGAAAAACACACACACACAAAAAGAGATTTTAAAGGAACAAATGTAGGCATGCAATATGTCATGAGACTCCATCAGCTAAGCAATAGCAGGGATCCAAAGAAACCTACACAAACTCATACACTGAACTACCAGTTGTGCAGTGCAATTACTGCGTTTTCTCTTTGAACAGTGGACTGCTCCCAAAACCATATGGCAAACTTCCTTTGAAACCTGCTCTGCTCCAAAAGCTGTTCTCTCACAAACAACAGAAAGCTGCTGTTTAGGAAAGGCAACTTCAAAGCCCCCAGGGAATTGATTTCATGGTGATCAACATCATCACCATTTGTATTAATTCTCCCCGCAAAGAGTTCATTGCTGTATACACTGTTCTCTCCTCCCCATTTTGTAATCATCACAGGTCTGTGAAGCTGACTAGGTCCAGTAAGAATGAGAAATCAGAAGTCAAGTAAAAATTCAGGGGTGGGAACACGGGTGTCGACAGGGGAGGGTGCTTGCCCCATGGAATTCCAAACTTGGCATTCTTAAAAATGTACATAGGTAAAAACTACCACCAGGTCAACAATCTATAGGTATCATTAAAACACTCTGCCACTTGTGGATGCCTTTGCATGGGAATAATTAGTCTTATACATGGCTTGGCATAGATTTCCACAATCTCTTCCTGGTATCTACGCTGAGTGCAGCTAATGGTAGTCATAGGCCAAAGCATAAGATTTATACTTGTGGTGCAGTGGTTAAACTAGAGTACTGCAGTGATGACTCTGCTCACAACCTGAGTTTGAACCTGAGTTTATTTCCACCCATAAACCTGATGACTAAAGGGGGATTTGGTCTCTCTGGTTCTCCTCTGACATTCTAATTCTCTTTGGATAATCTTGGTCAGTATCAGCTGAATCATTTAACGAAGAGCCACCCTGTAGTTTACCAATATTTTTTCTTTATCAGAATTCAGAAACAATTGTAAAAGCATTTCAACCTATATCTTCCCCAAGGTTTAAAGATATGGATAACCCAGGTGTATCTATTCCATTATGTATAATTATAATTTAATTATTGTTTTTCTCTAATAATTTGTTCAAGGTTTATAGAGTTAGCTCTGGTGATATCTTGTCTTAAAAACTAATACTGATTTCATTGGTTACACAGCAGAGCCTTGTGGCACAGTGGTTAAACTGCAGTACTGCAGTCATGACTCTGCTCACAAGCTGAGTCTGATCCCAATGGATTCAGGTAGTTGGCTCAAGGTTGACTCAGCCTTCCATCATTCTAAAGTCAGTAAATTGAGTGTACAGCTCACGGGGGGGGGGGGGGGCATTGTGTAGCCTGCATAATTAAATTGTAAACTGCCCCAAAAGTGCTGTAAGCATTATGGGGCAGTATATAAGCAGCAGACTTTTGCTTTTGCTTCAGAGAAGGATTGCTAAAGCATGGAGGAAACATGGATTACTTCCTTGGATTTAGGTCCAAAACCACAACACTGGGCTCAATTCTGTGGGAATATTTATTAAATTGTTACACAGCTCAGAAATTACACCATAAAAAGAATGGGAAACTACCATGTTTCACTCCCACAGTTAAGGATATTTATTTATGCAGTACGTCCAATCAATAAATCCTCCCAGAAGAGAGACAAAAGATATTTATGGGGAACTCAAAGGCAGTTCTCAGATTTGCATGCATGTGGCAGGCAGAAGCAAGCATTTTGCTTCAGTGATGTAGAATGGAGACAAAACTCTTGCATACAATACGGCGAAAGGGTGGAGGTAGAGAGAAGCATTTCTCCCTCCTTTTGGGGGATGCTTATTACGTACTCATAAAACAGCAACCCATTTGTCTTTTGATTCTTCTGGAAGGCATTTTGAGGATTGGGGAAGCAAACACACAAAAACCTCTCCACAAATGAATATTTTCAATCCTGTAGTTGAAGAACATCTTGCAAATGGCCCATTTAGCCCCGGGGTTCTCAAAATATGAGACAGATCTCCCTAGAGAGAATGCAGATAGTAGCTAAGCTAAATCAAACTTCTCTATGACACACTGCATTCTGTGTGATGGGGTTGGGTAGGGGTTAGAGAGAACCCAAAAAGGCTTTCTCATGCACCACCACCAGCACCATATGACTATATAAAAGTGCAAAATAAAAGCCTTTGGCTGGATACAAAACTTCTCTGGAAATGCTACATCTTGAACCACAGAGTTTCTGCCTGCGAAGCACGTGTTCTGCCCCTGAGCAACGAGCTTATATCCTGAGCACGGGAAGTTTTAATTTCCTTTGTTGGCCCCCATTTCCTTCCCACCATGATCAGCAACCAATCATGTGGAGCAAGAGAGGGGTTCAAAACGGAATGTCATGGCACGGACATACAGAAAAGTCCTACTTCTTATCAGCCTGCCAACACATTAAAGCAAAAGAGGAGAATGTCCTTTTACGGGGCCCAAGCCCGTTTTTGCAGGCCTGGGATGCTCCCACAAGCCCCTGCTACCTCTTCCCAAATGTTTGAATTAATCATACCGCTTTGGCTTCTGTTTTGTTTCATTACCCATAACCTCTATGGGCTACAAGACTGACGGTAACAAATCAGGCAATGTCCAGGCAATAAGTCTTTAGCATTTCAGTTCTCAAAGACAATTTAATTCCACCCCACCCACCCTGCTGCATAAACCATTTATCTTCTTTTCCTTTTCTTATTTCTTATTTATTTCTTTATTATTATTATTTTTAATACAACACTTATATTCTGGGTAACAAAGAACCAGTTATTCTGTACTGCTACACATACTGTAGGTAGTTTCAGATTATTGCCTTCGGGCAAGTTTAACTATTAAAAGGAAATCAAACATTCTCTTCCTTTGTCTTCAGGGTTCCTCTCACTGGATTACTAAATGCTCTCTCCCTGCATCAACTGTGGTTATGTGACAGAGGCAGCTACAAGAAGCCCTGTGGGTAGCAAGTATGTAAGAAGAGTTTGATTATTATATATTGTCCTGGGAATTGCTCTGACTCAATATACATCCAGCCAAACCTGGTGTGTGTGTGTTTTAGCACTTGCTATTGAAGACTGACTTCTAACACAGGATTACCTTTAAACAAAGTTGAATCAAGCTGTAAATTGAAAGGATAACCACAAGGTACACTTAAAGGGTGCTTTAGTTATCTTCAATTTATTCTAGTGAATTTTAAACACAATAGTGAAACTGAGAGGTAAATGCATCTAAATTGGTTTTAATGACCATTGCACAAGCACGATAAAGGAGGCCCTATTATATTGGCATAGTTTTTGTTTTTATTTTACATTTCCTGTGCTTTTAATGTAAACTGTTCTGAGGCTTTATTATATCAAAGAGTGCATTATTGCTGTTGTTGAGTTAAATTTAAATGATACCTTTTTCCCTCCTCACTTTATCTTCATAACAAGATAGCTCAGATTGAGAGCATGTCTAGCTCAGAGTCACACACTGAACTTCACCATGGCTCTGGAACCTGTACTTCCCCAAGTCCCAGTTCAATATTCTGAGATTTAACAGCAGACAAGATAAATCAACAAATAAAATAATCAAGACTTTCCCCCTAAAAACACCCAAATAATGGAACACCCTTCTGTAGACGTTGAAATTGCTTCCTTCCTTATTTGACTTCATACGGACACTCTTTAACACTCTCATCAAACTTTTAATCTTGCACAGTGTAATTAATCATGCAATTTTAAAATGGAGGGGGGGGGGGGAAAGGGAATGGAAAACTTTCCCTCTGTCAGATCCTTCAAGTTAGACAGGATTTTGGGATCTAAACCATAATGGGATTTGAACAGCTAACATTATAGAAAAATTGCTTCACCATATAGATTGTTCCCATTGAATTGTGAGCTTCCATACCAACATAAGATCAAACTGCAGGAGACACTCAGCTTACTGTTAGAAGCTTTTTCACACCAGTGATGTCATCGGAGAATGTCACTGGAGATTTGTGCCTGACCAATCAGATTTCTAAACAAAGGCTTCCAGATGATCAATCATAAAATAAAGCAAGCCAGTCTGCAAGATGCAGAAGTGAGAAAAGCTTGTAGTAGAACAACGACCCCTCTTATCATTTAAGGGAGCTATACTTAGCATGGTGCTGCCAGATAGAATACATGATACTGGGGCTGGGAAACCAAGAGTCTGAATTGTTACTAACTATGAAGTTCCTTATACCAAAGAGACTTTTAATCTTAGTATCATCTACTCTGTGTGTCCACAAAATTAGGGATTGATTTTGGGATTTATGTGTGCTAAGCACATACTCTACAGCTGACCTATGGCCTCTTCATTTGGCTTTCTACATCTAGGTAAAGGCCAACACTTTGGGCTTCTTTAATCACTACTATGTTGTTGTTCATCAGTATAACTCAAGATCATCAACACTGTTCCTGAAGCTGACACTCAGGTAGGCAAATAGTACTAAAGACAGGGGGGGGGGGGGGAAATGCTCTTAACACAGGATCAGCAATCTGAATCCTTGTATTACTAAGAAAATTCTAGTGCTAAGAAAAACAAAGCCTTATATGGTGTGCATCAAAAATAGAGTGATCAGGATACTCAGTATTGCAGAACTGAAATGCTGAAAGCTGAATATTTTGCTGGAAGATGTTTGAAGTGTCATTCATTCAATCACAAAAAGCATCAAGAGAAACATACTTACATCATCAGATGATTTCTTTATACCTCCACCCTTGGATCAGTGAATCCACGCTTGCCTTCATTCACCAGTGTTGGTCTTTCAGTTCTCGTGTGCCAGACCAAGATCTACAAAGGGAAGATTCATTTTATTAGAATCACACAACTGAGCCTGAAAATATCTGCAAATGTACTTGATTGCCATCCGAAAAGTCTCTAGAATAGACTAAGTGCTTAAATGAAAGGACCGTTGGATCAGGGCTGAAGAATGTGTGGCACTCTATAACATCTTCTTGACATAAAGCAGGAAGTGAACTATGCAGATGATGAGACTGTGATTTTGGGGAGCCCTTTTAGAAACAAAGGCCTGAACTATACATCATAAATAATGTATAATTCTGCCTGAAACCACATATGTGTTCAAGAAATGTGTTTGCAGGAGACGTTCATGTCTGAGGAGTCAGACTTGAAAACAAGTCCACATTTTCATCCCAATTGCCAATTACAAAACAAATCAAGGTAATCTGCAAATTATGCAAGATGTGAAAAGCTCCCAGCTATAGCACTTTAAGCCTAAGGAACTTTCTCTTCTAATGACACACTTTCCATAGCATAGTTTGACCCTAATTATCTCCTTCTCTGTCCTATTTTGCTTATTTTGCAGAGTCTAATTAAACAAGATGTGATGTGGGTCGTTTGAATCAACAACAGTGTTGCTTTTATATTAAACATTTTACAACCAAGTTCAGTGGTACAATCCAGACCAGTATCATGTCCAGAAAGCAAAGGGGGCAATTTCTGGACATGGTGATACTGGTCTCTTGCCCTTATCCATGCTCACTCAACAAATAACAACAGAAAAAGTGTTGGCCAGAATGGCTGGTTTTCAGGGATGATGGGTGCTGTAGTTCAACAATGCCTAGAAAAACAGAGTCAGGGATTACTGTTCAGATTACCCGGCAGCTCTCTATTATTCAGATTTGACATGTGGCTGGACTTTATAAATGAAAGAGGAAACAATTTCTTCAAATAAAGTTACGTGTCACTTGATTCACTCAAATCATCTGGAGGGGTATGTTTTGCATTTATTTATTTTAAATATTTTACCACACCTTTCTTCTTAAAAAGAACCCAAGGTAGCTTACATCAGCGGAAGACAATATTTTAAAAAATATTTTTTAAAAAATATTTTTAAATATTTTAAATATATATATATATTGCAGGGTAATTTTTGTAGATCACCTGCTCTCTTGTCTGTAGCACACTCTGCTATGGACTGTATAGTCTAATTATTGAAGGCTTGGTACAAAGGTAGTCATCTCCCTTTGTTTGGAAGCTGGATAGGATACATTTTTTTTTCATTCTCTTTTTACATTTCTGTTCTGGTAAGTCAAGAATCATCCGCAAATATTCCAAAGAGATAAACTGGAGGGAAAAGAAGGGCATTTCTCCTATTCTTCAGGACTTTTTAAACTAGCACATTTCTTGGCACCCAAAGAGATGACTCATCCAATTGCTGCCCTTGGCTGGTGTATGTGTGTGTGCGTGCGCGCGCGTGTGCATGCATGCTCATGCTCATTATGTAAGAAGAGTAGTGACTGGAAATTAAAAAAAAACATAGAGTATGGAAAAGTTACTTTTTTGAACTACAGTTCCCAGAATCGCCCGGCCCACAGTGGCCATGCTGACCTTTGTGCAGTTGGCCGCTTTAGGCTCCAGTCCATCCATTGTCACCAGGTCCTTCAATAAACTTGTTTCTTGATAACCTCCTTTCACTCCATCCAGCTTGAAACTGGCCTGGGGCTTCTCTAGGATCAATCTGATGTTGATGGCAAAGCCAGCCATGTCAATGGCAAAGGGCCGGTTTGGATCAAATACGGTCTTCCAGCCCACCACTTTGCCTGCTGGGCTCACTTTTGGAGACTCATACCTGAGACCACCAACAAAGGCAACTGGCCATACCGATACCTTCTTTGTGTAGCGCATCTGCTTGTCAGAAAGAAAACACAATGGTGACTGAAGTATTTCTAATCCTATGGGCCTCCTCTAATGATTTCTCCAACCTTTCCCAACCTTCCATGCATACACAAACTTGTTTTCTCAAGGTCTGGCAGAACTTGGAAAAGCTACCTTTTTGATTACAACTGCCAAAATGCCCCATCAATGTTACCTCCACACTGGGGATTCTGGGAGTTATAGTCCAAAAAGTAACTTTTCCATGCTCTTATGATTTACCTTCTTTTTGCCTCTTGATCATCCTTTTCTTCTCTTCCTGTTTTCATTTTCTCACTTCTGAGTCTACCAAGCCCTGTGACTTGCTTTTTACTTTACCTTTCCACTCTCTCCTATGGGGCCACACTCTCTATATATTAACCCATGTGTTGTGCCTTTTGGCCCAGTCCAGTTTTTCATGGGCAGAAGCCAGGGAGAAACTCTGAACTAGCTACAAAAATATATGTGACTGGCAAGGAAAGTTTGCACCACTGTTTCGAAACTAGAGCTGTATTCCCAATGATCACACCAACCCTCTCACACATCTTTTCTACCATCCAACTTACCTGCAAGGACTGGTACCCTCCCCATTTGAGATCTCATTTGTACAGAATTGCACTATAGGGCCAGTATTGTCTAGAGCAGTGATTCCCAACCTTGGGTCATCCAGGTGTTTTTGGATTGCAATTCCCAGAATCCTTAATCACCCCTGTGCTGGCTGGGGTTTCTGGGGAGTTGTAGTCCAAGAACACCTGGGCTACCTAAGGTTGGGAATCACTCATCTAGAGCAGGGTAGTCAACTTCAGTTCTAGCAGATGGTGTTAGGCTGCACCTCTTCTCAGCACTAGCCTGACAAGCCAGTGGTGAGGAATCCTATGTATTGCAGTCCAGCAATATCTGGAGGGCCAAATATCAACCAGCCCAATCTACACTGACTGATAGGAGCTCTCTCAGGTTTCAGGTTTGAGTCTTCTCTGGACCCAGCTGGAACTGCAGCGACTAAACCTATGGCCCTCTAAACACAAAGCACACACCCTACCATTGACCTACAATCTATTTCATCTATGGCTGGCTCACATTTCTACCTAATCAATCATGTATCTCAGTGCGCACTAAAACTAGCTATGGACAGAAGCATACAATTGTTGAAGGTCCCCGAATCATGGACCAGAAATAGGATGTCGCCATAACCTTGGATCTCATACCTCTTCAAACAGCTCCAGGCTATAGGTGTTATCATCGTCAGCAAAGTACACTACACCCTCTGGTGGTGGTATGGTGCTGAAGCTTTCCCTCAACCAATGTAATCCAAGATTCCTCTGGAATGTGCCTCTGGGAGTATGAGATGGGATCCAGGACAAGCCCACTTTCAGACTCTTAGGAGTCTCAATATTCAAGTGAGTAAAATTTATCCCGGCCTTCTCCAGAAGATTAGACACTAGGTTGGTCCTTCTGGGTGAGTCCTCCACCACTACCCAGTGGAGGTTCTGCACATGGAGGAAAGTGTTGGCCAGCCGGGTCAGCTCAGCCTTCTGCACTGGCCGGGTATAGGTGGGTGTGATCACAAATATGGTGGGCAGAGTATCTGACCAGGGGGGAGGCCGGGAATACACATAACTCCGGATTATTTTTGGAGCAGTCCCAACGGCTGGTTGCCGAGCGCACGATGAGAGCCCATCCTCTCTTGCTAGGGATGTGCTATTGAAGAGGGATTTGGCTGTCACATTTTCATCTGTTTCCTCTAAGGCACAAGGAAGAAAGAGAACAAGGAATCAAAATATCCATCCACTGCAACATCCCTCTGCAATTTTTTATTCCGGTTTCCCCCACTCCACTTTGCATTCTAATTTTTCTTCCTCTGGGCATTTAAAATCTGATAAACTGTTAAAAAAAAAAAACCCACAAGGAAACAGCATGCTAATTAGAACTGAAAATGCCAAGGAGATTGAAGTTATGACTGCATCAAACAAAAACATCATTTGTAAAAGAAAATCCTTCTTAAGAGTTTGCAGATGTCAACTCATAGAGATGCAAGCCCATCAGAGTGGTTTGTATTAATGTATTTGCATATGGGGTGTCAGTTTGCCTTTAGTGGGTGCATTGTGTAATCCTTTGAGATTACTTTGCACATGAGAAGGATACTTTGATAGCAGATCCGTTAGGAAGATTTAGTGTTGCCAGGTGGCAACTCAGAGAATATTTTTCCTTTCAACTCTTTTGCTCACTGTAAGATGTTGCCAAGTCTGCATCTCCCACCTAGTTTTTTTTCTTAGGTTCTAGGATTCATCCCACTTCCACCTTTGAATGCTAATAGAGCTTCCATCTTCTCTTACAGCAGGAGTGTGGCTTCCTAGATGTAACTGGACTGTAGTTTCACGTATTCTACACCATTGGCTATATAGGGCAAGACTGATGGAAATTGTACTCTGACAAAGGACTACACTTTGCCCACTTTGTCCTACATTACTGTGCTATGTTTGGTGGGAACAGAATCTAGTTAAAAAAAAACACATGCAAATAAAATTCCTGGGCTTTAGTTCTGGTTACATTTCTCTGTCTGCAATGTGAATGAAAAGTAAAAGAAAGCTCTGGATTGCAATCTGGTAATATTAAATAGCAGGCAGAGGCAGGGGAGGGGTACCTTCAGGCCTGGGAGTAGATGTTGCATTACTTTCATGTTAAGTGATCGGGCTAGGGCTAGACTAAACCACCCTTCAGCAGCTCACTTACAGGGAGAAAGAGAGAGACAGAAGTTAGCTGTCAGGAAAAAAAAAGAAAAAGACTAAAATGGCCATGGTTAGTCACACTCTGGTGTTCTTGTTTTCATTCTCTTCATAGTAACTTTGTTATGCAAATAGTTGCTGTACATCCTTTGGTAAAGCCTGGATTTGAAAAAGTTTGGAAAGTTAACTTTAATTAGTGCAATGCTATATTGAAGCCATCCGTAACTGAGCAGTGGTAAGATAATGCTCTGGAAGCTGGAAGATCACTCTACCAGTGCTCGGTTATTAATTGCTCAGTTATGGATGGCTTCAGCATGTCATTATGTTTGTTTGATTAAAACGGAGCTGTTCTAGCACTGGAGCTGTGTACTTACTTCTCAGAAGGCTGAGGTAGCGGGTGGTTGGGTATTGGTGCCACAAAGTTAGCAGAAGACCCCATGGCAGAGCAATCAGAAGTGTGGTGAGAAGGTTGCGTCTCCTCAGCATGCTGCAGAGAAGTTCCCGTGCCCGGGCATCTCCCTACCTTCTGAAACAAAGTAGAAAGTGAATAACAGATGTGAAATGGAATGGATGAAGCAGAGTTCCTAATGACTGGTCAGTAGGATCTAACATGAGATTCACAAATCTAGCTTTAACTCCAATTGCTGGTCTCAACTAGAGTAGGCAACAACTGAAGCAATGGGATTTATATTAGTCTTGAGTTACTCTTCAGCAATTAATAGAATAGGTCTCGGTTGGGACCGGCAATTGGAATGAGACCTTGTGTTTGATTCTGCCATGTGATGATTGCTCTTATCTTGATCCAGCACATTATTAGCTCTTCATTCCCCCTGAAGCTATAAGTGGCTCTTATAGACTGCATTGACAGAGGTATCTTCACTTTATTCCATTTCTAATTATCAATCATTTCCACTTGACTTTGGCTCATCCTGCTAAGCCTAAGAAGCTTCAGCAGAATGCAACAAAGTATGTTTTGGGGAGAAACTATAGAACAGGGCTTAGAAATGTTACTTTTTTCTGTTACAGCTTCCCAATTAGCATGACCAGTAACATTTCTAAATTCTGCAAAGATGTATGTTTGCTGCAAAATCAACGCTGAATTTCCTTCTGTGTTCTGCAGGAAATGTGAGACAGCCACTTCTGTAGAGAGACCAACAGTCTCACTCGACTCCATTCATTTCCTCATGAAATATTTGCAAATTATTTCAAGAGTCAACTATGGCTACAAGTCCTAGGCACACTGGCCTGAGAGTCATTCATTCACTCATTCAATTTATATCTCACCCATCTAGCAAATTGCCACTCTGGGCGGTGTACAACAAATTAAATGTGCATTATACAGTAATATCTGGTTTTTATTAATTGTTTTATGCTGTCTTTTTAGTTTAATTTGATTTTCTGCATTGTTACTAAGTTTCTGTGGTTATTATTTAATGTATTATTGTTGTCCATTATGTTGTGAACCGCAGAGTAGCCTAGGTAGTCAGATGGGTGGTATATAAATTGAATAAATAATATAATAATCATACAGATAACAGACTATCCCAGACAGAAACCATAAGCTGCACGAAACACAAAAGAACCTGAGCAAATGTGGGGCTTGTTTATGAAACATACCCTCATTGGTTTGATTATAAAATGAAGTGTGTGATCAGTTGTTTTTAGATTAGAAGCTACTGAGGAGAAGGAAAGAAAAGCCACCTCCACATCTCCCTGTGCTTCAACCTCTGCCCTCATAGGCTTCTCAAAGTATTAAAGATACTTAAGGAGTGGTTATACTAGTGCCACACACTCACTCACATGGTGAATTTATGTGGCTGAGGAAGGATTTGAACCAACGTCCCCTAGTTCTAGTGGCAACAAGGCTATGGCTGAGCTTGAAAACAATGGAGCAGTATGGAGAGGCTACCAAGTTGGATACTTTCAGTGCCTCCATGCCCAGAGTGTACCCCGATAAGATGCTATGATCACATCATGTGCTGCAGGACGAAGAGATGATTCACTTTCTGGGAGTAAAGAAAGGTGGTGCAAGACACTTTTTCTCCCAGCTTGCCATCTACCAATACAGGACGGAATTGTAGGGGTGAAGGCAAAGAAGCCAATCAGAATGCAGGAAAATTAGAGGTATGAATGGAACTAAAAGCTATTGCTGAGAAAAGAGACAGACTCAAACTCACTTGCATTCATTGCGCGCACACAGATGCTTTTCAGATCACTTTTTCTCGTGAGTTTTTACTTCTGCAGATTTGGACTTCTCTGGAGCTTTTGGGCCTCAGTTTCCCTTAATTCTGAGAGAAGCATCCGTTTTTACAGTAGGTGAGATTACTTTTCCTGAGAGAGTATACAGCTGCCTTTCCCTTGTGCTTCTTTTTTTACAAAGAGCTTGGTTTTCCTGGGCTACATTTGTGGCCCATAGACTACTCTTAGTAAACTTTGATTTCTTTCCTTCTTTTATTTATTCCTTCACCATACACACACACCAGTGGCTTCATTATTTTATTTTATATTCTCTTTTCTGATTATCCTATCTGAATTCTTCTGGACCAATTCCTACAGTCTTCATGAACCTGTTCCTTGGAATAGGTATGTATGTAACTTACTTACTTCCTTTTATCTTTACGTTACGGACTGCTAAACAGTTGGGAACATACTGAACTTTAACAAGAGGGCTGGTGGAAGATAAGTTCAAATACATTGTTTTATAAAGGGCTAACTGTAGCTGTGCGGGTTAAACCGCAGAAGCCTCTGGGCTGCAAGGTCAAAAGATCAGCAGTTCGAATCCACACAGAGTGAGCTCCCATCGCTTGTCCCAGCTCCTGCCAACCTAGCAGTTTGAAAGCACGTAAAAATGCGAGTAGATAAATAGGTACCACCATGGTGGGAAGGTAACGGCATTCCGTGTCTAGTCACGCTGGCCACGTGACCACGGAAGATTGTCTATGGACAAAACACTGGCTCTACGGCTTGGAAACGGGGATGAGCACCGCCCCCTAGAGTTGGACACGACTGGACTAATTCTCAAGGGGAACCTTTACCTTTACCTTAACTGTAGCTGATTTTGCATAACTTGAATTTCATCTGATATTCTAATTGAGATTGTTCTGCATTACACTTTTCATTTCATTACTGAATAGTATCATGTCAGAAATTCACTGATTTTCCTTTGATTTCTTTTATACTGTGCCTTAATTTCATGGATCTTATTCTCTGCTTAACTTCTGAGAACTGAATAAATCTTTCAATAAATTACACCTGTGAATAGCCTCAGATCATCTCTGGTTACACCCTTTTGGCCACTGGGGCAAATAAAGAACCTCATTTTCATAGGCAACTTCATCACTTTGTGTGCCTGTCTCATGCACTTAAAATTGTGTTTAATCAGTGGCAATTTGCCTTAATCTGCAAGCAATCTGTCACTGATGATGATGCCATCCCCATTGTGCACATAAAGAGGTGCAACAGGATTTTGGCCATGGTCTAGCCTTAGCTCTGAGCAAGCATACCTAGGATGGCAGTGTTAATTGACTAAATTAATTTTTAATGGATCCAATATTTGTGATTGATCACAATCTGATTATCCAACCAACCTCTCACCAATCTGATTATCTCAGTTTGTTTTCATACACTGAGGGGCAGCAGGGTTCTTATTCCACTTTAACTGCCATGGCTTTATCCCAATGGGGCCATGGGATTTGTAATCTTGTGAAGTTGTTGTTCAGGGGAGTTATGTAGCAGAGAATTCTCAGGACTTCATGAAACTATACATACCAGGATTAGTTTGAAGAGTTATCAACCTGCTATAACTGATTAGTGTAGTGTAGCATTAAATCCTTCTCTAGCAAAAAGATCCACTCTACCATTTTGGCCTGTTAGGGAGATTGTTAGGGTAAAGTTCATCTACACTATGGTATCTCTTGTTACTACATATAGATGGGAGAGCTGAAGAAAGCTAACAAAAACAAAAAAAAATTGATTCATTTGGGATGCAGAGTAGCAGTAGAACTTTGCAGATATCATGGACCACCAAAAAGACAAAAAAGTGGATACTAGATCAAATCAAGCTTGAATTCCCTCTGGAAGCAAATAAGACTAAACTCAAGCTATTGTACTTTGGGTGCATCATGAGAGTCAAGACTCCTTGGAAAAGACACTAAGCTGAAGACAGCAGGAAAAGAAGAAGAACAAATAAGGGATGGATTGACTCAATAAGGGAAGCTGCAGGCTTCAGTTTGCAAGAGCTGAGCAGGGCTGCTGAGGACAGGACATTTTGGAGATTGGTCATTCATAGGGTCACCCTGGGTCAGAAGTGACTTGAGGGCACATAACAACAGGGAGATTTTGAAATAGAGGTGGGGAACTTTGGGCTCTCCAGAGCTTTTGGACTACAGCTTCCACAGTCTCTTACCACTAGGCATGCTGACAGGAGTTCTGGACCAAAACACTAAGAGTGGCAAAGTACTACCCTCAAAATAAAAAAAGGAACTTAGTAATTCTATTGTTAAAGCAGACCATTTGTGATCAAAGCACCCTTTCCCTTGCTTGTCAAAGAAGCCTCATTAGCCCTGTTGCAAACGACTCACCAGTTTTCTGTCACAGCCGGGAACATGCCTTGACACCAACAGCAGGGGCTGGCAGGCAGACTTTTAGCCTCCAGGCAGTCCTGGGCTCTGATGGAGACTGGTGTCTCTGAAATTCTCCTCAGACGCTGAGTGCCCACAATTGGCAACTTCTTTGCAGGCCTCCTTCCACATTCCTTTCTGTCAGGTTGTGGCGGTGCTTCCTCTGGAGCCCTAAGTTAGGGAGACACATAGCACAAACTCTTGTATATTGACTTGAAAGTAAATCCTAATGCACTGGTTCCCAACCTTGGGTCCCCAGATGTTCTTGGACTACAACTCCCAGAAACCTTTGCCAGCACAGTTAGGGGGTGAAGGCTTCTGGGAGTTTTCATCCAAGAACACCTGAGGGCCCAAGGTTGGGAACCACTGTCCTAATGCATTCAAGAGCACTTCCTCACAGGTAAATGTGTGTAGGATGGTGGCCTTTGTTACTGCTGTTACTTTTGATCAGCAGCATTGATACACAGGTGGATCACACTTCAAGTGGGTATAGAGTGGGGCTCAGTCCCAAATGAGGCACACACACCCTTTGCTCAGACCAGGAGCCACCAGTATATTTCTATCCCAACACACCTGTAAGACAACATCCTGTCTCTGATCTAACGTTATTTCCCACACACACCCTTTCGTCTTTCAGTATTCAGTGCATGCAATAATGGGGTTTAGAAATTAGTACATTTTAAATTAAGTAACTGAAATCTGCCTATGCATCTTTCTATTGTCAATGTTATTATTGTATTTCTAATTCATTTGACTGCTGTGATTATGAATTGAAGGACTTTCTGAAGAAAAAGTTGTTTTTTCTCTTTACCTTTGTAACATGATGCAAAACCTCACCCCACCCATTCCTGTTGTAGTCTTTTTAAAAAAACAATCTGCTACTAAAGTATTTTCTACACCCTTATCCTTCCCTTAGGCTAACCACATGCAGGTCCTTCAAACCACTCTTCACATGACAGCTTTCTCTTGAACTCTGAGAGTGCCTCTAAATAGTCAGTTCCTAGTGGTAATAAATCATTGCTCTTCTGCCACATGCTACCAGTTGGACTGTAATGGACTCTTCACATTATCAAGGGATATTTGTGCTTTCTGCATGGGTACATCCCACTATGTCCTGCCCACATTAGTGCCCTTAATATTACTCATTTACCCATTTTAGGGGCTCTGGTATTTATATGGGTATCAGGCTGTAGAATTCAGCACAGCTCAGTAAAACTTCCACTAAATCCTTTGCAGTGACTGCCATTTTAATAACACATCCATTTTTTTCCAATTAGTGCTAAAACATGCTTTTAAGTAAGTCTAACAATATTCCAGCTATTGTTGTTGTTTAGTCGTTAAGTCGTGTCTGACTCTTCGTGACCCCATGGACCAGAGCACGCCAGGCTCTCCTGTCTTCCACTGCCTCCCGGAGTTGGGTCAAATTCATGTTGGTAGCTTCAGTGACACTGTCCAACCATCTCATCCAGCTATATATTTCATTAAAAGTACATTGAGATCTTAGCAAAATACCACTTAAAGAGCACTACATACCCCTATAGTATGAGTACTGATACCCAGCGTGGTGTAGTGGATAGAGTAATAGACTAATGCTTAGGAAACCTGGCTTAGAATCCCTGCTGAGCCGTGGAAACTCACTGGGATTGTGGAACAGGTAAAACCACTCCTTAAATAACTCACTTACCTTAAAAAACATATTAGAATCCCTATCAATCAGTTCTGACTTGACAACACATAACAACAATAATTATGGCTTGGTTTTGTCCCCTTAGAATGTGAGTTTTACCTTTTGTTTTGTTTTATTCTGTTTTAATTATGTTTAATTGCTTAAAACTTTTTTCAAGCAGCTGTTACTGTTGACATTTCTTTCTGAGATCTCTGGTTATGAGGCAATATATAAATATTATAATATATAACTAACAGAAGAAATCCAGTTTGTTCTTCCCTATCAGTTCCTGTCATTATTTACGATTCCAATCTTCTTTGTCTTCTTACATTTCTGCCGTTAGTTGTTCAACTTTCTGCTGCTTCTCTCTCAACTTCACCATGACGTTATTGAAAAAAATAACTCTTTTCCCCTGGCTTTGCCCTTGCAATCCTTTAGTAAAATGTTATGAATGGGATAAAGAGCAAATTCATGGGGCAAAACACCACAGCTCACCTACCTCCTCCCCTTAAGCTCTAAGCTATGGTGTACAACTCCTCACATTCCTTTAAAAATAGCCACTGCCACCACATAAACAAGTGAGGAGTGGACAAGTGCCAGGAGATTTTAGTGATAAAAATAAGTCTTCTGTGCAATTTAGGGGTTTGGAAGGACAATAATGGCAGCAAGACATAATACAAAATGAGATAAATGGGAAATTATTGATGCACATGAGATGTTGGAAAATATAGACAATCACTAAAGAACTCAATACAAGAGGGAAGGATCCACAGCTGTCGGGAGAAAGGCTCTGGCATTTGTGCCTTTTAATGTATCCGGAACAAAAGAATTTCTGAGCAATGATCTAATATGTCTAGTTACTGGAAGGAGAGGGCAAAACAGTTAATAACAAAGCAGGAAAAGTAGATGTGTTCTAGATTCATTGTAGGAAAAAGTGGGGATGATGCATTCATGCTACACAACGATAATGAACTACTTCCTGTTCCAAGTGTTTCAAAGGATTGTTGTTATAGGTAAAGGTAAAGGTTCCCCTTGACAAATTGTTCAGTCATGTCCGACTCTAGGGGGCGGTGCTCATCCCCGTTTCCAAGCCGTAGAACCAGCATTTGTCCGTAGACAGTTTCCGTGGTCACGTGGCCAGCGCGACTAGACATGGAACGCCGTTACCTTCCCACCGTGGTGGTACCTATTTATCTACTCGCAATTATTACATGCGTTCGAACTGCTAGGTTGGCAGGAGCTGGGACAAGTGACGGGAGCTCACTCCGTCGCGTGGATTCGAACTGCTGGTCTTTCGACCTTGCAGCCCAGAGGCTTTGCGGTTTAACCCGCAGCCACCACGTCCCTATTATTGTTGTTATATCTAGGGCCAAAGAGATCTAAATGAGCAGGCCCTAAAATGTTCTCAAGCCATTTTCTGTATGGATAGAACTGCTCACAGAAAAGAGCAGTATGGGACTGAGTCTTAAGATTCAGCTTCTAGTCCTCAATGAGCATGAAACTCACTGACTGACCTTGAACCAAGTATCCCCTTTCAGCCTAATATACAGTACCTCGCAGGTTTGTTGTGAGGATAAAGTGAGAAGGACTGTATCCTACCTTGTGCTCACTGAAGGAAAGGTGAAAGCTGAGGCAGAAAAAGTTATATTTTTGGATTATTGAAGCCACAGCCAGTAGAGCCAGTGGCTGGAGAATATGGGGATCAAAATTCATAAAAGTAACTCCTGCAGGCTCTGGTTTGTGGCAGAGGACATGCCAGTGATTGTGAAGAACGGCAGAAGTTCTGAAACTTTTAACAGCCGGGAGTTACTCTCCTTTCCTGCTGCCCATCATTAATTCCTTTTCTGAGCCTTCATCTCCCCTGTTTTGCTAATACTTGTAAGAACATCCACCAGCTTCATGATGGATGCCTTCAATATGCTGCCTGTAAGATTCCTGAGCTGATTTCCAATTACACACGTCTCTGTATAATTTCAGCCATCAATCTTGTGTTTTCCTTTTATACACAGCTCTCTAAACCAGAACTTCATAATTAAAAGTTTGACTTCAGCCTTACAACGTAACTCTCATTTTAACTTAAACATTCTTGCAGCCATCGAAACTGGGCAATCTTTATGCATGTGAATTACAGATCAAGGCCTCGTCACCGGTATTAGCAAAGAAGAGAAGCTCCAGTTTTCAGCCACTAAAAACTTTCATTCCATTGCAGGTAACACATATGGGCAACCCATTCTCGATTGGGACTGTTGTGGCAGGCACAAGGTTAAAGCAGGGATATGAAGAAGTTTCACTAATGTCATGTTGTTTCTGGTTTCAGTCCCTGAAGCACTCCAAGCTTTATATTTACCACATTAGGCACAATAATGTGTCAGTGCAAAACTATTGCCTTTTCATAGAATCACAGAACTGGATGGGCCATCGACCTCAGTGCCCTGCTGATGCAGGAATACCTGCTGAAGCATTTCATTTACATTTATATTTATATAACACTAAGTATTGTACATATATGCACATATACACATGTCCATATACCAGAACTACAAAGAGAAAAGATGAATTATCAAAAAGACACAAATAATCCATCAAGTATTACCACATTCACTAACTTGTGCAAAAATATTTACTGCACATTTCAGTTATGACCATATCTTGCTTTATCAGCCTAGCCAGGTATTAAGATGATCAGGGGAGGCCTTTCTCTTAGTCCCACCACCCTCACAGGTGTGCTTGGTGGGGACACAGGAGAGGGACTTCTCTGTCCTTGCTCCCGGTCTCTGGAAGTCCCTCCCATGGGAGGCCACCATCTTTGATGTCTGTCTGCAACCAGACAAAGACCTTTCTCTTCAGGCAGGTTTTCCTTTAAATGACTGGTTGACCAAAGGGATTTTTTGTTTCCAAGAGAGCACCTTATTCTGTGTTTTATTTGTGTTCTTAGTATTCTTTTTATTTTGGGTTTGAATGTGATATTTGTATGATCCTTTTTTAAAATATCATAGTAATTTATTATTTGGTTTTAACTCAGTTTCTTTTAATACAGTAAGCCACCCTGGATTCTTTAGGAGAAAGGCAACACATGAATATTTTAAACAAAGAAATAAAATAAATAATGCTCATTTTACAGAAATGCACAAACATCAGTCTTGCAAATATATGAAATCTCCCCCAAACTGCCCCCACCAAATTCTCATCATTGTGCAGTGTTTTGTTTTACGTATTTTGGTTTTTTTTTGCACATCTCATTTTCCATAGAAAACAAATCAAGTCGGGGTTGGCATTCCTTGATTAAAGGAGCTTGCTGTTCCTTTTCTCTGAATCCTAATCTGGACCAATCTCTGGCACCTGCTTTTTACTTACAGACAATGATTAAACTAGTTGATAAATGTGTGACTGCTGTTACATCTAGTACATCTTGTCTGACCCTTAAAAATCATCACTGCACTGTTCTATCCCACAATATCAATTGACAAACATGTCACCATTTTTTGCATGCTGATAACCAAAAGGATAATGTGATGCTAAGAAAGAAAGACAAACATAAATAACAGAGTGGAAATATTTTTCTCCATCCATTAGCCTCATTGCTGGTATGTACACTTATCCAGGAAGCCTCTGTGTGTGGCAGAGTCCGGAGTGTGTAGAAAATCAAAGTACTCACTTGATGAGACTGACACAAGCAACAGATTATGAGCTGTATATAATACGTAATACGTTTTTGGATTACCTTTAATGCAAATGGCTGGGCAGGTACTGCAGTCCAGGAATACATTGGGTGTGTGTGTGTGTCAGGCTTTCTTACATCCCTGTCAAGGGAACAAAATCTTCAACAAGCTGGAGGCAAGAGGGAGAGAGAGAGAGAGAGGTTTTAACAAATACAATTCTTTTTAAATCTCCAATATCAATCTTAGGCCAACCACTTATCTACACAATTTGTTCTTGGGTGAGGGATGTGTTGCTTTTTATTATACTACAATATATTGTTTTTATTGTTTTTCACTTGTATACATTCAATCTGTATGTATCCTAGCCTACTACCCTGTTGAGAAGGTGCTGAGTATAATACTCTTCCCACGGGTCTCCCATTGTAATCTTTGGTTTACAAGAGTGCAAGCAGAGGTGACCCTATTCAAAGCAATGGGACCTCTGCTTGTACAAAAGGGTAATGAATATTCCCTTCTAGAGGTGGGCTCTTTTATATTTTTGAACTTCAACTCCCAGATTTTTCCACAAACCCAACTTGGCATGCCTGTAGGTTTTGCCCTTCAGCCATAAAGGGCTTTCAAGTGATTTAAGTCCACCATCAGCTTCCTCAGCCTTCCTGTGTCCTATTGCTTCCTGTTGTTGGTTTGTTTAAAAAAAAAGAAAGAAAGAAAATTACAGTGGTACTTCCTGGGAGTTGTAATCCTTTGGGAGGCACCTTCTATAGAACCTAATACAACTATGACTCAAAGGAAGCATGTGGCAGCTTCCTTTAAGAAAGAAAAGCAAAGCAAATCAACAACAACAGTACACAGTGGGAGAGAGGAAAGACAAAGAAACCAATGCTGGAGTTAAATCACTCAAAAGCCCTTCTCTGTGGGAGGAGGGAACCTGCAGGCATGCTGATCTGGATTTGTGGGCTGCAATTGAACTGAAGTTGAAAAACATGAAAGAGCACACCCTGTTCTCTTGTGCAGGCTCTGAAAAAGTCTAACCATTCAGGTAAAAATCATATGTAAGCAGAAAGAATGAAGAAGCTTCTGCAGAAGACTGTTTTTTTTTTAAAAAAAATAAAGTTGTCCCAGAAACATCAACAAAAAAATACAATTGCCCAACAAAGTTTTGTCACTCTCATCAAAGAAAACATCAAATGCAATGCAAACTCCAGTATCAAGTAGTGCCTTGAGAAAATAGACTTACTCACTCTCTGCCATTAATGGCATTTCTAACTTTGACATCTCGCTATCCTGGATGAGAACAGCTTCCATTCAATGTTTCCAAAGGGCAGCAGGCAGAAAGTAGCCTCACGTATGAATGTTTGCAATGCAGAAAGAGCCACATGCAAGGCTGAAAGTATTTTCATACAAGTCTTAAATTTACTGCATCAAATCTGTTTGTAAAATCAGGGCATTTGTTTACAAATGTCCTGTAGTTTCTTCCTCACATTCACGCTGATCAGATGTTCACGCAACAGAACTCAAAGATGACTTTAAGCCTCACGCACAAAAAATGTTCTGAGATATTAGAATCCCAAAAGTGTGTTGTCATATAGGTTTCCAGCTCATGTGGCCTATGCTTATTTTCACATTCAAAGATGGGGTTAGCAGGTCTTACAGAACTGGCTGAAGTCTCAGGGAATGGCTATGATTTTGTGAGTCTCTTGTAAGAGAGACACATCCCAGAGCACGTAGTGCAAGAGAATGAAAAGGCTTGAGTTATGTACGTGAGGTGATTTTAAAGTCCAAGCGACCCATCTTCACTTGTTCCCAGACAGCACCAGGGCCGATCTGTATTGTGCTTGTTCCTATCCCTACTCTTTCCTCTGTGACATTGTTGTTGTTGTTGTTGTTTAGTCGTTTAGTCGTGTCAGACTCTTCGTGACCCCATGGACCAGAGCACGCCAGGCCCTCCTGTCTTCCACTGCCTCCCGAAGTTGGGTCAAATTCATGTTGGTTGCTTCGATGACACTGTCCAACCATCTCATCCTCTGTCGTCCCCTTCTCCTCTTGCCTTCACACTTTCCCAACATCAGGGTCTTTTCCAGGGAGTCTTCTCTTCTCATGAGATGGCCAAAGTATTGGAGCCTCATCTTCAGGATCTGTCCTTCCAGTGAACACTCAGGGTTGATTTCCTTCAAAATGGATAGGTTTGTTCTCCTTGCAGTCCAGGGGACTCTCAAGTGTCTCCTCCAGCACCACAATTCAAAAGCATCAATTCTTCGGCGGTCAGCCTTCTTTATGGTCCAGCTCTCACTTCCATACATCACTACTGGAAAAACCATAGCTTTGACTATGCGGACCTTTGTCGGCAAGGTGATGTCTCTGCTTTTTAAGATGCTGTCTAGGTTTGTCATCGCTTTCCTCCCAAGAAGCAGGCGTCTTTTAATTTCGTGGCTGCTGTCACCATCTGCAGTGATCATGGAGCCCAGGAAGGTAAACTCTGTCACTGCCTCCATATCTTCCCCTTCTATTTGCCAGGAGGTGATGGGGCCCGTGGCCATGATCTTAGTTTTTTTGATGTTGAGCTTCAGACCATTTTTTGCTCTGTGACATTACAAGGCCCAATTCCCTAGACCCAGATTTTGGCCCTCAAATCTCAGGGAATAGGGAGGTGCTGACCTGGTAACTCTTCTCAAACATGCACACAGGCTGAGAAACAAACTATCCATTAAGGAAAATGTGTATCACCTGCTTTTACAGTGTTTGCCTCTAGGCACACAGTCCCTTCAAAGCACAATTAGATTTGTAAATTAAGCCTTTGTTCACCTTCCAACGACCAATCATAACACAAAAAAGCTAGCTGCACTGTGATCTATGCTGATGCCTTCTTGCTTATTCTCACTTCATGCAACAATCCAACCTGCCTCACAGATTGCTCCAGATGATCATGTATTTATTAGGTAAGCTCATTTTCCACTTAGTTGAAAAGAACCCCCCCCCCCCACCAACACCCTTCTCCTCCTCTCTGTACAATTCAACAAACCCGCAGCACAAGTTGGTGAAATTTGTGCTGCTTTAGCAAGATGGAAGTTTCCCACTGTATGAGGTATTACAGGACTTGAGCCAGATTGGGATGTAGCCATGTTTGCTGTCCGTGCTTATCACTGTGAGTGATCAGACCCTGAAATGGTACATATCAACCCACATTGGTTGGTAGGCAGTATGAAATCCCTGGACTGACCACAGTTGCAGTAAATGACAACCTCCTGGTGTTTTGTGTAATTAGAGCTCGGAAAAGTTTCTGCTTTGAGCTATAACTCCCCAAATACTCAAAACAGCGCAGCAGTGGCCATGCTGGCTAGGAAATTCTGGGTATTGCAGTCCAAATGCTAACTTCTCCAAGCTTTGGCAACCAATTATCACAGGGTAATATATTACTGAGAAATTAACTGTAATGCGGCAGTGGCCATGCTGACCAGGGGATTCTGGAAATTGTAGTTCAAAACAGGAACTGCTCCAAGTTACTGGTTATGATCAACAAAGCAATGCCCTTTGTTTATTGTGTTTTACAGTTCTACCACTGGCTTTAGTACTGAGCCCCCCCCCCCCCCCCACTGGGGAGCACGACCTCTGGGTTTACATTAGGCACAAACTCTCATAGCTGTCGTTCAACCCCAACATACTTCATTCAGAAATTTTTATTTTAAAAACATGAATATTCTACTTCCTTTTGCCATGAACTGCAAGAAGCAGCAACATTGACCAACCCAGCCATAGCAACTACCCCCCCAAACTTCTTCCCCTGTTATGGGACCCATGCTGGCTTGTAAACACTGGTTTGACTTAGGTTTTGGAAGCATTTAAACGAGCAGTCGATCAAGCACAATGCATCATGTGTCCCCAGAAGGGATAGCATGTCTGCTTGAGCTGCAGCAGTGAGATCCGTTACAGGCAAGCCTGTGCGCCTGAGTTTCTGTGCCCGACGGTATCTAATCAGATGTGTGCAAATTAAGCTGGCATTCCGTCAGCGCGCCTGGTTATGATACATGCTGGAATCTGCTGCAGTTCGGCTTGCTCGGCTCCGGTTCTGCAGCTTCTCGCCAGCCCTTCAGGCACCTTGAAGGAAGTCCATGCAGATTTCATGAGTCGCTGCTGGTGTTGAAGACATTGGCAGGAGGCAGAGCAGGGAGCCTTCCCTCCATTATTGATGAGGCTGACCTCTCTTTAAACAAGCGATGCATAATTCATGCCAACGCTGGTGGTGTCTGTGGTGTTCATCAGCCACTCTTGCTGCTCCCTGAAATCGGTAAGAACTTCCTGCTGCCTGCACCTCCCCTCACTTCCTCACATCCCATTTCTTCAGAACCGCCAACAGACTCTGTGATGTGGTGTCAAGTCCTGGGCTCACTGGCAATGTTCAGCAGCCTGTCTTTTTAAAAAGAGTTTTAAACCCTCCCTGTTTTAAACACCCAGGTAAAAGAAAAGGTACTTTCTTTGTGCAATAAAAGGCACTGTCCTTAATAGTTAGTAACAGTTCCTTCCAGTCCAGGTATTTCTTTTGCAGGGCATCACTCCTGCTGTGGAGAGACAAGTGTGCTTATTTAAAGCCACATAGTCACAGGTCTATCCTTGGCCTCAAGCAAGTCACTGCCTCAGCCACAATTCCCCATATATGCAGTGGAATACATAAATATAGAGATATCCTGCTGTAATCACTGACTAGCCTTGGAAAAACTGTCCAATCTCTGTTCTTCACCTTACAATTTAAGGCACTGGAGATAATTTCTTGGGCTCTGAATTGCATGCGACCCAAATATCTAAAATTTCATTTTGTCCAAAGGAGGCCTGTATCTTGCAGTAGTGAATTCCACAGCTTAGTTATGTATTTTGTGAAACACTACTTCTTTTTCTTTCTCCCGAACCCCCATCTTTCAGCTCCAATGTGCACTTGCTTACACTGAACTGTTTTAATGCCCATTTAATTTTAATGTTCATTCTTTTAAGTTTGAAAAGATCCTTTGGGGATTCTTCACAATTTTGCATAGGAGATGGTCCTGCTAGTGCATCTTTCTTCACATGAGCAAGAACTCTGATATTCCAAGGTGCTGGTTTGTGTGTAGAGCCTGCACTTAACTAATAACATCTCTTCTGCTGGCTTGCTATTACTCAAGGGTAGAAAGTGGCCAGAGCGGGGAAGGGCTTGATGTTACCCTTGAAGTGTGGTCAGCATCTGTGGGTAGGACTTGGATACTCTCAGATGGAGATGAAAGACTGAACTATTGGGGTGCCTTAATTCAAATCTCTAGATGAGTTAACCATTAATCAATGGTTTCATGCAGATGTTAAAAAGCATACAAGACCCTGTGGCACACCAAAGACCAGGGGATGAAAGCAAAGTCCTTCAGCATCCCTAAGTAAGTTTACAACACCAGATTAGACCAGAGCCACAGTGACATCATGCTTCCAGCAGAGTTAGGACCACAGACTCCCAGAATCTCCCAGTCAACTTGGCCAGTGAGAGATTCTGGACTGTGCAGTCCAGAAAATGGCCATTCTAACCAGTACCTCCTAACCTCAATCCAGCTTGATGAGGATACGGTAACTAATGCTACAGAAGGAGATCCTGATTGGACTAACATGGAGGTTTCATATAGCCATTACTAGATTTAGTAATGGAGGGAGCATGGACCTACTTTGATGGTCCGCCCTCGAAGGTTACTGGATCCATTGAGATTCCAGGATACCATGAGAGGGATTCCAGCTGAGCTGTCTGGCGCTCCTGTCGAAGCTCTGGTTGACGGATGGCTTGCCGCCGCCACTAGGGCTGTAGACACGATCGCTCCTAAACGCCCTCTCAGGAGCAGAGCTCGGCCAGGTGCCTGGTATAACCAGGACCTACGAGCAATGAAGCGAAATAGGAGACGGCTAGAGTGCATTTGGAGAGAGGAACCGACGGATTATAATAAGAAAGCTGTCAGGATCGCAACTAACCGTTACCTGGCTAAGGTAAAGGCTGCCAGACGATCATACATCGCTGACCGGATAAGCGATGCTTCTAACCAGCAGGCGGAACTTTTCCGTATAGTTCGCGATCTATCCGGAATTGGTCTGGGTGATGGGCCTCCCATTAATATCTCACCTGACCAATTTGCAGCATTTTTTAAATCAAAAGTGGAGGCCATCCGCCGGGACCTATCTCCTTTTTTAAATACAGTGGATCGAGCAGAGATGTCCAGCGCTCCGCCCTGCCCGGTGACTCTTGAATTCTTTCAGCCTGTGACGCCGGACCTGGTGGACAAAGTGCTTGATCGCTGTCGGGCCACCACCTCCTCCCTTGACCCTTGCCCGGCCTGGCTAATCAAAGCAGCCAGGCCTGTAACAACGGAATGGGCCACAGCAATAATTAATGGGTCTCTCCAAGAGGGCAAGGTTCCTCTTGCCCTCAAGGAGACACTCATTAGGCCCATAAGGAAGAAACCAAATTTGGCGGCGGATGATATTGGCAATTATAGGCCCGTCGCCAATGTTTCTTTCCTTAGCAAAGTGGTGGAGAGGGTGGTGGCAGACCAACTTCAGACACTTTTGGACGAAACCAACGCCCTGGACCCATTTCAGTCGGGCTTCAGGCCGCGTTATGGCACAGAGACGGCACTGGTCGCACTGTTGGATGACCTGTTGAGGGAGGCCGACAGGGGTAATATGTCCTTGTTGGTCCTCCTCGATATCTCAGCCGCCTTTGATACCGTCGACCACGGTATCCTCCTGGGGAGGCTCTCTGAGTTGGGAATCGGTGGCCTGGCGCTTGCCTGGCTCCGATCCTTCTTGGAGGACCGTCCCCAGAGAGTACAGCTTGGGGAGAATGCTTCGGCCCCATGGAGTCTCAGTTGTGGGGTTCCGCAGGGGTCGATCATCTCCCCAATGCTGTTTAATATCTATATGAGGCCGCTGGGTGGGGTCATCAGGGGGTGTGGTGCTTCGTGCCATCAGTATGCTGATGACACGCAGCTCTACATCTCCTTTTCATCTACCTCAGTGGATGCCGTTCTGTCCCTTCAGCGCTGCCTGGAGGCTGTACTGCAATGGATGCAGTTGAATGGGTTGAGGCTGAACCCGGACAAGACGGAGGTCTTGAGGGTGGGAGGTCCCTCCATCGGCGGTTTGGGCGACTCCCTCTCTTTTGGGGGGGACGACCCTTACCGCAAAGAGTGAGGTTCGCAGCTTGGGGATACATCTGGACCCGGCGCTTACCATGGAAACCCAGGTGGCGTCCGTGGCCCGTTCCGCCTATTTCCATCTATGGCGGATTGCCCAGCTGCGACCATATCTTGATGGAGAGGCCCTCACTACTCTTGTCCATGCGCTCGTAATCTCGAGATTAGACCATTGTAATGCACTCTACGTGGGGCTGCCTTTGAGATTGATGCGGAAACTTCAAATGGTGCAGAATGCGGCAGCCAGGCTCCTTAGTGGGGTGAGGAAATATCAGCATATCTCTCCCACTCTGGCTGCCTTGCATTGGCTGCCCATTCGTTTCCGCATTGACTTCAAAGTGTTAATGATGACGTATAAAGCCCTAAACGGTTTGGGACCTCGATACTTGGCAGATCGTCTTCTCCCACCTAGATCTACCCGAACCACCCGGAATAGCCAGCAGGGACGGCTGAGGGGCCTAACGCCGAGAGAGGCCCGGAAAGAAAGAACAAGAAACCGGGCCTTCTCGGCAGTGGCCCCTCGGCTATGGAACAGCCTCCCTACTGAAATTCGTCTGGCACCCTCGCTGGGCGTTTTTAAAACTCATTTGAAAACCTGGTTTTTCAGGCAGGCCTTCCCTCCAGTCAATAACTGATTTTTACTCTTATCATCTTGGTACTGATTTGATTTAATTTAATATAAATGTTAAAATTATGCTGTTTTTAAATGTTATGATGTTTTAATGTTATGATGTTTTTATTATGTATGTAAGCCGCCCCGAGTAGACTTTGTCTAGGGGGGCGGGGTAAAAATCTAATAATAAATAAATAAATAAATAAATAAAAATTTATACCAAATTAATCCCATCTAAATTAATGGCTATCACCTGACAAAAACATCAGTAAATTCTGTAATTCTGCGATTAAGGTAACCCAGCTAGACACGATCTGTTAACTGCAGTTGACAAGAGATGTGAAGTGAATAGGAGGTCACACTTGGAACAGAGTATGACTAACAGGGCTTTTTAGAGTTAAGACAAAGGAGATGCTGGTAGAGCTATTAGGGTCACAGTTTCCATGCTGCATTGCCTGGTCCTCTTCTCTATTAGTGGAATTGTTACCTTGCCTTTCTTCCAATGAACTCAAGATGGTGCATGTGGATTTCCTCTCTTTTCTTTATATTCACAACAACCCTGTGAGGTAGAGTCAGACTGTGATAGGCTATAATAGCTTTGTAAAGCTACTGGCTATGTTACCTAGAACAGTGGTCCCCAGAACTCCCAGAAGCCTTCACCACCACCTCTGCTGGCCAGGATTTCTGGAAGTTGAAGTCCAAGAACATCTGGAGGCCCAAGGTTGGGGACCACTGGCCTAGAAGATTCTTGGAACTGCAGTCCAAAAAAGTAATTTCCCAAGCTCTGAATTCAACATCTCTGAATAGTAGACAATTATGCTGTAGAAACTAATGCTGCTTTCAGATCCTAATGAATAAATTAAATTCAGAGTAGTTTATAAATACAAAGTTTCTGAATAGTTCAGGATTGCTGAAATGCAGCATAGTAAATGACACTAAAAGCATCTATTTTGACACAGGCAGTGGAACAACAGATAAAAAACCAACATAAAAATCCACAAGATATTTTTCTGTCAACATTCTGCAAGGAGGGAAGTAATGCATGCAAAAATCTTTGCCCTCAGGTATGTAGAGAGGAGATGAGCCACTGTTAACAAGGGGAATCAAACCAGCTACATGAGATTTACCAGAGCAGGTGAACATAATGTTCAGGATTATGGTTTATCCGTATCATCCTATTGGCTATGGAAACAGCTCCCAGCTGAAGGAGGCTGCTGCTGCAGGAACTTGCCATCAGGCTCATATTACTCTGAGAATCAGAACAGGATTGAACCAGGACAGCCACTGAGTAAGAGTTTACAAATCATGGCTTAGCTTTTACTTGTCCGTCCATTGTTATGTGAAGTTAATAGGATCACTCTTGATGGCAACGTCTCTCTCTGTGACTTTCAATTTTAGCACAATTTACCTTCTGGTGCATTAGAAACAAGTTGAGGCACAGCTCTGCACAGCTACACACTTCATCTGTACTAGAACACAGCCCTGATATACATTATTAGACTGCTGAGAGGTACAACAGAAGTGACATATTGGAAACGGGGAAGGGAAGGGAAACAGTTGTCATAGCCTTGGGAATTCAACAGAAATGGGATGAATGGGATGGCTTGGTCACTGAATGCCATGCCGATCCTATTTCTTTACTTTGTTTAACTTAGTACATTTATTTATCACTTCTCCAGGGGACCCAAAATGCCTTGCATTCAAAAATTTAAAACATTATATGCTGAAATGAAAAACCCACATGCATTAGACATCTCTGGAACAAAAAGACAACAGACTACTATTTATTTTCATTTTCATAGACTTATATACTACCTAAAGTTCTGGCAGTATATTTCAAAATACTATATATGTCCATAAAGGCTTCTTCAAACAGCCTAGTTTTTAGCACCCTCTTAAAGGCAGGGAATGAAAGAGTCAGGTGCAACTCCACCAGGAACCCATTCCATAGGGATGGTGCCAGAACAGAGAAGGACTGATTTCTTGTGGATGTCTTCCTGGGCTCTCTTGGGCTGGCAACCCATAGGAGCACAGCCTGAATGGATTGGGTGGTGCAGGCTGATGTTCTTAGGGAAAGGCACTAGTCTAGTAAGGTAAAGGTTCCCCTTGACATTTAGTCCAGTTGTGTCCGACTCTAGGGGGCGGTGCTCATCCCCGTTTCCAAGCCATAGAGCCAGTGTTTGTCCAAAGACAGTTTCCGTGGTCACGTGGCCAGTGCGACTAGACACGGAACGCCGTTACCTTCCCACCGAGGTGGTACCTATTTATCTACTTGCATTTGCATGCTTTCAAACTGCTAGGTTGGCAGGAGCTGGGACAAGTGACGGGAGCTCACTCCGTCGTGTGGATTCGATCTTACGACTGCTGGTCTTCTGACCCTGCAGCACAGAGGCTTCTGCGGTTTAACCCACAGCGCCACCACGGCCCTCTAGTCTAGTACCATAGCTATTTGTAACAGCTGTGGAGAGAACATATTCTCCAAAATGACAACAATTCTTAGGGTTTTCAAAAAGCTTTCTAAGTAAATAAACCTTAAACCCTGAAAACACCACTCCATGATGGGGAGCCAAGGTTGTAGAAGAATTGACGAAAATGCAGTGTTCTGGTCATTTTCACGTAGGATTCTACGACTCCATCTTGCACTTAAAAAAACTACAGAAATCACTTAAATCTCACTCATAGGGGGTTTGCTTCTGGCAATTAGATTCTGTATTGTACTCCCCTCTCTGTATAACAAACTTGTCTCTCCTATTGCACATAATTGCAAGGGCTTTTCTTTGGAAACACAATTGCATCTCCTGGTACAGTGGTATTAGCCTGGCGTCCTTGTACGCGCTGCACCATATCACTGCAGCTCCGCTCCATAGGGAAAACCAGAAGGCAGCCTTCCAGAGTCATCTCAGGTTTATTCTGAACACAACTGTCTTACTGCCTGGTTTGCAAAATTGGTTTCTGGAGTTTTTTCAGTGAAGAGGCTACACAAAGCTTTCAGAGCAGCAAAAAAGCAATAACCATTGCCATTTCTTGAAACACTTCACTGAGATTTCTTTCCTGGTTTACTGTGTGGCACCTATGGGGCCTCAGTAGCTGACTTTGTGTATTTCTGAGATCTGGGAGAGACAGACTTTCTATCTTTCTTTTTTTTTAAAGCACATATCGTTCACCAATTCCCAGTACTGGGCAGTAATATAAAGGTTAGCCATTAATATAAAGACTGTTGCCATGACAACATATAATCCTTCCATATATTCACCCTGGGGTGTGTAGATAGTCTTATCTCTCTCACTTCTATCATCCTTGCCTTAACACTTTTAATCAGGGATCCTTTTTCCGATCTTGCTTTCAGTGTCTGCTGGGGCTCTTGCATCATGTGAATACATTCCAATCCCAAAGAAGGGAGACATCAAAGGGTGAGCGAACTATAGGAGCATTGTGCTAATTTCCCATGCAAGCAAAGTGATACTCAAGATTTTACAACAGAGACTTTTACCATATACAGAGCAAGAATTGCTAGACATACACTATGCATTCAGAAAAGGGAGAGGCATTAGAGACTGCATTCCTACCATAGCATCATCCACTGAAACATATAAAAGACCCTGGAATAAAATCAATTTGTACTTTATAGATTACAATAAAGCCTTTGATCTCCATGGATCATGAAAGGTATGGATCGCTATAAAAGAAATGACTGTGCCTAACATTTGGTTGCCCTGATATGTAATCTCTACATGGACAAGGACCTATTGTTAAAACAGAATATAGAGAAATAGAATTGGCTAAATGTCAGATATGGATGTATTTTATCTTCCTACCTGTTTCATCCATGCATATCATATGAAATCCAACATAACATATGTGGAAAGCCAGATTAGATTCAGATGAAGGAGTGAAGATTGGTGGAAGAAATATGTACAATTTAACGTCTACAGATCATACCATATTATTGGCAAAAAAATTAGCAATTACTTGAAATAACTAGTGATGAAGGCTAAAGAAGAAATGGTAAAGGCAGGATGGCTATTGAACATTAAGACAAAAATCATGACCACAAATGAATTACATGACTTCAATGTTGACAATGAAGAAATAAAAATTGTTAAAGATTTTCCATGCCTCACATTTATCGTTGATCAGACTGGAGACTTCAACCAGAAGAAGACTGAGGCTTTCAGAGGGTGCTATGAAGGAACTAGAAAATATCTTTAAGCATAATGCTGCGATGCTGGAGATCACGGCTGAGATAATCCGTACCATGATAGTCTTGGTTATTTACTATAGATGTGAAAGCTGGAGAGTAAAGAAAGCTGACAGAAAAAATATAGAGCCACTCAAAATGTGCTGTTGGGTGAAAACATCATGGATACCATGGACTGCCAGACAGAAAAATAAGTGGGTGCTAAGCTAAATCAATCCCAAACTCTCTGTTGAAGCTAAAAAGGACTAATTAAAGGCTACTGTACACTGGACCTATCATGGGAAGACAAGACTTACTGGAAAAGAAGATAACTATAAGAAAAGCTGAAAGCAGTAAGGAAAGAGAAATACTTCATTTCAGATGAACTGGCTCAGTAAGGAACAATGGGTTTTAGTTTCTAAGGCCTGAGCAGGGTTATTAACGATAGAAGGTTTTGGAAGTCATCAATTTATAGGGTCAATATAAATCAGAAATGACTTAACCGTACATAACAATAACATAATACCCTGATGCTGTAATTCTGTCCACAAATTTAGCCAGGGGAAAGTTGCCTTAATTTCAGGGGGGCTTACTTCCAAATAAACATTCATAGCCTGTTTATGTGGAACACTTCAATCCATGTTCTCTCTCATGCCACTTGGTAACCTCAGGCTGTTTTAGATATGGGTCCGTATAAAATGTAGTCCGAGGCAGCCATCTAGTGGAAAGGCTATCCTTACTTATACTGTGAAAGGTCATTTAGGTTGCATTCAAAATGCCACTGCAAAACAGGTATTGTGTAGCATCATCCTCTTTCACCTCATGGCCTGTAGATACTGCAGATTCAAAACAGTTCAAGTCACTCTCACAGCTAGGGCGGGGTGGGACACAGGAATATGTGTGAACATAGCTTTCATATTCTGCGTGTGCTGGACTGAATTTGTTTTCACTTCAAAGCCAGTCATATTGCACTAGGGTGGCAACTTACGTATCACCAAAAAAGGAGTCCATGCATCGTTGAAAAGGAAGAGCTGATCTGCTGAAAAATGCATGTGCTACTTTATATATCCATAGAGATCCAAAATCAAGCATGATGGTTATAATTTTGAACAGAGTTACAATGTCAGCAGTGGAAGGTTAAGACTAGATTACCTGTGTGATTGCTGTGCTCTGCAGTCTCCTGTGGATGGGCAACATCAAGCTCCTTAATTTCTCTCCTTACAGATGAGGACTGGATAGTCCTTCAAATGGAGGACACCTTCACAAGGGCAACTGTTCTGCGGCAGTACTTCAAATGGAGGACTGCTTTACCTAAATGAAGGACTGCCTTCTCTTGAATAGCAGTGTGCACCTCAAATATAATCTAACCAAACACTTCATTGGCACAAGAAATCTATTTTTATACCTTGATTGTGGCATGGGTGGCCACGCCTAGAGAGGTCCAAAGGATGTCAGGAATCGTACCTTCTTGGTAGTGGCCCCATCAGTGCGGAATAAACATCCACTAGAGGTGTGTCAGGTCTTGTCTCTGAGTTTTCAGAAAACTAGCAAAGGCAGAACTCCTCAAGAACATAAGACCATTGGTAGGAATTTAGTAATCTTGTAACACTTTGTACTTCAAGCTTGTTCTTTTTTTGGTTGTCGCCTTGTGGTTTTTCATTGTTATTGCAGTTATTTTTAGGGTTATTGTTGATTGTAATTGGTATGAAGGGAGGAGAGGAAGGGGTTTCATTGTCTTATTATCTACACTGCCTTGAGTAGTGTCCACTAATCAGCCAGTATAGACATTTAATTAATAAATAAATAATATCTGCTTTAAAACCTCTAAGAAAGACAGGCAAAGCAGCTTACTCCAGCTGGATGCCTTTTCTAATGCTTCACCAAAATTTCCTCCCCAATTTGAACCTGCTGGCACAGTAGCTATCTTTTGGAGCAACATAAATTTGTCCTGTCATCTATGCTCAAATCCTTCAAATATTTGAAGATGGCTATCATATCAACATCTCTTCTTTATTCTAAAGACATTCACCTCTCTAAGCCCTTTCTCATGGGACTCTAAAGGGGGTGGAGAACTTATTCAGATAGGACATGATTCACAGAGCTCTAGAAATGTACCCTTTTACTAACAGTATGGTATACTTGGGGATAGTAGAAGCATATTCCCTTGTACCTCTTTTAGCTTTGGGTGCCCAGGTAAATGCATCACTTGCAGTGTTGCTATACAGCACTCTTTGCCAAACTGCTGCTATCTAAAAGATTGGTACTATAAAACCCTCTCCTCTGGTCATGATGGCTAGGGATGATGGGATCTGTAGTCCAAAACGTGGAGTACAGCAGAGTGGGAAAACCTGCCCATGACTTTTTAAAAGCTTTGTATCTTAACATACAGAACTACTAGAAATATTTATGTTTTGATAAAATCCACTTGAGCTTAAGAGAAAGCTTGGTAGATTTCTGGTGATTTCATGGTTTAGGACCTCTGACAGTTTGGGAACTGGGGTCACAGAATCCTATTCTGCTCATGGTAATACATAAAAATGGCTGTGACGATTGCCCCACGTCACTCGTGCCACTCATGGTCATGATCTAATTTGCATGAGCCTATGAGAGGATTGGAGGGGCGGAGTCAGGGGATATATAAAGGTTTGGCAAGAAACATTCAGGAGGAGTCAGTGAGTTAGTCAGAGAGAGAGTCAGAGAGAAAGAGAGAGATATACAGATACAGATAGAGAGAGATAGAAAGATAAGAGACTGGTTAGTCAGAGAGAGAAGGAACAGATACTAATAGAGATAAAGCTGGTTAAGATAAATAGATAGAGAAGGTGGTAATTATATGGCAAGAGAATAGTATGGAATGAGAGACCTGTTAATGATTTGCTTGTGTACAACGTTCATCTGAAGAACTTCTGTGATTATTAAATTGGCTTCACTTCAATAAATAAGTTTTGTTTGCATTCACAAGACAAGTGTCTGGTCAAACATCATTTATATTGTGGATTGAGGTAATCCACTGGTGGCAGTGAGAGGAAAACATGACTGGAGCCTTTGTGAGGGCACAACACGTAGGTGGCTCAAAGGGTGAACGTCACAATGGCATGTACTGGAAACTTGACAGATAGTATGTTCTGTGTTTTTCTACTTCAAAACAGTGATTTACTAAACTGCTCTGCTGCATCTAAAAGCTCTAGCTATTCCACACCAAAGGATAATATAAGATTTGTGGCTGGGGAAACTGAGCAGCATACAGATGGCTGTCCATTGAAAAGGTTCATATTTATTATTTATTCATTTAAAATATTTTTTCGCCGCCTTTCTCCTTGAAAGAACCCAAGGCGGCTCAAATAGTTAAAGGACAATATACAAAAGCCAAACACAGTAAGTGTACACATATTTTTTAAAAAAAATTAAACAAGTAACATACTAAAAATGGTAAATAAAATCAATACTGTACTAAAAACACATTTGAAAGCAACAGAGCACAAAACCTCTCAGACTGCCAGTCACTAAGGAAAAATCTGTCTGAAGAGAAAGGTCTTGTAGAAGGACAGCAAAGATGGAGCCAGCCTGGCTTCCCATGGGAGGGAGTTCCAGAATCTGGGAGCAGCCACAGAAAAGGCCCTCTCCCATATCCCCACCAAATGCACCTGTGAAGGTGGTGGGACACAGAGAAAGGCCTCCCCTGATGATCTTAGTGCCCAGGCAGGCTCATAGAGGGAGATGTGATCCAAGCTGTTTAGGGCTTTATAGGTTAAAACCAGAGCACTTTGAATAGTACCCAGAAACAGACTGGCAGCCAGTGGAGCTGTTGTAACAGGGGTGTTACAATGTTCCTTGTAACCAGCTCCAGTGAACAATCTGGCTGAGGAATTTTGGACCCTCTGAAGTTTCTGAACACTTTCCAGAGGTAGCCCCACATAGAGTGCATTACAGTAATCCAACTGAAATGTAACTAAGACGTATCACCATGGCCAAATCAGAGTGCTCTAGGAACAGGTGCAGCTGGCACACTAGTTTTAACTGTGCATAGACACTCCTGGCCACCACCAAAACCTGGCCATCCAGTCTTAGAGACGGATTCAGGAGTACACCCAACCTGTGCACTTGTGTTTCCAGAGGGAATGTAATCCCATCCAGCGCAGGCTGAATCCCTATTCCTTGATCTGCTTTTCGACTGACCAGGAGCACCTCTGTCTTCTCTGGATTCAGTTTCAGTTTATTCAACCTCATCCAATCTATTACTGACAACAGCTTCCTGGGATTTAGATGGAAAGGAGAGAGAGAGCTGAGTGTCATCCGCATATTGGTGACACCAAACCCCAACATTCCAGACAACCTCTTCCAGCGTTTTCATGTACAGTGTTTGTTAAATAGCACAGGAGACAAAACAGAACCCTGAGGAACACCACAGGCCAATGGCCAGGGTGTTGAACAGGAGTCCTTGAGCACCACCCTCTGGGTTCTCCCCTCCAGGAAGGTCTGGAGTCACTGTAAAACAGTGCCTCCCAGTCCCATCCCAGAGAGACAACCCAGAAGGATACAATGCTTGATAGTATTGAAAGCCACTGAGAGGTCTAGCAGGACCAACAGCGACACACTCCCCCTGTCCAGTTCCCGGTGTGGTGTAGGTCATTCACCAAGGTGACCAAAGCAGTCTCTCAATTGAAATGGATCTAGATAATCTGTCTCATCCAGGAACCCCTGGAGCTGAGTAGCCACAATCCACTCCAGCACCTTGCCCAGGAATGGAATATCAGAGACTGGCCAATAATGATCTCAATCTCAGTTTTCCTTCAATAAAATAGGAATAATAATGTCCTATGTACCTTTCAAAGTTGCTAAGAAGACTGATTTTGTTATGCTCTCCCTCCCAGTACACTTGTTTTAATACCATAACACCAGCACATATGCTTCAATAAACTTTGAAGAAAAAACAAACACAAATTATATTATAATTAGCACACTGTAAATCTTATAAAAAGCCCACAATTTCCACTGTTCATCTGTTTTAGGGATTTACACTCCATCCTTCAGCATGTTCCCAGGATAGCTTACAAAAAATTAAAACCACAGTGAAGAAATTAAAACACAACATGATTAAATAATTAAAACAATACCATACAAATACATTTAAAACAACAACAACAACACAGCATAAAAGTAGTCCACAGGAATTGAAAACAGCTATGGAGGAAGCATAGAAACAATCTGCATGGACTTAAAGAGATTTTGGGGGAATAAAACAGATCTTTGTCTGGTACTGAAACAACAGTTAGGTACTGTTATTTTGTTCACAGGATCAGAGATTTAAAATGTTTGTTTATTTATTTATTTGTTTGTCTGTTGGAATACACCCCCGACCCCCCACAAATCCACAACCCAGACTGGCCAGTGGCTAACCAGAGAACAGGATCTCTGAAGCTACAATTCTACCTCAAAGTAAGACCATTTGAACTAAAAAATATGGCATGTCATAGATATTCTCCCCCTAATTAATAATGATAGCAGCATGCTGTCAAGCCAGTTCTGACTTAGGGTGACCCTTTCCAGGGCTTTCTATGTAGCAAATTCTCGGAAGTGGTTTATAACTCCTTTTTTCTGAGGGTGTTCTGTGACTGTGCAGCTTGCCCAAGGCTTCACAGGCTGGCCCAGTGGCGAATCAAATTCCCAACATATGGCTCCCCAGCCAGATCCCTAAACTACTGAGCTATCCAGTCAGCTCTATGGAAGCAGCATCATTGATATCAAGCACAGAGCATGGAAGCATTACTCTTTTGGACTACAACGTCCAGAAACGTGGGGAATTCTGGGAGGCATAATCCAAAAAGTAACATTTCCCACCTCTGGCGAGAAGATATGAACACATATCCTTTCTCTCATATATCTGCATCTGTTTTCCCTGCATTTATCTAATCTACTGGAATAAACACAGAAAGCCATTCCCTTCCATCAGCTCCAGGTTTTCTTGCTACTATTAGTGGTCCACCTGTAGATTGCCTTGCCTTGATGTACTGTCTGGATGATAATGAGCAAGAATGAAGGGAGGTCGAAAGAAAGAGAGGGAAGACCTGTTTGGAGAGAAAGATGGAAGTGGATGGGAGAAGACTGGTGGAGCAACATGGCAAAGCTGTACAAGGGAGACAAAGCAAGAAAGCACGAATGAATAATATCAGAAAGGTGAAACACCCGAAAACCAAGTCTATTTGGAAGTTTGTCTTTAGATGTGCAGTTTCTCTACTGACGAATTAACTGGATCCAGACTCCCACCCCACCCCGCTTTCCTTCCTTGATCTTGCCTTAAGATTGCAAGAATGTAGCAGCACAACACCAGCTCTCTGATTTATTAATTCTACCCTATCCTGCAGGTTGCCCAAACAAAAGCATCTGTGTTTCCTTCTAGAGGAGCATATGAAGGGCCTTATTCATGGCTGAGGTGGGGAGAGCATCAGCAGATACAGGACAGCCATCTGTGTCTCACTCCTCACACACACACCCTTTTTTGTTACCTTTGTGCAGATCGGAAAGGAGAAGTGGGCGGGGGGGGGGAAGAGATTGCATTTTTAAAATAAAAAGCTGAGAGAGATGAAAGGAAACAAAAACAGAGCATGATGTAACAGAACAGAAGAAAACAAGATCGACTGGAGCAGTGAAAGTCAATACCAGCTGCTCAGCATCTCAAACTTGTCCTATGTCAAGCCTGCAAGGGTGTATGTGAGGGAGGCATCCTGGGAAGAAAATATAGGTGGTACCATGGATTATCCTTTAGATCTCAGGGTCATTTTACAGCTCCTTTTAATCTGTTTTAACAACATGTTCCCCTTGTTTATAGCAATGAAGTCCCAGGCCACTGTTTCCTAAACACAGCCATACAGTGAGTAAGGAGAACAGGGAATAGACATTCCCAGTGTTAGTGAATTTGGAAAAAAAATTAAAATTTTAGTTTCATTATAATTTTTATTGTAATGAAAATGTAGTTTTCATCCACATTGACAGTCTGTAGACTTTTGAAAGTAGTAACTGGCACATAAGTAACCAGTGTGTACAGTTTATTGGGTGAATCTTCATCTTCATTGCGTTTTCTAGATAAACGCACACAAATACGATAGGGAACATATCTTATTCCCTTCGCCCAGACTGCTTTGTTCAAACGGGTGTCAATTTGTACATCAGGCGTCCCCATCTCCTTCATTGCAAACTTGCGTACTGTATCTCCTTCAGAGCATGGGGAGCCCGTTTCTTGAAGCCCACGTCATGTATCCACTTGTGAATGTTTATAGTATATTCACGAGTAACCACCTCATTGATTGCTGATTGTCCTTTCTTCTTTTCACCACCTTTCTTTGCAGGGCCACCCTGCTCAGGAGCAGACCAAAAAGGAATTTGGAATGTTTATGTTATTTCTGGACTACCCACATCCTTGTGGTACCCAGCGTGATGAAGGCCTGTACTCCTGAATTAATGTGACATTTTCTGCTCTACTGAACACTGCAGGAAACAGGGAGAGGACTACTATTTTCCTTCCCACATGAGATGACTGCATTGTGATATGTTACCATATGATAATGAAACTCTAATCAGAGTTTCAAAAAGTTATATTTTGGAGTATATCCAAAATCCACTAGCTGCAGTCCAAAAAAGGAACTTCTCAAAACTCTTGCTAGTTATATTTGGACCACTGCATGCATTACATCTTCTGAGTGTATCCAACAGTGGCCCCAAACACACAGGAAACATAAAACTCTGTCCATTTTTTGTAAACAAAACAGAACATTCATCTCATTAACAGATCTTTCCAAGATGCTAAAATCTTCAAACAAGGCCCTCTTGAAAACAGCATCAATTACGTAGGTCTACTTCATGGGCATGCAGAAGAGGGTGTTCCTCTCTATTGTTCCCAAATTGCAGAATGCCCTTCCTTAAGTTGCAAACAGTCCCTGCTCTTGTTGCTTTCAGAACAGGAGATGTATCTTTTCAATTCAACATTTTAAAGTGCTTCAGTTGTGCTGAATGCTAAAATTGTTTTTGACTGCCTGTTAGTCATCCTGAGCAATTGGTTTTTTCCGTTGAAATATGGCACCAAAATGTAACAAATTAATGCATAAATAAGACTACGGTCTTTGAAGGGAAATCTGGAGATCTTCTTGGGTCTTTCCCCTTGTATTGTCTTCTATTCTTAAAAACAAACAAACAAAAAACCAAAAACCAGAAAACACCTCTCAACTACTTTTTCCCTTGGTGAGGAAGAAAGCTATAGTGACCCATACTCTGCGGGTTAAACCGCAGAAGCCTCTGTGCTGCAAGGTCAGAAGACCAGCTGTCGTAAGATCGAATCCACGCGACGGAGTGAGCTCCCGTCGCTTGTCCCAGCTCCTGCCAACCTAGCAGTTCGAAAGCATGTAAAAATGCAAGTAGATAAATAGGTACCACCACGGTGGGAAGGTAACAGCATTCCGTGTCTTGTCACGCTGGCCACGTGACCACGGAAACTGTCTTCGGACAAACGCTGGCTCTACGGCTTGGAGACGGGGATGAGCACCGCGCCCTAGAGTCAGACATGACTGGACAATTTGTCAAGGGGAACCTTTACCTTACCTTTACCTATGGTTAATCTGAAAGAAAGGGTGAGTGATACTGTTATTAAACCACTTAAACTTACAAATTGAAAGTTTTTGACCCTGTATAGGCTTTCATGAAGCAGGGTACCACAAGGCTGTGGACAGTGCAGAAAAAACATAAAAGCTCCAAAAATCATGACTAGGTATTATTTAAAAGAGTAGACATGCCAGTCTCCTCTTTTAAAGTGAGTTTCAAAATGGAGGCTCTAAACTCAAATCAGAAGTGCAGCCCTTAAATTCTAGCCCTGCTAGTGTTGATTGAATAGTCTCTCCCAATCGTGTTAGACAAAGTGCTGCTGATCATTCAGCATTCCTCCCATCCATTGGGAGATTAGGAGACAATTCAATCAATGCCACCAGGGGTGGAATTAAAGGGCTGCACTTCTGACTTGATTTTGAAACAAAATCAACACTACAGACTCAATTTGGAACTAAAAGTACCACCCACTCTTGCTTTTGGATTGTTTACAATAACCACATGGCTCCCCACCCCCTTTCCTCTCCTGTAGTTGTTACTGAACCTTCCTAGAAAGAATCAAGAATTGCCTCAATAATTCATCCTTTACCCACATCCACACTGGATTACAATAACTGAATTTGAATGGGGCTGCTTTTGAACGGTTGTCAGAAATAACAACAGTCTGACAAACCAGTCCTACTGTTGATTTGAAGCAGATCTGGGAACATGCATGACACCAGTTTTAAAACAATTCCTTTGTCTAACACATATTTCTGGATCTAATTCAAAGTGCTAATGTTGACTTTTAGAGTCTAGGTCTGAGCTACCTAGAGAAAGGCAACAGATGGTGTCTCCAATTTGGGGGGTGCCGTGAATCCACTCTGATCTTTAGATTGCTCTTTTAAAATGAGTTATACATGGTGTTGTATCTTGTCTCACAAATAACTTCAGCACCTTGGATAACTCCTGTAATAGTGCAGACTAAAATGCAGAGTGGATTGAGAGCTGAAACCCATAAATTGCAGTCTAGCTGTCACTGCTTTAGAAATCCACGATTTAATGCTTTTTTTAAAAAAAAACCTCTTAGTATTTATTTTGTAACCTCAGACAATTTAAATGTACACAAAGATTTATATAAAACAGTTGCACATATGAAGGACTTGTTGCTGGCTACAACTCCGTATTAAGTCTATACTTGATCTTCCAAGTTACCAGAATAAAAGAAATTTTCCTACATTAAACTAGTGACAGGTCTAGACCAAATTGTCTCTTCTGCCAATCAAAACTGCTCCCCACAGGATTAACACAAGGTTTCCTCCCTCCCTCCCTCCCTCCCTCCCTTCCTTCCTTCCTTCCTTCCTTCCATGGAAACCACAAAGATTATTTCTAAAAAATACAAAATACATAGCAAAGACCTCTAGCAGAACAACAGAAAGTCTGGCCCAAGGCAAAAGAGTGCTTCCTCTTCACTTAGTTCTGCACAGAGAAGTCAACTTGACTGACAACTGAACCCTTCTTCAACACTGGCAATGGTAGAAGGTGTTCCAGGACACCTGAAGACAACAGACTAGTTTAGGGAGTGCAGGAACAGCTATGTAGCACATGCAGCTGTGTCTTCCCAGGGTATAACTAGATAAGATACTTAACGTATCTTAACCTGGTGTCAGTTCCCTTGTCATGGTCAGATCACCACCTAATAAAATGTAACCTCTCAGTGGCACTCCCTCCCCGCAGGGAGCATGGACCAATTTCAATGGTCCGACCTCGAAGGTTACTGGATCCAATGCGATTCCAGGACACCATGAGAGGGATTCCAGCTGATCTGTCTGGCGCCCCTGTCGAAGCTCTGGTTGACGGTTGGATTGCCGCCGCCACTAGGGCTGTAGACACGATCACTCCTAAACGCCCTCTCCGGTGCAGAGCTCGGCCAGGGGCCTGGTATAATCAGGAACTACGAGCTATGAAGCGAAATAGGAGACGGCTAGAGTGCACTTGGAGAGATAAAGCGACGGTTTATAATAAGATAGCTGTCAGGATCGCAACTAACCATTACCTGGCTAAGGTGAAGGCTGCCAGACGATCACACTTCGCTGACCGGATAAGCGAAGCTTCAAATCAGCAGGTGGAACTTTTCCGTATAGTTCGCGATCTATCCAGAATTGGTCTGGGTGATGGGCCTCCCACTAATATCTCACCTGACCAATTTGCAGCATTTTTAAAATCAAAAGTGGAGGCCATCCGCCGGGATCTCTCTCCTTTTTTGAATACAGTGGATCGAGCAGAGATGTCCAGCGCTCCGCCTTGCCCGGTTGCGCTTGAATGCTTTCAGCCTGTGACGCCAGATTCGGTGGACAAAGCGCTTGATCGCTGTCGGGCCACCACCTCCTCCCTTGACCCTTGCCCGGCCTGGCTAATCAAAGCAGCCAGGCCCGTAACAACGGAATGGGCCACAGCAATAATTAAAGGGTCTCTCCAGGAGGGCAAGGTTCCCCTTGCCCTCAAGGAGACACTCATTAGGCCCATCAGGAAGAAACCAAATTTGGCGGCGGACGATATTGGCAATTATAGGCCCGTCGCCAATGTTTCCTTCCTCAGCAAAGTGGTGGAGAGGGTGGTGGCTGATCAGCTTCAAGCCCTTTTGGATGAAACCAATGCTCTGGATCCGTTTCAGTCGGGCTTCAGGCCGCGCCATGGCACAGAGACGGCACTGGTCGCACTGTTGGATGACCTATTGAGGGAGGCTGACAGGGGCAATATGTCCTTGTTGGTCCTCCTCGATATCTCAGCCGCTTTTGATACCGTCGACCACGGTATCCTCCTGGGGAGGCTCTCCGAGCTGGGAATCGGTGGCCTGGAGCTTGCCTGGCTCCGATCCTTCTTGGAGGACTGCCCCCAGAGAGTACAGATTGGGGAGAATGTTTCGGCCCCATGGAGTCTCAATTGTGGGGTTCCGCAGGGGTCGATCATCTCCCCAATGCTGTTTAACATCTATATGAGGCCGTTGGGTGGGGTCATCAGGGGGTGTGGGGCTTCGTGCCATCAGTACGCTGATGACACCCAGCTCTACATCTCCTTTTCACCTACTTCAGTGGATGCCGTTCTGTCTGGAGGCTGTACTGCAATGGATGCAGCTGAATGGATTGAGGCTGAACCCGGACAAGACGGAGGTCTTGAGGGTGGGTGGCCCTTCCATCGGCGGTCTGGGAGACTCCCTCTCTTTTGGGGGGGTTACTCTTACCGCACGGAGTGGGGTCCGCAGCTTGGGGATACATCTGGACCCGGCGCTTACCATGGAAAACCAGGTGGCGTCTGTGGCCCGTTCTGCCTATTTTCATCTGTGGCGGATCGCCCAGCTGCGGCCCTACCTTGATGGGGGGGCCCTCACCACTCTCGTCCATGCGCTCGTAATCTCGAGATTAGACCACTGTAATGCGCGCTACGTGGGGCTACCTTTGAGATTGTTGCGGAAGCTTCAAATGGTGCAGAATGCAGCGGCCAGACTGCTCAGTGGGGTGAGAAAATACCAACATATCTCTCCCACTCTGGCCGCATTGCATTGGCTGCCCATTCGCTTCTGCATCGACTTCAAAGTGTTGATGATGACTTACAAAGCCCTAAACGGTTTGGGACCTCGGTATTTGGCGGACCACCTTCTCCCACCTAGATCTACCCGAATTACTCGGCATAGCCAGGAGGGACGGCTGAGGGGCCTAACGCCGAGAGAGGTCCGGAAAGAAAGAACTAGAAACCGGGCCTTCTCGGCAGTGGCCCCTCGACTATGGAACAGCCTCCCAACAGAGATTCGCCTGGCACCCTCGCTGGGTGTTTTTAAGAGCCATTTAAAAACTTGGCTATTTAGGCAGGCCTTCCCTTCTGTCAATTCTTAAATTTTAGTTTTTTTTATTTTTTATTATTCCCATCTTGAATACTTTATATTATTGTTTCAATTGTTTTATTGTTTAATGTTTTTAATGTTTTATATATTTGATGACATTTGTAAGCCGCCCCGAGTAGACGTTGTCTAGGGGGGCGGGGTAGAAATCTAAAAATAAATAAATAAAATAAAAATAAACGTTCACAATTAGGAGATGAAATTATTTCACTCAAAAGACACAGTCCTTCAAATCTGCCACACTGATACCACCAACGAGCAAATGAAGCCTGCGCTTATCTCCTGATTGCCTTGTTCTGCCTAATGGTGAAGCCAGTCCTGGAGAAGAAGGTCCCGTAAAACTGTGAGGTGCTCCAGGGATGAGTGAGGCTTCTTACATCAAAGAAGCAGAGGACCAAGCATATTCTTAGAAGACTCAACAGTATCCTTCCTTCTGGGTTTTCTTCTGCTTTAAGTGTGCTTCTTCCCCAGTCGCTGTGCAGCCCCCAAACCCATCACACTGCTGCCTTGAAGTCTGTTAGAAACAGGCTACTGATTCTCTGAGTGCCAGACAGAAGGAATTTCCTGGATGATTGATTTCTGGCTTGAAGTAACCAGCCATTGTGAAGTCTCATCCTAGGATGACTGCCAGACTGGGGGAGTCTATAGTTGGGATAGCATCCAAAGTGTGGGAGGGTGCAGGAGAGGAGGACATTCAAAGCATCATACCAGGAGCTAGAGTTCCTTTTTCACCTTATGTTTTGTAAGAATAAAAATGGAGAAAGCATCTCTAGCAAGAAACTGGTGCCTACCATTAGAGTAGGGAGAACAGTTTGATTTAAGCAGAACATTTTGCTGACTCTTCAGATTTTGCACACTCCTATGGTGACAGGATCTTGCACATGTTGTGCATTGACCTCAAAAATCCTCCAAAGATGATCGGCTATGTAGAGAATATGAAAAAGAATATTGCCTTGAATTTCACCATGGAAGAAAGACAATATATACATTTTGTATACTTCAAGGACATTGCGGTGTAATGGTTACAGAGAGTGTTAGACCAGGATTGTGGAGATGTAGGTTCAAGTCCCCACCCAGCCAAGAAACTCCCTGTGTGACTTCTGAGTAGGCACCATCTCAGTCTGAGCTAGCTCACATGGTTGTTGTAACATATATTTGGAAACAATTACTGCCTTGATTGCAAGACAGGAAAGGAAGGACGAAAATATAGCTAATACATAAATAACAGTAAATATTTTTTTTAAAGGGAATGGGACTGGATTCAAAGTCTATATTTGTAAACATTGTGGAATCATCATCATCATCATAATGTGCCATCAATTCAATTTTCATGGTTTTCCAGGTAAAGAATACTCAGAAGTGGCTCACCTCTCCTTTCTTCTCGGGGCATCCTGGCACTGTGCAGCTTGCCCAAGGCTAGACAAGCTGCCTCTACTCACAAGAGTCACAGTGGGAAATCAAACTCCCAACCTCTGGCCCTTTGGTCTCTTTGTCCTTCTGCGAGGTTATAACACAAGCTCCCAGTGTTAACTGGTCCAGTAAGGCAAGTGCAGTATTACCCCAACTTCAGCCATATGCTACCCCCAGCCAGTCCACTCTTGAATACTTCCTTTCAATAAGTAGCGTCAGAGATCTGCCTGTATATGATTGTCTGTTTGCTTGTCTGCCTCCCTTTTTGTCTGAATGTGTATGAATGCCCAGTTTTGCCCCTGTGCCTGAATCTCATCTCTGATTCCACCCACCATTTTTTGCCCTCTCACCACCTTCGACTGCAATGGACACTAGTCTTCACTACATTCACCCTTTCACTTCCATCCTCAAAAGTAATGTGAAAACAGAAGTGTCATAACTAGCCATTTGGGCATCCAGGGCAAGCATCACTGACTCCTACCCACTTTGCCTATGAGGCCTGGGCACAAGTGTCTCATAAAAAGGTAAGAGCAGAATGTGGTGATCTCCCAGAAAAAAACAGAAAGTTTATGCCTGAAGAAGAAGATGAAAAGAGTAAATAAAATAGTAGGTGTTACCATTTTTCTTCCTAATAGTCATCAACAGATTCACCTCTATATTTTGTTGCCTTCCAAATGTTGGTGCCCTGGGGCAAAGCCCCAGTTGCTCCACCTTAGTTACAGCCCTGGAAAAGAAATAGCTTGACTGTTCCTTTCACCCTAGTGGTTTAGGACTGCCGTGGACAACTTCACAGGGTTTGGGGGCTATTCTCCATCACCCCCTTTACCTGTCCCATCCTACATCACATCAGAAATGACCAGTTCTTTCAAAAAAGATATTTTTATTTAAAGCTAAAACGCAATTCTACTGGGGGGGGGGGGGCAGTTGGCTAGAAAAACGATCAAACAAATGAACTGGCAATTGGGTTGGGCTCCAGAAGAGGTTCTGGAGGCTATAAAAATGCCTGGAAGGCACATATGTAGCTGGGAGCTGAATGATCTCCATTTCCAGTTTAGGAACACAAGAAACAGCTTCACACACACCCTTAGTCCATCTAGCCCAGTGTTGTCATCTCTGACTGGCAGTACCTTTCGAGGTCATCATGCAGGATTCTCTCCTGGCAGCACTTGGAGATGGCAGGGATCAACATGGAACCTTCTGACTGCAAAACCCATGGTTTGTTGCTGAGAGCCAGACATGCACATGACCGTCATTAAGCCACTTTCTATAGTTGCACCATAGTGGGTCCATGCAAATGAAGTTTGCACTGAACTTACAGCACTCGTTCCTTCACATCCAAATTTAAGTCTTGTTTTTTGTTTCTACATGCTTTAATATGTATCTAAGTGGTTCTATACCATTATGATTAGTCTTTCTAGGTCTGCAGCAAATGTTTGAATGTTATGTATGCTCCCGCACCCCCCACTTCCATTAAATTGCCTAGCTATATCATGGGGAGTATTCAAAACATCCATGGAACAAAACACCAGGATAATGTTTTCTTAAAAAAATCAGTGCAGAAAAAAATATAGTTGGCATTTGTACTCCAGTGTGGTTTCATGGAACAATGCATCAGTGGGCTTTACATTTGATTGCAGTCTCCTTTCAAACAAGCAATGGAAATCGCACAGTGAATACTGAGGTCCAGCTGAATCGAAACATTTTTGCTCTCAAGCTACAAGAAACCTGTTGTCTCTGCTGGTGTTCAGGACCTAGAGTTTTAATAAACTATGCTTCCTTTCTGCAAGAAATTGACAAGCAGTCACACAGAATGGTTAAACCTGCATTATGTTCACGGTCACACTGATTTTTCATTTCCATTCAATGCCACAAGGTAGTTTGCCTTCATGAATAAATTGCATTCAATTGCAAAACACCCACTTTTGAGATAAATAGCTTAAAATCTCCAGGAGAATGATTAAAAAAAACCCAGAAAAAACTGTTCAGCTTTGTGAAACGTCTTTCTCCCACTAACTTCCACTGGTTTTTCACCAATTAAATCAGCAGATCTAATCAATATAACTTATTAGATTGAAAAAGATCTTATGAATCATTACAATGGACAGTTTCAGGACTTCATTTTCTTCACTGTATTCCCTGTTCTTACATGCCCTCAATTTAGTAGGAAGTCAATAGGATTTACTGGTGTGTAGACATCCAGAGGACTGCATTGCTAAGGGAAATCCTTCTCACAACCTGCTTTGTCTGTCACATGTATTTTGGACAAAAGAGAACTGTTTATAGAACAAGTCCTCAAAGATTCCTGGCCATTTGTGCAAATACGGAGATAAAATGCAGGACTTGAACATCTATATATTGCAGCCCTGATGCATAAACCTTTCCCTCCTGCCATTTTTCTAATTGTAACTGCATTACAAACAGCTTTTTCTCTTGCTGAACTTCAAAGGTATGGAATCACTTGTAAATGCACCCTTTGAGCCTTGTAGGAGGAAAAAGACATTGCAAAGGTCATACTTTGTTTTTATGTGACATTGCTTCCAACTTATGGCAGCTCTACGAATCAGTGACCTCCACTAAATCCTATCACCAGCAATCTTCTTTGCAAATCTATGGCTGTGGCTTCCTTTACTGAATCAATCCATCTCTTCTTTGGTTTTCCTCTTTTGTTGATGCCTTTAACTTTTCCAAGCATTACTGCCACTTCCAATGAGTCTTGTTTTCTCGTAACCCCTGTGAACTATTTGCTTCAGTTCAGTGGGTGGGGAAATGTTAGGAAGGGCTTGTGATTAAAAAGAGAAAGGGATTGCTGGAAAGGGCAGGAGTTGCTGTTCCCTTGGAGGATGCTTTAGGCCCTTATCCCTTTGGTTTAGATAACAGAATGTCATTCTTTGAGCAGGAGGGGCACTGAAAAAGCGAATCCCTGTAGTGATATTTTGTTGTTTAGTCGTTAAGTCATGTCCGACCCTTCGTGACCCCATGGACCAGAGCACGCCAGGCCCTCCTGTCTTTCACTGCCTCCTGGAGTTTGGTCAAATTCATGTCGGTAGCTTCGATGACACTGTCCAACCATCTCGTCCTCTGTCGTCCCCTTCTCCTCTTGCCTTCACATTTTCCCAACATCAGGGTAGTGATATTACTTATATTTATTTGAATGTATATTTTATTTTATGTTTTTAAAGAATAAATACCCAGAGCTGTTTTGCTTTGTATTGCGGATCTTCAGCCTTGGGCAATAACTATACCTGGAACTTTGTTGTTTTTTTGTTTGCTTGTTTGTTTCTGTTTTGTTTTGTTTTCCAAAAAAAATTGGAAATTTTTGGAAATTCTACATCTCTATTCCTGACCCATTTTAGCTTTAAAGAGACAAAATTACACTAGTGCATTTTTTCTTGTTACAAGCAACTCCTACTCTGGCACACTAATGGAACTCAAGGGTGTGTATTTTATAGCATCCACATTCGGCTGTGCTTCTACTACCGTTACTGTTGGTTTGTTATTTGAAAAATATATATGAAATTATAAGGTTTTATAAGGTTTTATACTTATGTGACTGGTCTAAGGACCGTAAATAAACTATTATTATTATTATTATTATTATTATTATTATTATTATTATTATTATTATATGTATTCACATTTTTGTAAAGTTCTTCTGTTTACCACAACAACAATAATTGCATGCCATCAAGTCGATTTCAAGTAATGGTGACCTTTTCCAGAGTTTTCTAGGTAGAGAATACACAGAAGTGGTTTACCATTCCGGTTTTCTGGTGGCATCCTGGGACTGTGCAGCTTGCCCAAGGCCACACAGGTTGGCTCTTCTCCCAGAAGGCATAGTGGAGAATCGAACTCCCAGCTTCTGGCTCAGCAGACAAATACCTAAACCACTATGTTATTTAGCCAACTGTGTTTTCAATACTCATTAAAAAAAAAAAAAAAACCCTAACAGAAGCCGGAGAGTCATCTCATGATATGCCCAAAGTAGGATAACCTTAGTTTATTCATTTTTGCTTCTAGGGAGAGTTCAAGTTTGATTTGATCTAGAGCACACTCATTTGTCAGCATATACTTAAGAAGAGGGAACATTTCCAATAGAAGAATTTAGACATTTGGAGGAAAGTGTAATTTAAATTGAGGGAAATAATAATAGGTGGAGGAAAGGTTAAGCCCTGCACCTGCCTCCCCACTCTCAATCATCCTCTAGCAAAGCAGTTTGTTTTCTTTCAAAAAAAGCTGGAATCAGAAATTTAAGATACAAACATTTTTGCTAGGTATATGAATATTCTCACTCTTACAAACCGGGCAAACGTCTCTTCACAAAATACACTACAAGCACCCCTCATCTCCTATGCACGGACAGTATGTATCTTCATCTATGAACAAATGAATTGGAGAAAACTGTTTATGTGTATCTTTAGAATTTATAGGGTATTTTTCTCATATAGTGAAGTTAATGCTGAAGCATGCACGTTTTTGTATAATGTGGGGATAGCCACTGAGATATGTCCAAGATGAATCCAGAATAAGATTTTAAAATGAGCTGAAGTACATAAATATTCTGTCTCAAGGTTGCTTGTGGGGGGTGGGTTTCCATGACTGATGAGATGCCCTGATGCAGCACGTCTTATCTTCCAGACTAAGCAAGATACAATTATTTTTGTGGAGTGATACAGTATTAGGAATGCTGCAGATATGGGTCCGGAACAAAAATTTAAGGGGAGTTGATGAGAAAAGAGCAGGGCAGGTAGTTAATGGCTGTGTTGTATCAGAAGAAAGCTGGAACTATTTTTTTAATATATTTTATTTTACAAATGGATAAAGATATTCAGTATAAACCAGTCAACAAACCTGAAAGGAAACCACTTCTCCACATTTGCAAAATGAGATAGGACTTCAGTGAAATTATAGCCAGGAGAAAACAAAAATAGCCATTGGGCATAAACAGGAGAACACCGTGTATATGATGAATCCGCTCTATGGAATGTGGTTGTGAATGAGAGTCTGGAAAGACTATATATATTTTTGGATAGAAATAGTACAAATGGTGAAAGTGTCAATTAAGACCCCGTCAGGTTGAATAAGCAAGAAAGAAGAAGGGGATGGATTCCATTTTTTCCCAGTCCTTCCCTCTAATGCACTGCCAGCCTTCTACTCACCAGTAAATCCTATTGAATTCAATGTCCCACTGAGTGCAGGGTACAGTATGTAAGATTGCATCCTAAACAGGGAACACAGTGAAGCAAATGAAGTCCTGAAATTGTCCATTGTCATGTTTCATAATATATATTTTTCATTCTAATAAGTTATATTGATTAGATCTGATGATTTACTTGGTTAAAAATCAATAGAAATTAATTGCACTCACTGCCACCAACACCTCCACTCACTATTTTGACTCTTTAAGTAGATAAAAGCTGGTTTGACTCCATCATCCACACCACTATATTTCTTAAGCATTGCTCTTGTATATACCTACCTACCTACCTACCTACCTACCTACCTACCTACCTACCTACCTACCTACCTACCTACCTACCTACCTACCTACCGAGAGAGAATTCACTTTAGTTCCATGATCAGTGATCAGGGATTCTGGGAGATGAGGTTCAAAGCACATCTGCAAGGCCAAAGGTTGAAAGACACAGTCACTGCTGGAGCACATTGTTGCACTGAAACCAGTAAAGGTCTAATCGAAATCCTTGCAACTCCATGAAGGTCATTGGATGATCTTGGCCTATTCGCCATCTGTCTAATATACCTCTCAGAGGTGTTTTGAAAATGCAAGTGTGAAACTTAATACACTGCTCTAATTTCCTCAGAAGATTAAAAAAATGTGGTGAATAAATAAACACATAGACAATTGTGGTCATTGCTACTCAGAGAAGAGAACAGGGCCACCATGATGGTGCAAATCAATCCAAATTGACATTCCCTGAATGAGGTTATGCCTAATCTTGCATCAGGTTCTCCTCAAACAGGTGGAGCGCTACACACAAGAATAACCTCTTTTCTGTGCACTCTACAAGGACTCTTTGCTCCAAATCACAGTTCCAGTTGTGCACAACCAAAAGCCTTACCCTATCATAGGTTTTAGTGATTCAGCAATCATTCCATTTATTATTCTTTTTTAAATAAAAAATATATTTTCAAAATCAAAAACAGAAATAAATAAACATCTAATAAACATCTACACATTGAATAAAGAAATATGGAAATACACAGTACTGCCTCCCACAATTTGCAAGTAGCCACCTATAATGTATTCTCTGAGGCTTTCACGGCCGGGATCCGATGGTTGTTGTAGGTTTTTCGGGCTGTCTGGCCATGTTCTTGAGGTTTTTCTTCCTAACGTTTCGCCAATCTCTGTGGCCGGCATCTTCAGAGGACAGGAGTTAGAACTCTGTCACAGACGGATCACATGGTACCCACCTTCAATTCACAATAAACAGCTCTTTCTTTACACCCACTCCATATCCATCTGTGACAAGAAAAGAGGGCACTTAAAAACCTGCCCTCTGGAAGTGACCAGATCAAATGGCCACCTGAAGAAACTTCTAGGGCTCAAATTGACACAACATTAATTGCATGAATGCAAAAACTGTGTATGCATTTAGAAATGTAAATATCAACTGCAGCAGGATGTGAACAGCTCTGAGACTTCAGAAAGTATGGAAGAAGAGCGTAGCTCGTATCTCCTGTCCCAGCCCCTCCAGTGCCTGAATCCTGATGAAAACCACTCACTTGCACGCAGCTATTGGCACAAATGCAGGTTCCCCTCAGAAACCTGCAGGTTTCCCCCATAAAATGCCTCTCAGGTTCCCCCAGGGCTGCTCTCTGCATTTGCAAAAATATAGTGCTATTTTTAAAGACTCTTTTTTTTAAAAAAAAAAATATGTTTTTAAAAATGCATCTTGCAATTAACATCACCACGTTTCTGCCTCATACTCTTAGCTTAAAACACATTACCTCCTCTCTATACCATTCCAGAAGCAATACTGGGCAGTCTGAAAGGTTTTGGGCAAAACAAATGAAAATGAAACATACTTGACGTGTTTTTTTAAAATAGGGAGGGAAGAAATCCACCAGTGAACATATACAAAAGGAACTGGTCTCTGAAATCCTGGGAATGTTTGCTTCCATGTTGAAACAAAAGAAAAATGAACACTGAACAAAATCAATAATACGTACTGAAAGACTATGCTTTTCCATAAAATCTGTGGTGTAATTGCTGTCATTGTGCCACAGCTGGGTGGAATCCCCTGAGAGAATCTCCCACGCAAACCAAGGGAAACTAAGGCATGTTGGATAAAAGCACAGTGGTGTTCTTGTAATTCCCATTTATTTTAGGGGCAGCTGCATGGGAGACGTACATTGTGGATTGTACCCATTACACATTTCATTCCATCAAGAAAAAGTACAATTTAAAAGGCTGCCTGCAGTGAAGCCATGCTTACAACTGTGTTTCAGTCATAAATAGTGATGGTGCTTGAATTCAGAACTGAGACTCTTGCAGTGGCGAACTGAAGGAGTTCATCTCCTGCCTGACACATTACAAGCCAAGTCCAAACTCCCCAAAAGGTTTGAACCCAGGTCGCTATGCAATTGCCAGCATTGTTAAACCACAGCATTTGTCCTCTCAGTTCCCCACTTTCTGGGGAGGTCTCAGAAAAAGCTTTTCTTTTGGTAGTGGTGGGGTGAGGCTCATATTCCCTAATTTTATTATCTATATGCTGAACATATAATACAGACAGCTGGATTAGATTCAAATGAAGCAGGACAGGAGTGATAACTGAGCGGGAAAAATCAATAATTTATCATATCCAGATGACATTGTTATTACTGGCACAAAAGAGCAATGACATGAAATGAATACAGAGGAAGGTTAAAGAGCAGGATTAACCATGAACATCAAGAAGACAAAAATCATGACTACAAATGAATTACATAATTTTAATGTAGACAATGATGAAACTAATATTGTTAAATATTTTCTGTACATTCTATACTTTGGTTCAGTCATCAGTTCAAATGGAGACTGCAGCCAAGAAAATAGAGGAAGTAGAAAGCATTGAGAAAGACCATTAATGAGTAAGGATGTGTCCCTGGAAACCAAGGGCAAGATCATCCAGACCATGGTACTCTTGGTTGCTATGTACAGATGTGGAACCTAGATAGTGAAGAAAACTGACGGGGGTAGGGTGGGGTAGGGGGAGAGAGAGACCGATTTGAAATGTGCTGTTAGAGGAGAGCTTTGCAGGTGCCATGGACCACCAAAACGACAAATCAGCTCTAGATTAAATCAAGCCTGAACACTCTGTGGAAGCTAAAATGACTAAACTAAGGCTGTCATTCAGGGATGGGGACTTGAGTCACGGGACTCACTGACAAGTCAGACTTAAGTCGCACCGGTGACTCAACTTGGACTTGACTCAGTTTCCCCCCCCCCCCAATGACTCAGACTCGACTCGTAACTCAGAACCCATCCACCCTCCCTTTTTTCTGGGGAGAAAAAAGCTTGTTTTTAATCGGAACTCAGAACTGGGGTTTGGGACTCAGGACTTGGTACTAAAGAGTTGGAGCCAGACTTGGGACTCGGACCCAAAGACTAACCAACATCCCAGCTTTCATTCTTTGGACAAATCATGAGAAGACAAGCCTTGCCGTAAAGGATAATAACTCTATGGAAAGCTGAAGGTAACAGGAAAAAGGAACACCAAATATGTAACAGATTGACTCAAGAAAGGAAGTCATGGCCTTGAGTCTGTAAGATCTAAGCAGGGCTGTTAACAACAGAACCTCCTAGAGGTCACTAATTCATGGGTCACTATAAGTCTGAAGTTATATGATGCACATAACAGCAAAATATTCTGCTCTGCCTCCCTTGAACAAATGAAATATCAGCATTTGGGGTCCAAAACCTCCTTCAATCCCCTCACAAAAGTAGCTTGTCTCAGAGAGGGTTAAGCCCAAAATTTCAGGCTGAGACACTCCCTGTGCCTGAACCATGGATAATTTAAGCAAGTATGTAACTAGTACTGGCACTGTGTGCCCTGGAAATGACATGACTAGGGGTCTCTCTCTCTTTTCCCCAGGGAAGCTGCTGTGAGAATGGTCTTTTCCAGAGTCTCTAATGCCTAGATCATCATGACTGCTTCCACGTTAGGAGTTCAGTAAGAGAGGGACAAAAAGTGGCCTCACATATGAAATCCCAGGGAGGCTTCCCTATTGTTGTCATCATGGCTGCTCTACTAGGTAATCTGGGGCAGAGACTAGAAAAATTACTTTTCTACACTATAGCTCTGGGAATTCATGGCTTTTTAAAAAAAAAGTTCTTTAACTTTCATGAGTTTTTAAAAAAGTTTTTTTTTCTTAAAATCTCTCATCTTGAAACCAAAGATGTAAAAATGGCTAGATAGGGTTCAGAAGCTTAGCCTTGCAGATGTGTACGGTGGTCGCATGGGCTACAAAATAAAGAATTTTCCATTTGAAGGGGTGTCTAGTCTGAGTCACATTTAAGGGAAAGCAGCCATAAAGAGGGGAGATCAAGGCCTTGAAGTTGTCCACCTACAGTTAGCAGCACTTAGCCAGCAAGCACACCACTCAAGGAAGATGCAGTATAATTCTGCTTAAATTACAACAAATTAAAATTAAAAATCTAATATTGTATCTATACATCCACATCCACAATTTTAGGATAATTGTTCTCTTTTGCCTTCCATATTAGTGATGCACATCTTCTTTTTGAAGACCCACAAGTGGCCACCCTACAGAGATGCACTTGTAGGGTCATCAGGGGCATCACAGGGTCTAAATTTGGGAATAACAACGTATGTTGGTGTGTGGGAGGAGAAAAGGGGGAAGAATCTGACTTAATGGGACAGAAGGCAATGCACCTGTCACTAATGATGACAAGATGGGATTTACAGGCCATCAGTGTTTCAAAACAAAACGGCAACAACCGTAAAAATCAGTATCATTGCATGCTTGCCCTCTTTTGGTGTTGAATATACCCTTATTCATCGCCCACTCCTTTTGCATTTCTGCTGGTATCCTTAGTGGCTGCCTTAGGACCCATACATGTGCAAACCATGGTAGATAAAGTCATTTTTTAAAAAAAATGTTGAATTAAATCATGATTTGAATCACAATTTAAAAGAAAAAAAATAAAATGATTTAAATCATGACTTAAATGACAATTTAAATTTAAAAACCAATTTTCTAAATTTAAATAATAAAAAACCCAATCTTTAAATTTCAATCATAATTTAAATCATGATTTTAATCAAATCCACCCTGGTGCAAGCATACTACATGGTCAGTTCCTTTCCTTCATTACAGAGTCCACTGCATTTTTGTTTCAGCAGTGCACACTTTCTCTCTCACTCCCTCCCCCTCCCTCCCTCTCTCTCTCTGTGTAAGTGATTTGAAACAAATTCTCAGGGCAAGGATTGCTCAAAAAGTGGAAATGATTCATTAATGGATCTTCAGTTTGCTGGTACTTTTGATTGGCTCTGGCATACAGCACACATTAATTCAACATTAATAGACTTTCAAAATATACAATATTGAGTTTTAATTGCTGCAGGTTTCCCTCTTTCTATTCCCACCAGCCTTTCATGCAGTGCTAAGTTAAGTGCATTGAAAGTGATGCTAAGTGGTGGTGCCTGTTACTGCAAGAAATGGCTGGCAATCACACCCACTGTGCTACTGGCCCCCATCCCAGAGGGACTCACAACTTTCAATGACCAAACAGAATTTAGAAAAGAGTGTGCCATTACAGACAGATATAGATGTATACACATGTGTGCATGCTTACATCTAGCAAAGAATAGAATGGGTGGTGATGGTGGATTTCAGCCTTAATTGTATGGAGTTTCAGAAACAAAAAATAAAAATAAATTAAATCATCCATTCAGTCTTCCTTGGTACTGCTGTCTGTATTTTGGGTGTAAGGTTATCATATGTTCTTGTACAGTTCCTGTGCCTATGTGTGCTCCTAGACTTGGATAAGTAACAGACCCAAAATCTGTGGAATTCTGATGGAACAAACAGCTGGCACCATCAGTTTTGGTCATCAAAAGGCCCATCTATTTCACACAGCCTTTAACTATAGTGATTTTATTCAGGAGTCTGCTGTTGGCTATTAGGCTGCTGGACTACTGATAACTTTATTGCATTGTTTGAACCATGTTTTAAAGGACTGTCGACTATAATGGGTCTGCCTGATAATTTTGATATTTGCAAGCGGTTGGTCTACATTCTTTTATGTTACTGGAATTCTAATTCTGTGGTGGTTTTATGTCCTGCTAACCATCTTGAGAGGACTTTGTCTCAAAAGGGAGCCCAAAAAGTATCTGAGATAAGCAAATGGATATGTAACAACTGAAGCAGTATAGTAGTGCAGTGATTTCATAAAGCTGCACCTGTCATATTTCTGTCTGTTATGTAGATTTCAAAGAGGTTCAGGAAGCCTATATGAACACTGTGGTGCTGTGAGAAATTCCACAGCTGAGGCGGTTGAGTTAAAAACCATGCCTCTTTTGGCTGTGCTTCTCTTCTTCCAGCGGTTAATGAACTAGGATCTTCTCTCCACCTCAGAGGTTCTAATGATGAGCCACACAATAATTCTCCATCACATCTACACCTTGTATACAATCCTGCTGGAATGACGGGCAAGGCTGGACCATTTTTATTTCCTTCTGATCCCCCACAACTTGGAGAATTCATGTTTGGACTACAATTCCCAGAGTCCTGAAGCCAGTACGTGGACATCCAGTGGGGAATGTGAGTCAACGGTGTGATGTGGCTACAAAAAAGGCAAATGCTATTTTAGGCTGCATTAACAGAAGTACAGTCTCCAAAGCCCATGAAGTACTAGTTCCCCCCTATTCAGCACTGGTTGGGCATCATCTAGAGTTCTGTGTCCAGTTCTGGACACCACACTTTCAGAAGGATGCTGATAAACTGGAACAAGTTCAGAGGAGGGCGACAAGGATGATCAGGGAACTGGAAACCAAGCCCTATGAGGGAAGACTGAAAGAACTGGACATGTTTAGCCTTGAGAAAAGAAGACTGAAGGGAGATATGACAGCACTTTTCAGACACTTGAAGGGCTGTCATACAGAGGAGGGGCAGGATCTGTTCTCGATCATCCCAGAGTAATAATGGAGTCAAGTTATAGGAAGCCAGATTTTGGTTGAATATCAGGAAAAACTTCTCAACTGTTAGAGCAGTACGACAATGGAACCAGTTACCTTGGGAGGTGGTGAGCATTCCAATGCTGGAGGCATTCAAGAGAAAATCTGACAACCACCTGTCAGATCTACTTTGATTTAAATTCCTGCATTGAGCAGAGGATTGGACTTGATGGTCTTATACGCCCCTTCAAACTCCATTATTCTATTCTATTCTATAAGCTGCAATTGGGCTTTGCTTCCTTAATGAGAGTATCTGGAACATACAGTAGATGTGTTCTCCAACATCCACCCAATACAATTTAAGATTATTCTGAAACCTTCTGTGAGAAAAGGCTGTTCCCTAGATACACTTCTAGAATGAAGAAAGATGCAGAAACAAGAAAATGGACCTTCCATTCCTTCACTCATTAAGAAGGAAGCCTCCCTTGCAGAGACACCATTTCGGGGGGAAAAAAATCTGGCCCGAAAGCCAGTCAATTGCTAAGTCTCCTCTAATACTCCACTGAACCATCCAGAAAAGCTAATACAGGAATGCAACGCAAACTCTCAACAAACACAAGCCACTAGGCTTCTTTGCCATTATTTCACTCCAGATACGATTTGGATATGTTCCTTTTTGGGATTACTCCTCCCAAAACACCCCAATAAGCATAGCCACTGTTGTCTTGAAAAGCAACTTTTCTAAACTGCCCCTGCAGCTTAGAAAAGAAATAAGGAACAACTGCTCTCAAGCTGACTGCATAATCTCTGTCTTTGACTCAAATTGCTCTTCCTCTTCTCCAAGGCCACATGCAATAACATTTTGCAGGCAGCAGTGAGGTTTAAAACCAATCATCAACTATCTGGAGTGTTTTACAAATGGCTACCTTTCTGATTATATTTCTTGCAAATTTGTGAGGTACGCCACTATAATTCTTGTATTTTCAAATCAGAAATGTGAAAGTAAGAGACAGAAACCATCATAGTGAAGGATGAGCAAGATGTGACTTCGAATGTGTTTTTGCATTTATCTTCTCCCCCCCAAAGTACAAATGGCAGCCAGTGGGTACTGTTTACATATGTGTAATACTTATCTGGATCATACTAAGTGGGAAGGAAGGAAGGGGAATTTTAACCCTTCCCTGTTCTGCTGCAATCGTGACAAACATGATTGCTGTGAAGTTGATGTTTGTAATGGAAGGAAATATGCCTCTGGTGGCAATGGAAGATCTCCTGCCAAAGCCAGGTGAAGCTGGCTTTGGCAGAAGATCTTCCATTGCTACCCCTGGTAGATTTTGTCAAAACTGCAGTGGAAGACAAAAGAGTTAACATCCTCCATGACACCAGCTGTATTTCTGCTGTTGTCATACACATGACTATCGTTTGCATTATCAGAACATGCATGTTTGGTGCAAAGATCTGCTTAACATCCTGTCGGCTTGAGTCCTTAGAAAAACTGTGAATATGAACTCAATGCCTGCACACTACCAGCTGTGAAGTGGGCACTAGTTCTTGGGTCTTCCTTGGAGGATAGAGCACATACTTAGAAGACATGGTACTCATCCACACACAAACATATTCTGCATGCAGCTGGCTACCAGATCAAAAGGTACCACCCCTCCTGTGACCTCAGCTTTCAGCATCCTTTTCTGTTCATGCCCATTTCACACTTCCTCTGCTCTACCAAGGAGACTGAACTCTGAGCAGCATTGCTTTTTTGCAGTTTAAGCTTATGATTTGTCAGAAAGAGATTTATTTACATACCTTGATCTCTGCTTATTCTTTCTTCTTCTGTTAGGGCCAACTCACACATTATAAGGCAACAACACTGGGTATATAAGCTCAATAAGACAGAATGGTTTCCTATAAGCAAAGGTGTCAGACAAGTGTGTATTTTATTTGCTGATCTGTTAAATATGTACTTAGAACATATCATACGGAAAGCCAGGCTAGATCTGGATGAAAGAGGAGTGAAAATTGATGGAAGAAAAATCAATAATTTAAGATACGCAGATAATACCCTCTTACTGGCAGAAAGCCTCAATGACTTGAAATAACTTTTAGTGAAGAAAGAAGAAAATGCCAAAGCAGGACTCCAACTGAACATTAAGAAGACCAAAATCACGACTACAGATGAACTACACAATTTTAACATTGACAATGATGAAACAGAGATAGTTAGAGATTTTCTATACCTTGGTTTATTTATTTTATTTTATTTATTATTAGATTTTTACCCCGCCCCCCTAGACAAAGTCTACTCGGGGCGGCTTACATACATAATAAAAACATCATAACATTAAAACATCATAACATTTAAAAACAGCATAATTTTAACATTTATATTAAATTAAATCAGTACCAAGATGATAAGAGTAAAAATCAGTTATTGACTGGAGGGAAGGCCTGCCTGAAAAACCAGGTTTTCAAATGAGTTTTAAAAACGCCCAGCGAGGGTGCCAGACGAATTTCAGCAGGGAGGCTGTTCCATAGCCGAGGGGCCACTGCCGAGAAGGCCCGGTTTCTTGTTCTTTCTTTCCGGGCCTCTCTCGGCGTTAGGCCCCTCAGCCGTCCCTGCTGGCTATTCCGGGTGGTTCGGGTAGATCTAGGTGGGAGAAGACGATCTGCCAAGTATCGAGGTCCCAAACCGTTTAGGGCTTTATACGTCATCATTAACACTTTGAAGTCAATGCGGAAACGAATGGGCAGCCAATGCAAGGCAGCCAGAGTGGGAGAGATATGCTGATATTTCCTCACCCCACTAAGGAGCCTGGCTGCCGCATTCTGCACCATTTGAAGTTTCCGCATCAATCTCAAAGGCAGCCCCACGTAGAGTGCATTACAATGGTCTAATCTCGAGATTACGAGCGCATGGACAAGAGTAGTGAGGGCCTCCCCATCAAGATATGGTCGCAGCTGGGCAATCCGCCATAGATGGAAATAGGCGGAACGGGCCACGGACGCCACCTGGGTTTCCATGGTAAGCGCCGGGTCCAGATGTATCCCCAAGCTGCGAACCTCACTCTTTGCGGTAAGGGTCGTCCCCCCAAAAGAGAGGGAGTCGCCCAAACCGCCGATGGAGGGACCTCCCACCCTCAAGACCTCCGTCTTGTCCGGGTTCAGCCTCAACCCGTTCAACTGCATCCATTGCAGTACAGCCTCCAGGCAGCGCTGAAGGGACAGAACGGCATCCACTGAGGTAGATGAAAAGGAGATGTAGAGCTGCGTGTCATCAGCATACTGATGGCACGAAGCACCACACCCCCTGATGACCCCACCCAGCGGCCTCATATAGATATTAAACAGCATTGGGGAGATGATCGACCCCTGCGGAACCCCACAACTGAGACTCCATGGGGCCGAAGCATTCTCCCCAAGCTGTACTCTCTGGGGACGGTCCTCCAAGAAGGATCGGAGCCAGGCAAGCGCCAGGCCACCGATTCCCAACTCAGAGAGCCTCCCCAGGAGGATACCGTGGTCGACGGTATCAAAGGCGGCTGAGATATCGAGGAGGACCAACAAGGACATATTACCCCTGTCGGCCTCCCTCAACAGGTCATCCAACAGTGCGACCAGTGCCGACCAGTGGTTCAATTATCAATCCAAATGAAGAGTGCAGCCAAAAAATCAGAAGGCTCAGAAGGACAGCAATGAAAGAACTAGAAAAGATAATCAAGTACAAAGATGTGTCACTGGAGACTAATACCAAGATCATCCATACTCTTGTATTTCTGATTACCATGTATTGAAAGCTGGACAGTAAAGAAAGCTGACAGGGATGAAATAGATTTGTTTGAAATGTGGTGCTGGAGGAGAGCTTTGCAAATACCCCGGACGGCCAGAAATACAAACAGGTGGGTCTTAAATCGAATCAAGCCTGAATTATCTCTAGAGGCAAAAATAACGAAACTGAGGCTGTCCTACTTTGGGCATATCATGAGAAGAAGGGATTCTCTGGAAAAGACAACAGTGCTGGGAAAGGTAGAAGGCAGCAGGAAAAGAGGAACACCAAATGTGAGATAGATCGACTCTAAAAGAGACCACAGACTTGAGTTTGCAAGAGCTGAGCAGAGCTGTTGAGGACAGGACATTTTGGAGATCACTCTTTCATAGGGTCACCATAAATCAGAGACAACTTGATGGCACATAACAACAAGAAGCTCAACAGAGATCCTCAGCCCAGCCCAGCCCTCCAACAATACCAAGGTCCACAAATCCTAACCTGACAACCGGAACAATCATACTTATATATTTTAGAAAAACTCTAACTCTTCTGAATTCTGGCTGGGTGGGGCAGTCAACTATTTAGTAGTCACAAAGAATTTTCCTGCCCTATAAAAAAAAGTTAAGTATATTCCTTTTATATCTGCTGCTCGGCAAGAGAATTTTACAGAATGAGTGCAAAGGATGTGTTTGTAGAATCTCTTCCCAACCCAGTACAGACAAGCTTCCACTAGAAGTCAGCCTGGCGCCCTCTTGAAAGGGGCTTTCTCTGTGCTCCCTTGTGTTGCTGTCAGTTTTTTTTAAATGTGTTACTTCTCACTATACTGGAGACTCGCCCTGCTATTTGCCTGAACTGAATTTATGGTCGCCAGTGGTGACCTGGCAGCCATATTTCTGGGCTCCTATCTAAAGAGATCAGCCAGGGCTCTTCTGCTATTATTTCTCCCTCTTACAGGGTTTCTTCTCCTTAATCCTGATTTGTAATCCCAGTGTTGCTGGCTCTTTACATAGCAGCCCACAGTATTTCCCCTCTCCCACCACAGACAGACACCTTGTAATCACTTCAAATAAAATGGGCTGGCAACTTCCTGAGTATACCTCAGCCCTGAATTTCAACAGCCACATCAACACAACCTGAGAGCAAACTGATTCTTTCCCCCAGCCATAGACCATGTAAAAGGCACTATCTCCTCACTCAGGTTTCCGTTCAGGCCCTATTAGTTGGAGGCATTATTAGGGAAAATTGTAGAGCACTAAAGCTGCTTTGGCCAATAGAAACATATCAGAAGCATGCTATGTAACAGAGCAATAAACCCCTGAATGCTTACCATATTTTGATCACAAGGAAAGAGCCCCTTTCTGCTATAGAGGATAAAAATGAGCTGCAACTGTCACTCATAATCCTTCGCTTGCTCCTTCCCTGGCTCTTCAGGCCAGGCAAGATCCCAGTGATCAGATAACTATCTTCAGATCAGATATGGTCTCCTCTGCTTCTAAAAACCAAGAGCTTTCTAGCAGATGCAGCTTCAGATCCATCACTGCAACCCTAGCTGCACCTGCAAAAGTTCATACAGATTTTTCAAGGCACGGAAGAGAACCTTTCAAAGAAAAGGGAAGGATGACAAGGCACCCTTTATCCTCAGATATTATTCCTGGGCTATGCATTGGTCTAGAATGCCTGTCATCCAGAAAACATCCGTTAAACTTTCCCCATCCTGGTGCATTAAATTTGTACAGAACTTAACAATTGTCTGTTTTCACTCTGAACTACATCTCTGGGATGTAGCCCTTTCATGCCACTGCTGAGCCTTGGAGCACACAGATGCCACATCCTAAGACCTTGCCGCAGGTAACTACAACAGGTCCCATGTCGCTCTCCTTTACCAGAAATGGATTTCCCAGATCACTGAACAAGGATGCGAGGCAGGACTCTCCCTGTTCTCCCATATTTGAAATTAAACCGCATCTGCTGAGACTCTCTCCCTTCTCATCTGAGCAGTTTAGAATGGCAAGGGAACTGATGCCATTATTGCCTTTGTCCATTTCATACCCCCAGCAAAACTGCATCCTAGAAAAGCAGAACTATGTGTCTGAAATAGAAGCAACGAACATGACCAGGGTGAAGGGCAGGCGAGATCAAGAATTTTCTCTCCCCCTTAACATTTTCAAAAGCTCCCCATCTCATGCACAGTTTTGGATAATTGCATCCTGCCAGGTTGTCACAATTAGACAATTCTGTGTGCCTAGCTTGAGACTTGTTCTCTTTTTGCAGGGTAGCACCTCCTTCCCCTCACTTCTAATTTCTTTTGTTTAAGCCAAACAAAAGAGGCAGGTTGGGTCGGGAGCGCAGGCAGGCAAGGGCTCCTCGCTGCTGATGCCTGCCAGCGCTTTGCTCTTTATTCCTTAGGTGAGCCAGCCAGAGCCAGAGAGCAAGTGGGTTCCCTGGCACACATCTGTTCTCTTCCCCCCCCCCCCTCCACCCACTCCCTGCCATTAGTTAAAGACAGGTGACATTTCACATGAAAATGATGGAAGGGTTAAACAAAGGGTTCAACAATATTGTCATGAATGGTGTCGGGTATGGCAGGGAGAGACAGACTCTCATTACTGCAACAACATTTCTGAATCTTTCTTTCTCTCTCTCTTTTTCCTCTCTTCCCCCCGCCCCCCCCCATCTTCAAATTTGATGGTGAGGGGGACTACTCAGTACCTGGTGGATAGAAAGATATGGAGAGGACTAGGAGTCTCTTTCTAGCAATATATATAGCTATCTATCTATATATAAATAAACAAAATAAACAAACAAATGTAACTGATTCAATACAAAAGAAAAAGGGGAAAAACCAGGAAAAAAAACACCAAAACATAAGCCTTTTTTTTTTTTCCCTTTTTCGGTTTTTGGTTTCATCCAACAATTTTTAAAGTTTCCAGGACACCGTCCCGTATCTTGACTCATTCCTTAGCTAGGCGATAAATAAATAAATAAATAAAGGAAGAGGGCAACGTCGCGGATGGCAGATTTAAATCGCCCTGCCGGAGGAAGGGACCGAGCGACAAGGTCGCGCTCCCCTCGAGCGCGACTGGCCCAAACGGGTCTCTCGGCCCGTGCCTTACCAGAGGGAAGCGGTGCGTCGCTCATCCTGGGCCGGTCGCGGGAGGCTCGGGAAGCGCATCCAAGCGCGGGGCGGCGCGCGGGGACGCGACCGGCGGCGAGTCCGGGCAGAGGCGCCCCGCCGTCCCGGCAGGGGAGGAAGGCGCCGGGCCGGCTCCGAGGCTACAGGTCTGCCGGCCGCGAGTGCCCGGCCAGCGGCGGCTGCCGAGGGATCGGGCGGGCTCCAGCTTCGGCTCCTGCCAAGCCGCCGGCTGCCGAGTGGCGCGAAGCCGGCTGCCGGAGCCTCCTTAAAGCGGTGCCGCCGAACGGCGCCGGAGCGGGCGGCCCCGTGCGGAAGGCGGCGAGGGGGGCTGCGTTTAAGGCCACCCTGCCGGAGGAAAGGCAAGCCGGCGGCCGGCTGAGGAGGAGCCATCCGTCAGCGCCACCTTAAGAGGAGAGAAGCGGGCGCAGAAGCCAGACCTGACCAGAGGGAGAAGACGAGCACACGTCTTATGGTGCAGAACGTCGGAAAAGGGGAATACAGTAGTCCGGCCCGTCTCCTCCCAAACACCTTTTACTCTGGATGAGAGAGGCTGAGCGATTTTATTCCGCAGGCTGCACACACATGCACCCCAGTTTCTTTCGCTCTCATGATCGCTGACACGGGTGAGGGAATGGAAAAACTACACGCACGTCAGAATGCGTTGAACAATGGTGGTGGAGAATGTGTGGGTGGACAGAGAAGGGGAGACTCATTTTTCCTTTCATTATAAGCTTCGTTTCCTCGTCCAGACGGTGGCAGGGACTCCCCCCCCCCCCATCATCCCCCAAGTGCTCGGAGCCTGGTGCGAAGTTTCAGATCTGATTCTCTAAATGGCCGCTTTGAGCCTCTTGAGCGTGTTTGCTGTTACGTGTGAATGTTGCTTACGCGGGAGAAAATGCAGAAGAATGCTGCGTTTGAAGCTGCCAGTTTGAAGACGCGAGCCCTGTGTTGAACACCCGCGTTGCAAGAAAATGCCGTGTTGCCCGTCACAAGCATGTCATTATGGAAGGATACACTTATCTTTCGAGAGGAGCCGGTTAACCTTGGTCATTCAAAGTCAATAAGACGGTTGTGCCCTGGTGTTTTCACACATATACATTGCCGCTTAATGCTTTATGCATTGGTATAAGAGCAGTTTTGCAGTAGCACTCGTAATTGCAATTACGCCTGTTCATTAGGTAGATTACCCAAGTCAAGAAGCGTTTTGATGGACTTCAATCAAACACCATTAAAAATAAAAACTAGAAACAGGCATCAGGCATCAGGCTTTTTAAAAACATTGATGTCAAGATTTAATTTTTTCTTTTAAGTACCAAACTGCTTGCTGGTAAGCATCAGATTAAGAAACTTTCCCAAACGGGGCAGGATGCCTCTTCATCAGTGTCTGCCCTCTAAAATATGTGTGGGGCATCATCTGAAAACCAATGAAGCATACCCTGTGCACCAGAAGCATTGCATATTCATATGCAAATATATATAATTCATTCAACTAATTGAGTAGGGCTCCCAGTATTATCATGTTGGTATATTTCCACCTTTGCTTGCAGTGTTTGGTGAACTGCTTACTTGAGCATTCAAAACTGCACTGAGGAACCATTTTCATGTATGGAGGCACATGGCGATGAGACAGAGGTACGCCAAGGCCCCACATTATACTAATCCCCTCTAAGTGATCTTCGGTATGCACCTTGTGTAGCATTTTCCTATATCCCTCTGAAAGGGTGCTGGCAGCCTGGCACGGAGGCCTCTTCCCTATACATGGTGGGTATGTTTAGAGGTAAAATTGCAGAAGCTAAGAATCATACACTTTCCTGCATTGTAAGCATTCAGATGTGTGGTCATCAGTCAAATATCAAAATATGGGGTACTAAGTACTGTTCATTCCTAGTCGAACTAGACCATAGTTGGGATAAGTTGTGGGTTTTTTGATGACCACTCCTAGAATCTCTCAGCCAGCACTGTTCACTTATAAGAGGAAATAACTGCTCTTTTAAAAGAAATGCATAAAATGCACTGAATTCAGTTCCCATAATCAATGGGGCCCATGTCAAGCTCTACTGATTTCAATAGGTGTCTGTTCTAACTGGGAATAAGCTTGGGGTTGAATAATAATCATGTGCCCATCAAGTCAATTCTGAGTTATAGTGACCCCTTTTCAGGATTTTCCAGGTGAAGATTACTCAGAAGTGATTTACCATTCCCTTCTTCTGGGGGTGTCCTGGGACTGTGCAGCTTGCCCAAGGCCACACAGGCTGGCTCTACTCACAGGAGGCACAGTGGGGAATTGAACTCCTACCTCTGGCTCCATAGCCAGATACCTAAACCATTGAGCTATCCCATCTGTTTTGAGAACATTCACAAAACCATTGTTGACTTTAAGCTAAGAGGAATGGAATTTCCCACCACTTAAAGTGTTTTTGCAACCAAACTCATTAGGTTCTTGACAAAAAAGCACAGATTGGGCATATTTGTCTATAGCATGGTAGCTATAGCTTCAAAAAGGGGGGGGAGGGGGAGGGTTGCTAAGAACTATGATGTCTGTAAATCAGCCTTTAGTTCATGTTTTGTTTTTAAATTGTGCATTATAAGTATATGGCACTACTGTAGTTTTTACATCAGACCCTTCTTTGTTTATCATCAAGTTTTCTTGCTCATTTATAGTTCTTACAACACCATTTTTGCAGAAATGAAAATCTGGACTAAAAAAATGTTTTCCTGAAAAAGAAGGAGGAGCAAAGGGTTGCCTTGAATAAATGGCAAGCTTCAGTTAAAACATTAATCTGACTGATTAATCATCTAAATTAAATAATTTATTGAATACAATTTGTACACTGCTTCTTTAAAAAAAAATCCCAAAGAGGTTAAAAATCACAGTCATATTAAAGAAAGAGTTGCTAATGCATCTGTTTTGGTTACATCTGTGTTCTGCAGAAGTACACCTACAGAGCTGATCTTTTCTAAAGCAATTGTCTTAAAAAAAAATAGGCCGCATTCAAAGATGCACTTGCTCTAGGTTATTAGGATGTCTGCCCACAAAGACATCTTTCTGTCGGTTTAACTGTCTTCTGCTAGATGGTTCCAGAGGTCATCAGAAGAGCTTTGTCAGCTGATCTGCTATCCTGGCTAAGATCTGTTGGCAGAAGAGCCAAAAAAAGGCAGAAGAGACCAGGGGAGGGGGAGTTACTTCACATACAAAACTCCAAGAGTTCAAGGATGTAACCACAACACTGGAAGAAAATTTTGGCTGTGGAGGGGGCAGTCCAACATCTCTAGACTGGAAGGCCTTTGGATTCAGTACAGCTTCAGTGGGTGTCCTGTTGGCTTAGCTACCCTTTGGCTTTATGACCCTAATATATATTCTGGATTTTGGAGTTAGATAATCAATATGGCTATGTTTGCATTCTGTAATGATACAGTGATCACAATCTCTTGTGAAATTTGGGGCTTTTAACTCATAAAAAGAGTTCCTTATAGCTTTTCTAAAATAAATCTTGGAATGTTAACTTCACCCCAGCCATACTTGGAATATTGCGATGTTGTCAAAGGAGTCAAGCTGGATTTTATAGGCAATATGACTTTTGCAAAGCTATAATATATAGGAAGTTGACAAGGTAAAAATCACGAAACTGTGTATCGCTGACCACATATATCCTTCCGTTGTCTCTTCCTGGCATTCTTCACACAGAAAACAGCAACAAACCCAATTTTGCTACTGTGGGTCCCACATAGTAAATGGCCCCAGTCATCCTGGGTCTCTGACAAATGTGTTTCCATGATGCATCTGTTATAAAATACTTGTACATCACATTCACACTATATATTTTTAGACTTTTTTAAAATAAAACTTCTATTAAACATTAAGGCCTTACTCATTTATATAGGGATAAACAACAGAAGGCCAAGAGGGAAAAAATGATTTCTAAAAATACTTTTCCACAAAGCATTTGAAGTTCTGTTCCACAGCTGGAATTCTGGAAAGGAGTATGACTCTTTTCACTTGCAAATTACACCCCATTTCATTATTTATTAATTTCATTTATATTCTACATTCCCTCCAGTGAACTCAAAAAAGCTATCCTCTGCATTTTGATTCTCACAACAGCCCTGTGAGGTAGGTCAGCCTGAGTGAGAATTACTGACCCAAGGTCATTCAATGTGTTTCATCTCTCAGGGCCTCACTAAATTAATTGCTGGTTTTGTATCCAGAAACAGTGGCACCTTAGAAGGAAAAGGTTATCTTTATTCTAACAAGAGCTTGCCTCAATCTATACCTAGCAAATTAGCTTGCCTTTGTTTGTAATAGATCTCTTGGAAAACAGCATGGATTTGTTTGTATGTTTGATATCTCAGGCATGTAGCACTGAAAGGTTTGCATGCCTAGAAAGATAACATTATAAGAGTCAGAAATACACACTGGCCTTACTACGTAATCTGATTTTTGGTGGACACTAGGACCTGGATCTACCAAAACCTTAGCCACTACAATACATTAGCTTTACAGTTTTCTTGTCTATAAGGTAGCTTATAGTATTTTTTACCACTTCTGCAAATTCTGGCAATGTCTGCTCTGAAAATAATTTACACGACATAACAACATAAGAAGAGCCCTGCTGGATCAGGCCAAGGGCCCATCTAGTCCAGCTTCCTGTATCTCACAGCAACCCCACCAGATGCCTCTGGGAGCACACAAGACAACTAGATACCTGTCTCCTGATCCCACTCCCCTTCATCTGGCTTTTTGAGGTACCTTCCTTTTAATCCCTGGATATTATACATCCCCATCATGGCTTGTAGACTGCGATGGACTTTTCCTCCAAAAATCTGTCCAATCCCCTTTTAAAGGTAAAGGTATCTAGGCCAATTGCCATAACCACATCCTGTGGCAAGGAGTTCCACAGACATGCTGGGTAAAGAAATTTTCTTTTGTCTGTTCTCACTCTCCCAACACTCAATTGGAGTGGATGTCCCCTGGTTCTGGTATTGTGTGAGAGGGAAAAGAGCTTCCCTCTATCCACTTTATCCATCCCCTGCATAATCATATACGTCTCAATCATGTCCCCCCCTCAGGCGCCTTTTCTCTAGACTAAAGAGCCCCAAACGCTGTAGCCTTTCCTCATAAGGGAGGTGCCCCAGCACAGTCATCATTTTAGTCGCTCTCTTCTGCACCTTTCCCAGTTCCACTATGTTTTTTTTGAGGTGCAGCATCCAGAACTGTACGCAATACTCCAGGTGCAGCCTTACCAGTGTTTTGTACAGTGGCATTATAATGTTGGCTGTTTTATTTTCAGTCCCCTTTTTAAGGATACCTAGCATGGAATTTCAACATCCAAAAAACCAAGATCATGGCCACTGGTCCCATCACCTCCTGGCAAATAGAATAGAATAGACAGCAGCCATGAAATTCAAAGACTCCTGCTTCTTGGGAGGAATGTGATGACAAACCTAGACAGCATCTTAAAAAGCAGAGACATCACCTTGCTGACAAAGGTCCGCATAGTCAAAGCTATGGTTTTTCCAGTAGTGATGTATGGAAGTGAGAGCTGGACCATAAAGAGGGCTGACCGCTGAAGAATTGATGCTTTTGAATTGTGGTGCTGGAGGAGACCCTTGAGAGTCCTTTGGACTGCAAGGAGATCAAACCTATCCATTCTGAAGGAAATCAACCCTGAGTGTTCACTGGAAGGACAGATCCTGAAGCTGAGGCTCCAATACTTTGGCCATCTGATGAGAAGAGAAAACTCCCTGGAAAAGACCCTGATGCTGGGAAAGTGTGAAGGCAAGAGGAGAAGGGGACGACAGAGTACAAGATGGTTGGACAGTGTCATCGAAGCTACCAACATGAATTTGACCCAACTCCGGGAGGCAGTGGAAGACAGGAGGGCCTGGCGTGCTCTGGTCCATGGGGTCACGAAGAGTCGGACACGACTTAATGACTAAACAACAACAACAAGCATGGAATTGGCCTTCTTCACTGCCACCACACACTGGCTTGACACTTCCATCAAGCTGTCCACCAGCACACCAAGATCTCTTTCCTGATCTGTCACTGACAGCTCAGAAACCATCAGCTGATAAATAAAGCTTTGATTTTTGCCCCAATGTACATTACTTTACATTTTCCTGTATTGAAACACATTTGCCATTTTGCCACCCATTCTCCCAGTTTGGAGAGATCCTTATAGAGCATTTCACAATCCCTTCTGGTCTTTACCACCTGGAAAATTTTCATGTTATCTGCAAACCTGGCCACCTCCTTGCTTATCCCTGTCTCCAGGTAATTTATGAACAGGTTGAAAAGCACCGTTCCCAGGACAGATCCCTGGGGCACACTGCTCTTCACCTCTCTCCATTGTGAAAACTGCCCATTGACACCTCCTCTCTGTTTCCTGGTTCTCAACCAATTCTCAGTCCATAAGAGGACCTGCCCTCATATCCCCTGACTGTGGAGTTTTCTCAGCAGCTTTTGGTGAGGGACCACGTCAAACACCTTCTGAAAATCAAGATAGATAATATCAACTGCTTCGCCTGCATCTACATGCCTGTTGACCTTTTCAAAGAATTCTAAAAGGTTTTTGAGGCAAGACTTACCTTTACAGAAGCCATGCTGATTTTCCCTCAGCAAGGCTTGTTCTACTATGTGTTTTAAGATTTTATCTTGGATGAGGCTTTCCACCATCTTCCCTGGAACAGACGTTAGGCTAACCAGCCTGTACTTTCCCTGGTTCCTCCTCCTTCCCTTTTTAAAGATTGGCGTGACATGTACTATCCTCCAGTCCTCTGGCACTGTGGCCATTTTAAGGGACCAGTTGTAAATTTTAGTTAAGAGATCAGCAACTTCATTCCTCAGTTCCTTAATAACCTTTGAGTGGATGCCATCTGGGCCACATAATATATTTTTGACATTTTCGAGGGTCGAAGGAAAGCACACATGGGCATGTGCGGGCGTACGCAGGCGCACTCCTACCCGCCCACACACACACACACACACACACACACACACACACACACACACACACTCCCGCCCACCTGCATGCATGCATTCCCACACTCATGTCTGCACTCCCGCCCGCCCGCACAGCCACCAGCACACAGACATGCACTCCCAACCACATGCCCGCACGGACATCTCCCTGCATGCACACACACACTCCTGCCCACCCACGCACGGGCCAGATAAAAAGGACAGGTGGGCTGGATGTGGCCCGCGGGCTGTACTTTGGAGACCCCTGCCCTAATCAGACAGAAGGGTAATTTGCTTGAGCAACCTAATTTTCAAAATAGCTGACCAGATTCTTTCATAAAATGTCTCCCAGAAACTTGCATTTGGTGGCCTATTGTTTCTCAGAGTCTGGAAGTAACAAGTTACAAGGGATTACCTCTAACTCATTTGTTTCAAAAGTAACAACGATATAGTGTTATTCCTTTTCCAAACAGTGTGTGGGTTTTTTCTGCAATAAGTAACATTAGGCCGTTTTCTTATTTTTAGGTTTCTTTCCTGAAAAGGAATGAAAGAAGTTACAGGTAGCAGAATGAGTGATGGGGAAAATGGAGTAACAAGTAGTGGTAGTTAGTATGCATAGGCAGTGAATTGACTAACAAGTAATGGTAACAGTTCCTTTAAAAATATATCTTTCCAAGCTCTGCTTCTTCATACATGGAAGCTTCTCAGTGTTGCTGGTGGACTTACCCTGCACAAATCTGTCTGACCTCTTTTTAAACTTCAAAAGCTTTGAATCACTTTAAAATGTTAAGCAATCAAGCAATCTACAAGAGTGGCCTAACGCTCCTAAGGGCACTCCATAAGCTAAGTGTGCCAGGCATGAAGAAGTGTTTTATTTCATTTGCCCTGAATCTACTGTCAATCAATTTCATCTGGTAAGCCTGAGTACTTCTAGTACTGTATTATAAGACAAGGAGAAAGCCAATCTCTCTCTCTCTCAATTTCAGGTCAGTAAAAATGTATGATGTCATGATGCCATGCTCAGGTTTCCCCATTACAACTTCCTTCCATGCTGTTTGTGGAATCAGCAAAAGACATAATCTCATGACTATTATACCACACAACTGGGATCTGTGACAAAAGGTTTTGGTGTGGAGTGCACCATTTGGCATATTCTATAGTATTTCATTCCCTCTCCCATGTTTCAGTTTTTTCAGGTCCCTTTGTACTCCATGGCCACACAACCTGATCCGTCCTCATTTCAGTGTTCTCTGTTCCCTTAGTGTTTGCTTGTTTGTTTAACGTGCGTCTGCCATTCTGCAGCCCCTGAGGTCTTCCTAAGTCTTTGAATAACTCCTTCTTCCACGTGGCAGCGGAAACAATGACACTCACTTCAGAACACTGGAAAGAGAGATACAGTATGTTTTTGCTGACCAAATGTTACAGGAAAGAGATTGGGGGCAGAGATGTAAGGCTACTGTTCTCTGAGACACCTAAAGGTTGGTCTCCCCACTATATAAACATGCTGTGAACATGCTGGACCTTTTGTGTTTACTATGACTTCCACAGGACATCCTGTCTGGAGCACTCTGTGCCTGCACACCCCTGGATTTGATTATGAAAGAAAGGAAGATGAGAAGTAGCCCAGATTCCTAGAATTAAGGGTATTCTTCCCATACTCAGTTGCTGTAAGTAAGCAACAGGCTGAGATAGAATGAGTGGGCTCCAACATATGTGAAATTATGGAAACAGTGGCAGCAACTAATTAACAAGGTGTCAGTCACATACCCAGTCATGTGAAAAGCACACAATTAGGCACGTGACTGGCATTTTGTTAAATTCCTGTCATTTGCAGCTGTTACTTACACAATTTAATTCACTCTGGAGTAAAATCCTAATAGGATTCTGGCCAGTAGATTTCTAACGGATACATCTGGGCCAGAGAACAGCAGGCAGTGGGGACAGCTAAACATGGATTAATATGATCAAGCTGGGTCCCACTGCAGAGAATGCCATAGCTGCAAAATGCATTCTTACTGCCAGGTTACTGTTGGGAATAAGCGGCAGCCGCCTGCTTATATTCTGTGCATTGTTAACGAAGGATTGCTGCATATCATATTACTTTTATTATGAGTTTTAATATGATAGCTGTGCAATGCTTTTAAAATATATTATTTAGCTTTTAACTTTGTTTCTTTTAAATACTGTAAATTGCCTTGGATCCTTTAAGAGAAAGGTAGCATACGAACGAACGAATGAACGAACGAACGAACGAACAAACAAACAAACAAACAAACACATTGAGTCCAGCCTCTAAAATTAAGCACCTGCACCATGGTTCTTAAGTATTAGGTAAAGGTGGGAGATTAGCAGCCATGATTTAGATGTATAATCTAAATCTTTAGACATATAATCTCCAAGTTTAAAAAGAAGGTACCTCAAAATGCCAGATGCAAGGGAGGGGTATCAGGAGACAGGAATCTAATTGTCTCGTGTGCTCCCAGAGGGGATGGGGTCACTATGAGATACAGGAAGCTGGACTAGATAGGCCCTTTGCCTGATCCAGCAGGGCTCTTATGTTCTTATGTATATTTCCTGCTTTGGCAGGAGATTAGTCTCAGAGGCTTTTTGGATACTTTGTAGTTCTATAGTTCTATGATTCTGTGAAGGTTGTAGTAGATTGGACCAGCAATGGGTAGAAGAGAAACTAGAAAGTGGGAAAAGATCCTCAGAAATCTTGGTCTTCTGATGGAGGAGCTTCATTTAGTATATACTGGAATGTCAATAAGTAGCTCATGACTGGAGTGGGATGGGTGAACATCCTCTTGAGCTACCTATGGGAATGTCTAGAATGTTCTATCACTAGTCAAGAGATACTTTGCAAATCCATAGCAAGAGGCTTAACAGTATAACGTACCTCTGCGCAGATTCAGCCAGCTCTATAAAGGAAATTAGTCAAATAGTTATTGTGCCACTATGTAGTCCTAGGTGTCAGAAGAGAAGGAATAAGAAAGTGATAATTGAAGTTCACTTTAAATTTTTAAGGACTCAAATGAGGAAAATATTAGCTTAGCACCTTCTGTGAAGAACTCTCTCATGTTCTGACTCCCTCACCTCCACTCCCCAGTTTTGGGAAATACAGTGGGGTGTTTTAAAAATGTAGACTTGTACCCATCTCTTAGATATGATGAAATATGCCAAAGGGCATATAATTAATGTGATCCTCAGATGGGGAAATGGGGCTGCCCTATACCAACATCTGGGAAGGAATGAGCAGCAGCAGGAGCTTCCTGATCATTCTTCCTGAGCCTCCCTCCTCCTTCAGCAGCTGTTACCCTGCACTGGAGGACTAAAGGGTGTCTGCCTCTTCTACACCACTAAACTAGCGTCCTGCCTTAGGCAAAGGGGAGGGTGTGGCCCTGCCTCTAGTGGCAAAGGGAGATTTACCTGCTGTGCTGGTGGCACAAGCACCACTATGAGAGGCAAAGGAGGCTCCAGGAGAAGTAGAGGAGCCCACCCAAGTCCCCCTCACCTCATTGTATCAACCATTCTCGAAAGGACCGAGGCTGGGGCCTGGACTCATTCTCCCCTCCCATTTCTTGGTGTCAGGGCCCACACTGAAGTTAACTGGGGGCCCTCTTGAAGGGACATCACCTGGGGGGTTAATGCAGGGAATTCAACCGCCCAAGAACTCCACACAAGGAGTTAGAAGCCCAGACCCTGTATCTATCTCTGTGTTTGTCCCAATAAAGATTGTTGGTGGTTATACTTGCAACCTGGAGCCAATACAGTTATTGACATGAGACCTAGCCACAACTGGTACAACCAGTGGTATGGCCAGGGGTGTTCACGGTTCCCCTTGTACCTTTTTATCTTGGGCATCATTGCATCTTGGGCTTTCACTGCTTAAAGAAAAACATGTAGCTCTCTCTCTCTCTCTCTCTCTCTCTGTGTGTGTGTGTGTGTGAGAGAGAGAGATATGACATTCTGTTTTTTTGTAGCAAGCTACCCATAGCTTGCTTCTCTGTTGAGCTCTCTTTGGATCTGGCCTTTACCACCACAGCATCTGTCTGCTATTCCTCAGGCTTCTCCAAATTATTTTATAGCAGCTTGCACAGCGTCTTTCACTCTTTTATGATGGGGGCAGTCATTGCCAGTCCTAGTTGTCTATTGCCAAGTTCTCATTTTGCCTTGCTGTGAAAGAATCACATTCTTCAGGCAGGGTGTTAGAAAGATTACAGGAGCTGAATGTCACGAAGGAAGGAAGGAAGGAAGGAAGGAAGGAAGGAAGGAAGGAAGGAAGGAAGGAAGGAAGGAAGGAAGGAAGGAAAAGCTACTTCAGCTATTATTTTATGTTGTTTCATACAAGTCGACCCTGGAAAGTTCATTTTAAGAAGAATTAGTATAATGATGTACTGAGGCCATTAAATGAATAGGAGGTCTCAGAGCATCATCCTACAACCGTTCAATTATGGATGGCTTCAACATATAATTGCATTCACTTTAAAAGTAACTTTACAGTCTGCACACAACACTCCCTAGTTCAATAAGCCATAGCAACAATTTTGTAAGAGAGGGCATGATGCACTCAACATTTCAGACTTGCCCACCAGGTTAGGGAGCTGTGGTCCAATAGGCTTAGAGGTGTGAGCCTAATTAAGATATTTCAAAATTCAAATATTAAACATGCTATCTTTGGAAATGCGGACATTTTGCTGAGAAGCAGATGCCACTTTCTCAAGGTAGTTCAGCTACTTCTGTATTTTCTTTTTGAGGAAAATAACACATTACCTTGATGCAAGTTCAACACAACAGTTCAATCCATTACATTTTTATTTAAGTGAAAATAAATCTGAAGTAAGTAAATGTGTATAGGACTTTGACTGTACAGTTAACTGGCTCTTCATACTTAAGTGTTTAATTTTTTATTCCCATTTTTAAAGAGAATAAAGGGGTGAGGGTTATAAAATCAAACATAATCACAAAGATTAAATAATGATATATATCCATGTCCAGATGAGGAAAAACTAAATTTCAAGGGTCAGTCAAACTATGTATTTATTTTTCTAGCATCTCACAATTTGATTTTTTTGTTTACTTATTTTTTGACTCTTTTTTCAGTTTTAGGGAGATTGTTATTCATTTTTTTTACATTTGCTTTGAACCTTTCCAGCCATCCAGAAATGAAATAAGCTGCAACAAAGAAAGGTTGTGAAGTGCAGTTCTTTCAGTTTTAAAAGAGAAAACAACAACTCATGTTAATAGTTTGGGTCAAGATCACACAGAATGTCAGAAATGTAAATAGAACCCCAACTCCTGTTCTAAATGACTAGATCAGCTTTCCTCAACACGGGACTCTAGATTTTAACTACAATTCCCATCAGCCTAAACCACTTGTTATGCTAATTGGTACAGATAGGAACGGTAGTTCAAATGTCAGGAGGGAAGTCTGGACTAAAAACATTATTTTTCTTTCTACTATTCAGTTAAAGAGCAATGAGGATTCAGCTCTTCTCTTTGTCTAGGATTTCACTTGTTTGGGGACCCTGAGAAGTGCTTGCTGATTTTAAATGCACTTGTCCTCCACTTATCTTGACGCTTCATCTGTTTCTCTGAAGTGTTAACCAAATTTACCTGTACAACTTCTGATTTCACATAGCAATTAAATTTGTGGATTTTTGTAGGCTCCTGTTTACCTGATGTCAACATATTAATTGAATTTTAGTTCATGAAGAAATTAATTTTACTATCCACCAGATCATGGAAAACAGATTAACATTGCCAGAGAGAAACAGAGTAGCTCCTTCCTTCCTTCCTTTGACCCTCCATTGACATATCTGTTTCCTTGTTTTCACTGAGTTCTGCACTTACCAGCAGTATGCCTAAGTTTTATCCTTGCATCTTAGGTTCAAGAAGGTCAAGAGGTATTGCTGGCTGCAAGAGGGTGAAAAAACTGCACCAAACCATCACTAACTTTTAAGCTCAAAAAAGGCAGCGGAAAAGGATGGAGTATCACAGATTGCAACGTTGGTGGGCTATTCTGGGCCATAAATTGGAATGGACTAAACACAACAGATATTTGGAATTGCCCCAGGAGGCCACAAATAGTCAAGGAGGAAACTGCTGTCAGTTTTCAGGCATATGCAGAACTACTGCATACTGACTTTCAAAGAAAGTGGATGGGCTGATCTAAATGAGTGGCCAGGGACTAGCCTAGCTCAGGAAGTTAACCATGTGGCTCATGGCCATACACAGCCTCAAGGCAGGTTTTATAGACTCCAAGGCACCCCTGAAAACTGTGCCACTGAATTTTAGCAGCAAACCATTACAATGCATTTAAAGTTGTTTTCAAAGTTGTAGCCGTGTTAGTGTGTAAAAGCAGTTCAACAAAAAATACAAAACAAAATAAAAGCCAATTAAAACAAAACTTTATTGCACCTTAAAGACTAACTGGTATATTTTAACATAAGCTTTCATGGCACATGCCCACTTTGTCAAACAAATGCAACCAAACAGCCATGTCTCTTTATCTTAGAGTCTTTCATGAATGTTTAGTCCCTGTATTCTCACTCATATGTCTGATGAAGGAGGTATGTTCCCCAAAAGCTTGTATTAAAATATAGCAGATAGTCTATAAGCTGCCACAACATATTTTTTTGCTTTTGTGTGTTGTGTTCCTGTTCAAATGCATTTAAAGCAAATGAAACTCTTGATTTAAATGTTTTAAAATCATGCATGTGGCCCCGGGGGGGGGGGGGGGAGAGACAGAATTGGCCCCAGACTTGATGAAATTGCCATGGCCAGACTCGGCCACAGTGGTTCTCAGTGGTTCTCAGCTGTCAGTCCGCAGATTTTGCTGGACTACATTGTCCTTGTTATTGCTGGACCCATTCACTGAGTATTGGTGATACCATCTTGGCACAACCTGAGGAACCGAAGTAGGGAACCCCTACAATAGAGACCAGTGGGTATGGGTATGTGAGTGTTTAATGGGATACCTACTTAATGCTGTTATGTTCCTTTCCATAGTGTCCTAGGGGATATATATTCAATTAAAAATTATATATCAGAGCAAGACCTATAGGAATCAAACTTTTAAAAATAACCATATATGAAAAAGGGAGCAATTACATTCCATAGATTTCAGAGCAATGGTACCCCCATCATTTCCTCTGTCAGACTCATTCCTGTTAAATTCTACAGACCTTTTCAGTTCAGACACATAGCATTATGAGGAGTGATTTAAAAAACAAAGCAACAGCTGTTCAGTGGAAGTTTCCAAAAGGTTTAGAGGTGCATTTGACGTACTTCCAAATGAGGTAGAAACCTTATACAGAGGCTCAATTTCTGCACCTGTCCCCCCCCCCCCGCTCTATTCCTGCTAGTCCTACACTTTATAGAAGGACGTCAGCAGCACAACCATATTCCAATTTGCAGGGACAGAGGGGAAGAATTTTCTTTAAGAAGATACTCTCCCTGAGTGCTTTCTGTGCTTCTCACCTTGTGCTGAAAAGCTTCTTTGCGACGTGTTGTTGTAAAAGAGCTACCTTTCACCCCAGTGTGCAAGCTATTTTTGTTTGCTAGCTTAATGCTGGTGTCGGCACTTTGAAATGCAGCATCTAGTTAGCTGAGGCTGGAGAAGCTGCTTTCTGCCAGACTTCTCCAACCAGTATGGTCCCTCATTTCCCTAATATGTGAATTAAAACAAAGAGATCCTTCAGTGTTCTTCACCATCACTAGTTTATTTGTATGCCACCTTTCTATAATACAAACACGCTGAGAGCAACTGACAGCACTATCAGAAGTATTGACATAATTAGACCTACGTATTAAATTGTTAGCAAAGCATTTGGACTAACACAGATTGAAGGAAGTATTCTAAAGCCATTTCTTCTATTACGGTTTTGCTGCTCCCCTATACATAGGATGAACAGGGAAAGTGTCTACTAACCATAGGGGCTCTCTATTTGAATTAGATCACTGATTTCCCTGGATCCCAACCATGCTGGGTATTCACACAGGCAGCAGAGGCTCTCCTGTTCAGATTTGTCACTGCCGTGTGCAGGAGAGTGATGAAATGAGAAACAGACAGGAACAGGACCACAATACTCCCATCCACCCATGATAAGTGTATGCGCTTTTCTAACAATTGAATAGGACTTCAAAATCCAGCAAAATCTTTCATCTCCGGATAATTAAGTAAAAATTACAAATCAATTACAAGTCAAGGTTAGCAACAGTGATTGCACCAATAGTCAACCTCTGTCTCCGGGGATGGGAGAGGTCGTTTTCCATTTCTTTTTCATCAGCAATGCCTTGAAAGGGCTTTTTTTTTTTTAAAGGTGCTGTGTCAGTTGGAAACAATTAAAAAGAAATGGGAAACCTCCACTCCCTTCCCCTGTGCAGGTGAGTGGTCAGGAAGCTTCCCATTTCTCAAGATTATTAAGTACCTTAGGAAAAGGAGAGAGAAAGAGACAGGAGAGGCTGTTTTTATTTTGGTTTTGTTGTTTTCCCTTTAAAGGGAAAGAAGATCAGTCTAGATCATGCTAAACAGGGGTGTTTGAGCTGCAGTGTGGTCGATCCTTGCATGTGGATTCAAGGATCACCCCAAATTACATACCTCACCTCAAAGTAACTTTATAGTAACTGGGATAACTGGGCCCCTTCTAGTTGCAGCCTAAGATTTAATGGAGAGCCAATGTGGTGTAATAGATAGAGTATCAGATTAGGACTCATACCCACTCGATGTTGAAAACTCTCTCTGTGTGTGTCTGTAGGTGAATAGTAAGCCACTCCTTGATAAAAGTGCTTGTGACATCTCAAAGACTAATTTTATTTGTCCTAAGCTTTTATAGACTGCAACCCACTTCTTTAGCTGCATGTGGGCTGTAGCCCACAAAAGCTTGTTCCAAATCTTGTTCCATATTCATCTTTATGAGCCACAAGACACTTTGTTGCTTTGTTGCAACAGGCTAACATGACCATCTCTCTAAAAATAAGATTAAACAATCTGCTAATAGATTATACTAAAGGATAACAACAGAGGGATATCCCACAAAGAAAGAAATCCAAGCAGCAGCAAAAAGCAGTGTGTTTTATTCACGGATATTTATTGCTCCAGCAAGACGTTGTAAAGAACTCTCCTCTGTCATGATCACTAGGCACTGCCACCACCACCACCAGAGAGCACAGAATAACCTCTTATGTTTCTGAATGTTGTCATGCAATTCTCCAATAAAACAAAATGTCCCATATTTACTGTATATTTTAAGAGAATGAACACACAAAGATGTGGATTCTTTAAGAGAAAGGAGGTATATAAATATTTTAAATAAATAAATCCAAAAATGTGTTATAATCTGTAAAACATTTGCAAAAAAATATGTATATGAAATAAAATATGTATATTAAGAGAAATGTGGATGAAAATGCATCTCTCTTTTTTGCATTTTTTTCCCCTATCAAGAATCACAACTGCATGTGGAATGAGATAAACTTGGAAAAATGAGAAACGGAGAGTAGTCAAAACTGACAAATTCATCTATGCCTAGTGGAGTCTCATGATAACTGCTGACAGATCAGATCTGTGAAGACTGCTGTCACAGCAACTATTAAAGGAAATATTAATTTGATATATGCAATTATGAGAACTCAGCTGCTTGCCGTGCACGATTTTGCCTGAACAGATGCCAAATTCTCCTTTCACTCCAGTTCAGAAATTGCCATATCCTTTGTAGAGTTGAGCAAGGGAGCTGAGGAGGGAAAGCATCCAAACAGAGGGTTCTTGTCACCCAGCTACATGGAGACTGGAGAAAGTCACCTCTCTTCTCTAGCTCCTTTCTGCTGGAGAGCTTTCCTCGCAATATATTTTAAACAAGACTGCCTTTTGTGTGGTGGGAATGAATAGACTGAAGAAGGGTCAAAGGGACAGGCATGCAAAGGCTGAAACTGCCGTTACACAGCACTGTTGTGTACTGGAAACAAAATCCCCATCCATGATTCATATAGATCCAAAGGTCTCTTCTTTTCCCTCTGACCCTGGATCTATGAGGTGGGGTCATCCATAATGGGATCTTTGCTGGGGGGAGAACTAACACAAATCTCATTTGTCCATCCTAATTTGATCATTGTTGTTGTTGTTGTTGTTTTGCTTGTTTGTTTCCCCCCCCCAAACATTTTAAACCCCTCGTTCCCCAACAAAAGTCTCTGAAAGCTGCTCACAAACAGCAGAAATGAAACAGGCCCAGGCCTATAGACTTGTAGTGTAAAAGTTGCCACATAAAAAGAAAAGAGATCAGGAGGGATGAGGAAGAAAAAGGCATATTCAGTTGGCTCTGTTCATAGTTACAGAGTTATTATGTAGCATCTTCCACTCACTTTGTTAGAGAGTATTTCAGCAGGTTATAGAGATAGATTTAAACACACTGGAGGGTGCTGTTTTCCTCTGCTTGGTACTCATAATAGTGCCGTGCTAGCTGATGGGAGGCAGATTAATTTTTAGGACTCTGAATTAGGCCTCCTCTCATTCCCCTTCCTGTTTTTAATTTTTTTTTTTGATATTGTTGCTGCAGCGGCAAGTTTTCATTTTTTTGTTTTTGAGTTCTCTTCAGATACAGCTTCTCTTCTTATAACTCAGGTTCAGCGCCTTGCATCTGGTCTCGTCTTGCAAGTCACAGCTCCCAGATTCATGACTGGCCACCGGCTGAATTTGTGACAGAGCTGTTCTGTTCCTTTGTCTCCAACACATAAACACTCTGTCTCTAAGGTTGTCCATTTAGCTACTGCTAGAGTTGGCTTCCTCTCTGAACCTTTTCCAAGGTTGCTGCGTAGAGCTGTTCTTAGGAGAAACCAAGGGCTTTCTAAACAATCTTCAATCAGTAATCTACAGCTGAGGTTGATGCTGCCTATATGTTTGAGCTGTCAAGCGAGCTTGACATGAGTGGGGCTCTTGGCATTGGTGTACAATTCACTTAGAGCAATCTCTCTCTCTCTCTCTCTCTCTTTAAAGCACAGCAATGTTTTGTACTACTGGGAACATGTGAATCTTTTCTTAGATGGCACATTTGCTGATATTGCAACTGTTCAATCCAATCTGATTCTCACTGAATCTCAGCATTGGATTCTCTCTCTCTCTGTCATATCATCTGCAGGCTGTCTTTCTCCCAGTGAAGGGGCCTATGGTGTTTCACATTAAAATAGGTAAAACTAAAAACACAGTAAATTATTGATTTAAAAAGCAATTAAACTACACTTCTAAAGGAGCCTTGTGGCGCAGTGGTTAAAACTGCAGTACTCCAGCCAAAACTGCTCACGACCTGAGTTCAATCCCAGGTAGCTGGCTCAAGGTTCACTCAGCCTTCCATCATTCGGTAAATTGAACACCCAGCTTGCTGGGAGGTGGGGGGGGGGCAATGTGTAGCCTGCATGATTTAATTGCAAACTGAACAGACAGTGCTTTAAGCACCTATGAGGCAGTATATAAGCAGCATGCTTTTTTCTAGTTAAAATCTATTAAGCAATTTAAAAACATTTAAAACTATAAAAACAAACTTTAAAAAGTAGATCAGTATTCAGAAACTCAGTTATAGTTATACTGCTGCTGCTGCTGCTGCTGCTGCTGCTACTACTACTACTTCTACTACTTCTACTACTACTACTACTACTACTAGTAGTAGTAGTAGTGTGCCATCAAGTCAATTCTGATTTTGCAACTCTTTTCAGAGTGTTATAGATAGAGAGTATTCAGAAGTGGTTTACAATTTCCTTCCCCTGGGACTGTGCAGGACCACATAGATTGACTCTTCTGAGATAAACGGATAGGAATCGAACTCCCAACCACTGGTTCCACCACCAGATACCTAAAGTACTGACATATCCAGACAGCTAGTTATAGTTATTAAAAGTCTGCCTCAAGAGGTAGGTCTTCAACTGTCAGCAGAAAGATAAATGGGAGGGGAGTAACCTAACCTGCTAAGGGAGAGTATTCCATGAACTGGGAGCAGCCACAGAGTAGTATTGGCTAGTGAAGTGATGCTGCTGTCCTCATAATAGGAAGAATCTTAACAGCTGAAAGACTAACAGCAAAACATTACAAAGGGGATCACTCCCTGGTGATTGTGGGCCAATAATTCTCTCCTGCCTTGCCCTATATCACAGGACCCTTGTGAAGTTGGAGTGAAGTGGAGGAGATCCACATATGCTGCCTTGAGATCACAGAAGAACAGGGGGAATATACATGTAGCTAGAAAATAAAAGTAAAATAATTAAAAATGCAAATACTAGAAGACATTACAAGTCTTTACAAATATTATTGATTGCTGTTAATTTGGAGAGTCTTAACTCCCAAGTTTTCATTGAGACCCTTGAGTCCTTTTAGCTGAATGAAATGGGCATCTCATTGCTCCAGCTTGGTTACCAGAATTAAATGCATTGAATAGTATCCTAATGAATCAATACCCCCCAGCTATTGATTTACAGAAGTGTACAGCTCATATATTAGAGGAGAAAGGTCTAAATGATATACTGAGCTACAGGTCTGCTAGTTTTCACTCAGTTCTCACATAGGATTAGCAAGACCAGTTGCTGTGGCTCGGCTACAGCATTAAATTGTGGAGATCAGATTAGACAGAATCTACCCAGGGCAAAAATGCTACTTTCATTAAGCTAGTTGAGTTTAAGAACAGAGAATAATGACTTTTAGCCAAGGAAACAGAGAAAGAGCAAATGTTTGTGCTGAAACTTTGTACTTATCCTTCTAGCCAGGGACATAGGGTTGATCAGAGACATTCCCTCCAGGTAAATTGCAGCAGATAAGCAAGGGTCTCTACAACTTGCAGTTGCTTAACAACAGCAAATTCCAGACAGAGTCTGGAAAAGTTGTTGTTTTGACTTATATACCTCCCCATAGTGCTAGAGCATTCTCTGGGCAGTTTGCAATGTAATTAGGCATGGAATACTTTGCCTCCCAGTGAGCTGGGTACTCATTTTATTAACCTTAGAAGGATGGAAGGCAGAGTCAACCTTGAGCCAGCTACCTGAATCCATTGGGATTGAACTCATGTCATGAACAGACACTTGACTGCAGTACTGCAGTTTAACCACTGCATCACGGGTCTCACTTGTTTGGACTCCCTCTCCCAGAAACCAGTGTCCATATTAGCTGGAAGACTCTTTGAATCAAATTATCCAAAACTACCTTTTCTCTGTGTTTCAATCTAAATTAAATGGTTGGAACTCCTGTAACATCAATTTGGCTTTGTACTAGTCCACACAGCTCACCCCAGTGTATGGCTCACAGACTGAACATCTCTGTGGTAGCAGTATTAGTAATAGTTGTTGTTTTAAATCAGTTTCAACAGGCTACTGTTCTTTGTAAACTGCCCCTTGGTTATGGACAGAGTAGTTTCTTAGAAGCAGAAATGCAGTAAGATAAAAGTCCATCAGAAAAACTATAGTGGTTTAGCCCATTCAATTTTTGACAGAGTTTACAAGTAGTTCCCCCTCTCCCTTGGACTACAACTCCCAAAATTCTCCAGGCAGGGGACTCTTGGGATCTGTAGTCTCCAAAAAGTAATATTTCTCTTTTCTGGGACTAGCTCTACTGTCCTGCCAGTGAACTCTGTTGGGTACCAAAGAGGCAACTCTGCGTAGGCAGCTGAAACTTGCAATTCAGCTTACGCTGCTTCTTCAGAGGTGGGGATCATTCCCACACAGGTCTTGCAAAAAAGCTGCTATTGTGTAAGGTCAGGGACTCTGAAAGAAGGGTGAATATGCTTTGCTGACTCCACACATAATCTCATTTCCCACTTTCATTTCCTTCCTTTGCTTGGGAGGAGGGTGGGAAGGGGAGGATAGTATCCTAGAAGGGCATTGTCTTGTTAACAGCTGGCTCCCTACCTTTTGATGCCCAAAATGGGAAAACACCTCCCTCCCAATGCACTAATGAAAGTGGGAAACAACAAGAAATGGGCAATGCAGTATTAACCATCTGTTTGGCAGCTCTTTGCAGGAACACCCTTTAATATGCCCAGGTTCAGACCTGAACAAACCCAGTTTATACTGGGATAGATTGAACAATCAGACCTCCATTTAATAAGTTATGAATGAATGTCATAGGTGTGTATGCATTGACCCTCTTCTGTGGCAGGTACAAACCAACCTGCAGTGCTTCAGTTTTGTCTGAAATGGACACTGTGGTTACTGGTTTTGGACAAGCTGCATTTCTAGCATTCTGAAGATCTTGAGGCAAGCCTCCATGGATAGAGGCAGTTCTGCTTGGCTGACAGACCCTTTGCAATGGTAGGTGGGTGAGAATGAGTTGAGGTAGCATGTTCCCCCTTTGCCCCCTACTTGCCGGTATTGTGTCAGAGTTGACAAGCGGTACTTTTTGGGGTTACAACCAACATAATACCCCAGCCAGCATTGACAGTGACTATGATGGTTGAGGGACGTGGTGGCACTGCGGGTTAAACCGCAGAAGCCTCTGTGCTGCAAGGTTGGAAGACCAGCAGTCGTAAGATTGAATCCACGCGACGGAGTGAACTCCCGTCGCTTGTCCCAGCTCCTGCCAACCTAGCAGTTCAAAAGCATGTAAAAATGCAAGTAGATAAATAGGTACCACCTCGGTGGAAAGGTAACAGCGTTCCGTGTCTAGTCGTGCTGGCCACGTGACCACGGAAACTGTCTATGGACAAACGCTGGCTTTACGGCTTGGAAACGGGGATGAGCACCGCCCCCTAGAGTCAGACACGACTGGACTAAATGTCAAGGGGAACCTTTACCTTTACCAATGATGGTTGAGGGATTCTGGGATTTTCTGGGAAGACTCCTGTTTCCTGGTGGTCATGCTAGGTAGGAAAGTCTGGGAGGTGTAAGATTTCCAAATTCTTTACGCCTTATGTGTGAGGACAATGACTGCATTTGTTCAAGATGACACAAGTAAAAGACAACTGTCAATAGCTTAACTTTTTCATTGCTGTTGCTAGTCTTTAAGACTGCAAAAAATAACAGAATAATGTATCAGCATGTTACTTCAACATCCCTCCCCAAAGCACTGCAAAGAAAATCATTGTGCTGTAGGAGTTTTATGGCACAGTCGTTAGCTCAGTATTACTACGAGTGAGAAAGATCTTGGAATTGTTGTAGATCAAAAGCCGAATATGAGCCAACAGTGTGATGTGGCTGCAAAAGAAGCTAATGCTATTTTACGATGCATTAACAGTATAGTCTCCAAATCCTTTTTTTTAATTTTATTTTTTAAAATTTCCAAAACAAATACAAGAATACAAAATACTTACTAATACAATCTAAAACACAGTGCACCCCCATACCCATGGGACCCTTTGGAGCAATGCTTTTATTACGAACCTCCTTTCCAAAATTGTATTGATTGTTGCTTAGAGGCTTTCCCCTTTCCTTTCACTAATGCAAATTCAATAAATCTACCCCAAATAGCATAAATAATATTTAACCTTATTTCCCCTCTTTTCATTTTAAGTTCAGTAGTCAATTTATCATTTAACGCAATGTCATTATACCAATCTTATAATTTAATATCATTTTTATCTTTCCAGAATCTAGCTATTAATATTCTAGCACTTGTCATAAAATTAGAAATCAATTCCTTTGAGCAATAATCAAGTTCTATCTTATCAAAAATTGACAGCAAAGCAATTTTAGAATTAAGTTCGATATCTTTTCCAAATATATCACATATTTCCTTAAAAATCAATTTCCAAAATTTCTGAATCAATTTACATTCCCACCACATATGATAATACGTGCCAATTTCTTCATCACATTTCCAACAGGTCTTAGAATAGTCTGAAATTATTATGTTCAATTTCACTGGAGTCATGTACCACCTTAATTTTAATTTTTTTCCCCTTTATTCTTACCGACATTAATCTTAAAACTCTCATCTTCCAAATTTTTGTCCAATCCTCTGTTTTAATTTCTGTCTTTAAATCATGTTCCCAAATTGATTTCAAACCTTCTATTTCAGTCTCTTTTTCCTCTTGTTCCAAAATTAGATTATAAATTCTACTTACTACTCCCTTCCTCAAAGCATCTTTCTGCATGTCTTCATGTGATGATAGAAATTGTTCATACTTAGTACATTCTCTACATTTGCCATTAGTCTTCAACCATTCATTTGTCCAGCTATCTAATTGGATATAATTATACCATTATAGTTTATTAGTTTGAAGTTTAACTATAATCTGATCCTTCAATCTCATTTTAATCATCCAATCCTGCAATCTGGCAACTTTTTAATCCTTAAACAAATCAGCTAAACCCTTCAAGTTTGCTGGGAATTTTTCTATTTCGGTCACTAATTTTAGTGGTGAAGTAAAGGGACGTATACCTGGTTTTTCCAGTAGTGATGTATGGAAGTGAGAGCTGGACCATAAAGAAGGCTGACCGCCGAAGAATTGATGCTTTTGAATTGTGGTGCTGGAGGAGACTCTTGAGAGTCCCCTGGACTGCAAGGAGAACAAACCTATCCATTTTGAAGGAAATCAACCCTGAGTGTTCACTGGAAGGACAGATCCTGAAGCTGAGGCTCCAATACTTTGGCCATCTCATGAGAAGAGAAGACTCCCTGGAAAAGACCCTGATGTTGGGAAAGTGTGAAGGCAAGAGGAGAAGGGGACGACAGAGGATGAGATGGTTGGACAGTGTCATCGAAGGAACCAACATGAATTTGACCCAACTTCGGGAGGCAGTGGAAGACAGGAGGGCCTGGCGTGCTCTGGCCCATGGGGTCACGAAGAGTCGGACACGACTTAACGACTAAACACACACAAAGGGACGTAACTTCTTTTTATATCTGTTCCAGACATTTAACATGTTTCTTAAAAAAGGGTTGTTCACCTGATTTATTGTATTTCTTTTTACTACATTAAACAAATATTTTTCAATATTCCCATTTATTTCTGAGGATTCCATATCCCACCAAATTAACCTTCCTTTGTTATATATAATATCTCCAATAAATCTTAGTTGATTCGCTATATAATAATTTTTTATATTAGGAATACCTAAACCTCCATTTTTTTGAGCCTTATACCAATATCTTTTATTTATTCTTGATTTTTTACCTTGATTACAAAATCCATTAATTAATCCCTGCCAATACTTAAAATCTTCTTCTAATTGTATTGGGAGCATCCTGAATAAAAAAGTAGTTTTTGGTAATATTTTCATTTTGATCATAGCGATTCTCCCAAACCACGATAGTTTCAATTTAGAATACTCCTGCAATTTATCTTTAATATCACTTTTTAATTTGTTAAAATTTTGCTCCTTTAATTTTTGAGTCACTTTAACTATATTTATACCTAAATATTTAATATAATTACACATTTTAAAACCATATTTATTTACAAATGTTTCTTGTTCATATTTATTGTAATTAAACATCATTATTTGTGTTTTTTGCCAGTTAATAGTTAATCCTGCTATTTCTCCAAATTTTTCTAAATTATTTTTAATTTTATCCATACTTTCTAATGGGTTTTTAATGGTTAATAATAAATCATCAGCAAATAAATTAATCTTACTTGTATCATTTTTACCTAATCCTTTAATTAATTCATCATTTCTTATTGCATTAGCTAACAGTTCTATAATCATACAAAACAATATTGGTGAAAGTGGACAGCCTTGTCTTGTACCTCAGCCTAGAAAAATCCGCTCTGTTAAACCATCATTAACTATTACTTCTGAACTATTATCTGAATATAATTGATCTATAACCCCTATAAATCTTCTACCAAATCCCCAACCTTTTATAAGCAGCTTTAATGTTGGCCATTCCACACAGTCAAAGGCCTTAAATATGTCTAGTGATAAAACAGTTGCCTTTGTTTTTTCCTTTTCTACCTCATATATAATGTTCAAAACTCGTCTAGTTAAATTATCCATTTGTCTTCCCTTTATAAAGCCACATTGATCCTCTTTAATATAATTTGCTATAAATCTATTTAATCTATTTGCTAATATAGCAGTAAAAATCTTAGCATCTTGATTTATTAGAGATATAGGTCTATAAGATCCCGGATCTGTTAGATCCTTGTTGGGTTTTGGAATAAGAATCGTTAATGAGTGTTTCCAAGAAGGTGGCATTGTCTCTCCTTCCAATATTTTATTATAAAACATTTTTAGCTTAGGTATCAAAATGGAACGAAGATGTTTATAATATTCTGGACCCAATCCATCAGGGCCTGGTGTTTTACCATTTCTCAGTTTATTAATGACTTCAGCAATTTCTTCTTCTTTAATTTCTTCTTCTAATATTCTTTTATCACATTCCAATAATTTAGTTTTTAAATTCTCATTTTTATAATTTTCTATATCCTCTTTCAGTACATTGTTTCCTTTATATAATTTCTGATGAAATTCTTGAAAAATCTTCAATTTATCTTTCATTATATTACACCTCTTGCCTGTTCTATCTTTAATTACCCCAATTGTGTTTTTTAATCTTCTATTTTTGCACATTCTAGCTAATAATTTTGAGTTTTTATTGCTAAATTCAAAAAAATTCCTCTTTATATACATCAAATCCCTCTGAACTTTCTCTATCTCTAGGTTTTCTAGTTCCTTTCTCTTTGCCTGAATTTCTGCCAATATCCTTCTATCTCTTTCTAAAAAAAACTTGCTTTCCAAATTTCTCAATTCTTCTTCGTTTTTTCACGTTTATCTCCTTAATTTTTTTCAGTTTACAGGATTCCCTTATTGTTATTCCTCTTGAAACAACTTTCATCGTGTCCCACAACAGGCCTAATTTCGTACCTCCTGCTTCATTTATTGTCCATAATTCTAACCATTCTTCTTTATCTTTTCTATTACCTCTGGGTACTGGAAAATGTTAATATCCATTCTCCATCTTTGAGAGTCTTTATAATCTTTATAGTCTCCAAATCCTGCGAGGTACTCATTCCCTTCTATTCAGCACTGATTAGGCCTCATCTAGAGTACTGTATCCAGTTCTGGACACCACACTTTAAGAAGGATGCCAACAAACTGGAGTAAGTTCAGAGGACGGCAACAGGGATGATCAGGGGACTGGAAACCAAGCCCTATGAGGAAAGAGTGAAAAAACTGGACGTGTTGAGAAAAGAAGACTGCTTGGGGATATGATAGCACTTTTCAAATACTTGAAAGATAGTCATACAGAGGAGGGGCAGGATCTGATCACAATCATCCTATAGTGCTGGACACGCAACAATAGGCTCAAGCTATAGGAAGCCAAATTTAGGTTGAATATCAGGAAAAACTTCCCAACTATTAGAACAGTACAACAATGGAACCAATAACCTCTGCAGGTGGTGAGTGCTACAATGCTGGAGACATTCAAGAGAAAATGTGACAACCATATATCAAATCTGCTTTGATTTGGATTCCTGCATTGAGCAGGGGGTTGGACTTGATGGCCTTATAGATCCCTTCCAACTAAATTATTCTCAATTATTCTATGATTCTAACCAAACATCTCCACACTCACTCCCTCTCCCACCTCAATAGGTGCTTTCCTTCTATAGAAGACTCGAGGAAGGTTGAGAAATTAAGCCAATTGGTTGGGGGGGGGGAGTCATAAAAAAGCCCACTTCTGAAACTTTGGGAGCAGTCTGCTTCATTTTGGGATTGGAGTACTAGATGACTCTTGGGGTAGTTTCCATTTCTAGAACACAATGATTCTAACTTTGGTGTGGTGTGTGGGTTTTGTCTGAAGCAGACACCCTTGCTACAAGGCTGTATGGAGCTGTAGAGGCAGGTTGTATGTAGAGATGGGGTTATTCGTTTTCGTATACGAATACCCCCGCACAGGTGGAGATAACAAGGGTTCAGCCCCATGGGGCCAGATGGTGCACTCACTGATCTGCTAATGTTGCGGGGTCCGCGCTCCCGTCCTATCACTCCAGAGATCACGATCGGTGAGCTGCTCTTTGACCTGGCAGAGAGGCTTGTCATCCCGCCTCCTGCCAGGAGTGACTACCCAACCGCGATCTCCAGAGCGATGGAACAGGAGCACGGACCCCGTGGCATTAACGGATCGGTGAGTGGACCGTCCGGATCCATGTGGCCGGACCCTCATTATCTCCACCTGTGTGGGGGTATTCGTATACGTATACAAATACCCCCATCTCTGGTTGTATGATATCCAGGTTTGAGAATTATGGGAGGATCACCGTTCTAAAAGTGAACCTAAAAAGATGCCATGAACATGGAACATGATATAACTCAACATGAAATTAAGAAACAACCAGTGTGACATAGTACTTAGAGTTCAGGCCTATGAATTGCAAGATCCTGTTCAGGTACACATTAGGAAGAATTCTGATGATAACTTACACATGTATAAATTAAATTGCACAACTCACTGTGGCAAATTAGCAGTAACTAATGAAACCTATGCCCAGCTGCATAACAGGCATGTGCCCAGACTGGTGCCTTCTTAGTTAGTGGCAAATCATCATAGTGAGTTATGCAATTTAACTTAAGCAGGCATAAATCACCAGCATGGTTCTTGTCACTGTGTCATAAAACTCACTGGGTGACCTGGGCTAGACACTGTCTCACCCTGGGTTGTTATGATGATAAACCCTAAGAAGAGGACAGCCATATATGCCACTATGGGTTTTTAGCAGAAGCACAGCAAGTTTTTAAATGTCATGATTGCATAGTGTCAAGAAGTTCTGGCATTGTAAATGTTAAGGAGAGGTGGAATAAAAATGTAATGAATATGAGAATTTCCATGTACAGATATAAAAAGGTTGACAGCATGCCTGCTTACTCCCACTCCAAATAAAATAAAATGAAATGTCTTTTTAGTTTGTAAGCTCTTACTTGGCAGCATGATTTGCCTGGTTGATTTTGATAACCAGATAGATACCTGGTTATCAAAATAACTGGGTTAATTGAGCCCTATAGGTCGGTCAGCTTCCATATGAGTTGTGTGAATGGCTCTGAAGGTAGACACTTTAATTCCAAGACTGGTGGTGAGGTTAGAGGTGGGTCATGCTTTTTCTACAGTGATTTTGGCTGGAGCAGTTTTACTGTCTCTCTGACTTTCAGGAGAGAGGTATCCTTCTCTCTTGCTGCCTCTGCTTCATGACATCTCATCACCACACAATCCACAGTAATAACTGCCAGTATGAAAGAAGCCTTTTGTCCACCATTTGATAAAAGGCAGATTCTTTGTGCTGGCTGAAACTCAGTCTTGGGTGAGGGTTTCTTTCAAGTGATCAGGACATGGTGTAGCTGAGCATAGCTTCTCCCAACTGGGTGCTTCCAGATGTGCAGGGAGTTCTGGGAGTTGTAGTCCAACACATTTGGAGGGCACCTGGCTAAAGAAACTTTCTGGTGGGTCCATATATCTCTGAAGTGCCTCTATCCCTTTAAAGGGGGGACCAAGACATTTTTGTGTGTGTGTTTAGAAGCTTGGCACTCCGCTCTAGCTGGATACAGGAATGTGCAGCCTGGTGAAGATCAGCCAAGGTTCTCCTGCTCTGCTTCAAATAAAACCACTAAAAGAGTAAAAACATCAATTACCAGCCTTGCAATTAACAATCAGATGGGTATGTCTGAAAGGAGGATGTGTTTGACATGCCAAATTACCAGCTCAGGTCACAGCAAAGATAACTGGGTTGGGAGACAGGAAAACATGAATCGGAAGGGAGAAGGGAGGAACAGGGACTGGAAGATGGGTTTTTTAACAAAAAGGTTAGGGTTTAAAGTTGATCAAGAGCAATTCAAGTTTATATCCAGAACACATGAACCAATAATAAACAATGCTTCTAAGCATGCATAGGATGCATCAGCAACACACCTCCTCTGACAAGCAATGCAGCTCATGTTAAACATCATTGCTCTCGGCTCAGAGCAAACTTCTTACATGGGGTTTTTAACCCTCCTGTTTGGCTTAAAATGTCAGAGGCTTGCTGGCCTCCACTTTCTTTTGATTCCCTTTGCTTAAGGTCTTTGCACATCTGGTTGCCTGCTTTCTATTAATAGCCAAATCTGAGATGGATTAATGGTACTTTCTGGACAACTACTGTCAGGGACTGAAGAATTCTGGAAACTGTAGTTCAAAAAAAGGTAGTTTCTCTGATCCAGGCAAGGTGGTGATGACAATTCATTATACATATGGATAATTAATATGCATGATATATTCATTCCCTGGGTTCTAATGTCACTACTTTCAAATGCTCTGGAAACCTTAACTCACTTTAATATGTTCTGGATCCTGGCCGTGAATCCTGTGAACAGCACTGATTCCCATTGGCCCTGAGATCTCAAGTCACCTTCCACAAAGGATTGCTTCCAAACTACTGTTTGGACTACAATTCCCAGAATCCCTTAGCATGACCACTGGTGACTGGAGGAATTCTGGAAGATGCAGTCAAAAAAGTAACATTTCCAAGCTCTACTCTAGATGCATCATAAGTGTGAATGAAGAGCCAGGATTGTATCTCCTGCTCCTGCCCTGATGTTCTGTACCTGGGTGTTCATGCATTCAGAGTGACATCTGAGAAGGGCCACATATGTACCTATATTTATTTGGCTGTAAACTCTTCATGTAACCAGGAGACAAATTCAAAGACAGGAAAGTCTACATTTGCAAGTGCATAGGCTCTCCTGTACAGCCAGCTACAGCATCTGAGGAGGTAAAGCTCCCAGAAAGACTCTCCTGGCAGGCAACCCCGCCAGTTGCTCCAAGCTAGTTCTGTGATAGTGTCTGTCTTATTCTATCTCAAAGATTTCTCATCCCCACATGAATCTGAATCTGTAAACTACACAGTTGCATCAGTTTGCACCACTTGAACTGTCTTGGCCCCATCTGGTGAAATCCTGAGATTTGTAGTTTGGTAAGGTATATTGAATTATCTCCTGCAGTTCAGGGAAGCACTAGAACTCTCTAGCAGAGGATTGTGAGTGCCTCATCAAACTACAAATTGCAGGATCCCTTAGGATGTATCCTTGACAATTAAAGCAGTATCAGACTACTATAACGGTGTAGTGCAGATACACAACTTGTGAAGAGTCTTCGGCCAGCCAGCACCTTCTGCACTGTCCATGGTGCTGGAAGTGCTCTTTCACCAATTACCAGCTTCACCTGATGCCCTCTTGCCAGAACCATAATTGTATATTGCAGTGCCATTCAATTGTGGAAAGTAAACATATTGATCCTACAGATTACTCTTACCCAAAGTTGATCCTAAGTGTATTATCTACACATAACTTTAGGAACAAGGTTAAACTGCATTCACTTGTGCTTAAATTCAAAGCCACTATCTGCATATATAAACTGCATGATTCTAGTCTGTAAGTTAGATGGTGGTGCAGTGTTACAGTGTCAAATTAAAATCAAGAAGATCAGGATTCAAATAGTTAGTGGCTAATTTGGAGTCTGCCACTACAGAGGGGTCCATCCAAAGTCCCTCTCCTGTTCAAAGAGTGACCCATCCCAGAGGCACCTGGCTTCCAGGTTTTTGAGAAACTAGAAAACCTTGGGCGTGGGTTAGCATAGATACCAACACACACAGGCAGAGCATGCTGACTGGTACTGGAGCCCATTCCTCATGAGGGCTCCTGGGCACATTCTTTTCTAATGTGCCAAACATGAGGACATGGTTGCCAGGCAGGGGCTACCTCATTTAACAGATGAATTTAAAGGAGATCAGAATCTCATTTTCTTTCTTTCTTTCTTTCTTTCTTTCTTTCTTTCTTTCTTTCTTTCTTTCTTTCTTTCTTTCTTTCTTCACAAGCCAGTGATTTCTGGGAATAAAAAGGAGTCATGGGGTGGGAAGAACCTAAGCTCTTTCGGAAGAAAGGTGAGATAAAAAAAGTAATAAAACAAATATTCAAGAGAAAACAGAATCTCACCTCTTCTGTTTGTTTGTGTCTGCATATTATTGTTATCGTTTTAATTTTCCATTGTTTTTCTTACTGAAACCTGAAGTAAATGTGAGGGGGTGAGGAGGAATAAAATATTAAAATACATTCAAATTATACAGGGCTGAAGCAAATTGCCATATACAATGGGTTTCCATCCCAGCTTTCTAAATAATTACTCTCAGGTCCATAATATTTTGCTGCCGGAGGCAAATATCCCTCAGTTCCATTAACAGAAGGACAGTAGCAGTTGAAACTTAACACCTCCAATGCGATATGGCTTTGAGAAAAGAAGATTGAAGGGAGATATGATAGCACTTTTCACATCCTTGAAAGAGAGGATGTACAGAGGAGGAGCAGGGTCTGTTCTTGATCATCACAGACTGTAGGACATGTAATAATGGGCTCAAGCCAGATTTAGGATGAATATCAGGAAAAAACTGCTCTTACTGTTAGAGCAGTACGACAATGGTACCAATTTCCTTGGGAGATGGTGAGTGCTCCAGCGCTGGAGGCATTCAAAAGAAAATTGGACAACCATCTCTCATATCTGCTTTGATTTGTATTCCTGCATTGAGCAGGGAGTTGGACTAGATGGCCTTACAGGGCCCCTTCTAACTTAACTATTCTAAATTATTCTATGATTCTACATTTCTAGCCTCCATTTCCCCCAGCAAAAAGAGGTGCAGAACAGGCCATATGTTGAAACACACCTGTCTTCTAGCAGGAAAATGGTCACAGGACTGAGGAAAATGGCTCCCACTGCTGTCTGTCAGGATCTGCAACCTGAGGCAGCTGCTTCAGCCTGCCTAGCAGTAATACCTGTCCTAACATTCATGATCCAAGATGGCGTTCTGATAGTTGGACGGGAGCGTTTCCCCGCCACTTTGGTCTGTTTTTTTCTTTTCTTTTGGTTTCTTTTGGCTACTTTGTTTTCATTACTCCTTTGAACTGCTCTCCCTCATCTGGTAAGCGTCCTAGTGGTTGCTGAGCTGTTTCAGAGGCTGTTTTGGAGGACGGGAAGGAGAGGTTGCTTAGCGGGACTAATGCTGTGAGGCGGAGCCCGGAGCTGTGAGGCTTGTTTGGAGCCCGGTGTTGTGAGGCTCGGAAGAACCCAGCGCTGCGAGGCTTGGAAGAACCTGACTCCACAAGGCTTGGTGAACCCGGTACTGGGGGGGTTGAGAGATGTAGCCCAACGCTGTGTGGTTTGGAAAAACTCACCCCGCGAAGCTTGGTGAGCCCGGCGCTGAAAGACTGAGAAGCACCGAGAGGCTTGGTGGAGTCTTGGAGTTGGGAGGCTCGGTGGAGCCCGGTGTTGTGGGGCTCTGCTAGCTGTTCTGTTGGTGGTTCCAGATGGCGTTGGCAATGTGGAGGCAGAGTGAGCTGAGGCGGCGGCGCTGTTGTTACTCATTCAATAAGTCTCCGGAATGTTTGCTCTGAGAGTCCTGTGATTCCATCATCGGCAATAGCCATAGAAACCACTCTCCCTCGCCTCATCACTTGGTATGCTCAGTGAGGGTTTTTCATCTGACCTCCCGCCATGGAGAATGGCAACAGCAGCGCCTTTTTTCTATCAACTCTCCTGCTAGCTTTATTCCACCTTTTTATCATCGGACCATGCTTCGCTTGCAATCACTGCTCCCATGAACTTAATTCTAACAGCCTCCTTGGAAAAGACAAGATCTACAGCCAAACTGCAACGGGACAGGACCTGGTTGTGGGGGGACATCTTGGTTTTATATTCTTTATATTTTTTATTTTATTTTTACTTTATTTTATTTCATTCTATTTCACTTTACTCTGCTTCTTTTCTCCTCACTCATCTTTCTTAAACAAATTTATACTCTTACACTTCGAGGTAGGGTGGTCGGATGGGCTTTCTTCCTTTCTTTAACTATACAAACTAGCTTACCCTACCCTAAGTTGCAATAATTATTTAAATGGTATTAATGTCTTGCTTATTTTTATTGATTCTAATTCAATGAATAATGTGTAATTTATTTTGTTTATGTTAATTCGTTACTCTTAATTATTGAGTACTTACTCTTAGCTTAATTGAGTTCTCTGCTACTGTTAGACTGTTTTGTGCTAGGAATGGAGGGGAAGGCCTGCCTACCAGCGAGGGCTTCAAGAACATACAGGTGATTACGGGTAGGGGAAGATATGGTGTTGGTACAGCTCTTAGTCGTTCCAGAAGAACGGTGAACAGATGCCTGAAAGCTGTCCATTGTTCTGGCGCTGTTACCACCTACCAGGCTCGAGGTAGCCAGCTCAGTCACCCCTCCACTCTAACTTTGGTGCTGTTGAATGCCAGGTCTGTATCCAATAAAGCCCAGCTAATACAAGATCTTATTCTGGAAAAGGATGCAGATCTGGCTTGCATAACCGAGACGTGGATGGGTAGTGAAGGAGGTGTACCCCTGTCTCTGGCCTGTCCCCCCGGTTATGCTGTCCAGCACCAGGGTAGACTGGAGGGTCGGGGTGGGGGAGTTGCCATTGTTTATAAGGACACCCTTGAGGTTGTCAGGCTCTCTGCCGTGGCGATGCCAGTCCTAGAGGCCCTCCACGTGTCGATTGGGGCCAGGGATGGTATTGGGATCTTGCTGGTATACCGTGCTCCCCGTGATCCAGCCACCTCCCTACCGGAGCTAACCGACTTCATCTCCGCAGCTCTGTTGGGATCCCCGAGACTGATTGTCTTGGGCGATTTCAACATCCATGCGGAGGCGGAGGTTACTGGTCTGGCTCTTGAGTTCTTGGAAACCATGGCTTCCTTGGACATGTCCCAAAATGTTAACGGCCCCACACACATGGGTGGCCACACTTTGGACCTGGTTTTCTCCACTGAGCAGAGAGAGTGTGGCCCGATGGTGACTGACCTTCGGTTGGTCCCCTTGTCATGGTCGGACCATCACCTGATAGAATGCAATCTCACAATGGCTCTCCCTCCCCGTGGGGAGCAGAGACCTATTTTCATGGTCCGCCCTCGCAGACTACTGGATCCTATTGGATTCCAGGATGCCATGCATGGGATTCCGATTGACCTGGCTGGCACTCCTGTCAAGGCCCTGGTGGATGGTTGGTATGCCGCCGCCGCCAGGGCTACAGACACGATTGCTCCTAAATGCCCTCTCCACTGCAGAGCCCGACTAGCACCTTGGTTTAACCAGCAGCTGAGGGCTATGAAGTGGAATAGGAGAAGGCTAGAGAGCGTTTAGAGGCGGAACCCAATGGAAATAACTTAAAAGCTGCCAAGGTCATGTCTAACCTCTATCTTGCTAAGGTAGAGGCTGCTAGGAAAGCCTACTTCGCTGTCCGGATAAGCGAAGCATCCAATCAGCAGGCGGAACATTTCCATATAGTACGCAACCTATCTGGAATTGGCCACAACGAATGGCCTCCATCTAGCATTTCTTGTGACCAATTTTCAGCATTTTTTAAATCAAAAGTGGAGGCCATCCGCTGGGATCTCGCACCCTATTTGAAAACAATGGATCGAGCTGAGACGTACAGCGCAGCGCCTTGTCCATTGAGAATTACTCAGTTTCAACCTGTGATGTCCACAGAGGTGGACAAGGTCCTTGATCGCTGCCGAGCCACCGCCTCCTCCCTTGACCCTTGCCCGGCCTGGCTAATCAAAGCTGCCAGGCCGGTGATAACTGAATGGGCCACTGAAATAATAAATGGGTCTCTTCTTGAGGGCAAGGTTCCTCTTGCCCCTAAGGAATCACTCAGTAGACCCGTTAGAAAGAAACCGAGCTTGGCGGCGGACAACATTGGGAATTATAGGCCCGTCGCCAATGTTTCTTTTCTCAGCAAGGTAGTTGAGAGAGTGGTGGCCGACCAGCTTCAGGCTCTCTTGGATGAAACCGATGCCCTGGATCCATTTCAGTCAGGCTTCAGGCTGTGCCATGGCACGGAAACGGCATTGGTCGCCCTGCTGGATGACCTACTTAGGGAGGCTGACAGGGGCAAAATGTCCTTGCTCATCCTCCTTGATATCTCAGCCACCTTTGATACCGTCGAACACGGTATCCTCCTGGGGAGGCTCTCTGAGTTGGGGATTGGTGGCCTTGCTCTCGCTTGGCTCCGGTCCTTCTTGGAGGGCCGTCCTCAGAGAGTGCAGCTTGGGGAGAATGTATCGGCCCCGTGGTCCCTCAGTTGTGGGGTTCCGCAGGGTTCGATTATCTCCCCAATGCTGTTTAACATCTGTATGAGGCCGTTGGGGGGGGGTCATCTGGGGATGTGGAGCTTCATGTCACCAATATGCTGATGACACCCAGCTCTACATCTCCTTTTTTCCATCTGCAGTGGATGCCGTTCCGTCCCTTGGGTGCTGCCTGGAGGCTGTTCTGCAATGGATGCAGTTGGACTAAGGTTGAACCTGGACAAGATGGAGGTCCTGCGGGTGGGCCCCCCAATGTCAGTGGTTTGGGGAACTCCCTCTCTTTTGGGGGGGTGACTCTCACCACAAAGAATTCGGTTCGCAGTCTGGGGGTCCATCTTGACCCGGCGCTTACCATGGAGACCCAGGTAGCATCCGTGGTTTGGTCTGCCCACTTACATCTTTGGCGGATTGCCCAGCTGCGTCCCTATCTAGACACAGGGGTGCTCACCGCGCTGGTCCATGTGCGTGTAGTCTCAAGAAAAGACTACTGTAACGCTCTCTACGTCGGGCTTCCTTTGAGACTGATGCGGAAGCTTCAGATGGTCCAGAACACAGCGGCCAGGCTATTAACAGGGGTGAAAAGATTTCACGATATTTCCCCCACTCTGGCCGCCTTACACTGGCTACCTATTCGCTTCCGCATTGATTTCAAGGTGTTAACCATTACATATAAAGCCCTTAATGGTTTAGGACCTTGATACCTGGCAGAGCGCCTTCTTCCGCCCAGTTCTACCCGTATCACCCGCTCCAGTCAGGCTGGGCGGCTGAGGGGCCTAACGCCAAGAGAGGCCTGGTGGGAAAAAACCAGAAATCGGGCCTTCTCGGCAGTGGCCCCTCGGCTTTGGAACAACTTACCTTTGGAACAACTTACCCTTGCTGAGGGCCTTCAAGACTAACTTGAAGATATGGCTATACAGGCAGGCCTTCCCTACAGCCATTACCTAGCCTATCTCCCCTTTTCTTCTTTTTCTTTTATCTCCTTCTTCTTCTTCATCTTCTCCCCCCCCCCTTTCTTTTTTCCTTTCCCATCTTGGATTAATCTGGATTTTATCTTAGTTTATTTTTTATATTATATGTAAACCGCCCAGAGTAGACCCGTTCTAGATGGGCGGTATATAAATATAATAAATAAATAAATAAAAAAAATAAACTAGTATGGGATTTTAAGGGGTGCCAGGATTTGTTTCTTTTTGTGTCAGTCCCTTTTCCTTTGGAAGAGCCAGACTATGTAGCTTTGCTCCAGAAGAAGGGAAAGGTAACCCACTCCTGTGTACTCTTTATCTAGATCGCTCTAGGGTTGTTGTAGGTCAGAATCAACTTAGCAGCACATAATTATGACGGGGTTTCCTTCCCTCTTTGGTGTTGTGTTGTTTGGACTGACAAAGAGGGGCCGCCTTGCTTTTCTAGCTCTTATGTAATCTGCTGTGAGAGCCTTTCTGCCTGAAGATACAAAACACTTTAAACAAATTGTATTAAGAAATGAATTAATGCTTGGTTGCTACTGACAGTGACTGCTATTAGAGGTTTTAAGACTTGGATCCCACAAAAAGAGCCTGCCAGAACCTTTGCGGCATCTGGGAAAAAGAGAAATCACTGCACTTTTCCAACACCTCATTTATATGAATTGGTTTCATGTCCCCACTCAATGAGGCTTTGCAGTAAATGAACTAAATGCATCAAATGATATTGCCTTTGGGAGAGACAGTCTGTGGTCGAAGTTGGCAGCCGTTTCTGCGGTCTGTTGCTTTGGCCAAGGAGGAGCAAGCAGCTTCTGTGAAAAGATGACCTAAAAAGCCATCTTGCTTCATCTGACTTCGGTCCCAGTTTTAGGTGTTCTGATCAGACAATTGATTTTGCTCCAATCGCATTGTGTTTAAGGAGCATAGATGCCAATTTTGACTGTAAATTGGATTTTGTCTTTTGCAATCAAGGTACAGGTGGGAATTCTTTGCCAGATTCACTTCTGGCTTTGAAGTAGCTCTCTAAAATGTTTTAGTAAATGCATCTGGAATACATTTGGACTTTTGAGAGTACCCCTCCTCCATTTCAATTTCTTACCTATTCAATATTAATATTAATATTAACAACAACAACCCTTAAGAAAGAAACCGAAGGCTTGATTTTTAAATTTGAATATAAATTAAACTGTTGGAAAAATAAACCACTACATGGACAACACCTGAGAAATATTGATGGAAAGCATGATTATAATTCAACATGGGCATGGCTAAAACTGGAGACCCTTAAGAAAGAAACCGAATGCTTGATTTTTGCTACACAAGAACATGTACTCCAAACCAACATGATGAAAGCTAAGATCCAAGGATTTAGTGCTAACAAGAAATGTTGGCTCTGCCAAGAAAAAGATGAAACTGTGTCACACCTCATCTGCGAATGTCCAAAGATTGCACAGATTACAAAGTTAGACATGATAGAGTGGCAAAATTAGTGCACTGGTTATTATGAAAAATATAATTTACCAGCCTCCAAAAACCCGTGGGAACATCAGGTAGAGAAGGTGTCAGAAAATGAGGAAGTCAAGATCTTGTGGGATTTCCGAATCCAAACTGATAGACACCTTGAACATAACATACCAGACATACTGTAGTAGTAATAGAATGAAGAAATGTCTGGATCATTGACATTGGAATTCTGGGGGATGCTAGAGTTGAAAATAAAGAATTGGAAAAACTAAGAAAGTACAGAGACCTGGCAATCAAAACATCTCGCCTCTGGAAGAAACACACTTCAGTGGTCCCTGTAGTCATTGGGGCTTTGGGAACAATATCAAGAAACTATATCAAGTACTATAAGCAGTTGCAGATCTCAGAAATCACACAAAAATGGCAGTATTTGGAACAGCGTACGTACTGCGCCAATATTTAACAGATACTTAGGTTTTTGGTTAAAACTTGTATCTGTTATATAATACCAGTCAATGTTTTTATAATTTTGACTGTGCCTGATGTTTTTGACAACAACAACAACGACTATTACTACTACTACTACTACTAATACTAATAAAATGTGCAGCCATAAGGAAATTAAAATACTAGCCTGGTTATCATTTGTAAAGTTGTGAAAGGTAATGTAAAAACTAAATTAAGCAGAATGATGATGAAATCTCAGAACAACTGATTTTCATTAAAGAAGGAATTTTCTAAACAACAAATATAAAACATAATTCAGGCCTTGAGTATTGTGGTTACCTGTTTAATGAAGTTTTCAATTCTGCACTCCAATTAACATCTTATGAATCTGATATGAATTGTGCTATAAACAGGGTTTAAAAATGTACTATATTGAACTATGGGGTGCTGTAAGCGATTGTTCTATTTTTGTTACAAAATATTTTAATATTCTTTTTTCTTTGTGACTCATGTTGAGTTGCAGTTTAAATTAACAACTCTTTATGAACGTGACAGATGTAACTGCTCTGTCTTGCACCAAAACAGACTCAATGTACGCTGTCAGGAATCACACTAGATTGTCTGTGCTCTGCCTGTTTTCTGCAACAATTAGAATCCCAAGACAAAAGGTTGGAGCAGGAACTGTGTAGGACTTCCATCCAGACCAATCATGAGAAGATCATTATGAGGCTTTCATAGAAAAAAAAAAAAGGCAATGGCATGCTAATGTGAAGGAATATGAGACAAGCAGAGTGGGATGAACCATCTGTTGATGCATTTGCAAGCCAGAGTGTGGAATAACCTGCCCAGAGTCATCATGATTCCCTACCTGGTGATTTGCTGTAAGACTTTGGCTCAACTTGTGTGATGCCAGAGCATAACCACAATTGTGATGTCACACAGGTGTGGTGGGCATGGATCTTGTCCTCAAACCTGAGCACGGAGTCATTGGCAGAGCATCTCATACAATTGAGATGTTATTTGACTTTTGCCTGGTCTGAGTAATCTCTGTTCTTCCTGTGAAATTATGTAGTACAATCACCCATTGTAAGGCTGAATTTTCTGCATAGCCATATCAGACCTTGGAACAGTTATTTTTTTAGAATATAACTCCTAGGTTCTGGCTGGAGGGATTCTGGGAGATATAGTTAAAAAAAAGGGAACTTTTTCAAACTCTTGGCAACATTAATCATTGAACAACGGACAATTCAATGTGCTGCAGCAAATAACTTTATCCTTTTATACTCTTCTAAATAATTATAGGCATGGGATTTTTCAGTTTTTTCAGTCCTATAATTCTCCCTTCTTGGAGTTCTACCTAACTTACAGACATCTCATAAGGCCTACCTATCAGTCTATTGCCTCCTACAGGTTTATTTAAATTCAGTATTGCTGCACTTACTCTAGTAAATGTTTCTTACCTCTGGAAAAGGAAAGCATACATGTTTGCAGCTGTATACATATATACTTTCCTCTCAATTGCTAGTCTTGTGATTCTGGGCAAATCTGCATAAAGTTACTTTTTTGGACTACAGCTCCCGGAATCCCACAGTCAACATGGTCACCACATGTTTTCAGAGTGCAGGGACCCTTTACAGCCCAAATCAGGGGTGAGGAAACAGTGGTACATTGTCTCTGATCATTGGCCAAGCAGGATGGGGCTCACAGGAGCTTGAGACCAACTATGTATACATGCCAGGCAAGGGTTCCTGGTTCACCACCTCTGACCTCTAAACTCCAGTGGCTCACCACATAGAGAGGCATCAGCAGCCTCAAGAGTCTGGGTTTCAAGTCTCAGCCCCAGGGGATCTTGCCACAGCAATGAAAAAGCAAAACATTGTATAGGGGTGCTGTAACTGAAATGGCTAAAAATACTGATGATTGTGAATAGTGAGTATGAGTATGATGGTGATGATGATGCAGCCACCTGCTGTACTTCTGATGTGAGGCAAGGGGTATACTGATGTTCAGTGCTAGGGATTCTGTCTGTGTATGTGTGTGCCTGTTTATGTTTGTGCGCATGTGTGTGTGCGTATATAAAAACCATCATTGTGCACCCAACATGTCCTACAATATCATGCTAGTCGACATAATAGGTAGGGTGTATACAGAAGCAAATGACAAGCCTCCCCCTTTACATACACCCTGTTTATCACATCGATGTGCATTTAGCCAATCTACAAGAAAAGGCAGCTACTTAAGTCACAAAGCCTGTATTAACCACCACCAGCATTTCATTAATTTGTGGAGCACAGAAGTAAAATTATGTCTTGGAAGGCTATCAGGGAGGTCAGGCTGCCAGTGAGCAGGAGAACATGAAGGCCAGCTGCAATACAATATTATTTAATGTAGAATTGGTTTCATGGCTTCCCTCTCGATTTCATGCTTCTGATTTCACATCCTAAATAATATATCAAATATTAATACAAAATATTTCCTCTTCCTCAGGGACTCACAAGCCATTCTTGGAGTGTTCTCCTGGTTGCCATTAAACAGCTTGTGGCTACAATTCTATTATTTTTCCAGTAAGATATTGCTTTTTCTGTGTCAGAAGAATGCAGTACTGTAGGAAGAAAAAAGAAAGGAAAAAAACCCCATAGCAATAGGCCTAAGAGAGAAAGAGACAGCAAAGCTGTTTTTCTGAGGGAAAAACAGAAAGGAATGTATTAGAACAGGGAAAGGAAGAGAGATTAAGGGAAGGCCATGGATGGCAGGAATAACTAAGTGAGTCTTTACAGTTCAGAAATAATCTGTTGTGTTGTTTGTTTGGAGTGATAAACCATCAATCATTTTTCCTGCCAGCCCACACAGATCTGTTGTTACTTTGCCCATTATTTGGGCTAGGTGAGGCAGGGTTGCTTTTTCTGGGCCAAACTAAATGTTAATTGAGTTGCATACATCCTGCTGCTATCATGTTTGGACTTTGTCTTGCAGCAGTTGGTTGGGTTGCCAAGTCAGCAGAACTGCACACCCTGATATTTCAGGGCCCAAACTATGAAACTAAGAATCCTTATGATATCACAGGGGTGGGTACTTGTGTAGTCATTCCCAGCCTTGGGTGACCCAAGTGTTCTTGCATTGCAACTCCCAGAGACTCCCGCCAACATAGCTAGTGGTGAAGGCTTCTGGGAGTTGCAATCTGAGAACACCAGGGTTACCCAAGGCTGGGAACCACTGTCACAGAGGCATGGCAGACTAAGGCTGAAAGCAAGCAAGCACACTGCAGGTGCAAACACCATTGTGCTGAATCAGTGAGCTCTGGAATCAGCTGGGGGTGTATAGAGATAGGTGCCCAGGTTTAAAAGGTATCTCACTGAGCAATCAAACCTTCTCCTTCTCCATCACCAATTCCCTTAAGATGTACTTAGAGTCCTGGAGAAGCATTTGATGGAGACATTAACTGATACCCTGAACAACACTTGCAGTAGGATTTTCTCAGGGTTGGGTATCTGAGCAATCAGACTTGTAAATTAGATCCATGTTTACCTCCTGAGGACCAATGAAAAAATAAAAACAAAAAACAAAAGCAAAGCAAGCTGGTTTTCAAGATGCAGAGAAATATCTGTGGTATAACAAACCTTGTCTTCCATCATTTAAGGGAGCACCACTTTCTAATATGAGCTAAGCATATTATTTAGCTAATAAGAGTCTCTGATGTCTTCTTCCCTTAAGAAGATGTAACACCTTAACAGAGTTTTAACCATTAAATAACGATCCTGCACTACAGGGCCCGGCTCCTTCTTTGTATGGTGAGCAATAGGAGACGACAGCTAAGCTTGGAGATTCCTGGAGGTGTACCAACATTTCCAAGAGTGACTCAGTGCTGTGATGATTGGGGGCCTGTGGATGTTTGTCCTGAGAGTGCCACTGAAAAGCCCATGTGTGGAAAGTATTCTAATTGACTTTTTGTGGCACAAGCTTTCATAAATAAGAACCTACTTGATTAGCTAAACGAAGGAGGCTGTGGAGATGGCTAGAACAGGGACATAGTAAATGTGTGTATGCATATGAACAATAACAAAAATAATAATGCTTAGCAGTTATTTTCAAAAGAAGGATTTCTGTGCTTGTCCATTGTATTGAAAATAGTAAAAATAAAAATAAAACAAACAGTGGCCTTTACAAGCTAAGACATCTGTTCTGGTAGAGGTTAACATGGTCCAAAGTTTGTTTCGTCACGTAGCATATGCCACAATAAAATGCATTAATCTGCAAGATGCCTTGGGACTCCCCCCCCTAGTTTTAGCATTTTCTGTTTTAGCATCTATGAAGAGCTTTAGATTAATGCTCAGAGCATTTGAAACATACATTATCTCAGTGATTCTCACCACAATCTTATTTCACAGCCTTGTATATTATGTACACTTCCTCTATGGGTGTACAGAAGATGACACTTAATGCATTTATGTCTATGATGAAAATCATTTGTGAGAGACAGCCCACCTTTAGAAAAGGGCATTGCTTAATTCTTACAGTAGGAGCTTTTAAAAAGATCTACTATACGTAGTTTGTAAATTAATGGGAATAATTTTGTAATTGGTCTTCAGGAGAGAAGGCCTGGCTTTATTTGCAAATACAATTGTTCAGTCACAAAGGTTTACCTGACTCATGTCTTTGGAACATGAACAGATTTCAGCTTCAAAAGATGAGTTATCCATAAAGTGTAGGTTGATACTGTATTGAAGTTGCAATGAGAGCACCCAGTTCATATTAGACTGCAACATCTCCTTGACCACTACACAAAACTAGGAGTCATGAAAAATGAATTAACCAACAGGAAGGTTAGGGAAGACACCCTGATTATTGAACCACTAAAAATGCATGCTATCAAGTGTCAAAGAAAAGATAATTGACTTTTTGCTGCATAAGTCCTCATTAAAATCCTGAGAAACCCTGTCAGCTTTATTAAGAGTTTCCAGTGCTGAAGTCTCATTTTCCAAATGACCTTTAAAATACTTCTGTTTAAGTTGCATCTTTAAGGTGTGAGACAAGAAGGCTGAAAATCTTCTTATCACTTTACACTTTATACATTTCTGTGTTTAATGTCAAATATTTGCTCATTTGCCCTTTTAACTTTCAGAGGAGGTCGGCCCACCAAGGTTCACATAGCTAGCTGGGATTCGAACCTGGATCTTACAAGTCTCACTCCATGAAATGCTTCCAAAAAGGAAGAACTCTGCCTAGGACACTCTGCAACGAAAAAGTTTCTCAGACGTTTATTTCCCCAAAATCCTGACCATCTGGAATAACCCATTCAGTCAATGGAGGCAAGAAGTGGGGGAAGGAAAGAGAATATTGAAGCAATCAGAAAGCATGGCAGGAAAGCAGAAGAGGCAGGAAGATAAAGGCAGGAAGAAAGAGGGGGCAAATGAAACCGTGTCTCTGATTCATTAGACTGAGAAATCTAAAAGGACTGTCTATGGAAATGCTGAGACACTAAGTTTAATTTATGTTCAGCAGCTGAATGGAAACTCCCCCCTCAAAATTTTAAGATCAGTATAGTGAACTACAGCAGAATCTATTCATTCTAACCTCAATGCTGTAGAATTTTTCCTTTCCTTCAGCAGATGGAGGGAGTGCTGGTTATAAACAATGATGCCATTCTCAGGAAGACAATTTGACAAAAATCGCTTCCTTCATTGCAAATGATGCCTGTTGAAATGGTTGCTGACGTTCTGTTGGCATTTATGATAAATGATTTGGTGACTGCAAACCTTGTAAAGTTAGTTTTTTGGACTACAACTCTCAGAATTCCAGAACGCCCATGCTGGTTGGGGGTATCTAGAAGTTGTAGCAAAATAAGATAACTTCTCCAAACCTTTGTAAAAATAAAGGAATACTCAAATTACATTACAACTGTAATTTAAGATCAAAATATACATTCTAGTTTACACTAGTTCTAGTGGAAATCACATCAGCCTTTCAGAGATTTTGCCACAACAGTCTTTTGTGTCTGATAAATCAGTTTTGCAAATGAAACTTGTGTTTACATCCAGAAGAGCAATCACAAAATAGAATAAAATTGATCTAACAACTATAGGAGGTCTCAAAAGCTTCTGTTATGATATTCAGATGTTTTCAGCACATAAGGATTTCTGCCTTCTAATGATATGCTCTCTCTAATGTACAGTGCAATGTTTCATAATAACCCAAAATTTAATAAATCTGCTCCTTTGGTAATGTAATGGCAAATTTTAACTTCCTTTTATAGTTAAGGGGTGGGGTAGCATCACTAAATGGTGGAGGAGGAAGAATATTGCATGGTTTGGTGTGCAGTGTGCAGTGGCTGCTATGCCTTGTGCTCTGTATGGATGTTGAGGTGACAATAAAGGTAGACTAGAGGAAACTCTTCCTTTTTTCCACAGCTCGACATTTTGTAGTGTTCAGTGTTCTAATTTTTATGTTTCAGACTTTATTATTTTTCAAAAACAGAAAACCTATCCATATCTTCAAAAAGGGCCTAAAAAGAGGAACCTGGGAACTACAGGCCAGTCAGCCTGACATCAATCCCAGGGAATATTGTGTAACAAATTATAAAACGGTCACTATGCAAGCACCTAGAAAACAAGGCAGTAATAACTAGAAGCCAACAGGGATTTGTCAAGAACAAAATCTATCAGATTAATCTGATCTCATTTTTTGATCGGGTAACCTCCCTGATAGACAGAGGGAATGCTGTAGACATAGTATACCTTGACTTCAGCAAAGCTTTTGACAAAGTGCCCCATGATCTCTTGATTAGCAAGCTAACTAGGTGTGGGCTGGATAGATCAAATGTCAGGTGGATACACAATTGGTTACAGAATCGTACTCAGAGGGTGATGATTAATGGCTACTTCTCCAACTGGGAAGAGGTAACAAGTGGGGTACCCCAAGGCTCAGTCCTGGGCCCTGTGCTCTTCAACATTTTTATTAATGACTTGGATGAGGAAGTGCAGGGAATGCTTGTCAAATCTGCGGATGACAGAAAATTGGGTGGAATAGTTAATACCCTGGAAGACAGAAACAAAATTCAAAATGATCTTGATAGGCTGGAGCACTGAGCTCAAAACAACAGAATGGAATTTTACAGGGATAAGTGCAAAGTACTGCATCTAGGAAAAAGAAACCAAATGCACAGTTACAAGATGGGGGATACCTGGCTCAGCAATACTACAAGCAAGAAGGATCTTGGAATTGTCATAGATTACAAGCTTAATATGAGCCAACAGTGTGATGTGGCTACAAAAATGGCAAATGCTATTTTAGGCTGCATTAACAGAAGTATAGTTTCCAAATCCTGCAAGGTGCTAGTTCCCCTCTATTCAGCACTGGTTAGGCCTCACCTTGAGTATTGTGTCCAGTTCTGGACACTACACTTCAAAAAGGATGCTGACAAATTGGAACAAGTTCAGAGGAGGGCAACAAGGATGATCAGGGGGCGAGAAACCAAGCTGTATGAGGAAAGTCTGAAAGAACTGGGCATGTTTAGCCTTGAGAAAAGAAGACAGAGGGGTGATATGATAACACTTTTCAAATACTTGAAAGGCTATCATATTGAGGAGTGGCAGAATTTGTTCCCGATCATTCCAGAGTACTGGACACACAACAATGGGCTGAAGTTAAAGGAAGCCAGATTTCGGTTGAATATCAGGAAAAACATCCTAACTGTTAGAGCAGTACGACAGTGGAACCAGTTACCTCGGGAGTTGGTGAGTGCTCCAACACTGGAGGCATTCAAGAATAACTTAGATAATCACCTGGCAGATATGCTTTGATTGTATTCCTGCATCGAGCAGGGGGTTGGACTTGATGGCTTTATAGGCCCCTTCCAACTTCACTTTTCTATGATTCTATGATTCTATGAAAACAACACACATTTCTATAATGTGCGTTTCAAAGGGATGTCTTCCATTTCTTACTTTCCTATTAAAAAAAAGAACAAGCATTGCCCATCAGCTCATAAAATGTATATGTACCTTGCAAATAATTTCTTTGCATCTTCTGATAATATGTTAATTTAACAAGACGATGTTCCAGGTATGTTCCAGGATCAAACCAGTCATATACGGAAAAGGAACTTGTTTTCTTCCAGTTAGTTGCTAAATGCATCTCCACAACCAGATGTGGATTTGAGACCACCTTGATATCTGGTTCATTAACATTATTTTCTATGTGGAGCCAGAGGTTAGGAGTTCAATTTCCCACTATGCCTCCTTGACAGGGGCTGGACTCAATGGTCCATAGGGTCCCTTCCAGCTCTGCAGTTCTAAGATCACCCAACAAAATTACTTTAATACAAAATGGTATATTGCTAACCGAATGTATCATTCATAAACTCAGAGTATGCAAAAAAAATTAAAATTTTAAAAATCATATTTTCAAACAGGATCAAAACACATTGTACATCTTCATGTTGTAAATTACATCTCCAGCATTTAACCAGAAATGGTTTCTTAGTTATAACTGCTATATATAATTTCTCTCAAATGCTTTAAGTGCACCTTTCACTTTACTTTCTCTAATTGCAGGTTCTTGACAAAAGGATTCTTCTCTGAAGGAATCTGTCATCTTTGAATCTCATCTTTATATTTGTTCAGTATATTGTTTACATCTTGCCTTTATTTTATTGTGATCAGATAATATATGCTACAGCTGATCTAGGTTTACCATTGATTTCTTCTATTATATGAAAGATATCTTCTGTTTTTCTTTCTTTTTTGGTTGTTCACTTCTAGTTCTTTGCAATTATTATTGTAAAAGGTCTCTGCATCTCTGTGTGTATGTTGTTAAAAAGTTGCATTTAGGACTTTCTTTCACCTTTTGTTGCTATTATTTTTATTCTCAGTTGTCATTAATTCTTTTGAGAGTTTCATCTTTCATCTGTTGAGGCTTTTTTCTTTTTCTGACTGCAGGAATCAACTTTCTTCCCTGATAATATGTCTAGTTTTAATTCATAGTTCTTCTGTATCTTGTTGAGCTTAGTAATGCTAATTTCCTCTTTACATGGTCTTTGAATTCTTCAGAAATACTATTTAAGTTCTAGTTTGGTATAATGGTCATTTTATTGTTCTTCAGTTCATAGTTTGTATGGAAGTCCATTCATGGTCTTGTTTTGGCAGAGACCATAGAGCTTCTTCATCTTCTATATCCAGTTGTACAGTCTATTGGATTTATATATTAGCCATCCAGTAATGTCCACAATGCGCTGGATTATGGAGAAAGCCAGAGAGTTCCAGAAAAACATCTACTTCTGCTTCATTGACTACGCAAAAGCCTTTGACTGTGTGGACCACAGCAAACTATGGCAAGTTCTTAAAGAAATGGGAGTGCCTGACCACCTTATCTATCTCTTGAGAAATCTCTATGTGGGACAGGAAGCAACAGTTAGAACTGGATATGGAACAACTGATTGGTTCAAAATTGGGAAAGGAGTACGACAAGGCTGTATCTTGTCTCCCTGCTTATTTAACTTATATGCAGAATACATCATGCGAAAGGCAGGACTGGATGAATCCCAAACCGGAATTAAGACTAAAATATCAACAACCTCAGATATGCAGATGATACCACTCTGATGGCAGAAAGTGAGGAGGAATTAAGGAACCTATTAATGAGGGTGAAAGAGGAGAGCGCAAAAAACGGTCTGAAGCTCAACATAAAAAAAACTAAGATAATGGTCACTGGTCCCATCACCTCCTGGCAAATAGAAGGGGAAGATATGGAGGCAGTGACAGATTTTACTTTCTTGGGCTCCATGATCACTGCAGATGGTGACAGCAGCCACGAAATTAAAAGACGCCTGCTTCTTGGGAGGAAAGCGATGAGAAACCTAGACAGCATCTTAAAAAGCAGAGACATCACCTTGCCGACAAAAGTCCGCATAGTCAAAGCTATGGTTTTTCCTGTAGTGATGTACGGAAGTGAGAGCTGGACCATAAAGAAAGCTGACCGTCGAAGAATTGATGCTTTTGAATTGTGGTGCTGGAGGAGACTCTTGAGAGTCCCCTGGACTGCAAGGAGAACAAACCTATCCATTCTGAAGGAAATCAACCCTGAGTGCTCACTGGAAGGACAGATCCTGAAACTGAGGCTCCAATACTTTGGCCATCTGATGAGAAGAGAAGACTCCCTGGAAAAGACCCTGATGTTGGGAAAGTGTGAAGGCAAGAGGAGAAGGGGACGACAGAGGACGAGATGGTTGGACAGTGTCACTGAAGCGACCAACATGAATTTGACCCAACTCCGGGAGGCAGTGGAAGACAGGAGGGCCTGGCGTGCTCTGGTCCATGGGGTCACAAAGAGTCGGACACGACTTAACGACTAAACAACAAAAATCTCCACAATTGTTGTTCCGAAGCCTGAACCATGTATTTGTAATAAACAAATTGTTGGCTCACATAATCATGAGTCATTCTACTGATTCATTTCTGACTTGTAGGCTAGATTTTGCAACAATGTTTAATTCTGCTTTATTTCCTCCTTTTACACCTCTGCCACCTGTGATTATCACCACCTCTTCTTTCAGTGTGTGGTCAGATACTTTCCAGATACTTGCATAAAAACTTTCATTTTCTTGTCTTCTGCATCTGTAGTTGGAACATAGACTTAAAAGATGGCTATCTTGACAGGCATTCCACAAAGTCTGATTGATATTATTCATTAAGACTTGTACTAAGCCCATAACTGTGGTAGATCTCACCTTAGTGTTAGAGCCATACTGTTTCTTCTGAGTTTATTGATTTAGAGTGTACCTTGATTCCAGCTTGCCTTGATTTATACTTCTTATCTTGCATATTCCAGTTGTATGCACCATGCACTTTCCTATTGCCTCTGTGCATATCAACAGTGCACAGAAATGCACAGATCCTTCCAGCTTTAACCCAGTTGTTTCAATACTGTCAATATTATTTGTACTTATCTTTTCCTCTCCCTCTGTGGATGACTGAGTGCCATCTGACCTGGGAGTCTCATCTTCCAGCACTACATCTTGTTTCATTGTGGATTGCCCCATCAATAGAGTTTTTGAAGTATAAAATATTCTGAAGTGCTTTACCTTTGCCTTCCACACAGTACTAACAAGAGTTACCTTATGTGTCACTGATGTTCTCTGTGAAAGTTCCTTAGCCAGTGTGCCCTTCCATTACTGCAGCTGCCCAGTAGATCTTTTTCAAGAATTTCTCTACTTCCATTGCCATGGTAACTATCCAATTTCTTCCTTTGATATGAGTGCATTTTCTGAAGAGGGTGGATACATCTTCATCTGGTGTTTCAGCTTTGACTATTTATCTTTGCATGAGCATGCTAGGAATCTCTCCTCCTGACAATATTGCTTTTGTCTTTGACACACTGACACCCTCTCACCATGTTAAGATGTGCATCCAATGGGTGGGGTTGAAGGAAGTTAGGTTGTGTTTTATTGCGAATAACCTACTGCTTTGTGGTATCTTAAAGAATAACATGTTTTAGTACAGTGTGGTGTGGTGGATAGAATGATAGACTAGAACTCAGGAGGCCTGAGTTTGAATTCCCACTTAGCCATGGAAACTCACTGAAGCAGTGGAACTGCAAGCAACTCGTAAAATACCTCACTTACCTTGAAAGCCCTATTAGGGTCACTATAAGTCGGTTCTAGCTTGACAGCACACTTTAACAACAACAGTAATAGTAATCCACTCACTTGTGGATGAAACACAGTTCAGTAATTCCCATACTCATTGGGAACAATGCTGCGGCATTTTATAAAATATTATAATCAGCTCCAGATCTTGAAATAACACTGTCAGAGCTGCAAACCATCACCCTCCAGCAATATTAGGAACAGCATACATATTAAAGCAATATTTAACCGATACTTAGGTTTTGGGTTAAAACTTGTATCGGTTATATAATACCAGTCAAAGACCATGTCTTGTATTCTCTTTTCTTTTTTTTAAAATAATAAATGTTGGTAATAGTAATAATAATTAATGCACTTGGTTCATCACTGTGTCACTCAAAATACAGGGGCTGCTTGAGTAACAGCTTGAGTGAAAATCATTTAGGGCATAGCTGGTCACCTCTCTGCTGAGTCAAGCACTTAAAACAGAGTGTCTCAAAGGAAGTGAGCCATCAGCTGTTTCCCTGGCATTTCATACCGATGCCTACTCATTAAGGCGCAGTGAGAGTCCGGCTCTATCTGAATGGCATTAATTGCAGCCAGTTTGTCAGCAGCACCAGAGGCAAATCATTTCACAGAAGCGTGGCCAAGGAGGTGCATGTTCCTAATGAATCTGGGGGAGCTGCTGGAGTGATGCCAACATATGTGCTGCTCTTCCTGGAATGATCCCAGCAGAACAGACAAGGAAGGACTGCTAGGTGGATGGCCAAAATGAGGCGTTTACATCACTCTTACCCCACAGGGGACGGATCTAGTATCATGTGTTAGGCCACCATACGATTTGTTAAGGAAACATAATGGCAGAAGAATAGGATCTAAATTCAACACAATCAGTCTTTCTCTACATAGATTTTTTTGTTTTAGTGTTGTATTTTTCACATGTATGGTTTCAACTAGTTATCACTCCATGGAGGAAAAATCTGGCAGGACTGGGCAATTACATTTTGGGAACATTGATGTGTTAAATTAGGACAAGTGACAAAGAGGAATCTATCCTTTCTTATTTCTGAATCACACACACACACACACACACACACACACACACACACACACACACACACACACACACACACACACAAACACACACACACATAATTCACCCCAGCATGAAATACTTTCACAAAAGAGAAAAAAGGGTGCCTGGCACCAGCTTAGCCTAAGATATTCTGATATATTTTTTTTTTAAAAAGAAAAGAAGTTGCACAATTCCATACTTTACGTATTTAGCTGATTTAATACATTTTGATTAGGAAAGCAAGAATTTGCAACATGAAATCTAACTCACAGTAGTAACCAGTGCACTAGAATTCAAGAAAAGTAAGGCACTGTTCTGGCAGAATGCAAATAAGCTGCGTTTTCCCTGCCATAAACTACTTGATACCTGATGTTCCATGTTCCTCTCCTTAGCATTTTTCAATCCATAGCAGCCTAAGGAAGGTTCTATAAGGTGAGTGAGTGTACAAACCTCTTCCACTTCAAACTTAGCCTTTCCTCTTTGCATTTTTTTTCCCAACAGAGGGGAAAGAACACCTGTATCTTCTCTGTTCCATGCCTCCCCCAGGTGATAAAAGGATGGATGGTTCTGTGCAGGAAAATTATGGAAGAAAAGGAGGAGCAATTTCTTCTCACCTGTCCTTCTGCTCATACACAGTTCAGATGGTTTTAGGCTTGGAAAACAAATCAAAAGAAAGTAGACAAAATAATGTAGGCATTAATAAAGCATCATTAAAGCAGACATTAAGAAGACAAAAATAATGGCTATAGGAGAATTACGTAATTTTAATGCCGACACTGAAGAAATCATATTGTTCAAGATTTTTTATATACCTTGGTTCAACCATCAATCCAGACAGAGTCCTCAATCTAGTCTGAGACTCAGAAGTGCAACTATGGAGGAACTAGAAGAGACCCTTAAGTGTAAGGATGTGTCACTAGAGACCAAGGTCAATATCGTCCAGACTGTGGTATTCCCAATTACTATTTGTGGATGTGGAAGCTGAACAGTGGATAAAATTCTTGGCATCTATAACAACAAGAGAAGAAAAGAAGGTGAGATACTGGCAAGCTGAACTGCTTCAAATCACTTCAATTTGGCATTGCTATGATTTGATTCGTAGCCTGCATTATGGTTGAATTCATAGTCAGTGATCACACAGGAGCTACAGATTGATTTGGGAGTTCAGTGCTCACACTCAATGCTATATGATTCACATTTCAGTTCACAGCCCCCCTTCTTCATTTCCTTCCTCCAGTCCCACCTCTGCCTATCCTTTTATGGTTCGCTGTCAAGCTGCTGGGTTTTGGAAGGTGTTTCAGAAAAGGTGGCAACATTCCAAAATTCTTCTTAACATGTACAGAAATACCACATGCCACAGGAACATCTTTTATTTCCTCTGGGTTGTTTCTGTTTTTTGTCGCTCCCCCTCTTTTTTTTTTTTCAAAATTCCCATCCGGAGGTGATCTAGCCTTGAGCTAGTATATCAGTACTTGTGATAAAGTGATCTAGTGCTAATCTCATAGATATAATTAATTTAAAAAGAGAAAAATCAGGGTATCAGGGGAAGAACATGGGAGTGGGTGTTCCTGCAGTCCTGAACAAATGCCCTAAAAGCCTATGTCACCACCAGATACCCCTCCCATCTTTAAAAGAACAAAGGAACTGATCACATGGGAAAACATTCATATGAATTGTTCCAGCTTGGAAAAAGTAGAATTTTATTTTATTTTATTTTATTTGTATATCAACCTATGAATGCAATGTAGTATTTTGGGCAGTTTATAGTATAATAAAATAAAACATCACAAGAACATTAAGATTATAAATAAGATATCAGGAAAAAAAACGTAACAATAGGTGTATAATCCCCAGTGATAGAGGGGGAAAAACATGTTGGGAGCAAAAAGATCCAAACCACTTCAAATTGGCCATTGCATCATGTGATCAGGAAGAAAATACAGTAAGACCCATACTCCCAGGATCGGTATCTGCGGTTTCACTTATGCATGGTCTAAAAATATTAAAAATATGAAACAAAAAAAATTAGAATGTTTTATTATAATATATTTAAGCTAGAATGTGTAATATAGGTTGTTTTTTGTTATTTTGAAAAGTATGTTGATATAATTTAGGCTGTTTTATTAGAATTGTTGTCTATTGTCATACTGCCCAGAGTGGCTCTTGGCCTGATGGGTGGTACAAAAATAAAATAAAATAAAATAAAATAAACATTTTAATAATGCATTTACCAGAACTGGCTGCTAGAGGGAGCCAGAGACCATGTTATGTATTCTTGTTGGGGACGAATACATACCATGGTCTCTAACTCCCTCTAATGGCCACTTCTGATAAATACATCATGAAAATACGTATTTCTGATTTTTTTTCTTTACCATGCTCTGTATAGTATTCACTGTTATATCTGTGGTTTTCAGTATCCATGGGGGGGGGAATTGGAACCAATCCCTCGTGGATACAGAGGTCCTACTGTACTTCAAATCAATCTGTAGTATAACTGCAACAAATCCTGTAGTATTTGATTGTTTAGTCACAGCCAGAGTCACACAAGTCTATGTAATCTAACCTTTGAGTTAGTGAAGCTGTTGATTTCAAGTCCCAACTTTCTGCATTCTGGACCTCTAAGTAATTGTAGCCTGTGCCACACACTTTAAACAATTTATCAAGTCTGGCAAGATAAGATCCCAGTGGAGGCAAGAACACAAGTATCCTGGCAAAATTCCTGGAAGCTGTATTCATGTGTTATAAAACAAGGCATGTTTCGTATAGAAGAGATATCACTTGGGCTCAGGCATGAAACACAAAACCCAAAGCTTAAGAAGCTGTGCAGCACATAGATTGCCAAAATGAATAAACAGATAAATGAAGGGCATAGTGGTTTCATATGCCAGGATACATTTTTCTGGGCTTTTAAAAATCCTTTTACACATTTTGAGCAAGGCTTTAAAAAGCTGATTGCCTCAGGAATAAAATATGCTATCATTTGCTTGGTTAAATTTTCAGCTGGCACCAAAAATTATAAAAATCCATAGCTGTATTCATAATAGATTCATAAAAAGATATTTGAAATACAGAATATCAATAAAAATTACATTTCTGTAAAGAGGGGGAAAAGAACTCATATTTTTGCTCCAAATATCTTTCCAATTAATTCTCCCAGTATTCAAGACAAAGGCCAGAAGTTGATTAGAATATGTTACTTTCTAAAATTTATTTAGCAAGTAATGAACTTTTGTGCTGCATACAGGAAGGTAAAAGGCAGAATCCATTTCACTCTTTATTGTGTGGAAGGGCTTCTTAATACCCTGCAGTGTCACAAGGGCCTAAGCAATTATCTGATGGAAGGCTTTTATATCTTCCAATCAGAATTTTTCTCAGCAGAACTATGGCAGTTTCAAAAAAGGCTCTATCAGAAGCTCACAAAAGTCTAATTAGAATTGAAACACAAAGACCACTTTAAATAGGGAAGGAACTGACATTTGTCAGAAAATCCCAGGAATGGGAGGCACCATGGATTATCCAGCATACTAGAAATCACCTATGAATCAACTTGCTTTTTTTCCCCTGGTCTCACAATTCCCTCCCTGCCTTCCTGGTTGCCTTTCCATGAGATTTGTGAACCAGGTCTCTTTCGTTCAAATCAAGAACATATTTCATTAACACACACTGTCTTTCACACTGGTAGTTAAACTCTGGTGAATTTTTTTAACCAAGATTGCATAAACCTATGAGGTTCAGGGACATATTTGTGCCCTAGCTCCCTCTGTGAGCTACAAGGAGCCCCCAAATGCTTATTTTTGGCTATTAAAAAATAAATAAAGAGGAGAAAAATAAGTCCCTAGAGAGGGTGTTAGGGGACCACCCAAGCTCAACAGAATGAAAGCTGTTGCTTCTGGAGGCCTTGAGGAGCAGAAAAATCAACATTTTAAAAATCTTTTTTCAAGACGGAGGCTGTTGGTGACCTCGGGGACTTTAAAATGGCCCATATGCATGAGCATTTTGTTGTTTGTTTGTTTGTTTTTATTATGAAGTTGGAAACACCCTATAAGGCCATCGATTCCAAGCCCCTGCTCCGGGCAGGAATACAAATCAAAGGATATCTGCCAGGTGGTTGTCTAAATTTCTCTTGAATGCCTCCAGGGTTGGAGCACTCACCACCTCTTAAGGTAACTGGTTCCATTGGCATACTGCTCTAACAGTTAGGATGTTTTTCCTGGTATTCAATCGAAATCTGGCTTCCTGTAACATGAGCCCATTACTGTGTGTCCTGCACTCTGGGATGATTGAGAACACATTCTGCCCCTCCTCCGTATGACAGCCTTTCAAATATTTGAAAAATGCTCTCAGATCCGCCCCTCAGTCTCCTCTTCTCAAGGCAAAACATAACGGGTTCTTTCAGTCTTTCCTCATATGGCTTGGTTTCTCGCCCCCTGATCATCCTTGTTGCCCTCCTCTGAACTTGCTCCAATTTGTCAGCATCCTTCTTGAAGTGTAGTGTCCAGAAATGGACACAGTACTCAAGATGAGGCCTAACCTCTGCCAAATAGAGGGGAACTATTACCTTGTGGGATTTGGAAACTATACTTCTGCTAATGCAGTCTAAAACAGAATTTGCCATTTTTGTAGCCACATCACACTGTTGGCTCGTATTCAGCTTGTGATCTACAATGACTCCAAGATCCTTCTTGCTTGTAGTATTGCTGAGCCAGGTATCCCCCATCTTGTAACTGTGCATTTGGTTTCTTTTTCCTAGATGCAGTACTTTGCACTTATCCCTGTTAAATTCCATTCTGTTGTTTTCAGCTCAGTGCTCCAGCCTATTAAGATCATTTTGAATTTTGTTCCTGTCTTCCAGGGTATTAGCTATTCCACCCAATTTTGTGTCATCTGTAAATTGACTACATTCCCTGCACCCCCTGATCCAGGTTATTAATAAAAATGTTGAAGAGCACCGGACCCAGGACTGAGCCTTGGAGTACCCCACTTGTTAGCTCCTCCCAGTTAGAGAATGACCCATTAATCATCCCCCTCTGAGTACGATTCTGTAACCAATTGTGTATCCATTGGTTATTTGATCTGCCAGCCCACACCTAGTTAGCTTGCCAATCAGGAGATGATGGGGCACTTTGTCAAAAGCTTTGCTGAAGCCAAGGTATACTATGTCTACAGCATTCCCTCTGTCTGTCAGGGATAAAAAATTAGATCTGATTAGTTTGGCGGGATTTGTTCTTGACAAATCCCTGTTGGCTTCTAGTTATTGCTGCTTTGTTTTCTAAGTGCTTGCATAGTAACCACTTTATAATCTGTTCCAGAATTTTCACTGGGATTGATGTCAGGCTGATTGGTCTGTAGTTCCCAGGTTCCTCTTTTTTGCCCTTTTTGAAGATAGAGACAACATCAGCCCTCCTCCAACATCTGGAACCTCACCCATTTTCCATCATTTGAAGAAAATAATGGATAGTGGTTCTGAGAGCAATTCAGCCAGCTCCTTTAATACTCTTGGACGCAGCTCATTCTCAGCTTTTGCCTTCCTAATGCCATCGCTGCAGTTCCTTGCTACTTTTTTGTACTTTTCCTTTGTGGCCTGGCCTCCTTTCCACTTTCTATATGTGTAATTTTTTTTTCAGGTCCTCTCTGAGCTTTTTGTGAAGCCACACTGGCCTTTTTTGCTATCTCCCACCGTTTTTTCTTGTTGGAATTCTTTGTATTTGTGCATTTAGAATGTCCCGTTTTAGGGACATTAAATCCCTCAATTGCTGTATTCTGATCATGGGAGTCATCCCACCAAGTTTCAGTTACTTATATTAAGTCATATTTACCCTCCTGAACTAAGATTTCCAGTTCTTGTTTTTTTCCCATGCTCCTGGCATTTGTGTATAGACACCGGAGACTGTGTGATATGGTGCCTGCTTTTCTTTGTATTAATATGATTATTAATGCTAATGTTATAATTGAGCCCCATTAGAACTGTTCAGTCCATTCCTCTTATCATGAGTAAGTCTTCATCTATCTTTACCTCTGTCTTTGTGTCTTCCTCCCGCTTCCAGTTCTGTTCTGTTTAAAGCCCTCCTGATGAAGTTCTTCATACTGTGTGTGTATGCATAAGTCTACAGGCTATATGTTCCCCACTCCTGATTTAAACAAAAAACAGTTACATCATACTGCCTTTCACATGGAATTGAAGTGAGTTAACTCAGATTGAGTAAAAGAAGAGTTGGCAAAATATTGTCAACACAAGTAAAACAAGAGTCCTCAGCTTCAGAGTCAAGACAATTCAGCAAAAATTCCTGTTCAGAGGCTTATGGAAAACCTTCTGCAAACTCCACTCAGTGCCAGAAATGTGATATACAATTCCACCAGAAGCAGGAAAGAGGAGATAAAAGAGCAGGTCTACCAACCTATCCCTTAATTTGGTGGACTGAGCAGGATTGGGGTTGGAGTTTGTGGATGTTGCTGCAGTTGAGTCCCTTGCATCTGTTGGCAGGTGTATCCCATTAAAATGAAATTTTATTTTGAAGCCTTATTTACCTGAGCATTGGAGTTTAGAGCAGAATAGATGACATGTTAAGTGTGTGGCTGCATTTCAGATGTCTGTAGACCCCCATTCCTATGCCCCCTTTGCCATTTGTGGTCAAAGGCAGGAGAGGGGTAGGAAAGTTGCTGCTTCCATTACAAGCATCTCTTGCCTGGAAGATTTTGGGTTTCAAAAAAAGAAAAGAAACTTTTCCAAGTTCTGGAAAGGTGGAGCTCAATCATGATTAGAATTATGACATAAAGGGAGGACCGTCTACTCAATGTCTTTCCATTATCCTGTCACAAACTACCCACTGCCATATGTGATATTTCATGAGCTCTCCAAGGTGCTGAAGTCTCTTCCCCCAGCCCTAGGTGAAGCATCTCAGCTACTTCTTATAAAGCTCAGATTAAAAACCAAGAATGAATTCACCACCCCACTGACACTGGAAACACCAGCCTTCACTTTTTGCTGAAAACTGAAGCAACAAGGTACATTAAAAGCAATCACATTTAATGCGACTTCTCATTTATCCCTTATCCGTTTATTTGATTGGAAAGACTTTGAAAATGCTGTATATATTGGTGAAGAGTAAAAATCAAAACAAGAAGAATGGGGGAGGTTGGAAATAGCTTCTATGATCACTGTGATTTCTGCTTTCATAGCAGTAGCGTGGCGTGCATCCTCATCAGCACCCTTGGGCAACTGCTGTCAGCCTTTTTGTGCTGACGCCAGGATTTTTTTTCCGCTCACATAAGAACTTGAAACTTAAGTTTTTGACATAACAGGACTTCCAGTCTATCTGACTTGGCATATGCCAGTGCAGATAAGGAGTGTCCACTCATAGGCCGAAGCTGGCTGCCGTAGTCTAAGTGACAGGGGATGCTTTTTTTAAAATGTAAGAATTGTCCTCAGTAGACACCATGTTTGGAATTGAAAGTAACATTAAACCATAGTTTAGCATAGCAAAGTTTATCAGCTTTGCATGGTCTGGGACCCAATTTCCAACTCAAGGCCAGGAAGTGTAAAAAATTGTCCAAAAAGAGCAACAAAATCAAAAACTGGAAATGTCCAAATGTCCACTCCATTATGATTTTAGAGCCATGGAGGGTTTGTTGGTCCTCCTGACAATCTGTTTTATGTAAAAATCAGCAGACCCACAGGCCTCCAGGACTGAGGAAAACCTATTTCCCCCCAATGTTATATTTTCATTGCTGGAGACCATGGAGGTCCCCCAAAGAGATCTGGAGTCACAAAAACAATATGTAGCCCATGGGTTGCACTTTGATAACTGCTAGTTTACTACTACCGGAAGAACTCTATCCCTTCCTCCTGGCTTATGCACTTTCCCCTTCCCCTCTGTGTGACCACAGGCAGAAGATCAGAAGTTTTTGTTTCTATTTAGATTAAATGTAGTTGAACATGTCACCAAAACCCTAAACTATAGTTAATCTTAAACAAGCCAGTCTCATAAACCTCGGTTTCAAACTTGATTGTTTCCATGAGCCATAGACAAATTCACCCACATTTTATCTGGGTACAGACAAGACACAAAATGGGCTAATCAAAACCAGAAACTTCCAAAATCTTGCTCAGAGCTAAGAGTGCACAAACCCAAAAGGAGAGCAGGTTTATACTTGTTATGCTAAATTATAAGTCAGTCCAAACCAACCCACAGTGCAAAGGAAGGAGGACCCATTCTCAGCCCAATTCAGTTTTAAAGGTGTTCTCACTGGTGGGCGGGGCTAAAAACAAAAGTAGAATTGAAAGATACCAGCATATTTTAAATCAAAGCTCTTCTGCTCTGTAACTAAGGCTTATGAAGGACATTTTGACATTTTAAAATTGGGGAGGGGGGAAGGACTGTACAAAAATTGGAGAAATACCAAACAATGCAGATAGAGATGTGGCCGTCCAGGGAATCTCAGAAGGCTGGATCGGGCTTTCACAATTGCCGGATTTACCCTAAGGTTCCCCAGTCCTGCTAAAGTGGAAATCCTTTGACATTTGCTTTTTTGGCATTTAAACATTTGGTACAAAGAAAGTAATTGCTCTCTGGCAATACAATACCCAGGACACAGTTTTTATTGTGAACAACCTATATCCCTCTTGTAAAACAATGGCATGGATAGAATGGCAAGTGAGAAATCAGGTGTGCATAGTGGCTTCCTGTATGGTTGCAGGGATTGAAGACATGTCATCGCCAACACTTTTTTAGATGTATGTTCTTTTGACTGGGGTGGGTGTTGTCATTTCTTGTGGTTAAAATGGCTACTGCAGTACAGTATGTCATGTCATGCAGTTGATATTGTCTTGCAAGTGGCCAACCCACATGTGTGACAGCACTGAGTGAGGTTGAAGGATGTTTTGCTCCAACAGTCACATAAAGGTCTGTCAACACATGGGAGGGCTCCTCCTCCCCGCTCCCCAGAATGCTGTTGGGTGATTGGCTGCCATCTAGAAGGTAATAATCTCTAATAGTTGGCTAGCAATAGACATGTCACAATCGCTGGTTGTTGAGATATAATAGCTGCTATTATGATGTGGATAATACAGTGTATAAACTACTCAAGAGTCTGACTTATTGGTACATCTGTGTCACTTGTTGTTCTCAACTCCTGTCCATTTACTTGCTCTTTTGAAAAACATGGCAGAAAAAAGTCACAGTGGCTGTAAATCCTTCCTTGCATACAAGGATGTTGTTTTTATATGTCATCAAGTCACCCCGACTTACGATGATCCTATGAATGAGCAATCTCTAAAGTGTCCTGTTATTAACAGTAGTGCTCAGCTCCTGCAAACTCAAGCCTATGGGTTCCTTTAAGGAGTCAATTCATCTCGTGTTTGGTCTTCCTCTTTTCCTGCTGCCTTCTACCTTTCCCATCATTACTGTCTTTTCCAGAGAATCCTGCCTTCTCATGATGTACTCAAAATAGGGCAGCCTTAGTTTCAACATTTTTGCCTCTAGATGAGTTGCCATGAAGTCATTCTCCTCACCCTGCGAGAGGCCAATCAATTTTATGGTGTGTTCAACAAGTGAGGAAGAAAGAGAAGGATTTTTATGTGCAATTCAAGCAAAACTGTGCAAAATAACAGATAACACTTTGATACAAATGATGCCAATGACACAAAATTACAATGGTTGCTGTTTTGCTGCATGGATGTATAATGATTAGAAGCATCAGAGGCTCCGTGTGTGTGCGTGCACGTGTGCGTCTGTGCATGTGTGTGTATGCATGTGTCTTAAAAATCAGCCACTTTTACTGTGCTTCCTATGTGCATTTCTGTGTGTTGCTTCTCAAAGGAAAAGGGTTCTAGCTTTGTTCGGAGACAATTTGCACAAATTATTGAGACTTTGATAAGCAAAAGGCAAAACAAAAAAGCACTGGTTGTCTTGCTTTTGTTTGGAGGCGAGGAATCTTGTGGGACCTCAATGTTCCTTGTCTTCTCAAATTGAGGCAGCCTAAACCAACATGGTGTGGATACCCAGTGAGGTAGTGGATAGAATGATGGACTAGGACTTAGGAAGCCTGGGATCAGATCCCCAGTCAGTCATTGAAACTCACTGGGGAAGTGGAACTGGTAAAGCCACTCCTTAAATACCTCACTTACCTTGCAAGTCTATTAGGGTCACTATAAGTACATTCAGACTTGACGACGCATAACAACATAAATAATCAAGAATGAAAATATTACCACGTATTATTTACACCCCAAATGAACAGCTAGAAATGTCTTTTGATTTTTGCTTCATCTGTGATAGGCAGATCCACACATGCATACAAATGCCTCGTATCAAAATTATCAAGTGATAAACATATGCACATGGAAGAACTGTATATATTATAACTGTGCTTATTGTTGTCATTAAAGCCGATCTGACTACATATCTTTTCTACAGCAAGAAAGGGGCAATACTTTCTCTTTAAATGTGCATTTTACTTAATTGAGTGTATTTAAACAAATAACTTACAGACAAATAACACAAGTGCCAGACATTCCTGCATTAAATTCCTCAACTATGCCTACAAATGAGACTGTCAAGGAGCTACAGAACAGCTGAATGGAACAATTTCCCTCATCGTCTGTTGAATATTTGGCAGCTATGGTATGCGTAACCACTGGCTTATGATTTTTTTTATAATAAACAGATTGTCATAGGACGTCTTAAATGCTGATAAATCTGGCCGTTTTAATGATTTCTTTTCCTCTCAGCATCTGTTTCTTTCTTATTTGGCTCATTTGAGTCCTTCCTGGTGACACAAATATCATCAGAATCTTTATTTATGCAACTGAAAAGGTTAGTTAGCCACTGCCTTCATGCAACACACTGTATTTATTAAAATTTAACATATGTACTAAAGTATCCTTATATTCATCATTCAATTATTTGCTTATCTTCCCATCTTCCAATATTTCTTGCCTTTTTATATTTTCAACCAAGGTGAAAGTTTTGCCCTAAAGTGCATCATCACACCACAACTACTCTGTGGTGGCTTTATAAATGTCAGTATGCCCCCCCGATTCCTATGCACCCCTTGCCATCTGTGGTGGAAAGGCAGGGCAGGGGTAGGAAAGTTTCCTCTTTGGTTACAAACATCTCCTGCCTGGAAGATTTTGGGAACCACCAAAAAGGAACTTTTCCAAGTTCTGGAAAGGTGGAGCTCAATCATGAAAAGGATTATGACACACAGGGAGGAGCATCAACTCAATGTCTTGCCATTATCCTGTCACAAACCACCCACTACCAGATGCTATTTTTCATGAGCTCTCCAAGGTGACGCATATCCCTCCCGCTCCTCCATAGATAGGTGCAGCATCTCAGCTAATTCCTATAAAGCTCGGACTAAAAACCAAGAACAGAGTCACCAGCCCAGTGATATCGGAACAACCTCCACTGGCTGTTACTGAAAACTGAAACAACAAGACACATTAAAAGCAATCATATTTAACACGACTTCTTAGTGACTGTCTGTCTGTGAGGGACTTTTGAATGGATTCTTATGCTCTGTTGCTTTTAAATGTGTTTTCAGTATTGGATTTAATTACCGTTTTTAATATCATATTGAATTCCTCTTTAATATTTGTATCCTTACTGTTTTTAGCTTTCAAATGTTGTCTTTTTAATTATGTAAGCTGCCTTGGGTCCTTTTAAGGAGAAAAGTGGGATAATAATATTTTAAATAAACTTCACATTTGTCCCTTACCTGTTTTAATAAAAACAGTTTTTTTGATTGGGAAGACTTTGAGAATGCCATATAGAATGGTGAAGAGTAAATATTAAAACAACAAAGATGGGGAGAGGCGAAGGTTGTTAATCTTGAAATAATTTGATTATGATTCTTCCATGATATTGTACATATGCCACCAATTTGTTGTCTTATAACAGTATATCTTAAGCAGGCCGAGCACTGTAAACAGAAGTAGCCAGGTGCTGTCATTCTTTTAAACTTTGTACCATAAACATCCACATTTTTGGCCAAACACATTGTTTCTCGCAGACAAGATGATGCATTTTTAAAAATGCCATTATCACCTTCTTTGCTAAAAGCTTTTTGAAAGCTGTTGAATCCCTCAAGCCGTTATATCTCCTTTTATGTATGCTCAAGAAAGTTCTCACTTGGAGGTACAGAAAGAAAAGGATAGGATTATGTTGCATGGTTAATCTTAGTTTAGTATAGGAATTCATAGAAAACACATACATTCTGCCTAAATATAGTCACCCTTCCTATGCTTCTCCCATAAATCACTATAACTGATTTGGGCTGAGATTTGGGCTGAATTAGTGATGGCTGAACTCATATTGATTTGAACCCATCAAGTCCAAAGCTTTCTTGAATGTAATTTGGGAGTGGGGAAAAAAGTTATAAGAAAAATTGAAGAAAACATTTTGAAAAAGTAATAATGGGAGAAGCACATCTCTTCCCATGCAACACATGCATGCATGCACATGGGCACACACGCACACACACACACACACACACACACACAGAGTGTGTGTGAGAGAGACACTTATGTCTTGAGATGGAGCCTGATCCCTTCACAGCATCCTCAATTTGTTTCAAAAGTATTCAAGATGAAACAAAACCACCTGAGTGAAAGAACACTGTTTATTGGACACAGTGATGGACAATGTTCTTGATGGACAAGAACAAATAATAGCTAATGGCAACCTGCATTCCACTGCAAGAGCTCCAAAACCTAAGATGGATCCACTCCAAGGGCAAAGGTCCAGAGGTACCAGCACATTCTTGGCCCTGAGGGGAAAGCCAGGGATTGCTGTCTAGCTAAAATTGTTATATGTTCCTCACATTTTTAGAAGCAGTCAGGAAGAAAAGGGTTAGGGACAGGCAAAATTAGAAATCAGCTCCCATTCTCCAACATTTTCTTCACCAGAAGAAAGGGTGAAAGTCCACTTTCTTTCCCAGGTAAGAGCATGTGTATTATCATGCCTCTCAGATATGGTGAGCAAGAGAAAACATTCCATGTAGACCTAGGAATGTATGCAGGGATATATCCAGAATACAGATGGGATATTCATATTCATCTCCCCCCAGACACAAATACGAACATCCCATCTCTAATCCAGAAAGATCATTCTTTCAGATTCAGGGCTGTCTCTGAGCAGTTTGTTCAACCATCTCCAGAGCCATCGCTAGGCAGGGTGACCAGGTTTCTGACCTCAAGGGCCAAAATTTAGATGATGCAAAAAAGAGTGTGAGCCTACTTGCCTCAAACAACTGTAGCACCTCTAGACACTTGTTCCCAGGCAAAAGGAAGCACAAAACAGGAGGGCTCAGTGGGGAGTAAGAACAGAGACAGACCTTCTTCTCCAGTTCTTCATCCTCTTTCCATGTATGCCAGTCTCACATGACCAAAGCTTACCCAATAGGACAACAAAGACCCGGACACCAGAATTGCCATTTACAGCTCCACCTCTCTCCTCCTGTCTCTTCCTCATATATTTATACACCTTGCCTTCACAAAGGGAGAAGGGTTAAGTGGCGATGGAAAGGAGGGTCACTAGCAGTGAAGGCTAGCTCATTAGGGCAAACAAAATGCTGCTTCCTCCTGTCTCTCTGTTAGCTAGAAAGGATGGCCAAGGTCACAGTTCTCCCCCTGCCAGAGGAACCAAGTACGATAGTGTAGCAGCCTAGGGAAGTAGTAGGACAGAATATATTCTATTGCAGAGTTTTGAAATTTTGATTAAAATTCCTTTAGCAGCACAGCAAAAGTGCAGGGATCCACAGAGCAGAATAGCTTCAAGTTTCCCCGAGTAGTCCACTCCTTTTCTCATTAGCTAGCACTTACAGTCTCAATGAATCACTCTGAGACATTTGTAGGAGAAAGAATAAAAGATTGAATTACTCAACAGTAGTGAACAGATCAACAGCAGATTAAACAAAAAGACTGACTTCAACAGACTAAAGAGGGAAAGAGATTCAGAGAAGAGAGGTGGGGATCTCTTTGAATTCAGAGGAAGGAAAGGAATGACTGGTTAGTGTTGGATAGATTGACAGTCACATCAACCCAGAAAGGTCCCTTCCTGCCAAAACTACTAGAGGCAGCATGTGAGGTCGCAAAAAACCCAACATATTCTTTAGTTAACTTAGGTGTTAAATGTTATGGAGTGCGCATTGCAAGGGAGGAGGAAGGAAAAACCAGTTTTATTTGGCATTACCCATGTGTGGTTCATGACCAGAGCAGGATGACCACCTCTGGAATCTTGAGAAGAGCTCCTTTTGCTTCAGTCCCCAAGTAGCAGCTCCTTCTGACTTTTGCTTCCCTTCCATGGCCATCCTTATCAATCCTGATGACAAACTGCTCCTTCAGCTTACTAGAGAAATAAGATAGAAGCTGGGAGAAGAAGCATAATTCCTAAATTCTGCAAGAAGATGCTCCTCCTTAATTAGAAGTGATGCTTTCAGAACATGCTCAGGAACATGGGATTAGTAGTTTTTTTTCCTTGTCAACAGCAATTAAGCAAACTTCCAATCGGAAAATCTTGTCGTGTCTCTAGCAAGCCCATATCACCATTGGCTTAATCATGTCACCTCCTCAAAAGTAAGGGGCTCATGCTTTGGAAGGCAAGAAGGATAGGCAGACTAGCAAGAAGGCTTGTCTAGTGGTTGAATTCACAGGAACAGAAGGCACTGCTTTCAGCTCAGCACCATCTCCAGAACTAGGGGCAACCCAGGAGTGATGTCAGTTATGTACGTAGATGTCCATATGAACTTCTTGAAATGCAAAGAGAAGATTTGGAGAGGCTATTTTTGATGGGACCAGGGAAGTAAAAGTAAGAGTTAATCTCTTTTTCCCCTCCCCCACATCCTGAGGCTGGCACTGAACACAAAGTGCATGTTTTGTTAATTTTTCAGAATGATGAGATATATTTATACTTATTCTCCTATAATCACTGTGCCTCAAGCAGATATGCAGGACTTCAGTAACTGAAGATGTCAGTTACTGTAGCAAACAAACTTTTTCAGCTTTTGGTGGTGGTGGTGGGATTACTCCTTTAGAACTTTCCTGATTTCATTTTAGGAAGATTAGTTGAACAAAAAGTTAATTTAGGGAGAATATTCTAACCATATTCATCTCTCCCAGAAATGATAATTTCAAATGTCAAAGCAACGTGTTTCAGAGTCTTTAAAAACCAGTGCAAGAAAGTTATTTTTGTACAATTCCACAGTAATTTTTGCTTAAGTACATTCCTAGATATCCCATTAACTACCGTGCTTTTTATGTGATTACAAAAAATTATCTTCAGGTTAATTACTTCTTGTTCTGTCTGCGTGAGGAGGGCAGTTTTAAAAAATTCTCTCAATTTCAGTGCCTTTGAAATGATAAATAATTTGTTAGGAATAATTTTGGGAAGAAATTGCCCCATGTGAAACATACTCTAGGCTGAAAATGGAGGAGAGGCATCAGAATGCACAGAGTACTTGTAGGAACCAGCTGTCACTGTGTGCGTGTGTCTTTTAAAGCAGGGGTGGGGAAGGTATGAGCCTCCAGATATTTTGGGGCTTAAACTTTATCTGCCATACCTAGGACAGTGAGGAATGCTTGGAGTTCTAGTCCAGCAGCATCAAGCAGATACGCTTTGCCTAAAGGTAAAGGTAAATGTTCCCCTTGACATTTAGTCCAGTCGTGTCTGACTCTAGGGCACAGTGCTCATCCCCGTCTCTAAGCTATAGAGCCAGCGTTTGTCCGAAGACAGTTTCTGTGGTCACGTGGCCAGCGCGACTAGACATGGAACGCCGTTACCTTCCCACCGTGGTGGTACCTATTTATCTACTCGCATTTACATGCTTTCGAAGTGCTAGGTTGGCAGGAGCTGGGACAAGCGACGGGAGCTCACTCCATCACGTGGATTTGATCTTACGACTGCTGGTCTTCTGACCTTGCAGCACAGAGGCTTCTGTGGTTTAACCCGCAGCACCACCACGTCCCTTACGCTTTGCCTACACCTGCTTAAAAACATGCCAAGCATCCTGCAGCCCCACAGAGGTGTCTCCTGGTAAGGCTAGTCAAGACCCTTGTATGAAGCCAGTTAGCACAGAATAGATGCACAAAAGTTGCTCAATACATTTGGCTAACCAAAAAGCCATGATGTTGCCTCCTCACCCTGTTCTATGTACACAAGGCAATCAGACTAACAGTCATATCTTATTTCAGTAGTGGTACTGACGTGCACCTGAGAGAAGCAGTCTAGGTCAGAGGGTAGAGAACAGGTTACACAGAACAATCAGACAGCTCTGTACTCTAACATCTTGCCAGTGTCTCTTATCTGAGGGTGCCCACTTCAGTCTGCTAAATCAGTCAGTCAGACTTATATACACAATCACGTCTTTCAAAACTGAACTAAAAGAAAAGTTTCAAGTATAGCCCCTTGTGACATCTGTTGAGCTAGGTGGGCTAAATTCAGGGTCAAATTGGACAATATGCTCATCATCACATATGCTGCAGATGTGCTCCCACAAGTAATACAAAAATCATTTTGTTAAAGCTCATTATTTTTCTTACCACTGCATCATTTTTGTGTATTGCTTTGTGATTGGCCATTGAAAGGTAAATATGGCCTTTGTTTGTTAGTCTGATCTTTGAGGAAATCCTTTTTGGGAAGGAAAATGAATACACATTCCTCTTCATGCTTAGTTTGACCCTCAAGGGTAGACAATTTCAAAGGCCCAGGAGATGCATCTTTGAACCCTCTAGTGCAGCGGTCCCTAACGTTTTTGGGGCCGCGGACTAGCTGGGGGGAGCGAGCTCCATACGTGGGGGGGAACATCACGCTCGCGCGATGGCCGTGTCGTGCTCGCGGTGTGTGTGTTGCACTCGTGCACATGCGTGTGAGTGTGACACGCCCCCCGCGCGAGCGTGACACACACACACTGGGTGTGACACGCCCCCGCGTGAGCGTGACACACCCACCGCATGTTCGTGCAGGGGGCCGGAGATCCGTATCCGCGGCCCAGTTCCAGCAAGCCCATGGACCGGCACCGGGCCGCAGACCGGGGGTTGACGACCCCTGCTCTAGTGAGCAGAAGGGCCCCCAGACTTGTTTTGCACCTTGGGAGGGGGGACTCTCTCTTAAAACCAGAAATGTCCAGAAGGTTTTTCCAGTTTTCCCAGAAAGGCTGATTGAGTGTGAAAACATGGCAAAATTGCCACCATCCCCACTAGAAGGTCCAAGGAGACTTTTCAATTAAAGTGGAGATATCCTGGAATGACAGGGGCTGCTGTGCATGGGTCACGCTTTGCCACTGGTGTAGGCGAACTTCCTGAAGTCTTGAAAGTCCAGCTTTGAGCAAGGGCTGACTAGGGGCCACATCTGGAACTTGGTCTTGCTGCTGGGACCCAAATCAGAAGTATTCTGGAGCACCAAGGGGAAAAAGGGGGCACATCACATTCAGTTGGTCTCTGTACATGAAGGAAAGCAATGAATTGACTTTCTTTGTGACATATTTGTTGAAAGCCATGAAAATTTGTAAGGAAAGCGTTAAAAATGAACAATTTCATTAATAAAACTTACAACAGTATTAAGAATTTCTAAAGAAAGAGGGGGAAGGGTGCTTGTGTGAACTGTGCATGGAATGATATTAATTCATCACTGAGGAATTCCAGCCCCTTGACTGCTCCTTTTCTCCATCTTTTCCATTCTATTGTTTCTGTATTTAAATACAGAATGTAATATTTTTCTTCCCGATCTTAGAGATTTGAGTAAGGGCAACGTATGATAGTAGCAGCTCTGAGTTACGAAATGGCACCTCTTCTCTTTGTCGGTCCTTCTCTCTCTCTTCCCCACTGCTTTTCTCATTTAAAGGCACAGTTCCCAGCTGATCACCTGCCAGGCTTCACAGGCTTTGTAAACAGCCAGAATTGACCAGGCAGCAGTCACAACTGCCTCACCTCTGCTTGCATGAACTGGAACAAAATCACCTCAGCCTGTGTGTATCTTGGGGTGTATTGACTTTTGCCACACAGAAAATACTGCAGGCTGCAGAACTGTTTCATCTCACATCCAGAGAATTGACTATGCTCAAGGGCCAGAAACTAATACAGGCAGCACAACCCAGGAGACATTTTGTAAGCATTTTTCTCAGACTTTTAAAATAGGAAGAAAAAGAAAACTCTGTCACCCGATTGCAAGTGTTGACGTGTTTATTGATTTGTATTATGGGCTTCTAATGGGGCAGCCGCTGGGGAAAAAAGAAAACGAAGTGGATGTTGACTTTCATTACATTGCATAGACAATTTTTTTGCTCCGTGAGCCTGTAGAAATTAGGGCAATAACAGTGAAAAAGCAACTCCAAGCCAAACATTTTCTGTATCTTTGCAATCTCATCACAAAGCCTTTCGTATTGTTAATCCATAGAACGAGGCAGCCATATTTCCAGGCCACACTTGGGGCTCATTCTGGAGGGGAAAAGGTCCTGAACTTGCAATGAGATAAATCAATTCATTGCACGCCTATCGCTAAATAGCTGCAGGATCTGATCACTTCCTGTTATTACAGTCAAACAGGATTTGAACTGTTTATTTAGAAGTCAGGGACATCATAACCCTTCTGCAGTTCACTCAGGCATGCTTTCCCTGAGGCGTGTATGCTAAACAGCCTTCACATCTTTCCTGCCCATATGGTCTCCTGGCAAAGCTGTGACTACAGGGCGCTGTATCAGAGTACAGGCTTCATAAGGCAATGGGGAAGAAAATGTTCCCAAGAGAAGAGAGTTCTTAAGTTCCTAAGGCCTCTAATTATGTCTGGCATGTTCAAGGACATGAGTAAAAACAACCAAGGAATAAAACATGGAAACCTTATGGTTTTGGACTACAGTTCCCAGAATCCTCTAGCCAGTGGGACCACTGACCAGCATGGGCACTCTGGAAACTGCAGCCTCAAACAGCAACAGTAGCCACAAGCTTTGCCACAAATGATATCACTGGAAGAAACCACTTCTTCTTTTTTTTTTATTCTACCAATCATGGTGGGGTAGGGGAGGTTCCTGGAGGAATTCCCAGTTCCTGTTCCAAAATAATTTTGTGCATCTTGATGGTGTGAGGTGAAGGCACTGTTGGTTGCTCTGTCCAAGGCAGGCTGATGTAGCAAAATATGTGGAGCCATTCCTGGTTGAAAGAAATTGAAACGAAATACAACACACTGTTGTGTGTGTGATTCAGTAGTGGGCAGTAGTTGTAAGACTGGAGACCAGTCTATAAACAAACACAGCCCTGCCACCCATAGCTTGGGAGAGGGAAGTATCATTTCCAAAATGGTCATTGATGATGTATATCTTCGTGGTCTCATTTGGGAGTTAGCACTACTCATCAGTTCTGTCATTCTCTACTCTGGGTCTGTCCTGAAGCATATTGTTCTTGGACATCTGTCTAGGTCTGTCAGCTTGCTTTTTCTCTGCGTTGAGTGGTACTATGGTTTAAGAAGTACCTGTTCTAAATCTAAGTTTTGAATCTTTGTCTTGTGTTGTTGTTGTTTAGTCGCTAAGTCGTGTCCGACTCTTCGTGACCCCACGTCTTGTAATTCTGAGCAAATCTGGGTGTATCAGAGAGTTTGGCTGTAGGCAGTGGTCTTGGTGGTGTGTCCTGGGTGGAAATGGAAGGCATGTAAGTACATGTAACGGTTAGTGGGTCTCCAAATTAACACAATAAAGTCACAGAATGGTATCCGGAAAGTGTGCTTGCCATGTGGACTGATCCAGGCTTAGGTTGATGGAAAAGTGAAAGTTACTCAAGTTCTGGACTAGCAGGTCCGTGCCATGAGTCCAGCTGGTGAAGATGTCATCTGATAGCAGCTTCTTTATACAGGAAACGAGGAAGCATTATTCCAGGTCATCCATTAATATATTTGCATACTTTGGAGCCATATGTGTGCTCAAAGCTGTGCCTTTGATCTGAAGATAAACAATTAACGCACTGGTTCCCAAGTAGGGGGTATAGTCTCTATGGGGAACAGAAAAGATTATGACGTAGGTGCAAGACTGAGATGAAACATCATCCTTCACATTTGATTTGTTCAGTTTGTGCTATTTCTTAAGGGAAGGTGGGCAGTCTTAGCAAGGCTGCAGAACATTTTTTCAGATTTTCCAAAACCACAAGAACTTCACTCACAAGAGGGTGGGGATTAAAGACTATATGTGAGAAAAAAAGTCTAATTTTCATATTTTTATTTTAATGCAGTCCTCTGAAGGTTGCCTCAATGAGTTTTCATACAGTGGGTTTTGTGCTACAATGGGGAGTAGCACAAAACCAAGCTGTGTGAATCATCACCATCACCACCACCACTACCATCATGAAATAATAAACATGTTGTTAGACACCTTAAGTGCTTTTTAAAGTCAAAATGCAGGACAGAAGTGTAATTAGTAAATAATTAAATATGCACATGCACTTGTATGATATTGTACAATAAGTGCTGCATATGCTAAATGTAGGAGATCGAATGAAAATGTTGTGAACACAGTGGAAAAAAGCACTGGCCAACTAAGGGTGGGTGAGCATTAGGACTTTGTTGACAGGAAGAGCATATGCAAGGATTCTGTCAAGAGGAAAACACTCAGCCGCATCTTCCAGGACTCCTGCTCCAGGGCATAAACTAATCAGCAGATGGGAATGAAGGAAATTCCTCTTAGGGTAGAACTGAAAATATAAATGCATTGGGAGGATGATGAGGTTCTATACTCCCCTCCCCTTAGAGGCAGCTGGCATTGGGTATAGACAGAGGCATGATCTCATAATGGGCAGAAACAAGTAATTGTACAAAGAAACCCATGTAAGAAATGTGTTACGAATTCAGTCGTTCAAAAATCCTATATGAAACAACTGAATCTGCTCTTGTCAGACTAAAGGAAGGTCATCACGCAGGGCACACTATGGAACTCACTACTGCAAAATGCAGTGATGCTGTGAACCCAGAACAGCTTTAGAAAGGGTATAGGACAAATTTCTACAAGGTAAGGCTATGGGGTGGCTTCTAGTTACCATGTCTCTGTGTTACCTCCAATGTGGGAGGCAGTTTGACTCTGAATGCTAGCTGCTGGAGAACACTAGCAGAAGATGTTCGTGCACTCATGCCCCAGTTGTGGGCTTCTCAGAAGCGTTTAGCTAAGCACTGTTGGAACACATTGCTCAGACAAGCTTTTGTTGTGTGACAGTCCAGCTCCTCTTCTCTTCACTACTTCTCTGTGGTGTGAATCCCTGAAACCACATGGCCTGAGAAAATAGGCTGTACGCCATTCCATTTCCACTCTATTAGAGGGAAGCCGAAGACATTATGGCTGATGCCTGTGCAGTTAGACCCCCTATGAATGGTTGGTTTAGTTCGATGGGTGGGGAATTGCAAAGGAAGGACCTGCATTCTTCAGTTTTGGCTTGGAAAGACAGCGATTGGGACTGAGGGAGTAGTTCGGGAAGCTGTTATTCCTCAGGGAGCAGAAATGTAGGTTCCCATCACCTTGGTTTAAATAATGGACTAGAGTTTGTGTGCTGGGGACACAACCAAGAGTAAATCCATTGTGTTGTTGTTATGGTTACCTTGCTGTCAACTTGCTTCTGACTTATGGATTTATTTATTTATTACTTACGTCCTACCTTTCCACTGCAATGTGGAGCTCAAGGTGGCTTGCAATCTTTGTGAGTCAACATGAGTACTAAAGGCCTCTTCAGACCTTGGAAGTTATTGGCCTTGGATTCCCTGACCAAGTCAATCTATCTATGCTCAATATTCCTCTTTTACGAGCACTTTCCACTTTTACTGCATTATTGTCTTTTTCAGTACCTATAGTATGATAGCTTCAGTTTAGTCATTTTCATTTTCAGTGAGAGTTCAGGCTTGATTAGAACCAACTTACTTGATTTTTTTCCCTTGACATTCCATGGCATCCATAAACTCTGAACCACATTTCAGATGACAACGTTATGTATTATTTTTGTATTCTAGGATTTTAAAGTTTTCCCGTTTTAACTGTTAGGTTTCCTATACGTTGGGCTGAACTAGGCAAGGTTTGGAGGACTCTTAAATGTTTTCATCACTTCTGTACCATTACTCAACTCCTTTTAATGCCAACAACAAAAACAACAACAAACTCAACTCATCCTTTAAAATTAAATGTAAACACAAATATGTAATGAAAAGTATTCTGTTAAAAATAAGCACAATTAGTTCTGCTTTCAAAATCTCAAATTTTGGTGATATTATCTGTGACAGAAATATGTTGACAAAAATATTTGCCTTTCTTTTAAAATAATACCTGATGGTTTTCTACTCTCTTCCTTAAATTTATTCTCACTCTTGTAAGGGGCACATCCCCCAGAATGGGAACCAAGGACATCTCCTTTGAAAGAGCACTCTAGTTACTTTTCTCAGGGTCTCTGTGTTTCCTTCTTCATTATTCTCTCCACCACTGAAGATATAGGATGGAATTTGAATCATGACATGGCCAGTTTCATCTTGTGTCATAATACCACTAGGAGGTAAAAGATCCTCATTACCACTCAGCATTCCTCTGGGTGCACTACTGAGAACTATCATCAAAATGTAATGTTTGAACTGGCCCCTTGAGCCCCTGGGTCTGCAGTCTGACATGGTTTCCAAATGATTTTTTTTTTTTGCCTTCGTTCTCCTTATAATATCCAGCTTCATTAGAAGTGGCAGCTGTAGGCAGAGGAATTACAAACAAAGGAGGTGGAGCAGGTGGCTACAGAGCTTAAATTTAACAATTAATTCACATTTGCAAGTGGTAATTTATGGGAAGCCATCTGTGAATCCTTAAATGGTCACTGTGCAGTCTGTGGGGAATGGTGAGGTGGCACAACAGAATGCCTCAGTGTAGTAGCTAATAGGAAGGTGGACAGGGGAAAAGTGCTGAAAATTGGCAAAGAATGGTGCAGGATACAATTCTCTTGTGCAGGTTAAGGTCAAGACAGGGCTCTATTAGTTCGTTGGAGGGAAGACCTTCTCACAGCTATATGGAAGGTCTTTACTGGTCTTTAGAGGAAAAGGAAATAATATAAATAACTAAACTTCAGGAACAACCAGCCCCCAGTGGTCCAACATCCATTTTGCATGCTGGAAAATGTCAAGTTGAACCCCTGGAATATCTCAACTAAAACAAAGATCTCTTTCTAAATCCCAAAGGAGCCACTGCTAGTAAGTAGACAATATTCTGCCCCCAACCTTGGGCATTTAGTTGTATTGCCCTAGATTTGAGTTATAATGTTTTGAGTTATGCGCTGTCAAGTTGCCTCCAACTTATGGCGACCCCAAGAATGAGCGGAAAGGGAGCGGTGCTCCAGGAGTGATTGGAAGGCTGACAGAGGCTGCCGCTGCCACCAGACACATGAGTGAATGGCCCTTGTTGAGTCCAGCTGTGCGGGGTTATTCGTATATAGATATGAATACCCCCATCTCTAATCATAAATTATTACAAGGTGTGAAATGCAACCAAACACCACTGTCTCTTAGAGCCTTGCGTGAAGGCTCTGTATTCTACTCATATGTCTGAAGAAGTGGGCAATGTTCCACAAAAGGTTACATTAAAATACAGCAATTAGTCCTTAAAATGCCACAGCATCTTTCTGCTTTTGTTTTGTTTTGTATTTGTTTGTTGAAATGCTTGCACAGCCTAACACAGCTACACCTCCAAAAACTATATTATATAACAAGAGTAAGAGTAAGAATAAGAATAAGAATAAGAATAAAAGAATAAGAATAAGAATGTGCCATCAAATCTATTCCAATTTATGGCAGGCCTCTCAAAGTTTCCTAGGTTTAAGGTACTCAGAAATACTTTATGCCTGGTTTACATTCCCTCCTCTTCTGGTGATGCTCTGGGACTGTGCAGTTTGACAAGGCCACAAAGGTGGCAGGCCACAATATCCCACAGCCATACATGCTCTGGGTGATCTTGGGTAGCTTTTCTCCTAGAAAGCATGGTGGGGATTCGAACTCCCAAACCCTTGCTCCACACTCAGGCATTCCAATACACTGAACTGTACCAGTGCTAAATTCTACAATGGGAATTCATGCACAGTTGCATGTTTGTACATGCCTTCCAGTGCATTTCCTCCCCCTTGTTTTTGTATGTGGATTCATATTACTAGATATGGAAGGAAATGGTACTTGGACCTTGTACACGTTTCCAATCTATTTGAATACTAGACTAAAAACAGAATTTATTAATGTACCCGGCCTGCAATTCTCATGCATGTATGTAAGTGCTATAACTTGTAGAGGTAATATTGTATATATTTTTCTGGCTGTAATAACATTTTGGATGGTAACTGCAGCATTCCAATTTACTGCAGGTTTTCCCTTGCCACAATGTTAGCTCAAACATAATTTCAAATATATTAGGGCATAGAAAGACAGCATCCATGGCAACACCCTACACAGATACACTTAGAGGTAAGAGTTACAGCTCAGTAGTACAGCATATGTTGGCATGCAGAAGATTCCAGGAAGACTTGAGAAAGAGTACTGTTTGCAACTCTGGAGCTGCCAATTAGTGTGAACAGTTCTGAGATAGACTGAATAATCGTCCCGCTCCATGGTCTCATGAAGCAACCTCCTATATTCTTCTTACAGTATCCATAAAGGATCAATTCATGTATTCTTCTTACAGCACCAATAAAGTAAATAAAGCAAATAAATAAATCTATGTTAGCTGATGGTCAAACTGGATGGATCCCTTGTGGTCCGAAAACATTTAGGAGGATGTTCGAGCTGAATCTGCTCCTTGCCCATTCTGGCCAGGCTGCAGTTAGCAGTGTTTGTTGATAAATACAGGCAGTAGTGCTGACTTTTGTTGTTAGCCTCCGATGCAACATTTCGCAGGTGGTTCATGAGATGAACAAATCTGATGCAGGGCAGGCCAAGTTCCTTGTAGCTATTATGGCTAATCTGATAATACTTATGAGCTAGTGCAATGGGCTGGGCTGTTAATAAGCCCTAATGAATGCAACATACAGGGATGAGCTACAGAACAGGAAACATTTAATGAAACAAGAAATTAAGGTGAATATTCTGATTCTACTTATACAATAGCATAAATAGTGTAAAGCCTGCTGAAGAGAAAGCAGGGTAGAGCGGTTGTTAGGACACTACACTAGACCAGAAAAAGCTAGATTAAAATTCCTATTAAATCATAAAGCTCACTAATTGACTTTGGGCCAGTCCCGTTCTATCAGCCTAACAATACCTAAGAGGATAGGTGAGTAAGGGACAGCCGTGTGTCACTTCTGGAGGGAAAGGTGGAATAAAAATACAGTGATCAGAGAAGGCGGCAAAGCCAGTTGGAAACCTCAAGCTGTGCTAGACAGAAACCTTGCCAGTCTAACGAACAAAACTGGCTGACATGTGCACTAAACAGAAAAGAAACCAATGACTACACTATTTGAGCAAGTTGCTTGTATACCATAGATATTTGTCTCCGAGCGCTATACATCAACAACAGCAGTGATCCAGCCCAAACACCATTTGCATGAGTTCAACCATTCAGGCTCCGAGCAGCTGTTCTGTTTGTCCCTTTTATCGGATGCTTTTGAGTATCCATACAAATGTTTCTTTTGATTTCGCATAAACGGTTGGGAGAACATCTGGTCCCAGCAGATTTATTCACAAAGGCAAGACTGGGGGTGGGGGGTGGTTTGGAGTTGTGAAGATATTTTCCCTTGACCAAATGAAAAAATTTAAAAGTGCATTATTCATGTATGATAATTGCAACTGCTGCTAGATTCCATCATCGCTATGAGTCCTCTTTTTCCTCAGGATCCTTTGGCAGTCATTTTCAACATTTTCAGAGCTGGGACCCAGCTGTGGTTCAAACATGCATGGGGAGGATGCATTTTTTTAAAAAATGTCTGCATATATGGACACTGATCATTCTGCTGTTGCATCAGATTTCACTCTAGCCTCAGACCTACCAGGTGATGACCCCTGCTCTTCAGCTTCTCCATTTGGGTAGCATGGATAGGAACAATTGCCCCCACCTACTCCATAATTCAGACTAGAATTTAGACAAGTTTCTTTTCAGGCTAAAGTTAGCATTTGACTAGGCTGCCTTGAGGATTCAACAAAGTCCAGTCCAGAAAAGGAACCTTCCCAAGCTGTAGTTTCAAGCTACGTGCTCCTGCGTCCAAATGCCCACATCTTTCATACTGGTTCTATACCCGTATTGACTGAATGCCTTTTTCTTTATGTCAAAATTGGAAGCAATACTTCTAGTCCATTGGCTTGCTGAGAAGCACAAAGAAAGCTATGGCACTGATGAAGCATACAGCACAGAAACCATGCCTGCAGATCATCTATGTGCTTAACTGATTTGTACTGCAGATTTTTTAAGCATTATTTAATTTCACTTATTTTAGGCTGAATTAAAGCTTTCTGTGCACTTGAATAAAACAGAAGTTAGGTCAATAATGCCTAGTTCCAAAGGAATATATTGGGGAGGGGGGCAGTGGGCATGTACCAGCATCTGATTTTCAGGAGATTTACAAGCCCCATTCACCATGAAACAGCTTCCCAATAATAGGAAGCCAGTAACAGATGTTAGAGATAGCCTGTGACTGACAGGGAGAAATCCTTAACTAATGTGAGTGTCTGCATGTCACAGTGTGAGTTTCTGTCACCTCTGGGATTATGCAGATTAGCTTGCTTTGTTTGGTGATTGTTCTTCAGGATTTAAGCATGGAATTCCTTTGAAGTCTGATTGCACAAATAGGGGGAAATTATCTTAATCCTGTGGCACAGTGGTTAAACTGCAGTACTGCAGTCAAACTTCTGTTCATGACTTGAGCCCAATCCCAAGAGGTTCAGGTAGGTGGCTCAAAGTTGACTCAGCCTTCCATTCTTCTGTGGTCAGTAAAATGAGTACCCAGCTTGCTGGGGAGCAAATTGTTGTTTGCATAATTATGTTGTAAATCTCCCAGAGAGTGCTCTAAGCCCCACGGGGTTGTATATAAATTGAAACAATAATAATAATACAATAATAATCACTTCTCTGCAAGATTAATGTGCTTTCGGCTCTAATTACAAGCTGTCTCAAACATCTGTTTCTGGACTAAGTTTGTTAATAATGAGTTAGTTACCTCATAGTGTGGATCTGTCTTCTGCAAACTACATCTTCTTTCTTAGCAGACTGCTAACTAGATGGGAAAGAGACATGAAATTAACTCCACCCATTAAGGTGGCCAGGTATCCTCTTTTTGTAGGTGCTTCAGCCCTACTCAATTATTTTCTTGATCCATTGCCATATTTCTATGTGCTCATTGCACATTATCACTCAATAGCACTGGTTTCCTCAGTAACCTTTAGATAAGGAAGACTTTAGATTAAAAATACCCTTCTCCCCATTGTGTCCTGTTTCACAGATGACAATCTGAAATTGTTTCAGGGCTGGCATGAGGGGTAGGCATTGCTCGTTCTCTTAGCGGGGCTGGTTGCTCGTTGCTCGTTCTCTTAGCAGCTCTCTGGAGCTGGCTGTGCTACTGCAGGAGACTTTCTACCGAATCTATGGAGCTGGTTGTGCAGACTGGGATGAGAAGGGAAGGACAATTCAATAGAGTGTCCTGTCTTGGCAAGGAGGAGAGGATCTCCATTGAGGATACTTAGTGCAAGTCCTCTCCTCCTAAGCCTGGAGCCAATACTCTGTTCGGTCCCAATTCATTTGACAGACCAGTCCCAGTTTAATGAAAGGGAGGGAGAGCAGAGACTTGAAGTCACCCATTAACAGCTAGCATCTGGAACAAGATTCAGCAGGCAGACAAATCACTCAGTCACTCTTAAGAGACAAACTATATTTGACCCAGCAACTTTGTGAATTGTTTGATTGTGGATACCTGACATATGCTACACTTCAGCTGAATCTTTGATACCTTCCCCCTCTAAATGCAAGACCAGACTAACCATCCTGGTATACATCCTTAATGTTACATTGCTTTCTCTGACTTTTCAGGCATAGTCATTCTTCTGTGTAATTCTTTCCTCTTTCAGATTTCTAGTTCTTTTGCATTTGTTTATTCATTTTCTTTACAGGATATAAAACTATTTCCAAATCAACCTACACTTCCTTTGCCCTTAAATGCTGTGCCCTTTGATTCTAGTATCCTATCAGTTTTAATGGTCCCCACATATTTCTGATATGCATATTATTAAATGCCAGGCATTGTAATGCAACCACACAGACTCTTTGACGTCTATGATTCACACACAAACTATCAATAAGTTCTCACTACCCTTTAATGGTATCTTTTCTTTGCGTATAGGTGGGTTTAATTGCTTTGAAACTTTCACTGTTTCTCCTTCTTCTACTTTCACATTTTCAAATGTGCATATTGCTCACTTCTATTTTTATTGTTATTTTGAACTCCTAAAATGTTTTTAAAATTATTCTAAGGAATGTACCATTGTTCCTTATCTGGATGCTCTTTAGGACTTACCAGATGCTCATCTTCCCAAATGTTAGCTCTAAAGCTGCATGCCAGCTTTTTAATTCTAAATGGGAATTATAGCCCTACTGTAATCAGGGGTGGAGGAAGAGATGGATGGCATGATTCCAGATCTTTTCAATTAAAAAGGACAGTTATGTTATCAGCTGGATGATTCCTTCCCATGCAGCATCTCCTTCTAGCTCAACAGAGCAGGGATGAGGTGTATCCTCCCCCATACTATTGGATGACAACTCCCATCATCCTTCCCATGGTCACTATAATAAAGGGAAGTTGCAGTTCAACAGTATCTAAAGGGGCACACATTCCCCAGCTCCACAGTATAGTCTAATCTAATTAACACTGCAATGTTAGACATGTCTATTCAGAAGTGAGTCCCTCTTGAGTCTAATGGGAAATTGCCTTACAAACAGTAAGACTCTGTCTCACCCACTACTGTGCACCCTGATTGGCTGTGGCTCCCCATAGATTCAGGCATGGGTTTTGTCCATTCTTACCCAGAGATGGTGAGGATTGAACATGGGACTTCTCACATGGAAGTCATCTGCTCTGCTAATTCAGCTACGGTGATGTCTCGCTAACTAACACCTTATATACAAGACTGTGGCAAACCACAGAGCTTTGGGATCCATCTTTAGATCCAGCACCCCAACCATCATCCCCACTGAACATATAGACACTGCAGGTCCAACATTGTTTTGCTTAATATCCAGAGTAATTAAGAGGCATTCTGGACAAAATGTTGCTCATTACTTGGTGATGCTTTCACTGATCCTAAGAAAGATATTTCCTTACCGTGGTTTTTGGATGGCCCAGTCGTTCCCTTACAATCCTGTTTTATGGTTAGGATAGACTGTCTCATATAATGAAGGGAACATTGCAGAGTGCGAGAGGCACTCTGCCACCACAGGTACACCAGATGTGCCCAGGAAATTACCTGTCAGTATGTAGACCTGGGTGGAGGCCTGGAAACTACACATGCACACAGGCACACCCCACACACTTCACTTAGAACAGCAATTCCCTCCTTTCTCCTTTTGGTCTTTTTTGATCACACAGCCTTCATTATTCCCTTCGGCCTTTGGGTGTAGATCAAAGGGATGCTACAGCTGCTTTCAAGTTGAGCAGAGAGAGCTGGAACTGGAGCAGCTACTAGTTTCATTAGAAAAAATTATCAGGTTCCTGTGGAGAGAAAATGAGTCATTTTTCACAACCATATTGAGACATTACAATGCTCCTCTCCCAGAAGAACATCTCAGCACTTCAGGGAACTCTGTCTCTGCTTTCAGGGCTACAAATCATAGGAAAAGATGAGAAAAGGTATTATTTTTTGAGGGAAGGGGTGGAAGTGTGCCTCAGGAGCAAGGCTTATTTCAGAGCCATGAATTTCCAGGATATCAGCTAATTGGAGCCTCACATCCTTGTGGCTCTTTTTTCTGCCTCTGCTCTTAACTCTGGAACCTACAGTGAAGTTTGAGCTCTTGGATGGTCCTTGGCTGTGACATGTTGGGCCTTTGCCTCCTTGCCTGGAATCCGAAGTCCAATGACCAGCAACAGCACAAGAGATGCATGGCTTCTTTTTTCCCCACTGGAATGAAGAGACTGCAGGTAGGCAGAGGGAGGAAAGGTCATGAATTAGGATGCCTATTGTGGGCAGGGCATGCTGTTTTTAAGCATAGATGGAGAAGGGAGCAGCATTTCCTTGGCAACTTGGTTCCTTCATGATCCTTACTGCACCACTGGGAGTCCCTATGGGGAAAGGATAAAGTCTGTCTCATGATCATCTCCCTGCATAGTTGCAATCTGTCCTGTTATAGTCAAGTTTGATTCTGAATGGGGAGTCAAGTCTGTGGGAGATAACTCTGCAGTAAGAAGCAATTTAAGTTAGTTTGTCATGGGAGCAATGGTGTAGTATTAAATTTGGAGATGCAGACACTTAGCATGTCTGTCATTGTAACCAGTTCCTTCTCCCCTTCTGGATAGCTCAGAGGTTTAAGTATCTGGTTGCAGAGCCAGAGGTTGGGAGTTCAATTCCTTACTAAGCTTCTTTGACAGGGGCTGGACTTGGTGATCCATAGGGTCCCTTCTAGCTCTGCAGTTCTAAGATGATGATGATGATGATACGGGCAGGACTAGGACTTAGGCCACCTGGGATCAAATCCCGTCTCAGTCATGAAAACTTGGGGGGGGGGGGAGAGGCAGGGGATGGGACTGGTAAAATCACTCCATAAATATCTCACTTAACTTGAAAGCCCTATTAGGGTTATTTTAAGTTGGTTCTGGTTCAGAACACACAGAGTGTAAGAATATATGCATAATTTGTATGAAATATGCAAGGTGTTGAGTTGTGGATATGACCTTGGTATTTTATATCACTTTTCTTCTCTAAAGAAAGTATATTCTGGCATCATCATGTGATGCTGGCTATTTTTCTGCTGCTCCATGACAATCATCCTACGTCCTCTGGGGATGTCTGCCCCCTGCTGGCCAAAACTACTAATAAATTCTACCATTTCAATCGGCGTGGTTCCCAGTGTGGTGTAGTCACTGTAGTGGATAGAGTGATGGACTAGGATTCTGGAGAGCAGGGTTCTAATCTCTGCTCCGCCATGGAAACTCAGTGGGGGAGTAGAACTGGTAAAACCACTTCTTAAATATCTCACTTACATTGAAAGCCGTGCTAGGATCACTATAAATCAGTTCTGACTTGACAGCACATAATACACACACACACACACACACACACTCAACATGTAAGAAAGCTAGGGGGCTCCAAAAAGCATTTCCTGTCAGAGGGACACAATCACAGATTCCACCTCCCCCACAACATCTTTTCCCCCCCTTAAAACAACCCACACATGTTGTATAGAATTCACTTCAGCTGTTTTCTGTATTCTAATTACCTCCTTTTGACTCAGAAACCCACTTCCTGCAAAAAAAAATAAAAATCTTTCAAACGACTAGTCTAAAGTTCTTTCCTCCCCCAACCCCCCGCCATTGCTCTGCCACATACTCGGAAATGTAAAAGGCTTGTTACAGCTTGGCTGTATGGCAAAAGAGCAGGATGTGAAGATACTGCGACTGTATTACTGATACAGTTGTCGAGTGTGACACTTTCAAGTGTGAGACTTGGTGTCCCAGGTTTGTGTAGGCAAGAGTTGTGATTATTTGGCACACTCCAACCATGTTTTGTCTATCCAGTACTTTGCTGCCTTCTCCCAAAAGGAGACCTTTCCTTTGTGGAAAGAAGCAGTTTTTTGTACCTCCAGCCAGCCAGGCTCTATAATCCCTTCCTCCAAGCTATATTGACAGAATAATATATCAGGACTTCGAAGCAAAGATCCTGCTAAAGAACTCTGTGAAAATAGCAAGTTAAGGGGTAGAGATGAAGGGGAAGGGTACAGTGACCCTGTTTCAGGGTATGCTAAAAACTGTTGAGCTTTTACAACCTCACAGGATGCCTGTGGCTGGGAGGGACCTTTCTGAGCTGAGATAACTGTCAATCTATCCAGCATTAACCAATTGTTCTCTCCCGCCTCTGAATTCAAAGAGACCCCTGCCTCTCTGCTTACTACTCCTTTCCCTCTCTAAAGTCTGTTGAAATTTGTTGTTAAAAGCAGACATGTTTGCTGTTTGATCTGTTCAACTGTAAGTAATGAAACCTTTTATTCTTTCTGCTACTAATGTGAGTTATTGAGACTGTGTGCCAGCTAATGTGAAAAGGGGTGGACTACTCTGGGGAACTTGAAGCTATTCTGCTTTGTGAATCCCTTCTACTATGCAACTAGAAGAATTTAACCAGAAGTTCAAATCTCTGCAATAAAAACCACACAAAATAAATAGGCCTTTACTCAATCCTACTTGAAAATGAAAGAAAGAAAAGGAATGTGGCAAACAGATTAAGAGCAGAGTTTGGGAGGATTACAAAGCCCAGCATCCCACAACCAGCATGGTCAAAAGTACTGTTGGCGAAGGATTCTGGGAGTTCGAGTCCCAAAAGTAAATTTTTCAAGCATTTAGGATGGAATATGGCTGACTACGCTTCTGCTGACTAGAATTCAGAATGTTGAATTTATCATGTTTTGCATAACTTGCTGCAGCTAATTGCAGCTAACTGATGAGGTATGGGGCACATCAGTTGTCCAATCAAGTGTGTGGGCAGGCACACAACCAAAATATGCCCTCATACCTTGTCAATTAGCTATAATTAGTTGTGGCAAGTTATGCACACCTTCTGCTAACACTAACCAGATTCCGGTCTACACGCTTCTGTAATGCTACCTCTGGGACAACTATTCTCCTGAATTATCGCAGTTTATGTCCCGAAAAGCTTCATCTACCAATTTCTAAATATTGAATTTCTGTTAAAGGTACAGAAGACCATTTTAAGGGATCAGCTGTAAATGCAAATGAGTAGGCAGTCTATGGGTCCAGCCAAGGTGGAAGCCTGAACAATCATTTGTTGATGCTGCTGGGTCTGCTGGACTGGGATGCAGCAATATGTGATATGTTCCAAATAAGGTCGTACACATATGCTAACGTAGCTGATGGTTCTGTGTGGAGGCTTCACAGAGCTGGCTCAAGATTTTTTGCTGCCTGGAGAGACCAGTAAAGGATGCTCCTCTCCATTCCATGAACAAATGCCCACTGGCAGCTGAACTCCACCACTCTAACAATAGTGGCGTTAGACATGTCTGTTCAGAAGTAGTCCCTCTGAGTCTAACGGGGTTTCTCCATTCTTACCCAGGGATGGTGAGGACTGAACATGGGACTTCTCGCATGGAGGTCATCTGCTCTGCTAGTTCAGCTACGGTACTGTCTGGCTAACTAACACCTCCTATACAAGACTGTGGCAAACCACAGAGCTTTGGGATCCATCTTTAGATCCAGCATCCCAACCATCATCCCCACCGAACATATAGACACTGCAGGTCCAACATTGTTTTGCTTAATATCCAGAGTAATTAAGAGGCATTCTGGACAAAATGTTGCTCATTACTTGGTGATGTCTTCACTGATCTAAATAAAGATATTTCCTTACTGTGGTTTTTGGATGGCTCAGTCGTTCCCTTACAATCCTGTTTTATGGTTAGGATAGACTATCTCATATAATGAAGGGAACATTGCAGGGTGCGAGAGGCACTCTGCCACCACAGGTACACCAGATGTGCCCAGGAAATTACCTGTCAGTACATTGACCTGGGTGGAGGCCTGGAAACCACACATGCACAGATGCCCACTGGGTGCGTAATGTCCTTGAACTTTACATTTTGAAGTCACATTCTTCCTTCTTAGCCTTCTCCCTGATTCACATTAGTGTCTAGCATTACATTTTACTTTCAAACAGCTTCATGTTGAGGTGGATGTGGAAATCTAGCTTCAGATCTATTAGTCTAAGCACTTCAGAGAATGTGTATAAAAGAAGAGGGGGTTGAATTATTATTATTATTCACATTGAGAGGCTGTGGATCTGACACCAATTTATTGGCGATGGCAGAGACGGGTTTGGACGGTCTCCAGTGCTTTGATATTGTCCTCCCTGACCCATTAGTTCAGTCATTTGAAATGCAAAAAGGGCTTTATGCTGCTCCTATTGATTGGGAGAGGGCTTTTGATTCTATAAATTACAAAGGGGTTTGGCTAAAGTTCTAAGATCTAAGCATTGATTTAAGATTTTAGTTCATCTAGGGGATTGTTTATTGCCATAATCTATAGCAGGTTGGATCAAAGACTAATGGAAGAGGTATTGATTGTTTTCCTTGCTTCAAGGAGCCATGCTAAGGATACTTTTTAGGGCTGTTCCATTTACTTTTCAGGGACGATACCTCAACAGAAGCAAACTGCTCCCCTTCCTCAAATATGTATTAATTATCTCACTGAGATCAAGTCTCGTTTTTTCATATGTGTATCCCAGTGGTCTAGGATAAAAGTGTCAGCATTATCAGGCTTCTCCAATTCTAATGGTTTTTGTTAAATTTCTGCCCACTTAGACTTCTGTTCCACGTGTATGAGAGTTGCTGTAGCAGATTGTCAGGGTTCTTTCTTTGCATGTGAAAGCTTACTCCTTCATTTCCTCACATCTCTAGGTAAAACTGAGAAGACTCTGGGCTAAAGGTCAAACTATACATTGTAGATAACCCATAATTAGAACCAAAATTACATTAGTGTTCGAGAGATGTGATTTAGGCAAACATTTGTGTCTGAGAAATCAGATTTGCAGATGAAGCCTGTGATTAGTCCTCAAAGACCTACCACAAAAGAAAACATGTTTATTTGCAAACTTTGAGAGATGAGAAAAGCTCTAGTTGTGACAATACTTAGGGGATTCTCTCTTCTAATGATGATTTGTGAGAGGAATGTAAATCTTTGCTTGTCTCGTTGTGATTGGGTTCATTTGAAATTTGGAGCAGTTCCTCAGTTTTGGCGGGAAATAATGACTGAGACCTATCTGGAATGTTAACAACTTCAACTTTATTAACCTTCGGTGTTTCCACAATCACCTCTGTTGGGTCAAAACAAGACAAATTAGGCAAATGTCCATAACTCGATGATGAAAACTCTTCTTGCAGGTTTTGATAATTCACTGGGGGGCTGGACCAAATCGTTCCCGATCTGTAGGGTTCCGCAGAGGGGCACTCCTCATCGCGCATATGGTGCCGCAGCATGGGTGCAGAGCCCAGTCCCCTTCTTTCAGGGGTTGGTTGTAGGTCTGATCCGGCCGGATCACTTTCTTTCCACGTCCTCAACCCCCGCGGGAAAACGATCACTGTCCATTCTAATGTCTCGAACGAGGTTTCTCCCTCTTTCTTCACCTCTGGGTCTGGTAACAGTTCACCGATCTTTAGGTTGGGGAAATCTTTCAAAAGCCTGCGCGTTCTCTCATAGGTTGATTCTATTCCTCTCACATCCTTCTGCTCCTCCTTCATTACCATGCTATTTCCAACTATTCTGCTGCTAAACCACCTCTCCCCCTGATCTTTTATATTCTCTTCCCACACTGATACTTTTAGCTCCTCCTTTTCTCTTTCTCCTTCCTCCACTAGACAAACTTCTACTTTCCTCTTTTCGTCTTCTGCCTCTTTCTTTTCCTCTACCAATCCATCTTTCTGCTCAGTCACCTCTCCCTCTTTTGTTCCCTTTTCCTTTTTAGGTGTCTCTATGTATGAGGACGGCACACTATGTTCTTTCTCTCCTTCACACTCGTCCTTTCAGGCAAGGAGGAGGAAACTGTGCAGTTTCTCTCCTTGCCCTATGAGAAGGTGAATATTTTACGATGTTATGGACATGATGATTTTATGCAATAATGAATAACTTGTGCAAGTTACAGAAAAATACAATAGCTGCTCCTTTGTTTCATAGACTTTTAAAAAACTAAAGCATGGGATTGGTTTTTCTCTTCTCTTTTTAGCAATCAGGCATTCCTTGTGTTGTTTCACAGAAGGAGACACTCTTTAGTTACCAACAATCTCCCCTTACCAGAAGACCTCATCATCATAAGAGAATGTAATAATATAGGATGTGGGCCCTTATTTTCATTCTTGCACAGGAAGTAAGAAACCTTGTTGGCCATAAAAATTACTCATGTCATTTTAATACAGCTTAAATCAAGAAAAATGAGCATTTGTGCATATTTCTTTTAATCATTATATGTAACATGTAATCTAGCCCCCAAAACATGGAGAGATACTAGCAGTCAGTGTAGATCAGGGGTAGATAATTTCAGCTCCTTGTGAGTAAAACCTATGCATGTTTATTTAGTCTTCCTTGCACATGTTTGGAACTGGGGTAGTTTCAAGACATGTTGCTGCCTGAAGAAGGATGAGATGACTCGGCCTTCCCTATCCCATGTACCAAAGTTGGCTGGACTGTCAAATGAATGTTCCTTCAGTACTGGTGATGGGATAAGTGTCTTTCACATCAGCATATTAATGACAGTACTGGTATCATTTAATGTTTATATTTTGCTTTTCTACCTATTAACATCCAGAACAGCTTACACACAAACACACACAAAAAATCTTGAAGTATATATGTATGGTATTAAAGCACACATACATACTCCCTCCCATGCGCACACGTGCATGCACATGCACACACACACATAGAGGAAGAGACTGTGAGAAGGAAAGGAGAGAAAGATAAAACACTCTCATGCCGGTCAGTGTTTTAGGGGTATGTAGTGGTTGGGCTTACACATTTATTTCCTTGTTACATTTGCTCACTTATTTTCTAATTTTTGAATAGTACTTTTTCCAGAACAGAGCATCTCAATGATCCACAAGATCCCTTCCAGCTCTGCAGTTCTGAGATTATTATTGAGAACTGCTGAATAGCTCAGTGGTTTAGGTAGAGCCAAAGGTGGGAGTTCAGTTCCCCACTGCGCCTCCTTGACAGGGGCTGAACTCAATGATCCATAAAGTCCCTTCCAGCTCTGCAGTTCTAAGATTATTATTATATATTTATTGAAAATGAATGTATGCATTCCAGAGCTCATCCTATAAACCTATCGGTGCTAAATCAGCTGGTTTTATTACAAATGGATCCCCAGACCTTCCTTGTTCACCTCCAGTTATCAATTCTTAAACCTCTTGCACTTAACATTACACTCTTAACACCACTCCAAATGAGGAAATCACAGCCGCAGAAACCTCTGGCTCTTTCCCTGCTTCCACACCTCACACAGATCTCGCAAGCTCTGCCCTCCTGCAAACGATGGCAGCACCACATATGGCTGGTAATGAGAGCGTATGTGATGAACATTTTGTGCTCTTGGCGTAGGAGACCACTCGATGTCTAATGGACACCAGGGACCTCTGTAACTGCAGCATCTTCAACTAGGCTTTGGCAACCCTTCCATTAGTAACTGTCATGACTCATTTTTGGAGTTACTGTAGAAGGAAACCAAAGGGTCAAATAGATGTTGCTGACACCAAGGAGCAGAGACAGGCACTTGGCGGGCAATGTACTTTCTGCCTAGAGAATAGTTGAAATGGAACAGTTTATCCATTTCTCTTTCAGTACTCATGTCATTTACATCTAATAAGAATTAATCATTTTAAAAAGCCAGACTTTGCAGAGTTCTCTTAGGAAGATTTAGCCTCATCTTTTACATATTAAAATGCACACCTACCAATCACATTAAAATTATGAAAATCAGTCTTAAAATTAGAGAGGAAAAATGCTATCTTTAAAGGCTTTTTCCAAGCGTTGTATGGCTTTTGAATTTTCCTGATCAAGTGAGGGCTTTATTTCGAGAATTAAAATCCCAGTGAAATGTACCTCCTTACATTCAAAAAGGGACTGGTTGAGTACTGCAGCAACAATTGCAGTGTTACTCCAGGGTGGGCAGAAGACAGATCAATGTTTACTCACTGGGTGGTTTGTAAGAGCTCAGCAAGGATTTTTGACTCCCAGCAACAAGAAAACAACTCCCTTCCCTCTTGTTATGCTACTGAAATTAAGAAAGCTTTAAGAGGGGGGAAGCCCAGGGAGAAATGAGGAGAGGATTAAGATTGTGCTGGAATAGAGCACCAGTGCCTGTAGCAGGTTATCTGATTGGGGGAGCAAGAGGCCATGTATGAGGCACTCATGGTGCTGTTCTCCAAGATGAGAAAAGCTGGAAGGCTCCTTCCTTCAGCATCCACTGCCTGATTTGGGCAATGTTAGGAGGGATTGCCTGGTTGCATAGTGTCCCTGAGCTGTAAATTCAGAAATCATATTCTTTCTTTTTAGATGATATATCCTTCTTTCGTAATTCACACTGGTCTCTAGCATTAGATTGTTTGCTTTTGAATAATGGCATGATATTGTAGAGAGTGGAAACCACATTTACACCAATAAACTTAAGTACTGGAGAGAAAGAATGTAAAGAATACATGAAGAACATAAATAATTTCTAGAGACACAGTCAGCGCCCAAACTTATCTCATGCTACTTTTCCTTGTCTAGGTCTCAAAACTACAGCCTGTTATTATTTCATGCCAGCAACTTGCTCCATTTCTTATCCTTCCTATTTTGCATGAAGACAAATCATTGGAAATCACAGCCTAACGGCACTTATTTTTCAAGTGCAATTGTTGTCTCAAAGCAAGCCACACACCTGCCTTAACTTAAAGATATTTGCTAAGAGCTCCTTAACAAAATAGTGCTGTGTCTAGCTGTAAACACTAATGAAGTAGCCAGAAACATAAAGTACTTAAAAGAGTGCTAAAAGAAGCTGAAGAGCACCAATCAATCTTCCAGTTTCTGAAGCAAAAAAAGGTAATACAGGGACAAGGAGAATAATGAATGAGGAGGAAGGAGACTCCTGTTTTACAAGTTGGGTAGAGTGTTTGGAAGAATTATGTAGGGGCATGGCCCTGAATAAAGGAAAACTGTCTGATGCCTGGATTTGGACAATACTGCACAGGCCTATGGCCCTTAAACATCTTAGGACCCAACTCTAATGAGCTGCTTGCTTTGCATATAGAAGGTTATGAAAGGATCTCCTTCTAGAGATGAATTCCTTCAAAGCTGCTGTTGCTGTGCAAATGAAGCACATTTGTATGTCCCAACAACCAATCACACACAAAAAAGCAGAGCTGAGCGAAGAGTATGTTAGGATTTTTTTTGGGAGGGGGGACACAACACTCTTTTACTTCTTAAAAGAACTTGTTTCTTACACAGTTCATTTCTAAGGATCAAACTTATACAGTATACAGTTTGACCTTTAGAAATGAATGTTGCCTCCTAAGATGTTCTTGCTTTCTCTCCCCAACTTCTTGTTTCCAAGGATATAAGTTTAGGGTCATTTCCTTGGAACTGTCTCCCATTGTCTGTTTTTCTTTCTTGGTGTATTTTTTCTTTACACAGCCATGGAAGAAAATGTCCAATTACCCGTGCCTTTGGAAAAGTGGAGATATTTCAGATACACAAAGCATTATGGAGTAGTACCCCTGCATATTCCAGGCCAGAGGTTCTGATCATTCCAACCTTATAAAGTTTAGCTATTCTCTTCCCCTTCAGTTCTCAAGAATATATACTATGTATAATATTGTTAGAAAACACAATAAAAGAAAAACTTCTATACATTTGGATTAATGGAAAACTGATCCATCTACTTCCAGCTAGCCAAAGGACAGTACTAGATACAACAACAAAACAATTTTTTCTTATTGAACTGATATTCACCTTTCTAATCGACTAACCAGGGTCCTCTGTTGCTTAAAGTAAAATGCATAGCCACAACTAGTTAGAATGAGCAATGAGAAATAATTACACCCTATTATAATAAGTATTAATTAATTAATTAATTAATTACTACTTATTATAAGTATTGTCCAATGAATTCTGACTTATGACAAATGCTTCCAGGGTTTTCTAGGTATAGCGTATTCAGAAGTGGTTTGCTATTCCCTTCTTCTGGGGGTGCTCTGGGACCATATAGCTTGCTCAAGGCTGGCTGGGGATAGTTGAACTCCCAGCCCGGGCCCTGGCTCCACAATCAGATGCTCTAGCTCCTTGAACTCTCTCTCTCTCTCTCTCTCTCTCTCTCTCTCTCTCTCATCTATCTATCTATCTATCTATCTATCTGCTAAAGTTGTTGGATGAAGCACATTCTTCCCTTGTATAGATAATTTTTTTTCTGTATGAAGGCCTGGAAGAGGCAAACAAACAATATAGCTGGGTGGCAGTGTGGGATTTGTCACCATGCCTATTCACACACAGAGGAATGGCTGCAATAACCCTGGGGCATATTTGACATAGTGAAGTGCTAGGCTGTTTATAGTGGAAATGTTTTTAATGTGCCTTTCATATGGTTTAAACTAAGTTAATGTAATGTCTAACAATACTACCCTAGCTATTGCAAATAAAGCCCATCTTTCTCTTTCTCTTTTTGGATTTACACACATAATGAAAAGCGATAATGGGCATCAGTTTACAGGTGCAATTTCCCAAGACTTCTTGGGGAAGTCATATCAAGCATGTGGGAAATCCATCATATTAGCTTTCCTTTAACTGTGCAAGCTGAAGGAACTGCACAAACCTAGAAAGAAGCGCTGACAAAAATGGCACATGGCAGTGTAGAAATGTAATACGCCAGATTCCTTCTCCTATATCACATCTTTTTCTATCATAGAGAATTGCCAGCAGAACGGTTAAAGGGCAGGAAATTATAAATTCTTCACACATGGATGAGGCTACCAAGAATTAAGAGAAGTAGGAAGCTCCAAATTTAAACTGTCATTTAAAAGCAGCATCAAGGGTATTAGGAGTGGGCAGTCCCCTTCATGTGCTGAAGTTTAGGAATGGACATTTCTGGCTATTCACCACATGGATGCATTGCAATCACCGGTGTCTTTACAGCACTGGTTCCCAACTTTGGTTCCCCAGATGTTCTTGGATTACAACTCCCAGAAATCCTGGCCAGCACAGCTAGTGATAAAGGCTTCTGGGAGTTTTAGCCCAAGACCATTGGGGACCCAAGGTTGGGAACCACTGCTTTATAGCACAGAAAAGGGCATCCTGCAGAGGAGGCATGTGCTGAGGTGCAAAGGGAAATCAGGATGGAACCATTACACTGTTCTCATGCTATAGTCGGTGAGGCTGAATCCTGTATTATTTGTGTCTTCACCCAAGAGGAGACACAGGACATACTCCTGAGGATGACTCAGGAACCTCTGTGACATACCTATATTCAGCTGTGGGGGTTGGGGAAGTATGAGATATGATTGCCATCTAGTGCTTAAAAGATAGAAATATTTCTTTAGGAAAGGTAGAACTGAGCATGTGCCAATTCTGCGCTTTTGAGTAGGGTTCTAAGATGGATGTTAGACTGAGAAATGTTTGAACATGGAACAAGAAATAGAACCAGTTATTGCTTTACTTTACTGGTGTAATCTCCATACATTATACAATCCATTGCCTGGGGATACATCAGATGTGGGGAATTGTTTTCAATGGTGCCATGGTTTACCCAATGGAAGATACCATACTGGCCACATCAGTGGAACTGTTTCTCACAGCTGTGAATGGTGCATACCGTTTTAATTAGTATGCTTATTGAATCAAGATGTATTGGTATTAGATATGGGTATGAACCGCTGATTAGCACTTTGTGCCAGTTCCTTTTTCACCCAAACAGGTGTTTGGCGCTTCCCAGCCCCTCCTCTTCTGGTGGGCGCCCACTCAGAGGCAGAGCCCTGGCTTCCCTGCCCACCCCCTCTGGGTGCTGCCTTTGAGTGGGTACCTGCCAGAGGAGGTGGCGCTGGGAATTGCTGAACTCCTGTTTGCATGAAAAATGAACCAGCACAAACCACAGAACTGGCAGTTCGCGCCCATCTGTACTTGGTATTTTCATAAGCACTGAGCAATAAAGCCTACCTATCATAATGTGATTTTCTCATTTTCAAATTGAACTGTGATAGAAGCCTGCAGAACCAATACTTTCTTATTTCCCCCTTCAGGACAGAAAAATGTGTGTGTGTCTCTGTATGTTACAGTATAAATAAATTTTTAAAAACCCTATTAATTAACTTTACTCTTAAAATACAATTCCTGCTTTCTTAATTCTGTCTATCATGAAATTAACAAACCAACCCACATGGTTTTCCAGTAGTCATGCTCAAAGCAAAATTTTCTCCATGGAGACTATAACTTGACTTGTTTTCCATTGTATCTATTTTTATCTCCATCAGTGTAGCTTAGCTAGATTTTACCAAGGTTCTGGACTTCACAAAACTGGTGAATAGTGAACTGTTTGGTAGGAAGTTAACTAATCAGTAGAGATGAGCCTGAACCCCTGTTCTGTAATTCTATACGTTTTGGCATTTCAACCACGCAGCTTCTTCCATGGGCGCCTTGGCTTCCCAGCCCTGCCTCCTCTGGAGGGTGTCCACTCAGAGGCAGCAACACGGCTTCCTAGCTCTGCCTCCTCCAGCTCACCCAGAGACAGCACCCGGAGAAGGCAGGGTTGGGAAGCTGAGGCATCCATGGAAGAAGCTGTGTGGTCAAATCAATGAACTGCACTGAACTGTGGAACAGTGGTTCGTGCCCATCTCTACTAATCAGCGAACCACCAAAGGTAATTTCAGCACATCTTTCTGATGGAATTCAAGAGTACAGTTCCTAACAGTGAATTAATTAATTATATGCTGTCAAGTCAATTCTGACTTACGGTGACCCTTTCAGAGTTTTCTAGGTAGACAGTACTCAGAAGTAGTTTGCCATTTTCTTCTTCTGTGGGCATCCTGGGACTGTGCAGCTTGCCCAAGGCGACACAGGCTGGATTTTCTGGGATTTACAGCAAGGAACCGAACTCTCGACCTCTAACTTTGCAGCCAGACTCCTAACTCACTCATCCAGCCAGCTAGCTTCTGACATAACTGGGGGAAATGATATTTTGTAAATTCGCAAATCAAATACAAGCCTTCTTTTCCTTTGATAGGGTTCTGAATTCAAAAGTATGCCCTTTTAGAACTTTTGCTTCAGTTAATTCACTTTGGCAACCTCAAAACTCTTTAACTAAATGTCATGACTTTGATTGCCTTTAATTTGATGCTGCTATTTCTATAAAATCAAAACAGACCTTTTGTGTGCATTGAAGAGAGAGACACGTCTTTCAAATGGACTCTTCAAGGAAATCTGAATCACTGGAAGGTACTAGCCTGAACTAATAACAGGTTACTTAATTTAAGGTACATAACCCCAACGCCATGAATACCAAATAGTATATCATGAATTCATGAATACAGTATTTAAATTATAAATAAGCATGTTAAGAAGAGGCATTTAAAATTTAACTGCTATCAAGTTATAATATACCAGTAAGTAATGAAATGGCAAGGTCTTTGAAAATCATGAGCCCCAGTGAAAATATTGAAATTACTTTTCTGTCCCATTTTCACTTCATACCATAAGCCTAGATGCCAGTTTTACATACATTGCAGTTGTTTGGGGGTATTTTTTCTTCACTTATGCTGTTGACATATTTAGACATTGTATTGGTTATTAATCTTCTCAATTCTTTGGAGACATTCACATGTAAGACTGCATTATGGCTTAGTGCTACATTCACAAAGTAATTTCTATGAAGCCTCAGGTTAATTCCTCCATTTATTCCCTCTATCACAAGGATTCCCAGTGTTGGGTCCCCAGACATTCTTGGACTACAACCCCCAGAAATCTTGGCCTTCACAGCTAGTGGTGAAGACTTGTGGGAGTTTTAGTCCAAGAACATCTGGGGACCCAAGGTTGGTAACCACTGCTCTATTGGAACAAACCAGAATTCAGTTCCATTTTAGCAGCCCCCTAGCTTGCAATTATGTGCAAACCAGGAATTGTGGTGGAAAAGTAACTCTAGTGAGCTGCAAAATAAATCTTAGATGATTTTGCAGGCTTGTTTAGCAGAACAGTATTTATTTTATGCCATAATTTTTAGTTCAGACATAATCAGGAATTTACAAAAAATGAAATAGAATTCTGATTTATTCCTCCTCCTGGTTGTGTAGAAGCAAGAAAGGGGAAAGAGACTCTAGAACTTACATGGACCTCTTCTGCTTATACTCACAATCAGTGCTAAACTATGGTTTAGCATTATGTTATCAGCTTCAAACTTTCCAGTATCTGCATCAGAATGACAGAAAACCTCTCAGGTTTTCAGCTAGGGCTTAAATGTAAACACAACTACAAAATCAAATCTAGATAAAAATTGTGTTTAAAATCTAGATAAAACTTGTATTTATAACTGGGAAAGACTTTTAAATATGCAAAAGTGGGTGATACCTTTTATTGGAACATTAATATAGAGTGTGTGTAGGGGCAATCACAGGGTAGTTGGAGACCTTGTGGTCTCAAGAGCAGGAGTGTAAAAATTCCAAGCCCCATAGCAGAGACATTAGAGGCCCAGCCTTGAGAAGACCTAGATCATCTCTCCCAGACATGTATCATCATTTTTTGGACTTTTGTGTACAGTTTTCTGCACTGTCCATGAAGCAGGAGTGCTTAGCCTGAGGAAGTGGGTTTTATCCACGAAAGCTTGCTATTTGTTTTATTGTTTTGTAAGGAGGAAGCAAATGCCAAAGAAGAAGTGCTTTGTAAGGAATAATCAACATTCCTTTGTGATAAGGAATGCTTTCTGTGCATGGGTAACTACTTCGCTGAAATGCAAGAAATTATAACCAATGAGCATATATTCCTCAGGGACCAATCAACTGTTGCATACCTTTATTCTTTTTTAAGACCTGTATCAAAACTTGAACCTTGTTGATCTCGGGGTCCCCACTCTACTGGGTGCACACTTGTTTTACCTGAATAAACCTGTTGCCCTTTCCTCTAAGAAACTGTCTGCTTATTATTATTGCTCGAGATGTAGCTTAATAGAATAAGCTAAGACACTGAGCTCCGGGAGTAACAGTTTAGTGGTCCAATAAAAGGTATCCCCCACTCTTGCATTTGTGTAATCTTGGTGACTGCACAGCCTTTTCCTCCTTCTTTCTGGACTTGTAAATATGTATACTAAATACTGGGAAAACCAAAGATGAGAAACAAGGGGAGGATTGCATAATACTGATTTTGCTAGACTTTGACCAGATTGTAGACATGCCAGGTGATGCCTGTTTAGCCAATCGGCTGGCCTAGATTCTAAACTTTGTTATTTTTAATTTATCTTGGCCCTTATAGAACATAGAGGTAAGGAAAAGCATGTTGTCACCATCTGGGCTTGTCAGGGCTTGACAAACTAGCTGTTTTGCTAGAAACAAGCCTTTCCATATGACGAGTGATACAATCCACAGATTAACAGAAGCTGATATATATGTAAGTCAAAGATTCTGGATCAGTTCTATACTAATTCTAAATGTATTCATTTTTGGATTATGGTATAGCTTTTTGAAATGTGTACTCAGATATACAGCCTAGTAAATTAAGTGGGTTTTATACCACAGTAAATGTGTATATGAAATGGAAATAGATGTACTTATTTTGATGAACTCCTCAGCCAGGAGGTCGGTGACTATTCTTGTTGAGGAATTCTTGATGGTGTAAGTCCAAAAGGTAAATCCTCAAGCTATGCTGTGAATCTCGTTACAGTATGGCCCATAATAGTAAAACAAAACAGCATCTAATGGGAGTAGGGGTTTAGAAAGAGGTAGCATATTGGACTAGCACTTGCTTCTCTCTCTCTCTCTCTCTCTATGTGTTTGTGTAAAGTTAAATATGGCAAACAATGTTAAGCTAGGATAATTTATAGCTATAATTAGATCTGTATCAGTGAAGGAAATGACACACTGATTGAAATCTTGTCCATGTAAAGCTCTGCAGCATAAGGCTCATGATGTCATCAGTGAAAGCAATTTTTTGGAAACTAAACATGTTCTCCTCCTGTCCTGAGGGCAGTACAGGTCCTGTGTAATTGATGTCATTGTCGGGAATCTATAGGGGCTGTGGGATGGGAGGAGTCTTTAATTATTAAGAATCACCACAGGTAAAGTCATTGTGGCAGTAGCAGTTTTTTTGCAATTAAAGACTTTTTCCTCCTACATCACGGCCTCCACAGGTTCCCAACAATGAAAGGGATTACTTGGAATATGTATCACCTAATCGGAGGAAGAAATGCTTAAGGTCCAAAAAATTGCCCTGGCTAACGATGTCATCAGTTTTACATCATGGAACTTAAACAAACAGGATTTCAGCTTCTGTGTTTCCTCATGATTTATTCAGTTTGCTCTCATTTCATGGTATTCTCTGGAGCCTGTTGGGTTTTGTTTTTTTGCCATCAGTAAAAACTGATGGCAAAAACAACAGCAGTCTCATGAGAATAACACCAGAAACCTACATGTGTAGTAAAATGTCATTTTAAAAAATGTACTGTATTTGCACCACCAGTGTATATACTCTGCTTTACATGGTTTTCCTTTCCTCATCTTATGCTAAAAACAACCATGCAAGGTAGCTGCGAGGTTGTCCCAAGGATGCCAAGTAAGTTTCGTGACTAAGCTGGTATTTGAACTTGGGCCTTTCCATTCCAAGGTGAATAGTAACAATTATACTATACTGGTTCTTTGAGATTAGGGGTAACTATGAAAAGACTAAAACATACCAGTAGAAAAACAATGCAACAATTAATGTGCCTGATTTGCACAATATAGCAAAATACACATTAATTTGTATCATATTATTCATTAATTTGCAAATAGAACTGCCAGTTTTGGGGAGCTAGAATATGGCAATCCTGAGTCAGTGGATGCGTCTTAAATAGATCAGCCAACACCTGCAACCTGCTGAGGGAAATATTGCATGACTGAACTTAAGTCTGGATTTCATTTGTACAAATGACAGGCTTTAGGTAGTGACTGCTTCTACCCAAAGAACTGAGGGCAAGAACCTGCAAAGATTAAAGGGATTGCATGTTCCTAAGTGAGCACACCATATTTTCTTATCTTTTTTGCATCTTTCTACATCATGAGAACTAGGCTGGCCATCTGTCCTACTTTACTGCTGTCATTGCTGTGTTTGAAGGACTGCAATCTAACCTGGTTTAAAGATCAAAAAGACACAGAGAGAGGAGACCAAGGTTCCTGAAGTTTCCCTACAGCACTCAGCACCCAGGGAACAGACTGGTTGCACCTCACCTGGTCAGAGCCTTCATGGTAAAATACGTGGTTTTTTTCCTGTTTAGAATTTTAAATTAAACCTGTATTTCCCCCTAAATTTCTATCTCTATAAATTACATAGGGTGCTCAGTAAGATGTAGTAGACAAAGTAACAAAATCGGATCAGGAGCCCTGGGTTGGCCATGGAAACTCATGGAGAGTTGAGTAGAACTAGTAAAGCCACTCCTTAAATGTCTCATTTATCTTGAAACCTCTATTGCTATAAGTCAATTCCAACTTATTAGCACACAACACACATCCATCCATCCATCCATCCATCCATCCATCCATCCATCCATCCATCCATCCATCCATCCATCCATCCATCCATCCATCCATCCATCCATCCATCCATCCATCCATCCATCCATCATGTGTTGTCAAGATGATTCTGACTTTTGGTGACTTTTTCAGGGTTTTCTCAATAGAGTACTCAGAAGCTGTTTACCATTCCTTTCTTCTGGGGGTGCCCTGGGACTGTAGCTTGCCCAAGGTCATACAGGCTGGCTCTTCTGGGACACACAGTAAGGAATTGAACTCCCAGATACCAGATACCTAAGTCACTAACCTATACAACCAACTACACATAGATTGCATGTTGCAAATCTTGTGCAGATTGGTGTGCACCATTTAAAAAATGATGCATATATGACCACCATACTTGACCGTGCCTGAATTTTGAAATAAAGGTTATGATATATAAAGCCCATTTAAGTGTACAAAATGTTTACTATAAAGATGTATACACTACACTTCTAATAATTAAAGGCATACCAGTAAAATACAGCAGCAATATAAAGAATACAAAGACATGAATCACAGTTAAAATGTATTCTTCAATAAAGTTGCTTGAACCTGTCAAATTGAAAGCATACTGATATTTTAAAAAAAAAAAAAAAACCAACAACACACACACACCCCTAGCAGCTCCCTGCACTAAGTTGGTCAGAAACACAGTAAATATCTGCTCAAAAATCACTTCCCCTAGAAATATCTTAAGTTTATCACTGATTTCCATCCTCAAGATATATATATTCCAGAATTCTGCCTTTCTGTAACCAGTCATGCTTATTTCTTTCCTTTGTCACTCTGTGGATGTTCCGACCAACCCAAACCCTTGTGGGGAGTATATGTTACACAGCAAGTCAGTCCAACCGGCGACAAGCACCAGTGTGCGTTGTGTATTTTTCTTTTTAAATGGTGTTCAAAGACACAACAACTGGTTTGATCAGTGTTTCTGACCTGCTTCAGATTCCTAGTAGGGAGGCACCGTTTGTGGCAACTCAGGTGACCGGACAGGTTTTGTTCCTGAGCACTTCCTCAGCTGTCTTCCCTGCTGAACACACAGAACAAGCCCAGCCTTCCTGGAATATAGCTAATCCTTAATGCACCCTCTGTGCTCAAGCGGTGTAATCCCTGTAGCGCCTGTTACCACTAGATGTCAACCTCTGCCCCAGTTTCCCATTGTGCCTCAAGGAACACACCAGCAAGAGCCTTCCTGCCTCTGTTTGCCATCCTTTCACTTAAAGCACTGATTTCATGGGTTGGGTTTTCTTCTTTCCTCGGCAAAAAACATTTGACATGGTTCAATGGCTTTAGTTACAGCTGCCAACCCTATTTCTGTGAGGGCTAACACAGACTTTATCATGTCTCTGCATGCTCAAACCAGCTGTTCCCCAGTTACTGTCAGGTTTTATGAGGCCTTTAGTAAACCTGTCATTCTTTCTGACAGCAAACTGACCTCGCATCAAAGTCTCGGGCTATGTTCTCTGTTGTGGCCTCATACTCTGTTGTAGGTGCTGAAAAGATAATGGAGGAGAGTACACTTTGTACCACAGTTTAGTGGCATGCGGAATTCAGGGTTTTTTTGGAGGGAAAATAACTCATGTGATTTTAGTTACTTTTGAGAAATGTAAAAAGAATGAGTTGCTTCTAAATTGTCAAGTAGAAGGTAACTAAGGGCCAAACTATACATTATAGATAGTCTTATCACTGGAAGCTGGAAAGTTTTCAGAGGCTTAATTCAACAGACCTTTGTGACTCAGCGATTGTATTTGCCAATGATGCCTGAGGAAGAAGCAACGCAAGCTGAAGTGGAGATTATCAGAGGGTCTAAATAGTGACAATAAGACACTGGAATGATAACTGTAATGAACTGCTTTTTTTGGTGTGCTCCCATCTGTGAAGGAAAGCATTTTTCTTTCCATGTGGGGAGCCATTGCCATGCCATTACTCCTGCAGCATGGGGCAAAATACAGTCTCTTTTTCCAGGTAGAATCAGGCAAGGAGCAATTCCTTTGTATCTCTCTCTCTGCATCAGAGGAGGTCAAAGCATAGCCACCTGCATGTTGAAGGACTACAATTCCCATTAGCCCTAGTCAACATAGCCTTAGATGATGGATGTTTGGGGTTGCTGACCAACAACATCTGGGGCTATTGCTGTTCTTGCCTTGAGCAGCATTGCTGAAAGGCAGACTTTCTTCAGTGCTGAGCAGGGAATGTTCTGCTTTTCGCTTTATTCAGTGATTGGAGATAAGTATGTTGGTTCCATCCTAGTCATTAAAGAAAGGGGCCTTTTATCTAGCCCTGACTATTTGGTGGGGCTGGATATGGTTGCAGATCCTGGACTTTTTTTTTAAAAAGTGTCCAAATTGTGTTTCTATATGTTTCTGCCTGCCTATATTATCTTGTAGATACCTGGAGAAAACTGAACTGTTTTAAATGATAGTTGATGTTCCTTCTACTCTGGTTTTAGCTGCTCTTCTCATATATGTATATGTCTTTTTTTAAAAAAATTACTCTGTTTTCAGGTTTTTAAAGGGTTTATTGTTTAGCTGCAACTTTTTATTTTGTTTTAAGCGAAGCTTGGAAGCTGCCCTGAGGCGTTTGTAAGTTGAAACATTTAATACATTGAAATAAATAAATGCAATAGTAGAGGTTGGGGATGCATGCCAATTGCTTACATTTTTTGTGCATATTTTCAAACATGGTCCATTTTTACCTGCCATCTGTGGATACCTGATCATTCAAAGTCTGGTGTTGCAAACATTAGTTGCAGAAAACAAGTTTTAAAATACCAAGTGGATTTATAGGTCCCAGCTAATAGAGTCATACACAAGGGTCCATTCATCTGAAAAACAACCAGTTAAATCTAATGGGAGGCCAACTTAGGCAGGAAATAACCAATGTTCAGCATTCCCACGCACAAACAGAGAAAACTGCCCTGTGAGAAATTTCAAAAAGGAAGCACAAAGAAGGTTGCACACAGGCTTCATCCAAATATTCCAAAGCAGCAGCCAATACTGCTGAATCAACATATGAATTGTAGTCATCATTGGACTTTTAGGAATCAGAAAGAGAGAGAGAGAGAAAATGTGGAATAATGTCTTCAATTTTGCACACTGTTAAACTTGCCCAATTCTCACAGAGATTCATGCGACTTACGCTTGTAACACACAACATTATGGCTATTACAATGATGCTGTGTGGCACAAAAGATTTATTAGCAGGAGGCTGCAGTTCTCCAATCATTTAGTTTGGAGCAGCTTCTAAGAAAGGAATTCCAGGAGAACTGCTCCAGTATAAATAGCTCGTGAACTGCAGAGATAATATATACCTAGTGAGCTGCAATTTACCCTAAGGACTGAAAAAGTTCCATTTCCAAAAGATAATGCAATCCAGAGTAATATGTTTTAAATAATAATAATAATAACAACAGCAACAACAACAGCAACAACTGGCCCTGAGACTTAATATGCCAGCAAAAAACATGCTTCGCAAAGTAGTGCAATATGATAGGGGGGAAAATGTTGCAATGAGTGTAACAGCAGTGTTACATCAGCATAAAAAAATTGATAGATGCTCCTAGCTGAAATGGTCAGAATCAAGGACTTTCTGATGACCTTGTTCCTATGAGCAACTGACAAAAGAAGGTTTTAGAATCAGGAATGAAGGGGGGTGATGTCCCTATGATGGAGCTCATCATATGATGGATGCTATGAGCTCAGGTTGGAACAGCAGCCCATACGTGTGGGCTGGAACGTTTATAGCATAGCTGGATAATTTTGCCTTGTTTTATTTTATTTTATTTTTTGCCCAAGGGCTGAATTCATTCTGAGCAGGCTAAGAAATAATATTGATGGGTGAGGCTGCTGGCATGTAGCCTGATGTGACTGTTCACATCCTGCCAGCTAGCTCAGTGGTTTTGGTATCTGGCTGCAGAGCCGGAGGTTAGAAGTTCAGTTCCCCACGGTACCTCATTGACAGGGGCTGGACTTGATGATCCATAGGGTCCCTTCCAGTTCTGCAGTTCTGAGATGATGATGATGATTACTACTACTACTACTACTGTTTGTCTCATTGGCATATACTCATACACATGCATAAACATTCACCTCTTGTGAAAATACCTTTCCCTTCTCAGGAGTAATAAATAAATAAATAAATAAATAAATAGTGTTGCTAACAGGACACAGAAACTATTTAGATAGATTACATAAAATAATTACTAAGAATTAATTCACTCTCCCTCAAACACTTATGTCCAGTTGCAAATACAAGTTGTTAGCAGAAACTTTGATAACTCTGAAAATTCAGCAGTTCTCCTAATTCTCCGTTCGTCCCCTCAAGGCTGATGATAATCGTAGTCTAATACTTGACTCAATAGCAAGCAGCTCCAAATAGAGTGGGTGCTTGGAATCAATTTGATTCATGTAAGTGTTGATTCACCATTTGTTAATTCATTCAGAGAATCTGATCTAGTTGGGTAAAACATCTGGAAGGCACCAAGTGTCCTGCTCCTGCTCTACAATAATATGCAGAATAAAAACAAGAAAGTTGAGATCTGGAATCATGCAGGAAGAAGAAGAAGAAGAAGAAGAAGTGATGGAAATTATAAATACCTTGGAATACTATAAGCAGATAACATCGTGCACACAAAAGTTAAAGAACAGACAGAAAAGGAATATATCAAAAGACTAGAAAATCTAAAAATCTTAAAAGCTGGGTACTAATTTTACCGACCTCGGAAGGACAGAAGGCTGAGTCAACCTTGATCCGGCTACCTGGGATTGAACCCCAGGTCTTGAGCACAGTTTTGGCTGCAGTACAGCAGTTTAACCACTGCGCCATGAGGCTTCATGCCAGCGTTGAAAATAAAGATTTGGAAAAACTAACAAAGTACGGAGACTGGCAATCAAAACATCTTGCCTCTGGAAGAAACACACTTCAGTGGGCTTTGGGAACAATATCAAGAAATTTCACACAGTACTATAAGCAGTTGCAGATCTCAGAAATCATACCATCAGAGCTACAAAAAATGGCAGTATTAGGAACAGTATACATCCTGCGCTGATATTTAACAGATACTTAGGGTTTTGGTTAAAACTTGTATCTGTTATATAATATCAGTCAATGTTTTTATAATTTTCACTGTGCCTAGTGTTTTTGACTACTACTACTCCTCCTCAAAGCTATGGTTTTTCCAGTAGCGATGTATGGAAGTGAGAGCTGGACCATAAAGAAGGCTGACAGCCGAAGAATTGATGCTTTTGAATTGTGGTGCTGGAGGCGACTCTTGAGAGTCCCCTGGACTGCAAGGAGAACAAACCTATCCATTTTGAAGGAAATCAACCCTGAGTGCTCACTGGAAGGACAGATCCTGAAACTGAGGCTCCAATACTTTGGCCATCTCATGAGAAGAGAAGACTCCCTGGAAAAGACCCTGATGCTGGGAAACTGTGAAGGCAAGAGGAGAAGGGGACGACAGAGGACAAGATGGTTGGACAGTGTCATCGAAGCTACCAACATGAATTTGACCCAACTCTGGGAGGCAGTGGAAGACAGGAGGGCCTGGCGTGCTCTGGTCCATGGGGTCACAAAGAGTCGGACACGACTTAACGACTAAACTACTACTACTACTACTACTACTACTACTACTACTACTACTACATGCTGACCCTTTTTTAGGGTTTTCCAGGTGGAAAATACGCAAAAGTGGTTTACTATTCCCTGTTCTGGTTGTGCCCTGGAACTGTGCAACTTGCCCAAAGCCACACAGGAGGCACAGTGGGGAACTGAACTCCCAACCTCACTTCGAAATTACTCAGGCAGAGGATGCCAATGCTATAGACTGTGACATTTTTTTTATGCTCTGATTTCTTATGTATGAATGCCTTGTTCAAAGGTTTGTTTTCCTCCTAGGTCTTATGTTTTGTTTTGTAAGCCCATGCTATTGTGCTCTATACAATAGCCCTAGAAACCCAAGGACAGTTTGAAAAGCTCAAGTGTTGGAAGCACTGTACAAGGAAGGGTTGAAGAGACAGTCTGGAAAGGGCAAATGGATTCTATTATGGAATTCCTACACAATGTTCAGCTGGGGTATTGAAAAAGCAGCTAAAAGGACTCCTTATGCCCATGAAAGGTGAGGTAGAAAAGGGCTGGGGCATGTTAAGGGACACAGGCAGACATTCTGACTCCTTCTATGCTTTCAAACGTGCTTGGTTTGAACAAATTAAAATAGGAAGGGTCAGGGAACTTCCAACGTTTTGGGGGGTCCACCCACTGGCTGCCTCTTTCTGCATTTATATCATACATCCTACATTCATTTTTTTTAATTAAAATGATAAATTCTTCAAAAGCTAGATTTCAGGATAGCATGCAGAAAAGCAAATTAAATATTTCATACAATAATACAACATTATTAAAAAGTTGAAATACTACAATAAAATTGAAAGGTGTAAACAGTTCAAGCAGCTAAAACTATTGATACGTTTTAAATGTCGTTTGAAATTACAATTTCAATAATTGTATTAAAATTGTATTGCAATTTCTTCAAAAGAAAGCTTAAAAAGGGATCAAGTGAACACATTTTATTGAAATGTTTTTAGCTTGGTTTGTGATATTTCTTTCTGTTGGCTTAAAAATACAGTGGGACCCCTGAATCCATGGGGGATCAGTTCAAAGCCTCCCCGGGGATGCTGAATAACACAGATTATACTGAAAGCTGTTATAATAGCAAATAGTATATATTTGAATAGTCTCTGGCTCCTTCCTGTGGCCAGTTCTCGTAATTTCATTGTTAAAAATACATATATTGGGGATTTTTCTTTTAATATTTTTAATATTTTTAGACTATGGATAAGTGGTCTGTGGGCCTAGAGGCTCAGGAGTAGAGAGGAAAAGAGGATACAAAGGGAGAAGAGAGAATATAGCTGGCCATCTCTCTCATCAATTAGGAGAAGGGTTGTTATTGTTGTTGTTTAGTTTGATTTACAGTGCACCTTTTCCAACAAACTCAAGGTGATATACATGTTTTCCTCCTCTACTCGCTCCCCTACTTCATCCTCACAAAGACTCTCTGAGGTACATCACAGACCCTCATGTTGGGAGACAATGATTGACCCAATATCATGGTGTGTCATGGGCTGATTGAAGCTTAAACGTGGATTTTCCAAGTCCCAGTCTAAATATTCTAACTACTATACACACAGCCTCTCAGTTAGTTGGTTTGAACAACTTTCTAGGAGAGTGCCAAGCTGTGTTTCATCACTTTGGTAATAGAGAAGGAATGATTATACAGATGTTTACATTTTGTCGTTATAGCCGTAACATATTTTCCTTGCTCTCCTAAATGGCAAAAGAGAAAAAACTCGAAGCAATATGCAGATCTTGGAACCAGAGCTGTGCTGAACACCTTCAGTGATAAATTCTCATTTTTTAACTTGTGATCTTGTAAAGGATAAGTTCAAGTGTCATAATTTGAAGCAAGAATTACATTTCAATCTTATTTCACACTACCTTGGGGGCTAAAAAAAAAAAAGGCTGTCAGAGGTTTGGAAGCTGACAGTTTTGTCATCAAGAAAACTGGACATTTTCCAAGCAATTCTTTTCAAGTCTCATTGTTTTGTAGGAAACAAACAAGGGGAACAGCACTGGGTGGGCACATATAAGGACCTAAAAATAGAAAGGTAGCTTCAGGGAGCCAAGCGTCTTGACTGTAGCTTCCTCCACTGATAAAATCCCACTGCCTTTTCTAAAGGAAGCTCAGAAGGATACTCAACTAAATACTTGTCTCTGGTTGCTTTGCAACCCATGGCTGCAACTTTGGGCTCACTAGCTTTAGAGGATACTAAATCATATATTTATGTACGTAGGCTCCACACATGAGCAAGAACCCTGGAAACTTGTAAAAGAGTTAATGTTTTTCCATGAGATCCCCAGGCTGCTCATAATCATTGTCCTAGACTACTCTCACGGGGCCAAATATGTTGCCAATATGGTCTCAAGTCTTTGGCTCACAACAAACCTGTGAGGTGGGTTGCACTAAGATACAGCCAAAGTCACACACTGAACTTCATGGTTGTTGCGTGGCCACTTGAACCTGTGTCACCCCAAAAGTAGTCTGACACCCAAAACATTGCACTGCCCTGGCCTCCTCTGCTCTTTCACAGCTTGCATTAAACAGAAGGATAGCACTCAGAGTAAGTAGGGGCTGTGGCTATTCTATCTATCTATCTATCTATCTATCTATCTATCTATCTATCTATCTATCTATCTATCTATCTATCTATCTATCTATCTATCTATCTATCTATCTATCTATCTATCTATCTATCTACACTATTGCAGATAGTGAGTGATCAGAAGGGGAGATTATATTTATCTATAATCCCCCCGCTTCAGATCACTTTTGCATCTTTTTTTAATTCCAACAATTTATGCTATGCCCTTAATTGAACTTCTGGCATGCACTTCTGGCATCCACATAAAATATTAGATGGTGCCATTTTGCCATAGTGGTATGCTCAAAACAGAATCTAGCACATGATGACAGATACATTTTTGTGGCTCCTGCGTAGAATTCCTAGTATAGAATTCTGAAATAAGCACAGAAACAGATGTTATTCATAGCCCATGATTAGAAGAGGAGAAATCATTAACTAATGAAAGCATCTGAGTATCACAGCAGGAGTTTCATCTTTGGGAGTATCTAAATTAGCTTTCTTTCTTTGGTAATTGTTCTTTAGGACTTAAATATTCTTTTAAAGTCTGATTTCACAAGTGTGAAGGATTGCTTATGCCACTTCTCATCAACATTAACACGGTTTCAGCTCTAATTTTAGGCCACCCATAAAATATGTTGTTGCAGAGTTCTGAATTTCTGGTAAAATTCCTTTTGCTGTGCAATAGAAGTACAGAGATCCGCAGAGGAGAATAGCTACAAATTCCCCAGAGTCCACCCATTTCTCATTAATGGCACTCAATAACTCTTTCTAAAACATTTGTAGTAGAAAGAGTAAAACAAAATACAGTTACTTGAAATTATAGATTTATGCAACCAACTGAACTGATCAACAGCAAAGAAACAACTTGCTGCCTTCAACAGACTAAAGAGAGGGAAAAGGAAAACTCATCAGAGAGGTGGGGCTCTCTTTGAATTCAGAGGTGGGAGGGAATGATTGATTAATGTTGGATAGATTGACAACCAACCCAGGCCAGAAAAGTCCTGCCCAGTCATTCAAACCATAGGCAGCATGCAAGGTTGTAAATAAAACTCCAGCATCTTTTTATGGCCTGAATGATTAGGATCAGTTACACTAATATTAATGTAAGTACACATAGGTAGAAGAGACCTGTGCATGAGAGTAGGCTGAGATTATTTGTTTACTGGGATGAAGGCATTCCACACATGTTCAGAGACATATTTATCATTCTTCTCTAGAATTCTTCCCTGTTCTTGAACACATATTTTGGGTTCAAGGCAAGGAACAAATTAAGCCCTGCTTGTTCTCTTATTCTGTCTTCTAGCAAAGTCATAAACCACAGATCGTTCCCCGAAACTGGAAGGCATTTGGGTAACGAGAAAAATATTTTCATCTGGAGAAAGCAGGAATTGATCGTAGAGAGTCAGACATTGCTTTCTGTAACAGAGATGTGTACTTTGTTAAGAAAAGAGTCAGGACACAAGTGTAATTTTCCAGTCCCAGAACTAGCTTGTAACATGACCACTATCCCACACAATTACCACAAATTCACCTCATAGATAGTAGGTGTTTCCAGACAAGGCTTCTATCGTGTAATCACTGTGCTTCACATTTGTGGAATGTTATCCTGGTTCCAGATGTCAGTTGACTTCTATTTCACGTGCTTTGCTATCACTTTTCCTGCCCCCCCTGCAAAAATAAATAAATAAATAAAAATCCTTTAAGATGAAGAAGGAAAAGATGCAAGAAAAGGAAAATGTCTTCTGCTAGTGATAGAAGCAGTCGATTTGGAAACACCCACAATCTGATGAGTCATAAATGAAACATTTTATAATTCTGAAATGATTCTTTCCACATTCTGAATTTAGATCATGGCCACATTAGGATTCCCCTCCCCCACCTTCTAACCAGGCTCGAAATATAGTGGTGTTTTGTGTTTTGTGTGTGTTGTGTGTGTGTGTGTGTGTGTGTGTGCGCGCGCGCGTGCGCGCTTTCTTGCATGCACTAGCCATTTGCCAAGAAATATTTCCGATCTGTAAATTGTGCTGACACTCTACTCTGGAGCTAACCACATCTGGAAATTATAGGGGATTGTGGCAGATTAAGAGGTAGAAATACACCAACTCCTGATATGCTTGCCAAATGCAGGAATATATTTCTTGTTGCATCTCGACGCCTGGACTTTATTGCACAAAAGATTATATTCCACTACAAATGCATCAGTTGTTTTCATGTTGATTTTGTTGGACAAAGACTAACAGACCTATCCCTCTACGACCCAGTTATTATGGAGCTTCCACCTTTCTATCGGCTGGATCCTTCCTTCTGTCTATGTATAAGGGGAAACCATCAGAAATTGTGGGCCAGCATGGCTAATAGCCATCCTGGCTGGGGGATTCTGGAGACTGTAGTCCAAAAAGATAACATTCATAACATTATACGGAAGCGCAAATGTCTCTTACTCTCAAATTTGTTTACTTGCACAAGTGCCATTTTTGGGGGGCTTAGTATATATTTGCAACTTTTTGTTTACTTTGACACCTATTTTTCTGTAATAATGCTCCTAATTAAGACCAGCAAGTCTTATTCAAGCTAAATGATAGGTATACAGGTATAATTTTTCATAAATCTCCTCAAGCACTATATTGGCTTCATATTCCCCCTCCCCGCCCGCCCGCCCGCCCCCTCCCGGTAACTGGGATACAGCCTGGGCCAGGGCTTCGTTGGAGCTGCAGTAATCTTGCCTCAGAGTCCGAGCCCTGTTACAAGGCATAAAGAAAACTTTCTGTGTAAAAGACATGGGGGGAGGCAAGTGCCATCTGTGAGATAACTTGGTTTCAGAGCTCATAAAATGCAATGGAGAATGATATCTCTTGTAGCATAACAAAAACATTTTTCCCAAACCTCCCATTGTCACTGTTTGCCAAACATACAAAAGGCTGTGCATTTCCTAATTTTGTGGGTGGCATGGAATACCAGTGGCAGAAGCAGGAGACACGAGCTGGCTTATTGGGATTGCCACATTTTAGAAAGAGCTCTGCTCCAATGCTCGTAAGGCTGCTTGGCATACAGAAATAAAGCACAGGCCAGGAGTATTATTCAAGGCTAAGCAAAATGTATTAAGTTTCTCTGCTTGTAGAAGACATATAGGCAGACGGGGAGAGTTATTCCAAGACATTTGCTTATATTGCTGTCAATTTTTGTTTGAGTAAATCTCAGTCAAGATAGAGGTTAGGAAAAGGTGTTCCTAACCTCCCTCTGCATCCTTATAAAGACATAGTAGCTGAAATCCTATTGTTTCTTGTTGTAAGTTACACTAGAGTCACCTCAGTGGCGATTTGGTATGTCAACTCTTCCCTAACATCTAATGCTTCAAATTGGCCTACTCTAGTTGTGACTTACTACACTAAGTAGCAGAACTTCCTCTAGTGGGTAATATTTTAATAAACAACAAGGGGACTAATTTATTTATTTATTTGACTTATATACTACCCATCTAAGGGACACAGTATTCTGGGCCGTTTACAAATTAAAAACTCAGAACCCCACACATGACCCTAATGATACATCAATATGGTGGTACAACCATCTAGATCTAAAATTAAAACAAAAGAAAAAAGCACAAGAAAAGAAATTAAAATGTAGCTGATGAGTATGTGTATTTTTTTTTTGCAATTTCCATACAGCTTAATTACAACTCCTGTAAGGAACTTTCAGCTGACTAGTGGGATACATGTCACATGCCCTGACCTGGTGGCCTTTGCTGTATTAGACTGCAACTCCTCGAATCCCCCAGCTGTATATTATCCATGCTTGCTGGCTAGCCATAGCTCAACACATCTGAAAAACTAGGTATGATGATTTCAGTTCCCTCCTGTTTGTGCGTGTGATTAATATATAGGTAATTTGGCTGGTTTCATGATACAAGGAATGGATTGATTGACAGGTGAGTGCTGAATGAGTAACATCTGAGATATTTATGATGGTCGAGAGAGGAAAAGAATAGTCCTTCATTGAACTCTGTTGTGATTGGCTTCTTTTTCCAGTCCAAGTGGGAGGCAGGAGAGTCCATGATGAGAGTGAATGAGCGCTTGTTTAGATTTCAAATAATTAGGACTGTGAATGTTAGATAGGATTGGAAACTTCAGTCAAAATAAATATGGGATTTGGAAGTTTGTTAGGATAAAACTTAAATTAGGACTAGATATATGAAAAGACAGAATTTATCTAAGATCAAAAAGGTTGTAAAGAATATCTATAACCTAATTTATTATTAATATTACAATCATTAGAGCTAGAGTCTTAACAAAAGGATAAACTGGAGGGTCAAGGTGACTGGTTCCACCATAACAGGGGAAGATCCATAGACAGGAACACCTATAGACTACTTTAAGGTGGCAACCAAGCAGCTGTTACATGGGGGAGTCTGGCAGTTGTAATCCAAGACATCTGGAAGGTGCCAGGTTGGCAGAGGCTGCCTCAAACAAATACTTTCCATGCCCATCTGACATCTAGGCTTCCATTTGAACAGCTGCTGTAATTCAGCATCAGTGCTATGGAACTTACTCTTCACAGATTTTAACAAACTGCTCTAGACAGAGCCATGAAACATTTAGTATCTGCCTTCAACTACCCAGTCCAATTGAGTAGCTGTGTATTTGTCAATATGTATCATGTTGAGGTCTGGTTCTAATGAATTTCTGTATTGTAGCTGTATGACCCACTCAGTCTAAAATGCATAAATGAACTATTGGAAAAGTTGTTTTTTTGAAAAAGTTGAACTGTATTCCAAAATGTGACATTTCAAAGCATTGGTGCTGAGTGAGTGACACAAGGTGAAAAGTAAGTTGGAACAACCTGTTCAAATCTGAGGAAATGTAAACCTAATCGAAACCAGTGTGGTGTGTATTTTATCTTTCAAAGGTCTAATGATATCTGGAGAATTGCTGTCACTCTTTTTAACACCATGCATACTGATATTACCTATGTGAACAGTAACATGGCACTAGGTAAAGTGAGATGTGGATACAGCTGCATGACTTCATGTAGAAACCCCCCACAACAGTTGATGTTCATGAAAGAATTGCAGCTTTTTAATAAGCACAGGCCTTCTCCCAACTGTCTGTAAGTGGCCAAAATGAAGGGGATTGTTTGTTTACTAGAACGGTATTTGATAGGCTTGGTTCATTTTCAGGGCAAGGAGAGGACCCCAGCCCATTCTTAGTCACAACATGGGTCTGATAGGGTGGGTTGGAAAACATAATCTCTGAAAACAGAGATGATACTGATAGTCAACTCAGATATCAGTATCATCTCTGTTTTTTCAGACAGCACTGAAGCTGAGCAACACTGACTCCCATAGCAATTATTCAAACTTACTTGCACAATCAGTTGAACAGATCTGCTTTATCCATGTGGCAGAATGTGGTGGTAAAATGTTTATTTATTTACAGTATTTATTTGCTGCCTTTTCCCCAAAGGATTCAAGGCAGTTTATAGTATGAAAAGAAACAAAGTTAAAAGCCAAATAATAAATTATCACAATGTTAAAAAATCATTGGCTTAGTTCAGTCCTGATTCTAATTTTCCAGGTTTCTGAATGTGGAGGAACCATTCAAAATAATTCCCCCCTTCTTGAGTTTGAAGAAATATATAGTTAATTCTCTCATTTCTGATTTCAACCACCTCATTCTGCTGATTATCTTTCCTCGGCAGTTTTGTCTCCTTCCCTCAAGAGTTTGGGGTGGAAAACATTGCTGGAAGATGGGCCCAGTGAACATCTTTATGTTTCTTTGATGTTGTTGGGTAAGGCGATTATGTATCTGTCCAGATCTTGATAGTGATGGAGACTTGTATTGGGAGCTACAGAAGTAGGTGAAGCTCTTTTGTTAAAACTGTTCACTTTGATTTCTCCCTGTTCTTTGCTGTTCTGTACAGTTTTCTGGGATCAGTTCAGGGAAGACTTTCTGATTTGTAAAGCAAATTTTCAGCCTTGTGTTCTTCCCTCTGATTCCTCTCTGCTTTGATTCTCAAATTCCAAGGGTGAAATTCAAATATATGTAAAAAGACCCTTCCCCACCCCGAATCAGGTGTCACTGCAAAACAGACTATCATAATCTGGGCTGGAATACATGAGCAAACAAACAACTAGAAATATGTATATCTATCTTTTGATTTAGCATATAACTAATGTTTAAACTAAGACTTTAAAAAATAAATTTAAAAACTGGTATTTCCTGAATAAAATTAAAAACTGCTACCTGTTCATATCATTTTCTGTTAACCTAACACAAGGAAAGGATTGAATACTAGAACATAGGATAGCCATATGAAGAAGAGTATAAGGCTCCTGTACCTTTAATTGCATAGTTTCTGTGACAACAAACTACACTTGCTGAAATTTCCCTTGCCACGTGACTACTAAAGATATAGGTGGCATGGTCTCTTTTTTGCATGGCCATCCTTCTAAAATACTGTAGGAATATTAATTAGGAAAGCCACATCTTGAATAATTTTAACAAGACATGGGATTTTTGGATTTTTTGGATTACAGATGCCATAATTCTCCATTCTGGGAATTACACCAGACAGGCTCACCTGGAGAAAAGGCCTAGCTGTGAAAGCCTCATGGCTTAACGTAGCTCTAATTTTATCCTAGCTCCCTGTTCAGAAAGGAAGCTGCTGGATTACTAGCTGGGGGCTTCCTTTCTGAACAGGAAGCTAGAGCAGAGCTAGGCCTATGCTAACTAAAAAAAAATTCTCAGCTAGGCCTTGTCTTCTGGGAAGTTTCAATTGTACATGCCTTCATAGGATGTGGGACAGAGGAACAGACATGACTGACACATCTAAAACACATTGGGATGCCAGGAAAAAAAAACATTTTCCAAGTGAGGCAAAATCGTCTAGAAGCTGAAGGAAAAGGTAGGGATTGATTTGATTTTGCAGTAGTGTCATGTGGATCCAAATCAATGTGCAACCGAATCCCCTGTACATGGAATAGGTTCAATGTTGAATTAGTAACTTTTTACCATAGTCTAACTTAGCAGAATTGTTGGAAATCTGAAATTAAATCTGAAGCCAGAAATAGGTAGCATGTTGCCAGTTCAGGAAGACTGCAGCAGAAGTGGGCATAGTGCAGCCCTTCAGATGTTGTTGTGTCAACTATCATCAGCACTAGCAAGCATAGCCATGGGCGAGAAATGCCAGGAGCTGCAGTCTGACATCATCTGGAGGGCCATATGTCACCCATTCATGCCCCATAGTATAAGCTTCATAGTTGGAAAGATGAATACTATTCTGTTCTTACAGAAGAAGATTCCTGATCCCAGTTGGAATCAGTGGTGGTGCTATGCTAATATTGTATCGTGTGAAAATTCATTTTTTAATGCTTGAGAATAGTGTGCAAAAGAATTGCCTTTCAATTCAACATATTTCTTTATTTTGTAGAAAATAAAGTTTCCAAGATTGAGGACTTATTTGAGGATCCAAAGACAAAGAAGTCTTCCATTTAGTCAGAGGGTTTACAGTAGGGTGAGCTGTGGACAAATGTGATTCAGGGGTAGTCAGGAAGCAGGATAAGGTGTGTGTGTGTGTGTGTGTGTGTATAAGAGGAAGAGAAAGTTGGGGGAGAGATTGGAAGAGAGAGGCCATATCAATGTGTTGGGTCTAAAAATGAATTTTGTGTGACAGGAAAACAGTCGTAACAGTACAGCTATATCTGGTGTGTGTGTGTGTCTTTTTTTTGTTTTCCTGTGCCTCAGCCTTCCCCTTTGTAGCAAAAAGTGTCTGACAGACTGGTGGAAATTTAACAAGTCATTGATATATATCAGTTTCATGTTGCAAAGGAAATGCTGCTGGGGGTGGGGAAGGATGCTCTCCTAAAATAGGTTTGGAAAAACGCCTTCCCTCAGGAAAAAGCATATGCCAGGTCTGTTTAATTTAGAGCAGATATTCAGACTCACTGTTCAACACAGCTTTGAGAAGTTACTTTTTAGATCACAGTGCCTAAGACAACGCGATGTTGGCTAAAGCATTTTCGATTTTGCAGTCCAAAAAAAGTAGTTTTTCCATGTTGTGCTATTGAAATATTGTTCTCCTTGAAAACAGGACTGTAGAAACCTAGTTTATTGAGCAAGACTGTTCCATATAGAATAAGTGTTCCCCAATATATGACGCTTTCTTTCTTTCTCTAGATATACTTTTAAACTTGCAAATTTGCAAATGTTTTATAATTTTTATCAGGAACAAATGTAAAAGAACAATATTCTTGGCCATCTGCACTGACAATATTCAGTAGGTGCAGCCATTCTCAGAATGGAAAGGGTCAAGTTACATCCATTTGTCATGCAGATTATTACTAAGAAAAAGCCTGTCAGAAAACAAGAGGTGGCAACTCTAAAGCAGCATAATGAACATGGCTGAACTGAAAACCAGACTTTTATGAGCTAAGAAAGAGGGATGGACCGATCTATTAGTTTCTGTTTTACCTGCATTTTTGTGTTTTTAATCTAAAGTACTTTCTGGCAAATTCAGGAAGAAATGCATGATTTTTGCATTCCTCCCCCCCCCCCCCCCCCCCAAATGCATTAAATGAAATTCTTGACCATCTGTTCTGGGCAAATTCAATAGCTACAGTCATGAGCAGATTATTCTTACTGGCCTTAATTTCCAATGGCACATCCTTACAGATAAGGGGCTTTTCTTGTTCCTTCATATAGCCTTCCAAATCCCAGTCTTCTTCTGATTACTTGGCTGCAGTCTCCATTTGGATTGATGGTTCAACTAAAATAGACAAAATCTTTAACCATTTTCATTTCTTCCTTGTCAGCACTGAAGTTACATGATTTTTCTGTAATCATTATTTCTCTCTTCCTAATGTTTGCCTTTAATTCTGCTTTTGCACTTTTTCTTTCATCCTTCCTTTGCAGTTGCTTTCATGTCATTGCTGCTTTCTTCCATAATATGGTATCAGCTGCATGTATTAAATTGCCACTGTTTCTTCCTCCAGTTTTCACTCCTTGCCCCTTGAATCTAAACCAGCTTTCTGTATGATTGATATGTTCTGCATATAAATTGAGCAGATCAGGAGATAAAATACACCCCTGTCTGACACCTATACCAATTGGAAACCTTTCTGTTTCTCCATATTCCATTCTAAGAGTAGCTTCTTTTCCAGAATATAGGTTATGCCTCAGGGCAATTAGACATTAGTGCACATCGTTTCTTTTGAAATAAGCTTCTCATGATCCACCGAGTCAAAGGCTTTATTGTAGCTTTCAAAGTACAAACAGATTTTCTTCTGAAATTCCTTAGCATGCTCCAGAAGCCAACATATATTTAACATGTGATCTCTAGTGTCTTTTCTTTTTTGGAACACTGCATGAACATCTTTCATTCTTGCTCCATCTATGGTAAAAACTTTGCTGTAAAATATTAAGTACTACTATGCTTGCATAGGGAATTAATACAGAGGTCCGACAGTTACTGAAGTCTTTAGTGTCTCCTTTCTTTGGGATTGGAATGTATATTGAACGTTTGTAGTCTGTGGGCCATTGTTTTGTTTTCCATATTTGATGGCATATTCTTGTCAAGATTTTGATGGATTCAGTCTCTGTAGCTTAAAATTGCTCTGTTGGTATCCCATCTATTCATGGTGATTTATTTCTTCCAATTGCTTTGAGAACAGCATGCCATTCACTTTATAAAACTGCAGGATCTTCATCAAAGAATTCTTAGGCAAAGGAATCTGTCATCCCTGTATCTCTTCTCTATAGTTCTTTCATATTGGAGGCAACTTGGCGACATATAACAACAACAAATATTGTAACCATCTTGTTTTTATTTTATCGTGATCAGATAAAATATGTCCTTCTTGATCTTTCAGCATTGCTAACTTAGATTTATATTTTCCTTTGACGTCTTGGATCCTATGGAAAATATCATTTGGTTTTTCTCTTTTGTTCTTTTTTATTTCTTTGGAAGATGATTATAGTTCTTTTTGTCCCTATGTGCATATTACTCAATCCAGTAATTCTGGTTCACAGTCTATTGTGTTTAGTAATGCAGATCCTTATATATTAAATGTTATATATTCAATTTTATATATTCAATTCAATTATATATTCAATTCTATTATATATTCAATAATGTTATTTAAATTATATTTTTACAGTATGATTGTTTTAGTGTTCTTCAGTTTTATTCTAATTTTGATACTAACAGTTCATGGTCTGTACCACAATCTGCTCCTTGCTTTTGTAGGGAGAATACAGCTTCTGCATCTTCTGCTTCCAGTTATAAACTCTCTATGATTGCTGTGTTGGCTATCCAATGGTATCTAAGTGTGCAGCCATCTGTTATAATAACATAATTGTGTGCCATTAAGTAGATTTTTATTTATGCAATCCTTTCCAGGGTTTTTGAGATATAGAATAGTCAGAAGTGGTTTACCATTCCCTTCTTCTAGGAATGCCCTGGGACTGTGCAGCTTACCCATGGCTACACAGGCTGGCTCTTTTTCACAGTGAGAAATCGAACTCCCAATTTCTGGATCTGCAGCCAGATACCTAAACCATTGAGCTATTCAGTCAGCTACAATAATCTGGTTGGTTGGGTTGACTGAAATGTGTGTATTTGTAATAAATGAATTGTTGGCTTCACAGAGTTTGTGCCTTGCCCAATTGCTTTATTTCTTACTCCTACAATGAATTATCCAAAATTGTTTCATTCTTCTTGATTTCCTACCTTTTCATTCCAGTCATTCATGAATCTCATTATATCCCATTTTGGTATGTGATCAGATTACTCCTGGACATTCATATAAAAACTTTTAATTTCTTCTTCTTCAGCATTGCCTGAAGAAACTTAAGCTTGAATAATGGTTTATATTGCTAGATTTCTGAAGCGTTATTGATATTATTCATTCACAAGTATTGCTATGTTTAAACTTTCCAATTTTAATTTGCAGTTGTGAGCTTACGGCGATTTATAGTTCTCAAATTCCGTATTCCAATTATGTGTTGTACACCATTGGACTTTCATTTGGCACTTGTGCACATTAGCAGCTGTATGCCCTTTCAGCTAAAATCCAGTTGCTTCATTAGTAACAGCAGTATCAATACTTATTTATTGTTATTTTCCAGTAGTTGTTTGAGTGCCTTCTGACCTGGGAGTCTCAACTTCCAGTACTAACATTTTTAGTGTAGATTGCCTCATCACAGGGTTTTCAAAGTATGAACTAATCAGAAGTAGTTTACCATTGTCATTTTCTGCGTAGTAGTGGCAAGAGTTAGGTTTAGTGTCACTAGTCTTGCCTATGAAAGATCTTCTGCTAGTGTCACCTTCCACTACTGCTGCTGACTAATGGCTGCCCTTCAAGAATATCTCTGTGCCTATCTCCACTGGAATTCTCAAATCTCTGTTACATGTGTCGCCATAATTCCCGAAGAGGAAGAATGTAAAGCTGTCATATCAACTTTGACCATTCTTCATTTGCTGACCCTCGTAGAAGTCTAGATTTTAGCAGAGTCTAGCCTCCTGATGGCATTGCTCTCAGCATCCCTGATGCATTCAGTTCCCACCCGCCACGTTAAGGTATCCATGCAACAAGAGGACTTCTGAGCTAAGCAAATGGAAGTAATAACATGGTCCTCTAGACGGTAGGGGCAGAACACAGAAAAGTTACTTCTAAAAAAACCCACAACTCCTCTAAGCTATCCTGGCTAAGGCATTCTGGGAATTTTTGTTCAAAAAGTAACATTTTCAAATGTTAGTTTTGGATGGGGGGAAAAAGGTAAAAATTTTTAGATCTAACATAACCCTTTAAAAATTGAGGAAATTCCAGGTACTTCTTTTGAGTCTTAGCCTAAATCAGTGTAGTGTTTTGTTTTTTAAAAAAATATTCTGGGAATATTGCCATTACTTTTATTCTGTTGTGGTGCTGTTGTTCTTTTTAGCAAAATGCATACTGATGTTGCTTATAGGAACAGTAATATTTGCAGTAGCTAAAATAGGATTCGGGGCAGTTTTTTTTACTTCTTTCAGAAAAACCTCTTAGTATTTGATATTTGTGAAATAATTATACCTTTTGATAAACATAGGCTTTCTCTGAGCTATCCATGAGCTGCCCATGTGAAAGGAATTCACAGTATGTTTATGACAAGAATATTTGGTAGGCTTAGTTTATTTTGGGAGTAGGGAAGGGGAACCATTTCTTAGCCACATGTTTGGTCTGGCAGGCTTATTTGGAAAACATAATTCCTAAAAGCAGAGATGATACTGGTGGTCATTAGCCTAATTCAAAGCCAATCAACATTATTGACCTGTTTGCTACTAAATGAAGCCCACAGGCTAGAACTAGGGATGGACCGAAAACACAGAAGAGGTACTCCTTCATGGAATGTGTGTTCACTGTTGATTACAGAAAAAGAGCCTATCAGACACAAAGGATTCACGTTTATGAGAGGAACACAAAAGTTTCATGTTTTGTTGTGGTTCCTCTTCCATGTAACTTTCACCCTTTCTCTGCCAAATTGCCTCAGAAATTTTTCATCCAATAGTGTCATGACGGCTGCTCTTAGCAGCCGATCAGAATGTTCAGGAGAGGGGAGAGGGAATTTTGAATGTGTAAAAGGGCCTGGAAACCAATGGTGAATTCTCTTTTTTTGCTTCTGCTGTTCCATGTGGGTGGGATTAATGTGTTCTGAACTCCTGGTACACACTACCATCAATTGATTTTGCTGCCTGCCTGCCTTGCCTCCATCTTAGATCCTTTCCTTTGTCCCATTTGTGATTTTTTTGCACTGGGGAACCCCTCCGTTTTTTGAGATTATTTTTGCTGCTGCCAGGCAGCCTACTGTCACAATGTGCCTCCTTGGGATTATTATTCTTTGTTTATTTCCAGCTGATTTCTTTGAGGGATCCCCCTTTGTTTATTTGTTTTCTGTTCTTTTCTTTCTTGGCTTACTTTTGTGGCCTATCCTGCCTGCTGGACTCAAAGAACAGAAAGTATCAAGTAGTAGGGGTGAGATAAACCTCCCTATATTGTAACACTTTTCATTTTGGTGGGTGTATAGCTAATTTGTTTTTATTTTGCTTTTCTTGGTTTCTGGAAAGGGAGACTGATTTTTTGTTTGTTTGTTTGTTTCAGGGTTGTTGAGTTTTTTGTTTTTCTGTTTTGTTTTGTTTTGTTTTTTGCAGTTTTTACCGATGTGTGTTGGCGGGATATGCTTCTGCTGTTTGGCTGATTATTTAACATCATTATTTGATTAATTTACTATGTATTAATTTTGTTAAAGGTACATATTTTGGTACTTTTGGGGGGGACTGTTTCTCTCTCTCTCTCTCTCTCTCTGTGTGTGTGTGTGTGTGTGAAAGAGAGAGAGAGAGAGAGAGAGAGAGAGAGGGCAAGTGTCAGAGGGGATGGACTTTGTGACTGTCCCAGTGCTCCACTGAGCTGTGCAGGTGATTGTTGTGATCAGTTGAGCAAGTTCCTCTTGCTGTTCTTGGTGTTGTGTTGTTGTTGGCTGCTCCAATGAATTAGGTGTCTCTGTGTGGCTGCCTGGCTGCTACTTTGCCTTTTTTGTGTTGTGCTGCCTAAGCCTAGAGAGTCTTGTTGTGCTAGGTGGGTGATACTGTACTTACACTGTTGTTTTGAATGTGTCTGCTTAGTTCTGATTATGATTTCACTTTGTCATATAGGTACTGTTGCCTGCTTATGGAATAGATTGATTCTCTGCTGCTTTGCCTCTGCTTTATTAGAATAGTTTTCAGGGCTTTTGGAGTGCTGGGAAATATGAAATGAATGACCTGAAAGAGGAATTTCTTTTTTATGTAAAGTGAAAGAACTGGAACACAAAAAATATAAAAACAAAAGAAAATGAAAGAAGCTGAAACCTAAAATTAAAGAACTTTGAAACACTTCACCATACACATCTCTACTGAGTACTTCTGATCCACATAGCAAGCCACGTATAGCATAGCCACTTCAATGGCCAGGGGAGGCACCACAATATGGCAGGTGTCATGTGCATCTGCAGCCTTCCTGGACTTGACCATATGTGCTGATTGCTAAATTTCTCTGATTAAGTGTTCTGGGCAGGGATTATGCTAAGCAATCAGATGAATTCTTCCCAATCAAGACTCAGAAATGACTAGAAAGCAAAGCAGTTTATTCTAAGTGAAAACTGAAGGAGATTTGTCAGTGTACACCAAGGTGTGTACAAACTGATTTTTCATGGTGCTAATTCATATAGTTTCAGTGTGTTTGTGTGCAGATGTGTGTGCATGCCGACATTCATGCAGTGTGCATGCATATATAAACACAGCTACAATGCAGGAGAGGTTGGTTCTTGCAAGTCTTCCAATAGTTTCTTTTTAAGCAGAAGTGGTTCGATTTTGGCCACTTATTGTAAGAGGACAGAAATACCTGGGGGTAGTGTTGTCATAGAGATATTTAGCTCGATACAGTACTACAAAGGTGATTGTTTTTAATGCACCTATACGATTACAGGTAAACATCTATAGGTTGATGGGAATAAATGGTTATGCTGAACTTGCTTAAGTTGGCCCAGCAAATGTGTCCAAATGCAGAGAGCCTCTGGAACTCTGCTTGGTGCTGAATTTTACTTTCCCTTTCCCATTTTTCTCTTCATTTGAATCGAAGGGGTGGTATAAGACCCTGGGATACAGGGAGAGGGGTTGCGAACAGGTGACTCATACTTCTTGCATCTCCCAGGCATGTAGCTATGACATGTAGTTCTACAAAATAATTGTAAGAAGAGACAGGAGTTATTATGGCAGTTATCTGAGTACCCATTGCTACTGCATGTGGCACCTGTAGGCTGTTGGGAAGCTGAAGTGACAAGGAAGAAATTGTGCTTAATTTTCCAGTTGCGGGTGATATATGAGTCATTGCTCAATTGGACTAAGATGGGAAAGGCTTGGAAACAGTTTCTGGAAGACAAAAAAAATAAGAGATATTTATCTCTCTGATTCATAATTTTTGTATCCTCTAGGTGACTTGAGGTGGCTTAAGTGGGGTTCCCATCTTTTATACTAGCAGTATGGTAGGTTAGATGGAGAAATAGTCATGCCCTCAAATACCTGCACAGCTGAGATGAGGGTCAAGTTGTTGTTTGTGCATAACCTGCCACTATCGCTGTGGCTGAGTACAAGCTATGCACGAGAAATGTCTCTGTCTCTGATTTTTTCCGATTAAGAGGATCTTGGGTGATGAGTAATGCCCTTGCCTTGTGAGCCTAGAGAGCCAATGCCAGAGTAGATAGTCCTGGGCTAGTGTGGTGTAGCGAATACAGTAGTGAAACAGGACTCAATAGACCTGGGTTCAAATTACTGCTTGGCTATGAACATTTACTGGGGATAAAACCCAGTGCTTAAACCATTCCTTAAATATCTCACTTACCTTAAAAGCTCAACTGGGGTTGATATACGTTAATTCACACTTGATGGCATATAACACAGATGGACAGATGTTCTGACAAGAGTGTTCACTGTGCTTTATATGCAAGAAAACGGAGTGGAACTAGTCCAATATGCACTTCAAGTTGAAAGCTATAGGTCAGTGGTAGAACACATGCTTTGCATATAGGAACTCCCAGGTTCAATTCCCTAGCATCTCCAAGACAGACCTGGGAAGGACCTTTGCCTGAAACACTGAAGAGTCACCATTGGTCAGCCTAGACAGTGCTGAGTAGATAGACTGTTATTATAAGGCATTTTGTGTGCTCTAGCCTGCCTTTTGCTCTGAAGTGCTTGTTTTCTTGTACATAGAGCTTGCAACACAGGAGGGGTTTAGAAATGTGTAGTTGAAAGTGATTCAATCCAATTAAGGATTCTACCACCTTATAACCTTGTGTAGACTAGGCTGTAGTATCTCAATGCATGCGCAAAGCAACTTTTAGCTAAAGCCAATCAAAGTAGGCTTTCCATAAGGGCATTATTTTGAATTATGTCAAGAAACAGCAGTTCTCTCTCCCTCCCTCTCCTTTCCCTCTTTCTCTCTTGGATAAGAAATGGAGAAGATTGATTTACTGCTCCTACAAAAGCAGGTCACTGTCTTCTCTCTAGTCATTTTTTAAGCCCACAGAAAGATCTGTTTCTTAGGGCTCCTTTGTTTGAATCAGATGCCTGACCCTTTTGAAGTTCATTCCTCATTGGTTACAGTACACAAGCTTTGCCACTAGAATGTTGTCTCACTGTTTCATACACAGCACTGTCCTTGTCTGTCACAAGATCTGAGGGAGCTTATGTGATGGTGTCAGTGTGGTGATCTGTGAGGAAGTTAGCTCAAAATAAAGGCTTGGAGGGCCCATCCTGTTCTGGAGTGGGTTTAACTCTACAGTTTCCTGGGGAAGATAGTGGCATTGGTTGTTGAAAAGTCACAATTCAATGTTATTTTTGAACATCACTCATAAGACCACAATATTCTTAGTTTGCGAAGTGCCATACAGCTATGTTATCCCTAACGTCTAAGGACTGATAGATATGGGAAAGAAATTTAACTGGGAAGCAGGGTGAATTTGATTTAAATCATAATTAAATTTTTTAAAAATCAGATTTTTCTGATTTAAATCAATTTGATTTTAATAAAATCACTTATTTTTATCCCCCCTGCTGGGGAGTCATATTATGACTGCAGTTGAGTCAAAGTATTATGATGCTTATACATTTGTGTGTGTGTGTGTGTGTGTGTTTAAATTAAATTATTATAGTATTTTGAGCATTCTAATGATGCTCTTAATTCTATTTGATATCTTCAGTTTAGCTTTTAAAGAAAGGTACAGGAGTAGATCGTTTTATAAACAAGAAATACAGGTTCTTAGAGAGACCCCTTCTCTTCTCTTCAGTGCCTGCAAATGAGGGTGCTCCTGACCATCGCCCACCCATGCAAACATCTCTAACATCCTTCAGTAAAGAGTCACAGTAAAGAGAGGGCTGTTTGACAGCCTTCAGTGAAGGAAGTTGTGCAGTTATGGCCATATGTTTCAGAGGCTGACATATTTCTTCTCGCTCATTAGGGTTATTTTGCAGCTAGGTTGAAGAGGAGGCTGTGAACAGCTTCCAGAGTTCAAATTGAGGACTCACTACAGTCTGTGGCCTGAAGCAGTGGGGTGTGTGTTTGTGTGTTTCCATAGGGACTGGACTGGAGCATAGTCTTGCTTTTATAAAAACAACAACAACTTTTTTCAGCTACTTCGAAACTTTTCTTTCTTACTTGCTCCCTCTGTTTATGGAAAGGAAGAAAATACTCGGTCCAGCATAAAAAGACAGATATGTTTGGGGTGAGAGGTGTTGGGGCAAAAGGAATTAATAAACAAGAGTTGGGCATTTATTTGAAACGACGTTCTGCTCCTTCCTCCTCTCAGCCCCTCCCTGGGCCTTTTTCAAAGCTGACCATTTGTGGATCAGGAAACGTCAGAGCTCTGAGCCACTGCCCCGGCCCCTGCTCTGTGGAATTATTTCCTCTAAGGCTGTCCCGTTATCTTTTCGCTAGCAGGACGTCTCCCTTTCTTCCCTCCTCTTTGCTCTGAAAGCCCCCTCTTTGCTTTTCCCCCACCCTTTTTTTCTTAACACACATACACACACACACACTTACTTCACTGCCAAAAAAGTCCATCCTCCGCCCCCTCCCCAGCTAACTTCCTTCCAGCATTTCCTGAGCTGGATAATCCCAGGATTTGTGAAAACAGGGGAAAGGGGAGAGCAGGAGAGAGTGCATTAATGTAGAAAACCCATTCCTTATTTCTCCTAACATTGTCTGGTTGATGAAAAATAAAAAATAAAAGAGTGGGCTAAAAAGTAATGATCTATAGAGACTTTACTAGTTCTTTTCCATCACGGTTTTATTTTTCTCTCCCTTTCCTCTCTTTTTGCAAGTTCATAGAAGAAAGGATTTTGAAGTAGCTGATCTCTTCTCTCTGGCTGACCCAGCAAGATCCAGCTTGATTTAATTTCCTCACCAGCTTGAGTTGGCTTTGGAGGTTCCTGGGACCCAGTGGCAAGGAAGTGAGCACCTCAGCTATCATCAGCCCTCTGTTGCCGGGTTTTTTCCCCCCATTGAAGTGATTGGTTCCCCGCTATCCACCTCCGGCTTAGGAGAACCGAATGTGGGCTATGATCTCTCTGCTGCTGCCTACTGGAGATCTCTGTATTGTCTGGACCTCTCCCTTCCACAACTGCTGCAGCTGCGATAACTTCACATCTGGTGAGGATTAATGTTGATACATCTAGTTGGACGTTCTTCTGGACTTTCAATGTCGCTGACCAGAAACGGGACACGGGCAACCAGGATCTGAGAAGAAGGGGGAGCTTTGCACTTGTCTGGTGCAGACTGAGGGGGGTGGGGGGGAAAGGAAGGAGGGTGCAAGCCTCTTTTTGGAACTAACTCATGAAGAACAAGGGAGGAAAGCCGAAACTCAAGAGGAAAGGAGCGGCGAATGTCTTTGGCTGTGATCTGACAGAATACCTGGAGAGCTCTGGACAAGATGGTAATAAAAATGGCTGCTTTATTTCTTTGCTGATCTAAAGATACTTTTATTATAGTCTCCTTTGGCCAGAGGGGGGGAAATTAATGGTTTACAGCTGTAAAACATGGAATCGCCGTGTTCTAGTGCAAAAGAGTGCTTGTTCCTTGTTCCAACAGCAAGCAACCAGCAAAGTTTCAGCAAAATGTTTTGCCATGTGGCAGGGGAAGATTAGCTCTTTGCCTCCAGACTCACATTTGATCCATGTAGAAAAGGGCTACATTTCTCACCCCAAGGTTGTGGGGTCAGGAGATTGCTACTTTGCATTTCACCCTTCCGGGTCTTGTGTTTCTTTCCCCCTCCAGATGCCTTGAAATTCAAACATCCACTAAAATGAGTGGGAAATCAGAAGTCAGCAGTTTTCAGAGTATGGATTGTAGGTGGGACAGCACAGTATCTCTTCTGTAGAGCTTGGGAAAGTTACTTTTTGACTGCAACTCCTAGAATTGCCCACCTAGCATGAGCTGTAGCCCTGCTGGCTGAGCAAATCTGAGAGTTCTCTTCCAAAAAATCAACTTTTTCAAACTCTGACTGAGTTCTTAAAGTCCCAACAGGGTTTCTTATTTGAAAGCCAGGGATGTAGGGAAAGGCTGAGCTAAAGTAGGAGCAGCAGGCGGTATTTCCTGGATTTCTCACTAGAAGAAGCTCATGCCTCTTGCCTACAGTTGATTTTTCTCAGAGGAGCATATGATGTGTCAGACTCTGGGAGGCAGCAGGGCCAATTTGCTTTTGAAGTGGATGGTCTGAGAGAAGCAAAATAATGTTTTAAAAAGTGAACTGGATGACAAGACATATTGCTGAGCTTTTGAAGGGTAAAAGGACATTCTCCTCCTTCTCCTCCTCTTCTTGGAAACCGTATGTTTGATGAGGAACATTCAAGGATTTCTTCCCTCCCATTTGCCATCTGCGTCGACATGACGTTCACTTTTTTCCTTGGGTTTTTTTTTTTAATTTTTTTTGGCTCTTAGAACTCAGACTTTCCAGGGCAAGGACTCCTTTAGTGACTTTATTTGACTGTTTATTCAGTAATGGTGGGGGACGGTCCTTTGCAGCCTCCATAGAACAAATGCCTCAGAAAGGAAATGTACTCATATAAGCGAAAGGAACTTTGCTGTTTCACAATGGCACAAGCTGCCCGAGTGCATCATGTTACTCATTGGGTTCTGTCTCTACACATTCACATATTTCTGGTCATTACATGAAGCCCGATTTCATAGATCAGTCTGTAATACAATGCTTAATGTCTTTGACAGATGTGCTGTGGGCAAATGTGGCTGTGTGTATATTGCAAGCACTGCCTAAATTCAGTAGTCTCTGGGTTGTAGCTCCTCTCATTTGCCTTTCTGTAGCAATGCTATTGGTCCAACGCATTAAGGAAGAGGGCATTATAAGTGGAGATCCCAGTCATGCCATGCCTTCACAGCTTATAACCCGCCAAGACTAATGCAGTCCACCAACCATGTTAAAAATTGAATTACATGCAGCTGTGTTCTCATTATGTTCTTCATCTGAGGATTTGCTGTCATTGAGAGCTGGTTGGGATGTAAGGCAGTTGGAATGTTCTTTCTCAAGAAACCTAATTGGCCTCCACTTTATGACTTCTTCTTCTTCTTCTTCATTTATTTATTTATTTACGTTTCTATAATGTCCCATTAGAGTTACCACTCTTGGGGGCGTTCATGATGTATGATGAAATCAAAGCCTAAAACACAGTATAATAAATATAAAGATACAATAAAATACAATCAACCCTGTCATTAGCTAAAAACTACCTTTAAATAAAAATGCACAAATTAAAACCTATTTGAACATCTGAGGACAATATTTACACCAGCAAAAGTCACCTTTATATAACTTGGTCTTAAGTAGCTTCCTAAATACAGAGAGGGAAGTGCCAGGAGAACCTCTAGCTTGTTCCAGAGGAAATGGGCTGCGACCAAGAAAGCTTGACTCCTCATGTTGGACTTTTTTTTTTTTTTTTTTTTTTTTTTGCCTCCTTCAGTGTTACAGTTGTTAATAAGGACTGTGAGAAGTGTGTGGGATGGGCAGTTATTTTTTGGGAAAGACATTCCATTAATGTTGAGATTCTAACTGTTAAGGGCTTTATGGGTTATGACCAGCATGGAAACTAACAGGGAGCCATTGAAGACGTGCCAAGATTGGGGATATGTGTTCATATCTGCTGGTATCGGCAATCAGTCTGGCCACATTTTGGACCTGCATACTGACTTCAAGGACAGCCTTACATAGAGAGTGTTACTATTTTGGAGATTACCAACACATGGACCACTGTTATTATCCAGATAGTGTATCTGGGCAATCAATCAAAGTTGATAAAAGTTACTCTTGGACACAGCAGATACTTGCACCTTCATGGAGAGAGCTGGGTTCAGGAGTACTTTCAGGCTGCAAACATGATCCTTCTGGGGGAGTGTAATCTCATCAGGGTCAGTAAATATCCTTCTAGGTGGCCTGATGGTCCATCAGAAGCAGAATCTTTGTCTTATCTGGATTCAGTTTCAGTAAGCTGGCCCTCCTTCTCCCCCTCCCTCTTTTGTGGAATTGTGGAGACATTTTTATTTTTCAAGCCTTCTGTTTGGTTCAGGTCCTTGTTTTCCTGCTGATATGAGGAAAGGCCATTGCTTGGAAGCAAAACACTTATTTGGCCATCTTCAGTTCCCATCATCTCTTGTTAAGTCTAGGAAACATTCCCGTTTGAAGTGACAGTGAGTGACTACCAATCACTGTGTAGACCAGGAATGGGTAAAAGGAGACCATCACAGGCTTCTGTATCTCTCACTCAGCTCCCCATCATTCCCCAAATATTTGCATCCAGAATGAAGAATCAAGCCTCCATGGCTTCATTCATTCCCCATTTTAAGGTAACCCAATTTCTCAGCTGCATCCTGAGGCCAAGAACAGCCTTTCTTCAAAGCTAAATGGGGGCATCCAGTCACTTTGGCTTTTGGAAAGCAAAAGTGTGTATCCTGCGGGCATTTGAAGGTAGTGGAAACTTACTGGGAGCCTGGGATCATATGCAATTGCCTGCCCCAGCATAGACAATGTTAGATGAACAAATATTGTAACTCAGTGGAAATCAGCTTGCAATGTAAGCATTTTCTAGCTAACTCTCATTTTTAATTCTCTTCCTTTGTTATTTTTTATTATGTTTTACTTGTTTGTTTAAGAAATGTTTGCAAACTTCTCTTGGTTCTGAAAGCTTGGATATCCGTTCCCGCACACATACAAATGAATAACATTGAATTTTGTGGGAGAGCACTCTCCCATCTCAGTTTTTGTAGCCCTAGGCAGGCAGCAAACACAGAAAGTTCAGGAAGCTTCTCGTGGGTCACATAGATTGGTAGGACACATTTAACTCAGTGGGCTGCCTGTTTTCTAGTCAGCCAGGAAGCAGAAAGCAAAAAAAGTCATTCTTTTTCTTCTTTTGAAGAAAAGATATGATAGGATGCTAGGTGTTTCCTGGGAAGGAGAGCTTTGTGCACAATTTTGTTTTTGTGAGATGGCTCATTTTACCAGTGTGCCCTGTAGTGAAGAACAGAATAGGTAGAAGTCAGTTGCTTTTCATGTTTGTTGAATGGTGTGTCCTTTTGCCCAGTACTGTGTGATCCAAGAATGAAAGTCACTATTGTTGCAGGAGCTACAAGAAAGGATGGATCATAGGGTGTAGGTTAAATCTTAAATATAACAGGCAGCAGTGGGAGTTTGTATTCCTTTGTTCTGTGGAAATGCAAGGAAGTAGAATAATATTAAAGCTGCATATGTCTCTAGGTAGCTGAGAGAGGGCAGAGAAGAGTCAGATGTCAGCGCCATGTATCTTTCATGCTTTCAAGACTCCCTAATTGGAACTCTTGAGTTAGAATTGGGACATCAGCCATCAGGAGCATGTTTATTCAACATTTCCCACCAATTGGGACCAAGCAATAACCTTGTATGAAGGGATTTTTTAAATCCGGGATATTTACTCATTTCTTTTTCTCCTGAGGAGATGAACCCAGTGATAGACCTGAGAGCTAGTCATGGGTAAGAATATACTTCTTTGAGATCTTGACCAAAATCATGTGGAATTTTTATACTGGTGAAATGTAACTGGTGTAAATCTTGTTGCCACAGATTAAGAAATTAACACAGTTGCTGTAGCATGCTGATAATGCCTATACTAACTTTGTAACTTGTGGCCATTTGTCATTGATATTTATGCCAATTACATTATGCCAGCAGGAGTAGGATTTTGGCCCTTGTTTCCTTGATGAGCTTCTAGAATACTTGAGAAAGTTACATAGCAATGGCTATGAAGGCTGGGGGTTCAGGGAGTTGTAGTCCAAAATAGTAACTTTTTGGAAACCGTTTCCTTCTAATCCACAGTTAAAATTTTCAGTAGTGCTACATGAGAATTGATGATTTTTCTCCTCCCCAGAATGATCCATATGTATTGTATGTATAGAAGTGTGGGGAGGTAGGTTGTCAAGTCACATAATGTTTTGTTTGGCTTTCCTGCAGCTGGCAGTGGTGTTACCTTGTGCAGCGATCCTAAATTCCAGCTCTCATTAGGAGTTAGGAAAGGCAGCTGGCTAACTAGTTTAACAGTTGGAAGGGAGTTCTGCACTAAAAGGAATATCTAGATGTAGTCACAGGAAGTGGTTTGGCAGCCTTGTGTGGTTTTCTTCCTTCTGGGTCATCACTTAGCAATCACCCTTGGCTTATGTAAAGAGGGAAGGAGGGGAGGAGACCATCCTCCCAGAACTGCTTATTTTGAACTGAAATGTCAGCCTAGCCTCTTCCACAGTTGCCACTAATAAGCAGAAAAGCTGCTTCGGCCCCTGCTAGGGTGGTTGCCAGACTTATCTGTGATGAGTCTTTCGAAGACACAGTTAAACTGCATTGGTGGTGGAACTAAACTAAAAGACAGGATATCTTGTCCTAGCCAGATGAAGTAAGACAAGAAGTTCACGCTTTCATGGACGCCTTCAGAACAGTGGAATGGCACATACTAATACGGACTGGCTTTCATTCTGTACAAACCTATCTGCATTGTCTATCATACCTTACCCATCTGGGCTCCAGTCTTCTTAGTGTTGTTATTCTCTGTAGGCAGTATCCACGTCATTATCACATTTCAGTTTCCTTTGTTTCCCCATCTGGTTTTGCTTTTTCGTTATATAAGTGAGATACATAGATGTTTTTCATGTGCAAATTTTAGGTACTCACAATGTATCTGGTGGCATATTCCAGCAGAATAATGGGCAACCACTTAATTACGATATTAATATCAATGATACAGTCATTTTGATGTTAATGTGTTGTTGTTAAAATGGTGGGTGTGAAAGATGGCCTGAGAGATGAAATTTGGAAGAGCTAGAGGTTGGGAATCATAGAGCTCATGAAGAATACTCAATGATAAACTTTTCTCCACCTCTCCGCTTTGCCTCTTAGGACACTGGTACTGAGTGCTTGCTAATATGCTTGTGTTTAAAGAGTTGCTTTGAGTGTTATGCTACGAGAGTTGCTAGGCCTGAACTTAATTAGTACTCAAGATTCATTTCTTTGAGCCAGTAAGAAAATAATAAATGTGCCTCTGAACAAATGCAGAGTGTCTTTCCTTTTCCACCTAGTAAGTGGAAACTTGCACCTCTCACATTCAAGGAGAGGCATTGCTCCCATAAGCCTTTGTCTCATGCAAGGCTCATTCTGGAAAAAAAAATTCCCCCCAGATTCCTGGTATGCCTCAGTGGAGCACAGGAAGCATCACATCAGGGTGAAAAAGACTTGGGGCATTTTAATCTCTTCCAAAGAAATCCACCCCAGATTTTTACTCCTTTCCCTGCAGCAGTTCTCCATCACAACCTTTACTGTTGTAAAGCTCCAGACAACAAAACAAAGGGCACAGTTACACTAATGAAATAAACTGGGTGATGGATCCGGGGTTTTGGATTCAGTTTAGTCACATGATAGTCATGTGGTTTTTGTGTCTGCAAGAGCGTGTTCTCTTGAGAAAACTTTTAATCCATTTTAAAGCTGTGTTTTATGTTGCAACTACATGGGCTTTTAGACTCATTGCAATTGAGGCTTTATCCTGCGCCCACCTGCCCTCACGCTGGCTGCCACTAGGTACTGCTGTAGTATTATTTTTACTAATGTTTACTAATTTTTAATTCTAATTTTAATTTTATTTATTTATTTTTGCTACCTGGCATAGCGCTAGAACAAAATGACTGAAAGAAAACAAAATTAAAAGGCAGCTTTACCTGCGGCCCAACACAGGCGCACAGAGACAGACAGGAGCCAGGGCTGAAACTGACCACAGACATTGACAAGGTTTGTGAAGGAGGAGACAGGGAGTGGGGCTGAAACTGACTAGAGACATGATTAGGTTTGCACATGCTCATAAGTGTACCTACATACAGAGTGGGTAAAGGAAAGGGCGTTTGGAAGGCACACCAGAGAGTGGCAAACCCCACAGAAACAATTTACATGGACTGGCTTTCACATATGTCAAATTGTTTCAAATTAAATCAAGAAGACATCTGAGTTAAAATAAACGACTCTCTAGCAGAAGAGTAAAATACCTTGCTTCCATTCAAAATAGCACAACCTTCACTTCCATATGCGCCATGTAATCACATTTTAAAAAATTGATTTAAAACATACTAAACCTGATTCAAATACGTACAGGGTTTTTTACCCGCGGGTGTAATCATGCCCAAAGAGTAATCCCCCCCCTGCCCTTATGTCAGGGCAAAGGAGAATTGAGTAAGAGAAGCTAGTTGCGTCTGAGGTTGGGAAAGGGAGACAGTCTAAGGGAAGTAAAAGGAAAATTTGAAATTCCATTTATCAGTTTGTTTATTACAGTTGGCAGGTCAGAAACAGATTTTTTAGTGCCCTCTACTTTCTTTTATCTAGTCAATCACTCAATTTGCAAAGTATATCTTGCCTGATTTCAAAACATTTACCTGCAATTGGAATGAAGTGGCACAGAAGGTTGTTGCTTTGGAAGCATTTAAGAAGGAATATGTTCTCATGGTAAGGGGTGGAGTTGGGATTTCAGCTATTCTTTATTTGCTACTGCAGTTCCAGGAGAAGTATAGTAGAAGCATGTGAAACATTTGCTCTACTAAGATTTTGTTTTGGTATAAATTCAACTGATCTGCACCTCCTAGATTATTGATGCATTCCATGAAAAACAAAGTGCATCCAGGAATCTGCACACATTTAGGAAAAGTGGAAAATCCAGTACACACAATGCATGTAGACATGCACTGTGTATCCATGGATGTATATTAATGTATCCTTGTGAAAAATGAGTACAGAAACGTGCATAGGTTTAATTCCTTTTTAAAGAATCCACGTAATTTATCTGGCAGCCTAATTTAAATGCTATAAGGCATTATTCCTTCTCAAGGTCAAATGCTGTCTCATCCCTGGCCCCCCTGGCAAGTGGATGTGTTGAATTTGGTCTGCTTTTCACTCTTTCTCCTGCAGTATGTCAAGGAGGCTCAACACACATCTGGTGTCCATGCATCTGCCCAAGGAGAAATTTTCAACTTCCCCTCTTTGCACATAGCAGCGGAAACATCAAAAAGAGCTGCACAGTTATGTATGTGTCTATTCTCTCCTTTTCCATTTAACATTTGAAACCACCTGAATTCCCAAGAGTGTTTTCCTTGCATTTTTTTAGAGATTTCTCACAGCAACTAAACTTTGGCAGCTGAAGATAGAAATCCTGCAGGAGCATTTTCAATGTTGAAAAAGGATGTTTCTCAACCTTGCTGCAACTCTTGTGGTGGAAGCTGCATTTTCAAGCTTTATTTTGCAATCGAAAGAGATGGAAGCTACTTCTGTGTAGTTCTGTTTTGTTTTATTTTTAATTTGTTAATCCTTGACATCTACAAGCTAGAATTCCCTGTTATGCAGCTTACACTGGAAACCTTGCTAGCTGAAAACCAACCTCACAGTTTCTTATTTAAGCAAAATGTGTACTCAGTTACCTTTTTTTTGGGCATATGTACTAAGTCAGGCTTTCAGAATTTGGTGGTTGGATGATAACTGGACAAACAAGTATGTAGCCCCATCTTCATTATATTTACTAAGAAGCATTTATATTTACTCAGCTGAAGGATACAGTGCTATGTGCCTTTGCTTGGAAGTAAGCTATGTACCTTTACTTGGAAGTGAATACAGCGAGATTCTGAGTCACTGATATAATTCCTATTGTGTAGTTTGGAGGCTGGCTGGATAGAAGGGAATGGTAAACCACTTTTCAGCAGTCTCTACCTAGAAAATCCTGAAAAGGATTGCTATAAGTCACAATTGACTTGATGGCACATGAATGTTATTAGTTTGGAGACAAACCACAGGATTAAACCGGGCTAAAGTTAGCATTAAATGCCTAGAAAGGTGAATGTTAGGAATAAACACAGTCATAAATAAAAATGAGGTATCATCCAGACAATAGTGTTGCCAAAAAGAGTCATTAATGGATCACAAACTGACCATGGGGCAACAAGATTTATGCTGTTTTGCAAAATGGAGGATGCCGTTTGTGCAGTTTGTCAATGTCTGTGGTCAGTTACATCAGTTTGTTAGATAAAATGTCTCCATAATGCATTGAAGGGGGGGTAGCAGGGGGTGGTGGCAGCGGGGTTGGCGGTGGCAGCGGGGGGCGGGGTGTTTTTTTTAATAACCACCCCACGAATTGACGAATAACTTCGTTATTCATCTCTTCATGGGGGCAACTTCGTGCTTCATGAGTCATCAACTTTTGACGACTCACGAAGCAGGACGACTTGCCAAAATGGTGAGCCGTCCCCATCTCTAATCTAGAACTGAGTGCTTGTGCCTGAATGAGTGGATTGTAATCCCCAAAAGCTTGTACCACAATAAACTTTCTGATATTAAAGCTGCTATGGTCCTTTCGTTTTTAATTAGAGCTCAGAATTATGTTTTTAAAAAATCTAATGTTACCTCTTCTAAAAGTTAACATGTTAGCTATTAAACTTTAGGTTTTTTGTAACACATTACTAATGCATTACTCTTAAAGATCTTCCTTAAACTGCCACACTCCAAAAATAACATTTTGAAAGTAACAAGTGAATTTTACTCACTACATCTAAATGAACAACATTGCCAGTTATTATGTTATTTCAGAAAAGGACCATATTACACCCTTGCTGCCATGTAAATTAACACATAGCAGGTAGCAGGATTGCTTATAACATTACTTCCAAGCTCTCTAGAACCAAATGGTAATGTCATTTTGGCAGCACGAGTGCTGTATTCTTCAATGTGAAAACTAATGTTCTAAGCATGGAAATAGACATAAATGCAGCCTGACATGCAGCTGCATGATGGAGGAAATATAATAAGGAAACATCTGCATGTATGGCAGTTAGGGAGGACAGAGTTATCCAGACCCACAGTCTTATCCATCTCTAATATTACAAGACCCTTTGTCTTTATCAAAATGGCCATGGTTCAATGGTAGGGTATCCACTTTACATACAGGAGGTCCCAGGTTCAGCTCCAGCATCTCCAGGTAGAACTGGTAGAAACTGCTGTCTAAAACCCTGCCACAGCCAGTCAGTGTAGACAAGTCTTTCCCACTAGGGGAGTGTAGCAGGCAAATCACAAATTAAGAACAGTGTTATTTTGATTTGGACCAGTTTGTAAGAGGTCTGGAATGAAACAGAATGGCCAGATATTACACAAACCTAGTATGCAATGCCCTAAATCTTGATATCTTAATTTGGCAGTTTCTTTCCTTCTTTAATTTCTATTATGTCTCCAAATGTCATGCACATCCATGCAGTGTAAGTCTTTGTTAATTTATGAATTGAACCAGACAACCAATTGGGATATATTCTGAAGCCCCAAATCGGCCTATGAACTCAATTGAGTGACCTGTGCAGAGTTCTACTCACCATCCTAGAGCTTTCCTGATAGCTGAACTGCAGCCCAGATCATCCACAGTGAGTGCGGCATTAGAGATGGGCACAAACCAAACTACAAACCAGAAGAAAACAGAAACCGGGCTGGTATGTGGTTCGGTTTGTGGTTTGATTTGTGCAACCCATTTTGCCAAAACAAAACTAAGCGCCAAACATTTTTTTCTGCTTGGTGCTTCATTTTGCTTTGGCAAAATGGATGCCCCCACCCCCTTCTTGCTGCCTCAATTGCCTACCTAGCTAGTTCTGTCCCCTTGTCCCCTTCCACCATCGTCATCGCCGTCCTGATGGTGGTGGCATGGCTTTCAAGGAGTCTCTGCCCTGCCTTCTGCATATGAGCCTGACCCCCAGCTGATTGCCCTGATAAGCTGGGATGCAGGTACATTCGCAGAAGGCACTGCCTGAGCTCCTTGAAGGCTGGGCATGCTGCACTGCCTCCACCAGCAACAGGTAAGCTCCTTCCCCAGCATGAACTGAAAACTGAACCAGTTCGCAGTTCGGTTTTCTGTTTGGTTTGTGGTGGTTGTGGTTCATGGCCAACCATGAACCACGAACTATCACGAACCACAATTTTTCAGGTTTGGCCATCTGTGCGTGGCACCAAATTGGAGAAACCTGTTATAGACAATATTGAGGCAAAGGCTTGGTAGTCTGATTTGGTATAAGAAATCCTCCTATGTTTCATAGCTCCTAGTGTGACAATTGGATGAAAATGTTCAAACTACCCTTTAAAAGATGCTTGATGATGGTATTACGCATGCCATTGAAAATGCCGGATTCTGTCCAGTCCTCCGACTTATTTGCCCTTTGGCCTTATCTAGGAGAAATGTAGGCATTGGATGGGGACATGGGGGGAAATAAGTGGGCCATCATGCCGCTTGCTGTATGGTTTGTACTCTTGTTCTTTGTAGGGTTTTTTTTTTTTAATAGTCATACTTTCAGTGAAGTCTGCGGTTTGATTTGAACAAGGAATCCTCTTGGAGCCAAACTCCAAACCTGCTGTTCAGATGTGAATTTGACATGTTGGGATTACATCTGCATGTGTTCGTGTACATTTTAGTCTGTGCATGCTTATGCCTATATTTGCATATGCTTTTATGACAGAAATGGTTTGTTCTTTTTGGGTGAATGTGTGCTAGTGAAAGAAATGTATTTTTATGTTTTTCTCTGCATACACGTGTCATGTTTGTATTGGCTTGTTGCAGGGATGAGTCCAAAAGCAGATAAGTATAAATTTAGTGGTGAGCATACAAGTCAGGAATAGTTGATGCAGCTGCAATAGACTGAAACCTTTCTGCCAAAGATCATCCTCAGGGTGTAAGTGTTGCCTCCCCTCCCTCATTTCAGGAGACTCCAGATTTTCAGAGGGCTGATTGGTTGGCTCTTGTGTCTTTTATGAAATATACCCTGCACTTCTCAGCACAGGACTGTGCACAACACTGATTGGCTGGCCAAGGTTTCAGTCAGTTTACACCTCCTTCTCCAGTTTTAAAATGGGCAGGAAGGAAAAAGACGGCAGGGAGGGCTTAACAACATTTTAATCAGATAGATTCCTGACTGAAACCTTGGCCAGCCAATCAGTGCTGTGCACAGCCCTGCGCTGAGAAGGGCAGGGTATATTTCAGGAGAAAAGAAACTTAAAATAAAATACAGCATGCCTATCAGTTGTTCTTCCATGCTTTTTAAAGTTTTCATTCTGGAGCCAGGTACCTATCAAAGTGCTAGGGTGGACCTGGGTAAAGGCAGAGCTGTAACTATCTTCTCTGCATTTAGAAACAGACGTCCCTTAATTACTAACACAGGCTTTTCTCACTTCTGCTTTTTGCAGGATAGTTTGCATTGTTTTGTGATTGGTTTTCAGGAGGCAAACATGGACTTAATTTTCAATTCTGATTTTGTAAGCATGACAGTCTGAGAAATCTCATCACTGGAGAATTAATAAGCAATCAGTTCCTTATTGCAAACTAACTATCTCCTATACTTGGATCCTCTATCACTGGCTTTTGTGTGGCCTGGACTTGTGCACGGTGATGACCTTGATGATCTGTAAGAACTTACAAAGCAGATCAGCTGAAGCTTCCAGCCTGTTTCTCTCTCCCCCTCCCCCCAGGTACATGTATGTAGGGGCGTAATATGCAATAACTGATGTGTGCAGTGTGGCCCATTAAATCCTAGGAAATATGTGAAATCTACCCTGTCAAGTTTTCTTTTTAATGGATTTACCTAATTTCTCATGTCCTAGATTGAACATGTAAACCATTTCATGGTTGCAAATTCGTACATTTTCCAGATTTCTATGTGTTGTATGATTTTTTTAAAAAAAATCCATTTGATAATATGTGCAGTTTGTGACAAATTATTCAAACATTGTGTGCATTGGTAAAATGCACATGAACATGCTTTAGTCCAGTGTAGGCGAACCTATGGCACGCGTGCCCCAGGTGGCACGCGAAGCCCTTTCTTATGGCACACCAGTGTTGGCCCACCCACTCTCCCTTGTGAAGGGAAACCTTATGAGCCGGCAGCCGGGATTCCCTCTTCCGCAGCCACTTCCTGGTCCTCTGGGTCCGTCACTATGTTTCCCCCTTAAACTTCCTGCTCCTGCTTTCCCCCTACATTTTCGTTGCAAAAAGCAGCTTTCCCCCTTCACATTTTGCAAAGAAAATGCAGGGGGGAAATGATTTCTGCTTTCCCCCTACATTTTCATTGCAAACGTTTTGCAATGAAAATGGAGGGGGAAAGTAGGAATCGCTTCCCCCTACATTTTCTTTGCAAAACCTGGAGGGAAAGCTTTGCCACGAAAATGTAGGGGGAAAGCAGTAATCGCTTTCCCCCAGCATTTTCTTTGCAAAACGTGGAGGGAAAGCTGCTTTTTGCCATGAAAATGTAGGGGGAAAGCAGAAGTCGCTTTCCCCCTGCATTTTCTTTGCAAAATGTGGAGAGGGAAACAGGGATCAAAGCACTTTGATCCCTCCCCCTCCTCCTTACTTCCGAGTATAAAACGACCCTCAATTTTTCCTTTAATTATTTTAGGAAAAAGTGTCGTTTTATACACTGAAAAATACGGTATATACAGATGCACCTAGGAACGCAACCAGCACCTTGTTAGTCACAATTTGCCTTCAAGATGTGTGTGATTCCCCTTGTACAACTGTAAATCAACAATAGTATTCTGGTCATACAGTGTGGTGGTGTTTGCAGTTGTTTTATTGTAATGTGGGATATGTAAAATACACCTCCTGTATTTCTGCATGGCCCCTTTTCCTTCTTGCTGACCAACAATATGCCACCCCATTACTGTTCAAGGAAGTGATATGTGATGTACACCATGGGCCATAAATAAGTGACTCCTTATTTATGGAACATAACAGAATGCAAATAGTTGATTGCACTTTAAGTGCGGTCTGTAGGCGTATGCTGCTGCAGTAGATACTGGCATATGTTCAAAATATTTCTGGAAGTACATTTTTTTCCTCTTGGTGAGCAGAAAATTAGCTTAACTACCTGAGTTTTTAGTAGACTAAAATCTTCCAGCTGAATGTATATTAGGAGTAGAAGACTCAGTGCCTTTTTATCCTCCGAACAGTGCTTAATTTGAACCCCCGCAGATAACTTAGGAAGAATGAATATAATGACATCCTGAAGCCATCTATTACTGAGCAGTGATGGGACGATGCTTTGGGATCTAAAGAGCATTGTCCTATGAATGGCTTCAAGAAATAATTGTATTCATTCTTACAAAAAGTAACATTTCTAGCTGTTTCCAAGCTGCCTCTCCTTATTTGTTCATATTGTGTCCCCTTGAGGTTTCCAGCTTTTCTCCATCAAAAATGCCTTTTTATGGAAACATGATGGTTGTGGTGGGTCATGGGTTGTTTGGCTATTTAAAAAGGGGGGTTGTGGCTTGAAGGAGGTTGGGAACCACCATTCTCTGTGGATAAAGACAACTGTTGATCCTTTACAAAGAACCCAAACTGTTACTGGAATGATGATGCAGATTTGTTAGGTGAGCCCTCACTCACAGTTTGCATATTGTTGTGGATGAAATATATGTTGTCTGCTGGAAAAAGAGTTCACATTTGCAATCTCATAAATTTAGTAACCAGATTTATTTGAAACAATTGGATTCCATTTACCAGTGGAATAAGTGTCACCATCTGAATATGCTCTTAACCGTTTTGGTTATTGTTAGCCTAGCTCTAGGAATGGTAATTGGAGGAAAGCCCTTTGTGGGCTCTGCTGCCTAGCGTGCTTCGGCAGCGCAGAGCTTCATTGCCTCCCTCCCAGGATATTGCGAGACATGGAAGTCTTGCAGATGTGACCTGGGATGGGAAAGGAGTGCCTTTTTAAACGCGCTCCCTTCTTCTTTCGGCCTCTTTTCGAGACTTGCAACCCGCCCGCCTGCCCACCCTATGCACTAGTGTGAGTTTTCTGGTCACCTTTTGGGGCTGGATAGGAATTTTTGACCCGCATCCTGATTGGCAGTTGGCTGTGGGTTTTTTGTTTTGTTTTTTGTTTTGCCTATCCCACACTGGTCGAGGTGCGCAGGCTGTTTAATAGGGGGAAAATAAATGGTCACACAGGCAGGTAGTGAGGATGAAACAGGTTTCGGTGAGTCCCCTTGCAATCACAGGTAATGTATAGCTATCCAACCTCCCAGTGCTGCGGATCGTGAGATTACAGTGCATGGGGGGGAGGATGCTCTGGGGCCACACCCGGACCGACGGTCACCAAGGGGAAGGTGGCTTGAGGTCCGGGGGTGGTCAAATTTGGGTCAGCTGGGGTCTCGCTATCTTCAGGACTGCGAGACCTCAGATCATGGGACTCGCCCGTTTGTTCGGTAAGGGGTCTGGTGAGATCCCAAATGCAAAATCTGATTCTGCACTATGGCAGCCCCCCCCCCCCCCCTTTATGGTTGGATATAATGGTTAAATAAAGTGTGGCCCATGTTTTCCCCATAAAGATTGTCTCGCCTCATTATTCTGGGGTAGGGCGGCAATGAAAAATAAATTGTTTGAAAGCTGAAGTTCATAAAAGTAATTTATGTAGAGTATGGAAAACTTACTTTTTGAACTAATAATAATAATAATAATAATAATGAGCCATTAAGATGATTCTGATATATGTTGATCTTTCCCAGGGTTTTCTAGGTATACAATGCTCAGGAGTTTTTCATTCTCCTTTTCAAGGGGTGTTCTGGGACTCTGCAGTTTGCCCAAGGCTGCACAGGCTGGTTTTTCTTCTGCAGGGCACAGTGGATAACTCATCACCCAACCTCTGACTCCACAACCAGGTGCTCCATCTCACTGAGTTCTCCAGCCAGCTTTTTGAACTGTTGTCGTTGGTATGTGCCATCAAGTTGCCTCCTACAGCTCCCAAAACCTTGCAGTTAGTATAGCTATGGATTATGGTGGACTGTTCTCATTAAAAAAAAGGAACTTTGCCAAGCTCTGGATCTATCTGTACAACTGAATCTTTGACTATCACCAGGCAGTTTTCATATTAAGTCTGTTACTTTTTATGCACTCGGAGCTGTAAATAGCTACATGTCTGCCTATTGATGGCACGAACCTCTAGTTGACCAAGAAGTGAAGATTTGGAGCACTGAAGGATAACAGATGTTAGATCTGCCAGAAACAACTAAGGGTGTGGACAGACATATATAATTTTAGCTGTGAGCCTACTGTGGAAACACATTCAAAATGTAGCCTGCAGAAGGAATTTATTCTTCTGGATTCCAGCAGAAGCGGGACTTAGATTGCACGGCTGATTGGCTGACCCAAGTGTGAATCACTAGGTCCCCTCCCACATTTGGGTGAGCCTAACTACACATCATGCTAAATATGTTACCTTAGGAATGATGGACATTTTTTTAAAAAAAAAATGTAATAGTAAGAGCAGGAGAAGGTTTTGCATGCAGACTGTAATTCTCAGGGGAAGGAATGTTAACTTGCAGGTATGCTTGAAATTATTCCTCATGCCACTGTTGGCAACAGGAATGAACACCAAAGGGATTTTTTTTCCTGTCAAGATGGCATGTTTTTCTTTCCTGTCACCAGTTGTATCCCTAGCGATATGGATTTTTGTCAGGATTTCAAGGGGGAGGAAAGAGTTAAACCCCTCCTTGCTGTGCACTGCCTTTCCCCTCTTCTCTTTAGCACAGCTTCCCAGGGAGATTCGGCAGTGGTTTACCTCAGAAAGAGAAATCTGACAAGCCCTGTCAATCAGAGCTGTGTATTAACACTGATATCGCTGGAAGCGCACACCATCTGTTTGCTGTTGTTCCTTTGCTCTCCTTTCTTGTTTGAGATTATGTTTTCATTATTTCCTCAATCTGCTCCTTGTTTCCTGGGAGTTGCGGTTTCACTCTTCCTGCTGTGGAACATTTATGTTGCTATCGCAGCACTCTGCTTTGTATCTGCATTTCTTTTTGCAAACTTCTTATGTTTCACTGTGCTGCATATCCTGTTTTGCATTTCCCTTAGCAGTCTCTGCGTGAGGCACACATATTGTTGGAATGTATCAGTCTCCTTCATCTTTTCTTGAGATGCTGAACAAATCACATGTTTTCAGCTGGATAGCTCGGTGACTTAGGGTTCTGGCTTGCGGAACCAGAGTTTGGGAGTTCGATTCCCTACTGTGTCTCCAAGGGGAAGAGCTGGCCTGTATGGCCTTGGGCAAGCTGTACAGTCCCAGAATACCCCCAGAAGAAGGGAATGGTAACCTGCTTCTGAGTACTCTCTACCTAGAAAACCTTGAAAAGGGTCGCTACAAGTCAGAATTAACTTGATGGCACATGATATTACTATACGTCAGGCTAGATTTTACAAGGATACTTTCCCCAGGAGATACATGCTGAGTTGGTGTTTCCAGGAGGATATTGTAAAAAAACAAAATAAAACAAAACAAAACACCCAGACGTTCTGGATGAGTGAAAGCAAATATGTAAAAATAAAAATAATGCAATACTCCGTGACAATATTTTATTTTGCTGTCTATAAAGAGATTTTAAGTTTTATCCGGAAGATCCTGCAAATGTAACTTTTTTTTTTTGTATTCCTGTTTCAGTTCAGTTCAACTCTGTATATTTAATTGTCCAGGTGCCTACAAATGCTGTGCAAGCCTTCCTCCATGTTGTGGTTTTATATGTCTGCATCTTTTCATTTTTAAGGGTCAGTTCCCATGGCCATCCTTAGGTTTTGTACTTATTTCATTTACGTGTTTTCTCTCATATTGGCAAAAATGACGCGGGGAGGGGGAAAGACAAAATGTTGTGACACTTTCAAGATTAACAGATTTATTTCTGTGTGAGTTTTCTTTGGAAATGCTTTCTCTTAGGAACCTGAGATGGCTGACATGGTTTGCCCTTGCAAGTGCCAACAATAATCCTGTATTCTAGGTTAGGCCAGGAGTGGGCATTGTTTTCTGTTAAAACCCTAAGATCACCAATTGGAGCCATGCAGACATACACAGGGAGTGCAATCCTATACCTGCTTTGTTCTTGTTATGTGCTGTCAAGTCAGAACTGACTTATAGTGACCCTAAAAGGGCTTTCAAAGGAAGTGAGATATTTAAGGAGTGGTTTTACCAGTTCCACTCCTCCAGTGAGTGTCCATGGCTCAGCAGGAATTTCAACTCAGGCCTCCTGAGTCCTAGTCTGTCACTCTGTCCACTACCCAGTGGTCCCCAACCTTTTCCAAATCACGGACCAGTTGGGGGGGTCCATGTGCAGGGACGGGGCACCCCCGCGCTCACAGGTGGGCGGGGTGTGCTCACGCGCATGCACGGATGGGCAGGGCACTTGCGGGTGGGCGGGGCACACTCACATGCATGTGTGGATGGGGGCACGCTTGCAGGTGGGTGGGGCACGCATGCGCGCATGCGCGGATGAGCGGGGGGCACTCGCAGGTGGGCAGGGTGTGCTTGCACACACGCACGGATGGGCTGGACACCCATGCGTGTGGGTGGGCGTGCATGGCGTGCATGGGGGAGTGTGTGCAGGGCCCCCCCCCCGGGAGATCTGTCTCTGCAGCCTGGTCCTGCCAAGGCCACGGACTGGTACCGGACCGGGGGTTGGGGACCCTGCACTACACCATACTGGGTAGTTCACATTACTCCCAGATAAAGTCTCTGTAAGATTCAATTCTGGAAGCAAAAAACTCTGTGCCCAAGAATTTGGTCTGAGTGACAGAAATGAAGTCCATTTAGACTTTACACATAAAATCTCATGCCTGGTTACCTCAAATCTTTTCTAATTGCAGCGGTATAATTGGGGATAGTTGGAGGGCAAGTTATTTTAGAAGGGACAAATCTATGTCCCATATTGGTTCTCCTAAAATCCCAATTATCTCCCATCAAAGTTATGAAGAAATATAGGGATTTGGTAACTATCCCAAAAACAAAACAAACAACTGAACTGGCCAAATTCAAAAGGCATAATTGTTCCCAGTATCATGTTGTATTTGCTTGTTCTGTTAAAGATTAGGAACCTTATCAATAAAAATTGGTGGCAATCCTAATCCTAATCCACTTCAAATATAGCAAATCAAAACTAGACATTTATAAGCTATGCATGCAATGCTCTTGGCTTGGATGAGTGAATCTGTCAGTTTTATTCTCTACCACATTGAAATGTTTTAATTTCAAGTTCTTAAAAAAAAAGATATTTGTAAATTTGGGAAAGCTATTATAAGAGGCATACCAAACAAAATTCATTGTGTTGCTGCTGTGGTCACACAATTGGGGCTAAGTCCCCTCTCTGTAGAGCAGTGTCTTCAGAAGCCTTTTAAATGGTAGTGGGGAGATAGCCAGGCCCAGCTCCATCGGGAGCTGATTCCAAAGTGTTGGTGCCGCCACAACAAAGAAGGCTTGGCTTCTCGTGGTTAATTTCCTGGCCTCCTTTGGAATGGCCACCCGAAGATGCATTGCCTGGGAGGATCTGGTGGAGCCAGTAGATGACCTTGGGAAAAGGTACTTTACTCAACAGAATAGAAACAACTACTGAAAAGGCCTGATTTCTTTTTGCCCTCTCTCGGTGTGGCCACTCTTAACACTGGTTTAGGCGGAACTTGTAAAATAGGCAGCTGTTTTCTGGAGAAGGTATTGTGACAAATATCAATATCTTACAATGTTAAGGGCTTTATAGGTCAGCTCCTATAAAGCCATTGCTGAGTGCTTTATACACAGAAAACCTGGAAGGGTTGCCATAAGTCAGAGCGGCTTTGACAAGATAATAATAAACCAGCAGCTAATGCAGATTCCATTGATTCAAAATATATGCTTTATTTGGGACTGGTGATTGAATTTAGCCTTTGGGAGTCAGAAATTCTTTCCAATTTATTGCAAATTATCCAGACGTCTGCTGGTAGATCCTTGGGCTAACAGCTTCAAGAATAACATAGCCATGCTACCTAGGGGATTCTGGCAGTTCTAATCCATCTGTGGTTTAGTCTGAGGTACGATGACTGGTCCAAGGTTATCTAGAAAGCTTTTTATAGCTAAATGGGGATTTGAACTTCAATCCTCTGAATCCTAGTCTGCCATTCTAACCAAGGCAATACCATTTAGCCAAATACACTCAACTGAAAAGCATTTCACTTGATATAATATTGTGTCTGTGGCAGCTTATTCATCTGTGCAATTATTACATGAATCTGTAGCTAGTGGATGAAAATGTATGTATGAATCTGCCCGAGAAATAGAATAGCTGTGAAAGAGATGGCATGCCCATGCTGTTTGCCAAGAACCTTAATTACTAACCCTATCAATGATCTAAATATTTCAGTTAATTAAAAACCTGTAAACAACAAAATCCATCCAGAGATCACTGATACTTTCATCATTGGTTCTTCTGGCATAATAATGTTGTGTTATCTAAAACAACAAAGAGTGTTCCTTCTCATAATATTGATCTGAAACATGTTGTTTGGTTGTTGTTTCTTTCTCTTCCACATCTCTTCCAGTTCCGCACACCTTACATTTTCCTTGGCAGCTCTTTCTGTGTTTTCAGTTCAAAAGAGGAAAGGGAGACCTAATATGAGATAAATTGATTCAGTAAAGGAAACCATGATTCTTGGTTTGCAAGATCTGAACAGAGTAGATACTGATAGAAGTAGACCAATCTGGAAATGACTTAATATCACATAACACGTACAGGAGAAACGTTGGATATTTCTAATCCCCCAACCTGCCCTGCTCTTCTGTTCCAGTCAAAGCTGGATGCATATGAATGCATGCACATATACACATGCACATGTACGTGTGTACACACACACACACACACACGTTTCTCTTCCACTTACTTCTTCATCAGCTTTTATGGCTGATACTCTGATGAAAGAACACCTTGGATTAAGCTTTGTCAAATGGCTCACAGTAACAGCTAAGTAAATATTTAGTGGTGGACAATCAGCTAAATCAATAGACCCTGATGTTGGGAAAGTGTGAAGGCAAGAGGAGAAGGGGACGACAGAGGACGAGATGGTTGGACAGTGTCATCGAAGCTACCAACATGAATTTGACCCAACTCCGGGAGGCAGTGGAAGACAGGAGGGCCTGGTGTGCTCTGGTCCATGGGGTCACGAAGAGTCGGACACGACTTAACGACTAAACAACAACAACAAAACCAGCTAAAACAGAATATTTGATTGCCAGCTTAAAGGAGACATGCTCCAGTTTAACTGGAAAATAGATTTAGCTATAAAATAATCCTACTTCAGGCACAGGACTGTGATTAGTGTTGTAATGTTTTGCTGTGGCCCTGGAAGGTAAAGCATGAACCAATGGATTCAAATGACAAGGGAACAAAAAATACTTTTGACTAAACACTAGGAATAACTTCTTGACAGTAAGTGCTTTTGAACAATAAAATGGAGGACTTGAAAAGCTGCTGGACTCTTCTTCATTGAAGGCTTCTAGGCAGAGTTTGGATGGCTATTGATCAGAGATGCTTTAGCTATAGATTTCCTTCCTTGGTAGGGGATTGAACTTGATGACCCTTTGGGTCAGTTCTTGCTCTATGATTCAATTATTCTGGTAGCTGTGGAATGATAAATCATTGTAAGGCCAAGTAACTGTTTCCATGAATGGTCTACTTGCAGGACCAGTTTCTGTGCAGAATATCTCTGCTAATAACTACCAGAAGGACTGAATGTTTGTAATACATTCCAATATAAAAGGTTCTCAGCCCCATAGACTAGGAGTTTGCTGACCTGTTAATCTGTGTACAGATGGTGATATTTAAATTATTGAAACAATCCTAATCCCAATCCCATTCCCAATCAAACAACCTTTGAACTGTATAGCTGGAAGGGACCCTATGAATCATCGAGTCCAGTCCCTGTCAAGGAGGCACAGTGAGGAATCGAACTTCCAACCTCTGTCTCTTCAGACAGAGACTGAAGCTTCTGAGCTATTAATAATAAGAAAAGTTTAACTTTGCACTAGCAGCTACAATAAATGATGACGGACTTCCCTGCGTAGCTGAAAGTATGAAATAGGAAGAAAAGGAAAGTCATGAAGTGGGGAATTCCAATGCTGTTGATGAGCAGAGTTGTTTCATTTTGAGACTCTCCAACTTTCTTTCTGTCTATGAGGCATTTCAGTGTGGGCCAGCTTCAAAGACTTGTCTGGTTAATTTGCCACACTTTGTGAACTCATGTGGGGCTTCCACCAAAGCAAACACACGTGCAAGCAGGAACTTGCGCCAAGTCTAAGGAAACAATATGTGGTGCCTGCAGCACCTTCCCACTTCCAATTAATTCCAGATTTTGTTTTTCTCAGCTGTAACTTGATCCTGTGCATGCCTGCATCTAATACAAGCTGCTTCTAAAAGCTCCTTTGGAGATGCTTTGTTGTCTACACCCTTCTTTACACTAGCAACAGTGAAGGGGAGAAGTGGAATGTATGCATGGCTGTTGGATTCCCAGCTGCCTGGTGAGGCTCCTGGAATTCTGCCTTTGCTGCTGAGCTGAGTTTACTTCCATTCATCTTCAGCTGCTCCCCCACACAACACTGTCTCCTGCTCCCTTTTTCTCTGCCAATTCTCCATGTTCAAAGCTGATTTACTATCACAGTCTTTGGAGACACCATTAACCAACACGCTGTCTCAAGCCAGCAGCATCTGTAAGATATAGTGAAATCAGGATATTTTGTCTGTTTTCTTCAAATAATTCATTTGGGTTTAGTTCTTGGGCTGGTTTCCCTTCTCTAATTATGACTCCGTTGATCGGAGACATCAAACTCTGTTCATGATTATGTACAGTATTCCTTTGTGATATCAAAGACACAAGCTGCAGGCTGTCAGGTGAGGCAGGACTGGGGGAATTTCAGACAAAAATCCCTTCAGTACAACTGCTGGTCATTTGTTTGGTGTGGAGATCTGGCATGACTGCCCCGAAAGCAGAACATCTGAATGAAATGTCAAGCTTCTTGCTTTAGAAATATATCCAAGGAAAGAAAGAAAAGAAAGAAAGAAAGAAAGAAAGAAAGAAAGAAAGAAAGAAAGAAAGAAAGAAAGAAAGAGAGAGAGAGAGAAAGAATAGTAAATATCTAGTTAGGAGTGTGGGGCTGCGTTTTCAAAATGTGTGAAATATTTAAGGAGTTGTGTATCATTGCACCCCTCCTCCGATGAGTTTCCATGGCTGACAGGGATTTAAAGTCAAGACTCCTAGTCTAACACTCTATCCACTACCCCCTGCTGGTTCTCAATATCTTTATTTGGACCAACTGAAATTCCACAAAAATGTGTAAGCTTTCAAACTGGTCCTAATGAATGTGCTGCCTTCCTGTGGAGTTTTTGATTTGTTTTTGTAGACTAACATGGATATCTTTGTTTATATATGATACTAATAAAGAAATCCTCTGTGCAGTGGGCAACTGTTGTTTTAAATTAAATTGTATCTCCATAGCCATAAACAAATAAACTGTATAACTGGGAGGGAGGTAAAGGGAGAAAGACAAGGAGACTGCTCAGCATAGAATAATGAAAATAATGCACAAAGTAGGCTGGAGTTCAACAGCAAAGGGTAGATTAGGATGTGTTCATGTGAGTGTATCGGGTGGGAAGGCTCTTGAAATAAATCAGGAAAGATGTGATGTTGGAAGATTTATCCAGATAATCTAGAAGTAAGTACTAAGAAGGTGCTAGAGGTACCATTGAAGAGTGTGGAATAATAAGCTGAATTTGGGGAGTGACGTACAAGGACTTCCAAGGGAAGTAAGGAGAACAGGCAACTTCACAGCTATGTCAGTGTACTCTGTGCACCTCAGGATGGACCATGGAAGATTGGATGTTAGCTGCCAAAATGCTCTTGATGTTGCCCATTAAAGGACAAATTTTCTCTGATATATTAATTAATTGTACAGTGGTGCTTCTGACATGACCAAAGAAAGAAGGGAGGGAAAACCAGGGCAGACAACACTTATTTCTCTAAGAATACTGAAATTTTTCAGGGAGTTCATCAACTGGAAAATAGCAGTATGGTGTTAAAATGACAATACATCTCTCACCTAAAACTAAATGAACTGCAGGCTGGAACATAAGGAAAGATAAATAAGTACTTGGACCAGACGTGGGCTGCTTCATTAGTGTTATTTCAGCCATTTGTTAGATCTTTTGTACACATGGTGGGGCATAAATTGCGTGCACATAAGTGCAACATTGAATTTTCCCACAGTCACAGAAAATTTGTCCTGTATCCAAGTAGCCCAATTTTACTTGATTATTCTTTGATCTTCCTACTTCATTTTGTAGTCTGTTAAAAGTGACTTCCAGATGGTCCAGCTAGAATCTTGTCCTGGTGGAATTAACTTTTCAGCATTCATCCATTTGGCAAGGTGTGTTGTTTTTGTTCTCTATAGGTTTAGGCTAGCCCCTTCTGTTTTAATATTTACAACCTCAGATGTGTGCAGAAAACTTTTCCTTGGTTTTAGCTGCTGTCTAGGGGTTTGTGTCCATGAAGTGGATGGGTTTGGTGCTGTATTACCTTATTTTGTTCATTATCTGTTAGTACCTCTCTACATGCTTCTAGAGTGGCAATGCCAGCCAAATAATAGACTTACTCAATAGCAGTAGGTTTCAGGCAGCAAGTAATAAACTTGCATGATTCATTAAGAGCTACATCCACTTGTTTGGCATGTGCTGATTTATTTTTGCATATTCTGCTGTAGAGCAGCACAGAGAGAAAGCTGTTGTTCTTATTGTTTGTGGGTGTGCACCCCCGTCTGACCCAGTCAGTTTATTCAATGTTTTTGTAGGTCAGGTTTTAATACAGAGTGATGCCTGAATACTTTGGGGCAAAATCTTGCCTTCCCAGCTAACTCGGAGCTTCCTCTCTCTGTTCTTTAAGTTGAAGGCACAGATCTGTGTTTTAAAAAGATTTGGTTTCAGCTGCTTCTTTTTATAATATAAGGAAAGATCTTCTAATGCAGAGGCTGGCTGGTGCTTGATAGCTTCGAAGGTTTTCCCCTGGACTGTCAAGGCAACATCATCAGCATATATGAAACTCCTGGAGTGTGGGAATGTTGATTAACCATTTGTGTAAATGTTAAAAAGTAATGGAGAGAGAGAGAGAGAGAGAGAGAGAGAGAGAGAGAGAGAGAACAATTTCAGGCATGCTTCTATGTGGCCCTTTAGTGGGAACCGTCTTTTAATATTTCAGAAGTTTAACAGTAATTTAAAAAAAAACAGCTTGTCCAATACATAATTTCTTATGCTGTGGATTTTGATTTAATTTCAGTGCAGCAAATGGTGAACCTAACTCACACATAAAATGTTGGCTAAAAAGGAGATTTAACATGGGCCGTGACAGGGATGGGTTTGCCATGCAATGTCCACTGTTTTCCTTGTCTTGGCAAGCAAGAGACAGTACCCTATGACAGCTTCAGATGTTAACTATCTAGATAGGACCAACTTAGACAATATCAGTGTATTATTAGACGTACAGTCATGTGAAAAAGAAAATACATCCTCTTTGTATTTACCTATTTTTCAGACCTGCTAAGGACCAGATGATTTTTATTATTGTTGTTGTTTCGTCGTTAAGTCGTGTCCGACTCTTTGTGACCCCATGGACCAGAGCACGCCAGGCCCTCCTGTCTTCCACTGCCTCCCGGAGTTGGGTCAAATTCGTGTTGGTCGCTTCGATGACACTGTCCAACCATCTCGTCCTCTGTCATCCCCTTCTCCTCTTGCCTTCACACTTTCCCAACATCAGGGTCTTTTCCAGGGAGTCTTCTCTTCTCATGAGATGGCCAAAGTATTGGAGCCTCAGCTTCAGGATCTGTCCTTCCAGTGAGCACTCAGGGTTGATTTCCTGCAAAATGGATAGGTTTGTTCTCCTTGCAGTCCTGGGGACTCTCAAGAGTCTCCTCCAACACCACAATTCAAAAGCATCAATTCTTCGGCGGTCAGCCTTCTTTATGGTCCAGCTCTCACTTCCATACATCACTACTGGAAAAACCATAGCTTTGACTATGCAGACCTTTGTCAGCAAGGTGATGTCTCTGCTTTTTAAGATGCTGTCTAGGTTTGTCATCGCTTTCCTCCCAAGAAGCAGGGGTCTTTTAATTTCGTGGCTGCTGTCACCATCTGCAGTGATCATGGAGCCCAAGAAAGTAAAATCTGTCACTGCCTCCATCTCTTCCCCTTCTATTTGCCAGGAGGTGATGGGGCCAGTGGCCATGATCTTAGTTTTTTTGATGTTGAGCTTCAGACCATTTTTTGCACTCTCCTCTTTCACCCTCATTAAGAGGTTCTTTAATTCCTCCTCACTTTCTGCCACCAGAGTGGTATCATCTGCATATCTGAGGTTGTTGATATTTCTTTCAGCAATCTTAATTCCGGCTTGGGATTCATCCACTCCTGCCTTTCGCATGATGTATTCTGCATAGAAGTTAAATAAGCAGGGAGACAAGATACAGCCTTGTCGTACTCCTTTCCCAATTTGGAACCAATCAGTTGTTCCATATCCAGTTCTAACTGTTGCGCCCTGTCCCACATATAGATTTCTCAGGAGATAGATAAGGTGGTCAGGCACTCCCATTTCTTTAAGGACTTGCCATAGTTTGCTGTGGTCCACACAGTCAAAGGCTTTTGCGTATTCAATGAAGCAGAAGTAGATGTTTTTCTGGAACTCTCTGGCTTTCTCCATAGTCCAGCGCATGTTAGCAATTTGGTCTCTAGTTCCTCTGCCCCTTCGAAATCCAGCTTGTACTTCTGGGAGTTCTCGGTCCACGTACTGCTGAAGCCTACCTTGTAGGATTTTGAGCATAACCTTGCTAGCGTGTGAAATGAGTGCAATTGTACGGTAGTTGGAGAATTCTTTGGCACTGCCCTTCTTTGGGATTGGGATGTAGACTGATCTTTTCCAATCCTCTGGCCACTGCTGAGTTTTCCAAACTTGCTGGCATATTGAGTGTAGCACCTTAACAGCGTCATCTTTTAAGATTTTAAATAGTTCGACTGGAATGCCATCACCTCCACTGGCCTTGTTGTTAGCTATGCTTTCTAAGGCCCACTTGACTTCACTCTCCAGGATGTCTGGCTCAAGGTCAGTAACCACACTATCTGGGTTGTCCGGGACATCCAGATCTTTCTGGTATAATTTCTCTGCGTATTCTTGCCACCTCTTCTTGATGTCTTCTGCTTCTGTGAGGTCCCTCCCATTTTTGTCCTTTATCATGTCCATCTTTGCACAAAATGTTCCTTTAATATCTCCAATTTTCTTGAACAGATCTCTGGTTTTTCCCTTTCTATTATTTTCCTCTATATCTTTGCACTGTTCATTTAAGAAGGCCCTCTTGTCTCTCCTTGCTATTCTTTGGAAATCTGCATTCAATTTTCTGTAACCTTCCCTATCTCCCTTGTATTTTGTTTCCCTTCTCTTCTCTGCTATTTGTAAGGCCTCGTTGGAGAGCCACTTTGCTTTCTTGCATTTCCTTTTCTTTGGGATGGTTTTTGTTGCTGCCTCCTGTACAATCTTACGAGCCCCAATCCATAGTTCTTCAGGCACTCTGTCCACCAAATCAAGTTCCTTAAATCTGTTCTTCACTTCCACTGTGTATTCATAAGGGATTTAGTTTAGATTATACCTGACTAGCCCAGTGGTTTTTCCTACTTTCTTCAGTTTAAGCTTGAGTTTTGCTATAAGAAGCTGATGATCAGAGACACCATCAGCTCCAGGTCTTGTTTTTGCTGACTGTATAGAGCTTCTCCATCTTTGGCTGCAGAGAATATAATCAATCTGATTTCAGTATTGCCCATCTGGTGATGTCCATGTGTAGAGTCGCCTCTTGTGTTGTTGGAAAAGAGTGTTTGTGATGACCAGCTTGTTCTCTTGACAAAACTCTATTAGCCTTTGCCCTGCTTCGTTTTGAACTCCAAGGCCAAACTTACCTGTTGTTCCTTTTATCTCTTGACTCCCTGCTTTAGCATTTCAATCCCCTATAATGAGAAGAACATCTTTCTTTGGTGTCAGTTCTAGAAGGTGTTGAAAGTCTTCATAGAATTGGTCAATTTCAGCCTCTTCAGCATCGGTGGTTGGTGCATAAACATGGATGACTGTGATGTTGAAAGGTCTGCCTTGGATTCGTATTGAAATCATTCTATCATTTTTGAGATGGTATCCCAGTACAGCTTTTCCCACTCTTTTGTTGACTATGAGGGCTACTCCATTTCTTCTACGGGATTCTTGCCCACAATAGTAGATATGATAATCATCTGAATTGAATTCGCCAATTCCCATCCATTTTAGTTCACTGACGCCCAGGATGTCAACGTTTATTCTTGCCATCTCCTGTTTGACCACATCCAGCTTACCAAGGTTCATAGATCTTACATTCCAGGTTCCTATGCAGTATTCTTCTTTGCAGCATCGGACTTTCCTTTCACTTCCAGGCGCGTCTGCAGCTGAGCGTCCTTTCGGCTTTGGCCCAACCACTTCTTTATTATATCCTGATTCAAAAAACCACAGAATTCAAAGAGGGTGTACTTCCTTTTTCACATGACTGTGTATGATTTCCTTAGGACAGGTTTGCATTTGCAAATAAACTTGCTTTTGATGTGTTCTCGAAGGCTTTCAGAGCCGGGATCCGATGGTTGTTGTGGGTTTTTCGGGCACAGACAGAGTTCTAGCTCCTGTCCTCTGAAGATGCCGGCCACAGAGTCTGACAAAACGTTAGGAAGAAAAATCTCCAGAACATGGCCAAACAGTCCAAAAAACCCACAACCACCAAACTTGCTTTTGCTTTGTAATTGATAATCAGGAGGAAAACATGAGCTTCAGAAACAAGCCTGGATAGAAATAATTGTAAAAACCAGGACAGCAGTAAAATAAAATAAAATACAAATTCCCCTTGATGTGTGGATTGGCCCCAAGTATATATTCCATCTCCAGGTCTGGAGATAGAAGGGAAAGATACATGTGAAATGGAATTTGGATGCAGAAATTAAAAGCATCAGAGAGAGAGAGAGACCTTTCAGTATGGACTCAACATAGCTAAGGTGGAGCACCTTATGGACTGAACTGGAGAATTGCCCTCACTCCCTTTTTGTATTTTTTTTTGCAGGGCAAAGAATGTAGCCTTCCTTGCTGCAGTCAGTAGATGCCTATGTCTAGCCTTAGCTGTGGCTTTACATTCCAGCCTGTTAAAACATGACTTTGCACCACGCGGTGTCTTAAAAAGTGTGTTATGTCACCTGAGAAATTGCATCTTCAAATGGGATTCAGTTCTGTCCTTGACACTATCAATTATCTTCAAAGGAAGATAAGGAACCATCTAATTTGCAGACATGAAGGTAGAAAATTCTAATTAGGTCTTAGTTTTGTCCAATTTAAATAGCAGCCTGTCATTCACTATACTGTCACAATAATAAGTGTAAGGGAGATTAATTATATCTTCACCCCACCCCCTCCCAAGAGGGCAGTCTCTTAGGTTTGAGACTGTGGAGCTAACACTGCTTATAGAAGAAAGCAAGCCATGCCTGATTGATTCCTGGGTGGGCATTCTCTAGGAAAAAGCAAAAAGTGATTCATGAAAGGAAGCCATGGCCTTAGTGTGCAAGATCTTAGCTGAGCTGTTAATGATAGGATGTATTGAAGATCACCAATTCATAGAGTTGCCGTAAGTTGGAAATGACTTGACCGCACATAACAACACATCTTGCAGGTTTCGTTTAAAGATTGTTGAGCTGCTATATGTAACACAATTTCAACACTCTGAATGCACTGTGTATGTGCTCTTAGACATTAATTTATGTAACACTCTGAGATGGGTTTTATTTAAATCAAAATTATCCTGATTTAAATAACTATGATTTAATTCAAAATAATCATGATTTAAACACTATTCAGAAAGATTTGATGCAATCAAGTTGTTTTTCCCATGAAAAAGCACACTCTTCCTTGCTATAACCTTAATACACCTTTTTTATAATGCATGTTCTTCAGAGTCTCCTTGCTTAGATTGACTCCATCTCTCATTATCTTCCCTTTATTGAAATTTCCAGTGTTTGAAAGTGTGTACTTTCAGAGAGCTCAGTAAGAGTAAAGGGCTGGCCTTTGTCTGCACAAAGTTGCAGAACAAAACTTAGGATAGTCACTCTGAGCCTAAAGACTCAGGAAAGCTATGGAAAATGAAATGGAGATTTTAACAGGACTTTTAGGAATTTCCAATATTATACCCCATCAAGGGGGAGGAAATATCCAGGTATACCTATAGTCAGAATAGGAAGATAGAACTGATATGTCTATTATTTCTCACCTCCATATATTCCTGCTAACAAGTACTGCAAATATATCTGGAAACGAAAACCTAGTTTGAGTTTTTTAATACTATATTTTGGACTGAATGCTATACTGTATACCTGGATAGATAAAAATATTGCCTTGAGTAATCTATATAGAAGTCTATGGCTTCTATATAAATTGAGTTCCCTACCCAAGAATAGTTGGAAACTGTTTACAATAGTGCCTTGTCCTCTAATAAAGAATTAGAATTTATAATCCTTATTCTGTAATGAGATGTGAGCTGTAACAAATATTAAATTAAAATGACCATCACCTAAGGCTTAGGGTAAAAACACATTTTAAGAATAAAAATTAAATTGAATTTTTTAACATTACTCTCCCTCCCCTTCCCGTATCCGCCATGCCTTCTCTTTTTTGTTCCTTGAAATTTATAAATAGGAGCTGATCACACCATTATGCCACTTCTTACCCTATTTTTGTGAGAAAATTGTCTCAGTGAAATCAGAGAGTAGCTGACCTAAAGCCTAATTTCAAAAGTCCTCAGCAGCAAACAGTTTAGACTTCTGGCACATATGTTCAGTATTATTGACAGAAGTTCCTTGGAGGCAGAAGGAACAACAACAACAAAAAAGAGTTACGGGGGGGGACATTGTGTGGGTGTGGGTGAAAGAGAGGGAGGGAGGGAAGAAGGAAGAGAGGGAGGATAAGAAAGATGACAAAGAAGAAGATAGCATAAATAATTGCCAGTGAATTAACACAATTAGTTCTTCTGAATTTTAAGTATGCCCTTGAAACTTAGTTTATAAACCCTGAGAAGATGCCATAGAACAGGTTAGCCAGACTATTTCTCATTTTAAACCAGTATTTTCCATTCTGGCTGGAAACAGTTCCTGAAGGTCTCCCTTCTCAGATTATGAAGCTAGTTTCCCATTAGCAACTGGAGATTTTCTGCATTCAGAATGCTTCCTCTGCTAGTTAGCGCGTTAAAACTTGTCTCTCATTTTTATCCATGCACCAAATCTTTTGTGTTAGAATCAAGTGAGCAAGGTTATCTGGGAGGTAGGAATCTGAATGTCACCTTTCCAGATCCAGATCCTACACTTCAGCTGCTGTAGTTGCCAGGACAACTACAGTGGATGTTCACAAACACAGTTGTCAAGTCACTAGTGAAAATGTAGCATTACATTTTGGAGAGCATCTCCATGTCCCCTCCCTGCTGTGGGTCCTTTTAGCATCACAGAGAACTCTGAGAGGGAGAGCGGTTTCTTGCTTTGTGCTTGGAATCCTGCACAGAGATTGGATAAGTTACTTTTTGTACTACACCTAGCCATGGCTTTTACACTACAACTCTCTATGGATTCTGTGAGTGGTAGTTATTATTATTGTTAAATAATATTGACACAATCAAAATTATAAAAACATCAACTATTATTATTATTATTATTAAAAAACACCAGGCACAGTCAAAATTATAAAAAACATTGACTGATATTATATAACAGATACCAGTTTCAACCAAAAACCTAAGTATCTGTTAAATATCGGCTCAGTATGTATACTGTTCCTAATATTGCCGTTTTTTGTAGCTCTGATGGTGTGATTTCTGAGATCTGCAACTGCTTACAGTACTGGGTGAAATTTATTGATATTGTTCCCAAACCCCAATGACTATAGCGACCACTGAAGTGTGTTTCTTCCAGAGGCGAAATGTTTCAATTGCCAGGTCTCCGTACTTTGTTAGTTTTTCCAGTTCTTTATTTTCAGTTCTGGCATCCCCTGGAATTGCAATGTCAATGATCCAGACATTTCTTCATTCTATTACTACTATGTCTGGTGTGTTATGTTCAAGGTTAAAGATGGGGGTATTCGTATTCAAACATGAATATCTCCCCACAGGTACAGATAATAAGGGTCCGGGGCCAGACTGACCACTCATGATTTTGCCGCTGCCGCGAGCTCCACGGAGCCTTCCTATCGCTCTGTTGCTTGTGATAGATTAGCCAGTCCTGGCAGAAGGCGGGAGGATGAGCCTCTCTGCCAGGTCTTAGAGTGGCTAATCCATCGCGAGCAATGGAGAGATAGGAAGGCTCCGTGGAGCTCGTGGCAGTGGCAAAGTCGTGAGTGGTCGGTCTGGCACCAGGGGGCCGGACCCTCGTTATCTGCACCTGTGGTGGGGATATTCGTATACAAATACGAAATCCCACAAGATCTTGACTTCCTCATTTTCTGACACCTTCTCTACCTGATGTTCCCACGGGTTTTTGGAGGCTGGCAAGTTATATTTTTTGCATAATGACCAGTGCACTAATTTTGCCACTCTGTCATGTCTAACTTTGTAATATGTTTGTACAATCTTTGGACATTCGCAGATGAGGTGTGACACAGTTTCATCTTTTTCTTGGCAGAGTCAACATTTCTTGTTAGCACGAATTCCTTGGATCTTAGATTTCATCATGTTGGTTTGGAGTGCTTGTTCTTGTGCAGCAAAAATCAACCCTTTGGTTTCTTTCTTAAGGGTCCCCAGTTTCAGCCATACCCATGTTGAATTATGATCATGCTTTCCATCAATATTTCTCAGGTGTTGTCCATGTAGTGGTTTGTTTTTCCAACAGTTTAATTTATTTTCAAATTGTTACATAGAGTCTTTGTTTCTGTTATTTTCAAAATACTCTTCATTTTCACCATCTTAAGTAATTTTTATCTGCTTGTACTGATATAATCATTTAGGCTTCTTTTTTCTTCCTCTACTACCTGCTGTATTTGCAGTAATTCACAGTCTCCAATTTTTCGTGGTAAATATAATCAGTCCACATCACTTTTTCTATGTAGTGCATGATGTATCTTCATTAGTTTCCATGTTTTTCAATTCATATCTTCTAATTCTTCATTATTGTTGTTGTTGTTGTTATTATTATTATTATTATTATTATTATTATTATTAGTAGTAGTAGTAGTAGTAGTAGTAGTAGTAGTAGTATTCAAAAACACCAGGCAGTCAAAATTATAAAAACATTAACTGATATTATTTATTTATTTATTTATTAAATTTATACCCCGCCCATCTAGACCCAAGTCTACTCTGGGCGGCTATATTGAATGGACCTTTGAGGTCCATTTCATCCCGACATCTCTACTGTTGATACATATATTTGCATGTGCATGGGAGAGAATGACGAATCACAGACATATGACTCCAACTTGACCTGCAATCTTGCTTCCAACAGGGTGTCAAGTTTGACAGGACAGATCAATATTAACTGGCAAAACCCAGAAGAATGAGATATTTACAGACAGTTTTCCTAACGATAATGCCTTTGTGTGTGTTTGTGTGCATGTGTGTTTTCAAGGTATCTATCTATACTGGACTGCCACGCTCTGGATATGGGAGATCCAAATTCAATATTTTGCTTATCACACAGCTACCGGAAAAGGTTTGGCATGTCAAATTTTATTAAGCCGCATGCATTTTACTAGGATATAAAACACACACACACACACACACACACACACGTCCATAAGAAAGGGCATTGTGGTGGGCTAAGCACAAAGAGCTAAATAGTGCATCAATATAGTTCATATCAGCTTTAAATGCAAACATCTATGCATGTTTTAAGAAAAATACGCATTCTCTCCATCCATGGAAGTATAAAGATAATCTTTATATTATATAACAGATTCAAGTTTTAACCTTATTATTATTATTATTATTATTATTATTATTATTATTATTATTATTATTATTATTATTATTATTATTATTATTATTACCCCGCCTTTTTGTTTGAAAAGGATCCAAGGTGGCTTACAACATTGAAAGACAATATTTAAATCTGAGAACAATGAGTATAGAGAGACAGCTTTCATCATTAAAAGGCAGTATTAGACCTAAGATCAAAAGTATACAAATATCAAAAAGAAAGAAAGAAAACTGCAGAAAGTAACTTTTCCAAGCTATGTTCTTGCCATTGTAAAAGGATGTTGCCACATATAGCTGCCTCAGCTTTGGGATATGACCTTTTCTTTCCATGGCAAATGTGGGGGAAAGGCAGAAACCTTTGAGAAATGGTCTCTTTGTAGCAGCACTGGAGAGACAGTAAAACACCAAAACAAAATAGCATTGAGATTATTTTGACTTTCTCCAGAGCTTACACTAAATGGGAGAGAAACCCTGTCTTTCACTATGCACTTTCTATTTGAGGCAGTTGCAAATATAAATAATGCCTAGTAAAGTCTATGGAAAATCTGTGCAAATTCGGTGTGATTTTTGAATCCTAGCCTTTTCAGTTGGCAAACCCAGGGCCTCTGAAGCAGTGAAATAGGGAAATGCTCCACAGGGGCATTCCTTCTCTAGTACCAACAGAGGCTCTGGTTACAGGAGAGAAGACCTTCCTTGACCTGCTCCTTCCTTTAGCCGTTTGCATGTTAATAAGTTCGTTTATATGGCAGCAGCCTGCAGACCTACAGAGCGTCAATTCAGTAACTGAACAATGTCCAATTATCCCAGCTTAGGGAGTGAGAAGCATGCGGCTGGCACGTGGACACTGCAGCCGCAGCCAAATGGCTCCCTGAACTCCCTTGGCTTGGGCCCGGAGTGCCTCACAGGGAGAATTTGAGACGTGTCAGCAATTTTGGCTGAAGCTTTCTAAGCTACCAGCAGCAAAATGGGCAGATCAAGCAGTTCTGCTCTTGGTAGGTCCTACTTTTGCTGGGAGCAACTTTGCTTTCACCAAAAGCACCACTACCCCTGTGGACAGAACAGTCACTAAGAAACCATTTTAAGCAGCAAAGTCACAGCAGGTCCAAGCTGCATGACCACTCTCCCTCCAGAAATTTGTGTTTTTTGCACATATTTTTATAAAATATACAAATATTTAGTGCATTTTCCCCCTCTGACTGAGAAACAGTTTTTATTGTGCCCATTTTTCAAATGTCCACACATTTTTATGTGTCTGTTCTTCACCAAAAATTATTTATTTTATTTATTTGTTGTATGTTAATCCCAGCTTTCATCCCGTGAACCTGATGTTCCTCCTCACAACAAATCTGTGAGGTAGGTTCAGGCTGAGAGTGTGAGACTGACCCAAAGTCATCCACTTAGTTGTGAACTGAAACCCTGCTCTTCTGAAACCTGAGCCCAGCATTCAACACATTACAAACCACTGGTGTCACAAGTCTGAGAAATTAATATCTGAGACAAAATGTAGTCTTCACTTTTCCAGTTTTGGGAGCTGCAGAACTGTTCTTTCATTGTTATGTACTGTCAAGTTACTTCCAATTTATGGTGACCCTATGAATGCTATACTGACCTCTGAAAGGTGTATTCATTAACACTGCTGCTCAAGTCTTACAAACTCAAGACTATGAACTCCTCTATTGACTTAGTCCATATCATGTCAGGTTTTCCCTTCCAACTGCCTTCCAATTTTCTCAGTACAGTGGTGCCTCGCTAGACGATGTTAATCCGTTCCACGAGGATCGCTGTCTAGCGAAAACATCGTCTAGCGAAGCACGTTTTCCCATTGGAATGCATTGAAATCGCTTCAATGCGTTCCAAGGGAAAACGCAGTCGTCTTGTGAAATTTCCCATAGGGAAACCTCGTCTAGCGAGTGAGGGTCCCCATAGGAATGCACTGACAGCTGCACTGACAGCTTTTCACCACTAGTCGGCGCACTCCTATGGGGAAACCTCATCGTCTAGCGAAATTCCCCATAGGGAAACATCGTTTTGCGAAGCGCAGTAGCGCTCGCAAAAAGGCATCGTCTAGCGATTTCCTCGTCCTGCGAGGCAATCGTCTAGCGAGGCACCACTGTATTATTGTTTTTACTAGTGAGTCTTTTCTTTTTTTGTCAGAAAATGACAATTTTGCACATTCACGTACATCTGTTAAATAGAGCTTAGTAAATAAAATGCTCAGTAGCATCTGAGCTGACCCTAGTCAGTAAGAACATTTTTGTTTGTGTTTAGTGTGTGGTTTTGGTGCACATTTCATAACACCACTGCCTCACACTGTTTATTTCTAGAGTGATTCCATTCACTATTGTTCTAGTTTACCACCGTTCCTATTTAACATGAAGACTTCCGAAGATTAATTTCATAACTGGCATATGAACAGTTTATAACAAATTCCCTTTCATTTTCACCTTCCCTGGGCAATCTTACCAATTTGCATAAGTCATAATTAATGAAGCAAAGCATTTATGATCACACAAAGGCAAAAATTAAAGATGTTCAGAAAAAACAAATGAGTGTACTAAGATTCCCTTTTATGCTGTGTTTCATCATCGTGCACAAGCATACGTTAATGCTGATAAGGACAAACAGAAATAAATTAAAACTAATATGAATGGAGTTATATCCAGCAGTCTACAGATTCCAGAAATTAAAATAGAAGAATTTGCAGAAGTAGATTCCTATGACGTTGGAAGTGAAAAATCAGTTAAGTATCAATGACTTCAGATGGGCAAATGACACCACATTATTGGCAGAAAATAGTAATGATTTGGAATGATTAGTAATGAAGGTTATATATGAAAATGAAACAACAAGATTACAGTTCAATCAGCTAAAAACATGGAATTGGAAAAAATGGAAAATTACATAAGTTTAGTGTGAATGATGAAGAACTCAGTGTATGGATATGAAAGTTGGACGGTAACACATGCTGAGAGAAAAAATATGCTACTCATTCAAAATATGGCATTGGAAGAGAGTTTTGTGGTGATATGTTGGTGATTGCCAATCCATGCATTTTGCACCAATTGCAGTCTCTTGAGCAGTTTCATAGGACAGCGATGTTATGGTCATCATTAGACAACATAATTGCACCAAGCTTGCATTTCCCTATATATGTTCGTCATTAATGGACAGGGGAGAGGGAAGCACAATCTGGTAGTATCAAATAATGTTTCTCTCTTTGTAAAGGGAGACACTGCAGATATGGGATTTTCACTCAAACCCCCCCCCCCCCCCGTCCTTTGTCCATCTAAGGAGCCTATTTAGACCAGGGGGAAGTGAAACCAATGTGGAGGATATATCAGGGATCTCCTACCAACTCTCCTCAGACTGAAGAAGCTTCTTGGATGAGTAGCAAAACATTTCAACCTAATAAGAAAGAAGTCCAATTGCCATGACTCAGCTTCCAGACTCCCTTTGTAAAGTACAAGAAGAGTGAACTTAATATGTGATTCCTGTTAGGAGGAGAAACTAGACTTATGACTGCTATATTCACCAACCACTCTGTGATCTGTGTAACATCAAGATTCCCCCTTAAATGTCAACTTCACATTTAAGGTTTGTCAGATGAGATTATCCAGTCTTGGGATAAAAGGAGCACCCTTCTTTACATTTCTCATCACCTTTAAATATTATAGCGAGAGCAAGGACCCCCACTGTGATAGACTGAATAAAAAACAGGCTAATGGTATCCTTTTAAACTTTTTTTGAGTCAGTGATACTCTGAAGCATGACAAAAACAGAGTATGTTTTAATTAATAGGACTTGCTGACCCTTCACAGCAACATCGTTTAAACTGTGTGAGGGTTGGGGGCACCATTTCTGCACTGTCTTAAACAAAGTAGAAGAAAGGTGACCTGAAATTGGATTAAGATCTTAGCCCACTTGCAAATAGCAAAGACTTTCAGTGGGCAGAGTCTTTATTTTTATGCCTTCTAGAATATTAAGGACTCTAGCAGCATGTTAAGAAAAGAATCCTAATTCAGTGACTCATTTAGGAGGGCCTTAGCTACTGAGTCACCTACAGCGGTTCCTGGATGTTTCTTGGGAATCTTCCTTCCAGTCACTGAACTCAGTTAATTCATTAGTAGTAGAAGATAACGAAATCCCCAGCAGACAGGCTATTAAGAAAGAAAGGAGGTTGGAACAGAACATTAAGAAGAAGTTTTTAAAGGTTGAAAAAGAAATCCATGTTGAAAGAGGTGGAGTAGGAGCTTAAAAACTGCGGAGAGACTCAGCATGAGTAAAATGTCATTGTAAGTGTGAAGCTAGTCTTTCAGCATCTGTTTCTCCCTTGTGTCCCCAGACACTTGTGCATTTGTAAGACGGAACAAAAATCAGGAGAAAGATTTCTGGACACTTGGCTTTTAATCAGCTGAGGAAATCGGAACACATGACAGATGCTTCTTTCACATTATAGTGTGGGGGCGGGCCCAGCTCTGCTTTGCACCAGAACAGTGTTCTTGCACTCTGTTGACAGCGTTAAGGACTCCAAAATACAGAGGAATCCATATAAGAGGGCCTGATTATTCATGGCTGTTGAAACTGTTGGCAGTTTAGCTGTCTTCAGAAGAGGTGAAGACAGTGGACTACCTTTCTCATCAAACTAAAGAGGAGTTTCTCACCACCATTTCTCATCAACCATTTTATTGCCATTTTTAAAAATTGCAACTGTGCTTTATGAAAAGTACTATGAACAACACATTCAATACTATATTACTGAATCCAACTTTACAGTACCTTTTGAGGTAGATCCCTCTCATTGTCTTTGTTATTCCCATTCAAGATGACAAAGAATTGAGTCTAAGACTTTCCATGCTGGAAAGAGTCACACAGGATCTCTCAAACAGGGTTTGACTAGAGATTGGCACAAGTTGTTGTGTTTTGTATGTAGCACTCCACATGGCACCACAGGAGAGACTCAGGAGAGGTGTCTTGTGCCGCAGACTCATCCCCATCCCAGCAGGCCAGCCCACTCACCTTGCACCACATGCTGCTGGGGTCCTTCTCCGGCAGTGGTCCAGTCTGGCGAGGAGCTCATCCTGCCCTTCCCTGGCCCCTCTGGCAACCGACCAACCCCCATCCTGCCTCCTCATTGTGCCCATCTCTAGATTTGACCCTTGGTGCCACAAAGCCCAGCTAGCTCATCTCTAAGATAACAATTGCACAATTTTCTCTATCTCTTCCTCCCCTTCCTTTTCTGTCTGTGGGATTTCTAGGATTGTACTTTAGAAGATAATTTTCCCAAGCTCTGGTATACACACAGAATCTGAAATTTAGTAGTGAGTCACAAATAGATTTGGCCCATTTAATCAGTGAGGATTTGATGAATCAACACATCTGTAACTTCCATTGATTCAGTGAGTTTACTCTGGTTGCACCTTACTGATGCATTTCAACCAATGAAAGATATATAGTATGGGTACTCCTAGAACCTATTGTAATCAAATATTTGGAAACAATGCAAATTAATCTATGTTGGAAAATCATAATATGAGAGATACACAAGATTAACTAGAACAAAAGTGACTTCAGTCAGACCAAAAGGGAGGATATTACTAGCTATGGATGTTATTCAATACTTGTTTGCAACTATACATTTTGTTTTTAATGTTGCTGCAAAGTTAGTTAAGGTTTTCCTCCAAGTGTCACAGAGAGTTAAAGGCAATTTGATACACAACTGTCAGATGTGTGTGTGTAGTGGGGGAAGAGGTGCATGTGATATGCATGAAACTCTAATGCTATGTGTTGTCAAGTTGGAGCTGACTTATTGTGACCCTAATAGGGCTTTCAAGGTCAGTAAGATATTTGAGGAGTGGTTTTTACCGGTTCTACAACCCAATGAGCTGGCACAGCTGAGCAGGGATTTGAATCCAGCCCTCCTGAGTCCTAGCCTGTCACTTCATCCCCCACATTTGGTATCCTATGAAACTGAAATACCATTGTCTATTCTTTAATTCTGTTCTTGTACCAGTTGCTAGTCCCCTTGGACTCCTGTGAAGGACATATATAATAATATTGATGATGATGATTATCAGTGTGACTACAGCTATGCGAGCACCACTGAAAAGCACTCATCTTCATAGGCCATCTGTATGTTTAGGAGCCTAGGTAATATATGAGCAATATCTGCATGCCAGTTATCTCTGCCACAAGTTGTTGTTGATGTACAAACCAGTATACATAGTAATGATGCTGACTATACGGACAGCCTAGGTTAGTGCCCTCTCCATGGCTGCTACTTTAAAGAGGCTCTAGTGTTATTGTGCTGGTTCTTCTAATATAGAGGTTTTGCTCAGATCCAGATTCACTGAAATCCTTTCCCTGAAATAAAAAAAAATCTCATGTCAAAGGAGAATATTTTGAAGTTTTTCTGGGGAAACTTTTTCTATGTGCATTCAACTAGAGGTCAATAGGGTTCATAGAACAGGCATATATCAAGAGTGTGCTATCAGGGGTTATCATAAAATGTTTATGTGTCATCAGGTCATCTGGGGTATATTGACTAAGCTCTTTCTGCCCTAGGAGTTTGCTCTTAACTTCTTCTAAATGTTTATATAGGTTAAAAAAGAAGCTTGGTGGGATTTAGAGAAAGGGCAGTGAACCAGGACGTCCTCATTCAAATTTATTCAATATCCGCCTTAAGCAAGTTACTATCTAATTATCACCCACTCTCCAGTCTGTAACATACTAACCTGTCTTTCTAGATTGTTGTAAGTCTATTGTGAACAGAAGAAATACATGAAAGAGAACCTCAAAGGAGCTTTGAACTGAATATGTGTCATACTCTGCTTGATGCATTTTGAATTGAAGACTTAGGATGGAAAATGGTCAGAGGAAGTATAACATGTTATTGTTAATTTAGTGACCCTGTAGGATAAGGGATACTAATTTGAAAATCACAAAAATGTCTATGAAATGTAAACTGCTCCTACACTGTCAATGTACCTTTTGGATTCTGTCTCTTCAGTTAGTTTTTCTGTTTTCTCTGTTTCTCTCTCTCTCCTCATTAATACTTTGAACGTTCTAAAACATTATTTACATGTTACATTTATATCCCATTTTTCCTCCATGAAAAAACGTAATTCTATATTAGACATTTCAGGGAGGCTGCTGCATGATGTGTCTTCAGAACACATCCTGATGGTGATGATTACGTAGTTTGGAAACTTTTTTTAAAAACAACATCCAGAATCCCCCAGCCAGGCTCTTCCCACCCCACACAGCTACAGCATGTCCACTTTTCCATTGTATATGATGACTTTGAATCCATCTCTTGCATTCTGGATAATGTAGATTTCTAGGATATAGCCCTAGGAACTTACAACCTATCTGACAGAGGCTGTTCATATCCCCATACATACCCAATACAGTCCAAATTATTCATGTGAAAACTTATTGTTCCTTAAAAGGGTCACCCTCCAACAAAGGTTAGCTGTGACTGGGTCCTGTCTTGAGTCAGTGGGATGTAAAGTAACCACATCTTAGGCTTCAGTGCTGTGCAGATTTCAAATGGAGCAGGAATAAATTTCAGGGTTCAGTAGAAAAGGTACCAGGACCCAGTCCAGAGCAAGACCACAGGAACAAGTTAGAAACAACCCCACAGCTCAAGCAGAGACCAACCAGCTAAGGTTTTGAGTCCAAACAGCAGCCAAGTAGAAGGATGACACAAATCATGGTCAGACAGTCCAGGAGTCAAAGGCAGCAGGATCCAGGGACACAAGGATCACCTTGTGACACAGGGACACAAGGAGAGGCAAGGCAGGAACAACCAGGCAGACAGAAACAACAGCACAGCCATTGACCTTCATTGCTGAGGCAAGGTCTGTAGGGAAAGCCTGTTCTCATATAGCCCAGTCCTCAGATTCCACGGGTGGCCATCCTGAGGAGCTGGGCAACAGCTGCAGGGAAAGGGCCCAGTCCTGCAATCTCTAGAGCAGTTCTCCCCAGAGGGATGGGGCCAATCCTGCATGCACTAAGGTTGCCTGGTTCCAGCATGGCCCCAGTCCTGACAGTAAATGCCTCTTTCTGTGGAACAGGGTGTAGTGAAAGCATTCATTTCATTTTATATGGCTTTGAGTCTCTCATGCAAAATTTTACTCTTGCTTTGTTGTTTTGTACCCGCAACTTGTAGCCTAGGTAGGTGCCTTGGTGTGCTAATATGCATGCAAAGGGCCTGTTTAAAAGAAATGTCAGTGAGAACCCTGGTTTTGTTAGACCGTGGCAAGAAATCCTTTGCCATGGTCTGCACCTTGCATAAATTGGCTGTACATTTTATTGAACCCTATGGGACTTGCATCTGAATAAATCTATTTAGGATTATATTGCTAGTTTTATTTCATTGCTTTTACTTAGTCACTATGACTAACGTTTACTGGGTGGTACCCTAACTGAGTAAGCATGTTGGGTCACTATGATCTACTGTCTGGGGACTGCTTTCTCTCTGCCCCTGATGGCACCATTGGCCTTGTGCTAAATACTCTGCAACATTTCAGGCAATTTTGATCACATGCTAGCCTCCTTCTGCTTCATCTTTATATAGCTGCCTTTAAAGAAATCACATTAGTCTCCTGTTAAAACGCCATTACTATATTTTAATTTAATTGTTGTAAGTATTCATACACTATCTCACTATCTGCCTTTGCAGTGCATAGGTCACGTTTAAGGATTTAAACCCCTGTTTGTCTTATTCTTGAATATGAGGACAAAGAACTGCAAAATTGTTCTCACCATATGACAATTATTTATTTATTTATTTTACTCTCTTGACTAGACATCAAGAATTATTGTGGGGATGTGTGTGCAAATGCAGCACTGTGGCTCAAACAAGGCTTCAACACAAATAATGCACAAAAAGAAGTGTCTTCTCTTCTGCTTTACTGCATGGAATTTGAAGAATTAAAGACAATAGATGGGGTGGTTTGCGTTTTTGTTTAAAGAAACCATTGTTTTGTGCTTGCACTTCTGTGGACGGACAATGTGTGCACAGTATAAATATTTTTATGGGGGAAAAAAGTCTTCCTTGTCTTACTCTTGTGCTAAATGCAAGGGATTTTGAATCCTGATTCTTGAAGAGTTTCTGATTCCTCATGGAGATGTTGTGTTGAGCTGAGACAGTCTAAATTGATTAAAAAATGAAGAAGATAATGAACATTTGTTACATCTTTAGTTAAAACCCATATCTGCAAGGAAGTGTGAGGTCAGTGTGGAAGGGTAAAAGGAGAGAGGGAATAATATTTCACTCCAGGAATATTACTTCAGAAGAGAGAGACTGCTGACGATTACAGAGAGAGAGAGAGTATCTGATAGCAGATTTAATGAGGAACTCTTTTCTTGAATAATAAACAGCAGATGGCTCAAAATTTCATCCATAAGCAAAAACAGAATGTTATGTGCATATTATTTTGACTTTCTAATGACATAATTTATAACAACAAATTTGTAGATCAAACATTCATGCATCTTATACATATTTTGTATTCTGAAACCCTTGGCTAGAGATCATGCAAAAACTGTCAAAGTTCTAGCTCCACATTCTTCCAGCTGAGATAGGGGGAAAATCAGTTTGGAGACTATACCTTGAAATGCATATTGACAAAGAACATCATCCCACCGTTTGTGCTGTATTTTACACTATTCCTTCTGATATTTATTCCATTGACAACATTAGCACTAACTTCAGGGAGATCTGATTTTTTTGGCATAAGTCTGTGGTATACTTTGTTTGGATGGCAGATCTTGGGCTTTGTTTTGATTTTTTGGTAGCATTTCCAGTTCTGTTATTTTGTCTTTCTTTTGGCTTGTGTGATAACTTGTATCGGTCCTTTAGGGCAGTTGTTGGGCATGCCCAAATGACATCAAGGATGATGCCCAATGTGAGGCATTGTGTGGTGGTGAAACCTACTCTTTCTTCCTGTCTTCTCTTTGCACTGGTAAGGACTACAACTGCACTGCAACTTGTAAACTGTATTTTTTAAAAATATTTTTCTCTTCCTTTAATGCTAGAGCACTGAACTTGTACAGCGCTGATTCAAATGTTTGATTTGTTTTGCCAATTCAGGCTTGTTTCGCTTGCTAAAGGTAAAAAAAAAAGAAGGAGTTTGAATGCTAGCAGAAGAGGCAGGTAAGCGGGTGGTGATAACAGAAGTGAAGAGGTACTGTGTAATATGAGGACACTTGGAACACCATCCTGATATAATTAAACATTTCAGTGCAAAGGATGGCAATAATTTACATCCCAGTGAGCAATACAGAGAAGGTTGTACCAACCTAGGACAGACTTTTGTGTGGCCATGCCCTTACTTGTATCAATCATCATCATGTGCCATCAGGTCAATTCTAACTTACTGCAATCCTTTTCAGGGTTTTCCAGAAAGAGAATATGCAGAGGTGGTTTACCATTCCCTTCTTCTGGGGCTGCTGTGCAACTGTGCAGCTTGCTCAAGGCCACACAGGCTGGCTCTACTTTCAGGAAGCACAGCGGGGAACTGAACTCCCAGCCAAACCATTGAGCTATCTAGCCAGTTTAGTTGTATAAAGAGTTCATTTAATCAACAGGAAGAAGCTCAGTCATGCTGCTGACCCTGCCCTTAAGGCACATATCTAATGCCAATATATGTTAGACATGGATATCTATGGGAGAAACGCATATATATTTCTGTGTAGAGAGCCTTTCCTTTCCTGACGACCAACACCCCTGGTTTGACCTAGGGAAGGCTACTGTGCTTAGAGATCTGTGCGTGTAGGCTATCACTGGGTAAATGTCTGCACTGACATTTGGAAATTTGGAGAAAAATCTCAGGGATGTGGGATGGGATGCAAAAGCAGCAATGAATGTGAGAGAGAGTTGATGAGTGGAAAAGGTTTGCTATTATCAAAGAAAAGTTATCTATTTGGGTGAAGGCTATATGGGGTGGACAGCTGTCTCTCTGTGTGTGTCCAGGAGCCATCCTGCCCCATTTCCTGTTCTCCAGATTCTCACGGGCTTCTGTTGCCCACCCGAAAAGAGTGGAAGGTCACTTTGGATTTTTTTTAATGGCTATTTTGGGCTATTTTGAAATGTAGGGGGCCAAAATAGCAAATAAATGGAGAAGCCCACTCATTCCCCTGGCCTCTGGAAGTGCTGTTCTCTGCATTTTTGAGCTGCATTTTTTTCACCATGAGGCAGCTTTGGAGAAGCATGCACAAAAAGCCCATGTGGGTGACATGCGCCTGTGGCCTAACACAATTTTAGCTCCAGGTGTCGATATTATGGAGGATGTGTGGCTGCTATTAGATATAGCAGCAAGACTGGCTATCTTTCAGTGTGTTACCATTGTGTATTATTTATTTATTTATTTATTTATTTATTTATTTATTTATTTATTTATTTACTTACTTACTTACTTATTTAAATTTTGCAATATTTTTACCCCACTTTTCTCCTTAAAATGGGCCCAAGGCAGCTCACATCAGTAGAAGACAATGTTTAAAAGCTAAAAAAAGCAAGTATACAAATATTACAAAAGAATCAAACAAGTACCACACTAAAACAGTAAACAAAATCAATGCCAAAAATACATACAAAGCAACAAGGCACAACAAACCCATTAAAAAAACCATCTCAGCCAGCCAGTCACTAAGGAGAAGAGGCCTACCTGGATGATCTTAACTCTCAAGCAGGCTCATAAAGGGAGATTCGGTCTGTGAGAGTGTTTGAACCCAAGCCATTTAGGACTTTATAGGTCAAAACCATAAAAAATAATGGTGCCTGGGAATGGGTTGGCAGCCAGTGGAGCTGCTGTAACAGGGGTGTTGTGTGATCCCTGGACCAGCCCTAGTTAATACTCTGGCTGTAGCATTTTGGACCTGCTAAAGTTTCTGAACACTTTCCAGAGGCAACCCCACATAGGGGGCATTACAGTAATCCAGTTGGGATGTAATAAGGGCATGTGGCACTTGGCCAGATCAGACATCTCCAGGAAATGGATGAGATGGTATTATCATTTTTAATAGTTTCTCTGTCTTATCTTCACAGAGTGAGTTGCTGCTTCTAGGCATTAGGAAGCTTCTATTGTGATGATGTGTTTCATGCATCGCATGTTGTGGCCTTTTACTAAATTAGGTATTAGGGAGAAAAGCTGTAGAACATCTACTTTCAGTGGTACCCATGTGTCTTGTTCCAACATCTTTTCATACTTCTTCAGAACATTTCTTGTTTGATCTTGGCTTTTATGAAAAGGAAAGCAGTGCTGATTTCTCATTTTTAGATGGATTACAGTGTTAAGGGGAGAGCTTTTTTTCTGTTTGAAAAATGTCTAAATTACTGAAGAAATTCTTTCACTGAATGTTCCTGTAAAACTATAGCAGTTCTTAATTGAGTCATTCCTACATTCCAACAATTTTAGGAAAAGGAAATGCCTGATCGTCATTTCTCTTAAAGTTGAAGGCACATAACAAATCTCTTACTTGAGTGTTACATTCATGCATATGTTCCATATGCACGAAGTAGATGTACGGAATGTATAAAACTTTACAGGCTTTAAATGTCATCGATTAAACTTATAATGGATGTTCTCTGGAATTTTATTAGCTGCTGTATTCTCTCAGCCAACATGGCTTCTTTAAGGTGATTTATGTGCACTCTTCGGGTTACCAGCAGTAATGCCAAATTCATTAATTCCTGGTATTTCCTCAGCTATCATGTTATATTTTACAATCTCTGAGGTTGTTTCTTGGTCTCTTTCTGTGCTTATTTGTTTCATTTATTAAGCACTCGGGAAGCAGATGTAGTGACAACAGCTGACAGTTTAGTAATATAAATAATAGCCAAATCCTTTTGTGTTGTCTAGTTCTCGATCCAGTACTGAACCAAGTATAGTTCTTGCTTCAAGCTTTCCAGCAGAGCCATTCCCAGTTGGACACAAGGCTGAAACTGTGCACCAAGTAACGAGGAGTAGGGGGCTGGAAGTAGACTGTCCCTTTAGCTGCATTCAGAAGGCTGACTAATGTAACACCTGCTGATGGCTTCTAGCAAACAGCAGTGATGGCACAAATGTTTTGTAATTACATTTGTTTGATATACACATAAATCTGCCCAGGTTGTAATGCTCACATGTGTTACAAATCAAACACCATTTCTCCCAGAAGTTCTTCTTTGGCTTGGAATATTAAATGAGATACGTGCGTATAGCCATTCAGCAACTGGGTACCCAAAGTTGTACTGCAGGTGTGTTCAAAGTTCTTCACTATTAATCTACTACCTTTGTGCAACTCTGATTGATCCTTGTGAATTATGGGACCAGATCACCAGACCAAATAAACTTATATTTACTCTGCATTTAGTTGCCCTGATTGTTTCTTGCTGTGGTTGTATGTGATTGTTATTCCACATCCAGATTTCTGTTAGCTTTGGCAACTAAATTCACTTCCCTATTCAGAGTACAGTGGAACCTCTACTTACGAACTTAATCAGTCCCAGAAGATGTTCTTAAGTTGAAACGTTCGTAAGTTGAAGCAAAATTTCCCATAGGAATGCATTGAAAACCGATTAATCCGTTCCGGCTGTTTTTGGTTCTTATGTAGAGGTGCCGTTCTTACGTTGAAGCATTAGTTCCCATAGGAACTAATGCACAGCCGGTTAATCCGTCCTCTACCACTAGGGGGAGATTTTTTTTTCTTTTAACCTAAGATGACTTAGGAAGGGAGGGAGGGAGGGAATACCTTTTAAACAGAACACTTTTTTTTCGGTTCGTAAGTTGAAGCTCCGTTCGCAAGTAGAAGCAAAATTTTGCAGACGGAGCTGTTCGTAAGTTGAAATGTTCGTAGGTAGGGACATTCGTAAGTAGAGGTTCCACTGTATTAGCAGGAAAAAGATCTAGCAAATGCTGAGGCATATTCTCATCCTTGGGGAAAAAAAAAGGTACCTTTAAACATCTAGGTACCCCTTGGAAACAATGGTGAGCTGCTATGAACATTTTCATTCCTGTACAAATATGAAGTGACAGGTATATTTTTCATGATCAGCAGCAGCAGCATTAGCAAAATAAAACCAAGATATTTTTTTTAAAAAAAAAACTTGTATTTTGTGTAAAAAAAAAACCCCACACACCTACTTTTGCACAAGTTTTAGGCCAAAAATGTTTGTGAAAATGTGAAAAATCACAAAAATGCTCATAAATGCTCCAGGGTAGACTGGAGGGGCAGGGGAGTAGCCATTGTCTACAAAAACACCCTTCAGGTTGCTAGGCACTCTGCTCTGGTGACGCCGGGTCTAGAGGCCCTCCACATGTCGATTGGGGCCAGGGATGGTATAGGGATCTTGCTGGGTTACCGCGCTCCCTGCGACCCAGCCATTTCCTTACCGGAGCTGGCAGACTTCATCTCCACAGCACTGTTGGGGTCTCCAAGACTTTTGGTCTTGGGTGACTTCAACGTGCATGCAGAGGTGGAGGTTTCTGGTCCAGTTCTTGAGTTCTTGGAGACCATGGCCTCCTTGGACATGTCCCAACATGTCAACGGCCCTACCCACGTGGGTGGCCACACACTGGACCTGGTGTTCTCCACTGAGCAGAGTGAGTGTGCTCTGATGGTGACTGACCTAGTGTCTGTCCCCTTGTCATGGTCAGATCATCGCCTAATTAAATGCAATCTCACAGTGGCTCTCCCTCCCCGCGGGGAGCAAGGGCCTGTTTTAATGGTCCGCCCTCGAAGGTTATTGGATCCTATAGGATTCCAGGATACCATGAGAGGGATTCTGGCCGATTTGACTGGCGCTCCTGTCGAGGCTCTGGTTGATAGCTGGCTGGCCGCCTCCACCAGGGCTGTTGACACGATCGCACCTAAACGCCCTCTCCAGCGCAGAGATCGCCCTTCACCCTGGTTTAATCCAGAGCTGTGATCAATGAAGTGAAATAGGAGAAGGCTAGAGCGCATATGGAGGCGGAACCCAACGGAAAATAATCAAATAGCTGTAAGGATCGCGACTAACCTCTACCAATCTAAGGTGAAGGCTGCTAGTCGATCTTACTTCGCTGTCCGGATAAGCGAAGCCTCCAACCAGCAGGCGGAACTTTTCCGTATAGTCCGCGATCTATCCAGAGTTGGTCATAGTGACTGGCCTTCCACTTGCATCTCACCTGACCAATTTGCAGCCTTTTAAAAATCAAAAGTGGAGGCCATCCGCCGAGATCTTACCTCCTATTTGAAAACAGTGGATCGAGCAGAGACATCCAGTGCTCTGTCTTGTCCGATGAGACTTAACCACTTTCAGCCTGTGACGTCAGACATGGTGGACAGAGTGCTTGACTGCTGTCGTGCCACCACCTCTTCCCTTGACCCTTGCCCGGCCTGGCTAATCAAGGCAGCCAGGCCTATAACATCTGAACGGGCTACGGCAATAATTAATGGGTCTCTCTAGGAGGGCAAGGTTCCCCTTGCCCTCAAGGAGACACTCATTAGGCCCATTAGGAAGAAACCGAGCTTGGCGGCAGACGATATTGGTAATTATAGGCCCGTCGCCAATGTTTCTTTCCTCAGCAAGGTAGTTGAGAGGGTGGTGGCTGATCAGCTGCAGGTTCTTCTGGATGAAACCAGTGCCCTGGATCCATTCTTCAGGATGGATCCAGGGCATTGGATCCATCAGGCTTCAGGCCGTGCCACGGCACGGAAACAGCATTGGTCGCCCTGTTTGATCACCTACTGAGGGAGGCCGACAAGGGCAAAATGTCTCTGCTGGTCCTCCTTGATATTTCAGCCGCCTTTGATACCGTTGACCACGATATTCTCCTGGGGAGGCTGTCCGAGTTGGGAATCGGTGGCCTGGCTCTTGCCTGGCTCCGTTCCTTCTTGGAGGACCGTCCCCAGAGAGTGCAGATTGGAGAGAGTTTCTCGGCCCCGTGGAGCCTCAATTGTGGGGTTTCACAGGGCTCGATTATCTCTCCAATGCTATTTAACATCTATATGAGGCCACTGGGAGGGGTCACCAGGGGATGTGGGGCTTTGTGTCATCAGTACGCTGATGATACTCAGCTCTACATCTCCTTTTTTCCAACAACAGTGGATGCTGTTTCGTCCCTTGAGCGCTGCCTGGGGGCTGTTCAGCAATGGATGCAGGTGAATGGACTGAGGCTGAATCCGGGCAAGATGGAGGTCCTTCGGGTGGGTGTCCCAGACATCAGTGGTCTGGGAAACTCCCTCTCCTTTGGGGGGGGGTGACTCTTACCACCAAGAGTGAGGTTCACAGTTTGGGTGTACATCTGGACCCGGCGCTCACCATGGAGACCCATGTGTCGTCAGTGGTCCGTTCCGCACATTTCCACCTTCGGCGGATTGCCCAGCTGCGTCCCTATCTTGATGTGGGGGCGCTCACCACTTTGGTCCATGTGCTCATAGTCTCAAGATTAGACTACTGTAATGTGCTCTACGTGGGGCTGCCTTTGAGACTGATGCGGAAACTTCAGATGGTACAGAATGCGGCGGCCAGACTTCTTACAGGGGTGAAAAGGTACCAACATATTTCCCCCACGCTGGCCGCCTTGCAATGGCTGCCCATTCGTTTCCGTGTTGATTTCAAAGTTCTTACGATTACATATAAAGCCCTAAACAGTTTAGGACCTTGATATCTGGCAGAGCACCTTCTCCCACCCAGTTCTGCCAGAGTCACTCGTTCCAGCCAGGCCGGGCAGCTGAGTGGCCTAATGCCGAGGGAGGTCCGGAAGGAAAGAACGAGGAACAGGGCCTTCTCGGCAGTGGCCCCTCGCCTTTGGAACAACTTGCCAGTGGAGATCCGCCTGACTCCCTCTCTGGGTGTTTTCAGGAATGAACTTAAAACCTGGCTATTTGGGCAGGCTTTCCCTCCTGCCGTATCTTAATTTCTTATACTTTCGCCACCTTGGATCTATAATATATGTTTTTTGGTCTTATTGTTTTTAAATTTGTAAACCGCCCAAAGTAGACCTTGGTCTAGATGGGCGGGATAGAAATCAAATAAATAAATAAATAAATAAATAAATAAATAATAACTTCATCCAGTAGGTGCAAATATTCTCACTCCAGTTGTGAGAATGAAATAAATGAAAATTTACATGCCTAGGAGATCCAAGAGACTCTAGCTCGTTCTTGTTTTATTTGAAGAGTTGCCTTTTATGTATGATTGGGGGGGGGGGGGAGAAATATGTAACCTAGAAGAAAACACTGATGGACCTAGTTTGCATTAAATGTAGATACAGCTTTAAAAATAATGACCTGCATCCACTGTCGTGCTAGCAGATGCAGTTCAACTTTGTGCAGTACACACACGGATCTCCCTCTCTCCCTGACCCTCCACCTGGTTCTGTCTGTAGAACTGCTTGTTGAACCCTGTCCAGTTACTACAGTTTAGACAGAAACACTATACTTTTCACCATAGTGGGAATGTTCTGACCAGCTTACCTCAGTGTCTGCTTAATCAGATGTCCAGGACCTGAATACTGGTAGAGAACTTCAAAGTTCTCTCTTCCCTCTTATTGTTTCTTAATCATCCAACTGGATGTGGGGAGATCCGCCTTTCAATTTTCGGATCTATCTGAGAAATGGCTGAAAAGTGTGAAGTCAGACACATGGCCAATCACTTCATTTGTGAGCTTTTATGGTGATAGCTTGTAGCTTGGTTGCTTAATACAAAGTGCTAGACTAGATGGATCTGAGTTTTTAATGATTTCCAAAGGGTAATAAGCATCTTTGTCTCCCAGAGAACCCATATTGGGCAAAACAAAGGCAGCCCAAACCGTATGAGTCTGTATTTGGCAGGGTGGGGATGGACTTCTGTAGCAAACAGGTTAAACCGTGAGCTGGCATCCCTGGAAGCAGCCCTGGAAGTTACCCCAGAACAACCACCGTGCTGTCAAGTAGGACTCACATTATGGCGTGGGAAGCATGTAAAGCCTTTATGAGAGGAAGACTCCTTGCTTGTGCTTTCCCCAAAACGAAGCCCAGAATAATGAAAGACATAACTTGCCTGTACCATTAGATCAAATCTTAATATTCATGGCTTTGTTTATAATTCTTGTGAGCTTAAAATCACTTGTTATGCAGATGATCTTTATCATTCATTTCTGAACCTAAGTCTTCAATTCCAGAATTAATAAAAGTAATTAATTTGTTTGGAGATGTGTCCAGTTATTCAGTTAACTAGAGAAAAATATGAGCTGTTGACAATCCCTCACATAATGTTTTTTCTGACTTGGAATTCTGGTGATGCCCAGATGTCATTCCCGGTTTTGGAATATGGATTCCCAGGGTTATTTCACAAATAATTGCATGAAATTTGACTAAATTGGCTTTGGAGATATCCATGGATTTATAGTGATTTAAATTTGTCCCTTTGGGACAAGAGAAATACACTCAAAATTACTATTATACCTCAAATTATATTTGTTCTTTAAGCAATTCCCTTTCATATACCCGGCAGATACTTCTGTAAAATTAATGCTCTGTTGTGGAAGTATATGTGGGGTTCCCCCATTCTTGGAGTTCTATGAAGAGAATGCAGCTTGCATTCACTGAAGGAGAATTTGGCTTTCCTGATCTTAGTTTATATCATCAGGCATATTTGCTAAGCCTTACGAATTATTGGAACTATGTCCCACAGTCAAATTACCCAGCTTGCCCTTTTGGGGGGGGGGGGCTTTCTGCTTGGAACCTCTCTTCATGTGGATGGTTTTAGAGTCTAACCATGCCAAAAGAGATACCATTCTCCCAATATTCTCTGCAGAATGAGAAATATGGCACCTATTGTCATGACAGTTCCAGTTCTACCCATTTTCCCATGCCAAACTAACTTTATGGGGAAACCCAGATTTAATAATTGGGAATATGCCCTTGTTTGGAAGGTGTGGGCAGATGGAAGAATTCTTATCTTAGACAAATTAATTTGACAGGATGATGATTTTTTTGCCATTTGCCTGCTTGAGAAGTACGTAGGTATGATCTGCCAGCCTCAACTGAATTATATCTAAATATAGTCCAGTAGCATTGAATATTTCAGTCTCTTCTACTTTTGGATATGCTTATCACATCAGTTCAGGAAAAGAAACCTGAATTATTTCTTTATAACTATTTACTGTCAGCTAGTAAATATGATGCACAAGGTCTCAGAGATGAGTAGAACAGGGAAATGGTTTGTGTTATTTTACCTAATCAATGGAAGATAACACTTGCCAGTGTATCTGAGATATCTATAGATCTCAAGCTATGTCTCATCCAACAAAAATCATATTCTGAATATACTGAACTCATGTCAATGCTAGTGTTGCAATTCTCTTGATGCATCTCTTAGTCATTTGCTCTGGTCATGCACAGTTATAAGCACATTTTGGAGAGGAGTTATCACTGCCATTAATTTTATACTGGATCAATCTTTGATCTTGGCTATGGTTATATATTTTAAAACTTTATACCTGCTACTACTGGCCAGCATAGATGGGCTCTCAGGGTCTTTACAATTGCAAAATGACGAATTTTGCAACACTGGAAAGATAGATGCCCACCACCAGTAATCCAGTGGGTAGATGACCTTACAACACTATCGACATATGAATGTATGGCATACAGACAAATATATCCGAATATTCATGGATATATTATTTTGATATTTGGAAAACTTTCGTGGAAGCTTATTATAGACACTCTTGTGTTTTGTTTTGTTCTTTTTCTTTTTCTCTGCTTCTCTCACTTATTTCTGTTTCGTTTTTTTCTTTGCTTTTGCGAAGGATTTTTTGTGTCTAGACCTATTGTATTACTATTTTAACTATTATTTGTTATGTATTATTTTTAAGTAATTAATAAAAATGTTTACAATTTTTTTTAAAAAACCATGCTGTCAAGAAGTGAGTAGGTGATTTGTGAATGCCAGAAGGAGTTCAAGCCTTGACGCTGAGGTATTCCCTCTGTGGGAAGAAACTGACATGGTTGAGTCAGAGCCTCTGTAAAAGTGGCATTAAACTTTCTAAGTTGTTTATATTTACCGCTCTTGCCTATGAGCAGCAGCCACAGCCACATAGTTACTTCCAGTTGAGTCGTTTGTGTGTAAATAACATCCCCAGAGACATTTCCCTAATATTTATCTACAAAGACATTAATCTTCCCTCTTCTTCTCTTCCCTGCTCTTTTTACTCTTATTGTCATTTCAAACCCTCCTTCCACCTATTTTTACATTTACATTTATTTGTCTCTCCTTTAAGTTTTAGAGCTTTATCCTTTTTGTATAAACAGTGTGATATCCTGTTTTGCCTTTCCCCCTGTGACTACAACTAGGCAGAACACTGGGTTAAAGGATTCAAGGATTTTTCCATTAATAATCCCCACACCCTTTTCCTGGCCAGTATGTTGTTTAAGAAAGATTGAGGTAATTCATTCAAGAATAGGGAACTATACTAATAAGTAAATGGGAAAATTGCAAATGCCCAGCAAAAGGAAAATGTGACTTTCTCTGTGGTGATTGCTGGCCTATTTTTACATTTATTTTTTTTTCTTTTAGGATATATGCAGCTTTTTAAACAAGGAACGAAAAGTGCAGTGCTTATTCCCCTTGATGAAGTTTCTTTGTGCAGGTTTTGAAGGCATTGCTGATATCTTTACTAACAGATTCCTTGTCTGAAGTTAACATAAAAGCCAATAAAAGAATGTGCTCCATGGGATAGTCAAAATGAAATGTTTTGACCCTGTTCACATACAGGGCCAACCTGAGATATTTTGCTGTCTTACAAGAAGGGCAAGAGGTCACCTCAGTCCCATTCTATGTATCAAAGCTGACCGGCTTGCAAAGCTGACTCTTACTTCAGTGTCGGCAACAGGATCACATGCTCCTAGCCACCTGAAGGCAGCAGGCCAGTTTATGAGATCAGAAATACAGATACATGAGTGTCCTCCAGCTGAAGGGAATGGCCAGAAAGCACAGAAATAAGAGTCAGTCAACAGATGCTCCTGCCCCTTAACACCTGTTTGTTACCTGTTTTCCCCACTCTGCCTAATAGTAGAGCTGACCCATTCACACATTGCACTATACCAGATCTTGGAAAAGTTGCTTTTTTGTGCTACAACTGGCTTTCAGTTTACACACTTAGCTTAATATGTATTGATATGAATAAGTGGAATGCACATGCACCCAATGCCTTCACTGCCACTTCTGTTTTCCCCTTACATGTGGTAAGACAAATAAGATTTTAGCAGTTAAATATTGTCTTCCATCTCATGCAAATCAGGAAGCTGGATGAAGGGTTTCCAAAGAACCCAGGACTCATAAGCAAACTTGAAACCCTGGTTGAAAGCTGTATTCCAGTCCTGCACTGTTTGGAATCAATTCACTATTATTCAAAGTTCTTACATCACAGGAGGCTACGATTAAGTGCTGAATATAGGGTTGTTTTTCTGTTTGCATGAATTGAGGAAGGAAGTGGAAGCAAATGGCTCTGGGCAACCACACACTGCTTGTGCGAATCATGGGTTTCCAGTTATGAGCTAATGTAAGCTCTTTCCCAAGATCTCTATGAAACATATACGTTGTTGTTGAGCTATTAGTTGTTTGGACTCTCTACCAGACCTGCCCCATTTCAACAGATCTTGCCAGTCATTTTAATAATAATGTCAACCCATCTCTTCATTCTAATGAAGTCTAGGTGTCATCAAATTGTTTCCAGCCCTAAAGATTAGTGACCTGCAGTATGTCCCAGTCATTAACACCCTTGCTTAATATTTGGAGATTAAAGGCCTTGTCCACCTTTATTGGGTCAGTTCATATTATGTTCAGTCTTCTCTTCCTGCTGCCTTGGACTATTCCCAGCATTATTGTCTTTTCCAGTGAACCTTGTCTAGTGAGATGTCCAAAGTAGAACAGGCTTAGTTTAGTCATTGTAGTCTGTTGAAACTAGCTTTCTCATCAGGAGCTCACAGCTGCAGCAGAAAAAAAGAAAAAAAAAGGATGATAGAGGATAGTGGAGAAATTCCAAAAGTACAGCTACTGGGTGATGGAAGTAGTGACAGTAGAGGAAAATCTCTAGTAGGCAACAAGGATACTTAAGCTAAATCTTGTTAGTACTGTTCTGAATATTCTGCATCGCAAAAATCCTTAGATACCCACCTAATCGATGTAAAATAAAATTAAAAGGGAACAGTGAAAGCCTTTTGCCTATTTAAAATGACCTTCTTCCCTTTTCCCATTATAGGAGAGGAGAAAGCAGGTACAGTATGTGTGGGAGTGAAAAAAACACTGCATTTACCCACAGCGACATAGTAACATATCCTACAGTAGAAACTTGTGGAGACCTTTAAACCCTCTTGAGTCTGAAATACCTTCTGAAGGACCTGCAGTTTGTGTCAGTATTCCCTTTCTTTGCTTTGTAAGCATAAGTGGACATAAGTTAGCTGCCGATTATATGTGTATGTGTGGTGAGATGGGATGAGAGATTTTTAAAAGTCAGAGGCTAATAATATCAAATCCAGAATGCCTTACTTCTGCGCTAAGAAGTTGTTTGAAAAATGATACAGTTTTCAATCCATATAGTGATTTACCTGGAGGATAATTTCTTCTGTCAATTAAAGGATGCCCAGTTGTATGTTCGAGAGTCAATTTTACCTTTTCACCAAATATTAGGAATAATACAGTAACTCGATGAAGCTATTAAGGGAGCAAAGGCATTGCAGTGCATTTTGACACAGGGCAGAAGATGATGAAGGAACTGGATATGGGTTTTATCAGGTCCTTGTGCCTTTTCAGGCTTAGAATCCTTCAGAACTACTTCTAATTCAGCTAGTAGGAACAGTGATGTATCGCTTGCATTCACACTTGGCATCTCAATTGCCTCTCTCAATTTGGCCTGAACCCTGTGATTGATTTCCTTGTCTGCTATTGTTCACGAAATGAGCATTAGACCTATCACCAGTAATTGCATGCTGTGACTTTCCCAAGGCTGGGATAGGCCATTAGTCATTGGCACTTTCTACCAGGCCTGCCTGCTTGAACAGGTCATGCTAGTTGTTTTAATAATAATTTCAAACTATCTCTTTATTCTGATGAAGGCTAGGTGTTGGACTTGTGCATCCATAATGATGTTTGAATTATTCAGTTGTGCTGCTCAAGCGAGAAGCTGCATGTAGGCAGTCGTGTTCCACATACTTAGTAGAGTGTGGCCCTATCCTCTGAATAAGTGTGCATGTACTTGTACAATCACTGAATTGATAGCTTCAGATCAATTAGATTCCCTGAAAATCAGCCAGTTGGCAACACTGTTAATCCTAAAACTGGGAAAATAGTAACTACCATAATAAGTCATAGTTGCCCTCTGTATCACAAGATATTGTAGACATTGACATTGCAGAGACAAAACTGATCTGTAATAGATAGATCCCCTATTCAATTGCCACTAAATTGGGTGTCCTTGATTTACTTTCCCTTGATTCAAGTGGACCTACTCTAACTGCAACTTACTATGCTAAAGTATGGATGTGATCAGATGGGCATTTAGCCCACTGTTTAGTCCACTGCGGGGATGGGTTGGTTCGCTCCTTTTTTTCCAGCAACCACATGATGTAACTGCTGGAGTGAACCAGCTCATCTCCTTAGCATTCCTTAGCTCAGTTCCTTAGCATCTCCTACCCACACCTTTCTGAGCCCCTGTCAGAAGCTTCTGATTTTTTTGGTGCAGGTAGGACTGCTTTGTTGTCAGTTGGTTCCAGTGTGTGTGATAGGCCCCCTTCCAACTCAACTACAGTATTCTGTGATTCCATGAAACCAAAGAAAGCTTGAGGTTGTCAAGGCTCCTTCCACTGTCAGTTTACCATATCATGAAGAGATTGAAGAAGACATCCACTTAAGGATATTGTCGAATGAATCACTTCCTGTACTACATGGAGGGGTAGAAGAGGTTATTTTTTATTTAGACAGTATTAGGGCAGTGTTTATAAAAAAAAATAACAAGAATTGAAAACTTCTTCTTGGAGCAGGAGGAGACAGGAGGGGGCAATGAGCCCCCCCTTTTTTTCTTTGACTTGTTTTAAAGATTGGGCTGAAAACTTGCCTGCAGTGCCAGTGGTGGATTGGGTTGTGGGTGAATCTCCTCCTCTGCAAAAGATTAACTTCCACTGCTCCTCCATGGAGCAAAGGACGTGTTTAATTTGTTAATATCCTGAAGTGGCTGCCTTCTTCAGCCACCTCATGATGTGGAAAATTGTCAGCAGAAGGAACAGGACCATATAGGGTTGCTTGAGATGTATATGCCATTTGGATGTGAGGATCACACCAAATGGTATACCAGATCTGTCCACAACTTCTAGTAATCCTATTTAATCTCCTCCAACCAGCTCCAATGAGCCTGTGTTGACAAAACCTTTATCACAGTTAGAGTAGGTCCATTTGAATCAATGGACCCTACAGAGAAGTTGATTCACCAGATCCCCATTGATTGGTACTTTGCTTCTAGTGGCCAACCACAAAACAAAAGCAAGCTAGTTTGGCACTTGTAGAGCTGAAGAACAATTGCCTTTAGATAAATAAATGCATTTAAGGGAGCTCTTCTAATGATATGGCAACTCTATCTCTGTTTCTGCTTTCATTTCTCTGTGAAATTACAGGCAAAACAAAGCAAACTGTGCTTTGCCTTGCTAGCTCTATCCTCTTTTCTTCTTCTTCTTCTTCTTCTGTTATTTCTTGATCTCCTCTGGAATCAACTGGCTCTCATGGAAAAGGTTGCATATGCTAACAGGAAGGTCCATTGCTTTAAGAGGAAGTGGGTCCTGACATCAACAGGAAGCCCAGCTACTGCTTTCAAGAGAAAGAGAGGCCGCTGAAACAATTCTGCTGGTAATTCAGACTTTGCTGGCAGGAAATGAATGTGTGTTTGTATGTGTGGAAGAGAGGAAATGATAAGCGCTACCTGGTCTGACATGGAGCAGAGATAGTGGACAAAGTAAAGACCTTGTTTTCCCTTATGATAGGTTTGAGCCTGTGATTTCCCAAATGGAAAACAAAACAAGCAACAAATCACAGAGCACAGTGGTGTCCATGGGAAACCAGAGATTCTGAGATTGACTGCTCTAAATATTGAACACTGCCATTTTTGCAAACCGGGTCAAAAAGAAAGGCCTCCAACACACTAGCCTGGAGCATTAGTGCAGAGATGCTTGAAATTATATATTTTAATGTATGAGTATAACATGTAGCTGAAGGAAAAATGAATGCTTTCTTCATGTTTTTGAAACTGTAACATCCACATCTGCTTGTTTGCTTTAGCATTTTCATGTTTGCTGCTTTCTATTTTTATCAGAGTGAGAAAACTGGAAAATTAACATTTTAAACACCATTTCAAATTTTGTTCTAGCAAAGCTTCCAAAGCTTAGATTTTATCTTTTTTATTATTATTATTATTTTTTTATTTTAAACATAAACAAACATACAAAACAAACACAAACATATATACGGGGAGATAATTTCATGTATCCATCTAGCATATAAATCTGACTACATAAACCATCTTGCCCTACCAAACATATTTAGGCCATATCCATCTAATATATAATTCTGACTACATAAACCATATTACCCTACTAAGCATATTTAAGCCATTATTAAGCTCATAGAGTAACTTCCTAGCTTTATAATAATTAACATACGTATATTGTCTAATGTACAAACTTAAATCTATATTGATCTTATATTCAAGCCACTCTTAATTGCGTATTCCAAACTATAATTCATATATTACTTAGTGTCTTCATGTTTCTGACTTATCATCAATACCTTCTAAACAATTATACTCAGATTTTAAAAAGATTTTATCTTTTTGAGGTTTGAAGTACTAGAAGACGATGTGCTTTTGTTCTGCACTCAGGAATAGGTGGAACAATAGAGAAGTATGTGGGGGAGTGTAGAAGGCAGGAGTGACAAAACAACAGTTTTCATGTGTGCTTGTGATGTGACGTGATGCCAGGGAGGGAGAATTTTCCAAAGGTTTTCAGCACAGAGCACCAGCAGAGTACTGAGCACAGTATGCTAAGATTACTGAAGGTAATAAAGAAGCTCAGTGGTTTAGGGATCTGGCTGTGGAGCCGGAGGTTTTATCCCCTGCAGTGCCAAAAGAGGAGGCCTGTGTGGCCTTGGGCAAGCTGCACAGTCCCAGGACACCCCCCAAAAGAAGAGAATGGTAAACCTTCTAAAACTTCTGAGTATTCCCTACTTGGAAGACCCTGAAAAGGGTTCCCATAAGTCAGAATTGATTTGACAGCACATTATTATTATTATTATTATTATTATTATTATTATTATTATTATTATTATTATTATTATTATTATTATTATCATCATCATCATCATCATCATCATCATCATCATCATCATCATCATCATCAATAAAGAACACTTCAGTTTCTTTAAGGTCCACTTCTGACTTCAATACATTTCAAATATGAACCAGATGCCGTGCAGTGTGTAGATGCGATATCATGTCCCAGTTTTTTTGATCCAATGCACATATGCTCAGAGTCTGACTGAGCTTGGTGGGGCTTAAATGTAAGTCTTGGTGCGTGCTTTCCTATGTTTCCTTTTCTCACATTTTATCTTCCTAACGGTAAAGCTAAGGATGTAAATCCTTGCTTGCCTTGCCCTTGCAGGGAAGGATGAGAAAATGAAAAAAAATTAGGCATGATATTTTGTGGTACTCTCAACAAGAATGTTTTTTTGGGGTACAGATTAAACAGAATCGCACAAGTAACACTTTAGTGCACAGTACACGAAGTGTGCAAAATGGCAGTAGTCATTGCATGGATTTTTAAAGATCGCAAGCACTTTGTGTCTTTTTAAATAATTAAACAATTAGCCAGTCATATAATCCCCACACATCACTTCTGATGTATGGTGACTATATAAATTAATGACTTCCTAGCAATATTATCTTTTCCAGTAAGTTCTGCTCAGTAGTGGCTCCCTTTATTGAGACAATATTTCTCATTTTAGGTCTTCCCCTCTTCCTACTGCCTCCCTCCCCCCCCCCCCCAGCAAATTTTCCCTGCAGTGTTGTCTTTTCTGGTCAGTTCTGTATTTGCGTGGTATGTGCACATTAGGATAGCCTCAATTGACTCATTTTTGCTCTAGTGAAAGTTTATTTATTATTTATTTTATTTAAAATGTTTTTACCCTGCCTTTCTTCTTAAAAAGGACCCTAGATGGCTTACATCATTAAAGAGACAATATTTAAAAGCTAAAACAGTAATTACACAAATATTTTAAAAGAATTAAAAAAGTATTATATTAAAATCAATTGAGCACAACAGTCCATTTAAAAAACTCTCTCAGACCACCAGTCATTGTGGAAAAGCCTACCTGAAGAGAAAGGTATTTTCCTGCTTGTGGAAGGACAACCTAGCTTCCCATGGGAGGGAGTTCCTGGTCATCCAGGCTCAGGGATGAATCCAGGAGTACCCCCAAGCTGTGCACCTGTGTTTTCATATGCAGTGTAATCTCATCCAGCACAGGCTGTAACCCTATTCCTTGATCTGCTTTTCAACCAACCAGGAGCATTTCTGTCTTGTCTGGATTCCAGTGTAGGCATCCTTCAGTCTTGAGAGACTATGGTAATGTGCTCTGAATAGAGGTCTTGGAACAGCATCTATTGTGGCTGAGAAGGCCAATTCGAGAGTGACAATCCCTTCCACACTGAAGACAAATACAATCTGACCATCAGCCATTCTCACGACATGCCCGAGCCAACGTGGACGCCGCTGTTTCAGTAAAGTATACATGCTAAAAATTCCAGCTTGTTCCAGGACTACTCTATTTGGAACTTTGTCCTACCAGGTGATGCCAAAAATGTGTTGGAGACAATGCATATGGAACGTGTTCAACGTCCTCTCCTGCCATGCACAAAGGGTCTAGGACTCACTGCAGTACAGGAGTGTGCTCAGGACACAGGCTCTATAGACCTGGATCTTGGTATATGCCATCAGCTTCTTATTAAGCCATACTCTCTTTGTGAGTCTAGAGAACATGGTAGCTGCTTTGCCAATGTGTTTATCCAGCTTGACATCTAGAGAGAGAGTGTCAGAGATCGTTGAGCCAAGGTACATGAAATCATGAACAACCTCCAGTTCTTGTGTAGAGATGGTAATATAGGGAGGGGAGTCCACACCCTGGCCCATGACTTGTGTTTTCTAAAGGCTTAATTCAAAATCTTGGCAGCCCTTACTAAAACGATTCATAAGTTGTTGGAGGTCTTCAGCAGAATGGGCAACAACAGCTGCATCATCGGCAAAGAGGAAGTCCCGCATGCATTTCAGCTGGACTTTGGTCCGCTCTCAATCTAGAGAGATTAAAGAGCTTTCCATCTGATCTAGTCCGGAGATAGACACCTTCTGTTGCAGTTCCAAAAGCGTGCTTCAGCATGACAGCAAAAAGATCCCAAATAGAGTCGGCACGAGGACACAGCCCTGTTTCACTCTGCTTCGGATGTCAAAGGGATCTGATGTTGAGCCATCAATAACTACAGTGCCCTTCATTTCCTCATGAAAGGACCTGATTATGTTAAGGAGTCGAGGTGGACATCCAATCTTGGGAAGTATTTTTAAAAGGCCATCCCTGCTAACCAAAGGCCTTTGTAAGATCTATGAAGGCCACAAAGAGTGGCTGTCATTGTTCCCTACATTTCTCCTGCAACTGTCTGAGGGAAAATACCATGTCAGTGGTGGATTTATTAGCTCGAAATCCACACTGTGATTCTGGATAGACTCTGTCTGCAAGCACCTGGAGCCTTGTCAGCACAGCACGGCCATGCAGCTTCCCTACAATGCTGAGAAGAGAGATGCCACGATAGTTATTGCAGTCGCCCCTGTCGCCTCTGTTCTTGTACAATGTGATGATGTTTGCATCCTTCATGTCCTGTGGTATTCCACCTTCCCTCCAGCAAAAACAAAAGATTTCATACAGCTAAGTGGTGATGATCTCTTTACAGCACTTCAGCACTTCAGCAGGGATGTTATCCTTCCCAGGTGCCTTGCCGGAGGTGAGGGAATCCAAGGCCGCTTTTATTTCTGCTAAAGTTGGTTTGCTGTCCAACTCTTCCAAGACAGGCAGGCACTCGATGTTACTTAATGCCTCTTCGGTTACTACGTTCTCTCTAGAATATAGCTCAGAGTAGTGCTGCACCCAGTGTTCCATCTGCTGTGCTCGGTCCTGGATGATCACGCCTGTAGCAGACTTCATAGCTGCAGATTTCTTCTGTATTGGACCTAAAGCCTGCTTGATACCGTCATACATTCCCTTGATGTTACCTGTGTCTGCTGCTGTCTGTATCTGAGAGCAGAGCTGAAGCCAATAATCATTAGAACATGTCCTGGCAGTCTGTTGGACTTTGCTATGAGCAACTCGAAGAGCCTGCAAGTTGTACTCACTAGGACAGGCTTTGTATGCTGCTAGAGCTCTCCTCTTATCCTCGATGGCTGGCATCAACTCCTCCGAATGGGCTTCGAACCAGTCTGCCGTCTTTTTGGTCTTCTTGCTAAATGTGGACAAGGCGGTGTTATAAACAGCGTTCTTGAAATGTTCCCATCGTTCAGGTGCATTTGCATCAACCGGGCCTGGAAGAGTTTCCTCAAGTGCTTGGGCAAATTCCTCCACTTTTCTCTGATCTTGAGTCTTGCTGATGTCTGTATGTGGTCTTCCTTCCTTTTTCGTGTGATACAATCTCTTTATTCGCAGTTTGACTCTGCTACACACCAGGGAGTGATCAGTATCGCAATCAGCACCCTGATAACTGCGTGTGATCGTAATACTATGCTTCGATCTTGGATGTCTCCAAGAGACTCTGTGTTGAAGCTTCGTATTTAAGAACGTGTTGCTGACACAAAGACCATAATAACAGCAAAACTCCAGCAAGCGTTGGCCATTTTCGTTCATCTTCCCAATGCCAAAACAGCCTAGACAAGTGGGCCAAGAATTGTGATCAGGACCAACTGTAGCGTTGAAGTCTCCGAGAATGAACAGCGGCTCTTTCTCGGGGATTTTTTTAATAGTAGCTGCCAGATTGTCATAGAATTTGTCTTTGACTTCTGTTGTAGACGACAGTGTTGGTGTATATGCACTCATGAGGGTGACCGGTCCTGCTGATGAGTGGAACTGCAAAGACAGGATTCTTTCACTCCCCGCAGTAGGTGGAACAATGGATCTCAGCAGAGTATTTCTAACCGCAAAGCCAACACCCTGATCTCATTCAATGGTTTTCCCTGCCAGAAGAATGAGAATTTTTTTTCTTTGACAGAGCCAAAGTCTGGCAATCTCGTCTCTTGCAGGGCAACAATGTCCACCCTGTGAGGTTAACAGACCGTGGCGAGGCAGCACCTTACTGGCTGGGGGCTGCCCAGTTTAAGGCGGGCGGTGCAATGACCTCTCCCACCGTCGGAAGCAGCCCCTGACGTTATGCTCTACGCCAATCGAGCAAGGACTTATACATATACATATACAGACCTTTATTGGCATTAAAAAAAAAAGAATACAGTATACTTTAGACCAGAGGTAAAACTATGGAATATGGTGAAACCTTTAAAATCATGTTAAAATTGGGGGGGATTAAAACAGACATGGGCTATACCTGGGAGATAGCCTCTCTAATTCGGATCGCAGTTTGTAAAAAGCAAGCAATATGAGTAGTGACATGGTTGTTTTCCCCATGGACTAAAAAGCAAACCTTGGCATTATCAGAGAGATCTTGAAAGTCAGAGAGCTATGGATCAAGGAATCTTGCTCGGGGGCTGCTATATAAAGGACAGTCCAAAAGAACATGGGGGACTGTTTCGATGGCTCCTTGGCTACAAGGGCATCGTCTAAGATTGTATGGGGTTCTGCGAAATCTTCCAAATAGAATGGCCGACGGTAGTACATTGAATCTAGCCAACATAAATGCTCTTCTTTGGTGAGGATCAGTTAGGTAAAAGAAGTAGGAAGCTAGAAGCCCAGAATTCTGGGGTAAACCCAGATAACTGGGAGAGCAGGTTTTCCGAGCTGCCTCAGTCAGGTGTTGCAGTTGGGTATCTAGCAATCTGCGTTTAATTGATTGGAATAATGCCGAGGCAGAGGATAGATAGAATGCGTCCAGAGAAATTCCTAAGGATATAATTTTTTTCTGGATCACGGTCAACCATTTGGATGCATGGTGGTCCATCAGCATCGAAAAGGTGAGGGAGTTTTGGTCAGAGTTAAATAGAAGGCGGAGCCAAAACTTAAAAGTTGAGAACCAGGCACGGGTTTCCAGCAGTAGCGATCCGGTTTCCATGCATATTGCAGCATAGGGGACACAGTTGGGTAGTCCAAGTATTTTCCTCAGGAAAAGGGATTGTAAACCTTCGGTGGTGTGATTGAAGGCATCGATCCATATAGGGGCACCGTATAAGAGTTGGGGGCTTGATTTCGCATTAAAAGCTCTTAGGGCCATAGGGACATATCGATTCCCTTTCAGATAAAAAAAACGGGCAATGGCCAAGGCACTGGTTCTTGCCACTGATATAGCGCACTTACGATGGGTTACCCAGCTGCCATTATAAGAAAAATTAATCCCCAGATATTTGACAGTTTTGACCTGCTCAATAGAGTTTCCCTGTATTGACCATAATGATTTTTTCCAGGATTTAGAGAAAACTAAGATCTTTGTTTTCCCGTGGTTCAGGGTTAACTCGTTAGCATTGAGATAGGTCATAGCTTGTCAATCCAATTTGGGAACATGACAGTAGAACTGCATCGTCCGCATATAATAGGATGGGAACGTGGCGGTGGGCAAGTTTAGGGGCATGTCCGTTGATTGTATATAAAGCTGGGGCAAGATCATTTAAAAATAGGTTAAAAAGTGCTGGAGCAAGGATACAGCCCTGTTTCACACCCTTACAAATTGGAATTTCCGGAGTTAAATTCCCCTGAAGATTGTACCTGACTTGGCAGCTGGTGTGTGAATACAAGTTTTTGATCAGAAAAAGTAATCTTGGGTCCATGTTCATCTTGGCCAACTTAATCCAAAGCAACTCCTCGAGCAAGGACTTATAACCGGTAACTGCTACTTCCCATGTTATTTCGACGCTGTATGCGAAGCTGGAGTGTCCTCTCCAGAGTACGAAGCCTGCGTAAAATAATATGGAGGATAGACTGTTACCCAAGCAGCAAACCCCCCCTCTCCACATCACTGAAATAGTCCAATGGAAAGGCAAGAGCCAATACAACTGGTTCCAGTGACGTCGCAGGAGTTGCCAGAGCGTGACTGTACACAGTCACGAACTGTCTCCGGGACTCCGGCTCCGGATTTTGCCTCAAGGTTAACTCCTGAAGCTTTTTCCACCGGTGGATATAGCCACAAGGCAGTGGAGGTTTGAAATCGGAGTTTTCCTTCTCCTAGATGGGCTGCCTTCCAAGGCTAACAAGCCTCACCTACCCGGTTGCATAGATTACCGTGCTTTTCGGACACGGGAAGGAGTATAAAAGGGGTGGAAAAGGAAAGGGGGGCAGAAAGGAGTTTAGAAGGGGTGGAGAAAGAAAGGTGGAGGAATGGAGTTTGGAAGGGGTGGAGAAAGGAAGGGGGAGGAAAGGAGTCTGGATTAAGTTTCAATTTATTCACTTTCATCTAGTCCATTACTGACACCAGACAGTGATTTAGAACTGAAACACCTTCCTTGGATTTAGATGGAAAGGATAGAGTTGGGTGTCATCAGCGTACTGATGACACTGAACCCCAAAACTCCAGACAACCTCTCCCAGTGGTTTCATGTAGATATCAAATAGCATAGGGGACAAAAGAGAACCCTGAGGGACACCACAGTCCAATGGCCAGGGTGTTGAACAGGAGTCCCCCAGCATCACCCTCTGGGTTCTTCTCTCCAGTACGGACCAGAGTCACTGTAAAACAATGCCTCCAAGTCTCATCCCAGGGACTGGGAGGCCCAGAAGGATACATCGTTGATGGTATCAAAAGCCATTGACAGGTCCAAGAGAACCAACAGGGACACACTCCCCGTGTCCAGTTCCCGGCGTAGGTTGTCCACCAAGGTGACCAAAGTGGTCTCCATTCCATAACCATTCCTGATATTCTGTCTCATCCAGGAGCCCCTGGAGCTGAGAAACCACAATCTGCTTGAGGACCTTGCCCAAGAATGGGATATTAGAGACTGGCTGATAGTTATCCAGTACTGTGAGGTCCAAGGAGGATTTTTTTCAATAACGGTCTTATTACTGCCTCCTTTAAGCATGCTGAGATGCTACCCTGATGCCATTTCCACATTCCAAAGGTCAAGCAGGGCTTCAGCAGATTTGCCTGCCAAGATGATAGGAGATTCCCCAAGAGCCTTGGGGAAACCATTTGAATCCATCAGCCTCCTGGGGCAGACCATCTTAATCGGTCCCCCACCCCTAGAGAGGCTCCGAGCTCCAGTGAGTCTAAACCCCAGCAGATGATGATCTGTCCATGACAACAGAACTACAGAGAGTTCCTCCACACTCCGATCACCAGCATCTACCCCAGTACAGAAAACCAGGTCTAAAGTGTGCCCTGCAGGATGCCGCCATGGTCAGATGCCATTTAGGACAGCCCCATGGTCATCATGGAGAGTTCAGGGTTGACTTGATAGAGCACCCATTTTTCTGCTTTTCTGACTGTTTTTCATGCCTGTACAGCTCTCCTCCAACACCACATTTCAAATTAACTGATTTTTGCCCGTCTTTCTTTGCTGCATTCCTTTCACATAATATGGATGATTTTGACCTTGGTTTCCCATGGCAATCTTTAGTAACTCGCAACTCTCCCTCCCCTTTTTAAAATTCCCTGATGCAATTACACCCCTAGTGAATGCAAGTGAATTCACATTTCCCTCACATGTTGTACCCTTAGTGTTAGATGGCTCCAAAATAAATATACAATTTTAAAAGATGAGTAAAATCCCATAGAAGAGGAACAAGGAATATAACTATCTGGTCCACTAAATGTACTTCTGAGTGCTCAAAATCTCTGTAAAATCCATTAGATTAACAATATCAAGGGACAGATTTTGAACAAAGCTGAACTTGGTAGCTGCCATGTCATAAGCACAAAAGTACGTAAGAATCTGGCATGCTGGGTAAGACCAAAGGCTTATCTAGTCCAGTTTCTGTTCCAACGTTGGCAAGTGGATGCCCTTGAGAAGCAAGACATGAGTGCAACAGCACTCCTCCTCGTGACCCCTAGGAACTGGTGGAGGTGGAGATAGCAACAGCACGAATGTTAGCAGTGGAGACCAAGGGCTCAGCTTTGGCCTGTACTAGGAAGATCCCTCATAATTGGATAAGCTTTGGTCTGACTGAGCAGGGTTTTTCTTAGGTTCTCATATCTTCGCCACTCATGATATTGTAGCAGCAATGCAAAATAAGCAAGACTGCTAGTTGTTATTAGAATGTCCACTACTTAGGCAAGATCATAGCAGCGCCAGCTTGTCTGTGCGACTTTCAAAGCAGCACATGGGGCAGCCAAAGTGGAAAGGATCATGAAAGCTCAAAAGAGGGGGATTCATTTCTAGACCCGTTTGATGTTGGCAAGCTGTCTCTTTGTTCAAACACAGGTGTCTGGGACTTCCGGTAGCTCAACCCTCATAGCCAAAGTAAACACTGGCACAGGAGGCCTGACCCATGTTATTTTTTAAACTTTTTTTTGCAAATTAATGTAATACTGGTGAAAGTTGTTGGACTGACAGCTGAGGAGACTGAAGGTCTTTGTCTATGTATGCAGCCCTGTACACCAGACATCCGCTCACACTACTCTGTTGATATGTCTTGTCCTCTGATCATGGAAGATCTGTCTATAGGGGGGAGAGTGACATGTCCCGTCTTTAAGTAGCATCATCCTGTCCATTAGGACCTTTTCTGTGTTTTGTAGTCATGATTGTATGTGCATCTGAAGTGGATAAATATGCCTAGAAAGGCTGTGCACCCAAAACAGCTGAATGTGCAATCTTTTATTAGGTCAGCCCCAAAGGCCTTTTCAAATGAGTGCTTAGTGCAAAAATGGCTCAGTTGTTCTACTTATACATTATGCAGTGTTCATTGTCAGGTTGTGCTTCTGTTGCAGCAATGCTGCATTTCTGACATGTGCTGCTGCTATTTGTTAAAGTGCAGGAAAAACTTATTCTATAGCACATGTTTGTGCATCTGGGCAGAGCATTCTTGGCAACTTTTTGTGATGTCACCATTCAGTGCCTTCCACGTTTTGGTGCAGAGCCACTCCTAGCATTATGCAAAATGAGATAACTCCCTTAGGCAGCAGATGCTGGGGAATAGCAGCAGTCATGCAGCTATTCTTCCTAAGTCCCGCATCCATCCCCATATGTCCTAATGCCCTAAACTAGCCTGCTTCCTCCAGGTAAAGGATGCTGTGCTTTGGTGGGAATTTATATGTAGGATTTGGGGAAAGCACCATCTCTCTTCTGTTCTCTCTTTTGCACTGGGCAGGAAAATGTCTTGGACTAGCCCTCCATACAAACCAGGGCAGAGTATGTATATTATATTATATTATATCATATAATATCAAACTACAGGAAGTCAGATTTAGACTGAATATCAGGAAAAACTTCATAACTGTTAGAGCAGTATGACAATGGAACCAATTACCTTGGGAGGTGGTGAGCACTCCAGCGCTAGAGGCATTCAAAAGAAAATTGGACAGCCATCTGTCAGACCTGCTTTGACTTTGATTCACGCATTGAGCAACGGGTTAGACTCAATGACCTTTTAGGCCCCTTCCAACTCAGTTATTCTATGAGTCTATGATTCTGTGATTTTGACTGCACAGCATAGAACGTTTCTTCATAGGTTTTATTTTTATTATTTATTTAAAATATTTTTACCCTGCCTTTCTCCTTAAGAAGGGCCCAAGGCAGATTACATCTTTAAAAGACAATATTTAAATCTAAAAATAGTAAGTATACAAATACTAAAAAGGGTCAAACAAATACCACACTAAAAGACCATAAACAAAAGCAACACCAAAAACACATTTAAAGCAGTAAAGCACAACCATCTCTTTCAAAAAACAAAAACAAACAAACAAACAAACAAAACACCCACTCAGACAACTGGTCACTAAGAAAAGGCCTGTCTGAAGAGAAAGATCTTCTCCTGCTTGCGGAAAGACAGCAAAGATGGAGCCAGCCTGGTGTTCTGTGGGAGGGAGTTCCAAAATCAGGGAGCAGCAAAAGAGAAGGGCTTCTCCTGTGTCCACACCTGTGTCCTGATGATTTTATCACTGGAGTAGGCTCATAAAGGGAGATGCTTGAAATAGCTTGGACTCAAGCAGTTTAGGGCTTTATAGGTGGGAACCAGCATTTTGAATTCTGCCTGGAATCATATTGGCAGCCACTGTAACAGGGCAGTTATATGGTCCCTGTAACCAGCCCCACTTAGCAATCCGACTGCTATGTTTTGAACCCACTGAAGTTTCCAAACACTTTCCAGAGGTAGTGCCTCATAGAGTGCATTACAGTAATGCAGCCGAGATGTAACTAAGGCATGTGTTACCAAGGTCAAATCAGACCTCTCCAGGACCAGGCACAACTGGCACATTAGTCTTAATTGTGCAAAGGCAGTCCTGGCCGCCGCTGAAACCTGGGCATCCAGGCTCAGAGACAAATTCAGGAGCACCCCGAAGCTGGGCACCTGTGTTTTTAGAAGGAGTGCAACCCCATCCAGCACAGGCTGCATCTCTAATCATTGATCTGCCTTTCAACTGATCAGGAGCACCTCTATCTTGTCTGGATTAAGTTTCAGTTTATTCACCCTCATCCAGTTCATTATTACATCAGACACTGATCAAGAGCCAAAACAGCTTCCTTGGATTTAGCTGGCAAGGAGAGATAAGTTGGGTGTCATCCGCATTCTGATGACACCGAACTCCAGACAACCTCTCCCAACAGTTTCATGTAGATGTCAAATAGCACAGGAGACATAACAGAGCCCTGAGGTACCCCACAGGCCAACAGCCATGGTGTCAAACAGGAATCCCCCCACATCACTTTGTAAGTTCTCTCTTCTGGGAAGGACTGGATTCACCATAACACATTGCCTCTAAGCTTCATTCCAGAAATACAGGCCAGAAGGATGCCATGGTTGATGGTATCGGAAGCTGATGAAAGGTCCAGCAGAACCAACAGGGACATGCTCCCTCTGTCCAATTCCTAGTGTGTAGGTTATCCACCAAGGTGACCAAAGCAGTCTCTTCCCCATAACCAAGCTTGAAGCCAGACTGAATCTTGATCACTGGTTTGGGTCCCCAGATGTTCTTGAACTAAAACTCCCAGAAGCCTTCACCACTAGTGGTGATGACCAGGATTTCTTAGAGTTGTAGTCCAAGAACATATGGCAACCCAAGGTTGGGAACCACTGATCTAGATAATCTGTCTCATCCAGGAACCCCTGACGCTGAGAAGCCAAAAACCGCTCCAGCACCTTGCCCAAGGATGGCATACTAGAGACTGGTCGGTGATTATTCAGCATTGTTGGATACAAGGAGGGCTTTTTTTCAACAGTGGTCTTACTATTGCCTTCTTTAAGCATACTGGGATCCTACCCGGTTTCAAAGAGACATTCACCACTCCTCCTACCCACTCGGTGGCACCATTTTGTCTTTTGTATCAGCCAGCAAAATGTCCATGGCTAGTCCTGTTTCAATGTTTGTCATATTATTTTGTATTTTTCAGTTTTGAAGTAGCTCTGTGCTTTGCTGTTGGAATATGTTTTTGCAGCCAGAGAATGTTCATGCATTATTTTAAGAACGACAAGAATGTGTCTATATGTAGAGGCGTGTGTATTGGAGGGGGGGGGGGGGCAGAGCACAGTACCTGAAATACTCTCAAGCCATATTAGGATATTTGTGAGAAATAACAGGGCAGGGCTAAAGTCAAAAGTCACTGTGTAAGATATTTAATTTTAATAATTATGTTTGTTTATATTAAAAAGGCTTCTTTGCTTATTTAAAAGTACTGTATAAAATATGGTGTGCATTCTTAGTATGGAACATGGACTAAAAGTAACTCTTCCACTGTATTTGATTCTATAAAACCCATGGTCTTTCTGCTACCAACAGTGGTAGGGTGTGTATGGGAACAAAGGGCCCCAGCTCCTTCACAGGCACAGAACAGGGAGCTGATTTTGTAGAAATAGATTTTATGTGCTTTCTTCTTAAAGTGGCTGTGTAGAGAGTGAATAATGTGACATACGCTGTGTCTGATACAGCCATAAAAATTCCTAGAAAAAAGTCATTTTTGGAGAGGTTCATGCCATAGCTCAGTAGTAGAATATCGCCTTTGGACACCTGAAGTTCTCTAAGTCTTGGCATCTTCAGGTACATACTGTAAACTGAGGCAGGGTGGTGGTGGAATCATGTCAGGTCTTGAAGAGCAGTTGCTAGTTAGAGCTAGAAGAATGACCAACTCAGAAGAACACAGCTCCTCTTAATGGTGAGAACCATTAAGCAGTGGAACGGCTTGCCTCCTGATGTTGTGGGTGCCCCATTGCTGGAGGTTTTCAAGAAAAGATTGGACAGCCATCTGTCTGGGATGGTATGAGGTCCGGGATGGTATGAGGTCTGCTGCCTTGGGCAGGGGGTTGGACTAGAAGACCTCTAAGGCCCCTTCCAACCCTACGATGATTCTATGATTCTGTTGCCAGAGTACTGTGAAGACAGAGATAAACTATTTCTTGATAGCAAAAAAGGGCAGAACTGGTATTAAACCTCAAATATCCTGAACAGGATATTTTATTCTCCCAGAGTCATGATTTGTTGCAGGATCCAGACAGAACTGGATGATACTCCTGTTACACGAATAGATAATAACAGTGTCCAAAGTTCCTTTTGATATGTGGGGTTTCTTTTCTATCCTAGATGGTTAAAAAAGAATCCCAAAATATCTTTTGCCTTTTCTTTTTGATACTTGCCTTTGTCCCAGCCACTGTGGTGGAATGGGCTAAAATTGTTCCATGCTATTTTTTTAAATGTAAACACAGTGCTAACTGTATTTCTAATCTCAATACATTGGAATTCAAATGAGATATCCAGAAAACACTTCAGGCTTCCCCACCACCAGCACCAATCCTGGTATATGTGGTTAAATTACCTTGCTTAAAATGCTATTGTCAAGAACCAAAATCTCACTGGCAGTTAGCAGGGATTAATCCCTATTGATGTTGAAGAGATTTAAATCTGGCTAAGTATGTGCTAGATTAGGGTTGATGCCATGTAATTAAACCTTGAATGAAAAGGTAGCAACACTAAACATAAATTATTGTGACAAACCTTGGTTAAACAATGAAAGGGCACCCAAATTAGGAAGCGAATATATGAAGTTTCCAGTTCTAATTGTAGCTGAAGCAGAATGTATGGCTTGTTACAGCTTCCTGTTTCGTGTTGTTTTGTTTAATGTTCTTGTTACAGCAAAAGGAGTACTATAATTCTACATGTGCAGTAAAAATGATGTATAGTACCTGGCTGCGGTAAAGTGCATGAGAGAATGTGGGAATAACAATTTGTTTGTACTACTGCTTCCCAGTTTTTAATATAAGGTTCTTATCACAAGATTATCATCAGTGGGTAATAAAAATTTAATTCTACTGTAGGGAGGAGAAACAAAGAGAGTATGTTATTTGTGTAAGTATAGGATTTTGGCTGAACAAACTGAAAGGACAGAGACACAATTTCTTTTTGCTGTTATAGGATGGTGACTGAGGAAATATATTTCTGTACAGGATTAAATTATCGTTTGCAATATATGGTGGCTAACAGCATTGCAGGTGGTGATGGTGAGAGCTAGACCCTTATTTTTTAAAACTGAAAATGGGTATGTCTATGATTATAGCAAAAAATAAAGGAGAAAAAAACAGGTGTAACCTTATCATCTGGCAGTCTTCCACTATGTAAGTAAGTCATTTAACATTAAAAATAAGAAACAGGGACTTCCATCATTCATAGGCTTAATATTTTGCTTATTTCAAGTATGTCTGCTGAACATTTCCATCTTGAGCCAAATTTAGTGCACAAAGGACATCAGTAGGAGCAGCTTGTGCATTGAACAGCGGAGGTACTTCCTCTGCAAATTTAGGTGCCATCCCTTTAAACTGCTTAGGAATGCCAGAAACTGCCAATTATAAACAAATTTTGAACTTTGTAGATTAATATTTCATTTTCTAGATGCAGAAAGAAAATAAGAGTTAACTTTTGTCCAGTATGGTTTTCAAGGGAGCTGTGCAGTAGGAAGTGTTCCAGACATGTGAAGATTAGTTTGTCTCAAAAGGATGCATTTGATAGACAACTGAACAAAGCAGAAGATTTTAGGATCAGAAAACATGAGATTGCAACACCTTTTGAACCTCTTGCACAGTACTGTATCTTAGATCACCGCTCCTCTTTCCCCATCCTCCCTATTCTCAGATACATTGGACTGTGGTTTGTAGCATACCTTGTCAGATTTTGTCTCCCTGGCTAGGGATAATGGGAATTATAGTCCAAGGGATTTTTTGTAGAATGTTAGGTTGCCCTACATATCTACATTAAGACAGTGTTTCCTTGATAAAAACTTTTAATTTTATTTTCGTTCAGGAAAAAAGAAAGTAAGGAAAAGGCTATAATCTTTGTGTGTGTGTGTTTTTACAACTCATTTCTCCCCCTCCCTATGGATAGACGCCTGGGGTCCGACACTCTCTCTCTTTCTTCTGCATCTGGTTTCTATTGTAGTTGCAAAATGAGGACATTTTGCCTGCTTGGCAGAGCTCACAGAAACTGTGTGACACCAGCTGGCTCTTCCAACTTCCAAGCCTCTGGTATGGTTTCAATTATAGACATGAGAAGACTGGGACATCCAGGCCTGTCCTTCTTTTTCCTTCCTCTCTCTTTCTCCCTTTGTCTCTGTTTCTCTCTCTTTTCTTTCCTGCTTGTCTCCCTCAACATACTTCCAAAGAAAGGCAAATTGAGAATTCAAGAGTTTTCAGGTTAGGTATCTTGAACTGTTACAAAGGAAAGAACTTCCTACAGAATTTCAGTATGTATTTAAGTGTCACTTCCTTTCATAAAGAATAATAGCTGGTACCCGTTTTCCATGACAGGCTGCTACAGACAGCTCAGAAGGAAATTATCTCAGTACCTATCATGCAGTCATTACCATTTTAACCCCGCCTCCTGCCAACACTACCTAATGAGTCAGCGACTATGCGACATCTTAATTTCAATTCCTCTGAAAGAGAACATTTTTGTGTGTCTGCTTTGCGGTTCATACAATCAATGCATTGAGGAGCTTGGCTCTGTAGGAAATTGATGCATGGCCTTCTTATCTCTGGGGACTCTGAGGTCAAGAAGACTGTAATTTTTGGTCACAAGCAAGATGAGTCTCTGGTGGGGGTTTTTGTTTGTTTGTTTTTTGTTTTAATCACAACCCCCCTGTTTAGGCTGACAAAATAAGCTGTTTTCTGTTTAGTCGAGTTCAAGAACTGGGAAAGCAGGAAATAGTGTGTGTAAAATATCATGAGGGAGGTGGCTACAGCAGGGTGGAAAGTGTAGGGATGGAATGCCAAATCGGCACCGCAGGCCATGGGGTGAGAGGAACAGTAAGCAAAGTGGGTAAGAAAAGGTGGAAGCCCATCCTGAACATTTTCCCTTCAGAGGGTTAGCAGTGTTACTTCATTTCGGCAGAAACAATGACAAGTCTTCCAGCACTTTAAAGATTAATAAATGTATTATGGCATAAGCTTTTATCAACTACAGTGCACTTCATCAGATGCCCGAAATAGGCAGTAGTTCACAAAAGCTTATGGCATAATAAATTTGTTAGTCTTTAAGGTGCCACTAGATTTTCTGCTTTTCGTGAGTCGATTGCTTTGAGAGGTAGCATAAAGAAAGAAGTCTCTAGTTAAGATGGAGGAGAATAGCTTTTGAAGACGATCTAAAATTATGACAGAGATAAACAACATAGCATTTGTGTAAACAATAAAGCAGCCCTAGCCCAACATAAAAAATGTGGTGGGATACAGAATTTGGAACAGATTCAAAGGTGGCATCTGTTACTGCAGTGAGGCCTAGCAGGAGTTGGGGATAAGGCTCTCTCCAGGATTGGCCCAACTGTTAGGCAGGGTAAGCATATTTTGGGTGTTCTGAAAGTATTGCTTTCAGAAAAATTGTTATAACATTTGTTATTATTGTATTTTTCTCCTGAAAATGGAGAGAGGTGTTTGGGGGATTTTCGTATTTCATGTACCAGAATCATTGAGCTGCTTGTGGGTACTATGGCCCTTGATTTTGGGTTACTGTCGGGATAGCTTTTGCAACACCATCTCAAGCAGCAAGTATCTAGGGTCAGCTTTACTCTTGGCTGTGCAAGGCTTACAACACACTTCCTATGACCCCTGGTCCTTTATCAGATTGTGCATGAATCCTACAATATATTAGGGATCTTGAATATACACAGTCACTGAAATTCTGTGTAGGCTGGAAAGACACTTGAACCTTTGTAGAAACTTAACAGATATTAGGAACATAGGTCTATCTAGCCCAGCTTTCTCAACTCTGACTGGCAACAGTTTTTCAGGATTTTGTGAAGGATCCTTTCCTGGCCCTGCCTGGAAAAACTGGAAAATAACTCTGGGTGTACCACTGAGCTGTGGCCTGTCCCAAGTACATTACCTGTTATTCACTGCTTGCCTTCTGTTGATGTACTGACCAGACTAGCATTGCTTGGCTTCCAAAGTGAATTAGAAACTCATTGCAAAAGAGAACCATTCATATACTGTATCCTACCTGGCCTTATCCTGTTCTCTCGGTTGAATACAAAAATAGGCATGTGCAGAAGCATTCCTTCTCCCCTGACAAGATCAAACCTACTCCTTGTCCAGATCTGTGATGTCATTTGTGGGTTTCCAGATCCTGTTGTTGTTGTTGTTGTTGTTGTTGTTGTTGTTTGTTGTTGTTGTTGTTGTTGTTGTTGTTGTTGTTGTTATACCAGACATGGTCAATCAAAATTATAAAAACATTGACTGGTATTATATAACAGATACAAGTTTTAACCAAAAAAACAAAGTATCCCTTAAATATCTGTGAAGCATGTATGCTGTTTCTAATATTGCCATTTTTTGTTGCTCTGATGGTGTTATTTCTGAGAGCTGCCACTGCTTATAATACTTTGTGAAATTTCTTGATATTGTTCCCAAAGCCCCAATGACTACGGGGACCACTGAAGTGTGTTTCATTCACAAGTGAGATGTTTCGATTGCTAGGTCTCTGTATTTTGTAAGTTTTTCCAATTCTTTATTTTCAACTCTGGCATCCCCTGGAATTGCAATGTCAATGATCCAGACACTTCTTCATTCTATTACTACTATGTCTGGTGTGTTATGTTCAAGGTATCTATCAGTTTGGATCTGGAAATCCCACAAGACCTTCGTCATTTTCTGACACCTTCAGTACCAGATGTTCCCATGGGTTTTTGAAGGCTAGCAAGTTATATATTTTGCATAATGACCAGTGGACTAATTTTGCCACTCTATTTTTTATTTTATTTATTTATTTATTATTAGATTTTTACCCCGCCCCCCTAGACAAAGTCTACTCGGGGCGGCTTACATACATAATAAAAACATCATAACATTAAAACATCATAACATTTAAAACAGCATAATTTTAACATTTATATTAAATTAAATCAGTACCAAGATTAAATCAGTACCACTCTATCATGTCTAAGTTTGTAATCTGTTTGTGCAATTTAGTTGTAGTCTAAAAAAATGCCTTTTCCTAACCCCGAACCACAAACAACCTGTTTCCACCACTGGTGTGGGAAATTAATAGCTTGCATGAGGAAAGCAGCAACACAACTTTCTCACGTCATACTGCATGCCGTACTTGCATTGTTATGAAAAAACATATGACTGGAATGAGCGAAGGTACTGGTGATAACTTGTACCAATAGTCTCCATGATGTTATTCTCGTAATACGAGAGAGAATCAAATGTTGCTGCAGTTCTCCACATCTCAGCTTTTATTTCCCAGAATACTTTCCAGTGTGGTCAAAATAGTGAAAACCATCTGGAAAATAAATGCCAGTATCTTTGTTAACATGGTCATTTATCTACATTGCTCTAATAGTTGTCTGGAACAGCTTAGCTGACAACATCTTGTTCAACTGCACTAACTGCTGTAATTTCAATTTAATGGAGAGGGTTGGTATCAGGTCATGCATATTTATCTGATGATTTGTGCACATGTGCTAGTAGCAGGGCTTTTTTTCCCCCATGTGAGAAATGTGTGCATTTAGCACTGTATCAGGAAGGCCCATCTAGATGATTTTTCCAGTAGACTAATTTGAATTTAGAGACTGGGGCATTCAAACAGAAGAAATAAACTAAAAATGAATGTGATGTAATGGAGATCCCAAATTGGATAGTACCAGTGATGTCACTTAATGAGAAGTGGTACTCCCATTTCTCCCCCTTCCAACACATATTGCCACAAACTGACATTCTAGGTATTCTTTTAAGGATATTAAAAGGAAGCATGTTTCTTCCTGAGTATGAGACAGTATTCACACAAATATAATAAACAAAAACTGTATTTTTCTATCTATGTGCAGAAATCTAAAATAGAGGTTATTTATTTTTAAATGGAAATATTCCTTTTTAGTATTTGTGTGCTTATTGTTTTAGCATTAATATTGTCTTTTAATGATGTAAACTGCCTCTTTATACTCATAGTTCTTAGCTTTGAATAGTGTCTTTTAATGATGTAAACCACTGTTGTATACTCATTGTTTTCAGCTTTAAATATTGTCTTTCAAGAATGTAAGCCGCCTTGGATCCTTTTTAAGGAGAAAGGCAGGGTAAAAATATTTTAAAAAATCAATCAATCAATCAAACAAACAAATAAACAAATAAACATTTGCTCCCAACAAAATCTCTGTAATTAACCCATTTCCATTTCCACATGGAAATTTTCCACAATAAACAAGCACCTTTTACCACCCGACGGAACATTTCTTCTAAAATGTGCTAGTTTGACTTTAAGATCCCCTGGGGAAACGCTGTCCCTTTTGCTTACTGATCTTGTTTCTGCTGTTAGTTCCCCCAGTCCTGAAGAGCTGTGCAGAATTCATAGAGACTCACGGAATTGTGGATGGAATTTATCGGCTATCTGGAGTGACATCCAACATTCAAAAGCTGAGGTGAGACAGATTAGAAAAAAAAGCAAGAGACGTTGATGATGGTGATGATAGCGGGCTGTACAATCTGTGAGTCACAGGGTTAAAAGGCAGTAGTGGGGCTGTGCAGAGTAAATTGGGAAACAACTAATTCGTCTCCTTATATGAGTATTCATAGCAAGGGTTAAGTGATTAGACCATTATGGAGCATTTTTAATATGTGTTAGTTGTGATTGTTCTGTTGGAACTAAGTTATTATTACCATTGTACTAGAACTTTTGGAAAGTTACCCTGTGCTGATCTTAATCCTAATTCAGAATACGTGTTTCAATAAAGCCATGGTCTCTCTAATCCTCTACTTTTAAAATTTATGCCTTTATTTTGAGTGTATACACACATTTCCCCACTCCTGGTATATACATTATCTTAGAAAAGTTACTCTTTTAGATTACAGTTCCCAGAATCCACCAGCATTCTGGGAGTTGTATTTTTTTTAAAAAAAAGTAACTTCCTCTAGTGCTGCTATATGTGTATTGAGTCATTAGAGTGCCATATTCCTGCCCCATACAGAATGGTTAGTTAAACTACATTCTATCTGCATTTATTATGAGATAATTTATTGTCGGCATAGTTTTTGTCATTTGCTTGTGACACGAAAGAAAAACCACTTGTTCATGTTTACAAAAAGATCCTATTTCCAATACAGGCCAAAATCCTGTGGCTTTGTGGTTAGGTTAAAGGCCCAAAGCCATGCAGCAACTTCATAACCAAGCATGGATTTGAACTTGTGTCTCTTCCTAGTCCTAATCAAACACTCTAGTCATTGGAGGATACTGGCTCTCTGTTTATTCCTTTTTAAACATTTTTCATGATGGCGATATGAAGAGAACTGTTTGAAAGGCTCCTGTAAACCAGTATATGTGCACTGGAGCTTTGTGCAATTCTGAAAGTAGCAAAATTGTGTCCACTTGTTCCTAACAAGCAATCTGGCTTGTAATAGACAATCCTGATGCAAATAGCTCTGAAAACATATAAATTAAAATACTGTATGCAGAATCCATACAGCCCTTAAGGTTAGGACAGGTTTCCATGGTGATCCTCAGTACTGAACAGGTTCCCAATCACAGTGGTAATACATTCTCAGATCTTGGTTACCTAATCAGTAGACTTTTTTAAAAATTGGCTTTTGTCAGTGACGTAAATCAAGGTAGGGATTGTTCCAATCTCCTTCTGTTCATTAATTCCACTGTGCCTTTATCTCTGTTGTTCTAGGCAAGAGTTTGGCTCAGACCAATGCCCAGACCTGACAAGGGAAGTTTACCTTCAAGACATCCACTGTGTGGGGTCACTCTGCAAATTATACTTCAGGGAGCTGCCGAATCCCCTCCTCACTTATGAACTTTACAAGAAATTCACGGTGAGACATTTCCTGCCTTGGATAGAACTATTACAGTTTTGGGCTCACTCCGTGTGTATGTGTGTGTGTGTGTGTGTGTGTGTGAGGGAGTGAGTGAGTGAGTGAGAGAGAGAGAGAATGTAAGAACAAGACAGCAGGAAACAATAGAACAGGTTTGTGTGTGTGTGAGTGTGTGTGTGTGTGTGTGTGTGTGTGTGTGTGTGTGTGTGTGTGTGTGTGTGTAAAGAATCATTCATCATTTTTGTCATTTTCTCCTTAACTTTGTTTACTCAAATATTTGGGGTTTTGTGTGTGTGTGTGTGTGTGTGTGTTTCATTCTTTGCTTATTCCCAGGCCTTCAACTGAATCACATGTGCAGAACCCCCCTCCCCCCCCATTATTGAGTAGTTTCCACCAGTGAACACTAGAAAGACCTTGGAAGCAACATGTTACAAATGATGGTATTACCTATAAGTAAAAAGAACAAAGAATCTGGTGGCATTTTGAAGACAAGGTTTTATTTGGTGTAAATTTTCATCTTCTGATCAGTGGAAATAAAAAGTTTAATGTTATTTAAAATGTTCTTAAAAAGTTACACCTTAGTATTACATTACTAATGCAGCATTTTTAAAGTAACAGATAACAAAGTATTCTGTCAAAGGAATGCCAGCTAACAGAGTACTTTAAAAAAATTATATTCCAAGCTCTGTTTTTCAACAGACAGCACCATTTCCCAAAGACATAAGCACCTCTTGTTTTACAAGTCAAAGTGTGATTATTTCCATCCTTTATCTCAACCTTTTGAACTTTCAGAGTGGCTGTAGACAGAGCATATACTTTGTATGCATAAAGTTCCAGTTCCAGTCCTTGGCTCCACTCTCTACCATGATATAACTATGAATGCTCATAAAAGTGCCAGGACCCACAACTCAATGTACTTGAAAAACACAAGTAAATGCCTTAGCCTCTGAATGTATTGGCTTGTCAAATCCAAATCCATGTTCCTTCCTCCAAATGAATTTAATCACACAACCAAACAGCAGGTAGCAGATGGATGAATGAATTAAATTTATTTTCTCAATTCTTGTGTTGAGTTTGGTGCTTTTCAGACAAAATACATCCCAAGATCCATGCAAGAGCAGTGATGGTACTCTTGGGCAGGGAAGAAACTCTGACTATTAACCCTGCTAGTGCTGCTCAGATTATCCATTGAAAATCCATTATCCTGCCAGGGTGTTTTGGAAGCGATGAAGCTATTGGACTTCAACCTTCACTCTTGAAGGCCATGATTTGGCTAGACTGGGGGTGGAGGAGCCCCAAGAGAGCCACAAAGTAATCCTCAGTTAATTTGAGGAAGCCATTTGGAGTTTGCTTGGAGACTTAGCCAAACTTCCTTCCCCCTCCTGAGTCTCTTGTTCACAGACTTCTGCTTTGCCCCGTGCTACTTCTGGTCTAATCCATTTAATTTCAACTCATATGTCAAGGACCAAGGCCTGACCTAAGAAGTACTACCATCGTACACAGGTGACATTAATAATAATGATTATTAATAATAATGACAACAGTAATGATGATGATGATATGGAAGTAGGCCTTCATTGTATTTTACAGTGGCCCTAGGTTGAAGATTGTTAAAAATTGTAGCTAATGGACAATGTTTATTATAAAGTCCATACTGGGATGATACTTTATTAGCCAACCAAAATGGCATAAAAATGGTGCAAGCTTTTGAGACCATTTATTTCCTAGAAAAAATGTTATAAAAGTAAGCAGTGAAGAGGATGAACGCCAACACTGTTGCATCACGTGATGAGTCCCATTTGATTGTTTCCAGGGCCTCAGTCTTCCATTACATCTCAAAATACCATCCAGACTCCAAGGACTGAAGATCAAGCTTTCCTCCCTACCTTTTCTCCCTTATCCCTTGCTTGATGAATTGATCAGAGACCTTGAAAACTTGCACATTCTTGTGTCTTTCTGGTTGGCCCAGTATTTATCCCCAGTATGGATTTTGGAATTTGTTTTATGGCTTATGCAAACAGCATTGATTTCTTATAATAAAGGACTGCTTGCATTTTATTTTTGTGAATGCCCAAGGTTCAAGTTATCAGTGCAATACTGAAGATTAAGCAAGCAAAAAACAAAAACAAAAACAAAAAAAAACAAACCCAGATTGTTTGCTGCCAGAGAATTAGATCCAGATTTAAGCATGTGCAATTAGACTACGGATAACTGACTTCCTTGGGCCTCTTCCTTGTGGTAATCCTTCCAGGTTTCTCGAAACATAATAACAAAACCCTTTATGTAGAGGTTTTGGGGGGGTACCCTACTGAATGGGCTGAACTGTGTTGTGAAAAGCAAATCCTAGAATATCAATGGCTGAAATCCAGTAGTAAGTTTCCTCTAGAGTAGGTCCATTAAAACAATGGGCTACTCTAAAAGTTACAAAGGGGTTGATACACCAAATCCCCACTGAGTAAATGGGCCTACTCTAGTGGCAACTGACTGCTGGATTTCAGCCAGTGCCACTTTCCATGAGCTGAGCCCTTCAATCTACAGAAGGCAGATCTTGCTTCTAACAAATGTCATCTTTAATGGCATTCAAGATGCAGTATCTCCATTCTTAACGATATTATAAGCACAGCACCTGTAATTTTTCTCTTTTTTACTTTCATAATTCTCATAACAATGGATTCTTATTATAATTTTATTAGCAAGAGTTTTTGCTGTCACTTAATCAACTGCTAAGGGGGTGAAAGCAGCATATTTCTGATGTCACAGCTACTTTTCCCTCCCAGTTTATGATGAATTTAATGAGTCAAGGTGCAGAGCAGTGGAAAATCAAATTCCAAATTATCATGCCATGAAAGCAGAGAATGGGCGTAGGTGGAAACTGTCCAAGCAGAAATCTCCAAATGAGTTGAATGTAATGACTTCATTCTGGAATTGGAGGAAATTAGTATGGATGGCTTTAGCTCTCAAGCTTTGCGCAGATTGGAGGAGTCCCAGAGATTGTCAGATGTTCCGTTGCAGGAATTGAAGCTTAACAGATGTAATAATTCATCCAGAAGTATGCTAGAATCAAGATGTCAATCAGAACTCAACAGCAGAGAAGAGTATGGTTTGCTTGGCCATAGCGCTAAAATCTTAATCTGAGTTTCAAATGTGTTCTTAATTAGGACTACACTGAATAGAATCCAGATAGGATTCTCTCTTGGTGCAGTTTGGATGACCACCTCCTGAAAGGTTCAAAGTGGTCTCAGAACTAATGGCACACTTTGACCCCTGGTAATTTCTTCCATTGTCTAACTGGAGACAGTTGTATCATAGTAATCAAAATTCATTAGTGGCGTAAATATAGACCAAAGCATGTTCCTCCCACAGGCTACATACCCATAGGGTATCATGATGTATACTCCTCATTGTCCCCCTACCTGTTCTTGGGACATCCATGTATCACTTCTAATTTGTAGTGAAGACTGAGTGAGCTATCTTCTCCGTATGCCATGTTAGGTTCCATCCTATCCCACTGCTTTTTGATCAGTTGACACATAAGATGTTTGGACATCTAATGCATATGGATTTTTCTTCCAGTGTTAGAATACAATCCTTAATGGCCAAGGACCAGCTGAGCCAATGCTACGCCAGTGAAGCGATGCTGAATCCAAATAGCATTCTATCTAAGAATATTGCAGATTATTTACAGGCACCCTTGCCCTGTCCTAACACTGTGTGAACACTGTGGCTATGTCCCTGGGCATGAGGGAATTGGGATCTGGTATATTTTGGCTCTTTTCTGCAAAATACATGGTACTTGGTGTAAGACACAAGGGATTTTGATTTTTGTTCTGCCAAGGCTGCTGCTTTTCCTTCTCCAGTCTTTTCATTCTTCTACTAGAGTAAAAAAAAATCCTTAAGCAGCTGACATTTTTTTCGACAGGGCTGTTGACATGTCAACACACCCATTTATAATCAAGGATGAGAAAATTTACAAATGTTTATTCAGTCCTTGATCTGAGCCCATTACAGCAGGCACATCCTTGAGTTACAGGATTTGGGCAGGTGTAGTCCAAATGGAGATGGGCACTTACCCCGGTTCAGTGCTTTACTGCAGATCAGATCCACAGGTGTTGTGCAAGCACCCCAGATTCTGCACCCCACATCATCCCATGGACACCCCATCAGAAGTAGCACCGTGGGCTTCCCTGCTGCGCCTTCTCCTCTGAGTGGATGCTCATGGGAGGAGGCAGGGCACAGAATCTAGGATGCATGCATAACACCTGTGGGCCCAATCTGTTGAACTGCGCCGAACCATACTAAGTGTCCATTTCTGGTCCCAAACAGTATTTTTTTCAGTTTCTAAATAATACAGTATGTAGAAAACAGCTCAAAATATACTAGATGTTATATAGAGATGGGGGAAAAAAACCCGAGGAGCTATAGTTTCCCACAAGGTGTCCAGTACTACAGCCATCTCTCACCAAATCTGTGGATTTGTTTTCTATTTTACCTGTCTGACTTTCTTTCTGGTGTAATCTAGCCGTCCCCCCTCTCTATCACTGCAGTTGTTTACCACGTGCCATTTCTCATTCCACTTGTAAAATGGAATTAATCATAAGGGCCTCACTTGTGGTGTTCTTGTGAGAAGAACATGAATAGGTAGGTATTAGGAATTATGAATTGTACAGCCTGTATGTGGGAAGCAGAATGTACAACCTCTGTCAAGCTTTCTAATTACATTCCTAAGGTGCTCATTACTGTAAGTATTTACAATCTTACATGATACAAATTGCCCTACCTGTATGCAGCAACCTGATTATGGTAGTTAATATTTAATATAGCATAGATTTCTGTTCCCCTCAGCACACTTTATAAGAAAGCTCAAAGAAATACAATCCCTCCTGCTCCTTCTTTTGGTAGTGCTCATAAAACGATGCCTTTCTTTATGTTTGTTTTGTGACCCTCCCCCGACTCATCTAATTTTAGTAAGCTTATTAAGTGTTGAAAATGAAATTAATAGAGAAAGGAGCCAGAGGTTAATGTTGTAAACAAAAGTTTATTTTTGCAAGTCACAGCTTGTTTCTGGGCAGTTCGTTCACTATTATAAAAGGCTCAGGGTGAGCTTCAATTAACCGATTGCCATTTTCTATCCTTTTTTATTAGTGTTAGAGTGGATGAATCATTGGTCTGACTTGTTATATGCAGAGTTCCCCATTACAGCCTAGGAAAGGAAGTGCTAGGGATGAATTAATTGGCAACCTTACAATATCCACCCACAACAGAATGGAGGCAGATTGTTCCTGAGCAGCTGTGAATCATGTAGGTCTGACCTCTAATCATATTCTCAGGAGTCCCACTGCCTCTTGGGTATCTGCATGAGTCATCAATTTGGTCCAGATTCAGGCGAATGCCGCAGGGGTGATAGGAACAGGCTACCACATCAGTTCCTCAAGCCCTCAGTGTGGGAAGATCTGTTTTGCTGTCTATTACATTCCGTTTTAAAAAATTATTTCAATTTCAGATATGCGATTTGCAAATGTTAATCAATTTTTTTGCGGAGGAAAAGAAATGAAACTAAAATACAATATTAACCCACATGCATTGGGCAACAGGTACAGCTATATCCAGAGGTTTACTTTGTACCTGCCTGTTGTATTAAAAAAGAGGAGGTGCAACAACAGTAAGTTTGTTTTAGAATTAAGCATCGGAAGGCCTGGTTGTGGATCGTCAAGTGTTGTCAGTTGTAGTTTCTTCCATGTTCAGTTTGATTTTACTCTCATGTTTTTTCCCCATTCTGAATGTGAAGAAAATAATGAATTTTGGAAAATGCTTTCAAAAAATAAAACAAAGTTAAATTCTCCCCACATCTAGCCAGGGCAATGGAGGGGGCGACACTGTTGGATAGTGTAAACTGTGGGGTGAAGAAAGAAGAAGGGATTCAAAATTGGGAGATCATAGAACAATAGAAAAATGAAGTTGGAAGAGGCCTACAAGGCCATCAAGTCCAATCACCTGCTCAATGCAGGAATACAATCAAAGCATATCTGCCAGGTGATTATCTAAGTTTTTCTTGAATGCCTCCAGTGTTGGAGCGCTTCACCACCTCTAGAGGTAACTGGTTCCACTGTCATACTGCTCTAACAGTTAGGAAGTTTTTCCTGATATTCAACCGAAATCTGGCTTCCTTTAACTTGAGCCCATTGTTTCGTGTCCTGCAGTCTGGGATGATCGAGAACAGATCTTGTCCCTCCTCTGTATGACAGCATTTCAAATATTTGAAAAGTGCTATCATATCACTTATTCTTTTCTCAAGGCTAAACATGCCCAATTCTTTCAGCCTTTCCTCATAAGGCTTCACTCATGCCTTCCTTGATTTCAATGCTCCGTAAAGAAGGTACCCCTGCCTTTGTGCATCATGTGGCATCTAGTTATATCTGACTTACAGGAACCCTGACAGAGTTTTCAAGGTATGTGAGATACTTAAGGAATGGTTTTACCTGTGCCCTTCCCCCCAGTGAGTTTCCATGGCCAAGCAGAGATTCAATCCCAGGTTCCCTGAGTTCTATTCCCTCACTCTGTCCGCTACCTCACACTGAGTCTCCCACCTTACCACTGCTTTACTCTAGCAGGAGTTCCCCACACTACAGTCTATGCTGTTTAGCAGAGTCTCACATTTTCTATGTAGCATTTCCAAGGGATGGAGATATACTGTGGGGAGGACGGTGAAGAGGCCTTCTCCTGCCAGCTCAGTTTGATACGGTTAAATCTGGATCCAGCCAGTTATTTTGAATGTGCCTCCTTCCTGTCAGGAGACATGCAATCAAACATGATATGAAATGTGCCTATGAATAAAATGTTTTTTTTTTAAAAAAAAATGCAACTCATAATTACCTGGGGGAAGGGATTATTGGAATAGCAGCGTGCACAGAAAAAAAAACACCATCCATGTAAAGCTACTGTTTGCATTGGGAGGAAATTCCCCCACTGGCACCAAAGGTGGCTCATTCTTTCACTTATTTGTGGAGAAGCCCTAGTTTAATGATAGAACAGATGCTGGTGACTCCGGTTTTGCAGAGCTGTGAATTTGCCTTGGGTTTTGAGTCTGAAGTTTTCAGGAGCCAACCCTACTCCCAAAATAGGTAGCTGATGTAAAACTTGGATTAAAACCCAGAGTGGTTTCATTGGCCCCATGAAGTCACTGTCATCAGCTTCCATTGTCATCAACTTTGCATGCAAGCAAACAAGCAAAAGATTTCAGGTTCAATTCCTGGCATTTTCAGGTGTTTAAAAAATACAGATACTCTGCTTGAGACCTAAACGAGTGGCTGCTACTCAGAGATTTATAACAACAAGCTGTAACTAGCCATTTAGTTAAAACTAGCTTTGCCCCAGTTGTGGTGCCAAAGCTTGGAAGTTCAATTCCCCATTATGCACTTGCAGAGAAGAGCCAGCCTACGTAGCCTTGGGCAAGCTTCATAGTCCCAGGATGCCCCCAGAATATAATAATTAGGGGGAGAATTTCTATGACACTTCACACTTTCTCTGCAACCTATACTTGAACCCATAAGCAAGTTTATACATGTTTATGAGTAATATGGCCTTTCTCACCAGATTACTCATGAACATGTCCAAACCTACTTATAAATTCAAACATAGGCTACAGAAAAAATATGACATGTCATAGAATTCCTCCCTAATTATAATTGCATGCCGTTAAGTCAAATCTGATTTACAACAACCCTTTCCAGGGTTTTCTAGATAGAGAGTACTCAGAAGTGGTTTACCATCCTCTTCTTCTGGGGATGCCCTGGGGCTGTGCAGCTTACCCAAGGCTACACAGACTGGCTATATTCCCTGGAAGCACAGTGGGGACTTGAACTCTCTAGCTATCCAGCTATCTGCCCTGGTTACACCATATTGATTGTGGTTTTAATCACACCATTCCAAACATATCCTCCAAATTTGGTGAAAATCCACGAAGCCATTTCAGAAAATATCATTGGGTTGACCTGTAGCACCTCCTAAATGATTTCCTAGTGCAGCATACATATAGCCTGTGTGTTCAGTCAGAGCATTCCAAACATAACCTCTAAATTTAGTGAAAATCTTTTCAGACTGATTTTCGGGGACTTCATGTAGCTTATATTTCAAGTTAGACCAGCTGAAAGAGAACCTTCCAATTTGGTGAAAATCTACCTACCTGTTTATGAAAAACAGTGCTCCCTCAGTGGTTTTTCTGGACTCTACATAGTCTGGTTTTAAAGACAGACTATTCCAAACCTACTCTCCAAATGTGCTGAAAATTTGTATAGCTGTTTTGATTGTAACAAATGGAGAAGCAAATAGACACATAAATTTATGCATACACATTCTTCATCTCATTTCAGTTTCTCTTACCAGTGCAAATTATACAATAATATAATTTTATATATAGGGTAGTTGAAAACTGTTTTGACAGTGAATAGGCTGCTTATACAATAATTCATATGTTGCTGCCTACATGATTCTTTTCCTGGTGATCGGCGAGAGTTACTTGTGAGGAAATCTAGTTAGAAAGGGTTTGCTGATTTCACTTTTATTCTTGGAGCAGGTTTGGTGAATTGCAATAGGAAACAAGTCTTATTATTTGGTTTTAAAGAGGTTAACATTATGGTATGCAATGTATAACTTTTAACAAGAAAAAATAACTTTTGTTAATGGCTTGCACTTGACAAAACAAAACAACATTAGCTGAAATTATTATTGCAATTACTGTCTTGGTTTACACCTTCAGTGTGATGCATTGCTCCCCCAGCCCGGAAATAAAGAGGCGAGACACAGGTTGTTGGGTTAAAACATGGGCCACAACTTTATTAACTATTTAAACTAGTCCCCCAACTACAAGGGGGCCTGACCGTAGTGCGATATACTTCTCAATCCGGAGTAGCCTATACCCGGACCATTCATAGAGCAGGGGGAGCTCCTATTTCTGAGCATTCAGGTGCTCTGTGCTAAGGGTACCCCCACCTTCTCAGCCCACCGAGTCTCGTGACCCTTAGTGGGCTGCTGGCTGGGAGGTCCCCTATGGAAATCCACCTCTGATCCGATGCCCCACTGGCTCCACCTGACAGAGAGATGGCATAATTCTCGCACCACGTGTTCATCAAGAACTCACCCCAACTCTTGTCTTCGCACTACCTGCAGCTGTGACCAGAATGACTTTAACTATAACAATTAAAATTTTATTACCTCACCCATCAGGTAAGAATGGGATGGGCGAAAACGCACGCGTATCCAAAGGCCAATCTAGAATGCAGGCCAAAAATTCCCATCTGGCTCCAATAGGCAACCAGCTAATCTCATTCTAACTTTAGGATGGGTGGGAAGGTTTGCTTGCAAAACAGCAAAGAGGCTGAGCTGGAGGGACCAAAGCCTTCTTAAAGGCTCTGTCCCTCCTCCCCTCAGAAAGCAGCGTAATACAACTGCGACGCTGCTCTCCAGGTGGGAAAGCAAAGCCTCCCTGCCATGTTGACTCGGCACCATGGCAGAGCGATCATAACTTCAGTTTTGATCCCAAAGAGTGTTGTGTTTCAGCTATCAGAAGTTTGGGAAATCCTTCTGGTAGAAAGTATCCTGTTATATTCTAGCTGAAGGAAACGTGTGTCCTAGTTTTTATGAACCTTAAAAACAGAACTCTGTTTGGTTTTTGCTGTTACTGAAGGAAGCACAGGGATGTATACTCCAACAAAGGCTGAAATGGGAATGTGGTACATTTTAACTGGAAAAGTTACTTTTTGCGTGATATCTTCCATAATGCCCCAGCCAGTGTAGCAAAGCTGTCAGGAGACATTTGTAATCCAAAACAGAGAGAGAGAGATCTTTTTCCAAGCTCTGCTCTGATTATACATGTAGAAAGACCCATGTAACCTCTCTGTGTCTGTTACATATCAATTTCTTCTTCTTCCATAAGAACATAGGAGAAGCCTTGCGAGAATAGAACAGTAGTCTGTCTGGTCTAATCTTGGCATCTTTTTTTTTCTCACAATGGATATGAGAAAAAAAAAGAGGCAGATGCTTAGGAGAAAGCAATAACCAGTGCAGAAGAACAGTAGGCCTTTTTCACTGTCAGAAAAACATTGCATGTGCTTTCATGTTTCATCCCTCTTTGGAGATTTATTCCATGACTGAAAAGCTAGATTGCATCAGGTTTTATCATGGAGATAGATCCTTCAGCTGTGAGAGGGATGCTTTCAGTTGCAAAATGCATCTCTGCATCCTCAACTTGGCAGCTCTCCTCATCCATCTTGTCTGCTTCCTTTTGAGGTTCTCTTGGTAGAGTGTGGACATTTGATGGCTTCAAATTTCTCTAGGTGTGCAGCAGAAAAAAAAAGTCAGACACCTCCAGAGCAGAATTAGCTTCATGTCTGCCTACAGTAAACCACTCCTTATTGCTTAGTGTGCCTCAACTGGCACTTACTGTCTCAATAATTCACTGGGAGATATTGATAAGAGAAAGAATAAGAAAGGTTCCCATTTACTCACAGTTCTTAGTATAACAAAACAAACAGCATTCTGTAGAAAATAATGACGGGTTCCATGAACATAGATTAACTGATTAACTAGCTTCATGACTGACTCACTACATGGCTAACAAAATTCAAACTGTTGACCACATGACTACATACAGACTGATTATAACTGTCTTGACTAAAAAGAGCAGGAAAATAATTCATGAGTTGCTGCTGCATTGATTGAGAGTCACCCCAGTCAAGAAGAGGTCCCTCCCAGCCAAAACGTCTTAAGGCATCATATGAAGGTTGTCAATAATTCCAACAAATTCCGAGTAGAATATCTTAATCACCCATAGGCTTGCCATCCGTATGAAGTACAAATGTTGGGCCCAAGACATTATGTTGCCTAAGGTAGACAAAATGGTGCCCACTCCCCAGTTGAGTTTTTCTTCAGTGCTGGTAATGAATCCTGTGTTCCACTACAACTGAGACAATAGGCAAATTTCAAGGGGTGAGGATGGGTGGTGTGGGTAATGTCAGGGGCTGAGGACATGTTGTTTTGGAGAACAGTGCTGTCTTCCAACAAGGAACTAGCTAAGGACTCAAGGAAGAACTGGCAGGAAGCTACCTCCATTGCTCGCTAACATCTGCTTCTGAATACAATCATGTCATTCTGCCTAGTAGATGGAAGGAAATAGCTGCCTCTGATCTTCTTCCAACAACTGGTATTCAGTGAAATAAAACCTCTAAATTGGAAGTTCCATTTAGCTCTCATGCTTAATGGGAATTTGTAGAAGTATCCCTCATGAATTTCTTTAATCCTATTTTAAAATCGTCACCGCTAATAAGCATCACTACCCTGCTCTGTGGCAGTAAATTCCCTACATTAATTATGTTATCCCAGTTTTCTGTTGTCTTTGGTTTCTACTCGTTTTGTTTATTCAAAAGTCAGTTTGCCTATTTCATGTGTAAATTTTGCAGGATTATTTTGAACACTGTGATTCAGGGGTTTAAGTGTGGGTGGGCAAGCCTCCTTGAAGACTTCCCAGCTCTTTGATTCTCTTCTGTCTGTTTCCTTGCAGGAGGCAGTTTCATGCTTCCCGGAGGAAGACCAATTGGCCCAAATTCAGAATGCCATCCAGGAGCTTCCACCATCTCATTACAGGTAAAAAGAGAACCCGAATCTCTAGGACAGAAGGACAGGTTCAGTAATTATCACTGGTGCAGATAACACTACTGGAATTAGAAGTATCACTTGTGGGTTGAGAGCAGAATGTGATAAAGTTCCTTCTGAACTACAACTCCCAGAATTCCCAGCAAACATGGTAGACGCCATGATGGCTGGGGTATGCTGGTAGCAATATGCAAAGCATGGCATTGCATTGGTAGCACAAGTGGTAGCGCCCAGGTCTTTCAAGATTTCATGTGATTCTTGGGCATAGTTTTCCTTTTGACTTGGCTAAGACATGACTATATGGACAAGGCTTAATGAGATGATGTCACTTTTTTGTTTTTGCATTTGTTTGGTCGTCATAAAACTGTTCCAGGACTTTGGAATACCTGATCAAGCACCTGGCTCTTCTGGCTTCCTTCAGCAGCATGACCAACATGCACACCAGGAACCTGGCTTTAGTATGGGCACCTAATCTCCTCAGGTACTGTGGATATTCTTCCTCTTTCACATTGCAGTGGAAGCAACACTGTGGAGGTCAAGGAACATTGGTGGGGGGATATTTGTTTATTTGCCTTTCTCCCCAAACTGGGACTCAGAGTAGCTCACCACAAGAGTTAAAACAGGTACAGATACAAATTGGGGGGGGGGGGGGAGTATAACTCGAAGATTATTGAACAGATGAAGCTGTTTGGGTCAAAATGTTGGTCCTACTTGCCCTGTATGCTTATTACCGACTGGCAACAGATCACAAGTGTTTCAGGCAGAATTTCTTCCCAGTCTAACTTGCAGATGCTGGGCATTGAAACTGGGACTTTATATATGCAAAGAAGATATTCTACCACTGAGCTCTTCTCCGTAAAGGGAATTATGATACTAGAATGCCATTGAATATAGAAAAGAAATAGCCAGCTTACACAAAAACACATGTTTAAAAACAAAGAAAGTGCCAGCCTATTAAAAGCCCTTTTCTGTACATTAGTCATTGGCCAAAAGCCTGCCTGAATAAAAAGGTCTTTGCTTGCCAGGGGAAGGACAACCAGAGTAAGTCACGCTTCTCTTTTTTTAGAAGGGAGTTCCACAGCCTGGAAGAAGGATCCTAGTAGATGTACACATTGACAGTCGTGAGCCAGTTATTGGCTATGTATATGCAACTAGTCAAAGGAAGGTCAGCTCTTAGAAGGTTGAATCCTCTGTAGCCAATTTAGCTGTCATTCACCAAGCCACAGTTCATCGATACATTCACTGCAGTAGTGGAGCTCAACAAATAACAAATGATCAGTATGTGCTACATTCTAGCACAGAAGTGGTGAAAATGTGACTGTGGCGATCGCCCATGTCACTCATGCCATTCATATTCATGAGCTGATTTGCATGAACTTGTGAGAGCACTGGAGGGGCGGAGTCAATGAATATATAGATAGGGCTGGTTAGTCAGAGAGGGAACAGATGCTGAGACAGAGCTGATTAGGAAAATAGGTAGAGAAGGTGGTAATGATATAGCAACAGAAAAGAAGTATGTACTGAGAGAACTGTTGATGATTTGCTTATGTATAAAGTGTATCTGAGAAACTTCTGTTATTATTTAATCTGCTTCACTATAAATAAGTTCTGTTTCTGTTCACAAGACAAGTGTTCTGACATACATCATTTAAATTGTGGATTGAAGTAATCCACTGGTGGCAGCAAGAAGAAAATGCGACGTGAGCCTTTTTGAGGGAAAAACAAGCAGGGGCCATGAGGGCAAACGCCACAGTGACCCTTTTGGTGGACTCCCATTAGCCCTAGGCAGAATAGCTAGGGATGAGGAATGGTGAGAGCTGCAGTGGAGAGTCACACGTACTCCATCCCTCTTCTGGAACTTGTCACATCATGAAAATACAGTCACCCTGGTTAGTAGGTTGGAAGCAATGAAAGCCTTTTCCTCAACTTTAGGAGGCACACTTTATGGCATATCTTACCTGGTCTGCTGCCCGGTTTTAGTTGTGCGAGTTGAGTTTCCACATCAATGCTTACGGGATCTCAGAGTTCCAGAAAAAGTGCTGGAATTGGGGCCATGGAGGGCAAGAGGGTGGTGGTGTTTGTTTTCTTGCCTTAAATTGAGACATTATAAATGCCAGTAACATTTGCCTGTGTGATATTAAACTGGAAAATATAAATGGGAACCTTGCTTTAATGGACTAGAAATAATTTTTTGTGAAATTGCAGTTGATGACCCCAAGGAGGCATTAGCAATAATAGCAAGGAAAACAGAGGGAGGAAAAGATACGATGGCCTAAGAAACAAAGCCAAAACAGCATAAATGAAGGGGGTTTCATGGCCTTGTGGGAGTTCAGAGCTTGGAAAACTTTTTTAACCACATCCGCTGAAGAATTTGTCGAGAGTACGTCTGCTATACTTTGAACATGTGTACATAAACATGTACTAGCAGAAACATTTTAAGCTGATTCAAGAAAGAATATGGCTCCCTGGAGAGAAGTGGTGGAAACTTAACAGAAGTCAGTGCTCTTCCTTGAACTTTGGATGCAAAACTTAAGACAGGCCAAACTTTAGTTTAGAAAAATACTCTGTATTTACATATGTAACTTAAACAGCTTATCTTCAGCATAACATCTTATCCATATACAGTATAACATGATAACATAACAGCATATCCATATACAGTAACTGGTTACTCACAACCCAGTATAACACAACAACCTGACTACTCCTGAACCAGAGCAGCAAAGCAATGCTCTCACAGAGCTACCTTTATACAGAGGAAAAGCCTCTGTAATCGGCAACACCTGCCCGAGGCCACTCAAGCCTCAAACTCTGCCTGTTAACCAGCAACAGGTGTATGCTTGCACTTTACATACAGTCTTTCTTACATATTTTACTTACATGAGTACATTTCATATGTTCAAGACTTTAATTTACAATATAGTGACCTGCTCCATTACAAATATCTTGACAGAATTCTGGGGGTTGAACTCCCACCCACCCCCAAAGAAGGTTCCACGTTCTGAGATAGGAGCACATGAACACTGACCTGCTTTGCAGTACGCCAGATTCAGACTATTCTTCATACTGCTCAAAAGGTATCAGCTGATAGTTGGCTTAAAATTACAGCACTTAGGCTGTTTTCAAATGGGTCACTCCTACTGCTACAGGACACAACCCACCTAGTCACCACTCCCTGTAATGTTGTGCTCGTGCATAACCATTTCACCTTTGACAATAAAACCTATCTCCAGATTAACGAAACTGCCGTGGATAATAGCATGGCACCACAATATGCTAATACAGTCATGAGCTGGAATGCTTTCTTAACCATTGTACCCCAAAGTCACTCCTCTATGTGTGATACATTGATGACATTTTTTCCCCAATCTGGACCCATGGAGAAGCAGCACTGGAAAAAATCCATCAGGGTTTCAATAAATCTCATCCTAACATCTACTTCAACCTGGACGTGTCTTTAGAATAGGAGCACTTTCTGAACAGCACTGCGAATTGACAACCTGGACATCTTAATACCAAGCTGCATCAAAAACCCACCGATTGATATACATACTTGCAGGCTTCCAGCTTCTATCCTGAGCACACCACAAAATCTATTGTTTACAACCAAGTAGCTGCTTGGACCCACAAGACAGAGACTCCAGAGTCAAAGAGCTGTGTAACACATTCTCAGACTACACTACCTATCCAATATGGCTGAAGAACAAATTAACCAGGAAAGAATACCCAGAAGCAACCACACTGCAAGACAGATGCAGAAGAGAAAATGACTGAACGACACTAGTTGTAACCTTCAGCCCACAACTGAGCCTATTCTTATGCATCATAAATGATATTCAATGCATCCTTGACAAGAATACTTTGCTCTCCCAAGCCCTTGAGAGAGCCCCCACCCAATCTCAAGCAGCTATTGATAACAGACTACACAACACTGATTCAGAGGTGGGGACTAAACCCTGAGGCCAGCTGGCCTCACATCTATTCTGGCAACATGATTACAAGCCTCAACAATGTCACACACAACATCATTTACTTCTTCCTCTGCTAATGTGATCTATGCCATCCTTTGCCAACAATGTCCCTCTACACTATACATAGGACAAGCAGGACAATCTCTGTGCAAAGAATTAATAGACATAAATCAAACATCAGGAATGGTAATACATAGAAACGTCTTTCAAAACATTTCATTCTTTAAATAACTTGGAAGTTCTGGAACAAAAACACTACAAAACAAAGCTTTCAAGAGCTGAGATAAAATATATGTGGATGCTGGAAACCCACTTAAAAAGCTGAATATCAATCAAGGGTTCTTAAGTCAGGAGCCTCATGTGCAGTGGTTAAACTACACTACTGCAGTTAAAACTCTGCTCATGACTTAGGTTCAATCCCAGGTAGCTGGCTTGAGGTTCACTCAGCCTTCCATCTTTCTGAGGTCAGTAAATTGAGTACCTATTTTGGGGGGTGGGGGCAAGGTGTAGCCTGAATAATGAAACTGTAAACCTCCCCAAGAATGCTTTAAGCGCTATGGGACGGTGTGTAAGCACCATGCTTTAAGTCATTACCAAGTGCGAAATGCCACATAGATTGACACAGTTTGCAGCCTGTGTCAACTATGCTATTCACAGCCTGATAGCCTATTCCTTTACTAATGAACCATTGTCACTTTGTGTATTATCTATATCCCCACCTGGTCATGGGACCATGTATGAATATGACTCCAGCTCTTATGTCTGAGGAAGTGGACTTGATCCGTGAAAACTCACATTATAGCAGTTAGTCTTTAAGGTGCTGCAACCTTTTTTGTCTCTTGGCTTTATTTTGTGTTTTGTTTTGTTTTTTGTCTAATACAGCAGCAATTTGTAAGCTATTGCTAAAGAGCACTTTTCTGAGAAGCTGATCCTTTGAACAAGACACTTAGAAGAAAGATTTGCAAGCATCAGCTCCTAGCTGAATAGCCCTCAACATGCTTTCTCAGTCTTCACTATTGCAAAGGCAGCTATTCCCAAGAGTTCGATAGATGTTAAATGTACTAAACGCTGCTCAAAAGCTTTCATTTTGTCTCCTGTCATGCGTGTGTGTAAGTCTGATTCCCTTTGTAAATCTGGATAGCAAGGAAAACATGAAAGCACCAGGAGGCTGCAGCTGTAGTTTCCTTACATGGCTATCCTAGTGGCAAAGTCCCCTTCAGCGTTTTATCTAACACTCCCAGCCATTAACTTTACAAAGGATTTGTTGCCCAGAGATTATTTCTTCAAGTAACACTTTGGTATGTCAAGATAAGAAAGCAGTTTATCTGCTGCTCCTTTTTGGAAGGGCGGGTGGGGGGCTACACAGAAGGAGAGATTGATTTGGCAGCACTAAGTCAGGCGACGGACAACAAGAAGCAGGCATTAGAGAAGAAAAAAGGACAAACCCGCAAACTTAATCAAGATGAGTTGTGAATGTTCTCATGTGATGCTTTCCCTTCCCATCTGATGTTGTTTTGATGTGATGGTTCTACTCAGAGATAAGCTAAATCCTGTGGATCAGCCCAAGCTGTGGCAGCTCCGGCTATAGCTGGGATTGCTACAGCTCAAGCCCAGTACTTGAGCCTGAATGGGTCTGCTTGTCAGGGGAGTGCACTAGTTTTCTTTGGCAAAGCGCATGAGCAATGGCAGGTGCTGAGCACCCTTCTGCAAGTCCTTTATGCTATTTCCTGGTGTTATGTAGGAGTCCAGATGGGTGAGGATTTTCGTTCGGTTCATTTTTTGATAAGGATTTGCCTATGTTTGCAAAGTTTGTATTTTAGTTAGAAATCCCTTTTCAAAAGTCTGAATGTGGGAGAAACGAGCTCTGACAGATTTATCCACCCAGACTTAACTCTTAAAAATCTGGGTTTGAATCCTTGTGCATTCAGCCATGTTTGTAGTGTTGAATGACGGCTCTTACCTCTTTTTGTTTCTGAGAAGCATTAATAGCTATAGCAAGTAATGGCTGTTCATGGTCTAAGTAGGGAACGGGGCTCCTTAGCCTCCTTCTTCCCAATCTTGGAAAGTTTTTTTTTAAATTAAATGATTAGTTACGACAGTAATTCTGAGACCCTCCTCAAAGTCCTTTGCTACCAATACAGTTGCATTTTTAAAGTAACTTGTATCTCCCCTGTTTTTCAAGAGCACCTGAAATAGTTGCTTTAATGTTCTTTTTTAAAAAATCATATACTCACTGACCTGTGGTACAAAACAGCAACCATGCCATCATTACTTCAAGACTGACAATCAGGCATTGGGTGAGCAGCATAAAACCACGTGATATTCCTTTTTTTATAAGGTGACACCACCATAACTATCAAAGTAACTGAATATTACAGGAGTGAATTTATTAATTATTATGTTACAAGTGGAAGGTAATCTACATAGTTATTGAAAGAACAAATCAATTATAAGTAACTAGCAAATTATTTCTAACTAGTTGCTTCTAGGTGGCAATGTTTCTGTAAAGGAGATGCAGGCATGGTGTACGAGGGTATGCAGCTCGCTTTCCTGCCTCGCAAGCATTGCCTTGGTTATGTTCTACTTCACTGCTCCTCCAAATGTTTTCCTTCCTGTGGTACAGGTCAAAGGACATTGAAGCTGTAGGTTGCAATGGAGATGCTGCTTTCCTGGAGGTGCGAGTCCAGCAGTTGGTGATTGAGTTTATATTGAACCATGTGGATGAACTCTTTAGTGATAACACTGATGCCAGGCCAAAGGATACTGAGGGTGAGTCTTTCTGAAGTATTTCTTTCAGGTTAAGGGTGGTGAACATTTCCAAACCCACCAGAAGGCGTGTGGCCACTAGGCTAGTTCTTCTCAAAGGGAATTTCTGCATGGCTTTTAAGTAGTTTACTGCTCAAGAGTGCTCATTCAGCTTGCCTGAATTCCTATTTTCTGTGAGAAATATGTGGAAGAAGGCAATAGGCATAGACTATGTTAGTGGCCAGAATCCCATTATTTCTCTCATATAGTTTGTGTAAGTTACCACAACTATTTGTGACTACTTGATGATATCCTTCTTTGTTGTGTGCCTGCTCACATGCCAGATGCATCCCAGCACCTCATTAATTAGCCTCAATTAACCACAGGATGTTACATAAACCTTACACAGCCACCAATAGGATTCTGGCTAGTATGTTTAAGGATCAAGTTCCCATAAGGATACCTTTTTAATATAATGAATAGTAAGGATAAAGTGAAATTCATATAGTTCACATTTTAATATAAATATCATAGATCACAAGCTGAATGTGAGCCAACAGTGTGATGTGGCTACAAAAAAGGCAAATGCTATTTTAGGCTGCATTAACAGAAGTATAGTTTCCAAATAGCGCAAGGTGCTAGTCCCCCTCTATTCAGCACTGGTTAGGCCTCACCTTGAGTATTGTGTCCAGTTCTGGACACCACACTTCAAGAAGGATGCTGACAAATTGGAACAAGTTCAGAGCAGGGTGACAAGGATGATCAGGGGGCTGGAAACCAGGCCCTATGAGGAAAGAACAAAAGAATTGGGCATGTTTAGCCTTGAGAAAAGAAGACAGAGGGGTGATATGATAACACTTTTCAAATACTTGAAAGGATGTCATATAGAGGAGGGGCAGGATCTGTTTTCAATCATCCCAGAGTGCAGGCCATGTGACAATGGGCTGAAGTTAAAGGAAATCAGATTTTGATTGAATATCAGGAAAAACTTCCTAACTGTTAGAGCAGTATGACAGTGGAACTAATTACCTCAAGAGGTGGTAAATGATCCAACACGAGGCATTCAAGAGAAACTTCGACAACTACCTGGCAGATATCCTTTGATTTGAATTCCTGCGTTGAGCAGGGGGTTGGACTTAATGGCCTTATAGGCCCCTTCCAGCTTCACTATTCTATGATTTTAATTTTCACTTCTTGGAATCATAGATCAAAACAGAGAACAAGTAGCATTCTGTTTTTGCTCTTTTCCAGGTTTTGCAATGTGATTCTTTAACGAAGAAAGTGCATATGCACATGCATAGGATAGGGGAAACTGCTTTTAAAAGGGATGTGTTAGAAGAAAACTGCATGAAAATATATTATGGAACATATGCTTGCAAAACATATTTATTGGGGAGAACTGATTAACAAAACTGCTTCTAATATTTCCTGCAAACTTTAGAAATATGTGCAAATTGATGTGGCAATGGGATGGAATGAAGTGCCCGAAAAAGATGTAAATGTTGGACAAGTAAAGCAGACTTATCCCCTCCTAGTAGTTTTATGTATAGCATAGCTTTAAGTCCTCTATCTAATGGGCTCAGTTTAAGTTTTCTTTCTCAGGCCAAATTCAGGATATGTGCAGGAGTCCTTCTAGACCTTAGGAGGCCTGGCCCATTGGAGCTCTTCAATCACCAGCAGTAAACAATTTAAACTCTATTGCTGCCATAGTCCTTGTTGGCAACGAGGGCTCTGTACATGCTCAAAAACCTTCACTGCAGAGACAAATTATGGCATTTTAAAACATGCCATCATTTCCCTCTGTTGCTGGATTCTGCTTGCCCTTAGAACTTGATAGGTTGGGGAATAAAGAGGAGGGTTGGGAAGGAGGGAAACTAAGGAGGGAAAACTGGCCATCAAGGAAGGTTTGTTTGGCTTAGTGCATAATGCCTTGCAGATGTCAGAACATTGCCCTTATCACAAGCCTGATCGATACTGAGATAGCAATTCAGGACCATGAATCTTTGGTATGCAAGTTGAGCCAGGAAGAGCTGCTGAGTCAAGAGTAGGAATATAAATCCTCATCATAAATTCCCTTCCCCCTCAGCTGGGAGAGGACAAGAGTCTTTCTCTTGGACTCAACTGCTAGGGTGTTTTTGCATTTGGGTGAATAATATTAGCACAATTTGCACAAAATGGGAGTAACTGCTACCTTTTTGTGCAGACCACAGAAGGAAAATGAGAAGCACTGGATATATTGTTTGTGGTTTTATTATTATTATTATTATTATTATTATTATTATTATTATTATTATTATTATTATTATTATTATTATTATTATTATTATTATTATTATTATTGCGCTCTATTCCAATAGTCAAAAACAGTTAAAATACAACCATAACATAACATAATTACAATGATAAAAACATACAGTGAGCAATTATCATTCAATAAGACAACAATCAAAATGACAATAATAACAATATAATGATTGAAATACAGTAATTCTATTCCAATAATTGCCTATTTCCATGGTCAACCCCTATGGTTCCAGGTTGAACAAGTAAGTTTTTAGGTCTTGTTTGAATTTGTCCAACTCTGGTTCCACGCGAAGGTATTGTGGAAGGGAATTGCATAATTTTGGGGCGAGATGAGAAAATGCTCTAAGTCTGGAGTTAGCCACTTTGGTCCAAGGGACTAGTAAGAGCCCAGAATCCGCAGATCGAGTCCTCCTACAAGGAATATGCCACCCCACCAGTTCTGCTAAATAGCTAGGCAAGAAAAATGTAATGCTTTAAATGTCAGAACAAGAAACTTATAATATGTTCTTGATCTGATGGTTAGCCAGTGCAATGCTCTGCGGTGCTGGGAAATGTGAGAGTAGCGTGGCAGATTTAGAACTACTCGTACCACGCTATTCTGCACCAAGGTGAGAGGATGAAGTGCAGAAGAAGAGAGACCAGCTAACAAGCTATTACAATAGTCCAGATGTGAAACCACCAGGGCATGAACAAGAAGTTTTGTAGTCTCAAGAGTCAGGAGGCGATGAATTCGGCGAATATTAGCCAAATGGAGATTACATGTCTTGGCTGTCACATTCACAAATGAACGAAGTGACAGCCGATCATCCACTAAAACGCCAAGATCCCTAGTCTCTGAGACAGGGGTCACCGAGCAGCCCTGGAGAGAAATAGAGGAAGCAGTCAAAGGGTGAGTAGGATGATCTGGGTAAAAAGACCAGAACTTCAGTCTTGTCCATATTCAATTTCAGATGGTGAGAGGACATCCACAACAAAATATTTGACAAACAACCTGTCAAAGAAGTCCAGACCTTATTAACCAGTCCCATGCTTATTGTGTTTAGTTCAGAGGGGACAAGACTAGTTTTACACAGAGAAATGTGTAATGTAGTTTTACAGAGAAATGTGTGCAAATTTCAGAAAAATTCACCCCGCCTCCAAAAGCACTAATTTCATTATTGTGCTATACATGAGAAATCTTGCACAGCCTAAAAATTCCTCTGCAAGGTGTCATGTTAACACAGCCAAAGTTTTATAAGAACAACAACAACAACAAAAAGCAAGTGTTCTTTACATTTTTGCTCAAGGGTTTGACAGATGCCAGAAGCATTGTGCTCAAGATCCACCTGACAGTGGCTCTGTCCGATCATCCCCATGCTTTACCATTGCAGTATGTAAGCAGTGTTGCTTTACACGTTATATCTGCTTTAGGCTGATCCAGGAGCGGTTGCTGTAACAGAAATCAGTGTTACTCTCAAATTCTGCAAAGGAAAGGTTGGAGGGAATTTGGGGGGGAAATTGCTTCACCATCACTGTTATTTGTCAATGGCTACTATTGTTTCTGAGAAGCAAATACTGAAGAGCCAGCACTGAAACTAGAAGAGTCCTGTTTAATCGTGATAACTTTTTTTTCCTGCATTTTAGAGCTGGCACTGGGACATTTCCTGCTAACAATAGTAGCCATTGATAAATAAAAGTGACTGCAGTTTTCAGAACCCATTCCTTGAAATAGATGGCAGGGGAGGAGAATGTTGATTCATCTCAAATCAGAGCTGAGCCTTCCCAGAGTTCAGTACAGCAGGAATTCTCAGGCCTCCGCTTTAGAAGATGCATGCCATAGCAGCTTGAAGTCTGGCTGTTAACCAGGAACTTTCTGGGGGTGGTGGTGGTGGGGAGGCAGGCACAGAGGATCAAATGGCTGGGGAAGAAAAGAATTCAACCAACAAGCACATTTCCAAACTCTGTTTTCAGTGAAAGTGTTCAGTCATAAAAGGAATGCTTAAGAAACCTATGGAGGGTTTTTCCTTTCTCACTACCCCATTCCCACACCTTATCCCTGCAAACAAGGCCCGATGCTTTAATTTCCCTTGAAAAGTGTGGAAGTGGAGGTGATATTTGTACTTTTTGGACTCCACCTTTCAGAATTCTCCAAAAATTTCTTAGGCAGACTTCTGGCCCACAAACACATACCAGTAGACACTCTGATTTCACTCACCTGGACAAGGCAAAAGTCTTCTAGGCCTCCTTCTAAGCCTTCATTTCTTGCTGCAATGCTTCCTAAAATGAAGCTGCCACAATGTTTCCTGCAGGTGGTAGTCTCCTTACCCTTTATGCTCTATAAAGGGTGCCTCCTGAAGAACCACCACTCTCAGGAAGTATTGCTATAGCAACCTCTCAGGATGTTTTGAAGCAGGAAGTGAAGACTTGTCTTAGAATTAGGCCTCAGCCTTGTCCAGGTGAGTGAAATGAAGGTGTATGCAGGTACGTGTTTGTGGGCCAGAACTTCTAGAATTTTGCCTGGTGAATTGTTGAAGAAATCTGGGAGTAGGAGTCAAAAAGGAGTGGGGGAGAGAATGGCACAGCCCTCTTGAAAAGTTTACTTTTATCTGCATCTCCTAGAATTCTCTCCCCAGAATATTGGCTGGGGATTCTGGGAGTTGTGGTCCAAACGTTAATATTTTCAAGCTCTGATATGGATTCTTTTCTCCTTTCCAGAGAACAAACCCATAATGAAGAGCCTGACACTGCCACCATCTGTCTCTCTGCCAATGAAGCTGGTGAGCCTGGAAGAAGCTCAGGCGCGTAGCCTCTCAGCTTGCCACCCTGCCCGCAAGGAACGGCGGGAGAATAGTTTGCCAGAAATTGTCCCAGCCACTGGTTCCTTCTATCATACCGTCCTTGACCTCCCTGACAGCAAGTAAGTTGCCTCACTTCTCAATATATAATAAGAATAAAACACAAACCCTGTGGTGGGCATAGGGTCAGCTAGTCCATTATTGCTCTAGGACTCCTCTTGTGTTGCTTCAATGCAAGGGCAGTGTGGCTCATTGCAATGCTGTCCCAGCCAACAACATCCATGGGAAGAATACCACTGCTGCCCATTCTCTGCAGCTTCTGAAGGATGACACAAGTCATTTTGGTACCTGAGACAGAGCAGCAAATGGCATCCCATTCTATCAAATCTACCCTAAACTGATCACATTATTAGAGCCCCTGATGGAGATAATCTCACAAGCACCTCTTTTGCTTTATGGCAGCAAGGAAGTGATCATAATGAATTAAATTAGTAACAGTTTGCTGCCCTTTTTTGATACCCCAGATCTGCTGCCTGAGGTGACTGCCTCAGACGGCTTAGAGCTCCCCCCTGCTGCATGCTTCTTCTGTTGGTAAAAGCCTGACATGGTGTCTAAAAGAAGAGAGGCCAAAGTGCCTGTTGCAAGGAAGAAGGCAGCACCAATACTCACTCCCAAGAAAGTCAATCACTTTCGCATCCCCTACCTACTCCATCACAAAATACATGAAGAACCTGGAAAAGCTAATTTCCTATTTATCATGCTGCCATTTCATCGTCCCCAGAAAGATTAGGACCACACACACCAGAACGACCACTGTTAACGACCGTTAATGACCCATGACAATGGATGGAGAAGGACTGCAGAAGTGGGATTATCCCTCACCCCCAGTCCTTTGTCCTTCTAAGGAGCCTATTCAACTTGGAGGATATATTAGCGATCTCCTACCAACTCTCCTCAGACTGAAGAAGCTACTTGGATGAGTAGCGAAACTTTTCAACCTACTAAGAAAGAAGTCCAGTTGCCATGCCTCAACTTCCAGATAACCTCACCTGGATGACTGAGAATCTTCACAGATATATGGCTAATTTCTCAAGTATAGTTCCCTGAAGCCTCTAGCCCCAAGGCCTGTATTCATGATGGATTTAAGGTTCTGGAAGTTACAAACCAAAAAGCAACTTTCTACAGCTCTCAACACATGTACTCTTCAACACTGGTGACAGAAATTCCACAAATGTTCAACATTTTCAGTGTCTGAATAATTTCTTCCATGTCTGTGAGTATGAGGGTGGTATTGTGGGTAGAGTGGTGGACGGACTCTGGAGACCTGGGTTCAAGTCCCTGCTTGAGTATAGCTTCTCACTGGCAGGGTGGAACTGGTAAAACTATTCCTTAAATATCTCACATACCTTGAAAGACCTGTTTGGGTTGTTACAAATCAGTTTTGGCTTGGTGGCAAACAACACACCAAGTATGTGAGAGGTGGGCATCGTGGAAACTTCTAGCCAAATATTGCTTCTTGTGTCTGGAAGCAATATGTCAAGGATTTTCTCTATCCCAGTTGCTCCAAATAGGTGGAAGCAACCTGGATTAAATTTGGGACCTTTCACATACAAGGCATATGTACTACTACTGAACTTTGGCCCCTCCGCCATGTCAGGTCTTTTACTTTTCAGGCAAACAGGTGGAGGTAAGTCTTGTTCTGGCTTTTGCTCTTGTGCTTCATTTAAGATGTTTTTTGGTCAATGTGAGCTGAATGCTAAACCTTCGATCCTTACTATGATGTTTTTGAGAATCTGTTGTAAGAGAGCCACCTGCTGGTGAACTGCCCCCAACTGCACCTTCGAGGGCTATCTCTCTGACTTCATGCCTCACAGTCATTCTTGACTTATACTGAAGGATGGTTGATAGGCCTGATTTTCATTCTGGGTGCACAAGGCAGAGCCTGCAACAAGAGGACAGAAGTGATAATGGCAGCTTTATGTCATCCAGGCTCAAGGGCATTATCAGTCCTGCTTTCTAGATATTTAAATTGCCGTCTGTCTGTGGTAGTCAGTCAGATGCAAGTAACTTCATGAGTTATTAGCCTCTGCATTGCAACATCTTCTTAAAACTGTAGAATTAAATCCACAAATCCAGAGAACTATTATTGTTGAACAGAGATCTGAGATGTCTGAGCCGAAATCCAAGCTTGTAATGGCCAGAATCCTACTGATGTTAGCATGTTTGTGGAACCTGCCACAGGTAATTTCAGCTAATTGACAAGGTGCAGGAGTTTATGTGGGTTGCACAATTGGGTGTGTGATCAAGCATTTGTTTAAGGTGCACAATTAGCCACTCTTAATCACAGCATGTTGTGATAACTGTGCAGCAGTGCCAATAGGATTCTGGCCAAATTAGTTTTACAAAAAGTAACTCTTTCCAATTTCTCAGAAGTACCCCCCAAAATTACTTTTTTGGCTCTTACCTTTTTAGCTGCAGCTAAAGGTAAAAACTGCTGGTCTGATGTAAAAAACACATTATCCTCCAATCTATGAAACTGTATTGTCAGTCACAGCATGCGCGAGCCCTTGATCCATGTGGTCTTCCTCTACCAATTTGTGAGACTACATCCCCATAACTGTAAAAATAATTGAACCACAAAAGGATTGAGGTCATCTAATGTTAATTGACACTCATAATGCACTATAGTTATGACTCTGAGACTGGGGAAAACAATACAAGTAGCCAATTATTTATGTTGTTTTATCTATGAACTTACTGGGCAGCTTTCAGCACATCCTACATTATGTATATATTAGAGAGGCATTATTGGAGGAGAAAAATCAGCCTTCTACCAAGTCAGATTGCTTATCTATCTAGCCACCGACATTATCTACCCAGCCTGTATCCCAGATGTAGATGCCTACAGCTGGACTGATGAAAGCATCTTGCCTCCATAGCAGTCTTTCCAGCCTCCTTAAAATGCTACACAGAAGGTAGGGAAAACTTTGAATAGGATGGGGTGTAGTGCAGCAAATAATCAATCTTTAGTAAGCGGAGCCAACTCAGTGTTTTAAAAAAGCTGAAATTTGAAACCAAGACAATGTGTGTTACGACTGCAGTCAGACGGCTGAGAAAGGTGCATGTTTGATCACACTGAAAAGATCTCACTTAACCCTTCTGTCCATTGGGAGTTGCTCCTGCCCAGCCTCCACAAATAGTACTGGAACAAAAAGGTACAGCTTGGGTATGGATTGGGATTGGACTGGAGTATAGTCCCTGTAGGTTGTATGATTGCCAGGAAATAGCTCGTCCAAAATGTGAGCTTTATGCCTGTGTGATCACACCCTATTTGTTACTGTATGCAGAATCATGCACTTATGTGTATGACCTATGATAGTGTGACACTTCTGTAACAGTAAAGGCCAGATGATTAAATTTGAAATAATGGGGTCATTGGGAGTCCTGACCAGCACTGTCAGGTCTCAGAGTGCTGGCTGACATTTCTCCAGGAAGATTTATAAATCTCAAAGCAAGCAGCCCTAGTGGAGAAAAAAAATACTGATGTTTTTTTTCTTTCTTGTGTGGTGTCCCGGATCTGTGTCTCAACACAAAGGTGTTCGCTTGTATGTCGGGTGTTGGGTGCGCTTCCCTCCCAACTGTTGCCTGCCTTGCCCCTGTGACTTCACAAGTGCCCTTCCCTTTGACAATAGAAGAATCCATGCCCTGATCTCAGATTCTGTCTTTGAAATTGCAGGGAATGAGATGTCGTTGGCCCAGCAAACCTAGTTGTGGCCTCCTTTGCACCGCTTAAAGGCATTGGCGCTATCCTTTTGGAACATGTCTCTCTGTTTCTGCCTCTGCCACTTGCAAATGGTGGGACTTATATTATTAATCTATTATCTGAAATTAGGAGCAGATAAGAAAGAATGAGTTTGTATAAACTCCCCCATCCTTTCAGTTAAGTGCTGCTTGCCATTATCAACTTCGTAACCATTTTCTCTTTCCAGGAGAAAGTTATCCACAAAATCCAAGAAATGGAAATCCATCTTCAACCTGGGCCGTTCTGGCTCAGAAGCAAAGACTAAACTAAGCCGCAATGGGAGTGTATTTGTACGAGGAGGGCAGAAGCTGTCTGGTAAGGGACATCTGAGAGCAGTTTTCATGGATGAGGTTTATTTTTTTTTGCCTTGTCACTTCTTCCTTGGGTAGTCCAGAAATGTCCCAGCATGTTGCAAAAGACCATTCATGTTCATGAAGTTACACGATTCAGAAAGCCCATTTAAAAAAAAAGACTTTTGACTATGAGCAGCGCAAGGGGAGATCACATAGTTAACCTCTTGCATCATGTGGTGCATCACCAGGAGGACAATGAAAAGCAGTCAGAGCCACAAGCATAACAAGCTGCCTGCTGTGAATACTTTCCATTATATTCCTGGGGATAATATGTATCTCTTGGGTTAGCGAGATGCAAGCACGTACAGAGGTCAAACATGCTGCCAGAGCTCTGTGACTAAGAATATGTCTAGCAGTCCCTTTATCAAGGAAGGGTCCCCGGGCATCCTGGGAATGGGCGCAGTTTCCATCTTGTCAGGATTTATGCTCCTGATTAGAGTGCTAATGAGAAAATCAGCATCACATAAAACTAGTGCTAGTTCGCCTACAATTCCCTTTGCGATAAAAAGAAAAGAGACACAGCGAAGAGTGTTTGAAACAGTTAATGCTGTTTGATACCCTCTGACTGTTACGGCTTCATTCTAAGGGCTCCTTTGTTCTAAGGGGTCTTTTCTAAGAGGTTCTTAAGGTTTTTTGCCAGAGAGCTCTTGTGTCCCCTTCAGAACTACAGCATAGAATTTGACTTAGCTCACCTAACTGAAAATGTCAAATTAACACTCATTTATGTATTAATGGATCAGAAGACTCCAATAAAAATGACATCTCATGGGGGGAGGGCTATGTGGACTGAATATGTGAGAGCCCTTTTGAATAAGGTGGGAAAATGTATCTGCACAAACGATTGAGACAGGTTTGCCCCTGCGTAGGCTGGGCATTCTTAGCTTCAAAGCACAGGTGAGACTGTGGAAAATACAGCAATGCTGCTCCATTTGAATAGCTGTGTCTCATATGAATGCATGCCCTGTGTTTTGCAGTTACATTTTAATCTTCAAACTGCAGAACATTCAACTGAGTGCATTACAACCTTTCTCTCAACAGAAAAAGCAACCATCAGGCCAGCTAAAAGCATGGACTCACTGTGTTCACTTCCAGTAGAAGGTGAGATTTTGGCCAGTGTGTGCCAGACATACCACGTTCGTATGATATGTTAGCAAGGACAGTGTGGGCAGTTGCCTGTGTAGGTTTTTTAGTTATACATTTACATCTTACTTGTTTTAGTACAGTTATTTATTTGTCCCCAAAGTTTTGCATGCTTTCGTGTGTGTCTGAAAATATATTTTTGTTGATAGAATCAGAAGGTCGGAAGGCCAGCCAATGGTATCCAGTGGTTATTTCTCGTTGCCTTTCTCATTTCAGTGCACTTTTCCAGGCAAGCTCAGTAATGGCTTTGGTGATGATTTCAGCCTTGGAAAGTACATAGAGATGAAAGAGGGAGTGTGAAGAAGCACTTTGTCTCTTACATTTATGTATTTTCCAAAGCAGAGATTGCTCCCACCCTGTTTCAGGAGCTGAGGGGGAGAAGCCAGTGGGGGAAGCAAAGAAGCTCTAGGACTGCCATAAAATATCTCTGTGAGTTTTATTGAGGTTGTGAGCACCACACTGTGAGCCCCAGCAATAAATGCAGGTGATGATCTGCTGAAAATTTAGTATCAACTAACAAATATATTTATGTACACAGAGGTCTCCACTTATAAGTGTGTGTGTAAGTTAATATGCACACATACGGACACACACACTGTGTATATTTGTGTGTGTGTATACAGACACACATGTATGTGTATACATACACATGTATGTGTGTGTATATATATATACACACATACATACATACACACACACATATGCACAGTATACGCACACACATATACATACAGTATAAATAATATTGCTTTTGACATTTTATTTTATTTCATTTTATTTCATGGCATCTCAGAATAGGTACAACAGCTGGAATTTCAAATCATGTAGAACAGTTTAAAACATATTCCAGACATCTAAAATATATGTTCCAAACATCAAAACTGATTTAAAGCAAAGCAAATTACACTGGGAAACAACATTGTAATCCAAGCAATAAGAGTAATTGATTGGGTTCATTATTCAAGAATTGTTACTCAAGAATTGAACTCAGAGTGGAAACACATGTTAGAGATAGCTCATGGTTAGTGCTGAAAGTGTTGGAGAGGTGTGACTAAGGCAGATTCTGCATTTGAGAAATCACATGTCAGAGAATTATCCCAGGGTTGTTGTAGGTTTTTCAGGCTGTTTGGCCGTGTTCTGAAGGTTGTTCTTCCTAACGTTTCGCCAGTCTCTGTGGCCAGCGTCTTCAGGGGACAGGAGTCATAACTCTGTCTGTGCTCTGGTGCAGTTTTGTGGGATAGTTGAGTATTTATAGAGTATTAAAAATACTCTCTTCCAGTAGCAGGTTATATGTAATGTCTGTTTTGGCCCAGATTTCCAAATACAGAGTCAGCATGAAGTTGGGAGAATCTTCAGAAAGGAAGGTTTGATTTCTGACTCTTAGCCCTTGAAAAAACACTGCAAAGACTCATACCCCCTTTTCTCTGGACTTATTTGGAATTGTTGGGCATCACTGTACTGTTGGCAATATGCTTAAGCACTGCTTCTTCTTTTCTTTAGGAGATGATGAAAAAAGCCACTTCAAGCGCACAGTCATGACCGGCGGCTTCTTTGTTCCAGCGATGAAACCAAGGATGGGGAGTCCAAGCAGCTCATCTGATCTCAGCAAGCACGAAACAGAGTGTTATCCAAAGGGTGCTGTGAAGGGGGCAGAGGGAGGGCCAGAGGACAGTGGTGAGAATCATAATTCTCACCCAACTCAAGTCAGGCCCCTTCCTGAACAACTGAAGGTGTTCCGGGCTGTTGAAGACCCCGAGAATGAGCAAACCTCCCCCAAGATGTGCCGTATGTTCTATACTTCCAATGATGGGATGACCAAATCAGGATTCCATGGGGCTCTCTTCCCCTTGGAAGCTTCTCCTCGGCACCAGCGGAAAGCCTTGAACATATCGGAGCCTTTTGCTGTCTCAGTGCCCCTTCGAGTGTCTGCGGTCATCAGTATCAACAGCACCCCTTGCCGTGTGTCTGCTAAAGATAAGCCTGCATTCTCCAGCCTGCAAGAATCTTCTTTCCTGGGGCAGGAGGGTGCCGTTTCCCCTGTCTCTGAAGGAGAGAGCCATGCTAGGCTGGAGCATGCCACAGTCAAGGAGGAACAGAAGCCCGAGTCCAAATCATTAGGAGGTAAGCTGAGAAGAGAACTGTGGAGACCTGTCCAGAACATGGCATAAAGAATTGGGCCCTGTAAATTTTTCTTTGATCATGACTCCTCTACCCAAGGAGACAGAAACCCCTAAGGATACATTGGGGGCAACTGCTAAATGAGTTGTTAATATACAACTGGAATAAAATTGGGGTGAGGTGCAGGAGCAAAGTAAAAAGGGGGCAATTTGGGCTGACAAGCATGTGGCTAAGAATGGCTGAAACAAGCTTTTACTCTATCCTCATTGTTGTACTGGTCATACTGGTCCCTCCTTCTGTTTCAGAAGCAGTGCAGTACAATTAATAAATATATGAGGGGTTTTTTCCCCTTTTGCCCAATCATGGCAAAATTAAGAGTGCTTGGGGCAGCTAACATCAAGTACATGCTGAGGAGCAGAGAGTACACTGACAGAGGTGTGAAGTTGCCTGTTCTCACAAAGGATTCAACCTGCCCCTCCCAGATTAAAATGATAGAAGAGTTCCCCCCCCACACACACTCCCAGGACCTCTGTGAATCTTGAAGGAAAAGCAGAAATGCCAAGACTATAAAGTAGAAAGAAAGACCTATCCACAACTTGAAATAGATGGAACTCCAAGAAGGTCTCGTGCCCTCCGGTTACACGGAGAACTGGGTTATTGGAAGTCCCCTAATAAGCTGCAGACTGGAGTTGGCACAGTTCTGGCCCTTCCTGAAGCTGCCTTTTAACTTATTTCAAAGCCCATTGAGGTGTATTTTACATGTTCCTGCCCTGTGCTCAAGACTCAAGGTTGGCCAATGTGATGGGTCAGCAAGAAAGAAGGAAGACAAGTTAGGAGCTAGATTGTACCTACAAAGTCACAAATCCTTTGTAGCCTGCATGTGGCTCCTTGCCACATTGTACACATGCTGTGATGGGGGCACTGGACACAGCTGCCCTACCTTTGCTTTGCATGGGGAAGGCCCCAAGTTCACTCCCCAGGATTTTCTGATAGGGATGTGAAAAAAACCTAGTCTGACTCCTAGAAAGCCACTGCCAGGTAAGACAGACAGTGTTGGGCTAAATGTACTCACAGTGTGGCCTGCCATAAAGTATTTATTTTATCTGTTGTTTCGTTTGTTTTATTTATATCCCACCTTTCTGTGCTGCAAAACCCAAAGTGCCTACAACCAACATTCCCTCTAATTTTCCGTCAGCACTGGGTGGGGTGGGGGTTCTGGCTGTGACTGGAACCAAATGGGGAGCAACACTGGCTGCAGTTGCACGGCACCGATGTGGCACTGCGTGGCTGCACGGCTTAGAGGGAATGTTGCTTACAACATATTTTTTTTAAGTTTCTGTTAAAACACAGTGAATGTCTAATTTTAAAACAACATGAAACAAATGATCAGATAACAACAAATACATAATTAATATATTTTAAAACCAGTTCACAACATTTACAAGCAACACCAGCAGCAACACAACAACTCGCTTTAACAAATCTTGAGCACTGGCCAGTTAAATAGAACTGTTTTGGTTTGATGGCAGAAGAACAGCAAGGGTTATGATGGATGTCGCAGGGCATAATGAGGCTATAACAAAAAGTAACATAGCATGGAAATGATGTTACTTGTGTGTGTATAAAGACTAATGTTCTCTAGCTGCTTTTTAAGGGACTTCAAAGGTATTTTGAGTACGTTGAGTGGATTTTTTTTCAGATTTGGGTATTTTTGTAAACGACCCCCCTCCACACATAGGAAAGCACTGTAACAAGCTGTAATTCTTTTTATTAATGGTATTAAGTATTTTATTAAATACTGTGTTTGTGTATAAAAAGTTACAAACTTTTAAAAAGTAACTTCCCAAGATCTGGGCTTGTGGTCACACATTTTGGTTCTAGTGCTACATAGTTTCTCATCATAGTGTAACCACCTATTCCCATGTAAAGCTTCTCCATCAGCCCGCTGAAAGATTTTATCTGTGGCTACTTCAGCAATTCCTAAAATCTCATGTATCTGCAGGATATTTTGAGTGATTTAGAGCAAGTGTAGGCTCCTTGTGTCCCTCCAGCTGTTCTTAGAATACAGCTCCCATCATCCTTCTCCATTGGCTTTGGTGGCTAGAATTTATGGGTGCTGTAAATCCAAGAACATTTTGAGGCTTCAGTCCTGTCCCCCTCCCCCCCCCCATTAGAATTATATGGCCATTTTACCTCCTCTGGTTCTGTCCCATTCCTAGTAAAGTTTCTATAGCTCCTCCCTTTTTCTTCTGATACAGATCCTACTTCTGAGGAACTAGCAGTGGCCAAGAAGCTGAAGTGTGGTGATGCTCAACAAGCAGTAAGCACCCAGAGGGCAAAGGATGTTATTGACCACTGCAGCCAAACTCTGGGGGGGAAACAGAACTTGGAACAAGAAGCACCAATCAAGATTCCAGCAAACCAGCAGCAGACAGACCAAGCAAGTCAAGTCCAGCTTGGAATTCAAGACAGGCCAGAACCAGGTGGTCAGCAGCAGGAGGCACAGAGGGATAAAGCAGAGGACATCTCACACCTCAGGGACCTGGTGAGAAGAATTCATTAATCATTAACCCTAGCTATTAGGGGCTGGCAGTGGAAGACAGGAGGGCCTGGCGTGCTCTGGTCCATGGGGTCACGAAGAGTCGGACACGACTAAACAACAATAATTAGGGGCTACAGGAGAGACTGTGGTAGAACACAGATCTTGAAGGTCCCAAGTTCAATCTCTGACATCTCCAGGTTGGGCTAGGAAAAATCCTGCCTGAAACCTTGGAGGACTGCTGTGAGTCTGTCAGTAAAAACAGGCTAGATTAAACCAGACTCGCTAGATAACTGACTCAGTAGAAGACAGTCCTTTATGTTCCCATATTCCAGTGTTCCATTGAATGTGGTAGAACTAATTCTCATCATTCTGTTGTATAAGCTCCAAACTTTGTTTGCTAATAGATTTTTTTAAAAAATAGTACACCTTCCATCAGACTCTTATACTATGTAATTCATTATTTGTACGCCTTTTTGCGCACGCATGAACACACACACACACACACACAAACTTTATATACTCATTTAAACGGTCTTTGACTATTCCTCTATAGCTGAAATCCTGTTGCTTAGTATATTAAGTCATAACTACAGTAGGCCCGTTGAATCAATGGAAATTATGGAGGAGTGGACTCACCAAATTCTCACTGTTTCTGTGGGCCTACTTTAGTTGTGATTTACTGTGCTAACTATCAGGATTTCAGCCTTGAAGTCCCCTCTGCCCAAAGTCTTCTTTCTAACCTGGCATGCTGCTCTAACTTTGCCTATCTGATGCTTCCAGTGCTTCTCTGCTGCTGTTCTTCAGATCACCGAGTTGACCCCAGAGTATGGTTTAAAGTTACATGATACAGCAAGCTTCCTCAGATTTAATGAGGTCTGAATCTATCTGGTGTTTTGAGGGGGAATTCTCGAAGAACCCCATGGCCATGGCCTTGATATTCCAAGGATAGAAGCTATTTTATATGCCAAATGCTCTTGAACTAGGTTTCATTGTAAAATTCATGAATTCACCTTTTCACTGTGAAATAAATCATTCCACAGAATTCTGTACAAACTCCTGCTTGCAAGAAGATTTTGAATTCACAGTAATGTGTATTCTTCCCACTCTGCTTATCTATGAAAGAGTCTTTAAGAACTGAAGATGACTAATAGGGTTGAAATGCTTTCATGTATCATATTTTATCATCCTACACTATCCTTGTTGCTCATTGTGATTTCAAGATGCATTTGTCACTACGGATCTATTTGCATAGTTTTGGTTTGTTTATTAAATGCATTTATAGTAACTTTGCTCTGTATTTCTCACCCTCTGCTTCACTGTTATAGTTTGTAATTACTAGCACGTGATAGGGTATCCCATTATGTTGACATAGAACCTCATAATATCTTCAGTGCTCTGATTTGCCATGCCAATATCTTAGCACTGGCTACTAGCAGCTATAGGAAGGGGCCACTGCTGTCTAATAATGCTTTTTTTTTCCTAGATGGGAAATGCTAATCCATGTAAATCTGAATACGATGAGAATTTTGCAAGCAATTCCATTGGGGTTTTAGTGAATTACTCCCATCACTCCACAATGCCAAAACGTTTCCTGAATTTTAATCATTTTGTTCCAGATAGAGCAGCATCTGGCACTAAGTAGTTAAGATTTCTACCTTCAGTGGAAGTAAACTTCCATTTGTCAGTGTTTCCTAATTAACTTTTATTTTACATATTTTCAACAAACACATGCTTGGTGTTGCTTTCTAAATCCTGCTTAGAATCGTACAAGCTAAGGAACATCTACATTTGAAAAGGTTTCACAGTATCTGTTTATTTGTATGCATATGTTTATAACTTAATCCTCACTCGGAAAGCATAATGTAGAAAATGTATCTCGGTAGAAAGAAAAGGAGTAGAAGCTAATAAAAAAGGAGCTGTCTTGATAATGAGGGTTCTCTTTTTCAGGCACATGCTGATCATTCCAGTGTTGCAATGGAAACTCTGTGGCCAGAGATTCAACAAGAGCTGAAAATTGTTGAGTCTGAAGAGGAGCTCCCATTTGCTGTGGTTTCACCCGAGAAGGGCCAACAGCAACAGGAGTTTAAGGCTAGTGCTACATCGGTATCATCTTCAGAAGCAAACAATGTAGCATGCAGCTCTGTGCTGCCTTTGCCATCTCTGGAGGATGAAAATCTGGTCAGAAACACAGTGGCTGTAACTTACATTCCATTGTGTGGTGGTTCTTCCAAAGAATCAAAGCACACCCCTGTTTGTGACTCCAAAGAGTTCAAAAAGCAGGATGATGTTTCTCCCACCTTACCAAAACTGGAAAATATCCCATATGAGATACCTTGTTCAACGGTGTGTCTGGAGAATGAGGACACAAGACATGGCTTTCTATCCATGCCTCAAGAGCAGAAGCTGCCATCAAAACCACAGGAAAGCACAGCTGTTTCAAGAGACGAATCCTTGTCACATCCCAAAGAAAAGCATTTGGGCCAATCAAGGTGGGAAGGTAAGAACTGGCTTCTTCAAAGGAAGAAGGATGCAATCAGTGTCAGTCAAGCAGAGGAAGGTCATAACATGTTTTCAGACACTGAAGAGCTGGCCAGCTCAACAACCGTAATTGCAGCTGGAGCTGAACAAGTCAAGGAGAACAGCACGAATGATCAAACCCAAGACTCTCTTGACCAGCAAGAGGAAGATACATGGGTAGATCATGGTCAGAGTTTAGAGTTGGTAGAGCCATGGGAAGATCACCAGTGGGTCACCAGCCCCCTCCATTCCCCTACTTTCAAGGACATCCAAGGAAAAGTACTTCAGGAGTTTCAGCCACCAAGCCAAGGAGTGGCTCAGAGCCATTTCAAGAAGCCATGTTTCAGCCGTAGCTTTTCTTTGGACAGTAAAGACTTTGTGAAGAGGCGTTGGGCTGTTCAGGTGCCTTTTGCAAGTGCAAATGATGAGCATCTTTATGGTGACACCCAGTCAAGTGTCAGAGAATCCTCAAAGTCACAATGGAAAGAAACTGATAGAGTAGAAGCCTGGCTGAATCTCTCAGAAGAACCTTCTAAGCCCGTTGAGACAAGCAAGAATCATCTGAGCTTTGAAGCAGCCTTTTCAGCTAAAGAATTTCCATCTGCGCACTCTCCTTCTGAGAAAGAGTCACATGAGAAGGAAGCATATGTGGCCAAAAAAGACCAGGAAGTCTTGAAGCTAGAGTATCAAAGCAATATTGGGGACAGTGTTTTAAGTTCAAATAGCCCAAAAGAAGTGTCAGTTAGTGTTCAAGAAGCAGATAGCCTTGGAGCAGCTGTCACAAAAAACAATGCTATAGAGTCCCAGGGCAATAAAAGTGAAGATGTCCCTCGGAAAGAGAGGCCAAGGCCATCTTCCCTCAATCTGGATTCTGTGCTTCCATCTACCAACCTTTTTAGCTTTGAGAGTCTTTCTGTGCCTACTCCTCCCCGGCATTTCCTGTGTGGGCAAAAAGAAGTTAAGACTAGTGACTCTGTGCCATCACTTCCTGTTGCCTGCCCAAGCAAGAACAGAACTGACCTATGGGGTTCTCACTTTGATCCCCAAGACTTAGACCTCGACTACATAATGATGGCTCATGCTGCCACTGGTCGCCGTAACTCGGCTCCAGTGAGCGTCTCAGCAGTCAGAACCTCTTTCATGATTAAGATGTGCCAGGCTAGAGCTGTTCCAGTCATTCCACCCAAGATTCAGTATACACAGGTCCCCCAGCCCCTACAGACACAGAACCCCAACTGCAGGACCCAAGTGGCACCAGAGAATAAAGAAGTGGAAGCCAATTTAAGCCAATGTAAGTCAGTTCAAAATGCTCAGGGTCAGCTACAGGCCCCAAAGAGTCCATCATTAGATAAGAAGGGGAAAGAAAACAGTAACACAGCCCTTGTTGATTTGACAATAAGTAAAAAGATAGAACCATCTTTCTCCAATCACGGTTCCACCCAAGATGCACCAGTTCTTCGTCGAAAGCGTACTTCAGAGGGAGAGGCTACTGGAGACAATCCCCAGTCCTCAAAAATGGAGAGGCCATCAGGTGTTTCCAAGCCTTCTTATAGATCTAGACCAGGAAGACCTCAGAGTCTAATCCTCTTTAGTCCTCCCTTCCCCATCATGGACCATCCCTCTTCCTCTGCAGACGCTAGGGTGTTGCTCTCACCCATAAAAAGTCCCTCACACACACCCTCCCCGAGCCCCATTGCCAGTGATATGTCTGGGACAGCTTCAGAGGGGGTCACTCTTCGGAACAAGATGACAATTCCAAAGAATGGACAAAGACTTGAGACTTCCACAAGCTGTTTTTACCAACCCCAGAGAAGGTCTGTGATTCTGGATGGGAGAAGTGGGAGGCAGATTGAATAATCCTTGTTAATTCTCTTCCCTTCTCTTCCCTGGTGGATGAGATTGAGGAGGTAACACTGAGAACTATAATGACGTTATTGTTCTACATGTATTACTCAAAAAGTACTTATTCATCAATTCCTCCTGTCCCTTACTTTATTGGTTGTCATGTGTAACTGATCTGGTTCTGAGCCCACCTTGACAAAGGGTGAGCCAAATGAAGGCAAAAATTTGGTAAAGACAGAGATTGATCCTTGTTCCGCAAACCAAAGTTATCCTCTTCCATACTCTCCCTCATTCCTCAGCTTCCCAGAATCATCTCAAGAACTTATGCTTGGCTCCAGATCTAGCTGTGATCCTCTCTATGGTCATACACGTTGCTTCTAGGTTGGTTTTGATTTGTCCTAGACTGGGGATTCCAACCCATGACTATAACAAAAAGCTTGTAGGCCTTTTAACATCCCTCTCCCTTTATGTACATACTTACAAGGAACATTGTAATGAATGTGGTATGCATAATGAACACTCAGATTAGTGGTTTAAGATGAATGTTGATGTGTGTCAGCTAAAATTTATGTTGATAGGCTATGCTTGCCAGGAAGCAGGTGTTTCTTGCAATAGTCCTATTCCCATAACATTGGTTTTGCCATCCTTTTGGATAATTTAGAGCTAACTGCAGGGTTTTTATATTAATTGATTATAGGGAATTTTACAAATAGCCATATAAGCTATATGTTCTCAGAGGTTGGCAGCCTTAGTAATGCAGCAGCAAGGGGGGAAGCCACTGCCAACCCTATTGATTTTCTCTACAAAGTGTTGTTTGTTTCACTAATCCTTTTGAAGGATCATGCCCAGGTTCAGTAGTTGCTGAAGGGAGTGATGGGCAGAGCTGTCACAGTAAGCTGCCAGCAACCATATTAGTTCTGTTTTTCTTTTGTGCCACTCTTTATTTGAAGAAATTGTAGCAGAATTTCTCTCTCTGTGTGTCTCTCTCTCATTGTTCCAAATGAGCTTGTTCTTTAAGCTGCCATTTAACGTGCAGCACTGGAATGGTAGGTGTCAAGAAGGGAATGTACTGTGTGTTCTGATGTGCAAAGGAATTCTTGTGCTAATTTGCAGTTGTGAATCATTATGTTGGAACTAAAGGGTGGAAAACCTCCGTGTACTGGTGAATCAAAAATATTACCTGTGATTTGTAGAGCATAGATGCTCTGTGGGTTACATTGAGTATAGATATCCTCTGGATTACAAGTCCAGCGCCATATTTTCCTGGGACAAGCAGGATTGAATTGGGGGCTTGGCTGTAAAAGGAACAGATCTAGGGCCAGAATCCTTTTGTTTTTTACCATGCTCAGAGGAGAAATTGTGGAAGTCACCATGGCCAATTGATGAAGCACTAGTTGCATGTTAAATGCATGGCTGATCATGCACCTGTTTATACGGCCCATACTTTATCTGTTAGCCATTGTGGCTGCTGCAATTTCTTTTCCAAATGCAGTTAAAAACCAGTCAGATTCTGGCCTAGATAAGCAAATCTACAGAGGCAAGTAAGCAAAAGGGAAAGGTCTGTTTGCACAAGAGATCTGCCTCTTTGCTGCTTGTGCTAACATTTTGAAGTGACATGAAACTGCACAAATACATATTCGAGGAATGGAGAATCTTTTGAAGGCTGGGGACTCCACCCATCAGGCCCTAGACCTTGGAGGACCACTCCCATGACTGGTAACCCCCCAAAAATTTCTTACATAAATATGTGGGTTCTTTTTACGAGGGGAGGTTATTATTGAAAAAGTTCCCTTGGCCTGTTTGTCCTAAAGAGCCTACTTTTTTTAAAGGAGCATGAGGGCTGGCACACCTCAAAATGTGGCTAAATTGCCCCTCATGCTTCTTAGGCAGTCACAAGAGGACTGTTTGAGCAACATTCTGTTTTCAGTTTAAGAATTATTATTTTTTAGATGTAGAGGTGCTAGGATACCCAGTGTGGTGTAGTGGATAGAGTGACAGACTCAGGAGATTTGAGTTCAAATCCCTGCTCAGCCAAGGAAACTCACTGAGGGGGTGGAACTGGTAAAAACATTCCTTAAATATCTCACATACCTTGAAAACTCTGTTAGGGTCACCATAAATTGGTTCAGACTTGACAGCACATAACATAAACACAAGGGTGCTGAGGGCCACATATAGTCCGGGGGGGGGGGAACTGCATGTGACCCATGGGCAGTATGTTGGCCTGCACAGTATTCTTTAATATACATAGAATTCCCTAGCCTGGTGAGGAAAAGGTGCTTCTTAAAACAAAATGGATGTCTTTGAGGCATCTCGCTAGCTGTCTGCTAGGAATTGCTGTTTCTTTACCTTGCAACAAAGCACCTATTGGAGGATTTTAAATATTGTCCTAACCAGTTTTGAGCATGGTCAGTCCCTGGACATGCCGTGTCCATGTTTGTAAAGGAAGACAAGGGCAGTGCTGTGTTCATGTTAACAGGAATATACAAATAATCTTACTGAGATATCCAGCTGAGAATATGTGAGAAACTTTTTAGATTTTGTTGGCAGGATAATTTGAGTTGGTCCACTTTTTTGTGCACTCACATCAGAGGAGATTTGCTAGTTTTTCTTCTCCCAGATTTAGACCTGGGCATAGATTGTTGGTTTTAAGATCCTAACAAGAGGACAAAAAAAAAGGGTGTGTGTGTGTGGGTTTCCCCCATTTTCTTTCCTGTTTTGCACAATGGGGCGGGGCATCATAAATAATTCCTTTCTAGCAAATGTTTCCAAGCCCTGAGTCAGGATGAGAAGAGGAATGGAACAGGCTGTCTGAAGGAAAAAAGGGATAGTCTCTAGACTGTGAATAAGACTTGATTTGTTCAAAGCAGACTGAAATTACACCTGTCTAAATGAAGAGATATGCAGGAAGAGCCATCTGGGCAGAAGAGATGGTCCCTTTGTCAAAGCAAAATCTAGGTTTTTCTTTGAACCTAGGTTATTGTGCAGTTTGTTGAGAGCAGGTCCATTTTCTGAAGAGCTTTCCAGTATGTTAAGGCTTTGGATTCCTTGAGATCATAACTAGTGGAAACAGTGGTGCCTGAGTGAGTTTCGGTGACAGGTATGTTTGAAAAGAAGTTGCAGTGCAAAATGTATAGCTAGCTTTTTCTTCTCTTCAAAGTTTCAAAAAGCTGTACTGTTTAATATTGTGTTAAATTTATATATAAATGGAACATATATAAATATATTAAAAGTATAATTGAAAAACCCAAAGAAATTGTCTCTAAGCAGCATTACATCTCCAACTCTTGAATACAGCGAGAGAGCGTTCTTTTGCTGATGTTTCAAAAGCTTTCACTCCCATCAGTCATGAAGTCTCTTCCTCTCTCCCAACGTGATCTTCTGCATGGTCCCTGTATCAGTTGTCAGTCAGGGAGCCTATCAAGTAACAGGGCCCATTCCTTTTCATTCCTGAGGCCATTTGAAAGACATGTTTTAATTTGTATTGGCAATTGTGGGGTCCTGAAGATAAAACTGAAAGCATAGCCTGGGCAGATACAAGCAGACATCAGTTTTTCCTCTCCATTAGGTGAGAACAGGTTTTGGGGTTTTAATGCAAGATGGTAGGAAGATTCATGCCGCCCAGTCCTATAATTGTAGCACTGATTTTGCTCCGATCTGTTATTAAGTTGTAGGATACATCAGCACTGGAACCTTTCTTTAAATGGCTAGGCGGCTTCCTTTTTTACAACTCTACAACAAGCAAACTGGTGCCATCCATTTGGACTCAAATTTTTATCTTCACTCAACCAACTTGGCTAATAAAGTTGTTTTATAAAAGTAGTTCCCAGCTTTGGATTCCTCGATGTTTTTGGACTGAAACTTCCAGAAGCCTTCACCACTAGCTGTGCTGCTCAGGATTTTTGGAAGTTGTAGGCTAAGAACATCTGGAGACCCAAGGCTGGGAACCACTGTTTTATAGGAACATAAGAGGCTATGTTATAGCAAACTAGCTATTTATCTGTCCAGGCTTTCACTGTCTACTCTAGTGGGCATTGACTGTCCAGAAGGTCTGGTAGACAAGGATCTTTCCTACTCATTCACGTTCCACTTACTCCTTTGTAAAAAACCTTGATATAAAATGGCCACCAGTGATAGTACTTCCAAAATAAAATGGCCACCAGTGATAGCACTTCCAGTGTTCATTAATTTCATTCAGCTTGGGAGAGAGGGAGGGAGAGAGAAAATTCATTATGCTGTAGTCTGGGCCACACATGATTGTGTTGTGTTTCTTCTGGTAGGTATTGTTTTTGTGAGGTTTTGCTCCTGTAGGCTATCTGCTTTAGTGCTTTTATTGCTTGAGCATTTTGGGAAGCTTCAACCATGAGATTAAACTGGAGTTTTTATAAAAATGTACATGTGTCTTTGTGTTGTTTGGATAGAGACCTATTTGCTGTAGTCTTCATGAAAACAAGGGTCTGCTATGTTGCTCATTTCTGTTATTGTATCCATTACTTGCTTTTCTAGTCCACAGCATCATTAAATGTAGAGGTTCATAATCATTAACAACAGTGGTCATACAGTAGATATGACTGGATTTAGCTATTTATAAGTTTTTCTTTCAAGGAACCACAAACTCTCAAAATTACCATTTGTTAAAAAAATGAGGCTAAAGCTGAGTACATCTGCCTAGACCTGAACAAAACTGGAAGAATGCTACTTCATGTGATATGCTCCCAGTTCATGTCATCACATAGCCAAATCTGGATGGTTGTCTGGTGGCCTTCTACAGCCTATTCAGAGTAAGGGCAATGAGTGTTGCTCTCGCTCTCATTTGGCTTTGTGACATTGTAAAGTGGCCAAACCTAATTAGCTGTATGCTGATGACATTGCACTACCTTTATGATACTTAGATGGAATTGACCTATGAAGATTGCCCACTCCCTTATTCTGAACAGAAAAGTACTAAGTTGGACAAGACTTGATGGATTTCTCCAAGTGACCACACAGCTGGCTCATTTTTTCACATAGGACTGTGGGAAATTCCCAGCATCTGATGGTTCAGTGGACTTCTGTTTCAAGTCTGTAGCCCTTCACAGACTGAGAATCCTTCCTCTACGACTGAAGCTGTCTTCATATAGTCCCCTGAAGGAAAATAGGTAGAATGTCATTCTGTGATGTTTCCAAAGCAATTTGCAGTGGGGAGGGGGGGCAGGCTGTGGGAGGCAATGAACCAGGAGTCCAGAGATGACCCAAAAATTCATTGGTTTGGGAAAGTTCAGGTTCTCCATTTTGAATGAACCTGAACTGATCTGAATCAACGAACTAGCGATTGTTGATGAATTTCCTGGTTCGTTTTTAACTTCATGCCCATCTCTAGTCAGAATCAACTTGACGGCACAGAATTATGATTCTTATTAGGAATGCTTTAGTACTGTCTAATCTATGAACTGCTTCCTGTTACTTTTTGTAAGCCCTTGTTGCTGTGTTTATGTCTTTAGAAACAGGAAGAATATTAGTCCAGAAAAGCTATTAATGTCTATTTTGTGTGAGAAAGCACTAGAGTGTAAGTAAGTGCAGTGGTACTCTTACCCTATCTCCTTTTTGAAGGCTTTTCTAGGATTCACATGTGATCATAAAAACTAAAGCTAAAATTAAAAAATAAAAACAACTAACTCTGGTCTGCTCTTCTTCCACCTGTGCTGTTGTCAGACTTGGGTTCTTACATTTTATATTAGGCCAGGGCTCCTCTGTCTATCAGTGCAACATGAATCAAAATTCTGGCAGGAGCACTTTGTCCTGAAACAAATGCATTGATGAAATAAGTGATGGTAATTCTTTTTTCTATATAAAGAATAAATTCTGCCTTCTATTCAATTTAATTGCATGCCGTCAAGTCAATTCTGACTTACAGCGATTCTTCCCAAGCATAGAGATAGAGTTCTCAGAAGTAGTTTACAAGTTCCTCCTCCTTGGAACATTTCAGGACTGTATTGTTTGCCCAAGGCCACAAAGGCTGGCTCTTCTCCTCTGAGGATGAATGGAAACTCTTCCTTCCATACAAGTATCAAAAGCTTCAGAACCTCTTCCTGATTGCACTTGGAAGCCCTAGCATCTGATACAAAAGTCAGCACAGCCAGGAATTTGTACTGCAAGCACCTTTTCCACCCCTCAAAAGTTCATTCAGTGTTCAGTGTAGTTCAGGATGTCAAAGAAGAAGGATCTGACAGGAAGTAGCAATGAGGACATATTATTTATCAGCCCTTTGTAGTGAAGGACACAAACACTGGCAGATTTACAATTGCACATTCATCTGATTAAGAAATTAAATTGCTATGTTTCAGGCCTGGAATTTGTATAGCAAAACAAAAACAGAGATGTTTGGTAAACCACATTTGGCAGGTTCACGGATTTATGTACTGTGGTTGATTTGGAGCACAAATAATTCTGAAATTTGGTCCCTCGTGCATAACTGCTTAGAGTTACTGGCCCATATCCTTTTGCATAATTTATACCAGTGTAGGGGAAATGTAGTCGAAGACAGTGGGAGAGTGACACTAATTAAAGAATTCCCACTTCAACTCCTCATTGCTTTCATGTCATTTCATTGCATACAACTCATGTGTGACCCCACATTGAAGCAAGGAGTCTTTCATTAGCATCAATCTGCTGATACCACTGATGCCATTCCTGTTACACTGTGTAAGTTACACAAGAGAATGTGGGCCACTGTAATTTTCTCCCAGGGATCTCAGTGATGCTGGCAGAGGGAAGGAAATGCACCACATTCTCTAAGTTTTGATAAATCTCTGATCCAGAAGTATTTAATTTTGGCAACAGGAAAAGACTTTAGTACTTCAAAGAAAATACAGCCGCTGCTTAAGAATAAACCATGGGATTAAAGGCAGAAGCAGGGGAATAAAATAACATATCTGAGGTTGCCTGAACAAGAAGCAGTCCCTGAAAAGCAAAGCTTAAGTGAACAAACAAAAAACAGATGTTGAATTCATTCTCTATTACCCAGAGAATCTGAAGATAGGTAGTTTTAAAAACAATGTTTTAAACATATACGTGTGTAGAAACATATACTATATTCAGTATTCAATGTGTCTTTAGTGTTGCCTCAGGCCTCTGCCGTTCCTAAGAATTTAACCTTAAGAAAAATGATCAAAATTTACTCCCCTTGTGTTCACAAATGTCCTGAAGCACTCTGATAAGTACTTGAGACTGTTATGGACTCCCCACCTCATCCGGTTTCTCCACTAGCTGTTATATTCCACCTAAAAACGTAGTCCGGTGTCACCCAGCTGGTTCAAGAGTTGTTGGAAAAGATTTTTCAAATAGCAAACAGGACAATCTGCAGAGGATTCATGCTGTATGAAACATACCACACATTCTGGTGAGTCTTTCCTTCACTGTAACAGAAGAGAAGGTCTCTGAGGGCCAATTCCAAATAATCAGTCATTGGAAGAGGAATTCCTTAACTGCAGAAAGACCTATGATTGTCACAGCAGGAGCTTATCTCCCTTCTTGCAAATTAGATTGCTTTATTTTGTACTTTGTCTTCAGGGGCTAAACATGGCTTTGTTTGCTTTCTCAGACATAAAAGTCTACCTGAATTGCATATTTCAAACACAGGTTCTAATGACTGGTCATCCAGAAGGTATAGTTTGGCTCTTGGGTTGGAATTCAATTCCAAACTGATTGAGAAATTTAGGGTCACATTTTATTCTGATGGGCTGGTGGCTGTTGCAATATTCTTTTCAGAAATGTCTTGGATTTGAATAGTAAAGAACTAGATTTGTTATATGTCTAGTTACAGGTAAGTAAACATGAGTCTGATTGTGGAGGAGTATCTCAAGTATTTGAGAAGAAGCACCCACAAAAGCAAAGAGCCCCAAACAGATGCTTGTGGACATGACCAAGGTGAGCACAGTCCGGTTTGCAGACTGAATCACAAAGCAGTTCAGATATTATATGGGGAGCACAAAGTTCTGTGACTGAAGAGAGTCCAGAGCTCAGTAAGCGAGTTCATGGTTTGCATTTGCAGGTTTCATCTCTGGCATCTCTAGTTAAAGCAGTGACAGGAGTTGGCAGCATGTGTATCTCCAGCTGTTGTTAGACTGCAACAGGTCTGACCAAGATGGCCAAGGATGAGGAATGATGGGAGCAAGCCAACAATATATAGGGGCCACACCTCCGCTGTACTAAAGTTAATGTTCTTGGGATACAGCAGCCATAGTTTTTGACCATTGAATAAGCTGATGAACTCCAGATATCTAAAAGACCACAGGTTCTTCATCCTAACTAAAGGAACTAGGCTACTAAGATTTTGACTTTCTGCCAAGATTCTGAGATCTATTGCTAGTCAAAATAAAATAACAGAAGGCATTATTATTGGCCCAGATCCTGTTGCTTAGTGTAGTAAATTGTTCTGGCTTAGACCCATTGAATCAATGGGGGTTTAGTGAAGGTCTCTGTATGTTCCATTGATTTACATGGTCCTAGCATAGTAAGTTTCAGTTAAAGTAGGCCTATTTGAATCAATTGAACCTATGGAGTAATTGAGTCGGTAAATTCATATTGATTCAGTGGGCCTATTCTAGTGCAATTTTCTACACTAAGCAACAGGATTTAAATCATTGAAGTAAGATAAGACAATATGGACCAAAGATATATATCCCTATATCGGCCAACTTCATATGCAGCAGTTGCTTCTTCCACAGGAGTGTTTTGGAAAGTTTTCAACACAGATATATATGTGGAAGTCTTTGATCTGCTGAATCCTGTGTGGCCTTCACAGTGAATATCTGTATGCAAGACCTAGTAGAAATCTAATATGTTGGTTACTAAACTTTAGTGGAAAACAAGACTGGGCTGGCCAGAAATATTCACCCGGTAGAAGATATGATATTGGAAGCAAAAGCTTAATTTGCCCCGTGGACAAAGGGATCACTGAACAAGAGCTTGAATATGAACCAACAACCCCTGATATGAACAGTGTTGTACTATTCTCATTCCATGGTGTTACTGACTAAAAAATGGTGGACATTCAGCAAGAGGAGCGTAGTGGGCATACACATTAACAAGGGGAAACTTCAGGTATCTCTGGCTAAGGACACAGATCTATGAACAGCTATTTTTACTGCATCTTCCGCAGTAAATATTTACCCACCCTACATTGCAATCCTCTGTAAGCATAGCACATGGAGGAATAGAAGGGGGTCATATGGCAATAAAAACTGGAATGAGAACCCTAAGAGCAAGAAAACTGGATTGCCCAGTCCAAATTCTTGATAAGCCAGTCTGTCGGCATTCTGCCACCTGTCAAGTTTTTTGGCCTTGCGTGTAATCAAAGTACAGGAGAGTACTAGTATGAAAAGTAACAAATATTTGTGTACTGTTTTCTGTGGGAAAAGTACAAAACAGTAGGATTCAGCGTGGTGAATGGGTTTTAGGAACGAATCAATTATCACCACTTCAGATGAAGGTAATTAGCAGCCCAATGATAAAACATGTGTACCCTCCTCTTTACTGGCAATGTGAAAATAAAACCCTCTATACCAATTCTAGTTCTAAACAGACTACAGTTAGGAAGATAGTGTATACTGCATGTATACTGCAGAATAGATTCTGCAGGCCACTTAGAGGTCAGAATGGGAACTGAGGCAAGCCTTTAATGTGGTGGAGACAAATATGCCTTCTCAAGGAAGTTGGCAGAAGATGCCAGACTTATTCAGTACTTGAGGGAGTGCTTCTCATATAGATAACAATAATCATCATGTGCTGTCAAGTTAATTATGTCTTATAGTGACCCTTTTCAGAGTTTTCTAGATGGAGAGTACTCTGAAATGGTTTGATGTTCTCCTGGGGCTGTCCTGAGACTGTGCAGCTTGTCCAAGGCCACACAGGCTGGCTCTTCTCCCTGGAGGCACAGTGGGGAATTGAACTCCCAACTCCACAGCCAGATACCTAACTCACTGAGCTATTCAGCCTTTCCTTATATACACCCATCCAAACATTAAGATCTACTGAAAAAGCAGTATACAGCAAGCAGTATCACTGTGGAAGTGGGAGGAGGGATGTTGGGCTGTGACACCCTTGTTATGGTATGCCCTGGCCTTTGTGGTGCCAACATTGTGATCATTTTGTTTATTAATGAGAATATTCCTAAACCACTCCGTATCTGAAGGAAAGGTGCAGACAATAAAATCACTTCAAAACAAACCAGGAATTCAATAATTTAAAACATTTCAATGAGAACAAAACCAGCAAAGTGATAGATTAGAAACCAAGACACGAAACCTCAGCCTTTCCTTGAGATCATCTGCCTGTTCCACCTGCTCCACTCAAGTGATGGTGCTGCCATCCTGAGTGAGGTCCATAAATCTGACTAGAAATCAGACCTTCTTGGTGGTGGCCGACACATTATGGAATGCATTGCCAGCAGACCTATTCCAGCCCCCCTCCTTCCTAGCACGCAGAAAGTCAATCAAAACTTTTCAGAGAAGCTTTTCTGGATACCCTCCCCACATGATTGCCTATTATGTTGTGTATTTTTAATTTTTTTAAAATTGCTGTCACCACTGAGGGTTTTTTTTTGGGGGGGGGGTATTTCCTTTTCAATGATATTTGTCCAATTGGGAGTTGGGTTGTTGTTGTTGTTTTTAATCTATGTAAGCCGCCCAGAGTAGTGGCATGCCACTAAATTGGTGGGGTAAAAATCTGACTGACTGACTGACTGACTGCATGAATGAATGGTTCATTAGGTCTAGAGTGTTTAGGTTAAAACCTAACTGCTCATTTAAGATAAGTGGGATTCTGTGACCATATCCTACTCTTGGATTATTAGTTTGCAGGCAATTTTGATTGTGCTGAATTGCTTTAAAGTTGTATACTGTTGACTGACTGATCTTCCAATATTGGGCTGGGCAACGATCTTTCAATAAATGAATAAATGTTTCAATCCATTCTATCATCTGTATGAAGCATTTGTGGGGAGGATATGCTTGGATCAGTAAAAGCATGTTTTTGGCCTGAATCTCTTATCAACCCTAGCCAGCCTAGCCTATAGTGAGGTATGGGAGTAGCTGTCCAAAAACAAGGGCCCCAGTTGTCCAGCCCTGTGGTATAGGACTGGATAGCAGGTGACGGGGGGGGGGGGGGAGAAAATACTTCTGCTTAAGATCCTGGAGAGCCAATGCCAGTTAGAAAAATAAAGGGCTAGCTAGATTAGATGTCCTTCTCATCTCCCTTATTTTTATACTTTATAATAGCCAGATGATTTCTCATTCCTGAACTGTGTAAAATATATTATTTTAGAAATCCAGACATCTGCTGAACTGTACTGCCATGCAAGAGATTGGTTCGGAAACGGAACTGTTGGGAAATTGCCCAAAGAATTTCAAGTCAGAATCTCATTAACCATAACTGTACTTCAAAAAAGAAACATACACTATCACTACAAAATGTTTTTAGAGATTCTTTAGTGATTTAAAATGGAAACCAGGTCATAACAAATAATTAAAACATTGCTGATGTGCTGGGTGCCCAGGGGAATCTGATTCCCACCAGAGCTGTTCGGTGTTAGCTGTTAGCTATGTTTACAGAGAAACGACATCACCACTGAGGACTAGTAGGAAAACAGAACAGCCACCACATACTTAGGTGCTTAGTCAAAGACTGCACTGCTTGTTTAACTTGCTAGGACAATAAAGTGATTTATTTTCCTCAGTGCATAAGAAAACAAATAGTGCCCTTACTCAGAAAAAGTGATATTGTGAAGGCAGGGTTAAGAAACAAAGGTTCATGTACTTAAGGAAAACAAGGAGTCTTATGACACCCTGAAGACTAGCAAGTTTTAACTGGCATCAGATTTTGTGGGATGTAGCCTTCCTCACTTGCATGGGCCAGTACCCTATTGTTAGTCCAACTAGAATAGACCCAAGGGGATTACAATATGTAAGTGTTGACTTGTTATGTGACATGAAGTCACCTTTGACATATAGCAACTCTATGAATAAGGTAAAGGTTCCCCTTGACATTTAGTCCAGTCGTGTCCAACTCCAGGGGACGGTGCTCATCCCCGTTTTCCAAGCCATAGAGCCAGCGTTTGTCCGTAGACAGTTTCCATGGTCACGTGGCCAGCGCGACTAGACACGGAACGCCGTTACCTTCCCACCGAGGTGGTACCTATTTATCTACTCACATTTTTACATGCTTTTGAACTGCTAGATTGGCAGGAGCTGGGACAAGCGACGGGAGCTCACTCCGTCGCGCGGATTCGATCTTACGACTGCTGGTCTTCCGACCTTGCAGCACAGAGGCTTCTGCGGTTTAACCCGCAGCGCCACCACGTCCCTGACTCTATGAATAGGTGATCTCCAAATATGTCCTGTCCTCAATAGCCCTCTTGTAAACTCAAGGCTGTGGCTTCCTCTAAGGAGTCAATTCGTCTCATATTTGGTCTTCCTCTTTTCCTGCTGACTTCCACCTTTCCCAGCATTGTTGTCTTTTCCAGAGAATCCTGCCTTCTCATGATGTGTCCAAAGTAGGACAACCTCAGTTTCATTTTTGCCTCCAGGGATAGTTCAGGCTTGATTTGATCTAGGACCCACTTGTTCATCTTTCTGGCAGTCAAGCATATCCACAAAGCTCTCCTACAGCATGATATTTCAAACAAATCAATTTTTTCTTGTTAGCTTTCTTTAGCTTCCATATCTGCACATAGTGACTGGGAATAAAATAGTGTAGATCATCTTAGTCTGGATGTCCAGTGACACTTCCTTACACTTGATAATCTTTTTTAATTCCTTCATTGCTGCCTTTCTGAGTCTATGTTTTCTCCTGATTTCTTGGCTCCAGTCTCCCTTTGCATTGATGATTGAACCAAGGCACACAAAATCTTTAACTATTTCAATTTCTTCATTGTCAGTGTTAAAGTTGTGTAATTCTTGTGTAGTAGTGATTTCTGTCTTCTTAATGTTCAACTATATTCCTGTTTTGGCACTTTCTTCTTTCACTTTCACTAAAAGTTGTTTCAACTCATTGCTGCTTTCTGCCAGTAAGAAGATGTCATCTGCATATTTTTATTTAACATTCCTGATGTATTTAAAGTCCATATAAGTAAAAGATTTGCATTACTAAACCATGAACCAGAGGAAATGTGGATTGAAACCAGGGCTTCTCTGTAGCTACAACTATTGCTGGGATACTGACTAGAGAGTCTAGTCTCAGGATTAGGAGATTAACATGTGAATGCTGAAGAAAAATCAAATTTTAAATCCAGTGTTATGGAGGCATACGGCCTGCCATTTTGATGTGTTTAAGTGGTAGTAATCAGAGTGGGCAGAGGGATCAGGAGTACAGAATTGGCAGGTAGAGGAAATTGTCCACATAGCTGTGTATTAATGCAGACAAACCATATATGGTAGCAGATTAATAGATGTAATGAAATAAAAAGCCCCCATCCCTGCCCTAGCTGCAGAGAGTAAAATTGAATTGGTTGATGTATTCTTGCTCAGCTGTTTCCCTTTGGAATATCTTTAAATTTCTTTGTTCAAGGACAACCACCTTGAGCTCAGAGACAGAGCATCCAGGGAGACAAAAGTATTTCTCATACTGATTTATGAACCTGTTGGCCCAAATCCTGTTGAATTTTTATGCTGGTGTAATGCAATTGGTATAAATCTCATTGGCAAATTGCCACACTTATGATTAGTATAGGCATTTGCTGTTGTTCACCACCTTGTATGACTTGGCAGGCAACATCAAATGCTTACACTAATCTAAACTAGCTGCAGTTTGCCAGTAAGAGTTATACCAACTGTATTGTGCTACTAGGCATAACTAATTAACAGGATTTTGCCACTGCTTCTAATGTCAGATTTGTGCATGTTTATTCTTATGCTGTGAGATACTGTTGGCAGAACATGGTATGTATCACACTGGGAGATGAGCAGGTTGATGAATTCTTAATATGATGCATTACAGAATTGACCAAAATCCTAGCATAAACGGCATAACTTCGGACAACAAATTGCTGCAAATTACAGGGTCAGCCTAGACATCAGTGGCTGAGCACTGAGTTGCAGGGCTCAGTGTGTGATATATAGTGCCTACACTGATTTCATAATATGCACCAAAAGTTACACCATTTATGCTATGCTGGCAATAGGTTTTTTGTCATTAGGTTCATTAATAGAGTTTTAAGTGTAGACATGCAGACACGGTGTATAGATCTCTGTTGACTGAGGTTACATACGAAGAAGTGGGCTACGGTCCACAAAATGAATAAAACATGGTTTCTTGTTGAGATGCCAGAAGATTCCTTATTAGTTTCCTGCAGCGGACTAAAATCTCTACCCTTGATGGAAGATGATTGTGGAGAGTTATCAGAAGGTTGAATGGGCTATTGAAAAGAGACAATTTTTCAGCAATAGACCTAGGATGTTGTCTAAACAGTATCTTGGGAAATCCCATGTAATATAACATAAATCCACCTCTACATTTTCATGCAACTGGTGAGACTTGCCTTATAGAGTTAATTGGGGCATCACAAGGTCTCCCACAACCTGAACCAGGAAGCAATTTCCTCCCATACACACCCCATTAGGGTTCAGATTTATCACTGCATTGAGCCACTCTTTCATTTTGCACAGAACTAGGGGGAGGAAGACACATGTCAGCAAAAGAAACCTAAGCCCTTTTGCCCAGTCTGTTCTACTGTTTCATTTGGTTTCATTGTGTCTGGCCAGTTTCTGCCCTAAGGCATGAGTGATCATTGCAGACAAGGCACAGTGGGAGAGATGTCTAAAAATATCACCTGTAGGACCCCTCACAGTCAGGTCTTACTGAAGAGGCTGTTCAATGTCATTGGATCTGAATGGAGCAGCACAGAAAGAAATAGATTCTTTCAGTGCTACATGGAGAACAATGAAGCTGGATTTGGGGACTCAAGAATTCAATGGCAGAAGGATAACATTTCATTCACTCCTAAAAATGGACATCAACCAAACTGCCCTCCCAAACTTGTATGGATCACCATTCTTTAGCTTTAGATAACCAAGGCACCACTAGGCATGGAAATATACAATTAGTCTAACTGGCAGGGCCAGCCCTACCATAAAAAAAGCAAGGGAACTAGGTGATAGATTCCAGTATAATGTGTTGAGAAGAATATAGCGGCAGGCCTTCTGGCTGTTGCTCATGAACTCTCTTTCCCTTTGTTGAAGAAAAGATGTACCTATGCCACGTAACCTGTCCCTGGGCACCTACTGCCTCAGGTAAAGTGAAGGGACAAGGATGTGATAAGGGCTCAGGAAGTTTCTGACTGTTAGCAATTTTCTACATACCATGCTGAAACCCCCAACAAATCTCTCTGCACAAGTGAGATTTCTCTACTTTCTATGAAAATGAGATGATCGTCCCATCACTCCCACCTGTTGTTCTGTACAGGAAATTGCAAGACCTTGTGTAACTTAGTGCCCTTTTTGGTGAATTCTGTGCAGGAAAGATGCCATCCTGCTAAGGAGTTGTAATTATTCTGTGTAGGGTGGGATGCCTTCCAGAAAAAAATGATCAGAAAACATCCAAAAAATGACTTGAGATTTCCCATGAGATTTCTCAGGAAGGAAAAGAAAAAGAAAAGAAAAAACCTCATACAGAGAAATCATATGGCAAGAAGTGACGATTCCCCCTTCCCGTTTCTGTGAGAGTCTGCAAGATTCTCATATTTGGTGGATGATGCTATTCCATCACAAGTATTGACATAAGATTCAATTGCCAATCCAGTCAATTTCTGTACCAGGATGGGTGAGGGGGAACTATCTTGTTTTGGGCCAGCAATGGGGCAAAAAGTCTTCAGCCAGTGATGTAACTAGGATTATATTTCAGAAAAAGTTCAATTTATCCTAGCCATGCTTTTTAAAAACTCCATTTTATTTAACACACATATGTAGAACAAAATATACATAAACTCTGAAATAGAGCAGGTGGTATTTTCTTGCAGCTTACATATGGGGGAAAAAGATTTTCATCTTAAAACATTCTGTACAAGGAGCAAGCTATCACAAAGAGAGGCAAACAGTTTGATTAATGTGATACAAAAGATAGGAATAGGCCAGTCTAAAAATTCTCGCCAACTCCCTTTGGGTTTTTATACACAAGCAAGTGAAATCATGGAAATAATTGCTGTAGATTAGAGAGGTACTCATTGAATTTCTAGTCACATGACCAGCACAAGACAAGCCTCATAACCAGTACCCTGTTAATTAACTTTTAATTAGTTGGTGCAATTACCAGGTTTTCACTTACGTGTGTATAGAGGCCCAACAGGATTCTTGTTTAATCTTTTGGCCCACTTCATGTCATGCTCTCACATTATATTACTAAGCTCAACCTTCTCGTGAATTCTGGCACAAAGATATTTCAAGTAAAAAGCAGGAAATGTTGAAAATAAATGTTCATTTAATAGATTTGCAAATACATTTCTTCAATTTTCTGCTGCTTAAAAAAAACAGCTTTCCCAAACAAGTGACTTACAAATATTACAAGGAAAGGCTAGACAGAATGCCACAGGAAAATATGTATGTGTACCATCATATGTGTATGCCAGCGATCAGCTAAAAGAGGTAGCTGTGAATCCATTGTCACTGATGTACTTCACTGATCACCATAATGAACTAAAAAATAACCTTCAAAGCTAGATTTTCTAGTTTCCCATACTTAACTTCCTGAGTTGTCTCTCATCTTATATAAATAAGCAAGTGACTAGTCTCTTTAGAGTAGTTCATACACTGCAGCAAGCAGAGGCACATGATAACAAGAGAGAGGGAAACTGTGATTTTTGTAATACTCTGAGTGCTGTACATACACTTGCTCCAGACAATTGACTTCAAATTGGTTGATGGATTTGAAGCTATTTCCTCCTCTTTTGTCACCTCTGGGAACAGCACACTCATCCAATGGTGTTGAAGACAGAGAGGTTTTCAGCACAAGGAGCACATTCTCCCAGCCCCAGCCTTGCAGGTATTACACCTGCTATAGTTGAAATGACAGGGAAGGTGGGAAGGGAGCACTGTGCAGAAAGGAAAGAGGGTTGAAAGAGAGATTGTCAGAACTTTGTCTGAGAGGAAAATACATTACCAAAAAAATAAAAAATAAAAGGAAAAAGAAAACTCCAAAAAGGAGAAGTTGATTAGATACGGCTCCTTTAATATTCGATTCTGCTCCAGTAGAACATGGTACAAAGAAGGACCCACGTCTGAAAGAGAAAAAGGAAAACAATTCAAGAAGGGTCATAAATGTGGCCACTGTAACATCTCACACATCTGGTCCAGATAGTCCACCCTAAAACTCCACCAACCAGAGGAACAGCCTGAAGACTTAGTCAGCACAAACAACACAATTATGGAGTATTGAATTGACTCTGGGCAGCATACCATATGGCCAGCTCAGAGGCCGAATTCCTATAGGATGGAAAAATACAAGCAAAAACCAATGTGCTAGAATTTGAACAAAAATTAAAAGCATCAGCTCTCTATATATTTCACAACCAACAAGAACCAAAAAAAGTCTGCTAATAGACAAGGCTCAGGTGCATCTCCTCCAAAATAACTTTGTAATTTTACCCTTATTTTGCCTAAACTGTTAGATCTCTTCTCCCACAAGGCAGTAAGTATTGGCTCCCTAGTGCTGCTATCTGCAGATGGGAGAATTAAACAATAGTCTGGGTTACTTACTAAGCATTCTCCAGAAGATCACATAAGTTGATCTTAAGTCTTGAAATGGGTCAGAGTGGACAAATCCCACTCTTGAAGCCCACCTTTCCAAAAGTAACTCATATGTGGCAGAAGCATGAGGGATAACAAATACCAGACACCAGAGCTGGCCTGGTCATTAACTGGAGTGAAGTGACTGGCTGCATGGTAGAGTGCCTGGGGCAGCTACCTTCTGCTGCTTGGTTCCCTGCTACTGTGCAGGAACAATTACTGGAGAGAGAGAGAGCAAGGAAGAAGAGGAAGAATGGAAATAGTTTGTTCAGAGTCACCATAGGCTGGCTGGCCTTCTTTAGAGCACAGCTGGTGCTGCATTAAGATCAGAGAAACCAGGTTGGAGCAGAAATCTGAACCCCTGAATCACTGGATAGAAGTTGGATACTCATTCATTATCTTCCCCCACCCCACCCCCCGCTCTCTCTCCCATGCTTCCCTTTATCCTCCCGAACAGTATAGGGATCTAGAAGTAGCTGAGGATAGGCAGGTAAGCAAAAAGGAAGTGTTACAGTCCTCCAGTTTCTACTACAATCTCTTCCTCCCATCATCACACAGTGTGACAAGGATCAGGAAGATGCAGACATTCCAATGTCATTGAAATACTTCTCCCATCACCTCCTCAATATCAGCCAGCCCGGCTTGGCCTGATGGGAACTGACATCTTGTGATATCTGGAGAACCACCAGTTCCCCAGCTTTTGCTCTAGAAGAACTGGGATGGATGAGAAAGCCTTGGTCTCTCTTTTTCAGCCTTGGCTGTTTGGAGGTAATCTGACAGTAATTTCATCCATCTTAAATTTTCTCATTCATCTTAAACTTCAGAGCCTGGGAAACTTCATTTTTTGAGCTCTAAACTCAGAGGTTTCTTGAAGTTTTAGTCCAAAAAACAAACAAACAAACAAAAACCCAGAAAATTTCACAAACTCTATTAAGCATTTTGAGATGGCTTTAAATGTAATTGAGGCTGAGCTGTCTATATGTGAACTTGGGTGTTAACAAAGCTAAGCAGATGTGGTAGAACTACAAATGCATAGGGTCAGATACCACATTTCTCAGGCTGGTACCCAGATACGTTTAAGACTGGTACTCACATACATTCTTCTTCACATTAATCTGCTTTTTGGGAAGGGGAGGGAAGCTGCATTAAGCCCTTGAACTAATTTTCAGGCTGCATGTCACTCTCAGTCTAATTTTGAAAGATCTCAGCAAGATCAGACTCTTGGTAAGAATGATCTGGCCCTCCCTTGAAAACACATGGGGCAGGGAGCAAAGGAGAGGCCCCATCCGTTTTTGACTTTGACCCCACCCACTTTTAGCTCTAGGTAGAAAACAAGGGGTAGCCCCACCCTTACTGACTCTGATCTTGCCCATGGCCAACAGACAGATTAGGTCATATAGGATGCAATCTTTGTCTGAAAATGGAAGGTTCTTTGCTCTTGGATGAACAACAGGGATAAACAACTTTGGCCTTTCAGATGTTGCTGGTCTGCAATTCTTATCATCCTTGACTAGAATAACAGGTGGTGAAGGATGGCAGAAGTTGCATGCCACAGGCATCTGGAGAGCAATAAGTTGCTTGTCTCAGAGGCTGCCCTGGGTAAATACAGATGTTAAGAACCATGGGAACAACATTTTCTTAACTTCCTGAAGGGCCAGGTACCAAACATACTTGTTGCACTTGGCCTTAGAATACTGGCCAAAGGTGTTGGCTCAAGTCCTCTCACCATCTGAAATGGGAAGAGAAACACTGCCATTGACCTCATTTCTGACACCCTTGTGCCCTTGCTGATGCCATGTGGGAACACTGATGGGGTAATAAGAACAGGGTCATGGCATGAGCAATAGTGGATTGTTTTGAATTGCCTTCAGAACATGGCCATGCTGTTTGCTGAAGGCCAGGGCACTATGGGAATTCACACTTCCCGCAATGCCTCAGCCCCTGAATACCTGGCTCTTAGGTAGATAGCTGGCTGTGTAGCAGCCATTCTCTGGTAGGTTGCTGTGATTCAAAACAACACACAACAACTCTTGCTGCTGCTTTCTTCTCCCTGATGTCTGCATCTATTCAATCACAATCCCTACCACAAATACTTTGGTTTGTCCTGAAGAAGACTGACAGAATTTGTGGAAGTCCCATATGCAGATGACAACTCCAAGAATCGTGGCAGTTATTCTCCAAAAACAGAACTTCCTGCAGCTTTGAAAAGCAGTATATCTATTTCCCTAACTGCCATAAACCATGTGGTCCTTCAAATGTTAATGAGAGTTCGACTCCCCTCAGATCTAGCCAGGCAAGCTTTAACACTTGGATGGCCTCATGTTCCTGATCCTTGTTACAATGTCAGAGAATGGAGAAAAAAGATGTTGATAGGAGGCGGAGGCTTGGACCCCCTTCCCTCTGCTTTGCCTCCCTGTCACCAACTACTGCTAGATCCTTACCCTTGCAATGTAGAGGAGAAAAGAAATGTGTGTGTGTGTGTGTGTGTGTAAGAGAGGGAAGGAGAATCCAGTTTCGCTGATGCTGCCCATTGATTTTGGAGTCCAGATCTCTGCTCAAAACTTGTCTCTTTGCTCCTAATCCAGCAACACATTGGCAGTCCAGATTTTTCTCCTTTGACACTATGCTCATCCTTTGGGTGACATGGTGCTTGCTATACTGGTTTGGGCACCGTGCAAACCTGAATAGCTGTTGCAAGTGTCATGGAAGGACAGTCCAAACAAAGTCTGGTGCTGCAAACAGGTTTTCCTAGATGCAGAAAGTTTATCTCACCTTAGCCAGCTCCAAACACACCCACACCTGCTGGACTAGTCCGAGCACACTTGGGGAAAGATTTAGAAGTTCTTCCCACTACTGTTTTTAACCAGTTGAGGTTTGCGCTTTTTCAACAATTTTCTAATATTTAAATAAGAAACAATTTATATTATGAACCAGTGTACATAGTAAGATAAGAGATGAGTCTGTACCAGAAATAGCTGGCAATGAACACTGGAAAGAAAAAGGCTGTGTCATCCCAAAACAAGAGTGAGTAATATTTTTGTTAGATCACTAATGTCTCAAAAACAGACAAGCTTTCAAGTACTGCAGGAGTCTTCATCAGGCTGGGCATTACAGAGCTTCTAAGGCAGGAGAGAAACAGGAAAGTCCAAAAACCATCCTAGCAGATGTTAGGATTCAGGATCCAAGTTCAAGATAAAGTCACAAGATGGAGGCTTCAGAGCTCCTGGTATCATTTTTTAACCTTAGTTAAAACCCAGAATCAATTGTTTTACTTTATTTCTACAGATAAAATGTTGCCAGTACCCCAAGCTCTGCTATGTCTAGTCAGACAAAGAGCCCACAGGACCTAAAACTCACCACTTTTTGAGATTTGAGTGGTCTAATAAGTGTATTACCCACCATTGTTTTTGAATAAAATTTTAATCTTCAAAAGGGTAAAAGAGACAAAGGAGTAACAAGGAACATTCCTAAGATGCTCTTTTTCATACTTTGGTTTTGTGTCAAGTGGAATGATAGTATCAGGAGTAAACATGCCTTCCCTTAGCTGTAGGTGTGATTTGTAGCAGGATTATATTTGTAATATTTATTTTATTTAAAATATTTATATACTATCCTCCATTAACAATTGAAATACAAGCACAGAAACCCACAGTCAAGAAACAATAAGTCACATATGTAGCTGAAGGTAGAATACAGTCACATTGTCATAATCAGTATTATAAAAAAATAAAACTCCAGGGAATTTAAGCTTCTTCTAGAGACTGTAAAGAAATTAAATATGAATATGCAAAGACTTTGAATTAAAAGGACAAACACAGAAGCTAAAGCTTATTTAGCAAAAATAATCTGATTTTTGTCATATCACCACAGGAAGCTGGTGGCTTTGAAAATGAACCCAAATGTCAAGGAACTTTTGTTTTGCTGGGGTGCGGGGGGGGGGGGGGATACATAACTAGAGATGAAGAAATTCAGATTAAGTAAAACTTTGTACAAATTTATCCAATTTGTGGTGTGGAAGATTATTAACAAAAACATGCATCTTATTTTTTTGGTTTCCTGACATTAGGAAGAAATTGTGAGCATCAGATTCTTTTTTTCTTTTTCTTTGCTATATTAAAGAAGTTAGTGAACAGGGGTGAGAATACATACATATGAAAAATACACACAACTATGCCATGCAAAAATGCAGTAAAAAGTATGCATTTGGCAAAGTGTGTACCAAAAGACACAAATTTCCATGTGGAAAAAAAGAGAAAAAAATAAATCTTGGAGTCCAATAAGATTCCTGAGTGCCAGTGGGATTCTGAGAAATTTAACATCAGCAATACACATTCCTATTCATAACCCAGCCATAATACCCGAATACATTTCCATCTGTACTGGAACAGCCAGAATGAGAACAAGTTAGAAGTTTTCTTGCTGAATGGGGAGAAAGTATGATGTTTAAAGTGTGAGAAATTAAATACTATTAGATACTCACAGTCCAGCAGAGAATGGCGAAGCCGAACCAGGCCACACCCCAAGCATGTCTGTTCATTGGGCCAACAATGGTTTCATAGCAGCCCTGAGATTTAAAAAAAAAAGGAGGGTGAATAGGAGGTGACCAGGTAACATAGCTGAAGACATCTCGAACCTGCACTAGGAATGTCAGGGTGATTTTCTGGAGACTTGCATTGAAAAAGTTGGGGTGCTTGTCTGGAGGCTAAATATCACCCTCCCAATTAACTGAACACTTCAAAAAACCCACCTTTGAAAGGCAACCGAGATAGGCAGCCTGATATCCAAAAGTGCTTTCTGCAGGTGCTTTGCCACAACAGCATAAGGTACCGCTACCCACGCTTTCCAGGCTCTCAACACATTGGTGTAGTCATCAAAATTTAAGAAGCACCACTAGATATGTGCTAGGTGGAAGTGCACCTTCCACTCTTTCCCCAGGCAGAGAAATGACTAGATCACGAAGTCACAAACCATTCACATTACCTGCTAGCCCCCAGGTATCTGGTGTTTAAGTCCTGCTTCTCAAATGCAGACAACTATGTGGGATCTGCAACAAGATGTTGCAGCACAAAGTGCTCCTTTTCAGAGTTCCAACCAGGCAAGTACACCTACTTTCAGAACACTTTGCTCTGTCCTTTTGATTTTCCATACACATCACAAACCACATATAGCATTGTGTAGCTACTTACATGCCCAATCTCCATTGTTTAGAATTGCCCTCCCTTTATAATTCTCCCCACACAAAAAGAAATGTTTTGTGTTCTGCAAACCTTGATTTTCTCCCAAGCTTGCTATTACACCTCCCTCTATCTTGACAAAGAGAATTCTAAGCCCTTGAAACAAGCTGATTACATCACAACCAGATGTGATCTGATGAAGCAGGTTGTAACCCATGAAAGCTTCTGCCATAATCAGTTTGTTAGTCTTCAAGGTGCCACAAAGATGTGTGTAATTGTTTTAATTATTCTAGTAATCTCATATTTAGAAAAACCTAATAGAGTAAAATGGTTCCTAACACTGACAAGAATACAAAAAGAACCCACATACCACTCTTCCCATTTTTAGTATCCTTTGCTATAAGAAGAGCAGGAAAAGAAAAAAAAACGGAGACGAACATTAGTTAATCCCATGGCCACAGCCTTTTGCAACACTGTCCAATGGAAGAACATTAGGGTCAGATCCAAGCCATATCTAGTAGCATTCTGCTTCCACAGTAACCAGGTCTTTTCTGGGAAGTCCACAAGAACTACATGAGAGCAGCAGACCTCCACCCTACTAATTGAACAAGCAGTATTTGGAGGCATATTGTCTGTACTGAATTTTCTTCCACCTAGCTTTACTAAATGACTCGGGCTTGTTGCATAGTGAGATACATATTCCGCCCCCCCACCCCCATGCTTTCTTCGCTGCGTGGATCATTTTACATCTCTTTAGCATGCATCCCATCTTTTTTTCAGAGCCAAACAGCCCAAAGGGTTGTAAATTTTCCTCACTAGAGAATTGCTCCAGACTCTTGGTTATTTTGGCTATCTCTTACGACACCCTTCCCTGTTCTACAACATCTTCCTTGAAGTGTGGTGAGCAATACTAAACACTATATTTTGGTTGTGTTGCATCATAGATTTGTCAAAGGGCATTATGATATTGACAGTTTTATTTTCAGATCCTTTCTCAATACTTTCCAACACTGCATTGGTTTTTCAGTTCAGACCACGTCAACATTTTTCACTAAGATATACATCAAAGTGGCAAGATCTCTTTTGTGTTCAGAGAAAGGGAGCCAGCTCTGACAAGCATTTCAGTGGCAGAAAAATGTAGACAAGCTGCCCATTACAGCAAAAGAAAAATCAAGTCAAAATGCTTACAGTGTTGTGGTAATAGCCAGACACGCCCAATTTGCAGCCATCTACATTGGTTGATTTTCCCAGGACATCCATAACACAGCACTGGCGTGGCCAAGGAAAATCTGCATCTTTGTTCACTGTCCGGAAAACAGAGGTGTATTCTTGCCAGTCTTTTGGGCCATTCACACCACAACACATATTCTGTGGGGAAAACACAAGTTTTTAAAGGGATATACCAGTCAAACATTTTATTTGCCATTTTAAGGAATGAGGACCACTGTTCTTTTGACCTTCCTTCTAGTGACAAGACTTTCACAATCAGTTAATCCCATATTACCACATTGGTGGGATATTCTATCTAGCAGAAGCTCAGTAAGGTATTGATCTGTTGTAAAGGGGGGGGGAGCAAAGGAGGCCCAACACAGGGAAGATTTGCATTGAGTTGGTTGATGTTTTCCATGTCCAATGTATAATGAAATCACCAGGATATTGTTGGAATGTAGTAGCACTAGACTGAATGGGAATGAAAAGACCTTCTCAGTGAATTGTTCAATGAATGTTTCCTAAAGATGGACTCAGTGGGTTGGAGCACCCGGCTATGGAGCCAAGGGTCAGAAGTTCAATTCCCCATTGTACTTGGTAGGAGAAGAGCCAGCCTGTGTGGTTTTGGGCAACCTACAAGGTGTCAGAGCCAACCAGAAGAAGGGAACTATAAATCACTTCTGAATACCCTACACTGAGAAAACCCTGGAAAGGATCACCATAAGTTGGAATCCACTTGACAGCACATAATAATAATTATTGAAATATAGATGAATTTATGTGATGTTACCTACTGGAAATAATGCAGTGGGTTGAAGCACCTGATTTCTGAGCCAGGAGCTAGGAGTTCAAATCCCCACTGTGCTTCTCAGGATAGTGTACAGCTCAGGTAATTTAGAATATGTGTGGTTTTGGAGGGTTATGTGACCTGATGCTTGTGAGGCTTTGAACAAGCTGCATGGTCCCAGAGAGTTACCAGAAGGAAGTATTGGCAAACCACTGCTAAATATTTTATATCTAGAAAAATGACTGGAAGGCATATAACTATTATTACCTATTGGAAATATGTTAGTGAAAACAAAATAAGCATAGTCCTTTACTACATACAGAAAGCTTTACAACTCTTGAATCAACTAAAAATGTCCCATTCATCTCACTGGGATTTGCACGGAAGGGTTGTTTACGATAAGAGTGATATATAGATGACCTAAATTACCCCTAGGTATTCAGTCTAGATCAGGCTAATCTTCTATCTGTATAGAAATATTATGATAGTTTACAGAGTTCTAAGCAGAAGGATAACTTAGAGACCATGATTCAAGATCTTAAGGAATCTTAACCAGCAATGGAATTTCATGCCATCTGTTCCAAGCCATTTACAACGGAAGTCTAATCCTATGTATGTGCAAGTAAATCCCTGTGAGATAAGTTTCCAGCTTCAGTTCAAGTTAGCCGCTGCATGCTAGAAAGGCAGTTTCGATCCAGGTGATTTCATTTTATAGTACCAATGTCCAATGTTCTTATTTCTGGAGAGCATCAAACCCTGTACCAACAGAGCTGAGCTGACATATAAGAGATGGCATTGCCATAAAGAAAGAAAGTTTTGAATATGAGCCTGGCAGTATTGAAAATGTGATGTGAATATACTGCTATCTGTGAATATAAAACTTGAATAGTGCTTGATTAATCCGCAAAAAAGCCTTAGAAGGGTTCAAGGCATGTTGCAATGAAGATTTTTAAGAGTATTTCACTACCAAACTTCACACTACCAAACTGCCCAGCAGGATCTTGTTCACTTAAAAGTCACTGAAAATGTACATAAAAGTGCACAAGAGACTCTTGAATTTTTTCAAAATGTAATCTTAATATTAGCTTTGAAGTGAACCTCTGCATTTTTTCATCTGCAAAAGCAGGTCCATTATTTGAATATAAACTTTGAAATGGGAAAAAGAGGACAGAATTTTGGTGGCCTGCCTTAGAAAAAAGGCTATTAACATGTTTAATTTGTCAATGAATGACACCTCAGAAACCACATCTTTCTTCTCTTTCTGAAGTGAAGTTACCAACAACTGATATACCTTTAGAAATTCTTCCCATTGATCATGTGGGACCTTTGCCTAGCTTACATGGATTTAAATATCTATTGGTAGCGATGGATAATGCTGGAAGATATGTAATGCTATTTCCTCAGAGAAGACTAACTGTACAGCATCATTACCTGCAACATGAGCCGATTCCATGTCTTGGTGATCCCCTCACTCTTCCATTTGTCATCATTGTTGACTGGGTCTAGATTCTGATATTTTTCTAGCATTTGTTTCAAGAAGAGATTGTGTGTGAGCTACAGAGCAATGAGAGTGGAGAAGCAATACAAAGTGTTAGGCAGATTCCTCTCTGGAGAAGACTCTAGACAGGATAGAAGCCTGCCTTCCTGACAAAATCCAGCAAAAGTTGCTATGGTGATTAGACTTTCTTCTTTCCACTATCAAGTGACAATTAGTTGACACAAAGCAAACAGATATCCCCATTCAAAATTTGATAAGGGACTACCTAAATGGAAGAATTATAAGAAAAAAATTGTGAATGACTGGCTTTTCACAGCTTCTTCTATAACATGAGACAACCACAAAATCTTCAGTATTAAGTTAACAATATGCTAAAATTTTGTGATTCCAGGCTTTTTTTGGTCTATAAAAACCTGCCAGTCCCCTTAGAGAACAGATAGTTGTGGGCAGGAATCTTTCCTTTCCATTGTACTATAACAAAACATTAGAAATTGCTATGTCTCACATAGATATCCGCTCAGCCACTGTCTTCATTTCCGTTCAGCACCTCAATCCATTTACAGATCTGTGTCACAGTCCTGCAGCCTTTTAATCTCAGGGCTGAAACTGAGACCATCTGAGAGAACAGAGCAATCAACAAGAATGGAAGAATACTTACAAAGTCTCGATGCACTGCTGCTGTGATGCTAGAGGCAACTTCAAAGGCAAAGACAACCATCATCAGGATTATATACTAAAAACAAAATACACATCACCTGTCATAATCAGCATTAGGCACCCTTCTATCACAAATACAGATCAGTGTGAAAAACACCAATATATAATTCTCTTGTGGGTCAGGCTCTGAAGGGTCTGAAGGGGTTTACGAGAATACTTGCCTTCAAATTATTATAACAAGATGTCGTAATAATTAAAGATGTACTTCAATTAAATCACTTGTTTAAATTTAAAGAGAAAACACATCATTTATACAATACATTTACATATCCAACAAACTCTATATCTGTTGCTTTTGTATTTATTTATTTATTTATTACATTTATAGCCCGCCCATCTAGTCATATAGACTACTCTGGGCGGGTAACAACATATCATGTAACAATTTAAAACAATTTAACAATTTAAAATCATAACAATATATTACTAAATAAATAATGATCCAAGATGGGAGAAAACACAAAATAACAAAATTCAGACGGTGGGTGGAGGGAAGGCTTGCTTTTGTTGTCTTCTCACCTATTTTTAAAGAATTCAATACACGTCTGCTAAAGTCATTGGGAAATATCCAGTTTCAGTGTCACTGCCTCTACAATCACTTGCACCAGATAGCTTAATTTAAAATTAAAGCTGTTTGGCATTCTTCCATTATTACTAATGAATTTTATGAAATGCTGGCCAAAATCCAATTGCATTTTTATACCATCATAATGCAATTGGCAGAAATCTTGGTAACAAGTTGTTCCAGGTTAAAAAGTTAGTGTACACATTTACTGTTGTGCACTGATAGGTGTAAATAATATGATTTGGATCATTGCATTTTTAGAAACTGAAATTTTTGGCACAGAAAAATTAAGCACTAGAAAATTTTCAATTTTGGAATGTTTTTGGCAAAAAACCTGCTGCTCCACACCATTTGGAATAGCAAAATAGTATCACAGTTTCCCATCACAACCTTTCAACATTGTTATCTCTAATGGCTCAGTTGTACAAGCAAGTTACCCTCTCATATTGCAATAGTATTAGCTGATAACTATTCATGCATAAGCTATCTCTTTGATAAACTCCCTCAGTTATTTGCAAACATTTCTGAATTCCTTATAAATGTCTGTCTCTGAGGATTTAAATTGAGAAAGAAATTTCAAAAAATTAATTTCCCTATTGCTTTATCTTATGAAAGAGCACTGTATAAATTTATTCTGCATCAAATATTCTTTTTACTCCATGCCCATCCTGGCCGTGGCCTTAAGTTGTCAACACAAAGGTTTACAAAGCAGTTCCTTATAAACACGCCATTCCTTTGTGAAGCTGTTTGCTTTAGATTGCAATGTGCTTTTAATCGTGGTGAACTGGGAAGATTTCCCCCTACAAGATGAAGGCAGATGGATATGAGCCCTTCAGTGACCTTCTTGTCTTGCAACAGAATTTTGTGTATTGATTATGTCAAGATAGAGGATGATATTTACTTACAATAAGACTTTCTCAGTTATTACTACTTTGCCAAAACTTTCACAATGATTGACATCAAACTATACACATATATCTGGAACTGGGGGGGGGACAGTTTCTATTTCTCTAGTGTTGGAGCTGTGGAAAGCTAAAGCAAGAAGTTCCATTTGTTTCATATGTGTTAACACTCATAATTATTTGAGTTTCTGAGACTCTACAGATGTAGTATTTCTTTGACAAGCTAGCTACTGCTGTCTCCCACAAAGTTATCACTATCAAGGAAGTTCACAGGCCACGAATACACCAACTCACAGCTGGCTAATTGAGTTCCTTGACCCTAAGAACGCTGTGTACAGTTAGCTACAATTCAACTTACCACCAGCAGCATTGTCCTGTTCGACTTCACAACACCGACAATCCCAAGGACAGAAAGACAAAAGAAACAGAAGCCAGTGAAAATCCCAATCCAGGCCGCACCATAGATGTCATCATTGTCAGTAGCCTCCAGCAGTGGATACAGTGTCTGCTGATCTGACACGAAGAATATACACTCTGCCATGAGAGCAAGCCCACAACACTGAGAACAAAACAAATGTATGATAGTTATCCCAAGGCAATGTCTATGTATTCTCCTTAGCCTTAGGTTCTTATATTGAGCCAGCATTTGGAAAAATGACTTTTGGGGACTGCAACTCTCAGAATCTCCATATAACTTTTTCAACACAGACATCTTGCTATTCTTCTCTGCACTCTTGCAGATGGGCCAAAAAAATTCATCCTTTTTCTCCCAGCTGATTACAAACGAGTATGGGGCTCACCAAGATTCACATCCAAACACATTTTTAAAAGTCTCTTCTCTGAAAACTGCTTCTCTTCAAGAAATCTTAGGAACACTTTTAGGAATATATGAGAAATCTGGTTCCCTATGGCAGCTCCTCTTCTGGAGTGTCTGACTGAGAGGTTCTGACTGTAGAAATGAACCTTCAGTTAGAAGCACCAGAGCACTAAATTTCATCCCCTTCTCAGAGCAAACTGAGGCTAAAAATGAACCATGGCTTCAGCAAGACTGGAAAAGCAGAGAGAGTTATAGAATATGTCACTGTACTAACCAAGACAAGAGGAAAGTTATATGGATGGTGGGACAAGAACTCAAAAAGTCTCTACAGTGTACACATTAAGTAGGATAAATGTTTTGTTTGAAAGAGCTCCCTATCACTTTGGGGGGGAATGAAAAGGAAAAACAATTTTTAGATATCACAGTTTTCAAGGTTTTCTATCACTCATGCATTTCCATAAGTGAATTCTACTGTATCTTTGCTCTTATTTTTTTTTTAAAAAAAAACAACACCCAACCCCAGGTGCATCTACTATCTTGATAAGACAGAGTACAAAAGGATACTAAAAAGAGCATCACTGAGGATTATGAAGGCAGATTCATTCATCCATTATGACTATCATGGTCGCAATGATTTCTATCACACATGAGTGCACACATGATGATAAGATAGTTGACATGTATGTCTCTCAAAGCATTAAACCCTGTAAAATTGCTGCTCAACATTAATTAATAATATGAGAGTTACTGAAACAATTATTCCCAGATTACAGCATTCAAGTTCACTTACCCCCAGAACGACATTCCCCATGATTAGCAAGCCTTGGAAACATCGTACACCAGAATCGCCTTTTGCCATCTTCACTTTCTAATGCAATCTAGAAGAGAGTTATACATTTACTTGGGGGTTCTCACAAGAATTTTGTGTCTCCCTCCTGCTCTGCTGCTGAATGCAGCATACCAAAACATTTCCCATATATTATGCTTGTGACAGAAACTTCATAAATTGCATCAGAAAAAGCTATGCACATAACTTTTATTGTTTGTTCCTGTAAGCAGAGCTGTACATTCTTTTCATTCCTGTCCATGGAAGATGGAAATGCCACATCCCAGATAGTACATTTGTGATGTGATCACTCTGAAAGTAAACCCAGAAGTAACATGGGTCGTGGTGCTAAATTTGAGATGGAGGGGGAAAAGACATGACCTTTATCGGACCAAATGCTGTTGGGCCAAAATTATTTTCAGATAAACAAAAACACATAGGCTCAATTATATGTGAATTCTGTAAAAACTAAGCTGAGGATGAGAAAGTTTTATGAATCCCAAGGGCATCCTCAGTTATCCAGATGGTTTGTCACAGGAGAAGATGAGCAGACACATCGCATCTGGCTATATCAGATGCTGCAATTGTCAGGGTTCTCTTTAATGTCACAAGGAGCATAATATGATACACTTTTCAGAGGGTTCATGTCATGGTATACCTGTAACACTTACTTCCCATGCTAATTCCATTGGGTACCCCCCCCCCCCCCACTGATGACTTACATAGGCGAGGGCATAGCTGCAGTGGAAGAAGAAATTAGTTGAAAGATGTTCCAGCACCAAGCCAGTGAGCTCACTGGCCTGATGCCACAGAGGAGAGGTTGGGACTGCACAGAAGTAGCAACTGTGAGATCTCGGGCCTGAATCTTGCACACTGCAATTTGGTTTGTCTAACAAGATGAGAGCTTTGGAAGTGTGGTCATATGACACCTCTCTCCTCCCTTCATTGGACATGTCTGAAGCATTCTGTAACAAAGCTGTAGCCAATTATTTCTATCCAAAGACCACGGTTCAATCCCATCTTCCTTACTATCAGAACTTGGAATGCTATTTGTCAAAAGGAGCTTTTTCCATTAATTATTACTTCCTTAAGAAGTAACATTTTAAAGTGTGGTTCCATTACCATTAAATAATCTTGTTCCCTCCCATTACTCATAAATCATTTTAAATGTGCTTATCAACAAAACTCACATGTTCCACCTTGTCATTTAGTAAAACTGTACCACACCTATGGGGTGAATGCACACTAAACCCCTCCTATTGGGATATTTAAAATAGCATTCAGCTCATTCATGACTCCAGCAGCACCTTGCATCAGTTAAAAAAGGATCCTTCCCAGATAACCAAAACTTACAGTCAAGCTCTTTAAAACCTGGAATTCAATTTCAAACCTGGGAGTACTTCCTGTGCTACATTTTCACTCAAACAAAGCTGGGAGCTATATAAAATGAGCAGTCATTGAGTGGAAGAATGGTTCAGAAATATGTTAAGTACACTGGTCAAAATCCTATTGGAGACTCAGGCTAATGTAACTGTAACTGCATAAAATGCAATGGCAAATTGCTGCCAATCAATGAGTAGCCACTCATATTCCAAGTCAAGTATCAGTCATGATACTCCAACAGGATTTTGGCCACTAAGTACATATGGCTATAATGATTTTGTCAGTGGAAACTGACAGCACAGAATTACCCTACCCTCCTTCCTACATGAGGTTGTATCACTTTTTAGGTTCACACTGTGTAGGTATGGACATACAAATGTGGAAGAGTAGAATGAGATCATGCCTTTATCTCCTACCAGGCCATTACAATTTTGACATAGTTTTGGAATATATTATGTATCTCTGCTCCACTTCACATTGGATATTTTCACCTTCTAGAAGATCACCACTAGAGATGGGTGTATTCGTATACAAATACGAATATCCCCACACACGAATACGAATACCCCCCCACAGGTGGACATCACAAGAGTCCAGCCCCATGGGGCCAGATGATCCACTCACGATTGCGCCACTGCCGCGACTGCTGCGGAGCCTTCCAATGGCTCTGGATATCACGTTCGGCAAGCCACTCTTTGACCTAGCAGAGAGGCTTGTCGTCACACCTCCTGCCAGGAGTGGCGAGCCAAACTCGATCTCTGGAGCCATTGAAAGGCTCTGTGGCAGTTGTGGCAGTGGCGGAATCATGAGTGGACCGTCCGGCACCATGGGGCCGGACCCTCGTTATCTCCACCTGTGGGGGGATATTCATATACAAATACGAATACCCCCATCTCTAATCACCACAATCACATATACTGGTGGATCACACACCTGCTGTGAGCTCTACAGCTGCAGCACGTGTGATGTTTTTCACTGATTCTCACACCCATCTCCTGTCTTAAGACTTTAATTCTACCTTGGGCTATGGGTTCTCCTGCATGGTTGAAAATGTCACCTCCTTTTTCACAGTAGATAACTTGAAGCAAGCCTGACTCAACCTTTCTAGTGAGAAAATCACACCCATGCCAGAAATGAAAACTATGCTGTGGAAGCTGAAAAAACAGGCCCAAGAAGAGAAGGTGAAGAGCCAGTTACAGCTAGAAAATGGGAGACCAGGAGATCAACATTTCACTTGTATTTTTTTAACAGTGCCATGTCTTTCTTCCTTGCATTCCAGTGTATTCTCCATGGAAATTATACACACTGTCCACAGGACTCATTTTACAGACCCACATGGATGAAACTATTAGGTTTAATAAGATGTCCATTCACTATTCCAAGAAGGACTTACCATATCTTTTAGCAAAAAGTTCCAGTGTAACATGGGCTCATGTCAGGTCATCATTGTCTAAGGTAGTGGTTCTCAACCTTGGGTCCCTAGATGTTCTTGGACTACAACTCCCAGAAATCCTGGCAAGCATAGCTAGTGGTGAAGGCATCTGTGAGTTTTAGTCAAGAACATCTGGGGGGCCAAGGTTGGGAACCACTGGTCCAAGGTTTCCACTTTGCCTGCAGACAGAAACTCTGCACCCTTAACAACTGAATCACAGGCTGAAATCAGTTGGTGAAACTTTTCCAGCACAAGTAATAATGGGAAAAATCTGTTCCTGTCAATCTCTGCACATCTTGCAATTTCAATTGAGGAGTTTCTTGTCATTAAACAAAAATGGCACTTCTCTAACATCATTCACCTCACTGCGCAGTCATCATCTTGCCTAACGAATGGATTGGTATAATGTTGAAAATAATATGCAGCAACTCACACCTGAGAGGCACAGAAGGTCTGTGAGTTTGTATTAATGCAGACACGGCCTGTTAAGATGGGCAGTAGAAAAGAAAAGGAGTTTTGACAGGTATGTCCAGTGCAATTTACCAAGCAACGTCAAAACCGTTTTCTCACAAGGAGTAGAAGACATACAGCAAAGACAGTTGAAAGGGGTTTCACCCCTATGAGTGAAGAGTTCCTCTCTTTTTTAATGAAGAAAACTATCCATACTATGACCAAGCTTTGCACACAGTACTTAAATCAACTGTCACTGCTCAGCTGAATATATCTGTATTTATTACTAAAGACACCAATTATCCGACTTTGCTTCTCATGGCAAAGACTGCATCAGGAATTTGAAGTCTAACTTGCAAGGTGGGTGCTAAGAGAGAAGTATTTCTGCAGTGCCATGATATACAACTCACTCACACTACCTGGACCGGTAGTTAAATGAAAACAGCCCAATTGGTATTAACTGAACAGCTCCACACAAACACACAAACTTTGTGGAGTTCTGGTAGCAAGGCTGACCTACCAGCTGAAATATATATATGTATAGGCATTCTTAATTTAGGAGTAGATAGCAGTTTTCAGTCCCTTGTGACTCTGAAGGCCACAACAGACTTATCCCACTTCTGACAGGGAATAGTGCCCGTGCCCCTGCAGGTTACAAGCTATGATGGGGATGTATAATCTCCAGGCTTAAAAGGAAGGTACCCCAAAATGCCAGATGGAGGGGAGGGGTATCAGGAGACAGGTATCTAGTTGTCTCGTGTGCTCCCAGAGGCAACTGATGGGGCCACAGAGATACAGGAAGCTGGACTAGATGGGCCCTTGGCCTGATCCAGCAGGGGTCTTTTTATGTTTTTCTGCTTCAGCCAAAGTTTTTTCAATTTGTCTCAGCAACAACTAGGAAAAGTCCAAGATCAGTCCTTTTCCTACAGCAGTGGTTCCCAACCTTGGGACCCCAGATGTTCTTGAACTAAAAGTCCCAGAAGCCTTAACAACTAGCTGTGCTGGCCAGGATTTCTGGGACTTGTAGTCCTTGAACATGTGGAGGGGGGACCCAAGGTTGGGAACTACTGTCCTACAACATATACCAAATTTGGCTTGCCATTGTATGTATTGAATGGAAAAAGGACATTTTCAAAAGGAGACCATTTTAAGATCAGATTATAATGAGAGGAAGGGTTACAGTATCTGTGCTTGTTTAGCTTAGAAAAAGGCTAAACAGAGACAGCCGTGTCTGGTAGAACAACAAAAACAAAAAAGCAATTATCCCATGTTTACAGATTGGGTCAAAGTCTGGTTCCAGACCTGAATTGTGAGTTGCATGACAAGAGAACAGCTCAGTTTTCTATAGTTTTAGTATTTAGAGTTCAAATGACAGAAGCAAGTTTGCTATGACTGGTGGACAACAAATAACATTTTTAGTTATAATTAAAACTGTATTGGAATACAAAGGGTTGAGAAGCAAAGCTGGGCCTTGGCATTACCTTTCCTCAGCTAGGTTTGAATGCAGCTCTAGGTCAGCTAGGAGCATATTGCTATACTGCCTGCAATAGGCTTAGCCAAGTTTCTAGGAGGGTAAATATAACTTGAAAGGGATAAGAAACTTGGTGGGATGACTCCCATGACTAAAATACAACAATTGAAGGATATAAATGGCTTAAAAAGAACAGAAAGAGTAGAAAGGGAAGTGGAGTATATGTTAAAAATACATATTCCTGCACAGAAACAAGATGAGCTTGGTTGACCCATGAAGAGCATCTGGGTTACTGTAATTGGGGCAAAAAAACAAAAAACAAAAGGAAAGTGGTAGTTGGAGTTTATTACTGACTTCCCAATCAAGGAGAAGATGCCATTTTCCCCTAGTTTTCATCTGCTAGAATTTCAAAGAATACAGTGAAGTAGGAATGGGAGAGTTCAATGACCCTGAAGAACCTACTTCAGGTTAGTATTTTCCCAAAAGACACTCTATGACCCTCCAGGCAAATGTGAAGTACAAGTGAAGGGAACAAGACTGCAGCTTGAGGGTGATAAACAAATAGTCAAGAAATACCTTATTACGTACTTTGAAAAAGTTCAAATCTCCAGGACTGATTGGAGGAGAGCTAAAATTGTCCCTGTGTTAAAAAAGGTAAAAAAGAAAGAACTAGGGAACTACAGACCAGTTAGCCTGACATCAAGGGGAACTAGTATTTCATGGGATTTGCAGACTATACTTCAATTAATGCAGCCTAAAATAGCGTTGGCCATTTTTACAGTCACATCTCATTGTTGGCTCATACTCAGCTTGTGATCTACAACAGTGGTCCCCAACCTTGGGCCTCCAGATGTTCTTGGACTACAACTCCCATAAGCCTTCACCACCACCTCTGCTGGCCAGGATTTTTGGGAGTTGAAGTCCAAGAACATCTGGAGGCCCAAGGTTGGTGACCACTGATCTACAACAATGCTAAGATCCTTCTCACTCGCAGTACTACTGAGCCAAGTATCCCACATCTTGTAACTGGGCACTTGTTTTTTGTTCCCTTGGTGTAGCACTTTGCACTTATCCTGCACTTATCTGTCACTGTCAATTCAGCAGTGGTTAGCCCTCATTTAGAGTACTGTGTCCGGTTCTGGACACAGCATTTTAAGAAGGATGCCAACAAACTGGAGCAAGTTCAGAGGAGGGCAACAAGGATGATCAGGGGATTGGAAACCAAGTCCTATGAGTAAAAGACTGACAGAGCTGGGCATGTTTAGCCTTGAGAAAAGAAGACTGAGGGGAGAAATTATCACAGTTGTCAAAAGCTTGAAAGATTGTCATATAGAGGGTGGTCAAGATCTGTTCTTCATCATTCATGAGTGCAGGACATGTTATAATGGGCTCACATAAGAAATTGGCATGTATTATCATATGTGGTGGGAGTGTAAATTGATTCAAAAATTTTGGAAATTGATTTTTAAGGAAATATGTGATATATTTGGAAAAGATTGAATTTAACTCAAAAATTGCTTTGCTGTCAATTTTTGATAAGATAGAACTTGATTATTACTCAAAGGAATTGATTTCTAATTTTATGACAAGTGCTAGATTATTAATAGCTAGATACTGGAAAGACAAACATGATATCAAATTAGAAGATTGGTATAACGAAGTATGGGACATTGTGTTAAATGACAAATTGACTACTGAACTAAAGATGAAAAGAGGGGAAATAAGTTTGAATATTTTTTATGCTATTTGGGGTAGATTTATTGAATTTGTATTAGTGAAAGGAAAGGGGAAAGCCTCTAAGCAACAATCAATACAATTTTGGAAAAGAGGTTCATAATAAAATAATTACTCCAAAGGGTCCCATGGGTATGGGGGTGCACTGGGTTTTAGATTGTTAGTCAGTATATTTGTATTGTTTTGTATTGATGTATTTGTTTTGGAAAATAATAAAAAAAAATTAAAAATGGTCTCACGTTACAGGAAGTCAGTTTTTGACTGAATATCAGGAAAAACTTCCTAACTGTTAGAGCAGTACAACAATGGAAACTATTTCTTCAAAAGGTGGTAAGTGCTTCAACACTGGAGGTATTCAAGAGAAAATTGGACAAACATCTATCAGATCTACTTGAATTTGGATTCTTCCACTGAGCAGGGGGTTGGACTTGATGGCCTTATTATGCCCCTTCCATCCTCATTATTCTATGATCCTAGTTGCAGGTACCTGCCCCGGAAAAGATTTTGTACTTTACAGCCATTCATGCCATCATGCTCGTCTAATATCTGGGCTGAAATGAGTTATGCCTTTGCTCATAACAAAGCAGATTTAAAGGTTCTTCACAGAACCCTTGGTCAGGAGAAGTGTTTTTCCTATCACGTATGGGGAAAGAAGTACAGCCACATAAAAGCAATATCCTCAATTTTTAAATGCTTAAATTTATATTGTTTTTCTTGAACAAGTGATGTCTGAACCAGCTTTGTCATTCTGAGGATGCTTCGTATCAGACAGTATTGCCTTTCATACCACAGGGGTCAGAAAGTTCCTGCTTAGACCTGTTCATCAGCAAGTTGAACAGGCTTCTTCTTTCCATTTCCTCCAGAGCTTTTGCTCAGATCTGAAGATCTTCTGTTACTATATGTTTTTATTGTTCTTAAACACAAGGGCATGTTTGCTTTCAAGCATGACAGTTCTAGTCTGCCCTTGGCTATTTCCCCATTGCCAACACAAGAGTGTAACATAAAGTCATACATGTCTAAAGCAAGTGGCTGCTGTGAATAAAAGGCAGAATGACATTGCAAAGTGAGGCTATAGACTATATAATTTTGTAAATTCCAGATGGTAGTACCTCTGTGTATTTGTTGTAGGGAAAAATCAGAACCAACAAAACAAAACAAAATGGAATGAAATAAAAAATATATTTTTAAACAATCTTATAGCATTTTGATGGCTTAAATCTATTGATTGATTGATTGATTGATTGATTGATTGATTGATTGACTGACTGATTAAGCTTTTAGACCATCCAACTTAGTGAAATACTACTTGGGGCGGTTCACATAATTAAGCAAAACATACAAACTAAAATAATAAAAGAATGCATAGATAATAGCACAGACAAACAAAAACAAGAAGGCAACTGAGGATTGCCATCTGATGGCATAGGTGAACCAAATCATAAAAACCATAACATAATAACAAAATATCCAGTAATATAATAAAATAATCAATAATTGCAGTAGAATACTATTCTCAATTAAGCTAGGATGTTGCCAAAGGCCTCCTTAAATAATTTGATTTTTACTGATCTTCTAAAAATCTGTAGGGAGGGGACCTGTCTAATTTCTGGTGGAAATTTATTCCACAGTGAGGAATAATCCACACTATTGAAAAAGCCTGGGTTCTAGTATTGCTTTTTCCTTATTTGCCTCAGGGTAGGTACCCTAAATAGTGCAGCCTGAGAGGAATGGGTTGGACAGGTAGATACCCTTGGGGAGAGGTGCTCCAATAGGTAACAAGGTTCTAAACCATTTAGGGCTTTATAGGTCATAACCAACACCTTAAACCTCACACAGGAGGGAACAGGGAGCCAGTGCAGATCAGCCAGGATTAGGGAAACAGATCAAATCTCCTAGCCCCTGATATTAACCTGGCTACTACGTTCTGGACCTGACTAGCTAGATTATTCCCTAGCATGTCAGGAGGTCTGCCCAGCAACAAGATCTCTGTCTTGTCTGGATTCAATTTCAACTTGTTTGCCCTCATCCAGTTCATTATCAAAGACAAGCAGCACTCCAGGAGCTGAACTGTATCCACTACAAATGTAGTAAATGAGAGACAGAGTTGTGTGTCATCAGCATATTGATGACAACGTACCTCAAATCTTGGGATGACTTCTGGATGATAGGAGGCAGTGTTTAAGTGCAGAATCTGAGGATGATAAGCCCACTAGGTCCATGTGGCATGATTATTAATTACAGTACATCTATTAACCTTTTATAGTGCCATAAGAAGGTATGTTGCTGATTTTTGCAGACAGCTGTTATTTCCAAAGAGATGAGCACTTATTGGACACATATGGCTGAAAGCTAATTCAAACCAGATACCATCCATTTTAGTACATATACACATGGTGCCACGAAATGCCAAGTAGAACCAGCAGGGTTATGTGGCATTGTCACCTGTCTGTTTAATTTAATATTCCCTTAGGTAATTTTAGCCGCTCTTACCCTCCAGCTCCTTCCAAACTGACTGACCTGTACACCTGAACGGGGCAATGAGTCTCATGCAACAAGGTCAGGAGAAGACCCTGGTGTCTCTAACCAGCTTCAAAATCCTTCATAACAATACAAGACCCTATGAAATGGTGAACAATTCCACATGCAATGAATCAAGCTGCCTTTCATTACAGTACTTCCACAATTGTACCACCCTCATTTCTTATGAGCATGTGCCTGCCTGTGAATATGCAAAGAAAACAGCCAACAAGTCAACCAAGAGGCAGAAGAGATAATGCTGTCATTAAGTGCACCACTGCTTTTTAAGAACTTTCTATGTTCTTTGTATAGTGTGCAAATTGGTTGATGTGTATCTGAACAGTCATGTGACTATAATGAACTTATCGATTGAAACATGCAATGAAAAGAAATCTCAAAGTCCACGGACTTCATTTGCTCACATGTTTTGGTAAGGAGATAAGATAAACACATCTACATAAATAAAAGAAAAGTCTTCTCTGTTATTCATGCCTCTCCCTTTTCTGACTAAGCCTGTGTCATTTCATGTTATAGTCTAGAGATGGTGAGCTCTTATGGGAACATTGAGCTTGTGTATTTTTTTGCCACTCTGAGTGTCATACACACTAATGGCACCAGCAAGCATTCCAGGCTTATCATATATTAGAGCAAGGTTGGAGAAGAAGTTGCTTTTCAGACATTGCTGGACTACAATTCCTATCAGTTTTAGGCAGCATAGACAATGGTTGTACTAACAGGAAGGCTGAGGGCAGTTGCACCCAATGACATTTGGAGAAGCACATTACAAGAATGGGTGGCACTGGTGTTTTAGACCTGAGGGGAAGAGTTCTGTGTCTTGTCCGTAGATGTGTGCAGGGTGAAACCTAGTGCATACTTAACTCTTTAAAGAGATGGTACTATAGCAACCAGTGGTAAGCAGTTTAAATATAGAAGCTGCTGCAACCCAAGATAGTCTATATATTTTTTAAAATGAAAAGTTTTATGGACATAAACATAGCTTTCTAAAAATGTCTTCTCCCTGGAATCTGCAAGTCCCAAACTATATTTACACTGCAATTTTACACATGCTCACTTAGGGAAAAAAATGTAGCTGGACCCAGTTGTGCTTCTGCCCAGGAATGGACTGCAGGTTAGAGATGGTCTATAATCAGCCATTCTCAATGGGAGCTATATGGCCCCATGGGAGCCCTGGCACATTTGAAGGGACCACAGACTGGAAACAATTCTTCACACACCACCTTCTAAGGTTCATTTTGCAACTTATACATTCCTGATTGGGCCTATATTTCCTTCAAAATGTGTTTTTTAGCTGTGGCCAAAAATAGGCTGAGAATGGATGGTCTATATACAGCTATCCGACATCCCATTTCATGATATCATTGTCAGGGGTTGACCACCACTGTTGGCCATAGCTATATTAGTTCCAAGCTGAACTCAGGGAATAAGTCCAGGCCTTCACCCAAGGAGGTTCAAATTAAGAGCGGCTCTTGCTAATCTCCTGCTAATCTCCTCTGTTTTTCTTGGCTACTCTCAGATATTCAGAGCAGCGTTATGTTACCAAATGCTGAAACATGCCTTATTGAGAGGCATCCAAGCTTAATAAAAAGAAACATAAAAATTTCTCAAGATTGGTAACCTATTCTCCCATCCTGCACTGACATTACACATCATGTAGTAACGTGTCTTGATCCTTTTCAACTACATTAGAACCACACCTTGACTTCTGTAGTGTCTGAGGTAGTTTCTAATTATGTGTGAAGCATAAGCATGAAATATATATGTGAATAAGTTTTTAATTATGTCCAATTGGGCTGTAGAAAATGCCTTGCAAATACTTTGTGACATCTGAGTGACTGGGATGCTGTACCAATATCTAGCAAAATGGGAAACATTAAATCATTACTCCCGTTCATTCATATACATGTAGTTAGGGACCTGCTTCAAAGTACACTTAACATAGCATGTTTCCATGAATTTGTCACTACAGACTTCTCACTGCATTAATAAGGGAAAATTGGCAGATATACTTTAAACACCAATAATAGGAATGCCAGTGATACAGACAGACAAGCATAGCCTTACAATGGTACTAACAATATAGGCAACACAGTACTTAAGGCTCTTGTCCACCACCAATTTTTTTGACAGTTTTGTTGTCAGTACTTGGTTACATTTCTCCAGTGAGAAAAGTATCCAATTATCTCCTTCCCCAATTACTTTGGTCTTTTGACACACACCCCTCCCCAACAGTTATACTGAAAACATAGATTAAGATGCTTCAGTCCACAAAAACTGCATTGAAAACTGCATTGATTTGCAATGTAGACAGTGAGAATGCACACTTGAAGTCTTCATGTTTGCACTGTAAATGCAGACATTAGCAACCCTGTGCTTCAATTGTCTCCTTTTAACAGGTAGTGAACTCTTTGTTTGAAAATGTATGTCTGCAGTCTAAAGATATACACACAGAGAAACACAGGAACATACGTATTACCATGTTATGGAAATAAAAACAGAATCACTAGATAAAAGGAGTATATAGTAGAAATGTCAATATTCAAATACATATTAGAAGATGCAAGTCGACAACTAGGAATGGTGAGCATGGCGTAGCCAAAGCTGTGGCACAAAGGACTTTGCTTGCCTGCAGTCCATTACATGTTTAATAATAATAGTGTGCTGTCAAGTGAATTCTGAGTTATGGCAACCCTTTCCAGGGTTTTCTAGGAGTGAATACATGGAAGTGGTTTCCCATTCCCTTCTTCTGGGAGTGTCCTGGGACTGTGCAGCTTGCCCAAAACCACACAAGCTGGCTGTCTTTCAGGAGGCAAAGTAGGGAACTGAACCCCCAACCTCTGGCTCTGCAGCCAGATACCTAACTCAATGAGCTCTCCAGCTAGACATGAAAATAATAATTCCGTGCCATCAAGTCGATTCTGACTTATGGGGACCTTTTTCAGGGGTTTCTAGGTAGAAAAAAAACACAGAAGTGGTTTACCTGGGACCAAACTTCCCTGAACCTAGTAGGACTTTCAAGCAAAGTGGGCTACATGGGCTTTTAACATTTATCCTAACATAGTTCCACTCTTTTGTGAGTAAGCAATGAGTGCAGAATAAGAGGTTCATCTACAAACAGTTCAGATAAATCACACAGATGAAAAAGGCATAAGGAACAAACACATAATTTGAACAGCTCAGACTTTCTCAGGGTAATTATTTTTATCAGAGTTTGGAAGTAATACTCTTTTGGACTACGGTTTCCAGAACCCCCAGACAGCCATACTTTTGGGGTGTTGTAATCCAGAAAATAAAACTCCAAAGATCTGCTTCTTCCAGAAAGCAGTTTGCCTGCTATCCTCTCATTAAAAATAGTGCAACAAAGGAAAAGCTATATAACAGCATGAAGAAGAATTAACTAAAGAAAAGTCTTTAACTCTGTATGTGTGTGTTTTGCATTTCATTTTATTAACTTTACTGAACCAGGAGAAACTCATTAGTTTTATCATGTTCTTGGAGAAATTAAGAAGAAATCTGTATCTTGTACCCTAAAACACCATTTTTCTTTTCTTTTACTGTGCATCATTATTAACTGGCAACACTCATTGCCACTATGATAATTTGTTTCCTGAAGGAAATGGATAATGAAATCTCAAACTGCCATACTATACACAGCTTAAAATTGTGTGCGACATCTAAGCATTTTAGTAGTGTAAAGCAATTGCAACTCATAGTGAAATCCTCTTTATGTCTACTCAGAAATACGTATTTATTGAATTCAACAGGACTTGCTTCCAGTCAGATGTGCAACAGATTAATGCTTTAATAAGCATGATCAGAAAGAGCAGTGTAGCGGTTAGTTTTTTTAAATCTAATCATCACTAGTAGCTTCAGGCATCTATTCACTTTAGAAATATGGAATGATAATAGCAATAAAAAGGACTTTAGAATTCAAAATTCCATTAAAAAGTAACCCAGTCACCCAAGAAAGCTTTACTCACCGTTTACTCTCCTTATTCCGCTGCTGCAACCCAAACACAGAATTCAGTGAGTTTTCCCTCAGTCACCTTTTAAAAGAGCCCAAGAACAAAAGTGTATAATGGGAGGGGGGGCATGTCACGTGCAAGAGCCCTAGATCAGGTCCAACCTGTTCTTCAGTTGTGATGGGACCCGTGGGTGTCTCTGGTGATATGATTCTTTGATTGTACTGGAATGTTGTTGTGTGCATCCTCATTCACTAATTTCTGTGGTATAGCTATTATTATATTCAGTCAAACATGGACAGATGGCTCATACATATGAAAGTTTTAAAAATGCACAGGCACTTGGAAAAAGAAATGTAAATAATTACCATTGCTACTAAAATGGAAACAGAATATATTCAGAAGAAAGGAGAAAAATGGAGCTTAAGGAGGAAACTAAAACAATTGTATTCATGATTTTTTCTTCCTCTTGCCTTGTCCAAAACGCCTTCACCACCCCGGGTTTCTTTTTCTTTTCTTCTCCATTAAACATCCCACGAAGTCCACTCCCTGTGTGGCTTGATAACTTTCAGAGATATTCTGGCTATGAACCCCTTGTGGAGGCATTCTTTAATTTATCTTTGCATGGTTGCACTGCCACCCTTTAAGCCTGCTTGAAATACTTACCACTGAAGTTTTGAAAACTCTTCAAGCCAGGAGTCGTAAGAAAAATGATGTATGTTAACTTGTAACCAGGAGTGTCTTACCCCTTTTTTGCCTGCTGAGGACTCTTGTAGCAGTGTTTGGTAGTCAGTGATGAATTCAGCAGATACAACTTTTGAAATGTTGGATGAGGGGGTGGAAGAAAGAAAAAAAAACACCCTGAAGAACAACCAAAATATAAATACAGATAATCAACACACAGCAATGGGCACAAGTTACAGGAAGCCAGATTTCAGTTGAATAGTAGGAGAAACGTCCTGTTAGAGCAGTATGACAGTGAAACCAATTACCTTGAGAGGTGGTGGGTGCTTCAGCATTGGAGGCATTCAAGAGAAACTTCAACAACCACCTGGCAGATATCCTTTGATTTGTATTCCTGCGTTGAGCAGGGGACTAGCCTTGATGGCCTTACAGGCCCCTTCCAACTTCACTATTCTATAATTCTATGAAATCTGTTTTTTACCGCAGTGCAATCTTATGTATGTTAAGTCAACAAGTATTCAGTGGGGTTAACTTGTCAGCAAGTGGATTGAAACTAAATTTAGTCATACTTGTATAAGACTCATTGAAATTGATTGTATTTAAGCTAGTCATGATTAACTCAAGCCCCAATGACTTCAATAGTCCTACTTTAATTATAACTAAGGGTGTTGTTACACATTGTAATACGCCTATATTTGTGTCAGGTTTAGCACGTTTGAATTCAATGTAAAAATTCTACCTATGCAATGCACATCTAAGTGTACTTTTTTTGGCTGGAAAGTAAGGCCTGATCACACGAGGCAAATGTTCCCCACTTCTAACGATACTTTTTATATTTCTATTGTACTAAATCATGGTCACATGGTATATATACCTGGAAAAACATTCCCATTTGTTTTAATGTTACTGATTCATTTCTTCCTATTTGAAAAGTTATGGCTGGCTACACTGTGGAACCGATTTATATAAGTTGTAACCTGCCCAGAGTGGCCTTCGGCCAGATGAGCAGTATAAAAATGAAATAAATGAAACAAATAAACAAATGTATTTTCTGTCTTGTCTCCTGGGGCAGTACAGCCCCTTATTTTATAATTTCTTAAAGTAAAAAAATATACACCCCCTAAGCCATGCCTCCCTCCTTTCTTTCACCGGCAAATGACTGGTTTACCCCTGCTGAGCCCCATGGGGTGTGCACGCTTCTTCAAGGTGGTGCCTTGGTCCTGGCCACTTTCCCTTCTGTTTTCCCTGGCGAGACTGACGTTCACACTTGCAATACCAGTAAGGAATGTTCCGATATGTCATCAGAACAAAATAATAGAAGCCTCCTGGTGAGGGGGAAATAAACTGCATTTATACCACTAGCCACGGAAATGATTCGATATTAGCCATGCATTGTGTGACCAGAAATTTATGCAACAATCTAACTGGGGTATAAGTAGGGAACATTTGCCTCATGTGATCAGGCCCTATGTTATATTAAAGAGCTGTGAGGGTGGTCATTTATTTTAATTTGATTTATTTTGAATCATTTTGGCATGTGTGGATGCCTGCGTTGGAGTAAATTGTGACATGGGAGTCTGCCGAAACGGGTGCCAAGTTAATTTTTTACCTCTCCTTTATGCCACCCTTTCCCCCCCTATGTGACAATGCAAACTGGAGACTGGCAGGGTGGAGGAAGGGAGACGATGCCAATGGCCATGAAGGAAGCAGTTCCTGGAAACAAAATGGCAAAACAGAAGGAAAGGGGAAGGTGGGAATTCAGCTGTTGTCATGCAGGCAGGCATGAATGTGTGTATGTGTATATGTGTACACACTGGTGAGGAGAAGGAAGACCCAAAGACCCCAGCTGCTTGCTCTTGTTTCCTTATCCACACAACCTGCTGCCATAGCTGCAAAGGGCCTTCCTTCAGCCATCCAAGCAAAGAGGTGGCATCTTCACTCCTTCCCTGCTGACCAGCCCTTCTTGCTGCTTAAGCTCAAATACAGCTCTTGATGCTGCCGCTGCCGCCACCACCACCACCACCACCACCACCTCCATTGCTGTGGGTGACCATAAGGACAGAAACAGCGGAATGAAAACAACATAACATTAACTTGATTTATAAAACCTCGAACCAGCTCCCAGTTTAATTCAGCAGTGTAACCACACCCTAAGTCTAGATTGTACCCTGTGTTGTGCTACATCTTAGTGAGCAATTGGACAGAACAGTGCCTGTACACCTTTTCTTATATTTCTATAAGTCTTTACTTACTGTTTATTTCTTACAGTAGATATTCTAGTTCTATATCTATCTCACTGCAGGATCAAGACCAACACCGCTATCCCTGCTAAGCTCCAGTGCAAGGATATTCTGCTGTTAGGGAATATTGAATGGGTAGAGGGAACCTTTCCCTCTAATTTCACAATGTAAGATAGAACTATTTCTATTCTGTCATCACTTAATAGCAAACCCATGGGTTAGCTATGACACAATTTGAACAAAAATAGAGCTTCTGATAAAACAAAAAATAAGTATGGGTATATTTCTAGACATCTTAAGGCTTATAGAATTATAAAACAAACAGCAGACAAAACATACCTGATGTAGCAAATCTCCCTGAGGGTCTTCAACCCAGAAAAGTATAAGCAACCATAAAAAGTACAGCAAACCTTTAGAGTGAAAACTAGAAAGAAAAACTAGCATGTGGCAGGGCTAAAGAGGATCAGGGGAACACCCTCCTGGGAGGCCATATCTGTCAGGAAACCTGAACAGGAGTATTCTTTGAGGGAAGACATACTAAGTGCATTTTCTCTCGGTCTCATGTTCTCTAAAAATGAAAAATGAATGTTTGCCTATCCGTTCTGAAGTAAAATGGTATCACCTACAGTATATTTAAGCTGTGGTTTCTACATATTCAAAGTATTCCCTAGGTATGCAGCACTATGTATGTTTCTATGTGAAACAAAAAATGAAAAAAAAAAACCCATCCAAATTAACTGACCCCATCTAGCAGCATCACAAAGACCACTGAGCATTCAAGAACATGTGAATAGCCATTACTGTGGAGAGAATGGGTGCAGGAACTGAGACACGGTCTGCTCAGATCCTTAATAACATTATGTTAAGTATTTTGGACAGAGGAATAAGGGTTGCAGGGTGATCGTGGTGGTACATGTCATGAACTATACATAAATCTTTCAAGGCAAAGGAAAATGAAAACAATGTTTTCTTTCTTTCTCCCATTCTGAGAATAAGCAACTACACATTTTCAGATTTATGACCAAAAAAATGCCATGTTAGCATTATCCCATCCCCTAATATTTCAGGGCCAAAACAGGAGGTGGGCCTTGTGATTATGGAGAAACAGGACAGGCAAGTTTGGTTGAGAAACAAGCACAACACACATATAAATACCTTTGCTCTGAGCCAGTGAATTCTGGTGCCAGCTGGGAATGAGTGATAAAAGTACCTAGACTGAGCGATAAAACACCTCATAACAAAACTTTTCCTTCCTTCAGCACAGGTTACTTTGAGAGTTTTCTCCTCACCTGGATAAACATAGCAATTTCCTGAGACTTCAGCTGTTGCCCAGAGCAGGGCTGCTAGGCATGGGTGTGTGTGTCACATACTCAGATAGAGAAATGCTATCCCTTTCCATTTCTCCAGGTGGAAAGAAAAATCTTAGGGCAAGCAGCTTGGAAGAGAAGAAAGTTCAGTTTTTACATGTGAGGTGGTATTGAAGCCTGGGCATCTCCGCCCACTATTTCTCAGCTAGCACCTGGGTGTGTTTTGCCATTTACTGGCTGCCAAAAAAACAAGCCCCTGACTCTGATGTTCTCATGTTACCTTGTCAGCCAGACCTTACCCACATGCTGTCCCATCGCACAACCCTTTTGCCCATTTTCACTGCCAGCAGGCTTTGTCCCCTGCTTCCAACCCTTGCTTGACCTGCCTGTGAAGCATTCCAAGGACCAGCATTCCATCTGTTGGCCTTGACGTCTTAGGGAATGGGAAGCTATTGACCTATCAACTTTAGCTGTGAGACTGCACAGCCTTAGTTACATCTATAGCTTTTTTCCAAGCCCAGGAGAATGAAAAGCTTCACCTGCTGACTCTCCAATACGCCAGGTGCTGTTAAAAGCATCAAAGCAATAGCACCAAAACTGTTAACTACCACATTGACAGGCCTTTTACTCAGTAACTGTTCTATCAGTAAAGAATACTTCAATTATTTGAAATTAAGATCAACTCAAATGTTAGATAAACTGAAATGAAAAGATGGGGAGGGAAGACATAAAGAAGATTTATCAGGTCTACGGCAAACCTGACTGCCATGTAAAACTATCTGGCTAAGGTAACGTTACTTTCAGACTACAGTGCTGCCTTACAGGACAGAATTTTCACAATTCACTGGACACGCCAAAAAAAACAAAGGTTCCTCCCAAGCATGTCATTTAGTGTTATATTACGCAGCAGTATCCTTCATTCCTGCCCAAGATCCTCCTGTCATGTTTACTCACAATCAATCCCATTCAGAAAAGGCTCCCAGCAATGTTAACAGAGATATCCTTTCTTGTTGGTCCATCCCCTTTCACTGAATGCATGTGGGAGATCAGTGATGACTATCCTATTAATCATTCCTTCAAGAGCCTTCATATGGGGCTTGCTTAGGGTGACACTGCATTGGAAAGCCAAATCAGAACAATTCAGCTTTCCTGCAATTTGATTCATAGCCTGTATTAGTGCTCACAAAGGGGCTGCATATTGATTCAGGAGCTCAGTATTCATACTGGATGCAATGCTATTCATATTTCAGCCTACAGCACCCCTTCTTTCCTTTCTTCCTCTGGTCCTGGCTCTGCCAATCTGATGGGGAACTGAAGGGGGTAGTAAATATGGGAAATAATAATAACCCAGCAGTTAGGATGATCTAGTGCTAATCTCATATATGTAAGACATTTGAAAAAATCAGGAGAGAGGAAAGAATGGGGAGGGGACGTGTCCCCACAGTCCTGAACATCACACCCCAACTGTACACAAAAGTATCATAACCAACCACACAAGGAAAAGCCTGTTCAAATCATTCAAGCTTGAAAATGTAGAAGCCCATCAGCTGCAGCATTGAGGAGGAAAACGCCTCTTTGGGAACAAAAAGGACTGGACTGATTCGAATAAGCCTTTATGTTCTGTGGTTAGTAAAAAAAAAAAAAAAAAATCAGATTCACCCATTTTATAAGTGCAGCAAATCCTGCACTATTTGACCACGTAGTCATAACCTGAGACATTTTGCTACCCAAAGGGAAGCACAATATGGCTCTTCTCTCATTCCATATGCAGAACCCAATCAGATTGGCAACTGAATCTTGCTTCAACAGTGGCTGGAAACAGGACAACCTGCTCCACCCGAGAGTTGCTGAAAAGCTTAGGATAGCTACTCAGCAGGCTTCACAGCACACAGAGTTCTTGTTAAGAGTTTTATTTGCAATCTTGCATGCTGCCTGTGGTTTGTATGACTGGGAGGGACTTCTCTGGGCTGGGGTGATTATCTATCCAGCCCTGTGAATTGAAAGAGAGCCAGTCTCTTTGCTGAGCTTTCTTTTCCCTCTCTTTCATCTGTTGGACATAGTATTTAGTTTGCTGTTGATCTATTCAGTTGGTTACTAAGTATGTGTGCAGTGAAGAATGCAGCATACATAAATCAAGCAACTGCAAGTAAAGAAGTTTTTATTCTTTCTCCTACAAATCTCTCAGTATGAGTTATTGACACTTTAAATACTTTAATTGGGTGGGGGGACTTTTACCAGAAATTCAAAACTCTGCAACTGCTCTGTCTTCCATCACTACTGCCACTCCAGGATATGTGGCTAATGCAGGGCTGGTCCAGCTTATCTTAGCTGCTACAGTGCAGGTTTCCGTTTCTCGTGTAGTGGCATTTTATTTGGGCTATTAATTTCCTTTCATTATTTTTTCTTTTTTTCCATATTGTTAAAAACACAATACTACTGTTCTGTTCTCAATACCTGGGAGGAGCCTTTACTCAACGGAATGGGTTCAACAGACAATTTGTCTTTCAGCATGTATGGCTGTATGTTTAGTGCCATCCCCTCAGTACCGCCATAGAGAAATTTAAAACGTTTTGGCTTTTTAGGACCAGATAATTATATAAACTCATTGGTTTAGTTTCTGAATACAGGTGAAGGGAAGGGTGGAGAAGCAACTATTCTGACAAACAAAGGCAGGCAAGACTGAAACCACATCTCATTAGTAATGCAGCCCCCCTGATTTTAAAGGAATGACTCATAAGTTAGGGTTGCAACCCCCTAAAAATAAGAAGCTTATCTGGTACAGAGGCTTTGCTGCTAGCATAATAATATACAAATGGTTCCAGACATGTTTCAGAATTAATCCCCTTCCTGAATAAAGCAGGGTGTGGAGAATGGAATGGAATTTGCTCTTTTGCTGCCAGTATTGTTTGGCAAGACATAACTTTCTGCCAAACTAGCTTAACAAGCGGACAGTGCAAGGGCTTGACCTGATTGGACAGAAGACATTAGGCTTGAAAAGGAAGCAATCAATGTTAGCTTTCTTGTTCGTGTTTTGGAGCAAACGGAACACACACATACAACACCTGCCCTATATTGTTGCAGTGATCCTGTGTGTGTGTGATCATGGAGAGGTAGATCCCATGGATTTCAATGGGACTTTTTCCTAGCTAAGTATGCATACAGTATGATGTATACTTATATCATAGCCTTAGTCTATTTTGTGAATTGGTGACAGAGTTTATTGTAATCTAAATTGCACAAAGACCTTTCTCCTACTAAAGCAGGGGTGGAAAATTCAGGCCCCAGGGACATTTTGCAGGTCCCAGCCCACACCCTCATATATTTTTTTTGAAAAAAATATTTCAGAATGTGTGCCTCTAGAGGGCACGGAAGCAATTTTGCCATATTTTGATGGGCTTCCAGAGCCACTGTGGGCCCCCATACTTCCGTTGGTTGGTTGGTTGGTTGGTTGGTTGGTTGGTTGGTTGGTTGGTTGGTTGGTTGGTTGGTTGGTTGGTTGGTTGGTTGGTTGGTTGGTTGGTTGGTTGGACAGACAGCAGAGTCTGCAGGGGAGTGGCTCAATTTAAAAGAAATTGTTTAATTTAAAATCAATTTTTAAAACAATGACAAAGAGAGCTGTGTGCTCCTTTACACAATACAAATGTAGGAGAACTGATACCTTTATTAGACCATTAAAAATCAAACATTCAACGCAAGCTTTCATGATTAAAAATCACTTCTTCAGACCTACACCAATCTCTTTTGAAGAGTGTAGAAAAAAATATTTAGAATTTTTCTGCACTTTTCACAATATATTGGAATATGTCTGAAGTGATTTTTAATCATGAAAGCTTGTGCTGGGATGTTTGATTTGTAGTGTCCTAATAAAGGTATCGCCTCTCCTGCAGCGATTTTTCAGTTAACAAAACTGTCCTGTAGTAAACCTTTTTTTTAAAAAAATGATAAACAGATAAATTAATCAGAAAAAATAATTAAAAATGGTTTCTTGAGTCATGTCCTTCTCTCTTTAACTCCTTCCCTTGGGAGTGTGGCCCTCAGGCTGCTAGCAAATCTTAAAAAAATGTCCCTCTACCCCACTGAGGACATTCTCTCCTGTGCTGAAGAAATCAGCCTTAAGCAGCTCTCTTAATAGATGTTAGACTATTTATCTATATAAATTGTCTACTCTGAATTTGAGAAGGTCTCCCAGGGAGGTTTGTCGCAGGAGATTGATGGTGGGTCTCCATGAGTGTCTAGATAAACAAAGACCCCACTGAAGTAATCTAATTGAATGTTGCACCATTTTAATTTCCAAATGTTTTTGGCTGACAAAGCCATGTGACTTTCCTGTGAAAATCTTTCCATTACACAAGCCAGGTGACAGTTGCCTGGGAATTTTTCTTCCCAGTTTTAATTCTTCCAAGGAAGACAAAACTGTATATGCCACATAACCTGTCCATTGAACATCTGAGATCCCTGGGACTAGACATGGGACAATCTGCATGTACACCATGTAGTCTATAACTGATCCATTGTCTCTCTGCGGCTCACTAGGAGACACTGACCATTTGTCTCTCCCTAACCACTTTAGTTGCTATGAGAACTGCCCAGTGAGGAAATTTCCTGCAGAGCCTCTTGCTTAACATGACAAGAGATCATCATGTGGCCTTGCCAGAGCTTAGAAATGTTACATGCTAGCTGAGGAATGTTGTGAGTTACAGTCTAAAAAGTAACTTTTCCAAGCTCTGGTATTTACCATTTATTGAGTACCTATGTCCCTTCTTTCTCCAGGGCAAAAAGTAGTTCAGATGGTGGTTTTGATAAGAAGAATATAATACATGGAAAAGATTAAGTTATTATTATGTGCCCTCAAGTAGTTTCTCAGTTATAGTGACTCTATGAATTAATGGCCTTCAAAACCTCCAGTCATCAACAGCCCTGCTCAGGTCTTGCAAAATAAAGGTCATGGCTTCTCTTAATGCATCAATCTATTTCATCTTTATGTCTTCCTCTTTTCCTACTGCTTTTAACTTCCCCTAGGTTTGGAGCCCATTGGCTTGCTGGGGGCAGAGGAGAGGATTAGGGGAACCCTCCCCAAGCATAGGAAATATTAATTAAATATTAATTAAAAATAAAAAATAAAAATAAAATAAAATAAAAAGCAATAGTGTGAAAATATAAATAATAGTATACTCAGACCAGAGGTGAAGGGAATGAGCAAAGGGGAAACGAATATAGGCTGTTGTCATAGGGGGTGATTTAGAGGTGGAAGAGAGTAAGGTGAGGGGGGGAGGGAGAGGGAGAGGGAGAGAGAGAGAGAGAGTTTATATATATAAGTATATATATAAGTAAATAAATGAATGAATAAATAAACAATAAAATAAATAAATGCAAGTTCTTGGGTAGGGTGTAACGCACCCCATTGGGCTCAGCCCCTTGGCTGCCGCCCAGTATATATATACTTGCAATTTAAAAAGGGGGGGGGGGCAGTTAACAATAATAATATTGAAATCAAAGTAACAATTGGCAAATAAATTCATGTATATAAAAACAAACAAACAAAAAACCTCCAGGAATATTAGTAAAGGGCATATTTGTTCCAATGTGAGTTGGGAGGGCTTTGGTATAAGCCAGGAGGGCCATCTGCAACCACTAGTCAGCATGTGGCCAAAAAAGGGACAAGGTACCAGTAAAGGCAAGCAGCCTGCAAACATAAAGCCCCAGCCAGGCCACCTCCAGTGATCTCTTCATCCAAGGATGAGGAGTGTCCAGACTATATTGCCATACTGGCAAAGTTGAGTGAATTGGAGAGAAAAAGGGCAATGACTAAGAATGTGGCTAGTACTGCTACCCCAAGAAGGTAGCAGTAATCCAAGGGAATCCAAGGCGCGCAGGATGGAGGAATTGTGACAGTTGGGTGATGTAATGTTGTCACATATTGCTCTTCTATTTTTTTTTAAACATATTTTTATTATTATTATTTGGATATCTTGGGTTGGGGTGTGGGATACAAAAGGTAAAAGGGAAGGAAAGGGAGATTTAGGTTAGGGGGGGAGGAGAAACAACAATATACTAACATCCATTCTATTCATATTGCAATATCAAGCTTCAAACTCTGCTATTCTACTATTTTCTGCCTTCCATATTTTAGCTCACATTTTGATCTATGTTATTCGAGCATTATCTGATGACTCTAACCATTTGTGGAATAAGTCCCATCTTTTTGTTGCCTTTTGTAATGGATAGTCCTTCATAACTTCTGATAAAATGTCCATTTCTGCCGTTTCCTTTATCATTTCCGTGAGATCTTCTTGTTTCGGTACCACCTGACTTTTCCAATTTTTAGCATAAAGAATTCTAGCTGCAGTAACTATATATATAACTATACATTTCTTTACTTTGTCTATATTATCTGGTATCATACTCAATAAAAACAGTTCTGGGGTTAATGGAACCTTACAAAGCAATATTTGTTGTAACACAGTATGTACTCCTGTCCAATATTGTTTCGCTACTCTACAAGTCCACCACATATGATAATAGCTTCCCACATGTGTTTCACATTTCCAACAGACATTTGATACATCTGTATACATCTTTGATAGTTTTTCAGGAGTCATATGCCATCTGTAGAACATCTTATATATATTCTCTTTAAAGTTAACTGATTTTGTAAGCTTTATATTATTTTGCCATACTTGCAACCATTGATCAATATCAATATTATGTCCTATATTTTGTGCCCACTTAATCATACATTCTTTAACCATCTCATCTTGCATTTTAATTTCTAACAAATGATTATACATTTTCTTAATTATTTTATCTTTTGAACCTAGTAAAGCTTTATCAAATGTCGTTTGTTCTAGATAAAAACCCTCTATTTTATCTTTGCTATATCTAGATTCTAGCTGTGTTCTAGACCACCAGTCAATGTATATATTCTGTGTTTCTAACTCTTCTTTAGACCTTAGTTCACAGTCCTTTTTCAATAACTCTTGATATCTTAGGAGCTTCACTTTCGTCATAAGATTGGGTTGAGTAAAGGCCTCTATAGGTGATACCCATACTGGTATTTTTTGGTAGATTTGTTGAATAGTCTTAGTCCAGGTTCCTAATAAAGCTCTTCTTATCATATGTAGATTAAAATGTTTTTGTTCTTTATCTTTTTTATACCAAAGAAAGCATGCCAACCGAACTGCAAATCATGTCCCTCCAGATTGAGTAATCTATCATTTTCCAAAGTTATCCATTCTTTTATCCAGTCTAGTACGCAGGATCTATAATACAGAACCCAATCTGGAAGACCAAAACCCGCCCTCTGTTTGGCATCTTGCATTGCTTTAATTTTAATTCTTGGTTTTTTACCTTGCCATACAAATCTCATAATTATCTCATTGAGTTCTTCAAGAAGAAGAAGAAGAAACAACATATTGCTCTTCTAGAAAGTGACAGTACTGGTTCTGCAGGGAAGAAGTCACTGCTCACAGCAGAAGCCATGAGCGGCGGCCACCAGACTATTCAACCGGACACAGAGGTGGGCGTGAGGTCTAATCCTCTGGCCGTGGCAAGTACTCAGATGGAGGAGCCAGGTGGAGAGGAGCAGACCCACCAGGGCACAAGGGTACTGGCTAGCAGGCAGATGGAGGTTGACCACACGCCAGTGGGCACTAGACAACAGGTGTTGGAGGTGACTTACACTAATGCTGCAGTACCAGCACTGCCGGTAGAGGTGAGTCAGCAACCACACCACACACAACACATATAGAGGGGATGTGGCCTTGGGAGGAAGTTAGCCCACCAGCTTTGACTGAGATTACTGCCAGTTTACTGCCTTGTAGCATCAGGAGGGGTACACCCACATTGGGAGGGCCTGTAACAGCTTTGAAACCTTGGACAGCACCTTACCCACAGTGGTCCCTTCCTAGTCAAATGCCAGGGTTTGTTGAAGACTTGTGACAATACAATTACCCCACAATACTAGACACTGGGTATAACTCAGTGCCTATAAGTGACCTTCTATATGGGGATCAATCCCTGCCATTGGGCAACCACCTTCTCCCAGCTACAATAGAGAAGATTTGGAGAGGGTTGCTACAATGGTAAACAATTTGAAATCCGTTAGGGGTATGGAAGATGTTGTTAGAGAAATTTGATAGAAAGGAAAATACAGTGGTGCCTTGACTTACGAACGCCACGACGTATGAACATTTCGACTTACGAACAGCTCCGTTTGCAAAATTTTGCTTTGACTTGCGAATGAAGCTTTGATTTACGAACAAAAAAACCCGCGGGGAAAGCGGGAAATGGACTTTGGACTGCCTGGTACTGCCTGGTACTGTAATTTTAAAATGTAAAAATTGGTTTAAAAGGTGCTTGGTTTGGTTTAAAGCTGCTTGGTTTTAAAGGTGTTCTGTTTAAAAGGTGTTCGTTCCCTCCCTCCCTCCTTTCCTGCCCTTTTTTTTAACCTAAGTCATCTTAGGTTAAAAAAAATTTCTCCCCCTAGTGGTAGAGGACGGATTAACCGGTTTTGCATTAGTTCCTATGGGAACTAATGCTTTGACTTCCAAACGGCGCCTTGACATAAGAACAAAAAACAGCCGGAACAAATTAATCGGTTTTCAATGCATTCCTATGGGAAATGCTGATTTGACTTATGAATGTTTTGACTTACGAACATCTTCTGGGACGGATTAAGTTCGTAAATCAAGGCACCACTGTAGTAAAAATAAGGTTTGTTTCCTCAGCCGACGTGGCTGGGAGGATCTCCAGGGTGCAGAGATCCAGCCTGGAGATCTAGCATCTTCCAAGGTGAAAAAAGGGTCTGAGACAAAATGGAGTCTCTCAAACGTGTAAGGAGGAGAAGGGAAGAACAAGGGTGGGAAAAACAAGCGCTTCTGATTAGTTAGCATGCAAACAAACAAGCAAACAAGTTAGTCTGTGATGGAGGCCCTTCCTCCCATATCTTGATTGCTAACTAGCCAACAAAATTTTCAGCTGTGATGGTGGGCTTGGGGCATATAAATAGCCCCATGCCGTGGTGGGTAGTGCGAGGAGAAGAGTTTTGGGTGAGTTCCAGGGTGACACATGGTGCGAAAAACATCCCATCTCCCTGTTTGGTGGAGCCAGTAGGGCCTCTGAGGGGAGGTGGGTTTCTTAAGGGGACCTCCTGGGCAGCAGTTCACCTAGGGTCAGGAGGCACAGTGGGTTGAGGCAGTGGGCATATCCCTATCACAGGGCACCTGAACATGTGCTGTACAGAAGACAGCATGATTCAGAAATAGGAACTCGAACTGCTTTAGAATGGTCCAGAGGTAAAGGCTGCACCGGATTTGGATAAATTTCGCACTACATTAGGCCCCCTTGCAGATGGGGGGTTTAGTTTTTAATAGTTAATTAAGTTGTGGCCCAAGTTTTAAGCCAACAACCTTTGTCTCGCCTCTTTATTCCGGGCTGGGTGGGCAATGCAATTCAGGTATATACTGCTCAAGGGGTCCAAAACATAAAGACTAACAATAATTCTGTTGCGCAAATACATTACATTAATTATATGATATTAATCTCTCCATTAGTGAAATAAGTGGCTCTCTGCAGTCTGGAACAACAACAAAGGGAGAGAGGTCCAAAAGAAAGGGGATGGTTTCATACATAAGGAAAACACGGAGGGTAAAGAAATCAAAAATTACAGACCAATCTCATTACTAAACGTGGATTACAAAATATATGCGCATGTTGGCAACTAGATTGAAAAGAATCTTAGTACAGACAATACATCAAGACCAATCAGGCTTCCTTCCAAAAAGGCAGATGAAAAATAATATAAGGATAATCTTATTTGGAATACTATGAAGCTCACCCGGAAAAGCAAATGGCTATGATATTCTTGGATGCAGAGAAAGCTTTTGATAATCTGAATTGGAATTTTATGCTACACCAATTGGAAGTGCTACAAGTTGGACAAAGATTTTTGAAATTAATTAAAGCAATCTTTACCCAGCAAAAGGTAAAAGTTAGAATCAATGGAGAGCTGATGAAAGAAATACAAATACAGAAAGGTACAAGACAGGGGTGCCCACTCTCTCCATTACTATTCATTCTTACTCTAGAAATATTAACTGAGCAAATCAGAGATAAAAAGGAAATAAAAGGACTGAAAGTAAGAGGTCATACTTTTAAGCTCCAAGCTTTTGCAGATGATCTAGTTATTATATTGGAGGATCCAATGGACTCAATTGAAGACCTGATGGAGATGCTGATGAATTTTGGTGATATGGCAGGAATGAAAATAAACCAAAAGAAAACAAAAATACTTGTTAAAAATGTGAGAGATCAAGAACGACAGAAATTAATAGAAAGGACTAACTTTCAAGAAGAGAAGAGAGTCAGATACTTAGAGATCCAAATCACAAAGAAAACTAGTACATTATTCAAAGACAATTATATGAAGTTGATTAAAGAGATACAGAATAGCTTGGAGAGATGGGACAAATTACAGCTATCGTTGATGGGAAGAATAGCAACCATCAAAATGAATGTTCTACCTAAAATTTTATTTTTATTTCAGACAATTCCCATAATATTAAAACAGTCATTTTTTCAAGAACTTAACAAGATAATCGTGAGATTTGTGTGGTAAGGTAAAAAACCAAGAATTAAAATCAAAGCAATGCAAGATGCCAAACCTAGAGCAGGTTTTGGTCTCCCAGATTGGGTATTGTATTATAGAGCCTGTGTATTAGTCTGGATAAAGGAATGGATAACTTTAGATAATGATAGACTACTCAAGTTGGAGGGGCATGATTTACAGTTAGGTTGGCATGCTTTTCTATAGTACAAAAAAGATAAAGAGCAGAAAAGTTTCAACTCGCATATGATAAGAAGAGCCCTACTAGGGACTTGGAAAAAGATCATCCAGCAGATTTACCAAAAAACACCAGGCTGGGTATCACCCATAGAGGCCTTTACACAACCTAACCTCATGACAGAAGCGAAACTTTTAAGATATCAAGATCTATTAAAAAATGATTGTGAGTTAAGGTCCAAAGAAGAGTTAGAAACACAAAACATATATCTAGACTGGTGGTCCAGAGCACAAGTGGAATCTAGGTATAGAAAAGATAAAATAGAGGGCTTTTACACAGATATTTGATAAACTTCTGCTGGGCTCAAATGATAAAGTAATTAAGAAAATGTATGATTATTTGCTTGAAACTAAAATGCAAGATGAGATGGTAAAAGAATGTGGGCACAAAATATAGGACATAATATTGATATTGATCAATGGTTGCAAATATGGAAAAATAACATAAAGCTCACAAAATCGGTAAATTTCAAGGAGAACATATATAAGATGTTTTATAGGTGGCATATGACTCCAGAAAAATTGTCAAAGATTTATACAGAGGTGTCAAATGTTTGTTGGAAGTGTGAAGCACAAGAGGGAAGCTTTTACCATATGTGGTGGACTTGTAGAGTAGCGAAATAGTATTGGATAGCAGTACATACTCTGTTACAAAAAATACTGCTTTGTAATCTTCCACTAACCCCAGAATTGTTTTTACTGGGCATTATACCAGATAATATAGATAAGACAAAGAACTACCTAGTTATATATATAATCACTGCAGCCAGAATTCTTTATGCTAAGAACTGGAAGAAATCGGAGATACCAAAACAAGAGGAACTTATTGAGAAGATATGGGAAGCGGCAGAAATGGATATTCTATCAGAAGTGTTGAAAGACTGTCCAATACAAAAGGCAACTGAACGATGGGATTTATTATATAAATGGCTTGAGTCACCAGATAGTGCTTGAATAACATAGAATTAAACTAAGATGTAACTAAGTTGAAACCTGGAGGGCAATCAAATTATAGAAAGGCGAAAAGTCGACTTGATATCGCAACATGAACAAACAGATTGGATGACAGTACATTTTGTGTTCTCCTTCCCCCTCTTTTTCCCCCCATATCCCCCTCTACCTTTTGTACTCCTTACCTTATCCCTAGTTGTTAAAAATAAAAAATAAATTAAAAAAAGAAAAAAGAAAGGGAATGGTTTCTGCTTACCCAATTATACAGAATTTTTTTCTGACCTGGAGTAGCCACACTAGTCTGTTATTTGGAAGAGAAGAACTCAAGCTACTGAACTAAATTCTTTGTGGCCTCTTTGTGGCTAACATGTTTTATTGATAATAAGGCTGTGTGGGCTGCAACCTTTTAAAGGTGGCATAACATTTCTTGATGAGTTGGTGTTTTTCTTAAGAAAACCAAGCTACCCTCATACTGCCACGGAAACCTGTGAAAGTAACTCAAACTGGAACTTTCTCATATGACACGGATAAAGATTGTGAAAAAAATTCAAATGTTTCTAAAAGTTGTTTTGAAAGTTGGCCATTTTATTCATAGGGTTGGAAGTGTTCCCTTACATTCTTAAAGACTCACAAGACCTTCTTCAGTCTGAGGTCTTGCTTTAGATAACTCTTCATAACTCCAACAATTCCTCAATCATTCTCCAAATTGGCCGGTTGTCTCCCCACAAGGCTATTTCTGTGCTTTGTTTCCTTTATTCACCTTCTCCTTCTCTCTGCTAGGTACTTTGAAAGCACACAAATAGCCAGTCAGATGCATGGAGGAAAAGTAATGCATTTTTGCCCATGGCATGTTGATTTAATAGGACAGACCTCACCCTATTTATGCTGAACACACCTGATACTTGTGTGCTGTACAAATTTAGTCACGGCACTCATGCCTTCTTTCCTTATTTATACAAGGTACTAAGCAATGTATCTATTAAAGCTTCCCCAACTGAGCTAAGCAGCACAGCCAATACCTCTTAACAAAAGATAGCCAATATAGTGCACAGGTTTCTCTAGGTTGGTCACAAAGGAGTGCAGAGTTTATTGGAATTTGTGATCAAACAGAATCTTAAAAAGCCACATCTCTGGAAACCAATTACCTTCAGGAAAACGTTGACAGCCTTGTTAGGAATATCACTCCCTGATGGTTTTGCTATTTTCATATAATGATATACTGGTGTGCTAATTAAAACTGCCAATCAGGAGGCTCTGATGTTCATACAAACTTCATAGGAAAGCTATAGTATTAAACATTGCCCCTGGCACAAATGTCAAAACAAAACAAACCATGGTTTTAGGAAGAACAAAAAACTTGGAAACACATGGAAAACAGCACTGAACTTATCAGGACAAAACACATGCTGTATGGATGATGGAAAAAATATTGAAACCATCAGTGCAGCACTTGGTAGGTTTGCAAGAACAGGGAGAGGGAGAAGGGAGGGGGACAAAGAGAAAGAGAGAGATGGTTTGGGGGTACTCTGCACCAGGCTTGGCCTTCTGGGCACTGAGAACACAAACTGGTGCTGCAGTGGGTTTCACACCAACTTCTGAAGACGCTTACATTTGGGTGAATTACCACACTGTGCCTTTAACTGCCCTTTCCCCTTTAATTATGCAGCTGTGCTTGCCATATATACTGGATGAATGGTTCTCATTGCCTAGCTGTGCTGCTGGGTGTAATTTAGGGTTGTGCTGGCTCCCAGCTGCTGATCAGTAACCCTTTTTCCTTGGTAATTGTGCCTAGCCTGAGTTTAAAAAAAACACAAAACCCATTTTCCCTTAGGCTAGCTGAAGTCCCTTCCCCTCCTGAGCTAGGAGGTGACTGAATACAATGTGGCCTCACCTGGCCTAAGCCTGGCTCAGAGAGCCTAGATAGACAGGATTGTGCCCATAGACAATAGGACAGTGATCTCCAGGACACCTGATGGCAGCTGGCCAGTTTAAGAGATGCAGAAGAGAAGAGGCTGCATGGAGCAGTTAGCCCTGTTGTCAAGGGACACAAACAGCCCAGGGGTTCAAGAGGAAAAGAGGACTGCTACTGCTGCTTACAGCGACTCCTGCCTGAGGCTGTTGTCTCATTTTAGATTCTGACTAATGGCAGGGCTAGCCCTTCCCTGCCTTGCCCTGTGATCTCTGATTCGTAACACTCATCGCTGTATCCCTTGTCTCTGCAGTAAAAAACCCCAAACAAACAAAAAACCAAGCTTCACCCTCATCAAGCATACTAGGAAATGGCAAGATTAATTTGGACAGCAGGCCTTCATAAAGTTATCAAATAAGCAAAGAGCCCACTGAAGTAATGCCATCAAATTTTATAGCCTCTTAATTAGCAGTTGCTTGTCACTGTCAAAGCTATGTGCCTTTCCAGTTAAGATCTTTGCACTTCCAAAAGCAAGTTTCGTTTGATTATTTGAAGCTCACTTGGTTCAGAATTGTTTGGCTTACTTACTATAGTAAATTTATTCTGATTTACTGGCTCCCTTTAGATGTTACTTACCTCAGCAAGCAATCTAAGTAGCACAAAGCTGCCCCTGTGGATGAGGCAGGGAAGTCTTTATACAGAGATTAGAAACATAGGCTTCTCCCCAACAATCCATGTTCAGGAGAAGCCTAGCCACTCAGGTTTCCCCATATCAGGCATCCATGGTAACGTATGGACCTCAGAGTCCACACAGAGGACTGGGGGAAGTGATTGTTCTCAGGCACCCGATTGGTTTCACAGCCTCTTTCCATTCGCATTATCTGTTAACATGAGTAATGTGTGTTGAGGCCATTACTGAGCATTTATCCATTCTGCTTTCTGCTCTTACATTTCTAAACTGATGTTGAGATTCTCATAATAAGCCACAATGGTCAGCAGCAGTAGATCACTGGAGGAATTCTTTTATGGATCTAATATCCCTTCTTCTGTGAGGAATATCCTGCTTCTCTAAAATCCATTTCTGCTCTCTTCATGTTGACGAGGTATTGAGGAAATTTGCAAGTACGCTCATGGGGACTTTGTGAATCCAGTGAGTGATGGGCTATCATGTCTGCTCTGGCAAGAGTATTACAGAAGACCTAATCATGTTAGCCACCTGCCCACCTGCCACTGTGATATATGCCATCATTTGTCAGCAATGCCTTCCTTTCAGTCTACACAGGGCAAACAGGCCAGTCTTTACACAAAAGAATTAATGGACATTAATCTGTGCCAAAGCAGGGCTGCAGTTGAACATTAAGACAACAAAAGTCATGAGTACAGAAGGACTACACAACTCTGACAATGAAGAAATTGAAATAGAGATTTTGTATACCTTGGTTCAGTCGTCAATGCAAAGGGAGACTGCAGCCAAGAAGAAGAAGACTTAAACTCGGAAAGGCAGCAATGAAGGAACTAGAAAAGATAATCAAATGTAAGAATGTCACTGGAGACCAAGACCATATACACACGAATGTAAGATGCCAGAAGCCACTGATATGTCTCTGTGGGGAAATTCATTTATTACATGATTGTCTCGCTCTTCTTCCTTGGGTAGCATACAAGGGCTCAGTTTATATTACTTTCCCAGAAAATCTTTCAAGGAATTCATTGTTGTGTACATTGCTCCCACACATCCACCCCATAACAATCTCATAACCAACCATAGAGAGAAGTTAGATTCCATCTGATACCATCACATCTAGAGCTTTCAGTTGCCTCATGTGGTGATCTACTAGAATTGCCCTTTGGAGCCTCTTCCTGGCAATGCAGGATTCTCAGTATGGGGGCTGTTGCTGCATGGCCCCTGCATATACTCTCAGACTGAAAGGAATATGAACGACTTCCTATTTGGAGTAGGAATTTGCCTCACCAGCAGTGCTTTTCATGGCTCTCCTGTGGTTACTTGTATTCTTCCATTGCCACTTCTGATCACAGTTCCAAAGTTGGTAAACCCTTCCCTGTTTTAGAAAGATGTTTAGTGTATACCTTTTAACATACTTCTCCATATCACTGTGTTTAAAAAACATTTTGCATGATTTGATTGCTCTTACAATTTCATTTTTTTGCTGCTCTTTATATATGGACTGTTGTGTAGTGTTGTTTTTTGCTTTGCTTTGCTTTAAGGATGATGTTAAGGTGGATGGATAGAAAAGAGGACAGGATGTGAACCTTTAAGAGTGGCTGGCTGGATAGCTCAGTAGTTTAGATATCTGACTGTGGGGCCACTGTGCCTCCTGTGAGTAGAGCTAGTCTGTGTGGCCTTGCACAGTCCCAGGGTTCCCCCAGAGGAAGGCAATGAAAACCACCTCTGTGTGTTCTCTACCTAGAAAACCCTGAAAAGGGTCACCATAAGTCAGAATTGACTTGAGGGCACATGATGAAGAGCAGTGTACTAGAGGGAATTTCAGCAAATGTGACTTGCATGGCAAGTTATTCCTGCTATATTTCCCTTGGCTATGTAGCTACTAGAGGTGCAAGATGGCCACACTAGATGACCATAATGATTTCTGTTGTGACCCACCTTGAGCTCCTAGGAGGAAAGGTGGGGCAATGTTTAAATGATTATAAAAGAAATCCTTGAGCACTAGCCATATCCTCAGCTGTTTGTAGCTCACCTTGGATAGGACTTGGAAATAAGGAGTGGTCAGACTGGATGGGGCCCCTGGAAATTACAGTCCAAAAGAGCAACTTCCACGAGCTGAACTCCAAGTCACCCAGCCAAAATTGATGGGGGATTAAAATGTGCATTTTCCTGTTCCTAGTGCACTACTCTGCTGCTATAGTGGACTGACTCTCAGGTCACTTTCTGTTACACACTAAACATCCATCTAGCTGTTCCTGTGAGTTTCATGGCAAACTCTGGCTGTAAACCCAAATCTTGGTGGTCCAGGTTCAGTACACTGCATTGTCACACAGAATTATTAGAACTATTCCTATGGACGTCACATGTCTTTTAATACTAATGTCTTCTTATTGTTGGTTATAGGACACAATGGGAAAGGATGATTCCAAGGAATGTCAAGAAGGAATGTATTGGACTGTGAAAGTGGTGGCTGAGATCTATGTTTTCAGATCTGAATAATTTGCAGCTAGGGAAATTATTTGTGGAACTTCACAGTTGCCATACAAAGCAACAGATCTGAACAAACTTATGAGCAGCACATGTGGATACAGGCAGTGAAAGACTTACCTTGAGTGTTCTCTGTATAACAAATAGATGGCCATACTTCTTGTATTCTCACTGTGTCTTTGCTAGTATCTCGTTAAATGTATTGATAAGGACTGAGACAGTGACATAGATAATAAACTATATGATTCAGTTCAGATTTAAGACATAATGGATGTGAGTCAATACCCAAAGAAGATAGCACAGATAAGACAGGAGATAAGGAAAATGAGAGTAAGTGATACAGAGAAGACAAGAAATTCATTCTATGGACAGTTCTAATACTATTCTTCCCCACAATGGGTGAGAGAATTTACCACTGTTCTTCCACTTTTGTAAATTTGAGAGAAAATATGTGATGGATTGGGCACTCTATTCTAAGGGAAATGGGAGGCGGCATAGCTGTTTTTCACAGGGGCTTGCTCCACAGTGAGCCTCCTTATCATTCAGCAGCCTTTTTAATGCTTACAAAACATACTGCTGAATATGAAACATATTTCATTGGTGCCTGGAGGGCCACTGAGTGAATCCTGTCACATAATTCCAACGTCACGAGGCATCATTCATAAGACTCCTAGGAAAAGAAACACTCACAAAAACTGGCAGTTTTATTGTGGAATTAGCTTTTTTGGACCAAAGCCTACTTTGCTATATTCATGACTTGGAAGTGTACCAGGATCTGGGCATCATCATCCATAGACAGAGAAAAACTATGGCTATGTGAGCTTCTTGTCTGCATTGCCTAATTCATCAGCTTCTTGGATAAGAGGGATCTAAACATTGTGTTGCTAGTCTGACTCTTTTCAGCTAGAGTACGATCTATGTTGGCAATAACTGCAGGGAAGATATAAAGCCAGTTCTGTACAATGTTGTAGACTGCTACTTTGTTTTGGAGATAAATGAATGATGACATCTTTAACGTCCTTTGGCCAAAATTGTATTGCATTTTCCCAGGGGTATGACACAATTGGCATAATTTGGATTGGTCAATTGCCACACATTAAGAAGTTAATATAGGCATTTGTAGGTGCATGCTAAGGGGACGTGGTGGCGCTGCGGGTTAAACCGCAGAAGCCTCTGTGCTGCAAGGTCAGAAGACCAGCAGTCGTAAGATCGAATCCACACGACAGAGTGAGCTCCCGTCGCTTGTCCCAGCTCCTGCCAACCCAGCAGTTCAAAAGCATGTAAAAATGCGAGTAGATAAATAGGTACCACCACGGTGGGAAGGTAACAGCGTTCCGTGTCTAGTCGCGCTGGCCACGTGACCACGGAAACTGTCTTCGGACAAATGCTGGCTCTATGGCTTGGAGACGGGGATGAGCACCGCGCCCTAGAGTCGGACACGACTGGACTAAATGTCAAGGGGAACCTTTACCTTTACCTTTACCAGGTGCATGCTAAGTTGCATGACTTGACACACGACAGCAAACAAATGTGCTAACTTCTTGTTGTGTGCTGTCAAGTCACCTCCAATTTACGGTAATCCTGTGAATGAGCAATCTTCAGTATTCCCTGTCCTCAACAGCCCTGCTCAGTTCTTGCAAACTCAAGCTTGTGGTTTCTTTTAGGGAGTCAACTCATCTCCTATTTGGTCTTCCTCTTTTCCTGCTGCCTTCCACCTTTCCTGGCATTATTGTCTTTTCCAGAGAATCCTGTCTTCTCATGATGTGCCCAAAGCTGGATAGTCTCAGTTTCAACATTTTTGCTTCTAGAGATAGTTCAGACTAGGTTGATCTAGGACCCACTTGTTTGTCTTTCTGGCAGTCTAGTGTATCTGCAAAGCTCTCTTCCAGCACATTTCAAACAAATCAATGTTTTCCCTGTCAGCTTTCTTAACTGTCCAGTTTTCATATCTATACATGGTGATCAGAAGTACAAGAGTATGGATGGTCTTGGTCTCCAGTGACACATCATTACACTTGAGGATCTTTTCTAATTCCTTTATTGCTGCCCTTGACTCAATGACTGAATGACTGATTGACTATCTAATTAGTGGAAGCACTGCTCTGGGCAGTTTACAAGTTAAAACGTAAACTCCACAAAACCCCACCTAACAAAATATATTCAACAATATGGTGATCTAACAGTAGGCTAAAATTCATGCAAAAAGAGGGAAATTAAAATTAACATTAAAATTAACAGCATCTGGGAGAATCAGTTGTTGGATTATTTTGTCTGCATAATTCTATTTTCATCAATCTCCTGAACATACGAAGGGAAGGAATCTATCTGGTGTACCTCAGTTGATAACCTGTTTCAGAGACTGGGGGCCACCACCCAAAAGGCTGGATTCCTTGTCATTGTCTTTTTGGCCTGTCTTGGTGTGGCCACTTTTAGCACCATGGACTGAGAGGAGTGGGTGAAACAGGTAGCTGATTTCTGAGAGACAGTCTGACAAATATTGAGGTCCATTAAGGGCTGCATAGGTTATAATCAGCACCTTGAATTGAGTACGGAAACTGACAGAGAGCCAATGAAGCTGTACTAAGACTGGGGGTATGTGATTCAATTTACTGGTCCCAGAAAAAAGTCTGCCACATTTTGGACCTGCTGAATGTTTCTGTTTTGTTTTCAAGGGCAGATTAACAATGCATGAACCACTATTACTAGGCCTTTCCTATCCAGGTAGGGGTGCAACTGGGTGATTAACTGGAATTGATAAAAAGCACTCTTGGCCATAACCAATATTTGAGCCTTCATAGAGAGTGCCGGATCCAGGAGTACCCACAAGCTGTGGACCTGATACGTCAGGGGAAGTGTAACCTCATAAAAGCCAGATAAGTTTCGCTTTAGCTCAACGGCCTTCCCAAAAAGATGCCATGGTCGACAGTAAGGCTGGAGAAAGATCTAGGAGGACCAACGGGGTTACACTCTCCCTGTCTGCCTCCCTTAGAAAATTGTCTTGCAGTACAGCCAATGCTGTTTCTGTACCATGCTGTGGCCTAAAGCCTAATTGAAATGGATACAGATTATTAGTTTCTTCAAAGAATGCCTGCAACTTGTCAGCTACCCCCTCTCAATTAACTTGCCCAAATATGGAATATTTCAGATGGGTCTGCAGTTATTCAAATCATCCATTGCTAAATTAATTTTCTTAAGAATGGGCCTTATTGCATATTTTTGGCCCTGTCAATGGCAGGCATTGCTTTTCTCCATTAATTTTGTTATTGCACAACTGAAATCTGTCAGTACAGTGGTAAAGAAAAACAAAACAAAACAAAACTCCTTACAACCAATATTGCCATTTAAAAACAAGGCACATGGTCCCTCCGCAGTGTGTTTTAAAGCAGATGTGTCTCCTTAAAGTTGTTGTTTTTGCTGCTGCTACTACTGGGCTATTGAATTTTGGAAGCCGCACAATTCCTGGTGGGTTGGAAAGTGGTAATGTAGCTGTCCCAACCCTGTGCATTCTAGAGTTGGGATGCTTGAGGAGAATGTTTTCTTTCATATATTCACCTATGTTCTGAGAAATCTGAGGATGATACATTACTTACTCCTTTTTCATCTTTCAAGGTCGAACCAATAGACTGTCATTTTTTATGGTGGACCCAAACTCTGGTCCTAAGTACAAGGCTCTTTGTATGTATCCAGTGCGGAAGACTACATCTTTTAAATAAGACATTGGGGATGGTATTTCCATGCAGATCTTTGATGAAGAGGGGACTAAACCCTGCTAGCTTCTTTAAATCATCTAATGGTACACAGTGTGAGTAGTCTCTCGATAGTCTCTGAGCTTGTGTAAGGAGGTATTCCTGGATACCTCCTTACACCAGCTTGGAACCTGTCCAGCTGCTCATATGATGGAGCGAGCATTGCACAAGCAGAAGGAACTAATAAGATTCTGCCCTTATGGTGTTTTAAAGCTAGGTCTGTTTCCAATCTGTCTCTGTTACAATGCTTTACTCTTTTTGCTATGAGGTCATTAGCAGTTTCTTTCTAATAGCAACCCATTTTACAAACAATGGTTAAAAAATTTGGAAGTAGCCAGGAAATAAAGATATGTGTTAGTCTGCTGAATAGTCACCAACTCAACAGACTAATACATCTGTGCTACAACAATCCCTGGACTGCTAGAAGGGCATTTCTTTTGTTTCTATTACCATTCTGGAGCACATGTGAGTAGGACACTGCCTGAGTGGGTTGTGCAGAAGGAGGACAAAGAATGTGTGTTGCAGGAAAGGTTGAGGATGCAGAATAAGGTGCTGATTAGAATTACTGAAATGACATTAAATGGGGCCATTCTAATCAACTGAAGTATCATCTGCATACTACAGGCAGATACCAGCTGACATTGAGGAAACCCTACATTTTCTTTAAATAAAAGTTCTGAGGAGGAGAAAACAATCCAGTAAAGATATGATTATTGGGCATGAAGTCCTCACTGTTGGGAAAATGTCAGGAATGGACTCCACTGGAAAGAACTGGTTGGCAGAATTCTGAACACGAGCACTACACATATGTTCAGACTTATTTTCTAATGAGTAAAAAGGAAAGGGATTGCTCACTAGCAAGCAGAGAAAGAGAGGAAGTGGAGAACCCAGCAGAAGGTGCTTATAGTAAGAACAACTGTCTGCTAGACAGTTCTACCAAGACACTCTGTGTTTAAAGCCTTGAATCAGGAACAATGTTCAGGCAAATACTCGTAAATTGCAGGGAGCGCATGACATATTTGGACTCATTTGGAGGAAACAGCAGTTGCAAAGACTAGGTGCTTTGACCGGAAAAGACCACAAAGGCCAATGGGTAAAGAGGAATGATAGACTTGTAAGCTTGCTAACGTTAAGCACGGAAGGTTTCTTTCTTAACAGAGAAAGAAGCCAACAGAAGGATGGATGAAGAAAACACACAATATTTTGCACCATGAGTGGCACATCTTTCTTTTAGCCCAAGGTCTTCAATATCCTCATGAAAAGCTTCCCAATTTTAAGCAGGGCCTCCTATGCTCTTTCTCTCTCACACACACATCCCTTTATAACCCTCTACACACATACCCTTATGGAAGAAAACAAAATACAGTTGAGATGGAGGCCACTTAGACACTTTATAAAGCCAAGAGAAACATATGGAAAAATATACACATATTCAGAAAAGGACTAAAATTTACTAGGACTTCCTTCTGCTCACCTCAGCCACTTCCTTAGTTTCAGAAGGATAGATTTGAAAGAACAATTCATAGATATTGAAAGTGACAATACAGTTTGTCAGTTTATACAAAGTAATTAGGCATGCTATCCATGAAATTTTTTGAAACACAGATACAACTTTAAAAATTCTACCCAATTATTACAACAGCACGTATTGTACTCAATTGTTAGTCATCCACAGCAGTGTTGCAAAGTGGTTATTTCCAGCTTAATTTTGTTTAAATAAATAAGGTGTATGAAGTTAATGTACACAAAGCACACCAAATCCACAAATCACTGAACACAGGCCAGGTATTACTCAGCCCAGTTTTAGCTTCTGAGCATCCTGGAAAACAAAAACAGAACACCCTTTCAATGATTCAAAACTTGACAACTTTGCACCGAGCCTGTATTTAGCCTTAGCTGAACTGACAAAAATTCCAGGTGGGTTACATGAAAGGTGCTCTTGTGGCCAGCACGTTTTAAACATGTGTGATCCTGTTAAGCCTCACATTAGTCTGTATTTACCCTACCTCCACACCTCAATTGAAGTTCCTTTAGTAAGAGGACTGCGACCTTTTGCTGCCACCTACTGGTTTGTGAACAATCCTATATATTTTGTTTCTTGAACAAAGGAAACTAACGGAATCTGTAACAAAACGTTGCAGTGTGGAATGTTCACATTCCAGCCAACCAGCCATGCTTTCTTCCAGAATAATCCATAGTCTATGCTCCCAAGAGAATATAGCATCCAATGCCTACTGAACATGGTAAGCCTTCATTGGGTTGCTTAGTTTTGTTGATTTTTTTTGGTCTGCTGTTTTTACAATTTAGGATTTTCCCCATTGATTTTTTATTTTTAATTTCATTTTTTATTTTTTGGTATTTTTGTGTATCCCAACCTCCCCCTGAGCATGCCAGCACCTCCCTCTCGCACCTGGCAGGTGCTACCATTTTAACTACATAACAGGCACTTGAAGCAGAGTATCACTGATGCATGTGTTGATGGTGAAAGGGTTCCCAGGCACACAAAGACTCTGCCTGCAGTAGCAAGGCAGGATGATGCAGTGACAATAGTGATTGAAGAGCCAACCTGCCATCTAAGTCTTCTACTTGCTGAATCCAGCAGAATTCTAACTGCATTTCACAGCACTGGAGAGAAGAGAAAAGAGAAACTACAATTGTATATGCCTTCCAATCCAGAGGACACTGATGTAACTTTAAATCCTATAATGCAGCATGAATTGATTTAGTGACAGTCCATTCATCCCTCATTCTTTCTCTTTCATTCACAAAAACCTGGTGTGCTAAAAAGATTTGTGTGTGTGTGTGCTGCTCAGCAGAGGGGAGGACAAACAGACAACAGTGCCATGGATATGATGGGTAACAGAAACCGTAGCTGCCTTGTCTGTTACTGCATTGCAGGATTTGGACATATGAATATTCTCCAGATTCCAACCTATAGCTGTAACTGGAGTCTGCAGGTGTGAATACTACAAAAAAGCCACAGTGTGATGCTGCAAAGCAGAAAAGTCTGCTAACTGGAACAAACATTCAACCTGGTGAACATAACAGATGTACTGTAGCAAAACAAATTTATTCAGTAAAATCAGAGGTTTTATATGCACATGATCAGTGGCTGCATTAAGTCCACAGAAGATAATTCAACATTGCTTAAGAAACCAGTATAATTCTTAAGTTCCATTAAAATACAGCAAAAAATAATCTACCATTTTTTTTGGTAAAAAAATTAAAAGACATAGAAACCATCTTTTTGCCACAAAGGAAAAAGCAAATCAAAATTTAAAAACCAAAGTCACTCCTGCAGCCCAACAAACCTCTAAATGTCTCTCTGGACCATGAATCCAATCAGCAGATATAATAAATAAATGCTTCTTGGGTTTAACTGAATTCCAATAGATTCTGATTGTGGTAACATGGAGATTCAAAGTAGGAAAGTAAGTAAGGCGAACCTCTGTGTAATTTCTGATCAGTTAAAACACAGAGATTCCCTATATATACCCCCTTGCTGTCAAGTAGGACATCAACAGTCACATGAAGGTACTTCCTCTGTGCAGAGTGGAATGTGGAACTCTATGCTTGGAGAAACTGGGACCATTCAGGTAGGAAGTGGACTTGGAGGCATGTGGCTTCATCTCCTTGAAATCAGCCGGTTTTCTAGTCCCAAAGGCAATCCAGCCCCTGGGATTGAAGTAGTGCCACATCCCTGAATTTAATCCATGTATTTCATTTCATACAAACTTTAGTTCTAGTTTTCTGTTAAGTAATATCATGAATTCCAGTCTTGAGGTATACCTTAAAAGATCATTTAAGGAAACCTGGTTTCTGGAAAAATGTAGACAATTTCTTCCTATTCAAGGTCAAACTATGGCAAAGAACCAATAAATATCCTCTTTCCCTACCTTTTGTTCCAACATTTTATAGATTAGGGTGGTCCATTCCATGGTCACTATGGAAGTAATCACCCACTACTAGTTCAGTTTCCTTTTAGAAACGTGCACCACAAAATACATCTCAAAGTTAATTAGATAACTGTGGATTTTTATTTCTGAGTGCTAGCTTTCAGGCAGTTGGACATATAAGTTCTCATTTAAAATACCCCAAAATTGCATTCAATCAGAAACTAGAAAGAATTTTTCAATGAAGGAGAGGTTTTGACTCTAACACTAGATTTTAGCTTAGTTAAAACCAGATTTATGATCCACTTAGTAATGTTGAAAAGCAATCACACCCAATTCATAACCCAACTAAACTGAAGCACTGCAGTTTAGGCTAGTGTAGTCCCTCTGGGAAAAATCCAAATTATTCCTACCTAGAGCAGACCCATTAAAATCAGTAAACTAACTGCACCTGACCAGTCCTGTTCATTTCAACAGATTAATTTAGGTAGCAGTAATGCTGAACCAATTAAAACCAATAAAAGCACTTAACTGAATTTTGAATCAAGTTTTAGGAAGCCATATTGCTTGCCTGCTAGGGGCTTGTATGTTGGTCTTAAAGTCACTTATATGCAAGTATTCTAGCTGATCCACAAATTGAAGTGAAATTAACCAGTGATACAGCTTCTGTTGGGGTATGCTACTTCAGTCTTCAAGTGGTGGCTCATGTCTGATTGCACTTACACAGAAAATCAGAAACAAAAATCTATCCTTGCACATGTCAAATTGCTACCAGAGAGAGAAAGCTACATTGGAGCACTTTTCACTGAAATCCTAGCTTTCTATATGCAGGGACAGTTCATTTTCTATATGGAAACATTCACCTTGTAATATGAAATGTACCCATCCACCAATAATGGTATTACCCAGAGCGGTTATATTCGGACAGCTCTCACTGTTAGAACCAGCAGTGGTGACAGTTTTGGGATCACTGCCATTGCATTAGATCAACTTTATTCACAGAGAATCCACTGCCTCAGACACCCTATGCTTCCTAAAAGACATGCAGCTACCTGTGCTCCTATGTAACTATTTACCTTCCATCCTCCTAGATAATTCAATGCAGCACCCACAGTGGAAGTAACCAGTTACCACTGAAACTGTTCATGAAACTGTTCATAACTGTATAGTCTGCATAGACAGAGCATAAAAGTGGACAGTTTTGGAACATGTTGCACCCATGAGTCTATCGAGGAATTCTCTTCAGCTATCCTTCCTTATCTTCTCCATCTGTTCATTTTGTTCTTGATGCTGCTTCCTAGTTTCGATCATAGTCTGAACCTAGTGGGTAAAGAAACAAAATGAAAAGCAATGTGGAGACTCAGCAGAAACTTCTGCCACCCCTGACAACTAGTTTAAGAAGGACGTCTAGCTTTCAAAAATGCTTTATGCACATTTAATGTCTTAGTGAACTTTAATGTCTCTTTCATATATGCAATTAACAGTGCAAGTTTTTGTTTTTGCATAAGCAGTAACTCTTGGTGATGCTTGAGAAGTCTTGTGTCTTAGGAACAGGGAAGAGGAAGTTTAGCTCCCTGCCCTTACAGTTTGGACAAAAAAAATCCCTCTCCAAGCTTTAAAGTCTTGCACTCTGGTCACAGCTGCAGATGCAAAAGCAGCATACTTTGTTGTTGTTAGGGGCTGTTAATTTGTGCCTGAGTTACAACAACCCTAACAGGGTGTTCAAGGTATCTGAAAAATTGAAGGAGAAGTTTCACAACAGCAACCTCCTGCATGCCCCAAGAAGTTTCTATGGCCAAGCGGGGATTTGAACCCAAGTCTCCTTAGTCCTAATCCTTCACTCCATGCACTCCATCACGTTAGTCCTCACAATTTACTTAGTTCACTCATATAGAACTCAGATGTATGATTTCCATAGATTTTTCTATACAAACACTGATCAGACCTAGAGCTGCTTAGTTTCAGCAGGCTTGCAGTACCACATACCTCCCAAACATGTTCTCTGACAAAAAATCCCATGAGAAAAAACATATGTGAGGGGTGTGCACAAGCTGGTGCACTGCCTCTTTTCAGCCCTTCTAATATGCAAGTCATTCAACCCTTCCCAACATGAGGAAAGGCAATTTGTCAGCACTTTAAAATAAAGTCAGCCTCCTCAGCAGCCTATATATATATCTCCACACACACACATTCACAGCACTAGTGCTGTTTTTGCTTCACCATGTGGAGATATTGGGGGGGGGGGGGCGGAATCCTCAGTGTCCTGGCAAGACCACATACCTGTTTCAATATAAACTCTAATGGATTCTCAGGCTTCTCATATACCAGGTTTTCAGTGATCTCCTGAGAAAGACAGGCATGATTATATTCGTCTCCTGAAGGCAAATAATGAAAAGATTCACAAGTATATTGCCACAGGCAAGGATAGTTTTACTTCTGTGACGGGAAGGCAGCACATATAAAGATGTATATTTACAAATATTGGCATAATATTTCATTTTATCTGCCTGGAAGCACTTCTGACATATAGCTAAACCCACTTTAACTCACAGCTGCAAATAACTCCCATTACTTGGAATTCTAATACAGTTCAACCTGACCCTGATTTGAATAACTGGAAGCTGCAGATAAAAGCGCATCTCATAAAACATTCAGGGCTTAGATACAGTACAGAAGCACATCAGGCTTATTTATATATATCTCAACCACAAAGGTCCCTAGAGTGATTGATAGCCTTATAAAAATAACAGAAGAGTTAAACAACTGACAACTAAAACAGATCAGGAATAAACACAGGAAAAGTAATTTCCCCTCCTCCCCATCACAAAAGAAAAAAAAAACCACACACACCGAAAAACAAAACAGCAATGGCAGAAGCAGCATACAGTTTCTGTTTGCATTAGCAAACTGTGAGCTTGGACATTTCTACTCTTTGGACAACTTTCCTTGAATTCATGATGAATCATGATTTATGAAGACCAGAACAAGCTTTAGGCTTATGTACTGCACTGCATCCAGTCTTAAACCGAGTTAAAACTCATTCAGCTACGTACTCTTAACCAACCAAAATAACAAGCTAAAATGAGCAAACAAATATAGGAGAACTCTGTACATTTCCAAATTATGGAGCCCACATTCTAGCTTTTATATGGCACAAATGAGGAAGTGCCTTGCCTAGAGGTCCTCTGACATACGCAGGCTGTTCTCAACTGTGCTCATCTGTGTGGATTTTGTACTTGAAGTATCACTGAACATGTTTCTGAAACTAAACAATTAAAACTGATTTTCCAATTTAACAGTCTGAACAGCAATTACAGACACATGTTTAAACTGCAAACTGCTGATTTACCAAATATTTTTCTAAATTATCCCGTAAAATCTAAAATTGTTTCTAAAGGCAGATGGAGAATGAAAACTTAAATTGCGGGGAACAACACTTGAATTGACAGGAACAACAAAAAAAAGGAAGCTGCTTAAGGATTATTTCCAAAATGAATGTCAGTTGTTGTTAATACTGGGCCTCATACACAAGACTTTGTAGGGCCTGGCCATTGCTGTTCTAAACAGGCGAAAGCAACTATTCCTGGGTGTGTGTGTGTGTGTGCACATGAGGCTTGAAATCTCTAAAAAAAAATCCAATATTCACTTGAAAAAACTCAAGTTGATGTGGAGGAACAAATCTCCTGAAAGTTGGCGAATTTCACCCTTGCCACAGATGTCTTGCGACCACAGCAGATAGGACATCTTCACCCCAATATCAGAAGTCAGACACCCCAAGACACAAAAAAATCTACAAGCTGTTTTGAATACTCTCAAAACAAGATTGGGATAAACTCTTGAGAGATCTACTAAACAACTATACATATAGGAAAATAGTTGAGTTAACTCAGCTCATCCATTGCTCAAGTGAAAGAACCCACAAAGGGCAAAGAAAAGGGGGATAGATCACCTGAAAAATCTGCAGAACATTATGCTTCTCCATGTACCTAAGTGAAACCTCAAAGGGGTCTTGATACACCATAGGCATGGGTTCATCTAGAATTTCCTCAGAAGTAGTAGCTGTTGGTAGGGCAACTGGTTGCTCCACTGCTTGAGGTGCCACGTCTTCAGTCTTATGAGATCCTTCTTGCGACTGCACAAGGGTTTCCACTGACCGGACCAAACCACGTGGAAACTCAATTTTACTTTTAGTGAGTAAACTTCCAAGGGTTTCAAAAGGTGGAGCAGGAGGAGAGGATTCTGATTCCTCATCCATTGACAATACTGTTTTGAGGAGTTGGGATTTAGTTCCAGAGGAATCAGATGCGGAAACTGGCAGTTCAGAATGCCCCTGCACCTCTGTAACCAACATTTGTCCTGGTTGTAGCTACAATATAAATGAAGAAAAGAACAGTTAAAAACAGAAATGTGTACACACGTTTCTTATACTTTCTTCAATATAGCTGTTTCTAACACTGTCCTGCCCCTTCCTCTTACCTGCCCAAGACTATCCTTTCTGTATGCCTACTCAGGAGTGTACCAACTAAATAATATCAGATGCTGTGGGGAAAGAGGAGAGAACCAGAATTTTGTTTGTCTGTTTGACTTTTATACCGCCCGTCTGGCTGCCAAGGCCACTCTGGTCGGTTTACACAATTAAACAATATATCACTGAACAACCGTTAAAACAAAAAAGCATAATGGCATAAAATCAAAATTGAACACAGAAACACCAACAAAATTTAACTAATAATAACTAAAATGATAAAAAAGTGAGGCGGCAGGATTGATAATGTAAGTGTTAAGAGCACCACTGTATTAGGATGTTAAAGGTCTGGAAAGACCTGTCTAAAAAAACCATGTTGTTAACAACTGCTTAAAAGTTCATGGGACCAGGTGCATTTTGGGTGGGAGGCTGTTCCAAAGTTGGGGAGAGACCACCAAGAAGGCCCAGTTTCTAGTCCTCACTTTCTAGTCCTCACTTTCCAGGCCTCTTTCGGGATCAATATTTTCAACCGCCCAGCCTGGGAGGATCATGTAGGATGGGCAGAATGCATGCGTATGCTTTGATCATGAATCTATTTTAAATTGCTGATAAAGGTAATACTAGTATGCAAACTTTCATTTTCTATGTATGCTATCCGAAGAAGAGTTTTGATCTGTTGTAATGCGGCAGCAAGGTCTGTGTGCTATACTGGACTGTGTATTAGACTAACAGTGATGGCGAACCTATGGCACGCGTGCCACAACTGGCACACAGAGCCCTTTCTGTGGGCACGCGAGCCATAAGTCGCCAGATCGCTCCTCCCCCCCCCCCCCCGCAGCCAAACCTGTGGAGGCAGCTGCAGCCGCAGTGCTGGCGCTTCGACAGGCGGTGGGCCAGGATCTGGAGCAGCTGCCACTGGCGGCGGATCCGGAGTGGGATCTCGAGGCACCTCCATGCCCGGTATTCCCCCTGCCACCGCCACTTCCGGTTCCGCCGCCGCCGCGCGCTGGGTTTTTGTTTTGTTTTGTTTTCAGTTTGGGCACTCGGGCCCAAAAAGGTTCGCCATCACTGGACTAGGAGGTGGCTACATGGACAAATAATGGGGAGAAATGCTCCAGGAGTAGGACAATTTGATTCATATTATTTTCTGTTGATTACATGACATACAAGCCCATGAAAATCAGCTATTTATTATTATTATTTATTCGATTTATACCCCGCCCATCTAGACCGAAGTCTACTCTGGGCGGCTAACAATAAGACATAAAAGTAAAAGCAATATAATAAAATAAAAACAACAGTGACAATGTAATTCCAAATGGCAAAATCATTAGATGATGACAGGAGGGAAAGCCTGCCTAAAGAACCAGGTATTAAGTTTACTCTTAAAAGCTAGGTACTGAGGTTGCAAATTCATTCATTCATTCATTCATTCATTCATTCATTCATTCATTCATTCTCTCTCTCTCTCTCTCTCTCTCTCACACACACACACACACACACACACACACACACACACACACACACACACACACACACACACACACACACACACACACACACACACACACACACACACACACACCATCTAGTGGCCTTGCTACTATCTTGGATGGTTTCCAGCAATAAAATAAACATAAAAAATAAACATAAAGAAAACCAAATCCAACAAACCTAAAAATCAAGATGGTGGCAATTGACAAAAAGATTACAAAATATAATGGTCACAATAAGGGTAAGTTACCAACAATTATGAGGGGAGGATATCCTGGAATGCTTCCCTGAAAGATGCTCTTGCGGGATAGTTTCAGGCTCACCATCAATTTTATGAATAATGTAAATGTCATGAATTGATTCTCAGGTGGCTGTGCTGTAAAAACAAAACGCACCTACTTTTCTCTTCAGTATTGCTGTATACCTTCTTTATGCTAATATACGTAGATGTGTCAATCAACTATGATGTTTTTTAAGCAAGTGACAACCCTGCTAATACACCCTGTTTGGATGCCAGGGAAGAGCCTCTAGCATTTATTTAGTATGTGTGGGATGCTGGTTTGGGAAATAAGAGCTCTGAGACTAGAACTGCTCCTGTTTTCATCTGTGAGAAGTCAGAAGCCATCGGTCTTGGTGCAGATATTGTATGTATAAGCTCAATATGCATATATGCATAAACTGTTCCTATTGTCTACTACCTGATTTTGATTTTTAAAAAATCTGTTTAGCTCTTCTGGGGAAATAACAAAGATGCACTGGGAAAAAATTGCATGCACACACTACTTTTTTAAAGTATCTAAGTACCCTTAGGTCTCTAAAAAATAAGGCTACACTTTCTAGGAAGTATGTCTCAGCAAATGTACACAGGTTTATATTGTACTTAACACTTGCAATATGACTGGAGAAACACACATACACGGACTCAGAAATCATGAGATATTTGAAACCACAGATGTTTGCAACCATTTTAAAAAGGCAGCCTAATTTTTTTTTAAAAAGCAGGACACAATGGCTGTAATGGGTGAGTGTGTCCAAATTTCTTTTAATTTATGAGCATCACACAACCTTCACAAAACTTGCTAACTGAACCAAATTATACCTATTCTTCCCTGCCACTACTAACTGTTGAATCACTACCCCACTTAACGACCAAGCTAATTGGGTTACTTGGACCAGCCATTCACTCTTACCCTTACTGAAGGAATTGCTCCAGCCTCCCCCTCCCCCCCGCCCGCCTGCAAAGCCCTGTTACTGGATCAAAAAGGTTCAGCTTGGACACAGATCAGGGTTGGGCTTGTTCACAATCTCATGTACACCATATGATTGCCAGGATATAGCCTACATTGGACTGTACCATAAGCGGTCCAAAATGCGAACTATTTCTCTATCAGACAGCACACTGAGAGACTGTCTCCTCCTTTTTAGTCCCATCCATTCCTTGTAATTATGTGGAGAGATCTTTCTGGTGGTGCCACAGGATTCTGAAGCTCATTCAGTTGTTCACAGCAAGGTAGCATGTAGAGGAGCACAGTGGCACCTATTATATAGTGACTCTCTCTCTGCTATTAGACACACTTCAACATTTTTTATCCTGCATGTTGAAGACTTACCTATTTTTGAAAACCTTAATGGACAGTTTCAGTCGTACCATTAATTGTACAAGTAATGTAAATGTCATGTTTTCTTTCTCAGATATTATTGTTGCAAACTACTTTGAAAAACTTAAGACATAAACTGTTTGTAGATATTTATCAACAGTTGGTTGGATTCAAACAGAGAGTAAAAGGACACCCACTGAAACCAATGGAACTTAAGTTAGCCATCATTAACTCTCAGTAAATCATTTCTAAGTATAACAAGAAATGTGGTCCTGGGCAGAGCTGCGTGGATACCCTGGACTGCCAGGCAGATGAACAAGTGGGTGCTAAATCAAATCAAAGCCTGAACTATCTCTGGAGGCAAAAATGATGAAACGGAGTCTGTCCTGCTTTGGGCACATCATGAGAAGACAGGATTCTCTGGAAAAGACAATAATGCTGGGAAAGGTTGAAGGCAGCAGGAAAAGAGGAAGACCAAATAGGAGATGAGCTGACTCCCTAACAGAAGGGAATTTCTGTAAAGGAAACCTGAAAAGGACTGCTGGAATCAGTGGTTGCGGAAATTATTATAACCCCCTTTCCCCACTTCCTCCAAAGGGTTGAGCGGGGGCGTGGAGAGACAGCGGTTGTGAGGCAGTGAGCCACCCCAGAGCAGAGAGATCCTAAACAGCATGTGTGTACTGGAGACGGGGGCGGGCAGGAGTACTATTATTAAGTATTACTAAGTATTAACTATCCTTTTACAGCGCTCGCCTCTCCCTCAAGTGTTCCCTCGCTGCCCCTCCATTTTCCCGGGGTTCGGGCGGACTCCCCCGCCCCTCACCTGCTCCTCGAGGGAGCCCTGCTCCTGCTCCTGCTCTTGCTCTGGCCCCTGCCCGGCCATCTTGGAGCCAAGAGTCGTTTCATCTCCCACCCCGTCCGACAAGGTATTTTGCTGCTCGGCTCGTTCCGTACAGTTTGTTGTTACGTGAGATACTGCGTAGGGACGGAACGCCGTCGTTGCCATGGGGACGTCTCCGCGGGGGAAGGAAAGCTTGGGTGTTTAAGTGAGCTGATTTAACGACCGGGCATATGGCGCCGCGAGTGGACATTTTCCTTGCGGGCGGAAGTGTTCCGTTACGACACTTTTGGTTGATTTAGAGCCGTGGTATCCCCTCCCCACCCACATCTCCAAGGAGCGACCCTTTGTTTCCGAATCATGGCCCATTTCCCAAAATTTCCTCGCTCGAATCGTACGGGGAAATGCAATAAACATTACATTTTCTTTATAATGTTATGTACGCCGCCCTAGGGCCGCCTAGTTGATGAAACGGCGGAATAGATTTCAAATAAAACAAATTAGTTTTAGCCGTATTTACGTAGTTGTGAAATACTACACCTATATACTTAGAAGCTCAGGAAGTTCAATGGGATCTCTTTCAAGATAACTAGTTGCCGCGCAGTCGTGTGCGTATCCCCAATAGAGGCGAGGTCCTATTAAATTCAATGGGATTTTCTCCCATGTAAGTATACTGTATATCAGATCGCAGCCTTAGCCTTCTAAACTCAGTAGATGTGGGGTAAATACAACATTAAAAGTTATCTTTAAAAGGAAAAGCTAGCACAACTCCACATCACTGCATCGGCTAGAACTTTTAAGAAATTATTTGTAAAATATATTAATCTCAGCTTTGAGCATTTTTTTTTATTTATCATATATAGAAGACTAGACTGAATAGATGCTTGTGAACTGAGACACAAAAGAGAAGGCAAGCATAGGCATTGTAAATACCCTGAGATAATACTGAAGGGTTGGCATTTCAAGCCATGGGCAATCCAGCACAGAATAAGAGAGGAAGATGTCCCTAAAATGGTAAACGGTTCAACCATGGAGATGGGGTAGGCAACTGATTTCTGAAAGTAGACAATATGATGGGATTCTTGCTTTCAAAATAGTCAAATCTCCCAGCTGTATCTAGGAGTGACAAAACAGCAAAAAAATAAAAATTAAAAATAATAAATTTGGAGAGCACAATTCTGAGTTGTTGTTGTTTCAGCTGCAAGAATACAATATTTATGCAATTGTTACAATGTCCAGTACTTCAGCAATTTAGCATCCACCTAAAGGCAAGAGGAGAAGGGGACGACAGAGGATGAGATGGTTGGACAGTGTCATCAAAGCGACCAACATGAATCTGACCCAACTCCGGGAGGCAGCAGAAGACAGGAGGGCCTGGCGTGCTCTGGTCCATGGGGTCACGAAGAGTCGGACACGACTAAACGACTAAACAACAACAAAAAGACAAGTATTTATTGCATGTTATCATGTTGTATAGCATGCAATAAATACTTGTTTACTTAGAAGTACATCACTTTAAATTTAACTAATTTCAGAGCAGAATAATCTGGATTATAAATGCACATCAGATTGAATCCTAGAGTCCACTGTGTTTATTCATTTTGGAACAGGATAATCTGGATTATGGTACTATAGTTTGTACAGGACAAAGGCTAGTAACATCTTAGCTGTTGTGGATCTTCCCTTACTGCTAAGGATTTAATGATTTTTTTTCTCATGCAATTTTATGAATGTTTGCATAAATTAAACAAGGCATAGAAAAATCAATTGTTGGAACATGTTAAAACTAGATTTTTTAAAAAAATATTGCTGATTATCTTAATGCTGCATTAATAAAAGAATTCTAAGCAGAAGAAGTGGGGAGTGAGATGGTAGAGGAAACAGGGAGACAAAGGAGTTTGTCTAGTTATGTGATACCTGTCCCTTCACTGTAATTAAATTCTCCATTTTCTGGAGTTGTGGGTACATTTGCTACCTACTTATAATGTATGTTGCTGTGAAAATTGTTAAAAGCATACTTCACAAACCAACCCAGTACTGTATCTAAAGTGGGTGGACAACCACCAGAGGTCTCAGAGCTGCATACGTCCACCCTTGGACCATGGAGAGCCACTCCATTGTACTGAAACAGCCTCTCCATGCCCTCTAGTGGCCAAATATTTTGTTTAAAAATTACCTCCCCCCCCCCCCGCAAAAAAAAGAAGGGTGTTTATGGGCCCCAAACCTGAGTCTATAGTAAGAATGGAGAACCTGTTATCACCTAGATATTGTTGGTCTGGAATACTCATCAGCCCTAGCCAATATGGCCAATGGTGAGGGGTTGATGGGATCTGCAGTTGAAGATCTGGAGTGTCATACTATGCTCATTTCTAACTTTAAAACTAGGATTAGAAGAGAAGAGAATAGGGAATGAGATATTTTCTTTGTTCATTAATATATTTTTTCACCAAGAAGAACAGAAAGCATGGGGTCAGTGTTGATTCCCTTTTTACTTTACAAGGCATAGATAAACAGATTTGTTGAGTTTCGTTGAAAGAGGGCAGAAAGAATCATGAGTTAAAAGCACAGCTTTGCACAGTAAAAACCAATTGTCTGAAGTAGCTTTGTTCATAGTTATGCTCAGTGGGAGATCAGGGACAGAATACAAAAGACTGGAGTAGCTCTTTATATGAAAATTGAAAGGCATAGCATTTTAAATATGAAGGCAGGCAAATGTAGATTTATGCCCTATAAACTGCAAAGAAGAAAAGTCTGATATAAAACAGTATTTCCAAGTTGCTTTTTGGAGATCTGTCATCCCACTGTTTTTTTTAATGGACTCCCTTTATGATACTATGCCTGTGTCCATAAAAATGTCTCTGAAGATATGATTAACTCTAATTGTTAATCATAACTAGACCCATTACTGTATATCAATAGGACTGGATAAGTCAACACTTAATGTAAATTCCATTGATTCAGTGGGTCTGCTCTAAATGGAACTAGCAATGGACCACTGTATTTCACACAAGCATGCCTTTTATGGTTTTGTATTTGCTTTTGCAAGGCAAGTTAGCAAATCCATCTCTTAGGTTACAACCCTATACCAACTTATGTATAAGCAAGAAGTCAACAAGATTCACATCTAAGAGTTAATTCACAGGTTATGTAGTGGCAATGTTTTGCCATCCATCCGTGAATAGAAGATCCAATTTTCAGAGGTGGCAGTAAATTCATACTCTTGAACATGCCTAAAATACTTCCATATCTATCCCTTGCATAAATAACAGACATCATCTTCATTATCATTGGACTTGTAGGAAATCTATCAGAATTGAAGAACATCCAGCCCTGAGCACATCAAAAAGCAGTAATAATGGATAGATTCTCTGAAGTTTCTGTTGTTTGGGTCTGTGCATAATTAGCTAGGAATTGTGCCTTGTTTCTGTCCCAACCAAGAACCAGTCACCTACAGCAGTCATATTCTGCCACCTTTACTTTGAAGCCATGAAAGGAAACATAAGTCTCCAGATGTTAGAAAATCAAAGCTTGGACAGTCTCATATTGGGTGACATTTCTGTGACTAGTTCATTTCATGTCTCAATAGTTATTTCTTTCGTAATTTGTGCTTTTGAATGGGTCTGTTTCATGTGAGTGTGTTTAAAGTGCCCACCTACACAGTGGGTCCTGTAATGGAATATTCCGTTACAGGCCCTTTTATTCCTACACACACACATCTACATAGATGTCTGATTGTGTGTAGAGGCTCATGGCTGTTTATTTCATTTTATACTTTTAAACATACAGCATGGACCGTAGTGCAAGCGCTAACACAGGATGAAGGCAGAGAGGAGTGGGTTTCTGGGAAGTTACTGTGTTTTTGCATTTGCTGTTAATAATAACTGCACGCCTTCAAGTCAATTCTGACTTATGGAAACCCTTTCCAGAGTTTTCTAAGTACTGAGTACTCAGAGTTGGTTTACCATTCCCTCTTCTGGGGGTGCCCTGGGAATGTGCAACTTTCTCAAGGCTACAAAGACTGGCTCTACTCATAGGATGCACAGTGGGGAATTGAACTCCTAACCCGTGGCTTCACAGTCAGATACCTAACTTGCTGTTATTTTCTGCACATTGTGGAAATCCCTCACCCCATACTCCAAAACAGTTTTGTTTTCAGGCTGGAATGATTGCCAGTAGCTCTGCTGAACAATACTGACCACAAGTTGCAGGTGACCTTTAGGAAGAAAAAAACAAAACAGTAGACAAAGCAAAGCAAAACATAGCCCAAAGCTATGCCATCACTTACCACACTCACAGCATTCAAAAAATGCCAAGACTGTTCATGCATCAATGCATATGCATTCTCTCAGGACTAAAACAGCATTAGCATTGTGTGAAGACAGCCCAGGTGACATCAGAAATGCCACTGGCTTCAGCATTATTTCAGTTTGGACAAGCTGCCATTTGTGATATTTGCAGCAAATACAGTGCATTGGTGTACATCTGGAAAGAGGGTGATAACCCCATTGTTAAGAAACAGCAGGAGAGCATCACCTTTGCAACATATGGAATTCAAATATGGATTTTCCCAGAGGTTATTGATTGTTGTTGATAGATAGGAAAAGAGCACGATGAGAGCAGAGCCTGAAAAAGATCCTTTTAAAAAGTACAACTCCTAGAATTCCCCCAGCCAACATGGCCAATAGTTCTGGATGACCTACTCTACTTCTCTCTGAATCCTCACAGAATTCTCTTTGTAGTACAGAATTGTTGGTTTTGTCAATCCCATGTTTCTCTATAAACTTGTAGTCTGTCAAAGACTAATCTAAGTAAGGTTGATCCAGATGTGATCAGTTTGGATGAGCAAAATTCAAGGCTCCTTCAAACATTACTCTTTTCCATTCCTTTTTGGAAGTGAATAAGGAAAGAGGAAAAACTAAAAATAAGATGCTTATTGTCAGGGAGGAGTTGGAAAGTAGGGAAGATCCCTGCTGAGTGTTAAGGACAGGTCTAGGCAGAGGTAAAAGGACAGAAAACATCAAAGCTGGCAGTGGGTTAGCAAAGAGAGAGAGGGGAGGATGAATGGAACATCTTTTAACTCATGAAAATTCCCTATTGTTTCACTATCAACCTAGTCTGGTAAACTGCAGTCCCCAAACATCTCAAGTTATACTGCACTGTTTGGTGTTTGAAAGGATGTAACACAGTTTTGCAACAAAGGTAAAAGGCAGCTCAGAAACAAAGAAACAGTATTGACACGAGCAAGGTCATGCCTGAAGCATCACAAAGATTTGAGGATGCTCTTCACATTTCACACCATCAGTCCACAGATGATTATCTTCTCATGTGCTGTTTGTCTTTTTGCTGGAGTGTGTGCTTGCTGGGAATGATGTTAGTTGTAGTCCAGGGATTAGATTGGAGGAGGCTGTTCTACAAGACTACCTGAGAATGCCTGCTCTGTTGGAAGTAGTCCTCTAGGTGGAATTTCCAAGAATTGCCCCTGGCGAGGAATATGGGATGTGGTGGCGCTGCAGGTTAAACCGCAGAAGCCTCTGTGCTGCAAGATCAGAAGACCAGCCGTCGTAAGATCGAATCCACGCGATGGAGTGAGCTCCCGTCGCTTGTCCCAGCTCCTGCCAACCTAGCAGTTCGAAAGCATGTAAATGCGAGTAGATAAATAGGTACCACCACGGTGGGAAGGTAACGGCGTTCCATGTCTAGTCGCGCTGGCCACGTGACCACGGAAACTGTCTACCGACAAACGCTGGCTCTATGGCTTGGAGACGGGGATGAGCACCGCACCCTAGAGTCGGACACAACTGGACTAAATGTCAAGGGGAACCTTTACCTAGGAATATGGCTCTCCTATCCCGGGATGTTGTCTGGTAAAAACTGTAGACTGTAGGCCCAACAGCACTAGCTATTATGGCCAGGCGCCTGCCCAGCAATACTCATGCCTTCACAGAAGAGTTATTACTGGCTGGAATGGTGACCGAGGGCTTGGCAAAATGTCATAATACTTTTTTTATTTTTTATCAGGTCTAGCACAGTTGGAATTGATTTAAAAACACCTGCCTACACAACGTACAGCTATGCATACTTTTTTTGTGGTTGGAAAGTGAATTGTTTTAAACACCCACAAGGGGGTTGTTTATTTTAGATCAATTCTGGCCAGACTTTTTTTACTTATTTTAGCATGTGCAAATGCCTGTGTCAGAGTAAATAGTGTCTGTGGGTTTGCTGAAACGGGTGCCACGTGCAAGGGGTTTTGGACTCCAAGATACCCTGCAATACAAACACTGCTTCCCCCCGATCTGTTTGTTTTATTGCTGCTATAACAGTTCTAAGCTTATTTAAAAATTGAATATTAAAAAACTCAAGAAGACTGGGGGTAGGCTGTTGTTTCCGGGTGCAGTTTCCGTGAGGACACCCACATCAACATGTAACATTATATCGATTCTAAATAAACCCAAACCAGCTCCTGATTTAATTCATCAGTATGGTTGTGCCCTGATCGTTGAAGAGAAAAAAGAAATGACGCACACTGGCAACAGAAACAGAATAGAGCAGTGGTTGCCAACCTTGGGTCACCCAAGTGTTCTTGGACTGCAACTCCCAGAAACCCCAGTGAGCACATCTGGTAGCAAAGGCTTCTGAGAATTGCAATCCAAGAACACCTGGGTGACCCAAGGTTGGGAAAGACAGGAATAGAGTATGCTGAGAGATTGTCATTGCTCCATTTACAAATGCTGGCCAGTGCTTCTATTGCATCTGAGTGTTGTTGATGTGGGTGTGCAGAGAAAGATACAGGGTATAAATAGTTCTATCCCTGTAATGTCTGTCAACATCTGAAGCCTTTGGCAGGTGCTTCACTCTGTCTCATGATGGAGCCAGCTCTGCCCACCAATTTGTTGATGCTGTCATCTGATAACAAAGGGAACAATAAAGACTCCTTGTTCCCTGTCTCTTTAAAAGTTTGCCTAATGGTATACTGCAGGGATGAGCAGACTTCAGATCTGCATGGTCTACTTTGTTTTCCAGTCTAAACCAGAGATCCTCCCTGCTCTGCAAAATAATAATTTAAGAGGCAGACAGATATGCTTAAAATTGAGGAACAGAACATGTCTATGCATTTGTATTCAGTACCAGCTCACAGATCTTTCACACGAAAACATCCTCAACATCTTCGCCTCAGAAGTATAATTCAATTCCTAAAACCCCTCTGGTTTATGAATGTGGGATGTCGTTCTTTTGTATCCACAATTCAAAACAAATAAATGGACCAATGCTGCATAATACTGTGCTCACATTGCCAGGAGAAAAAAAGGATGCCAAGCTTTACATAACAAAGGGGAGCCTTAATGTTGACAACACCAATGGCAGCAGTCAAGATCGTCTACAGCAGTGGACCCCAATCTTTTCCGAACCGCGGACCGTTTGGGGGGGGTTGGGTCTGTGGGGGGGCAACCCCCGCACTCGCTGGTGAGCGTGGTGCACTCGTGCGCATGCGCGGGTGAGCGGGGCGCTCTTGCAGGTGGGCGTGGTGGGTGCATGGGTGGGCGTGGTGCGCTCACGGGGAGCGCATGCGCAGGTGAGTGGGGCACACTCACTGGTGAGCGTGGCGTGCTCACACGCATGCATGGATAGGTGGGGCACCTGTGCGTGTGGGTGGGCGGGCCGTGTGTACATTTGGGCGTGCATGGAGGGAGTGTGTGCAGGAGGGTGGGAGATCTGTCTCCGCAGCCCGGTCCTGCAAAGGCCACGGACCAGCACCGGGCCACGGACCGGGGGTTGGGGACGCCTGGTCTACAGGATATCCTCTTGTACTTGCTACCATTCACAAAGTGGCATCACATTACAGAAAATCCCAGAAGCTGACTCATTTTTTTCATCAGTTGACCACTTCTCATCCAAATACAAAGCAATTGCAAGGGCTGTTTTTCAACAAGTGTGAACGGTACTAAGCAACAACAACACAAACCAGGAATTTCTTGGAAGGGCCCATATTTGGCAGAATTTACCTCCCAACAGATATGAGGATCATTTAAATTTCTCATTGTGTTCTTTGAAATTCTTGCATTCCCCCCTCCCCCCAAAGTTTCATTTGCACCTTCTCCTTTGTTGGGTGGTCTGTAGTAAACTCCCACTACCACATTCCTTTTGTTTTTCACCCCAAGTATATTAATCTAGATGTTCTCAATGGATCAATCAAGCTCATCCTCCTGTATTTCTGTACAGAAATATGTATTTTTGACATATAGTGTGACTCCAACTCCCTTTCTGTTCTTTCTGTTCTTTTTGACCAATTTATATTCTTAAATTCCTGTATTCTAGTCATAGGAGTCATCCCACCAAGTTTCATTTATCCCTATCAAGTTGAATTTACCCTTCTGAACTAAGATTTCCAGTTCTTCTTGTTTGTTTCTCATACTCCTGGCATTTGTGTTTAGATGCTGGAGATTGTGTGCTTTGTGGCCTGCTTTTCTTCATACATTTTTATGATGATTTATTTATTTATTTATTTATTTTATTGGATTTCTATCCCGCCCATCTAGACCAAAGGTCTACTCTGGGCGGTTTACAAGTTTAAAAACAATAAAACCAATAAACATATAATATAGATTCAAGGTGGCGAAGGTATAAGAAATTAAGATACGGCAGGAGGGAAAACCTGCCCAAATAGCCAGGTTTTAAGTTTATTCCTGAAAACACCCAGAGAGGGAGCCAGATGGATCTCATAATGATGATTGGGACCCCTTAGAGCTGCTTGGTCTGTTCCTCTTATTGTGAATAAGCCTCCATCTAACTTTATCTCTGAGCTTGCATCTTCCTCACCCTTCCTGTTCAATTTAAAGCCCTCTTGATGAAATTGTTCATGCTGTGGCCAAATACATTCTTCCCAGTCCTTGTGAGGCACAACTTGTCTCCAGGAAGAGTAGCCTGTGGTCCCAAAATCCAAATCCTTCACATCGGTACCACCCTCATAGCCAGTCATTCATCTGGAGTATTTTCCTTTCATTTTTTATTCCTCTTCTGAGTACTGGTAGGTATCATCATCATCATCATTTTAGAACTGCAGAGCTGGAAGAGTCCCTATGGATCATTGAGTGTAGCCCCTGCCAAGGAAGCACAGGGGGGAATCAAACTCCCAATCTCTGGCTCCACAACCAGAGAACTACCACTGAGGTAGACTGTTGCTTGAAGGTTTCTAAATCATGTTTTAATTACAAGGTAGGACAGGTCATTTTAGGCAAATAAAACAAGACTTCTGTAGTTGGTATGTCTGCTCTGTACTTCTTGAAAAAACATAGTATTAAAATAATGTTTTTAAATAAATAGGCATGATTCAGCCCTTTATTTATTTATTCATTCATTTAAGCATTTTTTATCCTACTCACCAGCCAAAAAGACTCCTGGACCAGCTTACAAAGATCAACAATAAGACAAATCAGAAAGTTATGCATTTCTAAGTCCCATTGATTTTAGTGGCATAGATTTAGGCATATGAATAATTCTTCCATTAAAATAAATAGCATATAAAAAGGACTTATCTTTGGCTTGATTATGACAATTTTTAAAAGTATATTGTTTCTCATATAGCATAGTCTGATTTCCCTAGGATTTCAGGGTACAAGCCAGAAATAACAGTTCAGTATATTTCTGAAATTCCATGTGAATTTCCATTTGAACAACATTTTAAATGCTTTAAACAATTATTACAACACTACAGAATTTTTTCTGCTGCTCCTCCTCCTCTCATATGAGTTTAAAATAGTATCAGTCTCTCTTTTATTTGATTAGATTGATGCATCTAGAACTGGAGACCAATATTTGACCAGCTAATTGACCAAGAATTTAATGTACACATAAAACCGAAGTCTACCGTTTGGAAAATCCCTTTTCCATGTTGATTCAATTTGCTGTGTTTATTCCTGCTTACCAGCAGAGAGCAGCAAATGTTCACAGCCTTTCAGTTACTAAGAGCTAACTTTGAAATAGACTGAAACTGACAAGAAGCATGTTCTTCCAGTTCCCTGTCTTGATTTTTTTTAATGTTTCTGTAGTTAAAGAGTCTGCTTGACACAGGGCAGTCTTTTACATTCAGCTTGCTATTCTAGTGGGCTTAAAGTCTTTCTTGAAGCACTATCAGAAATGTTCCATCTTATTTTTGTATGCCCGTTCACTGCTATTTGTCTTCTTGGAGTTTACACTACTTCTCTGTGTAAGAATGTCCCCATAAATATAGCAGCATGCATCCAGGAAAACAAAAACCCAGAATAGAAATCTGGCAAATTCGTGGCTGACATTACAAAAATTTATTAACATAGAACCCAGGGGGCTAAATACAATTTTTCATCTCAACTTGTTAAGTTTCTTGTTAGTTGTGTACCATCAAGATACTTCCAACTTACAGCGACCCTGTGAATTAATGACTTCCAAAATATCCTGCCATTAACAGCCATGTTCAAGTCTTGCAGACCCAAGGCTGTAGCTTCCTATATTGAGTCAATCCATTTCATGTGTCTTCTTCACCTTTTCCTAGTGCTTTCCACTTTTCATAGCATTACTGTATTGTCATTTCTCGTGAAACGACAATTGCCTTTTTATTTTATGTTCAAAGGACAATGGTTTCAGTTTAATCATTTTAGCTTCTAGTGAGTGTTCAGTCATGATTCGATCTAGAACCTAATTATTTGCCTTTGTGGCAGGGCATGGTACATGCAAAGCTTTCCCTGCAACACCATATTTTGAATGAATCAATTTTTTCCTGCCAGCTTTATTCATTATTTTCATACATTGTAATAGGGAAAATTATAGCACAGATTATGTTGGCTGTGAGATCCAGTGATACACTGCTATACATCAGGATTTTTTCTAGTTACTTCATAACTGGCCTTCTAAGTCCCAGTCTTCTAATTTATTGGCTGTTGTCCCCATTTGATGGATGATTGAACAAAATATGGGCAATCCCCCCCACCCCCGAGGATATATATCTTAATGTGGATGGGGAGGTATTGAGTGTGTCCGGGAAGTAACAACAATACCATGAGGCCTTCTGCTTGTGAGCCACACTAAACAGGGCCTCCCTCTCTCACTAATACCCAGGGAGGTGCTTTTGGAATCAATATGACAAGGCGCCATCAGAGCAGGAAGGCACGCAGAGGGACTGGCAGAGATGAAGCAGCAGAAGCTCCCAGACATGCTGTTTTGTAAACAATTAGCTTGGCTTCCACAAGTGCTCCAAAGAACCCACCCATGCCTGAACGTACACCACCCTACATAGCCTTTTGCTAAGATGGGGCAGATTACACACAAGTCAATCTAAGCCTCACCAGGCCAAACAAGAGAGGATCACAACATTCTCCCCAGTTAAAACCTACCTCCTGTTTTGAACAGGGAACCTCCTTTCCGAACTGATGCTTTTCTTTACATGGGGGAGGTGCAATTAGTTGCCACCCATAGCTTTGACTCATCTGCTTTTTCCTTGTTTAATGGAGGCTTTAATTAAAGACCCCCTGATGGTAGAAAGCCACATTAATTATTAATCAGAAAACATTTACATCGTCCCCTGTTTCCCTTCTTCAATAAATTATCATCCTCACATCTCCATAATTTATCAAAATGACTAAAAATACATTGTCTTGGCCTCCATCACCTCCTTCTTTGCTCTAGCATTGCGTCTCCAAAATGCAAATGCAGTAGATTTGTTTTCTTAATGGAAGAATTTCTTGCTGCAAAAAAAGAATAGAGGAAAGAAAGATGGCGGGAAATTTTGCTGTACAAGCTGTTGGGGATGGTAAGTGTTCAACGATAGAATGGACTGCCTCAAAAGGTGGTGGGCTTCATTTAAACAGATGCTAGGTGGCCACCTATTCAGGATGCTTTCGTTGTGGATTTCCTGATTCAGCAGGAAGTGGGGGCGGGGCTTCCAGCTCTGTAATTCTTTGATGGTTCTTCTTCCTCTTCTAGCTATCTGGCACAAAGCAAGGGTGTAAGAAATCCAGTGGCAAATGTTTGATACTTTGACTTGGTGGAATAAAATGAGAACGAGCAAATTGGGAAGGAAATCGGTTTAGCAAAAACCATAGTGGAAACAGCCTAGAAATATGCCTTACAGTCAGAGACAGGGGATGTACTGTGCACTGCCCTCTTAAGTAGAAACTAGCTTCCGGCCCCTGTCAAGGAGGTACAGTGGGGAATCGAATTTCCAGCCATACCTAAACCGCTGAGCTATGCAGCAGTTCTAAGTCTTAGGCTGGACACAACTCTATTCAAGCTTCTTTTCCCAGCCTTAAGAGGCTAAAAGCATGTGCTTCAAACAAAAGCTCACCTTTTCTTGTGCCAAAACAAAATCCTATGCTATATGCAATTCCACACATTTTTTTTACAAAGGACAAGTCCCATGGAGATGTGAGCACATGGTCTAGGGAAGTTTACTCTTACTGCAGACTTTGCTTTTTATTAATTTCTGCACAAATTGCAGAGCTCCAAGACTACAGCTCCCAGAATTCCATGGGCATGGGGACACTGGCCTTTCACAGTCATTTTGGTATTGCAGTGCAGTAAAGTGCACAGATTTACCACTCTTCAGCAGGTTGACTTTTATCAGCTAAAATGATATAATACAATGATCCTGAAGCAGAGTTAGCAGTACTGAAGACTCTTGGGACTGCAATGGGAATTTCATCATACGAAGCTATGAAGAAAAATTGGATCTGGGAACTCATTGCCACTAGATAAAGATGAGGCCAAGAACTGACAGTGATTTAAGGATGAATCTGAGATCTTTCTATGGATAATGACAACTAAAGCTTTAATGCTACCAAATGCTGAAAAGGATATAAAAACAGATGCTTCTGGCCTAAACCTAATCTTTAACTACGAAAGATTAAGACCTGACTCCTTGTAAGAACAATTTATTCCCCATCTGTAGGGAGCTTGCAGGGAATCTTCTAAAGCATCTGGTAGTACTGGCCATTATCAGACAGAATTGTGGACTGAATGAATTAGTTTCTGGAAAAGGCTCAATATGGCAATCATTCTGTTCCTAAAATATCTCAGGGATGGAACTCGAAAAACGCATTTAGAGGTTAATAAAAGCATTGGAAATAAAACATCATATATGCCCATGTACATTTTTTCTCTGAACATGATATTTCATTATATACAGATTTACCAATTACTTTGTCATAGAGTTTGAGTGCTTGAACACAGCAACACATTTTGCTCCCACCCTCATGGAAGCACAGACTGTGGAATGGCAAGGTGGTGTCTCCAGGTTTTCCTCTCAGGGCCAGCCTAGCCACCAGGCAACGAGACAGCTGCCTTGGGCAACAGATTCAGAGTTTCACAAAAAGGCACCAAATGGTTAGTTATTTAATTGTTGGCATTGTTGTCTTTTGATGGCCAAGGAGGAGGAAGGGGCTTCTAGGATTTTGTGTCTGAAATCTTTTAGCTGGATTTAGGGCCAGTTCTGCGTAGACTTATTGGGGAGGGAAATGCAATTTGATGTTCCAGCTGAGGCAATGAAATGGTCTAGCCAGGCAGGCCTTCCTGTGAACTTCCCAGAAATACTTGACTGGACACTGTAGGAAGCATAATCATGGCGTAAACTACAGGGAGACTTATTCTATCTTTCAAAGCTCTTCTAGTGGACTTGGGACACATTAGCAGTCTAGATACTAGAGTCTGGATGATTGATTGATTGATTGATTGATTGAGGCATCCCCAAATTTGCCCAGATACAGTGGCTACTAGCCACACTGGCTGGGGCATTTTGGAAGCTCTAATCCAAATAATGCGATTGTAATATACCTGCTATTGCTGTATTCTGCTGCTCCACACTAACACACACACACATTCAGTTTGTGAGTCCACATATTACATTCCATGCAATTTAGAAGAGTGACAGAAAATCCTCAGAACTGGGAAATTTGACAGCACGAATGCAGAAGTGTGATATTCACACTTCACACAGAAGGCATCAGGAACTCCAACAAGATTTATTTGGAGTGAGAAATATTTTTTAAAAACAGCCTGACAACCAGTACAAACACAGTGCAGCAATCTGCTTAGAAGGGTACTACTGGATATTTTGAGTGGCCTTATAAAAACACTGGCAATGGTGCCATGATTTGTCAAGAAAAGTGTCGCAGGTTCCAAAATTATTTCTTTCATCTTGGAAAGGCTGGGAAGCACTTGTGAGGACTGGGGCCGGAGAGTTCAGGAAATCTCTCTTTTCTAGGCAGGAAAAAAAAAGAATATACTTGATCAGGGTTTGCATTGCCAGAAAATTCTGCAGTATTATTATTTTTACTTTTTACTTTTCAAATTGTTGTAAGTCACTTTCATTGCATCAGCTAACAGAATGCAACTTTTTCATGGCTTGAATTTGGAAATAGTATTTGTTTTCTCATTGTACAGGTTGAAAAACCCAGTACTTGTGGCATCCCTTTCCAAGTTGATACACAGAGCCTGGATCATTAAGCCTTCAACATTGTATACAGATTGGCAGAAACAATGTCTGACACATTAAGCTAGCTATCTAGGGCCTGGATAAGGGCAACAATTGGAAGAGTTGCCTTTTTTGGACTATCCATGACCGCTGCTGGCTGGGAATTCTGGATTTGTAATATGAAAAGTAACTTTTGGAAGTCTAGAATCCACAAGTGGCATCATATTTCCCACTGTTCAATATAACATAGGTCAGACTGTAGCTGTGCCATAGTCAGAAAACAGCAGATCACCTAAATATATTTCTAAGGGCCTGTCCAGACAGGGGAATTTGGAGCAATCGGCTTTGTACTTGAAAGGTTCTTATCATCAATGCGATCTATTTTCTCTCTCATTTGAGCAATCCTTCCATACACATTGGAGATTATTATTCTCCTGTGAGAAGGGTCCTCTTTTGATCGCTTGTTTATTCTTGTGTGAGTGTAGCTGGTTTACTTGTAAATATGTTTACTTGGTTTACTCATGAGTAAGGTTTACCTGATTTAATCATAAGTAAGAAAGCAGCAGAGTACAGCTGCAGAGTGAGAGGAAAACATTAGCATGAAGGCTGGGGAGACGGAAGACAGATTATCTCCCCCTTTTCCCACCTTTATCCTTAGCTGGTGGTTTCCAAACAAAGCGACATCTCCTATATACCTGCTTTTGTCAACACTTATAAACCAATTCACCCATAACACTATAAATATAGCATACCAATTAGAACCTTCCCTTAAAACTAGAGATGGGCACAAACTTGAAAAATTGTGGGTTGTGATGGTTCGTGGTTAGTCACAAACCACGAACCACCACAAATCAACCAGAAAACTGAACTGGTTCACAGTGGTGGTGGCCGCGGCGGCAGGAGCAGGTAGGGAGGCGATGAGGGTAGTGAGAAGAGGGCAGGTGAACATCCCGTTTTGCCAAAGCAAAATAAAGAGCTGAACTTTTTTTTTCCCCTTGGTGCTTCGTTTTGCTTCAGCAAAATTGGATCCCTGAACTGGGTCACGAACCGAACTGTGAACCAGCCCAGTCCACTGGTCTTTCTGGTTCAAGTTCAGTTCATGTCCATCTCTACTTAAAATGCGTACTGACCTGTGATTTGCTAGTTTAGATCTAGTTAGTATAAATCCTTCCTAATTAAAAATTAGAACAAAATATCTCCAGGCTTTCTTACTGTGTCCCAATGAGGCTTGGGCTATAGAGAAATTTAATTTTAGAAATGGAAATATTAAGACTGTGAAGGTGGTGCTCAGAAGACATGCAACAGCAGAAACACACACACCCCCCACCACACACCCCCAAATCAAGAATGCATCAAGAATGCAGGGATGCTGCAGACTTTTGTGACATAATGCCTACCCCTTATTTGGACATTTTTCTCTTTCCTCCCATCCTTTTACTCATCAATATTCTTTTTTCAACAAGCAGGTGTACAGTAGAAGAGGCTAGTACACATGTCTGGAAAAAGGAAACAGTGTGGGTGGCATTATAAAGGGAAGAGCATGCGAAGGAGGTGGGAAGGGAAGGAAAGGAATAAGCGGAGCCTAAGAACTGCAATTTATCAACCCCTGCTGGGTAGATAATCTCAGCTGCGTTAAGAAACCCTTATCTCCAAACAGGACTTTTGAAGACTTCTCTTGGTGTAGATACAGATGTGTCCTTTTCCAAACAATTCCTGTAACCATAGATGTTAAAAAGGGTGGGAGATCAGAATCTTTATAATCAGGAATACACAGAGTCAGTCTCAATCAATGTTGCTAGTACCGAAGCAAATACGTTTTAATAAAAGTCCCATACTTGTGCTTTAAAGCACATATAAAAGCCCAGGAAATTTTCCTGCCTGATGCAGAACTGCAAATGATTCCCTACATGCCAAATCAAGGTGTGTAGTACCTAGGCCAGCAAACCTGAGATAGAAAACTATTACTGCTATTACCCGATAATGATTTTGGACATATTCTTTCCCTGCAAAAAATTGCAGAATATAAATTCTTCATTTCCAACAACCTCTGTTCTGGAATCTCAGTTCAATAATATGGAGCCTCCGTTAATATTGTTTTACTGCTAAGGACGCACAAATGTGTGGATGGCATTTTCATAATACTGTGATTTTTCTTCTTCTTTTGCTATTGATGATCTTTTTAATGGACAGCAGGCTGGCACAGCATATACTATTCCTATAGTTCCCTGCAGCTGTGCTACTGGCAACAGTATGGTTCAGATTGCACAAATTATACAGTATTGAATAAAGATAATAGGACATGGAGATTAGGAAGACCTAGATTCAAATCATTCCTCATCTATGAGGTTTTCCAGGTCATCTTTGCTGAACCACTACTTAACAGGGTTTTTCTGATGTTATTCATACTACCCTGACAACTTGGGTGATGTGAAATCAATCTATCGTTCTATTCCTGTGCTATCCTATATCAGGAATCTTCCTAAATGAAGTCAACTGGTTTTTAAAGCAGGAGCCCATTTTGTCAGCTCAAAGTCTCTGTATTCTTAGAGTAACAGGAAATTAAAAGGACATGAAATCAATGTTTTGGTAACAGGTTTGACACCAGTTTCTTGACAACATTAGTGGGGAGCTTCTCATACTTCCTACCGTGAATTCGTAGCACAGCAGCCTCCTGTCTTGTCATTATAAACTGACTGTTTACTTCATAGAACTGTGCTCAAATGGATGTGAGCGGCACTTTAACCAAGGATCCATCAATCTATTCACATAATAACCCTCCTAAAGTAAAGAAGTCTTCTGAAGGGATCTACAAATTGTTGCAGGGAGCCTGGTGGCCTGAATGCCCTCCTTTCTCAAGAAGATCCAGAGCATGAGGGTGTGGGGAGGACACTGAAAGATGTAGGTCAAAGAAAAGAGAACATTTTCAAGCAAGGGAAGAGGCAGAACTACAGAGAATAACAGTATGATTTCTGTGTAGTTTGTGGAACAGGCTGCAGGAAAGCTACAAAGCTCATCAAAACTGGCTTCAGTGAATCAATTCAACCATTATTTTAAGTTTTTGAAAAATCTACTTGAATTATTAGTCTGCTGCAAACACAGATTTGCGTGTGACAGAGATGGCAAACTGCCTGCACTCTGAGGGGCCACCTTGCTCTTCATAAAGTTGGAGAAATGCACTGTTTTGTATTAAACAGCACTGTGAAGTCATTTTGAATGCCATAGTATCATTATTAGTTTTAGATCATAACCCGCAGCCAGTCATTTGTGTAGTTTGGATGCTCATTTCCATGCTGTTATATTTTTTTAGATCAAAGTATTGCAGTTTTGTTAGACAGCCTTGTAAATATTCCTGGTGTGCCATGCATGCCTCAATCCATAGAGACCACACCTAGCTGGACTGGGAGGGGCCTCTGAATGTTCACAATGCAATGTGCAGCTTCTTTCTATGCTCACAAATCTCAAAAGCTGGTCACATGACATGCATAAAATAGCATATAAATACATTTTATATAGCATGTTTCCAATCCAATACACCTAGAGACCAGATTAGTAAACAAGACTGCCTTCTGAACTGATGAATTGGTGCAGTTAATTGATTAGGGAATTTGTGGAGGGAAATGAAAGTGGATGCTAACTACTCTTTGGAATGAACTAAGAATGCAGACTTATCTTTTGGCATAACGATGAAGCTGCCTCAGGCAGAGATTTAGGATGTCATGAAAAGGCAGCAAATGCTTAGTTCTGTAATGTATTATAACTAGAGAAGGAAGGCACTTGTGAGATTTTCTCCCATTTGTGCCAAACTTGACTGGCCTTGGGTGTTGTGCGTCTTGACTTTCGGATTGTGCTGATAATACAAGTTTGCTACAGTGTCTCAAAAAGCAAAATATCATGGACTGGCACTGTTACAAGCTACGAAGAAAGTATTTATTTATTTATTTATTCGACTTGTATGCCGCCCGCACTCTGCAAGAGTCTCCGGGCGGCTTCCAACATCCATTAAAACAGTTCAGTTAAAAACAGACACTAAAAGGCAATACTGCCACATCCACTCTACAAAAGCAAAAACAAAAACAATCTACAAAAACAATCTAGATCCATGACTCTATTAATTAAGATTAAAACCTTCAATTAAAAAACTTCAATTAAAAAACTTCTGGAACAGGAAGGTTTTCACCTGGCACCGAAACGTCAGTAACGTCAGCGCCAGTCGGATATCGTTTGGGAGGGCATTCCAAAGACCGGGGGCAGCTGCCGAAAAGGCCCTCCGCCTACAGGCCATCCCTCTCACCTCACTGAGGGACGGCTCTTTCAGGAGGGCCTTCTGGCGAGATCTCAGTGGGCGGGTAGGTTTGTATGGAAGGAGGCGGTCCTTCAGGTATCCAGGGCCCAAGCCCTTACATGATCACACATGGACTATAGGACCTGATTTTTGTGAGCCAGGATCCGCAAGTACCAGGTTGCAAAAGCAAGCAGACAATATTTTAGCAAAATTTCAATACTGAGTGTTGTTTTTAGAACAAACACACTGAGACCTAGAATGGATTCAAAGGTTGTGCTTATTGTATGAGAATTTCAAGTACGATAAGATTGTTTAAACTGAATATATGAAAATGCCATCCCAGACTGTTCTCTTTTATTTACATAATGACTACATGAAAAGTAGAATGTATGCCATTTATTGTTATATTCGATGTAATTTCTTAGGGTGGTTGTGATGCACTTGTTCTACTACACTGGGTTATGATTAGGTGCTACAAAAATCCAATCACTGATGAGTTCATTCGGATTTCTGGAGGAACCACTTTCAAGATAACCTATCCAGGTATTTAAGTTGGGAAAATGGAAATATACATGCTAATTTATGAGTTTTCATTTGCTATAGTTTTGGAGATCTTTTGGAACAAACTAACAATAATTTGGAAATATCTGTAACTACTTATTTGTAGCCAGAGGGATCTAATCGATGAACTTTATCTGAGATGTTTTACAGAAGAGTCCATCAAATATCTGTGAACGTTGGTATGCTAGTTATTAAATTTTAGCTTCTAAAGCAGATTATTAATAGATCCACTTAGGGTTCTAGTGGGAACTTATTTTGATATACACAGCCCATTTATTTATGTTAGGAAATCAATAGTACTCCTGCAAAATTTCATGTTTCTACTTCTATTTTGGAGATCTTTCCAAACAATGAATAAACTTTTAAAAGTATAAGGTGTGACAAATCAAGCTGACTGCGAAGAGCTCCTGAAGTATCTTTCCAGACCAGATACACTAGTAAAAAAATGACAGTGTTTTAAAGAAGTTCAAAGTGATGTGTCAAAGTATAGGATTTTGTGCATGCAAAGCATGCAAAATTGCTTTTTAAAAGTGGCTTGAGTTTCAGCAGTCATATATAAATGGCAGCCGTTCTTTTCACCTTGAATCTCTGAGCAGAGATACTGACAATATCAGCCCCAATTGTAAGAAAAGCATATTTATTTATTTATTTACTTATTTATACTTTGCCTTGCTCCTCGAAAGGACCCAAGGTGGCTCAAACATAAACAAAGTTTAGTGAAAGTTATGTGGGCAAAATTAGGGGGGGAAATTATTATAAGTACTTCAAGTAGCTGACTGGATAGTTCAGTGGTTTAGGTATCTAGCTGTGGAGCCAGAGGTTGGGAGCTTGATTTTTCCACTGTGCTTTCTGTGAGTAGAGACAGCCTTTTGGCCTTGGGCAAGCTGCACAGTCACAGGGTAGCCCCAAAAGAAGGGAACTGTAAACTACGTTTGAGTATTCTGTACCTGGAAAACCCTGGAAAGGGTCGCCATAAGTCAGAATTGACTTGACATCATATGATTATATTATGTACTTCAACTACTCCAGTTGTTCCTCATTGCTGCCATCTGGTGGAATAAAAGTTAATGTATATTCATTTGCTACGGAAGCGAAAATTAGAAAAAAACACCCGTAAAAACAGTCATGTTTGCATTCTCATGATCATAATCTTCCTTAGGTGGCAAGATATTCTTCTCTATTGAGACTTCCGATGCTAGGTATGCAGGATAAAAATGACCCTGTCCTAAGCTCTATAAATGGCTTAGGCATTTTTTTAAAAAATTAAACTTTTCTAGGAAGATAACTGTAGAAAAATATTTAGGTAAAGTGCTTTGCCAGAACTATATAGAAAATAAACAGTATTGGACTCTTTGATGGAATGAGATTGCAAGAGAAATAAACCTCAGGTGATGTTGACTACAGAAATTATATAAAACTGAATAATTTAGATAGAATTGATGGAGAGGAGAAATAGGCATTATGGACTACATGATGACTGTTGTGCTGGATTGGGTAAGATACCTTCTTTTTAGAATTTTTGATGTGTGTCAATGTAACAATTGCTTAAGGCTATGAATTATACATTTTACATTTTAGAATGTGGCTAAAATATCCTTTTCTAAGTGATTGCAAGCTTTTATATTTTTTGAGTGATCGTTTTCTTGTGTATGAAATATAGATAAAATAAAAATGTATAAAATAGTTTCAGCTTGGCTGATTCAATTTTCTGCTTAGAAATAGTAAAATAAAAATGACAAAATGTCTGAAGAAACTACTTCACCATGAGTGATACGTAACTTATTTGTCTGCCCAGAAAAGAGAGGAAGCATTTCTACAAAGGAACCTGATGAATTTTTATATTTTGAAGTGCTGTTTCTGAGTTCTATGCAATCAACAAAACTTCCCTTGTGATTCTGACTTCACATGTCAGGAGATTGTGTGGAAGAGGTGAGGATGGAGTAAGGCGTTGGCCCCAAACTTGCACATTGAAGCTATAAGATATGTATTAGAAGAGTAATTTCAAAGCATGGGAAAATTATTTTTGCATACAACTCCCAAAATTGAGAACTCTCTGATGGCTGAGGATTCCACATTTTGTAGGTAAAACCATTAGCTCTTCCTGCTCTGGATATTTTCCCAGGATGACAGGTAGCTCACTGAAAATATCAACCTGTGGGCAGCTGTAAAATGGTAAGCTGGCAGCAAAGCTTAAGGAATAGGAACATGAAAGAAATGTTTTTGTGGCCAATGTACTCCAGTGCAAGGAAAGTCAGAATAATCAGTAAAGGGCTTACAGAAAAACTGTAGATGTTTCAACATTTAGGAGTGAGGAGCACTGGGCCTTTTTAATGTTGCAGCTTTAAGCCCTGCCCTATCTTTCCTAATCAATTTTTAATTAAATCTTTTTGAACAAAATGTTAGAAAAAGCCACAAATCCCAGGTCATTTAATGAAAATGAATAATATATCCTTCATGTGCACTCGGTAGCCTGTTGCAGAAGTGCATCTAGTCACATCTAGTCCAGCTACTGAGGGGCAAAATAATGGGTCTCCTTTCTCACATGCACGTTCTCAGTGCAGGTTTGTGTGCACAGAATGGCCCATCATATAAATCCATCATTAAGAATCAGAGATCAACAGAGATTCCAAAATGATTAATTCATAACATATAGACAACAGCAGCAGCGGAAAGATACCAAGTGATCCCATCCAGGCCAGTGAGAGAGCTAAATGGCAGAGTGCTCAAAGGAACAGACATTTAAATTTGCTTGCAAGAGTGTTCAGCATGGGCAGCTGCTTGTCATCTTGGAGCACAGGCAAGATTATGTTATGTGGCTTAAATGTTTGTGACATGGAGGTCAGATGCAAAACCTGTCTACTGAGACACAGAGTCGTGCTGCTGACTCACTCTGGAAATCAGATTAAATGGACACTATTACTTCCCATGCAGAAAAGTCAAAGCTCTTCAACATCAAAGCCAGCCTGCAGGTAGCAATCCTCTTTGGCAAGCTGTTATTGTAGGGTCACAGTGGTGCAGTGGCCAGTGTGGAGGTTACTTTGAAGAGGGCAACCTCAGTTCAAAACCAGCTTCAGCCATAAGGCTCACTCAGTGTCTTTGCTAAGACTCAAACTAGATGATACGTTTAGCACACTTTTAGGTGGTGTATTCCTCCAAATGATAGAATATGTGTTTCTCTTAGTACTTGATTTTCCTCACCTACTTATCTGCCATATCTTAAAATATCTATATATCTTAAATTATTTGTGTTTCTTCCACCAATTTCACTCCTTCTTCATCTGAATCTAATCTGTTTTTCTGTATGATATGTTCTGCATACAGATTGAACAAATAAGGGGATAATATGCACTCTTGTCTGACACCTTTGCCTACAGGAAACCATTCTGACTTTCCATATTCTGCCCTAATGGTAGCTCCTTGTCCACAATAGAGGTTCCACATCAGGCCAATCAACTGCTGAGGCACACCTGTTTCTTTTTGAACAACCCATAGTTTCTCATAATCCACACAAGGGCTATGCTGTACTCTATAAAGCATATCTTCTTCTGAAATTCATTGGTGTAGTAGCCAGCAGATATTTGCAATGTGATTTTGAGTGCCTCTTTCTTTTCGAAATCCATCTTGAACATCAGACATTTCTCACTCTATATAAGATATAAGACCTTTGTTGCAACACCTTGAGCATCACTTTGCTTGCATGGGAAATTAGAGCAATGGTCTTATAGTTACTGCACTCCTCAGCATCTCCTTTCTTGAGGATTGGAATGTGTATTGAGTGTTCTGAGTCTGTGGGCCATTGGTTTCTTTTCCATATTAGTTGGCATATTCTTGTTAGGATTCTGACAGATTCAGTCTCTGTTACTTGAAATAGTTCTATTGGTGTTCCATCTACCCCTGGTGATTTATTTCTTTTTAGAGCTTTTAGAGCAGCTTCCACTTCACTTTCTAGAACTGCAGGTTCTTCACCATGTGATTCCTCTTCAAAGGAGTCTGTCATCCTTTTATCCCTTCTATATAGGTCTTCAGTATACCGTTTCCTTCTCCTATTTATTTTCTCCTGTTCTTTTCCTTTGTTTCTACATGACAGTTGCTAAAAAAACTGCATTAGCTTCTGACCCTTTTTCTGTTACCTTTTACTTTTGCTTCTCACCTGTCTTTTACAATTTTAAGTGTTTCTTCCATCATCCATCTAGGTTTTTCTTTTCTTTTTCTTACAGGTCTTCTTCTTCTTCTTCTTCTTCTTTGCATTTTTTGGGCAGAATATCTCTGGTTTGAATCCTGTTCTTCTGTTTCATGGTCAATTGAGTTTAGTAATGCAAATCTGTTCCTTATGTGGAGTTTAAATTCATCAGGAATGTTAAATTAATAATTTAAGATGTGCAGATGACACCATCTTACTGGCAGAAAGCAGCAATAACCTGAAATGGCTTTTAGTGAAAGTGAAAGAAGAAAGTGCCACAGCAGGACTGCAACTGAACAATAAGAAAGCACAAATCATGAATTACACAACTTTAATGTTGACAATGAAGAAACTGAAATAGTTAAAAAATATAATACCTTGGTTAATTCATCAATCCAAATAGAGACTGCAGTAAAAGAGAGACTGAAACTCAGAAGGGTAGGAACTAGCAATGAAGGAATTATAAAAGATTATCAAGTGCCACTGTAGACCAAGATAATCTATACTCTTGTATTTCTGCTCAGTGATCAGCATGTACGGGTGTGAAAACTGGATAGTAAAGAAATCTGAGAGGAAAAAAATTATTCATTTGAAATGTGCTCGAGGAAATCTTTGTAGATTCTCTGGACTGCCAGAAAGACAAACATGTGGGTCCTAGAACAAATCAAGGCTGAACTATCTCTGGAGGCAAAAATGTTGAAACTGAGTCTTTCCTACTTTGGGCACATCATGAGAAGGCAGGATTCTCTGAAAAATATGATAATGCTGGGAAAAATGGAAGTCAGCAGGAAAAGAGGAAGACCAAATACAAGATAGATTGAATTCCCTAAAGGAACCACAGGATTGAATTTGCAAGAGCTGAGCAGGGCTGTTGAGGACAGGACATTTTGGAGATCGCTTATGGGTTGCCATTAGTTGGAGGTGGCTTGATCGCACACAACAGCAACAACAGCAGCACCAGCACCAGCAACTTATCTGGTATTTAGCATGCTTTGTGGTTTGTCACTAGAAGATCAACATGGCCTCAATTTGCAGGTCTGGTTGCTGAGACACTCGTCTCTGGGGGTGTCCTGTTATGGCAGAGAAAGTAGGTTAGATGTTGGAAATATCCCCCCCCCCCCCATCTATGGTGACTCTGAGTCATTTCTCCTGCTGTTGTGTTCTAAGACAGCAAATGTCCGTAAACAGGAGCACAAGGGAATCAACGGCCAGTTCAGCTGAAACACAGGGTAGTCAGACCCAAGTTTCTAAAGGCATTCTAGAGTGGAGTCAGAGATGAGAGCCTGTGAATCAGGTAGAGAAATCTACCTGGTCTAGCCCTGCTCTCTGAGGCAGGAAAGAAGTTGTCTCTGCTGTCTTGTGTGTTCCAGCTTCTGCATAATCTTACCACCTGAAAAGCATTTCTAGTGTTTCAACTCCATCCGTGTTAATCAGATTCAGGGCCTTCTAAATGAAGAAAGATGTGAATGCTGGCCTAAATGAGCCAGGAATCAGGTCATATTCATTGGATGTTGGGTGCGAGTTGGTGTGATGATGCATTAAAAAGACTATTGATAATTTCAGTGTGGGAGAGAGAGGGAGGGAGGGAGGGAGGGAGAGAGAGCAGCAAGGCTTTGATAAATTTAATCAGAAGGTCAGTCAATGAAGGCTTTTGTTGATTAATCACTGGAGTTTGATGATAATTTCCATAGGTGCCACCCTATAGTTAAGAATATAAAATGGAACATTAAAGAGAACTATTCCTTCCCTTAAGGCATGGTATCTTAAAAAAAAAAAACCTCACAGATTATAAGCAATCTCTGGATAAAGAGGTGGATTTATGTGGCCCTTCAGATGTTTCTGGACTGCAGCTTTCCTAATCCCTCCCCACTGGTTTTCCACTGAACCTAGCCTGTTGTCTTCCAGCACGATGGAAGAAACATGCAGCCGCCAGCTGTGTGTGCAGAATGGGAATGGGATGTTCTCTTGTTTTTTTCCCCCTTGGTCAAGATGTCTTGGGTTGACCCTGCCAAAAAGCACTAGAAACATAATGAGGAAGAATCTAAAATGTGTGTGAGAGAGAATGTTTATGTCTCTGGGTGCATGTGATTTAATGATTCTGTTTCTACATCCATATACCTATACAGTCTGGCCTGCTTCTAAATTGATACTTTCAGCCTCTGACCCCTCTGGAACATTCCATCCTCTACTGTCCATTTCCAGTGTTCCAGAGGCAACAGATGGCAGTAGAAAATTCCTCATGCATTGGCTCTAGAGGTGGGAACTTGGGGACTAGGTCACTTCCTAGGGACACTGCAGATCATGCAAACTGTCTTTCCCATGGCACAACTCATAACCACACATGCTTGACAAAGCATCAGAAGTTGGGGTGGGAAAACATGTGCAGCCCAGTTTAACATTCCAGTTTGGGAAGCATCTTGGGTAGGGTTTATTTCAATAGCGTTGGGGTGAGAGAGTCTCAGGGCACATAGGATGGGATGCAATTTTTGCCTGTTTGGCCATTTCCCTACCAGACATACAAAGCATGGCTAGTTTGTCTCTTTAGAGCTAAGCATCTTTGCCACAACTTTATTTCATACCAAGTGCAGAGTCTTTAAGTGCTATTTAAATAGGTTCAAATGACCCCCTGTCTCAGGTCAGTGACCCGACAAAACAGCAGAGGTTTGTGGACTCCTGCAAACTGCGTAAAGTCCAGGGTTTGGGGTTTCCCCACCCTGTCTGAGGATATAAATCTTGAAGATCATCTGTTTTCAGTGCCCAGAACCTTACCTGTCAGGGAAAAGAGCACCAGAGAGGACTCTTAAACTCTGTCATACTCATGAATAAATGAATGGGAAGGTATCAGCACCAGTGCAACATTTAAACTGCCTCAGTTTTAATCTGAATTACTTTAGGAAATTCAGAAAACACCATTCAGACTCATCTAATTTAAGTAGCCCATTCCAAATACAATGCAGTGATTGTCCACTTATGCCATTAATATTGAAGTATGGATAATAAGTGCATTCATTTGATTTTTTATTAATTAATTGATTAAAAGTTCATCAGCCAAGGATTCTTTATTAAGAAGACAGCCCTAGATAAATAATTCTTAATGTGATCAATGATATCACAGAGTAGGGTTTCATGTGATAGTAGTTTTACAGTCCTTGATTACAGCAAATAATTGCTTGATGCGTTATTGTGTATAATAGTTCAGTTCAGTTTATCAGTACAGTCAGTGACCAGCTCATTCACAATAGACAATTTACAAGTGTCACAATAGATTGAAAATATTCCAGTTATCAGATGAATAAACAATATCAACAATAGATAAATGATTTAAAATTATTTAAAATGATCTCTTACAGATTTAGATATTGTTAAAATTTTAAAACATTGCATAGAATATCTTTATGAATCTTAGAAACAGCTGCAAAAACTTTGCACAAAGAACTGTAGACTGCACATTGATACCTATAAGAAGCTTCCTAAGCAGTCTCAACATTAGAGCTGCCCAGAAACCTTCTAAGCAGAGGAAAAATAAACTTAGCATATATTTCTTGGTAAAACTGGCAAGAAAATATAATATTTTCAATTGTTTCAATCATATCAGCACCACAGTTATTGTGTATGAAACTTAATGCTTCTTTAACTCTACCCCTTGAGGTCACTGTTGCAGTGGTAAATGTAGACGTGCAGATGCTCATTGTGACACTCCCCTAAGCCATCCTGTCCCTTAAAGTGCAGGAAGCCAGTCTGGTCCTTATCAACAGATGAGGAGCAGGTCTTCTGTAGTTGCGCATTCCAGTCTGAAGCACCCTCAAATACTTTGTGTTACAACAGGCAGGGATGTTGGCAAGGCTTTGGATCCAAGTCCCAAGTCTGAGTCTCTGGTACCAAGTTCGAGTCCCTATTAAAAACAAGCTCTTTTCCCCAGAAAAAAGGAAGGGGTGGGTGAGTTCCAAGTCACAAGTCTGAGTCATTAAAAACACAGAAAAACAAAAACAAAAAATAAACAAACAAAAACAAAACGAAAACAAAAATGAGTCAAGTCCAAGTCCAGTCACTGGTGCGACTTCAGCCCAACTTGACAGCGAGTCCCATGACTTGAGTCCCCATCCCTGACAATGGGGATAGCTTGCAACAATATACTATCATCAGCAGTTTAAAATTTCCTGCTTCTGTCCCATGGCTTTCTGACTCCTATGTAATCTCTTTCATTGTGTGAAAGTTTTGGAACCATGGGACAACAAGAGGAAACCTTAATTACAGCAAGTCTGTTCTGCTAGTAATGTCATCTGGTGGCAGCAGTTTTCGCTAATTAAAGACATCTTCCTCCCATCCCACAGCTCGCACAGCATCCACATGATGAAAGAGTTTACTCAGAAGTTGGAGAAGCCATGGGACAGAAGTAAGAAGTTTTTAATTACTGAAAATTGTCCCTGTTGATGATATCATCACCATTCCACACATGTAACTTACACAGTACAATTTCAGCCCATGTTCCTGGGAAAATCCCTGTTTCTCTCAATGCTGTGAAAATCACAACTAATCTAAGGAAGCAGGGAAGCTTGGAGAGAGGATTATAGTGGGTGGTGTCATGGTTCCTACTGCCTAGAAAGTCTTGGAGCTTTGGCTCTACAAGCCTTGGATCCATTACATCACTGTTCAGGGGAATGCAGTGCCCATGTATCCAGGCTGTGACTCTGCAAGACAAATGAGTTTATTAGCATTTGGCTCTAGTATCTGACCATGTATGAGTTCTCTTCTTTTATAATGTAGCACCATGGTTGTTTTGTGCAACAACAGTTAGATATTACTAAAATTATTAGAATTCTTTTGTCTGGGATGCTTTTAGGTTTGGTGGCAGCTTATCTAGATCAGCCATTCTCACCTCTTTTTTTTACCTCAGCCATAAGCACAATATGAAAGAAATATAGGCCGAATCAAGATTGTACAAGTCACATAACAAACCTTATAAAGTGGTGTGTGAAGAGTTGTTTGCAGTTTGTGCCCCCCTTCAAATGTGCCAGGGTCCCACAGGGAGCCATATGGCCCCCATTGAGAATGGCTGATCTAAATGATATTGGCCTGCAACTCCCACCATATGTCATAATTGGCTATGTTGGCAAGGGCCTCTGGGAGTTGCAGCCCTTTATCTGGAATGGTCACATGTTCCCCATTCCTTCTATAAATGCTACCTGAATCTCCTGCACATAAATGGTTGAACCTGAGCCCTGCTCTAGATTCTCACCATCTGGCAGATAGAACAAGAGGGACTTGTTCTACTGCATCACTGCTGCTGTCATTTAGGTACCTAAATTTTTAGTCAAAAGCAGGTGTTACTCTGTATTGCTGTTATTCTGCATTATTATTTTACTTTTGTTTTAGCCTCTCTCATGGCTGTATTTATTTCCTGTTTATTTAAAATTTATTTTAAGCACCTTGCATATCTTTTGGATTAAAAAGGAAGGTGGGGATATACTTTTCCTAAATAAGTAAGTGTGCTTGTAAATTAGAGATGGGGACGAATAGTATATTAAAAAATCTATGTTCATTTAACTCTCCATTAAGATTAGTGACTGAGATAGAGAATTTTCCTGCCAATATGAAAGTCTATTTAGAATTATTTAAAGAAAAAAAAGTGAGTAGATTAAAAGATTGGTTGGATAAAATGAGATCGAAAGATCAAATGAAACAAATTTTTTGAAATAAGAATATATCATGGTTGAATTATACACAATTAGAAAGATGGACTAATGCATGGGTAAAGAAGTATAACAAAGGTAAAGAATGTACAAAGTATGAACAATTTCTATTATCGTATGAAGATATTCAGATGAATGAGTCAGTGAAGAGTGTAGTAAGTAAAATTTATAGACTCCTGCTAGATTTAGAAGAAGAAGAGATTGAGAATGAAGGATTGAAGTTAGTGTGGGAACAAGATTTAGGAAAAAGAATAAATGGTGAAGAATCGATGAAGATATGGAAAATGAGGGTTTTACGATTTATGTTGTTGAGAATAAAAGAATTTTTTAAAAACTAAGTTTAAAATGGTATTTGACACTGTGACGATCCACCCAGTGTTCCCAGTTTGTTTCCCCCAAACCCAGGTTCACTCTCTGGATAGGTTCTTTTTCTCTTTTCTGCTACCACCAGTGGATCTCTCATCCACACTGCACCATAGATGCTTCAGACACGTGCTGCCAATATAACTTGTTTACTTATAAATCACAGATGTTCTTTTATTATTGTTTAGGATCACTCATTAAACTACTTATATATGATTACACATTTGCTTATTCATTTGTATTTGCTTATTCACTTTAACCAACTCATTAAGACTCTCTGACTATCTACTCAACTTCATTTATCTCCTTCTCATTCTCTCTGCTCTCCAACTTTCCAATCTCTTCCTTAACTCTCCAAATCTCTTCTCTCCCTCTCCCTCTGTCTCTCTCACTCTCTCTCTAACTGTCTCCCTCTGTCTAACTGTCTCTTTGACTCCGCCCCTCCTGTCTTCTCATAGGCTCCTGCCCTTGAGCTTCGGCTATGATAGACAGGAGTGATGTGGGCATTCTGCCACAGACACCGATAAAATTGAATAAAATTAACGCTAGTTATCTGAATGTCTGTTAGAAATGTGAGAAGGAAATTGGTACATACTTTCATATGTGGTGGGAATGTGAAAAAGTACAAAGATTTTGGAAATTAATCTTTAAGGAATTAACTGATATATGTGATATAGAATTTAATCCTGAGATAGCTTTGTTATCAATATTTGTAAATGTGGAATACGATATGATGAGTAGAGAGTTGATTACCAATTTATCAACAGCAGTCAGATTAATAATAGCCAGGAACTGGAAATCAAAACTTGAATTTCAAATGGAAGAATGGTATAATGAAATATGGAATATTGCTATAAATGATAAATTAACTTGTAATTTAAAGGTCAAGAAAGGAGAGATAAAAAATTATTTCTCTGATATATGGGGCAGATTTATTGAATATGTGCTAACAAGAGGAAAAGGGAAAGTTCTGAATCAGTAATCAATGCAGTTCTGGAGAAGAGGACAATAAAGGAAGAAGAAGAATAAAGACAATGGAAGAAAAAGATTACTGCAAGAGGTCCCGACTAGGGTTGTGGGGAACACAATTGATTTGTATTTTGGTTTATGTATTTTATGTTGTAGTTTATAATTAAAAAAAAAAATTAAAAAAAGAAGAGATGGGGGTGAATATAAAAACGGATCGGCTTTTTTGATGAAAATAGCCGATTCGTTAAATATTCGTCGATCTGTATTCGTCAAATTTTAAGTCCCGACGAATACGGATTGATGAATATTTTCCCTTTTAAAAAAAAAAAAAAAAAAACATTCTGCCTACCGGCCGCCGATCAACTGATTGGCGGGCCAATAGGCAGCCACCCAGCCACCCACCCCCACAGCCTACCCCCACCCCCTTCCTCTCCCTACCCTAGCTCTACCCCACCCCACCACCCCCCCTTACTGTAATCGCTGCTGCCGCCGTTGAGGTCTCCATCTGGCCTCCGCAGCCATGGTGTGTAAAAAGGGAGACTGGCTGCCCTTTGCAAAGATGGGGGCTTAGGCTTCATTTAGGGTAGAGAAGCTGCAGCTGCCATCTTTGCAAAGGGCAGCCTGGATTCCCTTAAGGCAGGTGCGGCGGTGGGGGGGGGGTGGCAGCGGGGGGCAGTGGCAGCGGGGGGGGTCAGGGGCGGGGGTGTTTTTTAAATAACCCCCCCACAAATCAATGAATAACTTCGTTATTCGTCGCTTCATGGGGGCAACTTCGTGCTTCGTGAGTCATCAACTTTGCGGGATGACTCGCCAAAATGGTGAGTCGTCCCCATCTCTATTGTAAACTATTCTCTTAGACTCTTGAGATTCTCTGCCTCATCATTCACATTTCCCTCTAACATCTCACAAAATGAAACCTGGCATTTTGAACACTGACTGTGATTTTATTAATTTACTGAGTTAACTTCAATGAACAACATCTCCCTAATTTTGAAACATTTACTTATTTACAGTGTTATTTGCTTTGGGAGTCTTAATGGGTAGGATGATAATAAGTTTAGGCATTTTGAGGCCTCTTAGTAGCTATGTTTGTGGTAAGTGTAGAGCAACAACAGAAGGAAAACATTTCCCAGCTCAAAAAAGTTGCAATCTTTTTTTTCACTGAGTGTGCTACTAACACTTGTCCTTTTCCACTGCTGTGAAAGGGTTTTATTTGATAGTTTTGAGAACACAAATGTTTACTAGATTGTTTTACTCCAGTGACTGACTTCATGTTGGTTTTGATTGATGCCTAAGAGCTTGGTGTAGGAAAAAAAAACTGATCTTGAGTCAGGTTGAGCATGTTTCAAATCAGTTTTAAAAATTCTGATTACATGACACACAGGGAAGCAGGGTGGGTATTTCTTTCTTTTTTTGCATGGAAAACATGTTTTTTGTTCTTGTTCTTGTTGGAAAACAAGGTATTTTACTGGGCCACAAGAGGGTCATTTATTGCTTGTGAAATTGGCAAACGGGAACACCTTTGCTGGTGTAAATTATATCTGTCAACTCACACTGGCTGGCTCTCACAACCACTAGCAGCTGCTGCTGTGGTGTTATTTTTAAAATATGTTTGTTTTATTTCTTGCAATCTGGCATAGTGCTAGCATGACAGAGAAAAAAATATTAAACAATTCGGACTGCAAGCTTTCACTGCAGCCCAGCCAATGCACACAGAGACAGATAGACAGATAGATAGACAGACACACAGAGACACACAAACATACACGGGGGGAGGGGGGAGTGGAGAAGGAGAGGGAGCGAGGGAACCAGCAGCCAGGGCTGGCCAGAAGGAAGACACAGCAGTGAGTAGCAAAGAGAAACTGACCAGATAAAGTTACAGGTGGAGAGCAGAGATGTATCAATAAGCCCTGCCCTTGTATCACTCATGCTGGCTTCTACCTCTTGATGTTCAAGCATATAGCATGGACATCTGTGGTGAAGAAGGCTTTGTAGGGAAACATCCACACAGCCTGGAGCCCTTTCCCTGCATGATCTTCTTGTACGGTTGCTAAAGCTACATAGCACAGCTTGAAGCTTTAAAAGTTACTTTTAGCAAAAATTAATTCAGTGACATGCTGTAAACAATCTATAACTGATCCATGGTAGTGTGGTAGGATACACAGCATCATCCTATCACACTGTTCATATATGGATGGTTTCTGCTCTATATTTCAGGATACAGTGTCTGATCATTTTCTTGTAAGTTCCCAGTGATTTTGCTTTGGTTTAGCTTAAACAACTAAGTTCTGGTGTGCCCATTGATTCTGAGGAGGGGTTCATCTAATATTTTCTCCCTCTCATGTGTGCCCTGATGTTTTGTTTGAACTACAGAATGACACGTTGCATAAACCACATTTTGCTTGAAAAACAGGAAATGGGCAGTATATTTTATTATTCTTTCCTCATTCATTTTATATTCCATCTTTTTTTCCCATGCCTGACTCAAGGTGGATTACAATTTAAATATGAAAACTAAATCCACTGAAGCAAAGATTTGAAATAGGTTTCCAATTCTGGTCCCTCAGTTTGCATTTGCTTTGGTAAGTTTGGCTATAAGAACATACGGTTTGTCATATATAGAACTTGGAAGTAATTTTTAAAAAATATCTTTGTTAGTGTTACTCATAACATTTTCACGTAGCAAGGTTCGAGGATGTTACTTTTTAATTTTAGCATAATGATAACAGCGCGGGCACACACACGCACACAGACACACCCTTTTAAGAGAAGACATAATGTTTAGTCAACATCACTCATTATCGCTTACCTTCCTTACAGAAGGGGAAGGAGCTTTCTCCTTAAAAAAACACACACCTAGGATTAAAAACACTCCCAATGCTCCAGAGAGAGCTTTAAAAACAAAAACAAAAAAACAGGACCAGAAAGTATGGGAGACAATTGCCTAAATGATTTGTGATGTCTAGAGCAGGGATGGGCAGCTATAGGTTAACAGTTTTGGGAATGTTCGTATCTGCTTGTCGTTTATAACAAAGCTTTTAAATCTCTTTTCAAGTGCAAAGTGGAACTTGACTGTGGTGCTGCAATCACTGCTTTCATACACAGGCTGGGGGGTCAGTATCTCATTAATGTCCTGTTGCCCAGAGAAGGACAATGGAAATACAAAAATCATGAGATAACAGGTATATTATCTGGTACATGAGAAGCGTCTTATTTGTCTTCAGCAAGCAGATTTTTCCCAAATAATCTAGTTTAGAACCCTCAGGTTTGCAGCATTTCACACTACCTGATTTATTTTAAAGGCATCCGTTATGGATATAATAGGTGTTAATGCGGATGTAAGGATGTTGCTAGGAAACTTGCAGGAGCCAAATGGAGAAATGCTACTAATAGAGGCAGTGACAGAGAAGAGTCAGGAAATAAATGTCTACAGCTCTTCTGTAAAGTTATTACATATGCAGTATTTAAACACTGATTCAGCTGGTTATTTAAGCACATCCTTCGAAGTGTTCAGCTGTACAGGAATTTTAGCCAAGGAAACTCGAGAACAGCTTGTAGAGCTACAGAGTTCTAGATGATGTTTAATGATATTGAATCTGCTCCACAGCAGCATAGGCAGTTTCCAGTGTTCTATGTGCAGAAACCCTCTTTCCTTCTCTTGAGTGATGCAACTACACAGGGAGGAATGCCCAGTTGGCTTCAAAGTTTTAAAAACCTGGGTTCTGCTAGTTTCTGGTGGTGAAATTGCTATAGTTGCCCACACCAATGCAATCAATTAGCCCACTGCAAGAGTCCACACCACATTTCCCAACTGGTTCGATTTCCACCAGGAATGCAGCCCCATCCAATCAACATTGCTCTCTTTCCTACCCTTTCCATTTGTCCTGGTTTTTTTTTTCTTTTCCAAAAGTTACATAGCAGTTAGCTGATACAGCACTACATTTAGCAAGCAATAAAAAAAAGTTCAGAGGAAGGGGTGAAAACAGACATTCAGTTGAGGCTAATTATGCTGCTGTAACACTGCACCCCGCTGAAAACATAACCAGCAACATAACTGGCAGGACATGCCTATGAGTACCCCTTTGGATTGAGATAGATGCATGCCAGGAAATAGAGGAATCAATGCCAGCTGAATCAGTGCAAAATAAACCATTCCCTGCCGGCTAAACAATAATCCTTAGAAAAAAAGACTGTGGTATATGAGCCCCTTTGATAGGTGGCCACACTATGTCTCCGCATTAGCCAGGCTGGCCGTTCTGTCCATGTGTGAATGACAGAGCAGTACTTTCTGCCTCATGCCCATAAAGTTCCAGCTTCTGACTTTTCGAGCTGAAATGCAAGCTTCCAGCTTCTGAATTTAAGACTCACCCTCTGGACTGAGATTCAGATACATCTGCCCACAGATCTGGCTTGGCACTTATCAGAGCTGGCTGAAGTATTGTCAGAACTCTAATCTTTTCCCAGCTCTGACAGTTTCCACTGACAGACATCAGTTCAGGGCACTGTGGGAAATACAAAATGTGGTGGATGCTTTTCTTGCACCCAGCATGTAATCTAGCCTATAGCTGATCTTGTCAGCAGCATATTTTAAAGAAATCATTTTTTATTTCTCTTTGGAGAAAGTGATGTAGATTTCATTCTCCACTGCCTCAATATGACAAATGTTTAAATATCTCACAATAATATGGCATTTTGGGACATTTTAAATGGCAGAGAACTCACAGGCATCTGCCACAGGTCATTGGTGGTGATGTTGGGGCTGATGGGAAGCAGTGGAGGCCTGTGGCTCCAATTTTGTGTGGGTGGTAAATCCACTCCTGTTTGAAGCAGTTTGAACTGCTTTCGTTTGGACTTCAAAATAACTATCCAAGGTGCTGGACTTATTTGAGGCATATAGTTCAACACCTATAGCATCTGTAAAGTTCAGACAAAAATCTGGAGCAAATTCACTACCTCAGTGAAATTGGAGTGACCAGCCTCTGCAGCTGGGAAGGACTCACCCCTTGTCAGAGGACAGCCCCGTGGGTCACTTCTCAAATGCAGAGTTAGCTGTTTTTGTCTTTGTGTATCAAACACCACTACAATATACATTTTTCTCCAGCTAGACTGCCGCCACCCTTGTATCGAATCTCTTTGGGACTTTAATATTGGTGAAGTGTGTTTAGCTCTCTTATCTTGCTACTGTTACCTTTCTTTTTTCCTTCCTTATCTTGCTGCTGATTTTAATTGAGGTTCATATGCTATAATATTTTTATTATTTCTTGCTTTCTTTTATCGTGTCTTTATGTTCTGCCCTCCCTAGTCATGTTTTATTGTTGAATTTTATATTTTTAATATACTGTACAACAGCCAGAGTACTCTGGTTAGTGGATGGTTTCAAAATGCAATAAAATAAATAAATAAATAACTCTGTACTGTGCAACAGGAGTTGACATCTTTTCAATGCAGCATAAATCAGGCCTCCTGATTTATAACATTCTCTCTCTCTCTTTGAAAGCATGGAGGTGTTAGTGCTGAGATTCTGGCTTAATTCCCACTTGAGTAATTATATTTTGCTTCTCCCTGCAGTTTCAGCTGGATAGAATATTTTTCATTGCTTGCTGTAACATCAGAGATAGTTGAGGGGGAAAATCGTATGAGGGAAATTCAGAAACAGTAATAACGGAAAAATCACCAAAGGTGTAAGAGAAACTGGGTGGTGGAGGGGAGGGAAAATGATACACTGAAACACTTTTGTAACTTATAGGAACAACTTCAGCAGTGTTTCATTTTGGTTTTGATTTTGTTGTACTAGAACGAAATCTCTAAAGAGGGAGATGGCATCGATGGGAAGAATAGTCATGCTTTCCAGGGAATTCTGGGAGTTGTAGAGCAGAAAAGTGACTTTTCCAGTCTCTGGGTATATGTTTGATTAATTGGAAGTTGTGATATTTCTCAGAGTCAGTGTGTGTGTGTGTGTGTGTGTGTGTTGTGTACCATCAACTTGATTCCGACTTATGGTGATCCTTTTCAGGGTTTTGAGGTAGAGAATACACAGAATTGGCTTAAAATTCTCTTCTTCTTGGAGTGTCCTGGGATTGTGCAGCTTTCCCATGACTACACAGGCTGGTTCTTTACTCATATTTTATTACGACATACTGGAGGTGTTATTAGGATATATTGACTTTCTGCAGGAGTGGAGAATGGGTATCCCTCCAGGGACAGGACTACAACTCTCATATAACTTCCACCCTTCTGCAGTGGATGCTGTCCCATCCCTTGAGTGCTGCCTGGACACGGTGCTGGGATGGATGAGGGAAAACAGACTGAGGCTGAACCCGGACAAGATGGAAATCCTGCAGGTGGGGGCCATTAGTGTTTGTGGTCTGGTTGCTTCCCTTTCTTTTGGGGGAACCACTCTTTCCATGAAGGATGAGGTGCGCAGCCTGGGCATATTTTTGGACCCAGCACTGTCAATGGAATCCCAGGTAGCATCTGTGGTCCAATCTGCTTACTTCCACCTAAAGCAGATTGTCCAACTGCGTCCCTACCTTGACACTGGGTTCCTCACCATGCTGGTCCATGCGTTGGTAGTCTCAAGATTAGACTACTGTAATGCCCTCTATGTGGGGCTGCCCTTGGGGCTGCTACAGAGACTTCAATGGGTGCAGAACTCAGCCGCCAGACTATTGAGTGGGGTTAAAAAATACCAACATATCTCCCCCACCCTGGCTGCCTTACAGTGGCTACCTGTTCGCTTCCATACCAGTTTCAAGGTGATGGTATTAATCTATACAGCCCTAAATAGTTTGGGACCTTGATAGCTAGCCGAGCGCCTCCTTCCTGTTAGGTCTGCCCATCTAGTAAGATTATCTCAGGCAGGGTGGCTGAGAGTTCTGACCCCGAGAGAGGCCTGGAAAATGACCATCAGAAATCACGCCTTCTCGGGGGTAGCTCCCCAACTGTGGATTAGCCTCCCACCCAAAGTCCGTCTGGCCCCTTCACTGGGCATCTTTAAAAAACTACTAAAAAACTGGTAATTTAGACAGGCCTTACCAGATCAAATAACATCCTCATGCAATAGTGCTTCCAACAGTGTAACATCTAATCTACCGCCTTGCTTTTCATGTTATTTCATTTTATTGAATTTTATTAAGTTTCTTGTTGTATTTTATAGTATTTTTGTTTTGCACTTTTATAATTTATGGATGTTGTTATGTTTTTGTGATTATGTTATTGTTACTGTTTACTTGTTGTAAACTGCCCAGAGTGACCTTGGCTGCCAGATGGGCGGTATAGAAATCAAATCAAATCAATCAATCAATTCCTGCCTGCCTTGCTTATTCACCTTTCCCCATCATGTGACAGATGAAGAGAGAACCTTGTCTCTCCAGTCTTCCCATCACACTTCTTCCCGTTCACATCTCCTTGCTAAAGATTATTCAGCTTGAATTCACTGGATTTCAATTATCTTTCTGCCTACTGGTATTTGAGGTTAGGTTCTAGAGACACGTCCTGGAAGCAAGCCACATTGGACCCCAAGGAACTCTTGAATGCAGCATTAGTCAAAAGAGTATCACAACCCTAATTTTCATGATAGGGTCTTGATCAGGATCTGGCCAGTACTCCAGCAAAGGACTCCATAAGAAAAGCATATATAGTTTAGCCTCAAAAGCCATTGCTAGACTTATTCCTCATTTATTTAAAGGTTATACTGCCTGAAGCAGTAGCACAAAAATCTTCAGTGAGCACAAAAGATCAGTTTTCCCCTCCCTGGACTCCTAAATCATTATTTATTTTAATATACACATATACATTTATTTGTTTGTTTTAATATATATTAGCTAGGCCTATTCCCTTAAACTTTCAGGGCATTTTCATACATGAAAGTTGCAGCTCCAGAAGAACAGATGTACAATTCAAAAACCAAGAGATGTCTAAAAAGATATTTTTTCCCCTTTATGAAAATCTCTTGCACCTCCTTGGAAATTTCTTCATACCCCGCGAACGGAGGGCACAACCCCACTGAAAAACCAGTCCTCCTGTCCTAATAATTCCATACAGGTATATTTCATTCTAATTCTGTCCACTTTACTACTATGTTAGTCTAATGCTTTTTTCATGTCAAGTCAACCAAAACCAAAATCCCAGTCTTCTTCAGAAACTTTGAGTAGTCAACAACTAGTTTTTTTAAATATATATATATATTGATGTGCTCATAAAATCATATACTTTGTTTTCTGTAAGTCTAGAAGTGCTCAGAAACACTGGAAAGGTAGCCTGAACTCAAACTGGATGTTCCACAGAGTTCTTCTGTGTTATTTTTGTCTGTGTTTCTTTTCTTTACATTTTAACCAAAAAGCCTTCTCACCAGGGCCTGAGTCTGAGCAGAGGAAGGAGAAACTAAAAATACCCAAGATCTTTTCAGCCTGCAGATGGAAAAGCTGCTGGGAGGGGGTGAGGAGGTACTACTCTGTGCACACAAACAGCTGGAAGGGGAAAGGTTAGGAAATATTTCATTTCCACCACACTTAACGCTTTCTGCTTGTTCTTCAGTTGCTAGTTTGTTTTTTAAGTTAAAGAAAAGAAAAAAGGAGCCATCTGTCACAGCCAGTTTGATCCTTCATTCTTACTTGGCCAGTTTAGGTTTCTTCCTATATAGCGACAAGAATTATTTGCACAGAAAGATTTATCTCGTAGCTGGTACTATCACAACATACAGAAAAACAACATTTTACATTAAAAGAAAAAAAGGAGTGAGAGGGATATATCATTTTCGGAAACACTGAGTTCTTCTTTCCCAATTTGTTAGCAGAGTTTAAATGTTCTGGGCATATTGGGTCAATGCTCAGGGGAACCTCAGAAGAAGCATCATAGAAGATTAATTAATAAATCAGCATAGAGCAGCAGTTTCTTGTTTTGTGGCAGACAAGCACCACACCCAAGAAAGATTCAGAACTGAAATTATATTTTACAACACAAGCAGAATATTATGGGAGTATTACATTCAGGAACTTGATTATTTTGTGTATATTTATAAATGTTCTGCCTTCAGAACTGGTCCCAAGAGGTATTTTTTAAAAAAGTTTGGTTATAATAATGAATGAGAAGGAACCAATAGAGAAACAGATTAAGACCAACCTGCATTGGTTGGATTATAAATAAAGCTTGCATTAAAACTCACAGTCTCTGCATCGCTGGGGCAGCATCATTTTTCTACATGGTGGTAGCTTTGCACAGGAGAACCATCTGTCCCTCTTTCCTTTCTGTGAAATTAAACTAGCGTCTATCCCAGTTACAAAACGAGGGCAAGCCAGGGAGAAAAAAGTAGCTTGAAAAAGTAGCCCTTAACAAATGGGCGAAAAATGAAAAACACCTTCAGGTTTGATCCACATTCCTGCAACCGTCAGATAATTAATATAAATGTGTGAGGGAATATGAAAATTGTCCAGCAGTTACCTTTGCTATTGCCATCTTCTGCTTTTCTTCTCCTCTCCCCTTTCTCTTTTAAAAACTGTGCATCTGATTTGCTTGTTTTCCAAACCTGACTGTGTGGCTGAACTCTATGAGGTAGAGTCCATACTAGTTGTAGATTTTAAAGCAGGGTTGTGGATGAGGACCATGGAGAAGAGTTTAGGGTAGAGTGTACTGAATGGTATTATTTCTCACACTTGCTGCTTGATACAGCAACATCCTCTGCCTTTTCCCTCCTGAGGGGAGTATTACCTGCCAAAACAACAGATAAAGAGAAGGGAAACTGAATTAACTCCAGTTTTTCCTTCTCTTATTGGCCCAGAAGACAATTAGTCCCTTTTAACTTTTCTCTGCGGCTTTCCCCTTAAATGTCCACTTTTGGCCCCCTCCCTTTGCTCTTTCTATATAATGATTTTGGGTTGAGTTCCTACAGGAGCCAGTTCCCATTCTCTGTGAAATGAGGGCTAAAACTGAGACCAAGCTTTTATGCTCTGTAGCCCACTTCTTCGGATGCATAGCGCATAACCGGAACAGACAAACATTTATACAACAAGAAGAAAGGTAGGATTATGTAATAGATATATGACATATCCAGAATGATGGTGGGCAATCAGTGGTTGTTATGTGCTGTTGATAGTCTTTGGGGCTGACAGATAAGGGTCTGTTCCCCCCCCCCCCCCCGCAGCAGAGTAACACAGCTACCTGCAGGAAAATTGCAAAATAGTACACAATAGAGAACATTTTATTTCCTGCACTACTTCCTAAAAATCTGTCTGGTATGGAACACACAGAGACATATTTTTGTACTAAGGCAGTGTGTTGTGTTACCTACTGGCAATAGGGAGGATATGGGCACCTAAGTGTTAAAGTATTTGTTGCATGTTATACGGCATCAAGTTTGGAGCAACCTATAGTGACCCTAAGAGGGTAAGTGAAATACAGTTTTTAAGGAATGGTTTTACCAATTCCATTCCCCCAGTAGATTTCCTTGCCTGAGATGAGATTTAGACCCAGGTCTCCTGAATCCTAGTTTGTACTCCATCCAGTACACCACACTGGATATAATTAAAGCCATTGAAAAATAAATAAATAAATAAAAAACACTTTCTCCTCATCTAGCAATAGGCAGTCTTAGATGTGTGTCTGTATTTGGAAACCCAAGGAAGCATAGGTATTTCCTGAGATTGACTTCTTTGTTTGCATGCTTGCTTGCTTCATGGATTTATTTACCTCTGACTTAGTGTGGGACAAAAAGTGGTTTACTCTTTAGCCAGGGCTCTGAGACCTTGCAATCCTATTTCTAGTACTGTTGCTCCAACTGTCCTTTATTTGGCCTGCTAGGCTCTCTGTAGCTTCTATTTGTCATCATCTTGCTCCCTAAAACCCCAGTTTTTCTTGACTGTTGAGCCCCCTGTCTCAATTTCTCTTCATTTGCTTTGGTTTTCCCTTATTTCTTGGTCAAAATGTATAATAAATCCCCACTTTCAATACCCAGTTTGAGACTTCTTTTGACCTTCCTATCATCATGTGAATATACTGGGCATGAGCCATCTCTTGGACCATTGTCCTGCAGTCACACAAGATTGCTTGTGTTAAACAGAAGCAATTAGTGTGATTTTCAAGAATGGATCCTTTTCATCTCATCATCTTTTTTTCTTTCTTTCTTTCTTTTTTTTTGAGCTTAGACAAAGAACAACTTACAGGCTACTGGACGGCAACTCCATTATGAAACAAGCGTTACACAAGTCTGTTACAAAACAAAAAGAATAAGAATAAATTGTAACAGGCAGATGTCCTAGAAATCATAAGTATTCACATAAATATTTTTATGTCAGACAGATGAATGTACTATTTGCTAGGATTGTCTGATACTTTTACTTGTAGGAAAAGGTAATCATTATTTATTAACTGGGAAATCCATTTATGGACAGTGCAAGAGGTAAAGAACTCTAAACTTAGAAAAGTCTCTATTGCTGGCTTCCAGGTCTACTGGTAGCTGTTTCTGTAATGAGAAGGAGAAGGAAGTGGCCTTGGACAGAAGAAGGAAGCCTAAGAGAATCAGTCTAGATGTAGAACTAAAAAACACATGAGGGAGAAATATCAGGATTATTTGTCTTTCTACTGCTCCCTCTCCCTCTGGTGAAGATCACCTACAACAAGCTTTGATGCTCTTTCTCAGTTGTAAAAAAAAAAAAAACCCAGCTTCTCCATATTCCCTCAGGACTCCCCTACTTGTTGTGATGCAAGACAAACAGCTTACATTTCAGGGACAGAACTTACTTGCACCTTGGTTTCTTTTGGAAGCAGAGATCATTGGAGATGTAACAGCATCTTTGCAGTGTTGCAGTTTTTCTACAAAAGTACAAGTTGACTAAATGTAGAGAGAATCAACAAAGCATCTCTAAAGGATCCACTGCAACCCAGCATGCTTACCTCTTAAGCTTTCCCTCCCTCCCTCTTCTTTAAAAAAATGTTTCTATTGTTTTTGTTCAAAGCAGACACCTATGTTACATCTGCCTTGGCTGGGGGCAGGGCAACATGCCACCTATCTTGTACTCGAGGAAGATCCAGTGGCTACCTGGATATTATATGTCATAAATAGAAAACATCTGCTGTTCATAGCACTGCAGAAGATCAGCCTGTAATGTATGCAGATAAGAAATGCATTTTTCAAATATATCCTTTATACAGATTTATGTATCATGAATGATTTGCCATGAGGTATTCGTGCAGACAACACCCTCATTACTGTGTCATATGGAAAGGAGCCAGGCATTGACATTGGAAGAAAAAAAAATAGAAAGAAACTCTACTCCCAGAATCCGTGACAGGTATGGCCATAATAGCTGGGCAGTTCTGGGAGAGCTCTTCCCCCAAATCTAGCTTTTCCAAGCTGTGGAAGTAGCGATTACTCAGTGACACAGAATACTGCTTTTATGTACCTGTATTGTTTTCCAAAATAAATTCTACTTTTTATTAAATAGTCTCTAGGAAATTACAGGCTGGTTAGCTTAATGCTCATTTATTCTTGATAAATTGGTAGAAAGCATTATTTCAGAGAAAATTGGAAGGTTAAGCTGAGTTGACAATACAACAACATAGCCTCTGTCAAAGCCCGTCTTGCATATATTTTTGAGCTATTTGAATATACCAATAAATACGGAGGCAATAGAGATCAGATAGACCAAGGTGGGGATCATGGAGCCTCCAGGGCTGTTTTGCTTTCCCAGCACCCTTGAAAAACAGGTTGCGACACCACCGCAGCGGTTAACCAAAGAAAATGGTATTTAAAGCATGGATTTTGCTTGCTTTCAATGACTGTTTATGCATTGCTTCCAAAATGCGACAACAACCCAATAGACCCTGTTTAAAGGAAAGGAAAATAGATACTTATGTTAAACAAACATTTTTTTTCTGCCAACGTGCAACTTGTGGCTGGTACTGAGTGGCAAAACTTGTCTCAGACTTACTGGAGCTGTCCACCTGTGTGGTAAACATTGTGAGATTCAAGAAAAGGCAACACAAAGTTATGAATATGGGGGGGGGGGGCGGCAGGGGGGAATACCAACTTTTATGTATGTATTTTACACATGCACATATACACATGAGATCTGAGCTAGCAGCTAATAATCAAAGAGGGATCTTAAGTTGTGATACATAGCTCAATGAAAAAGTCAATCCAGTTTGCAGCAACTGTAAAAAAAAAAGGCAAATTCCATCCAAGGCAGGGCAGTTTTATTTTCAATTTCATTAGAACTGAAATTGAAAATAAAACTGCCAATATCATTCTGCTTGTATATAAATCTATGATGCAACCACACTTGGAATACTTATATGTTTTGCTCACTATACTCGGAAAAAAAAGAGAGAAAATTGTAGAGCTAGAAAATGTGTAGGAAAGGAAACCGAAATAATGAAGTAGCTGGAGCAACTTCAGGATGAGGAAAGGGGCAAAGTTACAGTGTTCAGAACTGTTTAGCTCAGGGGGAAATACTGAGTAAGGAGGAACATGGTAGATGTATAGTATTATGCACGGTATGGCGAAAATGCCTCTCTCCGATTGCTGGAACTAAGGTCACCTACTGAAGCTGAATGGTGGGAGATTTAGAGCAAATGAAAAGAAGTAGCTCTTAACTCAATAGGTGAACTGCAGATTCGTTACCAGAAGACATTGAAGGGCTTTACAAGAGGAGGAGTGAGGAAATTCATGGAGAATGAGAGCTATCAGTGGTGCTAGTCATGATGGATATGTGATCTCTACAGTGTAACAGTGGTTGTGAAGCACCCTGGGAGGATGCTGCTGAACATGTGTTCTTCTTTGGGACTTACCATAGACAAATGATTGGCCACTGGGTGAACACAACATGCTTTGATGCAGCATGGATATTCGCATGGATGTTGCTGGTCAAATATCCATGCCATGGTAAAAGAACTCATCCCAAAATATTACACAGGAGGATTATGTTTTGCTCTAGGAGAAAGGTACAGAGAAATCTGTTGGTGTATTCCATGACCTATCATGTCCCATGCATCCAGCATGAGGCATAGGTTAAGGAGTCAGCAGAGGAGACATCTAACCTAGATCCCACTCTGCCACATCTGACACCCCAGAGCTGATAAGGCTGAATACAAAGAATCAGCACTCTGAACCTGATGTCTCTCTGCTCACATGTGCTCACATGTGCCTTGATGTGTCCTGGACCTGGCTCTTGGACTGTGATGGGTTCCCTTCCTCCCCAGCCTGTGTGGCCTTGGGCAAGCTGCACAGTCCCGGGACACCCCCAGAAGAAGGCAATGTTAAACTACTTCTGAGTATTCTCTACCTAGAAAACCCAGAAAAGGGTCACCATAACTCAGAATCAACTTGACAGCCCATGACTTTTGTTTATTATACTTAAAGTGATGCCTAGATGTAGTGGTCCTGGACTTGCAGCATATTTTTTTAATGTGCCATCACATTATTTTTATCCCGTAAATTTATTCCAACTTACAGGAACAATTTCCATGGCATTATGGTCTACTCAGAGGTGGCTCACCATTCTCTTCTTCTGGGGGTGCTCCAGGATTGTAGATTTTGCCAATACTGCCTGGCTCTTTTTCTACAAGGTTCAGTGGGGAATCGGACTCCTGATCGGTAGCTTCATGGCCTGGTGCTCCAGCTCATTGAGTTATCCTGTCAGCGTAGAGTCTTCAGTTCAGCTCAAGCCATCCTTGGAACAAGGTGTTCAGTAGGAACTATCTCCTTTGTGCTTCACCTTCTGGCAATCGTACTGGCTCTTTAGACCAGCCAGACTATTACCTGACTATTTGAAATCCCAAAGAATCCCTATGTGCTTCGAATACAAAACTGCATGCAGAGATATTGGTAGCTCCTGAGTTGGGCACTGATGTGCAAATTAGTAAGCCATCTCATGTTATTACTTGGCAACTCGTTCAATGTATTGACTTGCCTGTTCTTCTTACGAGAGGCTAGGGAATTAAGGTGGAATGCAGTGGGCAGCCGAGCCACTTCCCAGCTCAATGTTTCACTCTGTGTTGTCTGATCCTATGCTCCTGAATCTTTGGGCATTTCAGTCAGTGCTTTCTAATGACAACACTGCATGAATGTTCCACAGTGCTGAAATTTTACCTTAGCTGATGGAAAAATTGTTGACAGAAACAACAGGAAATTTGCACCAACATCAGCAAAGAACAGTAAATAAACAACACTCAGCAGATACTGTCAGAATTCTTTTTGTTTTTTTCACTAGTGGCTGGGCTGTTTCAGACCTTGTTCAGGGAAGAATTCACTATTCCTTTGTGTAAGCAGATGTCCTGTTGCTTTGAATAAGGTAGGCCCTGCTTGTGCAACAGCAAGCTAAGGATTGCAAGGAAACTCAACAGGCAGGGTGTTATGCAGTGCCTGCTTCCAACAGGATACTGGCCAATGTATTTAACTGAGTCTGCACCTAACTATATAGGTAATTTTTCTGACTCCCATTATGCTATTCTTTATAACCTACCTTCCGCTGTACTTCCTTCTTAATCAATAATAATTGTGTGCTGTGAAGTCAATTCCCATTTATGGCAACTGATTCCAGGGTTTTCTAAGTATTGAGTACCAGAAGTGATTTATTGTTCCCGTCTTCTAGGGTTGCCCTAGGAATGTGCAGCTTGCTCAAGGCCACATAGGCTGGCTCTTCTCTTGGGAGGCACAGTGGGAAATCAAACTCCCAAACTCTGGCTCCACAGTCAGATTCCCTAACTTTAGGCAACTATTAAAAAACAAAACAAACAACAATAACCAAGAGTTGTGTCCTTTATTGTGTCTGCCCACCATACTGGCATGAGTCGCCTTCTCTGCTCTCTTTCCCTGCAACAAATTTCCAAGGCACAGAATGTGATCTCGAAGATAATCCTTAGGGCTGTATCTAGCCTTGGGCAGTTCATGAATTAAACTAGATAAACTACATTCAAATGAGCACTTGGAGATCTTCCAAATATTCTTAGCACCGTTTGACTAAAACATGCCCCACAAGAGATTTTGCAAGGCAGCATTAAAAGGCCTGGGTCAGATGTTAAGTGGAGCCATGTGCAAGAGCCCTGCAGAAGGAGAGGGCAAAGTTTAATAGTTAAACTTTAAATGTATACCGTTTGTGCTTCAGTACCTTGCACGTTCAGTTAAATTTAGATGAAACCTAGACAAGAGGAAAAATAGATGTGAGAAACAGTTGATGAAACTGTAGCTTTACCAATCAATTTCATTGTTCAATTAAAATGCAGAGGCAGCTGTGTTGACTAATAAATAAAGCACAAAATCTATAGTTCTTATTAGGGCAATACCTTTAGTTGGATAACAAAATTTTGCTTAAACGTACAGGATCTCCACATCCCTTCAATGGGCAAAATATTGCAAAATATGAAAGAAAAAGAGAGTGGTGGAGAGGCAAAGGGAAAAGAAAATGAAAAACAAGCAATTGAGGGGGGGGGGGGAAAGAGAGAGACCATCGCACAGTCTTTATGCCCCCATTTTGTCTCAGTTATGGTAAAGGGGAAGAATCAGCAGATATCCGAGTGTGGTTCTTTCAGATGGTGGTGATGTTAGGTTGAAGCAGAAAGTAAACACTGTATTACTGAGAACAAAAAGACAAGGAAAATTTGATTGTCTCTTCTTGCGGATATAAAGATCTAGCTGTGAATTCAAGCCTATCTCTGTCCTCTTTGAAGCTCATGGCTCTTTGATAGGTGGTTGATCAGATATTCACTGGATAGAGTCCATATTAATATGTCTGGAAATAATTTAAACCATTTCGTTAGGTAGGAAAGGAATTGAGGCCTAAATGGGTAATACAGTAGGATCACAATATTTGTGGGAGATTGGTTCCAAGCCGCCCTGTGGATGCTGAAAACCACAGATATAGCAAACCTATCTATAGCAAGGGACGTGGTGGCGCTGTAGATCTTCAGCTGTAAGATCGAATCCACGTGACGGAGTGAGCTCCCGTCGCTTGTCCCAGCTCCCGCCAACCTAGCGGTTCGAAAGCATGCAAATGCGAGTAGATAAATAGGGACCACCTCGGTGGGAAGGTAACAGCGTTCCGTGTCTAAGTCGCACTGGCCATGTGACCACGGAAGATTGTCTTCGGACAAACGCTGGCTCTATGGCTTGGAAACGGGGATGAGCACCGCCCCCTAGAGTCGAATACGACTGGACAAAAATTGTCAAGGGGAACCTTTACCTTTTTACCTTATCTATAGCATAGTCTCTGGTTCCCTCCAGTGGCCAGTTCTGATAATACATCTTGAAAAATGTATTTCTGGGGGGGTTTATTTAATATTTTCAGGCAGCGGATAACTAAAACATTGGGTGCTAATCCCATGGATACGACGGTCCTTTTGTATTATAAGTTGAGTAAAGCCTTAGCTGGTTTCTTTATTAAAGTTTTCACATGCCTTAATTACAAATAATCAGGAGGATCATAATAAAAGAAATGGAAAAATGTATGTTTATTAGTCTTAAGAAATTTATTCAGATTAAAAGAGGATAAAACCTTGACTTGATCTCAGAAGCCTCTGGAGCCAGTTGACTTTATGTGTACAAATGGGTCAAGATGGTTCACTGCTGGTTCTCAATTGCATACAGAAATGAAGAAATGAATCTCCTTGAAGGGTGAAGTGATCTTGGAGGATGTGTTTTTACTCGGAGGCAAAAATATATATCTGGGCACATATGACCCTTCCACACTCTCCATGCTATTTGTTGGAAGAGAAATGGGGATTGGGGAGGCAATTTCTTCATACAAAGGAGAAATTCTCTGACATTTTCTCAGAGATGAGTCTCATGTACTGGCTACAGTTGTAGCATAATACTGTCGTCCTACCCTTGAAGTGTTACTACTCTTAATGCTACCAACTACAAATAGTAACAAAAGCAAGTGTGTTGGCAACTTAGACTCCAGTTTTGTTCGTCCATGGCACTACCGAGAAGCATTCTAGAGCAGTGGCTCCCAACTTTGGATCCCCAGATGTTTTTGGACTCCAACTCCCAGAAATCCTGGCCAGCACAACTAGTGGCAAAGGCTTCTGGGAGTTTTGGTCCAAGAACACCTGGGGACCCAAGGTTGAGAACCACTGTTCTAGAGCATTGTCATAGTGGCAGGGGAGGTGCAGCTAGGAAAAAAAAAGTGGAGAAATTTTAGGACAAATTCTGCAAATGTGTTCTTTTACTTCTAGTGGAGTACAAAGATGAAAAATCTTAGAATGTTTCTCAGAAAAATTCCCTGAGAAATAGGTGTAGTAGTCTGTCTTAGCACATTGACAAAAATGAAAGGGAAAAAGACTGTAGATGTTCTACAGCACACGAAGAAGGGGATTTTGAACGACAAAAGCTCACATGGAAATAGTCTTTAGTGAAACAAGTTTTTGTCCTTCATCCCCCTTACACACACACCCCTCTAATTTTTATTAGAAGAATGTTTTCTGAAAAATTTGGGCTCACCATTCATGGTTTTTTTGAGGCCTCCTAAATGTTACATTTTTAGCAAATTTTGTTGAAGCATTCTGTTTCTACTGCAGATGCTTCTAACACAGCTTTTCTATAACACAGCTGTAGCGATGGAGTAGGCATAAGAAAGACATGAAGAAGATGAAGCTACCGTAGTGCTGTGGCATAATCTGCCCTTCAGGTTCCCAAAATGTTATGTTCCTCTGCAAGAAACTTCCATTTTTCTGCCTCCTCCTCAGAACCCTTTAGAATTATTTTTGCTTTTATTTTTAAACTTACTGTAAGGTGATCAAGAATGCTGCATTCATGACCCTTCTATTACATGTCTCATCACTCTATATCACCCTAAATTGCCTATATTTCCTGATCTGAAAAAACTGTTACCTTATGACATCTCATCTGTGGTTTTAAATGAAGCATGGACCACTGGGAAGACTGCTGGCTGCCACAGAGATGATTATGTAGTGAAAGATATGATGTGCCACATACCCTTTGACCACCTCAGAAGTAAGATAAGCACAAGCATCTTGAATCTCATCCCTGACAATTTCTTTGAAATTTCTCCACTTTTCTTTTTAAAGGCAAATTCTTTTTTAAAATATGAAATTAAATGTGAATGGTTGAAATTCTCATAGGAGAACTTTTAGGCACAGCACTATAACAATCTACAAGTGATCACTCTGTTTATCACCCTCTTGATGTTCTTGCATTTATTCTAACTGACACAACATGATGGAAAAACTCCTGGACTGTGTCCAGGGCCAGTGCAAATGGAGGAGAATTTTGTATCCATTCCTTTTAATTTAATAGCATGTTTTAAATGCCACAACATTTTGCCTCCCCCCCCCCCCCACTTTCTTTTTCTTACATTTTGCCAGTGTGCCGAGACCGATTAACATGGCTGCTTCTTTGGAAATTCACAAAGTGAGTAGTTTTCAACTCACATTTAGATTTTTGAGTTAAATGCTGTTTACATGTGAACACAATCTGTGTCCTTCTCCACATTTGGTTCACTGGAACAGAGCATGGCTTTCCCTTGTGTAGTTGACTCCATTACTATGCACCCTTATAATAAGCCCTAATAAGTGTTATTATTCCCAAGTTGACATACACTTGGAAATGACCTGTCAAAATCAACCAACCAGCCCATTCACCCACCCTACTGGGAGTATGCCCAGCAGTTGAAATGGCAGAAGTGGGGGGAAAATCCTCATAAGAATGTTTTTCACCCCAGGTAGCCTCATTCAGGAAAGCCGATTTAAAAAATCACTACTAGCTTAGTGGAGAACATCTATCTCAAATCCAACTGTTTGAGGGCAAATGCTATAGCCAGCAGATCAAGACAGTAGAAACAAAGCCACATTTGCATGATGAAGCTCTGTATTCTGCTGAAACATATGTTGTTCTTATCTATAGAGACTCAGAAGCTATCTTGTCCTTCTTGACAAATGAAACATTTGAAAAATAACATTTCCGGGACAATTAATTCACGTAGCCTGAACTAGCTATTATTTTTGTATAACATATTATCCACCTGCCAACCACTGAGGTGGAATTAATCAACTGGAAATTTCCTCCTCCCCTCCCCACCCCCTGCTCTTTCGACCAGCTCCTGTGGATGATTTAATCATGTTCTATATGTTAGAATTAGAATCATTAAAGTGGAACAAAATAACAGAACAGCATTTGTGCAACGTAGTTGAAACAAACCTCTTTTTAGCATGGTAGATAAGAACAGTGGATTCTTTATTTTACTGTCTCCATTAGTACAAGTTGTAGCCTATTCTGTGGGAAGGAAGGGGGGCAAGCAAACCAGCTTGATTCCCTGCTTTGTTGTTCCCTGCTGTGTCCTCACTACTGTTATGGTATTGAATTTCTCTACTTTTCCCCCACATATCTTCACTGATTCTCCTTTATTATCTGTGACTTTGTTACCCAGCCAACCAACTTCCTCTACCAGCAGCATTGCAAGGAAATAAGATATGAAATGAAGATCAAGTCTTTAAGCCAAGGATAAACAATGTATACAATTTTATTTTGCTAATTTTTTTTTTAAAAGATTTACTAAAAGGTGAGTATTTCAGCTGGAGTTCCTCTCACTTCCCAGAAGCTGCAAAATAAGGCCTGTTCACACTGGGAAATTTGGTGTGATCTGTCCGGTGCTTAAAAGGCCCTTCAGTGCCATCTATTTTAACACTTGGTACCTGTCCACAATCCCTGGAAAAGACCCTGATGTTGGGAAAGTGTGAAGGCAAGAGGAGAAGGGGACGACAGAGGACGAGATGGATGGACAGTGTCATAGAAGCGACCAACATGAATTTGACTAAACTCCGGGAGGCAGTGGAAGACAGGAGGGCCTGGCGTGCTCTGGTCCATGGGGTCACGAAGAGTCGGACACGACTTAATGACTAAACAACAACCCGTCCACAAAGATAGAACAAAGAGCTATTTCCAGGAATCATCCCCAAAAGACTGCATGCTCTAGCCCTGTGCCAGAAAGATATGGCCCAGCTCTTAAAGAGGGAGGACAGATCGTTTTAAGCAGAAACACAAATGGACGAGGTCTTTTTTTAACCATGCCAAACAGTGCTATCAGGGAAGTATATGTTATAATTATATGCCAATGTGAACAGGCTCTTAGTTTACTTTGCTTTGTCAATGGTCCTCAGGACTTAACTATGAGGTTCCTTAGAAGTCTGATTTCTCAGACCTAAAAGTCTGCTTGAATCATGTTTCTCCAACATTAGCTTGTTTGCAGCTCAAATGGCAGTTTATTTGTAATATCTATTTCTGCCTTTAGCTTCTTTTGCTCCTGCAGTCTGAATTTTCTCACACTCTCTAGCTTTGCTTCTCTTTTCTTACTGCAATATTGTCCCTTCTTGCTTTCCAGCCTCTCTTATATATAACATCCTAACTTTTCCTTAGAACCTCTTTCTTGGCCAACCAGAAACGCAACAGAATTCAGCTACCTTTCTGATGCTAATAAAACTAAGATTTCCTTTTCACCTCTCTGGAAATAGCAAGAGACAATGGAGCTGGGGATCTTCTGGAGGAAATGGTGTAATCAAACACAGGAATGCTAAGATTCCTCCCTTCCAATATGAAGCCTGTCACTCACCTATGTAGGGGATGACTCTTGAGCCACATTATTTTAGGTCAGTGAACTGCTAACAGGGCAAGGGGGTTATCCAGGGGATCAGTAGACCACTGGAAAGTCTACAACAGATTATTTTCCTTTTCTTGTAAAGCTATCATCTGACATAATCCTAATTGAGCCGGATATGAAACCACTGGAGTTCTACTCGGGCCTTGTAGTTTACACATGCGGATGTCAAGATGACAAGGCAAACTATGTGAGGCAGATCATCTGGTGAAAAAAGGAGACCCTCATTCCAAATGGCTGTAAAATTGCCAGATTGATGGATAAAGGTATTTGCAATAAAAGGGCAACATCCCTCTGTGTATCAGTTGCTGGGGAACATGAGTAGAAGGATTCAGCTATATTTCTGCTGGTAAGCTCCCCAAAGACATCTGGTTGGCCACAATGTGAACAGAATGATGGACTAAAAAGAGCCTTGGTATGATTCATGAGAACTTATCTTATATGGGAAATCACCAGGACAAATCTCCCCACCTTTCGTTTCACTTTTGGAATACAGGTTAATCCTGCACAATTCCCACTGGTACAGTCATTTTTTGTCTCTCTTCATCCTTTATCACTGCTCACCACTACTAACTGCTGATAGTAGTAATCAGCACAAAGATTACCCTTATTCCTTTGTGATATGATGATAGAAACATTGGAAATAAAAATGCTGCCTTATGCTGGTCAGGTCATTGGGTCATCTAGCCCAGTACTGTCAATTGTGATTGGCAGCAGCTCTGCACAGTTTCAGGCTGGAATCTTTGCCATTCCTAACTGGAGACACAGGAGACCGAAGCTGGGACTTTCTGCATACAAAGCCGGTGGTTTATCATTGAGCTATGGCCCTTATCCATAGAGGATAGATGTTGGGCATTAGTAATTCAGCCCACGTTCTGCTCTTGCAAAACTCTCCGCTTGGAAACTCCGATAGCAACAGGAATGAAGTGGTTTTTCTTATCCAGCTACGGAATTCACTTGCATCCAAACTTCTTCCGAGACAGATTTATTTCCCCATCATTCTAGACATCGATTGTGCTACATACCTCTGTAATGAAAACCCAAAAAGATACAGAAGAAATAACAGGCATTTATACAGGTAGGTTCTTCTCTGTGGGTTCAGTTGTCCAGTGATGATAGCTTCTCACTGAAACAGAGATTGTGACTCCATGGATATACAAAGAAGAGGATATAGGTGGTAATATCCAAAGCACAGAGTTGACATCGCAAGTCTCTCTTTCATGTTTTAATGAGAACTGTTGTGTGATAATGAATCCTAGGGACTAATGTGGCTGGTGAGATTGTGCTTCCATTCTAAATTTAGCAAACACAAAAGGTGAAAATACCATAATTATCACTCGTATTTGCCTTGGTAAGCAAAAGTGTTTTAGTGCTCCAGGGAATTTGCTTTTTCAAATTAGCTGAGGGAAGACCCTTCCCAGAATCAGTGCCACCTGTTTCTGAAATCCTCTTTATAAAAACTAGGTGGAGATCCATCTGTTCTAGGAACTTCTATTTTATCATGTGCCAAGTCTAGAATTGCCTTTGCTTCTATCTCTTAAACTAATATTGTGTTATCAGTGTCAGATCACAATTTATTAAAGGTGACAGTATTCATGATTTGATCAACATCAGTTTCATCCAAGTGTCCTCTTGAGGCATGAAGTAATAGATGAAATTTACTGAACTGATCATTAATAACCTCAGTCTGGGAGAAACCTAGTTATCTCTCAGTGCTACTGAAGAAATGAAGCTGGCAGCCTGCATTGCTTTAATTTTATTTAGGGAGCATTATGGCAGAACATCAGAAATACATCCATTTAATTACCTCTGCATTCCACACCCCACCTCCAGAACAAGATCTGTAGACTCAGCTAAGCAGAGTAAATGATGGAGGCACTACCAATGTTCATCTAAAGTTGTTTTGAAATACTTTTCTTGTCACAATCTGCTAAAGAGGGATCTGCAACTGAATATCTGGTTGAGTATCTGGGCTGCCCATACTGCAAGAGAGAACAAGGGAACTGCCTTATGGGGCATATAGTAGAGGACAACAGATGGACCCCTACAGCTGTTCTTTCTTTAGGTCCCTAGTTTTGTCCCCTTTTTTTGGATGACAAATATGTGAGTGTCCTTCATCCTATATTAGTTCCCAGTTCCCAGGTGTGACAAAAGACCTACCTTATTGTGAAGGTTAAGAGCAATGTGTGGGCCATCTTGTGTGGTGTCCCATTCAGCACAATGGCTTGGGCCAATTATTTCAAATTATATGTAGTCATTATCATTTGTTCCAATGTGAGTTTCCTTTGGAACGCCAAGTATAGCTTCCAAGGGTCAGGATCAGGACACTGATAAAATGGGTTAAACTCTCTTTTCTCACCTATGCCTGGAAGCATGATTCCAAGGATGCTCAGCTACTATTTATATAAGAAAGCCAAAGCTTGGGAAATTACTTTTACAAAAGTATATCCTAAAAATATGAATAGCAGTTTGTTTTATGGATAGTTATCTTTAAGATGCCTCATTCATATAATGCCACTGGCTTGTAATATGAAACACAGGATCAGATCAAATGTTGAAGAAAAATGCTACATTTTCTAATGTTATACCTTCAGGCAAGTACTGTGTGTTATTTTGCAACTGGCCAGTTAGAAAACAAAAGCAAGCTGATCTGCCAAATGCAGATTGAGGCATCCTCTGGTTGGGATAAATAGACAGTCTTTTCTTCTGAATAGTACACTGTTTTTAGATGCAGAATCAGCATCTTGTCAAGTGAGGCCTGCACTGCCCTTGGAAACAAAGCTGTGGTATCTCCCAACTGACCACCCCCAAAACAAAAAGAGGCCAATATGCAAAATGCAGATTGAGGCAAGCTTTTGTTAGGATAAGCAGCCAGTGTTTTTTTAAAGGGAGCCCAACATCTAATGATGTATTTGTCCCATCTTTTTTTCCTATCACAACAAGACACACAGCAGCACACCTAAAGGCAACGACTGAACGATATAGTATTCCTTCTCTATCTTTAGGGAGACCACACACCCGTAATTATAAAGTAATTATAGATTACACTACAGAAAGAGAAATGTATCTCATTAAAGTGTAATATAACATAATGTATTCACATGTTCATTGCTTGATGAAGGAACTAATTACAGGCAACTAGTTATTTGTAATCAGTTACTTTTCAAACTCGGACTAAAACAAAAAGGTGTCTTGACTGCATTCATGAAACTGAAGTCATGTCATGATTTGGTCTTGAGAATGCTGCCTGTGTTGTTTGCTTGACCTTTCCTGTTCTCCTGGATTGCTACCAGACTGCCTTTCCTTTCCCTGTGTCCTTTTGTGTATCAACTTTGCGTTGGCCTTGCCTCTGTCTTTTTTGCTGTTCCTTCCTTCCCACTGTCTTCCAATTGCCTTGTTCCTCATACCAAGATCCAGCTGCTACCAGCAGAACTACTCTGATGATCTCTGTGGCTTCAAGGACAGCTCAACCAAATCATTGTCCTGCTAGGACAGGGACTGATGATTCAGCGATGGACCCAGTTTTGCCACTCAGTTTCCTTTCTGATACAGTTCACACCAAGTTGGAGCTGAATGGAAATGGTTTTGATACAAATCTGAATCAGAATTTGGAAATCTGAATCACTGCAGCTGCACCGACTTGTACCGAAAAATGTAAATGGCCGTTACTCTTTTGTTTTTCCATAGATCTCCAGGAATCTTGGCAATATGCTATTCCCTTCAGAGAGCATTGTTCCTGCCAAATGCAAGACAAACAAGACCTGGTGATTCTCTGCAAGACACTCTTAAATGGTTTTACTCAAAAATTTGGTTTTCTTTCCACATATATACATGACATTTTGAAACATCGAAGTCTCTTCTGATTGTTTCTGGAAAAATTCATGTGAATAAATCCAGGAATTTTTGTGCTATCCACCTTTAAATTCACTTTCATATGCTTAAAGTTTTCTAAAATGCTTTACTACACTACACTTGATCTTCCATTCTATTTTAGTATTTGTAATATATGTGTTGTGCTTTTGAACTAAGACTTAGGGTGTGGTTGGATGAGGAAATAGTTTGCATTTTGGACAGTCTGTGGCACAGTCTGGTGTGAGCTACTTGCTGGTGATAACACAACAGAACCAGTCGGACCCGGCTATGTGCCCAAGCTGGGCATTTCTGGCTACTTTTTTTTGGGGTCGTGCTGGAGTGATTCTTGCATGGATGGAAGGGTTGCTTTAAGAGAGACTGCCCACAGCTATGTGACCCTTTCCATCATGATCAGATGTGATCTTTTCTCACTGTCTGATCACACCTCGAACTCTCAGAATGCAGAACAAAACACACTAAACAATACACACTGAAATCAAAATCAAACATAACCTAAGAAACTAGGATCAAAAGTGGTGTTTGAGTAGAAAATGTAAGCACCACTGCCTAAGAAAAGTACTGCTGAAATAGCACAGAGATGTACAGACACATTCAAATGAGCAAATAAAATAAAATATAAGGAAGAATGGAACCAGATTGTTATAATTTGGAAAGAAATATTGAGGATTGTGTACTGATAGAATGAAGAAAGGAGGAACACGAAGCTACAGTAGAGACTAAACTACTACCAAACCATAGAAAAAAAACTGATCAGAGTGCTAGTGAGATTTTTGCCCAGCCCAGACTGGAAGCTAGAGTAGTGTGGATAGTGGATTAATGTCTCTGCCTAGTACATTAGATTCACACATAATGAACACATTGTTGTTATGCGCCATCAAATTGATTTTGACTTATGGTGACTCTATGAGTGAGAGATTTCCAAAATGGCCTCTTCTTAACGGCCTACTCAGCTCTTGTAAATACAAACCTGTGGGTTCCTTTAGGGAGTCAATCCATCTCGTTTTTGGTCTTCCAATTTCCCTGATGCCTTCAATCTTTCCCAGCATTATTGACTTTTGCAGAGAATCCTGCCGTCTCAGCATGTGACCAAAACAGGACAGCCTTAGTCTTATCATTTTTTTCCTTCAGTGATAATTCAGGCTTAATTTGCTCTAGAACCTACTTGTTCATCTTTCCGGCAGTCCAGGGTATCCGCAAAACTATCCTCCAGCACCACATTTAAAACAAACCCTTTTTTTTTTCTTATCAGCTTTCTTTATTCTTCAGCTTTCACACCCATACATGATGATGGAAAATACAAGAACATGGATGGTCTTGTTCTTGTTTTCCAATGACAGACACTTATACTTGATTTTCCTTATCTGGTGCTATTTTGCAACATTTTTAGACACATACCATATAGCTTTCTTGTAGCATCTGATTTATCCTGAGCTGCTTCAAATTTATCTTGAACCTGACTCGGATCAGCAAAAACCAGCCATTTTCAGTTCAGGATTTGGCCATTATCTCTTGTACTAATTATTACCACCACTGTTAAACCCAAAACTGTTCTCACTGTTGTAAACTCAAGCTTGCCACCAGGTAAAAAAAAGACATGGTGCAGGGAAGTTTGAAAAGCAACACTTGCAGCATTCAGAAAGGAGAACCAACATTTTCAACTCTGTTTCTCAGAAAAAAGATGAAGTAGTTGTTTCTCATAAATCTCAATCAGAACAAAAAGTTATATTGAGGAAAACAGAGAATGCACATTTCCATTGGGTATCACAAGGGTATTTAGAGTGGTATATTGTCTCTACAGTAAGATGTTGTTTTAAACAGCATTACTAACAAGGGTGTACTGATCCTGCCCCTCCCCTTGCACTTAAAAATGTTGAGAAGGGAAAGCTAGGACATAAAGCTACAGATTTATGCTTGCATGCCTTTATACTGCAAGTAATAATGACTGTACATCTAGAAATATCTAGCTGATGGCAGGATTCAATCATTTCAGAGCCAGCAGGTGGGGCTGCCTTGGCATAGGAAATGCACCATTTTCTTTTTTCAGAGAGACAGTACACAAGCCAAACTGCAGTCAGGTGAAAGATGCACATCTCCCTAGGCCTGAAAGCACAGGGGCTTGGCACAAAGTTGACACATGGAAGAGGCAAAATGCTGTTTCAGAGTTTTGAATGTTTGGTTAAATTCCTCTAAGAGCACAGGAGTAGTGCAAGGATCCACAATAGCAGAATAGCAGAACAGCTTCAACTTCTCCAGAGTAGTCCACCCCTTTTCTCATTAAGTGGGACTTGCAGTCTCAATAACTCACTTGAGATATTAGTAGGAGAAAGAATAAAATGTTTCATTACTTACCGTTGAACAGATCAAACAGCAAACAGCAAACAGACAAACATGACTGCTTTCAGCAAAAGACTTCAAAAGATTCTGGAGAGAGAAAGAGACAAAGCAGAGAGGCAGGGCTTTCTTTGAATTCAGAGGCAGGAATGGATGATTGGTTAGTGCTGGGTAGATTGACAGTTATCCCAGCTCAGAATGATTCCTCTCAGTCAAACCTGCTAAAGATAGCATGTGAGGTTGCAGAAATTCTAACAAATGCAACTGGGAAAAGAGACCCAATGACACAGGAGTTGGGCAATACCATGCCATACTAACAAAGCAGATATGTACACTGATGATGCCACCCAGAGCCAGAACATGTTACTTTTGGGACATCAGCTCCCAGAATCTGGGAATTACAGTTCAGAAAAGTAATGTTTCTGAGCTCTGTTGCTGAATTATAGTGCCAGCAGAAGTCCCCCTGTTCACCTGAGGTGGGATGAACAGCATCCCCGCCCAGTGCCACGTTCATGGAGAAGGAGAAAAAGGATGGCAGTGGTATCATTGCCTTCTTTCTCCTAGCTACTGTCTCAATAGTGCAGCTGCCTCTTGACAGGTTGCATGAATCATGTCTGGTCCCCAGGAGCTGGTCAAAAAGCAGCTTCAGGGAGGGGGTGGCTGTGGGGAAAGGCCGGTGGTGACAGCCAGCTCAGGCCGTGGAGAGAGAGAGAGGCAGTGGCAGCTCTGATGCACCCCTCAGCAGTCCGCTGCACAAAACTGAACTGGAAATTCCAGGTGACTTGGCAAGTCAGCCATGAGACTGTTGTTGAAATTGGGATAGTTGATGAGACGGGCTCTCCCCGTCCGTCCAGTGAAAATGGGACCTTCTGTGTCTGCTCCACCATTGTGTTATGGCCTTTTCTGGTGAAACTTGAGTCTGTATTTTAGAACTAGCAAATAAGATTTTTCATAAGCAATGAAAACAAAAGGGCCCTGTTAAATTAGATCCATTGACTATCTAGTCTATCATTTGACCATGCCTAGCCTGACAAATGGAATTCATAATTTTGCCTATATTCCCAATGCCTTCTTCAAAGAGGCTCACTTGTTATAGTTGTTTGAACATCATATGAACAACTTTTACATACTACCGGGTGTCTGAAGAACCATGTTTATCTCTGATTTATTATATACTCCCTCTAGTTGTTTATTCTGTCTAGCTGTTGTTTATATTTCATATTTTTAACATTTTTTACAGTACCCAGAAGACTTTTGTTATTGGCCAGTTGAAAAGCACAATCAACCACTAGGAAAGGAACCTAGAAGTAATTTATCCATCACAATTAATAGCCACTGATATTCTTATTCTCCATGAATTTGGTCAGTCCCTCTTTAAAATGTTTATATTTTCACTCTTAGACCTTGCTATGGAAAATCCCATACTTTAACCATATGCTGTGTGAGGAAGTGCTTCTCAACCTCTTTGGACAGCCCTGGTTCTAGCATTATGAGAGAAAGGAGAGCATTCTTATGCAATTTCATAACACTCTGAATGATTTTATGCACATAATACCCTTTCTACTCTCCTTTTTTTTTTTTTTTTTTTTGTAAGCATAAAAGCCTAAGAAGTTGCAACCTTTCCTCATAGATGAGTTGGTCCAGCCTCTTGATAGCTGTGGTTTCTTTCTTGCATCTCTTTTATCTCTACATCTACTGAGTCACTGACACTATTTCAAAGCAGGTTGTAGGCCAAGACCCTTCCCTTTGTCTTCAGGTTCCAATTTAAATTCATTCATCCACTGCTGATCTCTGGAAACCATTGTCTTAGAGTAGGGGTGGGCAAAGGAAGCAAATCTCTCCCCCCCCTCCAGGTGCAACTGAATTGCAATTCCCATCAGCTTTAGCCAGGAAAGCCTCCAAGGAGAAGAGTACTGGGAACTGCAACTCCTTAGATCCAGCATAGTTTACAGTAGGACTGTGGTATCTGCAGGGGATCGTTTCCAAGGCCCCACCCCCGCAGATGCTGAAAAATGCGGAAATATGGGATGCTATACATTGCATGGACTCTGGCTCCTTCTAATGGCCAGTTCTGGTAAATAGACCCTGGAAATTGAGGAATCAGAGACTAATTGAGTTGGAAGGGGAGTATAAGACCATCGGGTCCAACCACCAGGAATTCAAATCAAAGCAGATCTGATAGATGGTTGTCCAATTTTTTCTTGAGTTGCTCAAATGTTGGAGCGCTCACCACTTTCCAAGGTAATTGGTTCCATTGTTGTACTGCTCTAATAGTTAAGAGGTTTTTATTGATATTCAGGAAAATCACATAGAATAAATAGGTATTTCTGTGTTTTTTAATTTTTTTATTTAGTACTATCAGCCAGTGGAAAAGTGAATGAGTGGACACTGATCCCACGGATAGCAGGGGTCCTGCTGTATTGGCCAAAACTGCCATATCGAGGGGTGGGGCAGAGAGTGGGGAGGCTCAGAATCAAATATCCACTAAGGCCTGAAACTGCTTAGTTAACTTTAGGCCAGTCACCATTTCCCAGCCAAAACAATCTGAAATGATATAAGAAGAAGTGAGGAGAATGATGCATGCTGCCCTTTGATTTTAGGAAGAAAGCTGGGGATAAATATGTATTAACTAATACATCTAAATTATCCTAACTAATCTGCAGAAAAGAACTGGATCTTTGCAAGCAGCCTTGCTTTCCTTTAGCAGGTCATGTGTTCTGCAAAACAAAGCAGAAACCTAATTAATTTTGATTAATTTGCAAAGAGACTAAGGTTTTGTAAGGCGTTCTGTTTTGATCTTGCAGCTTAGAATTAGCTGAGCTTGCTTATTTATTAGCTTCTTCACTGAAGAAATGAACATATGGGCTCAGTCCAGGAAATTTTTATCCATGCCTCCAATCCAATTATACATTACACTTGCGTTTGGGAAAGTGACTTTTTTGGATTATAACTCCCAGCATCCCCCTACCAGGATGGTAACTGGGCACTGTAGTAATAGTCCCAAACAGTAACTTTCCCAAGCCGTACATAACATTTAATTATCAATTTAGTGCATAATGGCAAATAACTAAACTATCACTGTTGGCAAAGTTGAAGGAGGGCGGGGAGGAAATAGGCAAAATATTATGGGATTTAAAAAAAATAACAAATTTATTTCAGTGTGAGCTTTCAAGATCAAAATCTACTTCAGATATAAGTGCAAATACTTTGCCCTCTCATATTTATCCATATCCATATGTATACATATGGTACTGGCTGGATAGCTCAATGGTTTAGGTATCTGGCTGCAGAGCCAGAATTTGGGAGTTCAATTCCCCACTGTGCCTCCTGTGAATAGAGCCAGCCTGTGTAGCCATGGACAAGCTGCACAGTCCCAGGGTGTCCCTGGAAGAAGGAAATGGTAAACCACTTCTGAGTATTCTCTACTTGGAAAACCCTGAAATCAGAATTGACTTGACAACACATGATTATTATTAGACATATATGTATAGTAGGCTTAATAACCGGGTAAAGAAAATGGCTCGTCATACAAATTAGATAATCAAGTTGTTAATTACTTACGGTATCAGACTTTAACCATAAACTGTATGCCAGGCAAACCTGGTTTTGACAGAAATGCTTAGTGTTGTTTCTGGGATAGAGCTCAAAGTATGTCAAGAGAGAAAACTATTTTATATACCCATAAGATATTAGAGAAAGCTGGATTATTAATATGTGTATTGTAGTAAGAAGCACTGATTTCTGTTTAGGCCCCCATGAACACTGGAGTCTGTTTATGTAGCCAATTTAAGCTTTCTCCATCTTGAGTCTTCCTTTGTAAATCTGTTTTAATACAATAGCTATTTGGAGATATTTTACTATGTCCTGGAAGGCTGATATGTTCTGAATCTGGATTCTTTGTGTTGCCACGCCAGGTGTCAGGTTTACTCTTTTGCACAGAGCTTGTCCTGTTTATCCTAGGCAGAAAGCAGAGGGGCACTGTTGGGAGAAGATGGCATAAATCATGCTAGAGGATGAACAAGTAAATAAATCCCTGATGTTGTGGTTGACATTCTTTGGAAACCCCCCCCCCCCGTGTAAATCTGGGGACACAACTCGCATCTAGATTTATGGTACAGGCTAGTTCCTATCCCCATGTCCATGTTATATTGGAAAAAACTAGAAACCGGGCCTTCTCGGCGGTGGCTCCTCGCCTTTGGAACATTCTCCCTTCTGAGATCCGCCTGGCTACCTCACTGGGAGTTTTTAAGAGTAAATTGAAGACCTGGCTCTTCAGGCAGGCCTTCCCTCCTGCCACTTAATTTTCCTCTGTTTTTGGCTTGTTTTAGTCTTTTTATTGATGATTGTAATTTTATTGCTGTTTTTGGACTGTAAACCACCCAGAGTAGATTTGTCTAGATGCGCAGTATAAAAGCCAAATAAATAAATAAATATATTGCCTATTCTGTGGCAGTAGTTGTCTAAGGTTGGAGGATTGTTTGTAGGCAAGCATGGGCTAGTTGGCCATAGTCTGGATAGGAAAGTATTGTTGCCCACTATGCACTGCAGGTCATTGGTATCCTATCTCAGTGGTCTCAGTTGGGAGCTCAAGGTGATTGCTGATGATCTTCTTCCATTTTTTCTATCGAGTCTTTCTTGTAGGTTATTGTTGGACACCAGTCTGGCTCTGCCAATTTTTTTTTCTGGATAGACATTGTAAATTAAGAAATGCTTATTATTATTTTCTGAGTTTCGAGTCTCTGTCCTGTGGTTCTGACCAATTCCAGAGAGTTATACCAGAGAGCCTAACTATAGACTTAGTGGTTCTTGGTAGGCGTTAGAGGCATGTAAGTGTTTAAATTTTATTTGCAACCTTGCATGCTGCCGGTAGTTTGTTTGACTGGAAGGGACTTTCTCTTGGTTGGGATGATTGTCTAATTATCCAGCACTAACCAAAATTTTTTTTAGCCTTTTTGAATTCAAAGAGAGCCCTGCCTCTCTGCTGAGTGTTCTTTTCCCCTCCTTTTAGGCAGCTGGTGACCGATTGTTTGTTTGCTGTTGATCAGTTCAGTTGCTATGTATGTATGTATGTATGTATGTATGTATGTATGTATGTATGTATGTATGTGTTGTTGCTGTTGATGTTGTTGTTTTGACATATATTGCCCCATAGTGCTTGAAGCATTCTCTGAGTAGTTTACAACATAATTATACAAACAACTTGCCACCCAGCTAGCTGGGTACTCATTCTACCAACCTTGGAAGGCTGAGTCAACCTTGAGCCAGCTACATAAATACATTAGGATCAAACTCAGCTCATGAGCAGAGGCTTTGACTGCAGTACTTTGATTTAATGACTGTGCCACGTGTGTGTAGTAAAGAAGAAAGTATACACAAGTCTGTAATTTCAAGCAACTGTAAGAAAAGAAATGTTTGGGGTTTTTTTATTCTTTCTACTACAAATGTCTCAATGTGAATTATCGAGACTTTAAGTGCCAGTTAATGAGAAAAGACTGGACTATCTGGGGAACTAGTGGTTATTCGCCTTGGATTTCTGAACTTCTACTGCATAGCAAAAAGGAATTTCACTAGAAATTCAAAACTCTGCAGCAGTAAGTATATGGATAGGCCTGGTGAGCTTAGTGTGTGACTGGACAGATTTACTGGATAGATTTACAATGTTGTAATAGCTTTCTTGTTATGGGAGATGGTGAGCAGCAGTAATCTGGATAGTTTGGAGAAAGTTCTTCATAATGTCTGACTGTAGTTTGTGCAGTATATAGATGGCAGAGGGTGGATTACTCACTGTCAGTCTCTTAGGAATGACGTCTTTCTGCTTGCATTTGCTTCAAAAGATTATATCATATCTGTTTGCATCTGGGCAAGTTTGTTCATGAGACTGATCGATTTCCACTATGTTACAATGACTACTACTTATTATTTATTTGTTAACTGCATTTACTTATACATTTAAGAGCCACATCCAGTTCAAAAAACCTGCAATGAAAATATTTCTGGTGGTGCTTTCCAGAGGAGAGCACACCCAGAAGACAAAGTATTTGACTAGACTAGACAGAATAGCTTTATTCGGCTGTGAAAGGCTGTCTTTCGGATTGCCCTGCGTCTGATCTCCATCGGTCTTCTTCCCAGTCTCACATTATTACAATCCATCATGCAAATCAAAACAAACAAGGACCATTAATCCGGAGGTTATTTCTGACACTGCGTGGCCTGTTTTTCTATACTGACACCACCAGCCACATGGGTGCTGTCTGGAACAGTCTCCTTCACAGTTTCTGTGCATTTCGATATTAAATGTGACAGAAGATCTCCTTTTTTTTCTTTTTTCTTTTGCATTTCTATTTCATAGCCATGGGGCACAGTTTTCTACTGCTGCCACTCCTTATCGATATAAGGAAATATTTACATAAAACAGACCTTTGAGAGTGTTGTGTTTCTGTCCCTTTTTCCAGCCAAGATTAGTCTCCACGGCAGCTAACAGTTAAAATGCTTAGAAAAAAAAATAACAGTACACCTTAGCTGTGTGGGTGGGCCCTTGTTGGCTGACAATTGAGGTGGCATAGATCTCCCCTCCTGGGAGGGGAAGTGAACAAAGCTGCTGAGGGACTCATAGGATGACACAGAATAAATGGAATTTAACGAGATCATTTGTTGTTGTTTAGTCGTTAAGTCCTGTCCCACTCTTCGTGACCCCATGGACCAGAGCACGCCAGGCCCTCCTGTCTTCTACTGCCTCCCGGAGTTGGGTCAAATTCATGTTGGTAGCTTCGATGACACTGTCCAACCATCTCATCCTCTGTCGTCCCCTTCTCTTCTTGCCTTCACACTTTCCCAACATCAGGGTCTTTTCCAGGGAGTCTTCTCTTCTCATGAGATGGCCAAAGTATTGGAGCCTCAGCTTCAGGATCTGTCCTTCCAGTGAGCACTCAGGGTTGATTTCCTTCAAAATGGATAGGTTTGTTCTCCTTGCAGTCCAGGGGACTCTCAAGAGTCTCCTCCAGCACCACAGTTCAAAAGCATCAGTTCTTCGGTGGTCAGCCTTCTTTATGGTCCAGCTCTCACTTCCATACATCGCTACTGGAAAAACCATAGCTTTCACTATGCGGACCTTTATCGGCAAGGTGATGTCTCTGCTTTTTAAGATGCTGTCTAGGTTTGTCATCGCTTTCCTCCCAAGAAGCAGGCGTCCTTTAATTTCGTGGCTGCTGGCACCATCTGCAGTGATCATGGAGCCCAAGAAAGTAAAATCTGTCACTGCCTCCATATCTTCCCCTTCTATTCGCCAGGAGGTGATGGGACCAGTGACCATTATCTTAGTTTTTTGGATGTTGAGCTTCAGACCATTTTTTGCGCTCTCCTCTTTCACCCTCATTAAGAGATTCTTTAAATCCTCCTCACTTTCTGCCATCAGAGTGGTATCATCTGCATATCTGAGGTTGTTGACATTTCTTCCGGCAATCTTAATTCCGGCTTGGATTTCTTCAGTCCAGCCTTTCGCGTGATGTATTCTGCATATAAGTTAAATAAGAAGGGAGACAATATACAGCCTTGTCGTACTCCTTTCCCAATTTTGAACCAATCAGTTGTTCCATATCCAGTTCTAACTGTTGCTTCCTGTCCCACATAGAGATTTCTCAGGAGATAGATAAGGTGGTCAGGCACTCCCATTTCTTTAAGGACTTGCCATAGTTTGTTGTGGTCCACACAGTCAAAGGCTTTTGCGTAGTCAATGAAGCAGAAGTAGATGTTTTTCTGGAACTCTCTGACTTTCTCCATAATCCAGCGCATGTTAGCAATTTGGTCTCTTGTTCCTCTGCCCCTTCGAAATCCATCTTGTACTTCTGGGAGTTCTCGGTCCACATACTGCTGAAGCCTACCTTGTAGGATTTTGAGCATAACCTTGCTAGCGTGTGAAATGAGTGGAATTGTACGGTAGTTGGAGCATTCTTTGGCACTGCCCTTCTTTGGGATTGGGATGTAGACTGATCTTTTCCAATCCTCTGGCCACTGCTGAGTTTTCCAAACTTGCTGGCATATTGAGTGTAGCACCTTAAGAGCGTCATCTTTTAAATAGTTCAACTGGAATGCCATCACCTCCACTGGCCTTGTTGTTAGCCATGCTTTCTAAGGCCCACTTGACCCACTTGACTTCACTCTCCATTTGTAGGAGAAAGAATAAAAAGCATTTCTTTACTTACAGTTGCTTTTAATTATAGATTTTTGTATACTGCTTTCTCTACTGCACACATACTTAGCAACCAACTAAACAGATGAACTGGAAACAAATAACTGCCACCAGCAGAGGAAAGAGAGAAAAAGAAACACTGAGCAGAGAAGCGGGCCTTCTCAAGCCTGTCAAGGCTTGACAGAACTATTGGTTAGTGCTAGATAAACAGATAAGCACAGATCATCACCCAAGCCCAGAAAACAAGGGTTCTAGAACATCTTGCTGCCTACAGTGGACTGGATGGCATCTCATCCCCCATTCCATTCACCAAAGCTAGCTGGACTGACAGTTGAATTTTAGCTCAATACTAGCAACAGCATAATTTCCTCCAACACACCCAAGGGCACCATACTAGTGTAAGGGCTGCAGAATCGCTTGTGTGCCATACACAGGTTTGTCCTTCAGTAAAGGGAAATGGCTAGTGGGAATAGCCAGGGGGCTGTCACTGCTCCCACACAGCTTATGACATCTGAGACAATCACCTCACTTTGCCTCTGGGCAAGGAATCTGAAGGTGAATTTACATCTAGAGACCTAGAGACAATAGAGGACAGAATCCAGAAATGTACCTTTAAAGGGGTTGCATTTTTTTGCGTCTCTCACAGAGACTCATTGGCTTGGGAGCAGTCCTGAATGTATCACTTCATCTGGAATCCCATATTTCAGGTCTACTAAAGGGCAATTTTATCCTACCACTTGTATGAAAAAGTCACTATTCTTTTTGCCCTATGTGGAACTGCTTTGATGCCCTTCATTTGCCACCTCGAAACCTAACACTTTTGTGAAGGTGCTCTTGGAGGCTTCATCTAGGATCCTGGGACCATACAAAATCATTGTTCCACCCTCTGCACTGGCTTCCTGTCTACAGGTATCTCTCAATAACAGTGACAGTCCTCCTGGTGTTGGGCGACAAGCTGCATGACTGAGGCTGATCACACTGTAGAGACTGCCTCGTTTCCTGTGCTTTTCCACAGCCCCTAAAATGGATCCAAGCTGCCTTCTGCAAACTACTATGTTCCAACAGAAAGGTATGGAGAGATATTCTGATCAGATAATTACATGACAGCTTTTAGGTCAGCATTACAACTTGAATTTCAGCATCTTTGTTGAGAGAGGACCAGCTTATGCATCTAGCATCTTCTTAGAGTGTACAGGATCACAAGCCAGACAGGATTAAAAGTGAGCATGGGTGACATTGTTCTAAAATGTTGGTGTCTGTCAAGTTTGGGCTCTTCTGTTCCTCTTTGGTCCTGGTTGGTCACAAAGGGACCCATGCATACCAGAATTTGCATTTGTACTGCACTTTCAAAAGATCTCCAATTTCCAAGGAACATATTCAAATTATTATCATCCTTCAAAGATATGTAAGGGGGAAAAACAAATTTCCTGTTAAAGCTTCTCTTGTGGAGTGTGTATGTGTGTGTGTCCTTAAAATAAAATCTTTTTTAAAATATGTGTTTAAATACAATTCCCACTTGATATTCTCTTCTAGAATCTTGTTTCAGGTTGGTGTCTGAAAACTTCTGAAGAGGAAGCACTCGTCTCAAAAATAAGGAAAGCAGCTTAGTAGTCTACTCTGTTGCAGAATTTTGATTTTTTGCTAAAATTCCTTTCTGCTGTGCATTAGAAATACAGAGACCCACAAAGGAGAATAACTACAAGTTCCAGATAGTCCAGTCCTTTTTCATTAAGTGGCACTTAAAGTGTCAATAACTCAGTCTGAGAAATTTGTAGGAGAAAGAATAAAATATGTGTATTTACTTACAGTTGCTTGAAATTACAGACATGCGTATGCTGCTTTCTTTACTGAATATAACAACAACAACAACAACAACAATGTGCAGTCAAGTCAATTCTGGCATAATGACCTTTTTCAGGGTTTTCCAGGTAGAGAATACTCAGAAGTGGCTTACCATTCCCTTCTTCCGCAGGCATCCTGAGACTGTAGAGCTTACCTAAAGCCACACAGGCTGGCTCTACTTGCAGGTGGCACAGGGAAGAAGCAAACTCCCAACTTCTGGCTCTGCAGCCAGATCCCTAAACCACTCAGCTATTGCACACATACTTAGCAACTAACTGAAAAAAATCAACAGCAAACAAACAACTGACACCAAATAAGGAAAGGAAAGGAAAAAGAAGCAGAGATGCAGGGTTCTCTTTGAATTTAAAGGCTGGGAGGAACTATTGTTTAGTGCTGGATAAACAGTCTATCTCCCCAGCCCAGAAAAGTCCCTCCCAGTCAAACAAACCACAGACAGCATGTGAAGTTGCAAGCAAAACTTCAACAAACAGCAGCTCCCAGTGCAAACCAAATTTTAAAAATAATAAATACTAAACCATGCAACAGAAGAGACTTTTTTAAAAGGAGGAAGTCATAGGTTTTGTTTCTGCTTGAACTGAGAAAGCCATGTGTTGTACGGATAGCAGAAAAAATGCGGATAATATCAGTAATGAACCAGATATAAAATAGGGAACAAATGCTCCATCTGGAAAAACCATTTATTTGTCTTTTTCACTTAGTGCTAAGAAAATTGTGGAAGTCCTGAGTCAGTGTGTGGGTTGAAAGAGACCTACGCTAGACAATACAAAAGTGCTGATTAACAGTATTAAGAATATCCTAAGAATACCTTGAGAGGGTCACGAGTAAAGTACCCTGTTTCCCCGAAAATAAGACCTAACCTGAAAATAAGCCCTAGTATGGTTTTTCAGGATGCTTGTAATATAAGCCCTACCCCAAAAATAAGCCCTAGTTAAGTGAAACCCCGCCCTCCACCATTGTGCAGCAACCAGAAGAAGATGACATGACTGTAAAATAAAGCATCTGAAAATAAGCCCTAATGCGTTTTTTGGAGCAAAAATTAATATAAGACCCTGTCTTATTTTCGGGGAAACACGGTATTAAGAGGTAGTACTAAAACAAATAAATAAAGACTAAGAAATAATAAAAATTATAAAGCACAGAAAGCTATAACATTTCAGTCAGGTAACAAGAAAATAAAAATACAGATTTTTATAGCTGATAATTCAGGATAAATGAAATGGAAGAAGAACTGCAAAAAGCAGAAGAATTTATTGGCCAAAAAAACCTGAGCAAGTTGTTTGGATGCAACACAATGTCACTGTTTAGGGTGACCACATGCAAATTCACAGTGACATCCAACTTCCGAGAGGAGGGGAATGAGAAGAACATGATCACTGAACAAGAGTCCTGTTCAGTCAATACTCGCTGTTAAAACTGCTGGATAGGTCAGGGGTTTGGTTGGGAGTTCGATTCCCCACTGTACCTTATTGACAGGGACTGAACTTGATGATCTATAGTGTCCCTTCCAGCTCTGCAGTTCTAAGATGATGATAAAATAGGATTATTCTTTAGCCACAAGGTCAAGCAGTTTCTCCTTGACTTTCACATGATTAAGATGAACTTCAGTATTGGGCAATAGAAGGTGATGCTGGAGGATTCCTGTTCGACATCCTGGCTGCTGACCTGTGGAGTCCCTCAGGGTGCTGTTTTGTCTGCTATGTTATTTAACATCTACATGAAACCACTGGGAGAGATTGTCTGGAATTTTGGGGTTCAGTGCCACCAGTATGCGGATGATACCCAACTCTACCTCTTCTTGCCACACAAATCCGAGGAACCTGCTTTGGTTCTAGATCAGTGCTTGGTATCAGTAATGGACTGGATGAGGGTAAATAAATTGAAACTTAATCCAGACAAGACAGAGGTGCTTCTGGTCAGACAAGAGGCAGATCAAGGAATAGGGATGCAGCCTGGGCTGGATGGGGTTACACTCTCTTTGAAAAAACAGGTGCACAGGTGTACAGCTTGGGGGTGCTCCTGGATTCATCCTTGAACCTGGATGCCCAGGTCTCAGCACTGGCCAGGAGTGCATTTGCACAATTAAAACTAGTACACCAGCTACATCCGTTTCTTGAGAGATCTGATCCGGCCACTAGTTACTTCCCAGCTGGATTACTGTAACACACTCTATGTGAGGCTGCCAGTGGAAAGTGTTCTGAAACATTAGTGGATCCAAAATGCAGTAGCCTGATTGCTGATTGGGGCTGGTTACAGGGATCACATAACCCCACTCTTACAGCAGCTCTACCAGGTGCCAATCAGTTTCCGGGCACAAGTCAAAGTGCTGGTTCTAACCTATAAAACCCTCAATGGCCTGGGTCCAAGTTATCTCAGACCGTGTCTCCCATTATGAGCCAGCTTGGGTGTTAAGATCATCAGTAGAGGCCCTTCTCTCGATCCCACCACCTTCACAGGTGCATCTGATGGGAACACAGGAGACAGCCTTCTTTGTTGCTGCTCCTAGACTTTGGATCTCCCTCCTACAGGAGGCCAGACTGGCCCCATCTTTCCTGTCCTTTTTCAAGCAGACAAAGACCTTTCCTTTTAGGCAAGCCTTCCCTCAGTAATTAGCTATCTGTGTGTGATTTTTAGATGGATTATTATGCATTACTGCTTTGACTGGACTTTTAATACTACTTGTGGTTTCCATTTTGGGGGTTTTCATTTCTCAGAGTGGCATTTGTGTGTGTGTGTGTTTTAAATATTTGTATACTTATTGTTCTTAGCTTTAATATTGCCTTTTAATGATGTAGGGTGCCTCTTTATACTCATTGTCCTTAGCTATAAATATCGTATTTTAATGATGTTAACCACCATTGTATACTCATTGTTTTCGACTTTAAATATTGTCTTTCAGTGTTGTAAGCTGCCTTGGGTCTTTTTCAAGGAGAAAGGTGGGGTAAAAATATTTTGAATGAATGAATAGAGATGGGCATGATTTAAGATGTGCCCCTTAGTATGAAGTCCTCCGCACCTGCGATTTCATGCATTTCCTCTCCCTACCCCCTGGCCAGCTGGCCCACTCACAATCCATCGAGCGCCCCCATAGTCCTCCTTCTCTGGCAGCACTCCAGTCTGGAAAGCAGCTCAGTCTGCCCTTCCCCACATCCTCCAGCAGCCAACCACTTAGAAAAAGAGGCGGGACGGGGATTCTCCCTGTGCAGCTGTTTAGTGGTCAGCTCCCAGAGGAGGCGGGGAAGGGCACCCCAAGCTCCTGTCTGGACTGGAACACTTATGGAGAAGGAGGACCCCAGTGGCACATAATGGATTGTGAACGGGCCAGCCGACTGGGGGGGGAGGGGGAGGTAACATGCAACACCTGTGGTGCCGCACAGAGGACTTTGCACGAAGAGGCACATCTCAAGTCATGCTTATTTCTAGTGGGCAAGTCTTTGTGTCTTTCAAGACTTCCTATGTGATATAGAGATTTTATATCTTTCTTATATAAAGAGATTTTAATAGAGAATCAGAAATGCAAAATACTGCCATGGACCCAAACATCAGGTTGTAGCATCACCAACAAAGCATAGAATAGGACTACATTTTTCTACATGTCCTTCACTCAGGCACAGAGTCTGTGCACATCCCTAGTTATGATTAACTACTTCCATTCATTTCAGTGGATCTACTCTAAATACAATTACAGTAATGCTGGATTTACTTAGTGAAGTGTTTTCATTTTGTGCTACTAAAGCCCTACAACAAATAACTTCTATTGCTAAACCCATAACGTTACTTGTGTCTACTTGTGCCTCAAAAGGCAGGTTATAATATAATGTTTACCCTAGTAGGAGATGTAGTGCTTACTAAGGTTTCTTGCAGAAAGAGGTTGCTGGAGGCCACCACTACCATATTGAGATGCTGCCTGTGCGCATGCACCCGCATGTCAGCTGAGCAGCGGGCTCATGTGCACGAGCACCAGGAGTGGTGTCTGTGCAAGGAGCTGGACCTGCTGCCTCTCAGGATGGTGGTAGTGGCTTCAAGACAAGGTAGGGAGGCAACAGGGGCAGATGGAGAGGGAAGAGTGGGCTTCCTGTTTTGCCAAAGCAAAATGAAGTGCCAAGGGAAAAAAAGTTTAGTACTTTGTTTCATTTTGGCAAAATGGGATCCCTGAACTGAACCCCCCTAACCACAAACCAGCCCACTTTGGGTTTTGTTTTTCTAATTCATGGTTCATTTCATGTCCATCTCTAGTGAAAGGGGTACTTCAGAGGATGTACAGTCCTGACCAAACCAAGCCATAGCCTCTATTAAATGCCATTATCATGCTGGTGCAACTGCTTTCCCAACCTTTTGCACTACTGCCTGCCAAATCTTCATGTAGCACAACTGCATTAGCAGGAGTTTTTACTTAACTAGCATTATGTTGAATCTAGGCCCATATATCATTTCTCCATCGTCTTAGCTCTGCTCAGGAAGGACAGATCCTGAAGCTGAGGCTTCAATACTTTGGCCATCTCATGAGAAGAGAAGACTCCCTGGAAAAGACCCTGATGCTGGGAAAGTGTGAAGGCAAGAGGAGAAGGGGACGACAGAGGACGAGATGGTTGGACAGTGTCACCGAAGCTACCAACATGAATTTGACCCAACTCCGGGAGGCAGTGGAAGACAGGAAGGCCTGACATGCTCTGGTCCATGGGGTCACGAAGAGTCGGACACGACTTAACGACTAAACAACAACAACAAATGTCTCAGAGTGACATACTGAGATTTTAAGTGCCAATTAATGAGAAAGGGGTGGACTCTGGGAAACTTATAATTATACACCTCTGTGGATTACTGTACTTTTACTGCACAGCAAAAAAGAATTTTACCAGAAATTAAAAACTCCGCAACAATTCATTTGTTTATTTGGATTAGAACTCTCAGAATCACCAAAGTGTCATGGCTACTGATGCCTGCTAATACTGATGCCTGCTAATTCTAATTATAATAATTAGAATTCTATTCCAAAAATGTAACTTTTCAAAGCTTAGAATAGGACGTTTGGGCCATAGTCAAGACATTTGGTAGGAGAAGCACAAGTGATTTGTGCTTACTCCTTCACCTGCATTTCTAAAGCATTTTTCCGGTGAGGGATGCCACATCTAATTCACCGAATTCTCTTCTGTAGTGCCTATCACTGCAACACATTTATTATTGCATGTAGCATTTAAATTACTAAATTTAGCCCCCCGCCCCCTCTCCTTGCGGGCACCCACGACCCTCAAGTTATCGTAAAACCTTCATTTGCGGTGTGCGTGCGTGCACGCGCTTGGCCACCCCAGGAGCGGCCGCACCCGGAGGTCTGCCCCAAACAGGATCGTTGTGCAATGTCACAGAGGAGAATGCAGGTGGAACTCAGGAGGCTGCACGTGATGCCAAGAGTGGCGTTCTGCCTTGCAAAGGACCTCACCGGGTTGCAATTTATTTATTTATTGTTGCGGGGGGGCTCACTTAAGGCAAGCATTGCCCCCACTTCAGCAGTTCGTTTCTGTCACGCGTCAGAGCGAGGTTCCCACGAGGGGATCAGGGAGTCCGAAAACGCGTCCTGTCCCTCGCGTGCTCGTCCAACTCCGCCGGGGCGCTTTCCAGAGCTTGCTGGTAAGTCACCTCAGGAGTGTGAGGGCGGCGGCATAAGGAGCGCGGGAGACGTCGGAACTTTTTCCCCCCTCAAGCAAGCGCGGGGCTAATTGCCGTCAAGTGGCCCGCCGGGCTTGAGGAGACACGCGGGGGAAAGGACTGGTCCTGGGAGTGTGTGTGTGTGGCTTCTCTCCCCCCAAGCTCCTGCCGGACTCCGACCAGTCCAGCCCTCTCTCTCCCTCCTCCTCCCCCCCCCTCCTCTTCGTCCTGCTCGCGGGGCAACACGAGCCAGGCTGGCGGCGGCGGCGGCGAGCGCGGGTGCCCGTGCCGTGTGGCCGAAGGCAGGGCTACTGCCGCCGCCGCCGCCGCCGCCGCCAATCCTGCCGCAGCAGCTCGGTCGAGCCGCCAGGCTGCGCTCTCGGGCCGGCTCGGCGCCTGGCTTGCGTCCCCGGGCTGCCGGGGCTCCGGAGCGACACAGCCTCGCGGGGAGCGGGCGGTGCAAGCGGGCGGTCCCGGGACAGCAGCTGCTGCTGCAGCGGGAGGAGCCGGAGCGGCTCGCTGCTGCAGCGGGAGCCGCCCCGGCTCGGAGCTCCGCTTGGCCGGGCTGCGGAGCGAGCACCTGGCGCCCCTCGAGGAGGAAGCCGGGGGGGGGGGGCGTTGGACTTTGGCGGCCAGAGGCCGGCTGCCGCGGAAGCGCCGCCGCCGCCGCCGCCAGAGGTGCCCGCGCAGCTCCTCCCGGTGCCCGGCATGACTTGCAAGGGCTCATCGAGCTGGGGGCTTTGGGTGGCCCCTTTAGCTGCGTTGCTGTCTCTGCGAGGTAAGGAATGGAGCCTGTGGCGAGGGAAGCGAGGTGGGCACTGGGTGGGCGACTGTAGGGGCGACGGAACAGCAGCAGCGTTAACCCTTGGCCAGGCGTCAGCAGCCTTCCTCCCTGCGCGGAATTCGAACTCCCAACTTTGGCACCCGGGAGCGCGCTAAGGTGGCGCGCTCGGGTGGGTAGAGCAACAGTCTGAGCCCTAGCTCAGGGGTTGGGTGAATCTTGGAAGAGATGCCTTGTGCTCACCCGAGCAAGTTGCTGTGAAGTCCAAGAGCTTCCTTCCCCTTCCCCTATGTCGCCCTGAGCGCCCCGATTCTTTTGCAAAATCACCAGACCGCCCTCCTCTCTACACTCTGCAGAGAGAAATCGTAGAACGACGAAGAATCTATACAGCGTGTACGTGTGTGCATGTGTGCTTCTGCCTGTGCCTTTGGTTTGGGAGGCAAAAAAGTCCTTTCTGATTATGTGATCTTTGAGGAGCAGCAATTCTAATCGAGATTTTATTATAGACAACTGGGAATGCTCTATTCTCCTTGTTTAATCTTTTGAAGACAGGGAAATGTAAAGGTTGGCAGAATTGCTGTTTCTTTTTGGTGTGGACATTGTGTGTTTTCTGTTTTGTTTTCAGAGACATCTTGGGCAAATCATTTATGTGCACAATGATGTACTCTTAAAAATTTTGCAAGATGAAAACTATTTAGTTTTAAAAAATATTACTTTGCTATGACCATAGGCCACTTTCCCAACTGCATGCATCATGCAGAAGTGCTGTCTTCAAAAATGAAGGGATTCCCCCCCAAATATCCTTTACCAATATCCTGTACTTTAACTACAGTACATATTCTCATTTTTGTTGCCTTCTTATTACTATAATTCATTTTCGTTGGATCACTTTAATGGGTTGAAGTTCCTTTAACTTTCAGGTATTCTCTTGCACGCTGTTTTCTTCCTCTGCAAGTGTGCAGAAAAGTTTAATGTAGAAAAACTTTCATCAGTACAGAAGCACTAAAATGTGTTTTATAAAGATCTGTTTAGCAGCACAGTCCTGTTGGCTTTGGAGAACAATGTACCTTAGAGTTCACTGGGGGTTATTCTCAAATACGATTTTGGCCTACAATACTTATATTTGAAGCCAGATTTAATCTAATCTTCACCTTAGCTTTATGTATGGCTTTTATGCTAATTGTTTCTATTTTACTATGGCAAAATCTTCTTGGCATACACAGTCAAAAATGGTTTTCATACAGTGGAGTAACTATTTCTGCATAATCCTTGTTAAACCCCCAGTAATCGCAGGTTCCAACATTAGCATGTTTGTGGAATTAAGATGTGTTCGGTTTGATATGGGCAGCAGCTCCCATGTCCCTGCAGTGAGAAAAACAAATCCAGCATCTTTGGTCTTTTATTACACAAAAGAATTGATTGGGTACTGTTGGAGTCAGATTTGTTTTTTAATATTTGCACAGGAAGTACAGGTGAATTTCAGTTTGTTTAGAAAACATGGTTTCCATGCAGTGAATGTGCCTGTAAGAGCAGAGCTATAGGTATACTTATGTGGAAGCAAATATCTGGAGCTGATTGGTCTTAATTGTGGGTAAGGATGGCTCCATTTATAATAGCTGGGAAGTTATCTTTGGGCAAGTTGTAGAGTTACCTTCATTGCAATACCTTTTTTAAAATAAAAAGTCTTGGGAAGTTGCAAATCGAGCAGTGTTGCAAATAGATCAGCTTTAAATTTGATAAGTTTTACAGAAATGTAGTATATCATTGTTGCTGTTGGTTTGCTCACTTGAAAATGTTAAGTTACAGTCACCATGTTCTTAAGATCTATGACATACTAATTTTTTCTCTCTTCTTGCTAACTTTTAAAAGTCACGCCCAGAGTTTTAGCAAACAGAAGATTTACTCAAGAGAGAAAAGATTCTGACCTCTTTCTGCTTCTCAGTCTCTCTGTCTCCTTTCATTATGTGATTTGGTCAGGGTGTAAACTTTTTCTTTTTTATACTTGCCAGTAAGAACTAAAAATTTCACAAGTTTTCTACCTTTGAATGAGCTTACAAGTCTTTTGTGCATTTCTTTACAATTCTGTTTTAGCAAAAAGGTTGCATTTTTGGCAAGAGCCTTTACACACAAAATATAAGCATTATTGCAGAAAATACAGTGGCTTTCTCCTCCAAAACCTGCTGCTGATGACAAAAAGCATGTGGCCAAGGAATACAATTGTGCTATTTCCTGTGCAACAGAGGTGAGCAACATAAAGCCAAGGGCCACATTCAGCCCTCCTGGAGTCCCAAGTCTGGTTCTCTGAGGTTTCCCAGAGGGCCGTGCCTCATCCCGATAATATCATCATATGGTGGCTGCCCAGTATTTGTGGATTTTTTCCATTCCGGAAGGTTGAATCCCCTTTCCTAGTTATTGGTAGTAAGAGCTTTGTAGTAAACTATGCTGGTCTGTTTAATCTCACTGCTTTGCTTCCACCACCATTGGAATGTAGCCTCCAGGAATTTATCTGGAATTGAATCTGGCCTTCAAAATTAAAGAGGTTTTCCATCCTTGCTGTATGCACTAGAGGAGGATGTTCTTGCTTCTCATAGGAAGTGGGGAGTACCCAGAGATTCTTGCCAACAGCTATTGACTACCACGAATCTGTTTAGGATCTACAAAACAACAAAGGATGATGACAAAGGGAAATGCCATTAAAACATGGTTGGAACCATGATAGTTTTCATTTTGAGATTGGAAGGCTCACCTAACGTACCATTGCTTCAAAGTGGTTCAGGTCCGACTCCCAGAGATGAGATTTGGCATTGCTTTGAGACTTGCCCTGCCCCTTGGTATTTGGATCATCTGTTTTAAAAGGAAGCAGTGTTTCCACTTCTATCAAAGCCTTCTTAACCGTTATTCATCACAGTGCAGCAGAACAGATTTATACTTCCTTTTGTCTGTGTAAGCTACTCTCTCAATGCCTGTATCAGTGGCAAAAATAATTACATGTTCTCAAGTTTTTTTGGGTCTAAGATTTTCTAATTATAAACCATTGCATTCAGAATGACAGCAGGATCTGTATGCCAGATCTAGGCGTCTGATGCATCTGTAGTGCCTAGATTTGTTCTCCATTTCAGCAGTGATAATTTGGAAATCCAGACTTGTATTGTAGAGTGGTTCCCCACCTAGCATTTAGCAAATGAACCAGGTTTACATAGTGGCACTTTGTTATCCTCTTTGGTCCTTCCTCAAAAGTGTGCATGTCTGTGCTGAGGGAAGAGCAGACGTAGGCATGCACCTTTTCATGTAAATAAATGCTGAAAAATTACTGGTGTCTCTTGTTTTGGAACAAACCAGAAAGAGTACAGATATTCAACTAATATAAGCTATTATCGGCAATTGAAAGACGCTTGCCTAAGATAACATTGTAATGTACTGCATGTAAGATTTTTGCATTACATTCCTCTTATATTTCTAATAGTCCTTTTTCAGCAAGGCTATCAGACTCACCGTGTAAACTTTATATGGCTAGTGTGAGGGTTCGATTCCAGGCTCCTGGGTTGCACCAAATAAATCACCAGTCTTATGGGGTTTCGAAATAGGTGTAACGTTTATTGACTTATTTAACAAAAATCCAGTATCGGCAAACGTGTTCCAACCTTTCTCCCTGTCAAACAACGGGTCTGACAGGGGTTTCCACTTGTCAACTTTAAACGGATTCCCTTCATGTACGTTCCAAGGTCCCGGCCAGTCTAAAGAAACACCCGTGTTTAATAACGGTCTATTCTCCCCTTCCAATAAGGGGATTGTATCCTCATCTCGGTGTTCCACCCAGGCAAGTTCTGGGGTGGGGTCAATCGTCTGCCAGGGTCCTCCCTCAGGGACATCTGCTGCATCTCCCAGATTCTCCATTCTAATCTTTCTCTCCTTTCCTGTTCTACTTTCTCCTTTTCCTCCCTTAATTTCCTCCTCCACTCCTTTGCTTCCCTCTCACCCCAGTATGATGGTTTGGGGGTGTTCTCTCGCCTCCTTCTTGCATCCGCTTCCTCCTTGGGAACTCTTAACTTCTCCACTTTCCCAGTCCATGGATCTTCCATCCACATCCACTCCCAGCCTGGTGGAAGTCCTCCCTCTCCCCCCTTTATATCAGCCAACCCCGCCTCCACTATTGCCCGCACTTTTTGTCCTGTTCCCGCCAAATCCATCCCGGTCTCTTTGACTGTTAAGTCTTTCAAATCTTCCTCTATCCTCCCTGGGTCTGGTCCAGGTGGGCTTGTCTTCCTGGGTGGGGGAATTGGCGGGGTTTGACTCTCCTTATCGGCAGAAGGCGGGAGGGACGGCACTCCCATGAGAGGCACCTGGCTCTCACCTCCGGTCTTACAGCTAGTCATACTTATATATTGAATATAAAACAATGATAAAACAATCCAGACAATTTAATACAATTCAATAAATAAAACAAAACAAACAGATGCAAGAAAACATAGTAAACAGACAGATTTAAACTTGATGCAGCAGTGGGGCACCCATTGGCTCTCCAAAGGGAGGACACTCGATAACTGGGGTGCCACAGCAGGGAAGGCCCTTTCCTTTGCCTCCATATAATACAGTGATCCTACTAGCAGGACACAGAGTAGAGTCTCCTCTGTAGACCTCAGAGTAAGACATGGCTAAGCACTACACCTTTTGCAGGATTACCTCTGTAGATCTCAGTGCTCAGGCAGATGTATTCAGGAAGAGGCACTGTGTTAAGTATTGAGTTGTCCATAGTATGAGGTTAACGTTGAATTTAAAATAATTTGACATGTAGGTTTTGCTTGATGATTGAGGTCAGACAGCTCTTTTTGTTTTACTCCGCACTGTAATTCTCTCCCCCAAAATGAAAACTTATCATTAACTTTATGATGGACTAACATAATATGTCCTGTGGCCTGGCCTCCCTCCCCAAATCTGGTTCAGAAGGTGATTGCATTGCACCCTGATCCCTTGAGCTGCTGAGAATACTGCAAGCCAGGATGCTGTCAGCAGGATCTTCTGGAGGATCACTAACATAGTGTGCCTCCCTGTTATACAACAGGAAGTAGAGGCACACAATACAGTCTGGATCTGTATTGGAATGAATAGATGGCATATTCTTGGCTACTTGGTCCTAGCCTTAACCACTAGAGAACATTTTACATCTTACGGCAAAATAAGCATTACTCCCCATGGTACCCCTTAGGGGGATATTTAGCTACTCTTTACTGGTGACTCATCTGTTTGGCAGGATTCTATTATACTACTTTTTAAAAATATAGTATGCAAGAGTGCTTGTAAACAGCTTCGTTCAAGGAGAATTGCACACACAACGTATTTGGAACTCTTCAGAGCAATAAGCTAGCTTTCCTTGTTTTGAAAGGCACACTTATGCATCAGAATAGCAGTAAGTTGTGGTCTTTGTGCTTCCTGTTGATACTGTTGCCTCAGGGTGCTTACGTGGTCATACATTTTTGTACATTGAAAAGTGCTTGAAACATTTGCTGAGGTCTAGATTTGTATGTTAGAGCAGTATGTCAGGGAATGAATTTTCCTTGCTGTGATTTAGAGTAGACATCTCTGTTGGAAGCAGCTAAGACTTCTACTCTGCTGCATCCAGAATCAGGGACTTCATGCTTGTCTTTCCTATGAAGTGGGTTGTCCCTTAGCTTTATAACAAATGTTATGGTTTTCTCGTGATATATTATGCTCTCAGTTTAGTACTTGCTTTTGAATATAGTTTCTCTGTGTAAACATCTCAGTTTTGTTGTGGTGATTGCTCATACCTTTTGGCTTCATCCCACCAGATCCATCAATTTTCAATACCTGGAATTCTGAAAGCACAAGAGTGCGCTTGTGATCATGAAAATCTGAGATACAATAAACTAAAACAGTTAACCAATTCTAGTCCTTTTTCCCTGTTCTTCCTCCCTCCTTTTCATGCACGTGAATACAGCCACTGCTGTACAGTATTTCTGAGGTGGAGTGGGCAAAGTGAGGGCCAGGGCCCACATGTGATCCCTGCTTCTAGTCCTTCCCCCATGGGAAAAAATGCAAATTTTCTGTTCCTGTAAGATTCCAGAAGTGATTGTTTTGCAGTAGAATGGATTGGAGCACTTCCTCACCTTCCAGAAACTCGAGATCGACAAAAAATGGAACCAGAAGTGGACTTCCGGCATAATTTGGTTTTCATTTTGGATAATTATTGATGACATTGGGGCTTATGCAGCTGCTGGTGGATCCTGGTGGCAGAACATTAGCCTCCAAAACCTCCAGGGTTGCCTCTCCTTCCTGTTGAGGAATGAAGTTGTGAACATAAACTCTTATAAGTGAGGTTGGCTTGTTATTCCATGTCCCTGTGTTTCTTTTCCATCCTTGTCTCTGTAATTTTAGGGTGTGTTTATGTAACAAGTGGATGCTGTAGATGTCTAGAAATACAGTTTTTGGTACCTTTTAATCCATATCCTGGTGAGGTGCTTGGGCAGGGATTCCATGCACATTTTAAAATGCATGCCTGTGTGTTACGTATTTGTCCAGGAAATTCTGGTTCAATATGGGTATTTTTGGCAGCGGTCAGTGTGGAGATGCTACTGCTTTCAACTGATTATATACACTTAGAATTGCAGCGCAAGTTGAATCATGCAGATTAAAGGAGAGGAGGCTGTATACAAAGTAAGAGGGTTTTTTTGTGATTGTTGTTTTTGTACTTGTATTTGGTCTAATCCAATTCCATTAAAATGAGGCCTTTTGGTGATTTCTTATACACATGCATACTCACGCTTCTTTGTAACTGCATATATATGCATCTCTTGGTTCAGTTTACAACAGATAAGGCAGGAGTCTGGATGTGATCAGACTGTCTGTAATTGATGAGCTGGCTGTCACAATATTTCATCTGGTAAAAAACTGAGGATACTCTTGGACCTTGTTCTATGTCTTAAGAAGTAGCTAGGATAAACAGTGTCCTTTCATCAGGAAGTCTTTTCCTCCTCCAAACAGGATCACTTTCACATTGATTCATAGTGAGACTTGATTACTGCAATCTACTTTGTCGGGGACTTTGAAGACAGAAGCTTCAACTAATGCAGAATGCTGCTGCACATTCTCACTGGGAGAGAGTGTATAGTTGCCAGTGCTTCTGGGCCCAATTAAATCAACACATTCTAAAATTCTAAAGCCTTGTATGACTAAGGAATCCCTTAATGTCCATTTTTTCATTTTGGCTCAGGTGCCACCTGACGTCTGTGTAGGAATTACAGGCTGTGCCATTTTGCAGCAGATTTCAGGTGGTGGGTTAGAACAACTGACTCCTGTTTATTGCTTTGTGAAGAAATGAAGATAGCTGTCTGTTTTGTTTTTAAAGCAGGGAAGGGAATGAGTGTAGTTAGCCATCGAAATCAAATTATTTTTTTAGTCTAGCTTACTATTAGCTATATGTGGGATAGAAACGGTGTGGTTCTCCAGGCATTGTTGGAATCCGGTTCCCATCAGTCTCAGCTACCATGGCCAGTGGACAAGAACGATGGAAATCATAGTCTAAGAACATCAGCAGTGGTCCCCAACCTTTTCTGAACCGCGGACCGGTTGGGGGGGTGGGGTGGCGGGGTCTGTGCACCTGTGGGTGGGGCACCTGCACATGCGTGTGTAGGTAGGCGGGGCACCTGCCCGTGGGTGGGCGGGGCACCCGTGGGTGGGGCATGGGTGGGTGGGTCGGTGGAGCACCTGTGCGTGCATGGGTGGGGGGGACCCGTGCGTGCATGCGTGGGTCGGCGGGGCATGTGTGCATGCATGTGGGGGGCATGTGTGCATGGAGGGGGCGTGCAGGGGGGTGGGAGATCTGTCTCCACGGCCCGGTCCTGCCAAGGCCACGGGGGTTGGGGACCTCGGATCTAGAGGACCACAGATTCTCCACTCTGATCTGTACTGTCAGCTGTAGCAGATCTCCATGGTTTCAAGCAGGAGTCTTCAGTTCAGAGACTGAACCTGGAAACCTTGGGAGGTGAAGCGTGAGATGTACTATTGAGCTGTAGCTGTTCTCCAAGGTATGTCAGGCATACCTCTTCTTTCCTGTTTCTGTACCGCTGCTGAGTTTTGTTAATATTATTTTTAACTACATTGAGCCCTGGCAGAAATGTGTGTCATTTTTTTAATAAATAAGACTATTGCAGCCGCTCAACAAATTTAAGGAGAATCTATTTTGATAATCTTCTAATATGATTTCTCTATATATCATATGAGCTCAGCAACTGATAAATAGATTGTTCTCTTGAGACTGCATAAAGGAGGGATTGATAGCTAGATAATAATTTTTCCAAGGTAATACGAGAGTTTGAAATTTCACTCTGATGTGTTTTGATTATAGATGGAACATAATTTATTTTTTTCTCCCTGCTTGATCTGTTTATAAATAGTTGAAGCCTTTACAGGTAGAACATAGTTCTCTGTTGGTATGAGAAGTACTCCATTAGCGATGAGTCTGATCCAGTATCCATTCCAGACTAAGAGTACTCAGAGGATGCAGAGAAAGGAAGGTGCATAACATCCTGCAGCATATAAGTGTGCAATAATATTGGAATACAGTCAGCCCAATATCCCAGGATATGATTTTTATATGATAGGTTTTCACTCATATTGTGAATACATACAGTATATCACAGAAGTGAGTACAGCCCCTCACATTTCATAAATATTTCAGTATATCTTTTCATGTGACAACACTGAAGAAATGACACTTGGCTACAATGTAAAGCAGTGAGTATACAGCTTGTATAACAGTGTAAATGTGCTGTCCCCTCAAAATAACGCAACACACAGCCATTAATGTCTAAACCGCTGGCAACAAAAGTGAGTACACCCCTAAGTGACAATGTCCAAATTGTGCCCAAGTAGCCGTTTTCTCTCCCTGGTGTCATGAGACCCGTTAGTGTCACAAGTCTCAGGTGTGAAGGGGGAGCAGGTGTTATCGCTCTCACTCTCTCAGACTGGTCACTGGAAGTTCCACATGGCACCTCATGGTAATGAACTATCTGAGGATCTGAAAAAACGAATTGTTGCTCTACATAAAGATGGCCTGGGCTATAAGAAAATTGCCAAAACCCTGAAACTGAGTCGCAGCACGGTGGCCAAGACCATACAGCGGTTTAACAGAACAGGTTCCACTCAGAACAGGCCTTGCCATGGTCGACCAAAGAAGTTGAGTGCTCGTGCTCAGCATCATATCCAGAGGTTGGCTTTGGGAAAGATGTATGAGTGCTGCCGGCATTACTGCAGAGGTTGAAGGGGTGGGAGGTCAGCCTGTCAGTGCTCAGACCATACGCCGCACACTGCATCAAATTGGTCTCCAGGGCTGTCGTCCCAGAAGGAAGCCTCTTCTAAAGATGATACACAAGAAAGCCCACATACGGTTTGCTGCAGACAAGCAGAGTAAGGACATGGATTTCTGGAACCATGTCCTGTGATCCGATGAGACCAAGATAAACTTATTTGGTTCAGATGGTGTGAAGTGTCTGTGGCGGCAACCAGGTGAGGAGTACAAAGGCAAGTGTCATGCCTACAGTCAAGCATGGTGGTGGAAGTGTCATGGTCTGGGGCTGCAAGAGTGCTGCCAGCACTGGGGAGCTCCAGTTCATTGAGGGAACCATGAATGCCAACATGTACTGTGACATAGTGAAGCAGAGCATGATCCCCTCCCTTTGGAGACTGGGCCGCAGGGCAGTATTCCAACATGATAACGACCCCAAACACACCTCCAAAATGACCATTGCCTTGCTAAAGAAGCTGAGGGTAAAGGGGATGGACTGGCCAAGCATGTCTCCAGACCTAAACCCTATTGAGCATCTGTGGGGCATCCTGAAACGGAAAGTGGAGGTGCGAAAAGGTCTCTAACATCCACTAGCTCTGTGATGTCGTCATGGAGGAGTGGAAGAGGACTCCAGTGGCAACCTGTGAAGCTCTGGTGAACTCTATGCCCAAGAGGGTTAAGGCAGTGCTGGAAAATAATGGTAACCACACAAAATATTGACACTTGGTGCCCAATTTGGACATTGTCACTTAGGGGTGTACTCACTTTTGTTGCCAGGGGTTTAGACATTAATGGCTGTGTGTTGCGTTATTTTGAGGGGACAGCACATTTACACTGTTATACAAGCTGTATACTCATTGCTTTACATTGTAGCCAAGTGTCATTTCTTCAGTGTTGTCACATGAAAAGATATACTGAAATATTTATGAAATGTGAGGGGCTGTACTCACTTCTGTGATATACTATAAATAAGATGTAACTGGTTTATCATTGGAGGATGTTTCTTGTTAGATTACAGTTACTCAATCTTCTAAGAACTAGAGCTAGTGTTGAATTTTGGACATTTCATTAATCCCATTTGTTAGTATTTTTATATTGCCTTTCAATAAATACTCAGCATCTCAAAATAGCAACTACTTCATCATAAAAAAATGTAAAACTAACAATAGTACTGTCTTCGTTGGGTATACCTATTAGTAGCATCATGACTAACCCTTGTTGATTCTATTTTACTTGCCCTTGAAAGCTACTATACTTTTCTCAGACTGGTCGCCCATGAAATCTTGTTTGGTTGTCCATGAATTGATCCAAAAAGCAGTTGTTTTAAGAAATGAAGATTATGTTTCTTATGTAGTGTGACCTTTGGTGTAAATACCTTAGATAGAGCTCTCTTATTCTACTCAACCTCTTTAAGATCCCCTGAGGACTAAGGGTGGTTTTCTGATCCAGTCCAGTTTTAGGTATGTATGTCTGGCCTAAGACATTGTGCATGGCAAATAATGATTCCTATTTCAAAGACACATGCTGGATCCAGGGCTGGTATTTCAATAGTATGAAGATATTCACAGCCTGACTGCTCTGTGTTAAATTTCTCCAAATTGTCATTGCCATACACATTTGATTTAATCTGCCTTCATGTTGCCTGGATCCTTTGCTTTGTTAGATCAACATTTCCATAAAGGGAGCCAAAGTGGGATCGCTGTGTTTTTCCTTTATAGGAACTGACATTATATCTATTGACACCTCTCCCTGCCGTGACTAATCTGGACTAATCTGCAAATCCAACATGTTGGTTAGGAGAGGAAGAGTTTGCAGGACCCTTTGTTCCCCTTGGAAACAGAGGTGGGGAAAGTGACTTTTAGCACTTTGTGGACTGCAGCCACTAGCCAGGGTGACTTGGGGGTGTGGATTTAGAGAATTGAAATTTTTAAAAAAAACACCTCTGCTTCAAGCAGCATGGAAGTTTGGTGTCTTTATAAATATAATTGTCATTGTGGATTTGGTAAGATGCTCTCTAAATTCCTTCAGGGAAGGGGCCCCAATGAATCTCCAGATGTTATTGTAGTACAGCTTCCATCATCTCTGGCCATTGGCCATGCTGGGTGAGACTGATGGGAGTTGGAGTACTAAATTATTTGGAGAACTACTGATTTCCCACTCCTGTCTTGTTACAGCAAACTGTACTGTAGTGTAGCACTGAGATGTACTTGAAAGACTGATAGATGGAAGGCTTATTGTTTAAAATTGGAAATACCATTAAAAAAAAGACATCTGGCAACCTTAGTGGACAGTGTTCCTTGGTATAATTATTGCCATTTTATTTTATGATGCAATTGTTTCCAGTCTTTAGATCAATAAAATAAAATTAACTTGCCCTAAGCCTTACTTTTTAAAGAGTGTTTGTTTTTATTTTTGCAGATTTAACATGAAAAGACAAAATTAAATTGAACTGACAAAGAAAAAACAAAACAAAAACAGAACAAAAAATGATAAATACAATAATGTTAGTACTAACTATAAATGAGGGCATTTACCTGGACATCTGGAAGGCTTATAATGATTTATATACATAATATAAGAAGTACGTAGTGAAACTAAATTGTAAATTTATAACTTGCCCTAAGCTTGATGGAGAAAACATCAGGCACATACCTTGGTGCTCATTAATTTTCCTGTGTGCTGAATATATAGTATTCAAACATACACTTCTGTTCTGGTATACTGCAGGTAGAGCAGTAACATATTTGCAGTAAGTTGAGCATAGTCTTCTTTCTCAGGGAGATGAAGTTGCAGTTGTCTATCTTGAGTGCTTCTGTTGGCTGAGCTCTCCCATCCTATAATTTCTAAGATTTGAATGTGCACATCTAGTCATAAAAGAGGGTTGGAATCCTCTAGGTGTACCATCCATCCTACTACCCAGATGTCTCCCAGTCTGAACTGGTAGAGGTGATCTCAGAGCTGGTGTTTGTTCCCCCCATTCATACTGAGGGCCCCTTTATGACCTCCATTGTAGCTATGCCCTTCCTCAGTTAATATCTCTCCCTCATGTGTGGCAAGGCATATTCTAGATCTGGTTTTAGTTCAGAATTAAGATGATTTGAGGCTGAGTGAGCATTAAAAATACCCCATTGTCATGGACAGATCACTACCTAACAAATAGGCTTTAGATATTCTGAGGAATACCTGCATGTTAGGATCAGATACCCTTTAAAAATGTTTCTTGCACCACTATATTCATATGTTGTGCATTCTTTGAGCAGCTCTTATGAAATCACTGCTGTGCTAAGCATTCCAAACATTCGAAAGGCTCTCAGGAAAAAGTGCTCCTTTTATCCTCGCCATAAGTCTCCCTGATCCGCAAGAACTGGTAACACCTAAAATCCTGCTCGAAAACCATAGAAAGTGCCATGTGGAAGAGAAATACATATATTCAGGCTGTGTGACAGCCAGCACAACTCACTCTTAAGGACATGACAACCCACACTAGTTAATAAACAAAATTTTGTTCATTTGTAAACCAAGACAGCAGTATAGGGGATGAAAAGAATTGATTATGATTTTTCACATGTCTGAGCTATGTCTGAATAAGATTTTGAGGAAGTCAAGAAATGGGACCCAGAAAGCCGAACAAAAATGACAGAAGCATCAGAGTACATCTGGCTGGATACCACATGGTCACAGTCAAACTGAATCTTCAAATCAAGTCATCCAAAACGTTTGATAAACAGAATTTGCTTTTGATACTTTCGCCTCTTTCCGATTCTTGACAATGGATAATGTTCAACTGCTACACCCTATTCCCCCCCCCCAAGGGTTCTATTACACAGCTATTCTTACCTTCTTATTACTTCTCCAACCCCATTCATTTCATTTCTGATTTCTGAGTGCATCTGCTATATACTTATAAATAAATGTGCAGGTGGGAGAAAACAATTAAGAATTGAATTTTAAAGATCAAAAGTGCTTTCAGAGTCACTTTTGAACAAGTGTGCTTCACAGGATAATAATCCGTGGTATAGAAATCCTGTGGTTTGGTATTAGACATTATGGGGCTGCAAACACAGATTAAACCAGTAAGGCTCTTCTAATGAAAGATGGGAGAGGGGATAGCATGGTTTGAGAAATTTCTAATTTGTTTCTCAAATCTGCTATGAATTCATGGGCTAACCTTTAAAACCTTTTTTCTCCTCTGCACTAATACACATACAAACATGCACACCACCACAGATAAGGGGGAAAATATCAAACTAACTTTGCACCCCATAAGATATATTATAAATGGAAAACATTATCATAATTCTTAATAATGTGATTATGATTCTGGACTCCTTTGGGTGCTGCTCACACTCTGACACTCCCCCCCGCCCTTTTCATAAGTTTGAAAGAAAGAACAGGCAGAGCAGATTTTGGAATTTTTCCTTCTCTTTCTAGAAAAGAGAAACTGCAAGCTAGAGAAAAGCAGATTTGACCTGGGAGGATCCTAATACAAATACCTTATCAGCTGCAAGAGAACTCTGATCCAAACTGCAAATGAGTCAATTTCTTCATTTTTTTAAAACTGCTATCACTGTTTCAGTGGCTGGGAAATTTCTGTGTGTCCCAACCTATGGTACAGGAAAGTTCAATTGTGTGACAAATACAACAGGAAAACAAAACCAGAACCTGAAAACAAAAGAAAACATTGGTGGTGTGGGGGGGGGGGGGAGAAAAGGAAGGAAAAAGGAAATAGTTCAGGAGTGCAGATTACCCTGCCTACTTGCTGGTGACAAGGTGACACCTGTCACCAGGTTTTTCTCAAGCAGTTGGCAGCTGTTTGCTATTGAATTTTGGCTTGGGCTATGTTGGTCACCAGAGTCAACATAATTCCGCCTGTTCTGAAATCTCTTCCTCAAGAAGTCAGAGCCACTAGGCTTCTGAAGTCCTAAGTTCCGATATTTGGCTTTTAGTTTTGTCTCTGCTCTCTCAGAGATGACCGCTTCCTTCTTTTGTGTCTTTTTTTCTCTTCATCAGTCTTGTCTTGGCTGTTGCTACCAAGTGTGTCTGAGATAGTGGGGTGAGGGGGAAATAGAAAGCTAGGCTGAGGAAGGAGAAGCTCAGGTGCTGGGTCCAGGTGAGGATGGCGCTCCTTCTCCAGATCTGCCATCCCTGCTCGCCATAGCAGAGCCAGTTGGTCTGCAAAAAGGCCACTCCAGATTCTGGTTGGAGTTATATTTCGACTGAAGTGTAATGTTTGTAGCTGTAGATGCTCTTGGGAGCAGCATTAGTCCTGGATAACCAGGTAGCTGCTACAGCCAGGAAAAGTTCTAGCTTCTACTGAAGTACCAGCTATACCTCTTCCAAGGGAGAACAAATATGGCTACGTTGTTACAAGCCCTAATCAGTTCCTGATTAGACTACTGTAAAGTGCAGTGTCTATGACTGCCTTTGAAAAATGTTTGGAAGTACTATATAGCTAGTCCAAAATGCGGTGGCCAGCCTGTTGTCTGATACAGAGTTTAGAGACCAGATAACACTGGTCTTGAACCGACTGTACTGGTTTCCAGTTTGCTTTGGAGTTAGGTTTAAGGCACAGTTTTTGATCTATAAAGCCCTAAATGGCTTGGGGCCATGATACTTGAAAGACTATCCCTCCTGCCTGTACCTGGCAGAACTTTCAGATCCTCAATAGAGGCCCTCTTGTGTCCCTCACTACCCCAAAAGGCTAGGCTGGTAATTAAACAAAGACGGGGCATTCTTTGTAGCAGCAACCCGATTGTGAAACTCTCTCTCAAAGGAAATTAGACCAACTCCAGTGCTATTGAGTATCTGATGAATGGATATAATGCAGTGGTTCCCAACCTTGGGTCCCCAGACATTCTTGGACCGCAACTCCCAGAAGCCTCCACCACTAGCTGTGCTGGCAAGGGGTTCTAGGAGTTGCAGTCCAAGGATGTCTGGGGACCCAAGGTTGAGAACTGCTTGTATAATGTCTTGTTCCAAAAGGCTTTTGGTCTTTAGAAGCCCCCCACCTGCTAATGGCTTTTCGAGAATGTTTGGTTCTTCTTGAAAGTGTTTTAAATCTGTTGTTCAAATGTTTTAGATCTGTTTTTACTAATAATTTTGAACAGGTCCAGGAGCTCTGCTAGGTACAAAGGCAGTAAACAAATGTTTGAAACAGATAAACTAGCGGCTAGAAGTCCTGGTTCTGAAAAATGAAAATTTTGGGGTTTCTAAATGTTGTAGGAGACCCTTTGACTGATTTAGAATACCCTGTTTTCCCCAAAATAAGACCTAACCTGAAAATAAGCCCTAGTATGATTTTTCAGGATATTCGTAATATAAGCCCTACCCCAAAAATAAGCCCCAGTTAAGCAAAACCCTGCCCTCCACCATTGTGCAGCAACCAGAAGAAGATGACATGGCTATATTTGAATAAATGTAGACTGTTGTACATGAAAAAAATAATAAAACACCCCCAGAAAATAAGCCCTAATGCATTTTTTGGAGCAAAAATTAATATAAGACCCTGTCTTATTTTCGGGGAAACATGGTATGAATCACAGTACTTGAAGCCTTCCAAGAATGAAACACACAGATGGGGAGTCTTAGGGATTGGGAAGCATCCAGAACAACTTTGAGGGACTGACTGTGGCCTCAGGGCCTCACGAACAGTCTTAGGAGGACCCAGTTTGCCCACTGAGCGAGGCCAATCTCTTGTACTTGAAAAAGTAATGAAAAAGGTACAGTTACACTGCAAGGAGGCAAAATTCCTTCACATAGTTATTAGAGATGGGGGTATTCATATTTGTATACGAATACGAATTCCCCCGCACAGGTGGAGATAATGAGGGTCCGGACGGTCCGCTCACCAATGCGCTAATGTCGCGGGGTCCGTGCTGATGTCCTATCGCTCCGGAGATTGCGATCGCCGAGCCACTCTTCGACCTGTCAGAGAGGCTTGTCGTCCTGCCTCCTGCCAGGAGTGGCTCGGTGATCGCGATCTCTGGAGCGATAGGACGGCAGCGCAGACCCCGTGGCATTAGCACATCGGTGAGTGGACCGTCCGTCCCCAGGGGGCCGGACCCTCGTTATCTCCACCTGTGCGGGGGTATTCATATACAAATACAAATACTCCCATCTCTAATAGTTATATAAAAATTACTTGAGAAAAGAATTAATCTCAAGCAACAAGTAACTAGTAATTTATAATTAGATTTGATCTACCCTGAGAAGCCAGCCAAACAGATTTGCGGCAGGCTTGATGGTACAATGGTGGAGTGATTAATGTCAGTCGGAAAGATGGTGGCCCTACAGTGCCTTCCCAGATTTTCTGTACTGTACTAGTGGAAACTCTTTTTCTGATTTTTTTTAAAAAAATGCTGTTCTTTTTAGCCACCTTGGGCTTTTTAAAGTTAAAAGGCAGGGGAAAATATTTTAAATTAAATAAAGAAATACTAGTGGAATCTTTTTCTGCACAGAGTGCTTTGTCTCTGTGCTGCTTCTGCTGTAATCTGCTGTGAGGCTGAAAGCAGAAAGATGAAGTGACTAAGAAACTTTGGTGATGCCAATTCCAGATCATTGGATTATTACTTCATTGAAGCTCATGTCTTGGTTGCTTCCTTGTCTTGAGTAAAAAATAGTTATCATATATTCAGAAACCTAGTCTCCTTACGTCTACAAGATACGATAACTCATTTCAATCGAAGATTGGATGTTGAACAGTAAAAGAGAACAAGCTGTATTTCTGCATAACAGATGTGATGAGCAGCCAAGTTTTAATGCTGGCTTCTTTATATAATTTATTTTTGAATTAATTTTAAACCATACCTTCAACTACCATTTCAAGTGTTTTATGACTTAACTGAATAGGTTTTAATAAGCTAAGTCCCAGCAACCTTTAAAAGTATAGTACAACCTTTGATAACATTTCAATTCTCCCGTTCAGCTTTGGGTATGTTAAGAAAGTGCCCATTATTTCTCATTAACATCAAATTCTCCCTTGTTTCATTGCTCAGAATTTTACAAGAATCAATATCCTGCTCTTTTGCTCAAGACTTCGAAGAATCTGTAAGACTGCAAAAACATATGCTGGAGTTTAATTGCACTTTTGTACACCAAGAACAATGTTCATAACAGTGTTTTGGAGCAGTGGTGCCTTTTGGTCAGCATTTGAGTAAATCTTGGTCAAGGTGTAGTTTCCAGCCATTAGCTTGCTGTGTCTCTTTTCCCTTTGACAACTTAAATCTTATGGCACTGTTTTATTAACTGAAAGAGGATCCAGAGTGTAACATTTTCCCAGAATCCTGTTCATAAAGAAAAAGCTGGAAAGATCATTGTACTTTCCTGCATTGCTTCCATTCCTATTTTCATCTTTTATTCCTTCAATTTAGTGGATGTCAAATATTGATGATCATATAATTGATGTTTAATTTTCAAGTTTCTTGTAACTGGCTTCATTATCTTTAAACCATTAATACTGAAATCAACCCACTGAACGAAAAGTGATTATTTCAGGCTAAATTACTTTAGGATTTATAATTTTGCACTTTTTTGGCTGTTGAGATTTTAAGGGGCCCATCTAAATTTATTGCCAGATATTATTATTTGGAATATAATAGAATAATGTGATTGGAAGGGGCCTATAAGGCCATTGAGTCCAGCCCCCTCTTCACTGCAGGAATGCAAGCTAAAGTGTATCGACAGATGGCTGTCTAACCTTCTCCTGAATGCATCCAATGTTGGAGACAGTAGTAATTGGTTCTGTTTGTCGTACTGTTGGAACACTTAGGAAGTTTCTCCAGATATTCAGCCAAAATCCAGCTCCCTATAACTTGAGCCCATTATTATGTGTCCTGCACTCTGGAATTATTGAGATCCTACCCCTCCTATGTACGATAATCTTTCAAGGATTCGAAGAGTGATATCGTATCTCTCGTCAGTCTTTATAGGACTTCATTATTTATTATTTATTTATTCATTCATTCAGTTTATATCCCGCTCCCATTAGTATCACAGCACTACTCTGAGTGGGTTACAACATGTAAACTAGAAACCAAAAATAAAAATAGAGATATTAAAACCAACAGCAATAACCCTAAAAAACTTTAGAATAATAAATACAAAAATCTTGAAATCTGATTATATTGAATTATTTTTTTGTTATTGGAATTTTGTAGTTTCTGTGATTATGACTGTGCTGGCTGGATAGCCTTTGAGTTCGGTATTTGGCTGTGGAGCCATAGGTTTCGAGTTCAGTTCCTCACTGGACATCCCAGAAGAGACAGCCTGTATATCCTTGGACAAGCTGCAGTCCCAGGATGCCCCCAGAAGAAGGGAATTGTACACCGCTTCTGAGTATTTTCTACCTAGAAAACTCTGAAAAATACTTTAATTAAATACATGGACATAAATAAGTGCTCTATCTTTTCCATTCTTTGAAAGAGCAGAAGTAAGCAGCTTGGGTAATTTTAATAAATAATAGATCCATGCCAGGGGAAAGATAAAAGTAGCCACCTCTCAGTATTTTTTCAAGTTAAAAAGAAAAAAAAACCCTGTGTAAACCTTGTAGAAAATACAAAACTATTAGATCACTGAAAGCTCAAAACCACGGAACTTTTTGAGTCTTCATCAGGCTGGGTTTTGCAAAGCTTTGGTGAGTGCGATGGAGACAGCAAAGTCTAGAAGTTGTTCTGGTGAGATGTTAGGTTTCAGGACCTGAGTTTAAAGAAATGTCTCAAAATGGAAACTGAAGATTCATAGAACCAGCTTCTGAGGTATCACATTTTACCTTGGCAGATTCAGAATCAATTGTCTTATATTTTTTTCCATTGGCAAAGCTCCATAGTCACTCAGTGTCTTCTCCATTGCCTTGTTCTGAGGCATGCAGTTCCCAGCTTGTTTTGGGATTCTCCTTTAGATTGAAACCTGTGCCACTGTTTTCCCCTTCTTTCTCTCTGTATTTGTCAGTGCTTGAAAGTCAGGTCAAAATTGTATGCATCTGAGGGTTGTGTGTAGTTTGGCCTTCAAGAGTTTGCCTCCTGACAGCTATTCAGTGAACAAAGACTCTGGTGGTTTCAGCCACACTGTTTTAAAAGGAAGCATAGTACTTAAATTTGTATCTGCCTAGTCAGTTGTTCATAAAAAAAATCTGGTTTATGAATATGGAATATTGCTTCTGGGTCCATAATTCAAAACTCCAGAAAATGGCCCAACATTGTGTCACTGCGTTATGCCTGTGTTGCCTTTAGGGAAAAAGATACATACCAAGCTTTAGACAGCAAAGGCTTGCTTGAATGTTGATGTCACCAGTGTCCGCTCAGCAGTCAAGATAGTCTCCAGGATCCCCTGGTGTGCTCATGTACATTCACACAGAGACACTAAGGAAGGAAAAAATCTGCTTTTTATGTCAATTAATCACTTCTCACTCAAGCACAAGGCAATTGTCATGACTCTGTTTTGACAGGTTGTCTAGGGCAGCCATTCTCAACTGGGGGTGGGTGGGTGGGAAGGGCTGGCACATTTGAAGGGAACCACAGACTGAAAAATGTGAAATGTTTCTGAAATATATCTGTTTGTTCATATCCTTGTTTGACAGAGGGCCCTAGAACCTGAGAAGAGCTCCTAAAAGGGCCATGGCCAAAACCAAAAAGTTGAGAATGGCTGGGCTAGGACATCTGACTGTGACTTTTGCACTGCAGAAACTGTTTCTACATATGTGGCAGGGTTGCAATCCTCTCCACTTTTCTGAATTTCCATTTGCTCCTGGAGCAGCAAATAATGTCAACTTATTCTCCTGGTCTCCTCCTTGGTATAGGAATTTATGAACCATCTCCTTGTGCTTGGTACATTGACAGCATTTGAGACTCAAAAATGAGAGCAGTAGCAGCAGCAGCTACAAGGCAAGAACTACCAGCGTCAAGTTCTGCTGCTATCACTGGTCAGCTGACAATGTTGGGAAAATTGAGGTATTGCATGCCTTAACACTAAGTGTCAGTGGAAGGAAGCATCACATGTTGTTTTTACTACTTGGCACTAATTCAATAGGCAGAGTTTTTTCCTGCCTCTTTCATTGAGTCTGCTCCTTCTTTCTCTTTGTTTTTGTGTTTCTTGTGTTTCTTTCCTCTTCTTCCCCAACCATCTTTATTTATACTTATTTATTTAAAATATTTTTATTGACTGGTCACACATTGTTAGAGGACATTATTAGTCAGTGTTATTGCCAGGCGGTATATATGCATATGGTTTTTGAAGCATTCAGGGATCCTTGAGGATTATAGATTCTGCAAAGATGTAAATGCTTGGGTTCTGTTTGTTCCTTTGGTTTTGTTGATGGATTAGTAAAGTGTACAGTATAAATATTTTAACTGAACTACTGCAGTTGGTGTGTTTACGTATCTTATGCTTGTGGTGGAGGAATGGATGTTTATCTATTTTTTGCATTCCCTACAGTGTTCTTTCATTCCATTTGTTTATCTAGTGTTTACAGTTAAACTGTTCATAACACTTCAGTAGCTATAGAAACAATTAACTTAGGTAACATAGTGGGACTGCTCTGGCCAGAGGTCAGAAGAGGTATTTTTTAGGATTAGAACTCCTAGAATCTAGCAGCAAGCAGGACCTATTTCATAGTGGCTGAAGGATTCCGGAAAAGTTTCAAAAACTAACATTTCCATGCTCTGGATGTGGCCCTTAAACCCCCCCCCCCCCCGTACACGAGGAGCAGATGTGTAGTAAAGTAGCCTTAAGAGAACCAGAATTGTGTGGTTATACAAAGACTTGCATATTTCTTTCTCTGTGTTTCACTTGCTTAGGAACCTCTGTGTTTTGCCTGAGGCAGTCAGCAGATCTGAGATGCCGCCCACTTTTTTGTTTTCAAAAATGGAGACTGGTCATTGGTATGCTTGATATATTAAATCTGGCTAGAGAGGAGATAGTTTTCAAAATGCTGATGCTTGTTGAGATGACATGCTTTATGCTATAATCATTGCTAACAATTGCTGCTTCTGATCTCCTGTTTTTCCTTTCTTGCTGAATCTTCCTTGCAGCTCAGAACTCTGGAATCATGTCCGTTTGAAAATAAAATCAAACTTCACTAGTTTCTTCATTGGTGCTTCAAGTACATTCGTTTCTGTGAGGGCCAAGTCCTCCCCAACCTTCAAAGAGTGATGTTCTGTGAAGTGAACAACCTTTTTGATTCCATGGATGCTCTTGATAGTTATTGCTACATAGCTAATGTTAATAGTTAAACTCCTGATGATTCTGGATCACAGGGAGGTACTGTTGATTTGTGGGGTTACTGTCAGAATTTTGTGACCAGAATAGACCAAGGAGACCTTGGCTTACTGTCAGAGGAACAAAATATCCCTAGCCGTTGTCTTTTGATTTGTCAAGGGCAGTTTGTTTCTCTGCCCTTGAAACAGCTGGCATGCCTCTGGCCTTTCTTACAGGACTCAACCATAATTGGGGCTTTCCATTACCCATACTGTTTGCTATATGATGCAAATGATTTGCCTCTTTTTTTAGCTAAACGATGCTGACATACATGACACGTTAGGTGCAGCCTTGGTTGTCTGCTTTTTGGGTACAGGCTGCAATGATATTATTCTGAATTCTCCTGCATTTATCTGTTGCTTTAGATTTCCTCCTTGTCCAGTAATGTCAGGTATTGAAGGAATCTGTCCTTTTTGATTGATTGACAGACAGAATGTCCTGTATTTATTTGTATGAAAGACAAACAGATGCCATTTGGCTAATGGTAGGTATGAACTCCTTCTGCCATGGTCTGGGGACCTCCTTTGGAGTACTGGCCTCTGTAGGCAAAAGAAATAGGCTCAGACTCCCTATGTGCACCATCCCTTGCTGCATTCTGACTTGAAATGGCCCTTCTAGCATAAGCAGTATCTTGATGTAATTGATGAGGTGCTGGATGCTTGCTGAGTCAGTGAGGTGTATGCTTGCCAAGTGACTGCAGCAGAAGGAAGGCTTTTGCTAGCCTTAGGTGGAGTAATGCCAGTGCTCTGTGGAGTTGTCTAGTTGTTTATGGACCAACGTAACTTTGGACTCCTCTCTCCTCCATAATATGAGGCTTGGCAGCCTTAGAACTGAGTGAGGGAAAGGAAGGTGGAAACAGGATAATATTGCTATAGCACAAGGTAAATAATAGTACCCAGGCTTTTAGTGTTGCCCTTGTAGTTTGTTATGACCTTTCTTTTTACTTGAGTCCAGGCTGAATTTTGTGGTGAGTCAAATTGTTAACCACATCAGTTGGTAAAAGGAGTGAGCTTTCTAACATTGTGACACACAGTTGGTGTATAAAACACAAAACCAGGATTTTTATTATGTAAACCTGCAACTTTTTCCTTCGGTACATGAATAGGTAATTTTAGATATAGATTTCCTCTTTTTCCATAGTTTCCCATGATTGTACATCATATTGCAAGATTTTTTTTATTGTCATGCAAACAACAACAACGATGTGCCTTCATGTCAATTCCTTCTTATGACAATCATTTTTAGGGTTTTCCAAGTAGAGAATACTCAGAAGTGGTTTACCCTTTCCTTTTTCTGTGGGTGCCCTGGGACTGTGCAGCTTGCCCAAGGCCACATAGATTGGTTGTATTCATAGGAAGCACAGTGAGGAACTGAACTCTCAGAACTCTTTGCAGCCAGATACCTAAACCACCGAGCTACCCAGCCAGGTAGTAACTGTTAATTGAGCAAACATTTGACTTCAAGCTGTGTTAAATCTAATTGGCTTCTAATATGGAAAGATCTTTGTTGAAATTTTATGTGACAACCCCCCCCCCCCCGGTTGAAATTGAGAGGAAGGATCCTGGAATCACCTTGTTTCTTGATATCCTTTTACTGTACACTCTTCTGCTGTAGCTTCAGTGCTGTTTTCTTCCAGTGATTTTTTTTGTGGGGAGAAGGGTGTATTTTGCAAACAGGACAGACAAATTTTTGACATTGATCTCTTTATGACACTGATTTAGAGCAAGTGCAGGAACTGTTGTCTTTGTTTTGAATTGGGTATCCTGCATAGGTACTATGGAATAAACTGCATCATGGGGACTTGCATCTCTGTTTTACCAAAATCACAGAAATCAGCAGAGTATTTTGCACCTGTGTATATGGGTATATATGAAGAAGAGGATGGGGATGGGGGAGAGAAAATTGTTTTTCAGAAAACACACCTTTCTTTCTCAGCTCTGCCGTAATTCTGGTCAACTCTAATTCTAAGATTGAATGGCTCCCACTGACCAGACATGTAAACAGATTTTTGTTGATGAGTTTATAAATGATTCCTTGATGTGTAACTCATAATTGCAGTTTATTTTCTGTGTCACTGAAAAACATGGCTTGCAGTTTCCAACAGGAATCAAGTCATTTATGCTAGGCTTGTTTGATTTCAAATCTATTTTTTTCCTCTGGACGTGTCTCTCCATCTGTAACACTGAGTGAACACGCAAATGTTTAGAGAATATAACTTGTAATACTTCTCATAAATGTTGCTCCATCAGGAATGTTCAGAACTGTTCCTTTTTTTTTTAAAATTAAAGTATTTGCCCTGCAAGTTAACTGCTGTTCTAGTTCATTGCTTCATTTATGTTGCTAATAAATTGCATGTCCTCAAGTAAATTTTGAGTTACGGTGACCTATTCTAGGTTTTCTAGATAGAGAATACACAGAAGTGATTTACCATTCCCTTCTTCTGGGTGCACCCTAGGACTGTGCAGTTTGCCCATGTCTACACAGGCTGACTCTATTCATAGGAGGCACAGTGAAAAGTTGAACTGCCAACCTCTGGATCCACAGCCAGGTACCTAAAGCACTGAGCTATCCTGCCAGGTGTATGTTGCTAATAGCCCAGCCTGTATTTGGTTGCCTGTCTTTTCAGACATTCTGTATTAGAATCTGAACTGTAAACTTAACCCTAAGGCTGTATGAGTTCCTCAAATTCTGTCATTTCCTGCCCATTCCTTTTCTTCAGAAAAATAACAACCTTCTTTAGTAAGACTTGAAGATCTGCATTTAATATTTTTAAATGAATAAATGTCTCTTTCTTTTGTATCTTTCTATCATTTAGCTTATATGCAAAATGTTTAATATAACCAGTCTGTAAGTTATCACATTTTAAACTGGGAGTTGGAGTAGGAGAGACATAAGAGTAGTACAAAAGTTGAGTACATAAATTTTGTTAGTTGGATGTAATGGAACAGTTCTTTATTAAGTAGGGTATGGTGGCTTGTTCAAGTTCCAGAATTGGGAATACTGTTAAAAAGCAATAAGCTGTAAGTCACATTGTTTATATTTTGACCATGAATAGAGAGATAATTTGAATTTTCTGCCTTAAGCTTTAAAAAAGAACCAGAGGTTAGGTGTTCGACTCCCCACTGTGCCTCCTTGACAGGGCCTGGATGTAATGATCCATAGGTTCCCTTCCAGCTCTGTAGTTCTAAGATGATGATGATGATTTAAAAAGTCTTAGCCTACTGATGATAGCAAGATGTTCATCATTAAACTGGGTCAGTTTTTAGCATAATGATAGCATCATATTACATATTCCTAAATCTCCAGGTGTTCTCAAGTACAGATAAGGAAATACTAGTAAATAGATAGAGAACTGTGTCTCATACTTGGTTTTTGACTTCTAATGATTCCCACATGTCTTTCTTATAAGGAATAGTATTCATGGTTTTTTTTCCTCCAAAAAAAACCCTTATGGTTTCTTATCTCTCCCCTGCACTTTATTCTTTTTTAAAAGGTGTACATTAAACAGCCTGTATTTTCTGCCTGCTGTGCTATGTACCATTTTCTAGCTGAGTAATTCCTGTAAATACAGGGCAGTTGGTGTGGTGTTAATGGCTATCTAATTGTGCAGGCTGGTGAACTCAGACATTTCACACTTCATGGGGGAGTTGGTATCCTCCTGGCTTGGAAGTGAATGGCACTGCAACATTTGGTTTTGTCCATTTGGTCCCAGCAGGCTCCTGTATACAGAGACAGGTGTTCATTTTTTAAAGCCAGAACTGAACTAGATGTGTTAATTATAAATGTTGCTACAAGGGACAAAGGTACTTACCATACACTTTGAAAACACTGGTGAGCCTTGGTTTCCACTTTTAAAATGAGAATAATATCAGGGGTTGCCTTACTTTAAGTGTATCAGAATATTTAAATCAGCCTTCTCAATGCAACCCAGATGTTTTATACTATCACACCCATCATCTCCCAGTTTCATAGTCACAACATGATTATGAAATTCTTTACCTTATTGGGCTCTACTCTTATATTTTCCTGGCCTCTGAAGTACAGATAGTGGTGACTGTCTTTGCCCAGTTGGTGCATTTTCTTTACTTCAAAATGAGTGTTTTTCTATTTCTATTTCTATTGTTCTATACAGCAAACATCAATATACGTATGTATGTTTCAGTAACATAGGATGCAGCAGCTCTCAGCATTCCTTTTCTGGATTAAAGTGTGTTCAGAATTAGTCTTACACAAAATTAAGCCATTTGTACTTTTGAGACTGTGATCCTATATTCAAGTGCCTAGGAGTAAATGCCACAAAACAGAATCAATCTTACTTTTCTGTATACATGCATAGGACTTTATTCTATATATTTCGTAAATATGCTGACTAGCAAATTTTATGAGTTAATGAATTTTATGTTGTTACAGGGACATAAGTTGTAAGTTACATATTTTATGTTGTTACACACGTAAAACAATTTCATGTTCAGTAAGATATAAATTTTGCTTATGTTTTAATTCCCCCCCCCCTCAAGTTGTGCTTTTCCATATCTTCAACATTTCTGGACATTTTACATACCTAGAATACTTTCCAGTGATAGGATTTCTTGATCCCATTGAATAATCCCATTTTTCAGTGCACATTGCCTTTACAAAGCACTGTGCAGAGTAATTTCATAGACATAACAATATAAAAACAACCAAGTAATACATTAAAGCTTTCAAAAAGAGCTTCATCACAACTCAGTGAAAAAAAAAAGGCTGAAATAAAAAGTTAAATTGAAAATCGACAATGAGGGGCTCATACGTTCTTCCTGTGAGAGGGCATTGCACATTGAAAAAAAATTGGATTGGCCAGTATCCTGTTGTGCAGCTCTGCCAGCATAGTGGCACTGACATCACCAGCATCATCAGACTGACACTAATTAAAGACTTCCTGTTTTAATTTCAGGTTGGATGTGACTTGTGTGCAAAGAAGCAAAGTTGTACATTATCTAGAATCAAAGCAGCAACTCTTTAGTGACAATTTGCTGCTGCTGGTGACATCATTGCCATTGTGCTGGTAGAGATACACAATGATATATAGACCAATGTTTCAGGAAGGTTTGGATCTAAGTTCAGCTTAATGATACCCATTGCCGTGATCTTTTCTTGACTGTGAATAATAAAGTCTACAGAGTAGGATTAATAAGGCAGGTACAATACAATATCAGGCAAGAACTGCCGGACCTTGGAGAGCTCCTAACAGACAACTGACTCCAACCATGCTTTTTCACTTTTCAGAAAGAAGCCTACACCCCCCAAACTGCTTCTCTTTCTTGAGGGGTAGAGAATCTTAAATGTGTAGGCCTGTTCCCTGGAACTAACCACTCTGTCATATTGAACACTACATAGGTGTTGATAATCAGACGATATTGAATCTATGGCCCCTGCTGTAAAAGGATGCAAAGGAAATCTGGCTTAGGTTGATATGAGTTATTTCTTCTGGTCCTAGATTTGGGGACTGTGGCTTATGTGGGTCTTCATTGTCATTGTCATCGTCATCATCATCATCATCATCACATCATCTTAAGACTGCAGAGCTAGAAGGAATCCAATGGATCATCAAGTCTAGCCCCAGTCAAGGAGGTACAGTGGAAATTGAACTCCCAACCTCTGGCAATGCAGCCAGATACCTAAACCACTGAGCTATCCAGCAGTTGTTGGTTGACAAGCTTTACTTTGGCATCAGGTTTTAGGTTAAGTGTCTGTGTAAACATAAATATCATGAAGGTGTGATGGATGGGAGACCTGATGTAGTTGCTTTGTCTTTCCTCTCCTTTGTATCAGATACTTGGCTCTGTGTTGACTGCTTTGGCTTCTTCTTGGCTGTGTTGCTTTTGTTTTATTTTCATTATGATTGTATAAGCCAGAGTATAAACATTTCAGATACGTATCAATATAGTAAAAAGTTAGTGTTGTTTGTCATGAAAGATCTCCAAAACAAGAACAATGAAAAATACAACATTTTACATGGATTCTACTGATGTTGAAGCTTCAATAAGTGAAGAGGTTATGTCTTGGTGGTGGACTTGGTGTTGTTAGTTGGGGGATTCTGGGAGTTGTATTCCGAAGATTTTAGTTGGGGGATTCTGGGAGTTGTATTCCAGAGAAAATTGATTTCTATCCCATGAGTTCTGAGCTGACTATTAAGGTGGAAGAAACCCCTCCCCCCCCCGCATGAACAACAAGCTGACTAAGGGAATAAGAGAAGGACAGGACTGCGATGGAGGGTGGGAATAATGGTTTCCTAATCCTGGTAGAAGCTTAGTAAGGACTAAGAGTGTCTCTCTCCCCCTCTCTCTCTCCCTCTCTCTCTCTCTCTCTCTCTCTGTGTGTGTGTCTGAGAGAGTAATGTGAAAGAAGAAATTTGGGAGTGGGAGAGAAGTTAGACAGCACTCAGCATGGGACTTTTAAAGTTTTAACCCAGGTGAAGCTGGATAAAGTAGATTGCTTCTAGGGATATAACTGTGCATAGTATCTAGAATTCTAGAGTTTGATTCCTACGATAGACTTGTAATGTCTATGTTACTTATATACAAGTGGAAGAACAGCATGTGTTAAAACTGCTGGCCCTGATCTAGCCGTGAAAATGTAGCTGTGGCTAATTCTGAGATCCTTGGTGTACTTACTTCAGAGGAAGAATCATTGAACACACTAAGCTTTGTTTCTAAGTATGTATGACTGGACCAAGATTGTACGTTTAAAAACAAGGAGACAGTTGTTTCAGAACTGCAAGACTTTAATGTGCATAGAATGTGCGTCATGCATCCTTATGAGCTGCGGTTGATGTATGTCCTAAATTCATGCATTTAGATTAATGTTTGGCTGAAATAATAATGCATTTTTATTTGAATAGTCTTTTCAGCAGGGTGAGGGGAACATTTCACCTTCTTGTATGTTTTGGCCTACAACTCCTGAGACCCTTGCCAGTGGCTATGCTGGTTGAAACTGATGTGAACTGGAGACCAAATTATTCAGAGGGGCAGAGTTTCTCAATTTTGCTATAGAACCACATGATAAGAGGGATAAGAATAATTCCCAAACTGAAGATGAAAAAAACTACGAATGTTGCCAGATGGTGAATAGTGTTAATAATGCAGTCTAAATGGGAGATGGTCCATAGGCACAGACTCCCTAGTTTCCAAACTCTGTGATATGTTAGGTCTCATACTATTTATCAAGGTGGTGTTGGCTTAAATCAGATTTATTTAAATATGAGTTAATTGCATTTTGAATCACTACTCAGTTTGGAAGCAGATGTAATAATGTGAACCACACCCTGGTGCAATCTTGCTAGTTGTGCTTTTTGTTATTTTTTTTTCCCCCTCACAGTTTTCTTGGCCAGACTGATTCCACCCCTAATAATTTTCATTTCACTTGAAACTTCCAGCGTCTGGGATTGCAATGAACACAGGATTGTTCAAGGTGGAATCAGTCTGGGAAAGGAGCAGAAATGTTGGCAAGTCCTTGGGTCTGAGTCTCAAGTCCGAGTTCGAGTCTTTGGTACCAAGTCCCAAATCTGATTCTTTGGTACCAAGTCCCAAGCCCCAAGTCTGAGTCCCTATTATAAACAAGCTTTTTTCCCCAGAAAAAGAGGGAGGGGTGGGTGGGTTCCAAGTCACAAATCGAATGAGTCATCAAGAAAAAAAACCAGAGTCACGTCCAAGTTGATTCACTGGTGCAACTTCAGTCTGATTTGACAGCGAGTCCTGCAACTCGAGTCCCTATCCCTGGTAAGAATGTGAAAAGTGTGTATTGTGAAAAATATATAGGAAGGTAATAGGAAGCAGGAGGAAACTTTTTTGGAGATGGAATCACAGGATTAAATCTAGATCCATTCTGTTCCTGCTGAAAGTGTTCACTTTCTGATAAGGAATTCAATTAATATTCAATTAAAATTAAACTAAAAACAATTTAATATTTTAAATTATTAATAAAATAAAATCATTGATTTTTATTCATTCTGCTCTTTTTATGGCCTAGCTTATGCATAACACACAATTTTCTATCCCCCTTTTAAGTCTGTCAGTCTGTGATATAGGAAATTTGGCGCAAATGGGAATTTCCTGAAAACAAGCCAAAATAAAATATAGTTTCTATGAAGCATATCTCTTTTCTTGTCCTCCTCTTGTAACTGACCATTCCTTATGTTTCATGAAAATATTTACTGTTTTAGTGTAATTTGTATAGTCAGGTTAGTAGCTGTATTGGATTTTTGTATAAAACAACTGTAGCGGATACCCCAGACGTCACCTGTCTGTCACTACGGAACCTTGGCAGAAGAACCAATGAAGAAGACGGAAGGCGGAGTCAGAGAAGAAGGAGGGGTACAAAAGGGTGAGTCTGAAGGGATTGATAGGAAGAGATTGACTAGAGATGAGATCAGAGATTTTGAAGGAGAGAGATTTGAGATTTGAATGATTGGAAAGTGAGAGGGAAGTGCTGGAAGGGTTGAAAAGCTGAGCTGTGGGAGTGGAAATAGGATCAGTAGGGTCAGAGCAAGATAGAAAGAACTAACAGAAAGATCTAATTGAACTGAATATCACTTAATACCTGTGATTTGCTTCCTGTGAATGAATATACTATTTCCAACTGATTATCTACCCCACCCTGTATAATAAACTGATTGTGTTTAGCAGCATGAGTTGATTGATGTTATGAAGTAATAACATCTGGTGGCAGCGTGAGAAGGAGGAAAGAGTGTGAGCTTTTGTGAGGGCCAAATAAATAGGGACTACAAAAGCGAGACCGCGACAACAACCAATCAGTAAAGTGATAACAAAGTCAAGACTAGAGATGGGGGTATTCGTATTTGTATACGAATATCCCCGTGCAGCTGGAGTTAATGAGGGTCCGCCCCCTGGGGCCGGACCGTCCACTCATACGTCCGCCGGCGGCCTCGCTCATCCTTCCAATCACTCCCAGAGCCCCGTTCTCTTCCTGCTCGGCTAGCCACTTGGCAGCCATGCAGGGAGACTTGTCCTCCCTCCCCTTGCCTGGAGTGGCTAGCCAAGCAGGAAGAGAGTGGGGCTCCGGGAGTGATTGGAAGGGTGAGCAAGGCCGCCGCTGGATGCATGAGTGGACGGTCCAGCCCCAGGGGCTGGACCCTCATTAACTCCAGCTGCGCGAGGATATTCATATTCATATATGAATACGAATACCCCCATCTCTAGTCAAGACACTTTTAGCAAAAGTACCGGATTTGGCAATTTCACTGACACTTACTTAGTTTCAGGATTAAGATTGCCAACCTTTGTAATAGATACTTTGGTCACTTTGCTTTACTTAATGTTGAGAAATAAAACAGTGGTGTCTTGTTCGTATTGCCTGTTTAATTTGCAGCATGCTGCTCTACTTTCACTTCTGGGAGTCTGTTTTCATGAAATGTCTGACAGCTTGTCTTTGTAGATTTTAGGTGTGTTCTTCAGCATAATAATGAATTTGTTTATGCCATTTAAAGGAGAGCAGAATTAGACCAAGACCACATTATTATCTAAGTAGATGCATATAATTTGCTCTTATTCAGCCTGCAATATCATTTTCCTTTTCAATTTAAAGTATCTTTCAAAATAATGCATAATTAATAAAAAACTTACTTAGCAATATATGAGATTTATTTTCCAATGGTTATAAATTATTTCATCTTAAATTTTATTTTTAGAAAAAGGTTCTACAAATATGTAAGGTGAGAACCATATACAGATGGAAACTTCTAGTCTAAAAGTGGAGCAGAGAACCCATTTTTGTGAAGTTGGGTTATTAGATATTTGGGTATAATTTCTTACTGGTTTAACTTTTAACAGACAATCTCTCATGAGTCAAGGCGCATTGCAGGAGGTTCACCATGAGTTACTTCACTGCCCATGTCCTATAAGAAGGTAAATGTCCATGGTTATCTGACTATTCAAACCTTTGGTCCCCCAAGTTTGTGTGTGAGGTTTTTGCGGAGGGTGGTTCTCATAAGTCTGTTTAAGTCCTTCATATATCTTCACGCTTATATAACCATAATTTATGGCAAATATATAAGACATTAGAAAAAAAATATGTACTGGAATGTCTGATTCTTTTCTTTCTCCTTCAGGAGCAGATCTCCAGACCTTATAACAGTGTTGTTGTTGTTGTTGTTGTTGTTGTTTTTTGGTTAAATCTTTGGCTTCAGAAATACTTTGCCATGTAGAATAGGGTTAGCTGTTTGAGGAATATCTCTAAATACCCACTAGGCCTGGATTGCTAATTGATCTTATTCTCTGGATTGTGGATAGATCAGTATCCTCTTGATAGTCCCAACTGAAAGTAGACCCATTGAATCAATTGCTGAATAGCAAGTCAACACTTATATAAATCTAACTGAGTCAGTGGGTCTACTCTACTTGGGGCTAGTAATAGGATGCTGGTTTCTGTTCTGTGTTTCCTCTTGTCTTGCTAGCTGTCTTTTCAGCAAAATTCTCTTGGAGTATTGTTTCCCAGGTACTTGATTGGTAACTATGGTTTGCATGTTTGGGACATAGTTGCCAGCACTGATTTTAAGAAGGACATTCTTCCTGTGCATAATTTTGTCAAGTTTTTTGCCTCCCTTGTTCTCCTTCATTTGGGTTTGTAGACAACTCATGAGATTTACTACTCTGCTTGGTGTATACATAAGTTTTCTCTCTGCATGGTATAGGACAATGAACAGGCATTTTGCTTTAAAAGCACCAAGACAAAGAATATTCCTCATTTTTGCCAGTTTTGGAACTTGATATTCTTAGATTCTGGTTTATTATATATCATCTATTTATTATAGATCTGGTTTAGTACATGTACTATATATATCTGTGTGTATGTCTACGGTAGCATGAAACCTGAAAATGAACATAATTTCCAGATAGTGTGCAAGGTCTAAGGAGCCTGCTCTGCAACCTTCTAAAGCTCTTTCAGTATGAGAGTTGGGTGTGTTTCAGAATACTTGGTGGCTTTCTGTTTCCATTGATTGTGTGACAGGTGACCCATGGTCTGAGTTGCTGGTGGACAAGCAAGTGGGACACATAAATCCTTCTTATGGTATCAAAGCTGAAGTGTATTTGAGCCTTCATGGTAATAATTTCTACCTAGAAAAATGACAGCTTTTTCTGCTACTATATACTGCTTCTTGACCATGGCTCAATACTACCTCTACTTCCTCTTTTTCTCCTTGCAGTCACCTCTTCTGGGGGAAAGACCTGGCGAGAGTCTACCTTGTGGTTTTCTTTTGATCATTGCTTTGATCCCCTACCCCCAATTCCATGCATACCACATGTATTTACTGTTATTAAACCCTCTCTGGTTTGGTAACAGTTATAATCTCTTTGGTTATATTTCTTTTACCTCACATTTGCTTGGCTCTGATTGTTGCATCTCTTTTCTTCTTGGAATTTGCCAAGTTTGCTTCATTTTGGCATGCTCAGAATTGACAGATGGTACATTAAATAAATGGAAGCCAGTACTTGCAGTGGGTACTCTTAAAAAGACTCTCCTTTGCTTTTGGCTTTTTGTAGACTGTGGTCATGTGACTGTGGAATGTCCAGTTTCATTAATGCCATGTGGCAATTCTCTGTGACACTGGTATATTAAAAACAAAACAAAAACAAAATCCTATGCATTATCTGGTAAAACTAAAGAAAAATAAAAAATAAAGAAGTCAAAAACATCGGGGCACCTAAAAGACTAACTGCTATATTTTAAAGTGAGCTTTCATGGACAAGTCCACTTCTTCAGACTGGGTAGAACTAGAAACATGAATATATTCCTGAAATGCTATATATGAATACACTGTTAATACTGGCAAAGGTTTTCAGATACATAAAGTGATTCTCAGCAATTATTTTCTCAACAACGATCCCCATTTTACAAACTGAAGCTTCAGTTGAGAGGGGAAGAGAGAGACCCTTTTAAAGTTAACATTATTATGACTCCATTATAAGGTGGAATCTCAGATATGAAGCTATGCAAAGATTCTCCCCACCCCCACCATGATCAGAATTGTCTTTCTGATGCTGAGGATATTTGGTGGTCTCATTAGGACAAAGAAAGATTTTCGGAGGGTTCAGATACTTTCACAATTGAAAGGTGGTGCTGTTGGGTCAACAGGCTCTCTCCCCTTGATGCTTCTGGAAATGCCAATATTTACCATCATTTCTAGGAACATTCTTAGTTTGTTTTAAAGTATATAGGAGGACCCACTTTTAAAGCAATGTTTAAAGTTTTGTTGTGGAGCTTTTATCACTTTCTGGATATCCTCCTGATAGACTGCTCCCCCTAGATGTTCTTACATTGACAGATATTTATTTGAATGCAACTGTGCTGTTACAAAGAGTAGATTGTTAAAGATAGAGGTGGAAAATATTTTTGGGGGATTTGATAGTTTTACTGAAAGTAGCATTTTCACACCTGCCAAGAGTCACTGCAAGAATAAATGTATCTCATCTTGAGAATACACACATTTGTGAGGGTTCTAGGCTGTTTTGGAGAAGGAAGGCACGAACAAATCTATGCATACATTTCAGAACGCAAATGCCTAAAATGCAGATGTTTGAAAAAAATATGCATGCTTTAGATATGCTTTAGTCAAATGGAGGAAAATGCCTACGTTAGACAGAATGACTAAATATGCAGGCAAAATGTGCAAGTGTGTGCACTAGTGTCAACACTGGGAGGAAAAATGAAGTCTTGCAACCTGATAGGAGAGACGCATGGGATGAAAATTGCAGGTGGGATTCAGTGAAACACCACAAACCTTGAGACGGAAAGTTTCACATTCTGCTAACAGGTAGGAATCATTTACAGCAGATTTGATGTTGGATCTTTGTAGAGTTGGTGGAACAGGCTGACTCTTAGTAGTATAGATCCTGAAGGTAGTAAATTTCCATCCTTTGTGGTCACTAAATGCATTGGTCACTAAATTCCTGTTTAGTTTTATGGGCTACTCTGATATACTGTAATTGAGTCAGTCTTCTGCTCAGTGGATTAATTTGCTAGTGTTAGTTTGGATGTCCTAAATCTGTTGAGGATTAGATTAGATTATTTTACTGTCACTTCCAGCCCCTAATTCTTTGTAATTAAAGATATGTACGTTTTATAGATGCACAGTGTAAGCTTAAACATAATGCAAAGCCTATCAATAGAATAATTATCTGAGAGTTCCTCCGAATTTAATTATCTACTTCAACTGCTTCTGGAAAAGGTTCTCTCAGAAGACCACCAAAGTGCTGTGCTTGAGCACTTGTTTTGTGAAAAAAATGAGGGTTGGGCTAGACTCCTTTATTGGAACTGGATTTTAGATAAGACTTTAATCCTCTACAGTGTAAGGGAGCCCAGTCCTTATGTAGTTCTGATTGGTAGTTGCAGTATCGCATTTAAAGTTGTTGGTTCTGAAATTGGCACTGCAGTTAGACTCCCCATGTGCACTAATGTTGTACCATGGCCAGTAGTGACCTCTGGTTCAACACCACATCTTCAGGCTATGTAATGCTCCAGTTTTTCCTTTAATTCCATTATATAGCCTGGAGTGCTTCCTAAACTTGAGTTCTCTGCTATTGTCAGACTACAGCTTCCAGAATTCTTGACCACTGGCAAGGAGATGCTGAGAATTGTGGCCTAGGAGTGTGAGGAACCCAAAGTTGTGAACTACTTGCATAAAGTAGTGCAGAGTGTATTCTGTATTTACAATCATGTTGAGATTCTCCTTTGATCATTTCCTTGTTCTTCTCTCCTCCCATCTTTTCTGTAAGCATCATCCACTTGCCAGCACTGTGGTTGTGATATATACAATGGAACATACAAAGTTTCACATTTACAGTACCCTGCAAAGAGCTGACAAGTCAATATATTTTGAATGGCAAAACATATAGCCAATATAGATCAGTGATTCCTAACCTTTTTTCACTTGCGTACCCACTTGGCAGACCATTTTCATCAATTGTACCCTTCCTATAAGAGAGGCAGGGCATTGGGGGGGGGGGGGACTCTCCCACCCTTTCGTCTTCAGGCTACTCATCACTCTCTCAGTGTGCACAAGTATACCAGCAAAGGGCTTAAAATCTGTAAGGTATTTTGTCCCATTCAAACTGTCATTGATAGAAAAGGAGCAGGTGGCACAAGCCCCTGCATTAGCACTGAATCAAAAATGGATGCCACCTTGGAGAGAAAACCAATTGGATGGGCTCTCACATGGTGAGCGGGGAGAGAAGAAAGACGCCGATAGATTTCTCACTGATCAAGATATAAATAAGCGACTTACACTGTTGACATATGTGCCTTTTCCCACCATTATTCAATTTTTTTCATGTACCACTAAATGTCCTGGTTCATACACCTGGGAGTACATGTACCTAAGTTTGGGAATCACTGATATAGATGAATGAAAATTTGGAACCCTGCCTTTCACTTCAAAATGAAAAATACTTACTAGTAAATGACATTGACTTAAAAATGCGAAGGAACTTAAAAGCATTTTTTTGAAACACACAAAAATATATCTGATTAAAAAACAGCTTTCTGACACTTTAAAGGCTAACAAGTTGTGTGTGTGTGTGTGTGTGTAAAAAAAGAAAAAAAGCTGTTGTGGACTGAAGCCCAAATTTTCATCTCCAGATAGTTTATGGCGTGTAGCTTATGCTAAATAAAACCTCCCTTGCTGGAGTTCTGGCAAGTATATATTCCATATATATATACTGTGAGTTCCCTGTTGTTTCTATAGTGCAGCTGAAGTAGCTTTGAGAATATTCCACTTTTTATACTGTTGTTTTTACTATGGAGTAAGTGGATGCAATGCTAAACTTGTTCAAAGAGACCTCTTACTGTTTTGTTAAAAAGTTCATTAGCCTGGCCTAATTAGTAAAGAGTCTTGTTTTGTTACCAAGTGGTATGCAAGAGCTGCTACACAAAAGATGAGATGCTGCATTTTTATGCAAAGAAAATTTACAGTGAAATTGGGATATAATGTTGTAATATATTCAGTGAGTGTTGTTTTTTAATTGGCAGTCGATCCTATTGTTGTACAATATGTTTTATGTGTTTAAGTAGTTTAAACTGCTTTATGATTTTGTATTTATTTATTTATTTTAATTTCTATTTTCAGGCCACTGAAGAAGTGGGTCAGGTTCATTACATCGTACAGCTGGAAGGGAACCTGAGGTTCCTCAGGGCCAACCCCCTGATGTTTCAAGAAAAACACAGACCTTTTTTGACTTGTCTTTCCTTGGGTCTTTTTTTCCCCCCTTGGCTTCTGTAGATTATAGAAAAAGGCAATACATGTTCCCTACTCTTCTTAATACCATCCTGTTCCCATCATTTCAGCTGGCACTGTGCAATGAGGCTCCTTTATAAAATTGTTGGTGAGCATCGTAAAATTGGATGTGGGGAGAGCCATGCACACAGTCTTGAACTCATTGGAGGACAGAGGGGATATAAATCTAACTAATGAATTGTGCATCCCAGAGGAGCCAGCCTTTATGGCCTTGGGCAACTTGCACAGTCCCAGGATGCCCCCAGAAGAAGTTAATGGTAAACCACTTCTGAGTGCTTTCTACCTAGAAAACCCTGAAAAGGGTCATCGTAAGTCTGAATTGGCTTGACTGCACACAATTATAAGTAAGTAAGTAAGTAAGTAAGTAAGTACATGGGGTCACGAAGAGTCGGACACGACTTAACGACTAAACAACAACAAAAAAGTAAGTGAGTGAGTAAGTAAGTAAGTAAATAAATAAATAAATGTAGGAACATTTTAAAAGTGTAAAGTGAGTAATAGATAGGAAATAATGATTTCACAGTTCCTTGATAGACGGTGTAGTAGATTTTTTTTAAAAATTGTTTTCCGAAGGTTAATGTTCACTTGATTATCAACTGCCAAACTTAGAATATAGGTTTCTAAGAGTTTAGTTTCTGGATAGACATACCACATTTTAGACTTCTGTACAGCACTAGTGTTGACATAACACAACACATCAAGGGCTAAGTCAAAGTACTATGTTTTTAAGTGTGCATCTGCATTATTTTCTTTTCTACAAATGATCCAGTTTGAGTGGTCTTTACCTAATCACTGCATGTGTACTAGTAGAGAAGCAATGTTAGAGCAGTTACAGAAGGTTCAAGCTTTTTCAGTCACAATAATTATTCTTTAAGGGATTTTTTAAAGAAAATATTTTTTGGCTTCCTTCCTAGATTTTAATGAGAAGTGGGCAAACCTAGAAGGAGTGATTGTAATTTTGATTTCTTGATTATCATCTCCAAAATGTAAAGCTCATCAACTCAAAAGTTTTAGTCTCCTGGCTGCAGATATTAATTTGGGTAGGTTAGTCCTATCACAAGATCACCACTTGATCCTGTTATGGCTTGGCGGCAGCCAAGTGTTGAGTTTCATTTGTGGAAATTTCAGTGCAAAATTCTTGTACTAGATACAAGGACTGGGGAAGTTAAACACTGGCTTGGGAAGGTTTTATATCATGTTCATAATTGTGAATCATATAGTCTGGTTTTGCACAGATGAGGTCAACAGGAATTTGACCACTATCTTCATTATGTCCTGCATTGGCGTTATTTAATTGGGCAATAAATGCATTCTATAATCAGAGTAATAGGCTTTATTTGCAGTGCATACTGTGCATAAAGTTTATGCCTGCGGAGTCATTTCCCAACAGCTGGCTTCCTTTTTCAGGTCTGATCATGACATATATACAATCTCTTTCAGTTTTTTGATGTGCTAAGTAGCTTGTGTATTCTTGTTTGTTGTACTGCCTGCATAGTCACAAGAACAGCAGTTTCTCAGGTCTCTTAACCCAAGGGGTACTCATCTCTTTGGCTTCAGTTTTTGACACCTTATGCATTATAGTTTGGACAGGTAGATTGATGTGCAGAAATGGGGAACTCAGGCTGTGCTGATATAAAAGTGTTTGTATGCATAAATAATTGATAACATAGAATGATTTCCGTTAGCATAGTAGAATCTGTAATACCATAGCAGTCATGACTACAAAATTACCACAGTGGTGTACCTTTTTTTGGTTAGGAAATGAGATTCTCCTGACTGTTCTGTTATTAGGAAGTACAGGTCCCACTGGAGTGCTCCTTAGCAGGCAGTTCAAATGAGGTCTACCTTTCTTTATTAAGCATGTTTCACAAATGTTTGCACAGGCTTCCTTCTAAACATACTCCTACCTTCCATGCCTCTGATCTTGTAGGCTTGTATCCTGTATTTTGAGCTTTTGAAATGTATCCAGCAAGCCACTGTGAGGACCAAGAGTCTTAACTTTGCTGTTAACCAGTAGGGCTTTTTAAATATTCTTACATTGGCAGTTAACACTTCAGCAGTCAAATTTGCTAAATCCTTGCACTCAGTCCTGTGTGCATTAGGGATTAGATATGGGGGTATTTGTATATGAATACAAATACCCTTGCACAGGTGGACATAACGAGGGACTGTCCACTCACCTCTCCTCTGCTGCCGCTGGCTCCGTGCTCCCTTCCAGTCGCCCCGGAGCTCGTGGTTGACTAGCCACTCATCAGCCTGGCAGGGAGGCTCGTCTTCCCTCCTTCTGCCAGGAGTGGCTAGTTGACCACGAGCTCTGGAGCGATTGGAAGGGAGCGTGGAGCCAGCGGCAGCAGCGGACGAGTGAGTGGACGGTCCAGTACATTACTTTACATTTTCTTATATTGAAATGCATTTGCCATTTTGCCGCCCATTCTCCCAGTTTGGAGAGATTGTATAGTACTCTAAAAGCCTTACATGTAACAATTTGGAAATGCTATAAATAAATTTATAATTTGAAAATGCTATAAATAAACTCTCTCTCTCTCTCTCTCTCTCTCTCTCTCTCTCTCTCTCTCTCTGTGTGTGTGTGTGTGTGTGTGTGTGTGTGTGTAAGTGAAAGTGAAAGTGAGTGAGTGAGTGAGAGACAGACAGACAGATACAAGTATATAGGATTAGAGATGGCAAATTCTGACAGTTTCACTTTCTTTCACAGTTTAATTTTTAACACCTTTCCCACATGAATATGATAAAATTGCAAAATGTGGTATTTCCAAAATCACAGAATGTGGTCATTTTTGGGTAAATTCTTTTTAAAAAAATGCTAATGAAACAAATTGTTACTTACTGTACTAGCCAAGTTCAGTAGGTATTGGTATTCTCAGCATGGAGAAGACCACATTGTGCCTGTTTGTGGAACTTCTCAAAGAGGCACTAACCCAGTTTTGTCACTAACACAGCTGAATACACAGTGATTCAAACCCAGATTTCTTAAGAGTTAAGTGCTCAGAGCTCCAGGTTTAGATAAACAAATCTGTCCGTTTTGATTATTTTTAAAAATCCTCAGCTCTTTCCATTCTGAATATCATTTTATAAAGATATTGGTAAATTCTCTGTATACTTGAGAAGTAAGGGCTCTGTGGAGTGCAATCTCATGGCCTGAATAATTGGAGAGGTAACATTTTAAAATTGAATTGTATAATTATTTTTGCAAAAAAGTAAAATTGTCCACTGGTGAAGACACAAGAACAGTCATTTTAAAAGGAAGCAGTCAGCTGCCGAAGAAAATGTTTAGTAAAGAAAGAGAGAGAGGGAGGAGAGAGAGAGAGAGAGAGAGAGAGAGAGAGAGAGAGAGAGAGAGATGGGATTGTGAAGTCTTCCATTTTGCATCTGGAAATGGCATCATGGTGCAAGTTAAGGATATTGGTCTGTTTTCCTCTTTTGTCTCAGCTAGCCTTATACTGTAAGCACAGCTGTCTTTAAAGCATGGTTATATGATGCTGTGCTTTAAAATCTCAATTGTGACCTGAGTGAATGATTATGGACAGAAGTCCTGTGGGAGTCTGGGCTTTTTTCAAACCTGCTTTTATGCATTGGCTTTTGCCATACGTTGAGCTTGCTTCGCTTCTGTCACAGTCGAACAGGACAAGACAAAACAAGCAAGGGGAAGAAATAACACACAAATTTCCGCATCCACAGCATCTGGAGTGAGCATCAAACAGATGGGCTCTTCCACCCCGATTATCCTAACCTCCTAAATATAGAAATATGTGCCTTTTTAAAATAAATTTAAATTACCCGAGGGGGTCACGGTAGCGCATGCTAGGACATTGCGAATGAGTGCAAATAGAAGTCAGCTGCTGACAGAAGTAGGATCGGTAGATCCCACCAATGTCTGTCTGTCTTGCATGCTTCCTCTCCTCCACTGTGTTCTCCCTCTTCATTAGAAAGCTTATGCCAAGCCAATGAAGGCTGTTCTCTCTCCATATGGCCCCATCTGGAGAGAGAACAGCCTTTGTTTCATATGTATCTCTCTGTGTGTACACACACACACACACACACAAAAACATATATAAAACTTCTGTTTGTATGTGAGCTTTCAGTTTAAATCATGACTAACATTTTACATAGATACTTGTGCATACTTATATTAAAGGCAATATAAATCAAAATACTGAGATCTTTTACAGTGACTCTCAGCAAAAGGAGAAGAGGCTGGACACTCGTTCTCCCATCAGAGCCTTTTCCAGAAGGAAGTGTTCTAGGGACTGCTGTTACACTGGCTAACATTCTTAGCAGGATGCACCTCAGGAATTAGTGGAGAGGATGGCTGGCATCCCCACCTTACAGTCCCAAAGGTGCTTGCAGTACATTTTATATACAACTGCAAAGCAGTGTTCTAGGACAGTAGTGCTAGAGGATGGCTGGCTATTGCAGGTGTTTCTGTTTATCTTCCCTTCTGTGTGTGGTAAGGCAGTGAAAGTCATTCTGCAGCCTGTGTGTGTGTGTGTTTGTACACACACACACTACACCTACACCTACACGCATAATACACACTATTTTTGCTGTGTTGGATGTGTGGCCTTAAGTGCAAATGTAGAATTTATTTGAGTCAAAGAATATAGCAATTTATTTTCAGTTTGGTATGCTAGATTTCTTTTCATTTACTTGCTTTAGGACTGGTCTCAATAAATTCCTTCAGGTTTTTGCTTATCCATGCATGAAACTAAGAGGAAAAAAAAAAGGATGATCCATGTATTGACAGAAAAATAAGCACAGTTTGGTAGGTGGAGCCCAGTCTGGGGAGTGTAAGTTACTGTCTTTGCTCCACCACTTAATTTCTTTGCCAGTGACATAGTATTCTGCCACCTCTGTTAGTTTTCTCATCTGTAAAATGGAGATAATTTGTTACTTGCCTTTGAGGGGGACTGGATGGATTAATTTTTTGGAGTACAATAGTTCCGTGGCTGCATTGCTGATGTCTGTTTATCTATGTACAGCTCTTAGTTTCTGGCAGACCAGCAGATAATACATTTTGTGCAAAGCTGCATTTAGCCATGGTTTTTCTGCTTCAACAGGAGTTTGGAGTCCATTACCCTTGGGATCTGTTCTAGCTCTACAGTTCTATGATTCCATGAAAGCTTTTCAGTGGAAAGTAAAACTAGATTTTTGTTTTACTAACAGCACATGAAAGGTCCTGGTGCATTCTCTCTCTGTCTCTCCCTCTCTTTTAAGATGGTGCATATGCACAGTGGTGCTAGGAATGACTTCAGTGATTATAAATGTTCTATTCAGCAGCCATGAAATGCAGAATATCAGGAGAAACGGCCTAACTGTTAAGGCAGTACAACAATGGAACAAATTACCTTGAGGGGTGGTGACAGCTCCCATGCTGGAGGCATTCAAGAGAAAGTTGAAATAACTTCTGTCAGGCCTACTTTGATTTGGATTCTTGCATTGAGCAGGAGATTGGACTCGATGGCCTTATAGTCAATCCCCTTCAAGCTCCGTTATTCTGTGATTTTGTGATTGACTTTGGGAGAGCAGGAAGACTTGGGATGATATGGCAAATGTGGGTGACAGCGGGTGGAGAGAAAATGTAGGAAACTAGAGAAGAGAGTGGCAGGTTGGAACCTTGAAGAGGAATTTACCTTTTGTAAATTATTGCAGGCCCAGTGTGTGTTCACTACTAATTTTCTATTCATTGCTGTATCTGTTGCATTTAAATAGCACACTAAGATAACTAGGCACTAGCAAAATATAGTGCTTAATCAAGAAATGGATACAGTACTTGATTATTACCCAAAAATCTCATTATTTCTGGACCTTTCTGCCACTTGTGTGAAAGTCTCACTCTACTTTGACCTCATTTGGAACATTTATCATAGCTATCTTAAAGCAGACTGTAAGATATCAAATATTATATACCACTCATAAAATTTCTCTCTAATGTCAGAAAGGGTGACCAGACAGGAAGCAGTATCTTTGACAGAAATGGGATTCTACAGTTTGATAAAATTGTGGTGTCCCAATTATTGCCTTGCTTTAAAAAAAGTACACTCTCTTTTTTTCTGTCACTATCCAAAAATTGCTATTAAAATTCTGTCCCTAGCTTCATATTATATGCCTGCTTCTCAGACTGCAACTTTTCTAAGTATACAGATCTCTTTCTTATCTTCTGACTAATATGTCTCAACTGAAAAATAACCCTTAATATGATATTGAGTTCAGAGGGCTGAATAATTAACTCCCTTCTAAAGTAATTGTATTTCTATTGTTAAGTAATATATTTTTACTGATTCATTCCCTACAACAATCGCTTGAAACATATACCTCATTATGCACAAAAGTAGTCAGTAGATATGTATCTAGACTAGAGATGGGAGTATTCGTATTCGAATACGAATATCCCCACACAGGTGGCGATAACAAGGGTCCAGCCCCATGGGGCCAGACAGTCTACTCACTGATCCACTGCTGCCATGGACGTCGCGATTCTTCCAATGGCTTCGCAGATCGCGATTGACTAGCCACTCCTGGCAGGAGGCGGGAGGACAAACCTCGCTGCAAGGTTGAAGAGTGGCTTGCAGATCGCGATCTATAGAGCCATTGGTAGAATTGCAGCGTCTGTGGCTGCGGCGGATCGGTGAGTGGACCGTCTGACCCCATGGGGCTGGACCCTCATTATCGCCACCTGTGTGTGTATATTCGTATATGAATATGAATACCCCCATCTCTAATCTAGACTAAAAAAATCCCTCCAATGCTTCCACAAAACATGGGTTAAAATTTAATAGCATTAGATCTGATTCTCTATTTCCCATTAGGCCATAGGAGGACTGACCATAGAATGGCTGTATATTCGTGTCTGTTCTTAAACATAGTAGTTCTTTTTTTTAAAAAAAAAAGATTCAATGTTGAATTGATAAATACTGCATATAGTTGATTTTAATGAAGCTGCACAGTTATAGCAGATAAAGTTGTGCACTCTCAGCTTCTCTTTTTACTAAGGTTTTCCATAAATAAAAATTGTTTTCTGCTTTCCCAAATAAACTTGACTATATGTTCTGCTGCTTTCTTAAAATGCTTTTCACTAACTTGACAGAAGCATTTTCAAAACAGAAGGAATCTGCTTAAAATGTTCGTCTTTACCAAAGTGTTTTTCTAGCTACAAATTGGTTAAGTATCGTCTGCTGAGATTGTTAACCATGGCATCCTATTAACTGCACAGATGCTTATTTTAAAATGAGAATCTCCTATTGTTACTTTTGCTATTTTTTTCTGTTAGTCTCAGGAGCCACAAGATGAAAGCTTTGTCTTGTGTGTCGTTTTTTTAAATGGCGACTTGTTATTAATGTGGATTTTCCAAAAATATTTGATATAAATCTTCAGCCGAATTTGTAAATAACCCTGAAATCTTATCAAAAAAAGAGACAAACTCATCTCTATTCTATCACAGGCCTTTTCAGCAACTTCAGATAAGAATATTGCTGCTGTTTGGTAAAGTCACTAACATTAATCACACTTTCATAATTGCAATCTTCTGAATCTTGTTTAGAAGTGATATAAATGTATATGATGCTGCTGTATGTGGATGTTTACCTTTACTATAAATCAAAACAGTTTTAGATTTTCGTGTTAAGACCAGAGCTCAGTTACTCATTAAATAAATGTCATAAAGCCAATACTTTAAAGAAGCCTTATAATATTTGGCTAGTAATAGAACTTATACAGGTGGCTCAAGCTTCAAATGTATACCCACTTATCTTGGAGTAGTGTAATTGAATTAAGTCTGAGGAAGTGTCCACAAAAGCTCACGTTAAAATATACTAGTTAGTTTTTAAGGTGCCATGACGTTTTTGTCTTCTTTTTTGTTTTTGCCTAATGTAAATTAAATGAGACTTACCTTTGAGCAGACAGATATAGAATTGCACTGTTATTTGGGTATAAAGATCTGATTATGACTTGATTTCCTGTACTTTTGTAAAGAGTGTTCAACTTAGCTCTGGCCTGTTGTAACCCCATTATGCTGATTCTTCCTTAATTTCTCTCTCTCTCTCTCTCTCTTTTTTTTTTGCTCTCCCTTTCAATTTTTTTCTGAATGGTAGCATTTTAGGTAAAAAAACTACCATGAACAGAATTCATCTTCTACCAATTTTCAAGCAAGAGTTCTCCCTTGCTGCTTTTTTAGAATTGATAACACAACCCTATTCTATTCATATCTTCTGAGACCTTTTGTTTAAGTCTGTTTTTCATTCACCCTTTCTAAAATCTATTATTAACACAATACATTTTGAAATGGAGCTTAGTAAATGGCTAAGCTACATCAGATTTAAGAAGGAACATAATAATTATCAGTAACTGACTCAGTGGCTTGATAGATTTGGAACACAAGGAATATTTTTTCTTATAGTGTACTAACTTAACTAGTACAAATTGAGTTAATAAAAAACCTGCACTGTAAAAACTTCTACTCATGATTAATTAATTTATTTGAAATCTCTAGCCTAGACAACAATTTATATCTCTATCATTTACTTAATAGCACTTAGCTGACTATGACCAAAAGTGATAATGCAGTATTACTAAATATGGTAGAACTAACAATGTGATCCAAAAATCTTTAGCCTTTGATAAATAGAGATGTTTAATACCATTCATATATGCAGCATGAGGATCTTACAAATTGTACTAATGCCTGGAGTGGAGAAGGGTTCAAACTGGTTTCAAAGTCTAGAGTTCTGTGGATTCTTCCTTGCGCACAAAATACCAGCATGGTCTCCTCATGTTACATTGCTTTTTTACCTTCTCTTAAATATGCGTCAGTAAAACCAGTTGCCACTCTGGCCATGTTAAATGCGATGCTGACTACTGTTAGGTGTGATGAGTGGCCGCCTTCTTTCTTTCTACCTCTGAAGCTGGAGAAGTAGACACAGATTGCTCTGGAGTTGCATGGTGATCTTGATGCCTCATTTCCAGTAGTGGTAAGAATGCTAGGATTTGTTTAACAACATATATGGCTGGGATAAGTCACTTTGGCAAGCAGGACTAAGCCCACTGACCTTTCCTGCCCTAGAATAATAATGGAAGATATTGCAGGGTGACCTCTCCTCCCCTTTCCCATTAGGAAAGGCCAAGTGGAGAGGAGACCACTGGACCCTGCTAGTGAAAGATACCTGAAATGCCTTTAGGCAGCAGAATCCAATAAGACATGCTCCTTCTCTGATCTTGAACCTGCCCAGGGCAAATGCTGTGTTTACATTGTTGGGAGTGAGTGGAAACTTGGCTCTTGCTCCATAGCTACTGCTTTATAGATCAGCTACTAAGCCTAGTAATTGCTCATAGATGGAGATGACCATAAATAATTCAGCATCAACAGAATAGTAAGCATATTTCTTTCCAAAAAAGTGTTGAGTCCAGCTGACTCAAAAGATCAAAATTCATTCCTTCTTGCAGTAAATGGCACTGGAAGTCATAAGATCTGGAACAAGCTGGTAATAAAGATGTTCCTTTTCCATTTGTTTCTGCAGTGACTATTCTTCTCCCTGTCCCTTCCTGAAAGAATATTTTTTGCATGCATGAACTAGGAAATCGATAGAGTAGAATCATTTTTTCCTCTCTTGGGAGTTAGTAGCTGAACTGATAGGACTGGAGTTCTGCAAGTGATAGTTGAATGGGGTTTAATTTATCTATATAATCCAAGAAATTAGCGAATTATTGCCCAAACTTACTTTTATCGAACAATTTTTTAAAGTAGACCAAGTATCAGCATCTCTTTTTTTTTTTATTTGCTGAGAAAAACATGTCAGGCATTTTGAGAAGTCTCTGTTATAAAATAGAAGTTCTTTGTTATTGTCATTGTCAATTTTAGATAAAGTGCTAATTTTTAGAGCTGTGAGAATTGCTTTTGACAAAACAGTGCTTGTATATGTGTTCTTGTATGTGTGTGTGTCGTTTTTTGTTTTGTTTTTGCTTAGAATTTAAATACTGTACTGTTTAACCTTCTGACAGTTCTTTCTGGTTGAATAAGCAGTTATAAAGCACAGTGAACAGTGATGCTGTTATTCTTTCCCTGAAAATAATTTTATGTTCCAGGCTTTGTGTGTATAGAATTGGGGAATGATATAACTCTGAAAGTTATCTAGTTTAACCTCATTGTACAGAGCTGTCTAATCTGTAGAAATTGACAACCTATGGACATTATCTGGTCTAATGTCACTGCATCGAGACATCATCTTACACAGCAGCCATCACAAGGGAGTTAGCTATATCACCTTGAGAGCAAAACATAGCCAGGATGAACTGTCCAGACTAGAGACGGGGGTATTTGTATTCATATACGAATACCCCCACACAGCTGGGCATAATGAGGGGCCAGCCCCCCAGGGCTGGACCGTCCTCTCACGCGTCCACTGCTGCCGCCGGCACCTCTCTCCCTTCCAATCACTCTGGAGCTCCCGGTTGGTTATCCACTCCTGGCAGAAAGAGGGAAGACGACCGGGAGCTCCAGAGCAATTGGAAGGGAGAGTGTAGCCGGCTCTGGAGGCGAATGCATGAGTGGATGGCCCTCGCTCCGTCCAGCTGCACGGGGGGCGGTATTCATTTATGAATATGAATACCCCCATCTCTAGTGCAGACCTCTGAGCAGTCCATGATGTCTGCCTAAGCCTTCATTGAAAAAATAGAAAACTTTTTAAAAGAGCCCTTGCAAACAACAAGTAGGAGGTGTTTGTTGTCCTCGTTGTTTTGTGTTGTTGTTATGGTTCTGGTGGTAGTGACTGGAAAACCCATAGACAAATACAGAGTTGACTGTGGCTTTCTGGAGGTTGCAGACCAACCTGTAACTTTGTTAAGCCATGTCTAAACATAAATGAAGCAGCTCTTTTGCATGAGTTTTATGATGTAATCTGGCATTAGTAAAACCAGAAGAGACTTAACTCATTTTTGCATGTAGGAACCTTTCATATATTAAATGGAAAACATCAGACTGCTTGCCCTGGAAACTCCCCTCTGGTATTTTTATAGTCTTTGTTTCAGTGTCAGACTTAATGTACACGCACACCTGGTAATGTTGGTTCTTTTTCTGTGTATTACAGAAATTACATTACCTGTGCGGAGGCATAAAGATGATGAAAAGAAAACTGACTTGGCTGTGAAAAAAATCACAACGAAGAGTGCAACTAGCTTTCTAGAAAAAAAAAGCTTTTTAGAAACTGTTTTGGGAAACCTTGAGGTCTCTCAGAAGTGAAATAGCTGTTCTCTCATGCAGAAATTACTGATCAGTGATGTGTGAAAGAATATGCATGCCTTGAAAAATGCTTGGCCCATCATTGATAACTTCCATTGTAGGCGATTTTTGGGAATGCAGCTGCACTATCTTTTTTTTCAGGAGGTTTTTTCTAGGTCAGTGGTTCCCAACCTTGGATAACTCAGGTGTTCTTGGGCTACAACTCCCAGAAGCCTTCACCAATAGCTGTGCTGGCCAGGGATTCTGGGAGTTGCAGTCCAAGATCACCTGGGTTACCCAAGGTTGGGAACCAGAGTTCTAGGCCGTACTCTGTGGGTCACTTCAGGGCTTCCGTTGAGCATCTGCAGTATATAACCTAGAACATCCCTCACAAAATATCATTTTCTGTTTATTTCTCTATGTGTACCACTTTTGTAACACTAGTATGCCAAGAAGCCGGGAATGGATGGAGAGAAAGGGGGAAAAGATCTGTGCATGTGCTTACTTGGGCCTATCGAACCATTAGGAGGAAAGCAGGGAGTAAAACATCAACTGTTGTTGAGTTGTGAGCCTTTTTGTTGCAAAGACTGTGATGGCTATGGTACAAGGACTAAAGGACTGAAACCTCTCCATGACCTGTCCATGAACCTTCCAGAAGTCCCAGTTTTCCAGCCAAGGGCCTGGAAAAACTCCCCTCAAAAGCCATGCATACTGTAGGTAAGGCTGAATAGAATGGGCTCCTTAGCAGGAATGATAGCAAGTGCTGCTCTGTGTGTTTTCACAGTGCGAGTGACCACTGAATTTTTTAAAAAAATCTGGCTCCAGATTTTCATATTACTCTATTAGCAGGCTTTCTGATGCATATTTCTACAACTAGCTGGTCCAGAAGCAGTTTTCCCATTCCTTGACATTGGCTACCTCACACTTGTGATCTCACAAGGGGATTCCCCCCTCCCCGCCCCATTCTCAAGTTTTGGTCCTGAAATTCAGGGCCTGGGAGGCTGCTGGCCTGGCAGCTTTATTGGGAGATTGAACTGGACAAACATGCTGAGTGCTGCATCCTCAGCTGAACACTACTCTCAACATTGCTAGCCTGTGGCCCCTGTTTGATTGCAGAACTCCACTTTCTCCATATTTCTCTCTTCCAATCTCTCTCTCTCTCTCTCTCTCTCTCTCTCTCACACACACACACCACATATGTGTCCATTTACAGTCATGTAGATGTGCACACATCCAAATGTATAAAGTAAACAAAATAATCTTCACACATGCCCATACTCAAGTATACTTTCTGTCTCTGTCTCATCTCACTGTCTCCTCTTTTTACAAATGACTCCTTGCGCTGCAGATGGGGCTTAAACAGATGTCTCCCACTGACGCCATTGAAGGTTTTTAAAACACTTGGTTGCAATGAGAAGAAGGATGATTTTTAAAGGGTGCAGGGTTTAAAGCAGGGGTCTCAAACACGCGGCCCGCGGGTCATTTGCGGCCCGCCAATGATAGTTTGTGGCCCCTGCCTTGCCTGCCCCCCCCTGAAGCGCCCACGCGTCCTCTGCTGTCAAGAGTCAAAAAAAGCCTCGCCTTGCTCGCCGGCTCTCCCCCAAGACAGTGCCTCTTGCACCCTCCATCCAGAACTGCAGCCTGCCAGCCAGCCCGCCTGTCTGCCGGCTGGCAGGCTGCAGTTCCGGATGGAGGGTGCAAGAGGCACTGTCTTGGGGGAGGGCTGGCGAGTGAGGTGCGCCGCCGGCCCTTTTCCCTGAGCGCCCGAGCCGCCGGCGAGCGATGCCTGAAAGCGGAGCTTGCTCCCGGCCCGTCCTCGAAGAGTGCCTCCAAGCCGCCAACAGCAGAAGCAGGGAAGCAGCTCTCTGGCTCTCTTTCTCTCTCAGCACCCCCAGCACCAGCCCAGCCAGCGGCCGCCTCAGCGCCCGGCAGTGCTTCCTCCTCCTCCTCCTCCTCTTCGTCCTGCTTCAGCCACCTCGGCTCTGGAGGCTGCCTGGGCTCGCCTCGCAAAGTTTGCTCCTCTGTCGTGGTGGGGGTAGCTGCTGCTGCTGAGTGTGCCTTTTTTTGAGGGGGGGCCCTCAGAGGAAGGTTGCCAGACCTCCGTGTGTGTGTGTTTGTGTGCGCGCGCATGCACACACACACACCTGTGGGGGCCCCCGCCCCGTTCTGTTTAATTTAGCGGGTACTGGTGGGGGCTTTTCTCCTTTGGCAAGGCGAATTCTGTGAGGGTTTTTTTAAAAATTTTATGTCGTGCCCTCCTCCCCCCCCCCTGGCTAGGCGGTCGCTGGCGCTCCCTCCCTTCTCCGCTTCTTCGTCCTGCTGCTGCTGCTGGTGGTGGTGGTAGTGAAGAAGGAGCTGGAGGGGGTCGTGGCCGGCGACGAGGGCTCGCGCGCCCCTCCTCCTCCTCCTCGGAGCCCCAGCCAGGCTAAGGGGGGTGCTCTTTGTCCTTGATGCAGTTCTTCTCACTAGAAGTGGAGGCTGCTTTTAACAGCTAAGGAGGGGATGATTAAGGCTGGAGTGGACAGAGATAGCCTTAACCTCTTGGTTAGAGTAATGCATGGCACATAAGACTGTGTTTAAAGACGTTCAAAAATTGAAGACTATGAACACTTAGCTCAGACTTTGTATTATATTTGTGTACCTGCTACTTCCTGTTTTGCTTCAGAGTTTGACTGAAAATTCTAGTTAGAGCTTAAAGGACAGCCTGTCTGAATAGGTACCAACTTGTACATAAAAATCTTCAGTGGAGAGTCCTCTCCTAGTATTGTCCCTATTGTAAGTGATGTAAGTGGCTACTGAAGAGAGGGTCTTGTGTGTAACCCAGTTGTAGAACACCCTTGTCAGGGAGGTACTTTATTTTTCTAAATTTTAAGGTGCAGTTATAATCACACTGTTTTCCTGTGGTTTTTTTATTATTATGGTTTTGTAGCCTTTTAGTTTCTTCTCTCTGTTTCTGGAGAATTGCATTTACATTTCAATTCCTTTGTTTCATATGTCATAGAAATGTTCATAAGAAATAAATGAATGTTTAATTCCTTTCCCCTGATTTATTCTCTGGTATCAAATATAAAATGAGATGTAAAAGCTGTGCATGTGTAGTTTAGAATACCAGGTGCCCAAAGCCCACTATATAGTGTGTGCAAAATGCTGACATTGAAATTCTTAGTGCTCCTGAAAACTTTGTTAATTGCTGGGACCAAGCCACCTGACTAAGCAGTCTTTTATTGGCCGAGTATTTTCTCAATTTAGGTCAGTTATCTTTATTGTAACTTGCAAATGTTTTTTGAGGCTGTTGTTCTCCATGCAGCTATAAAACTCTCTCTTTTTTTCCTCAGGTATTTTTTTCCATTTGGAGGGTGGCGGCGGCAGGAGAGTAAATTTTGGTCTGTCTTTCCACCATTGTTGAAACCACAAATCCCAAGAGGCAGTAGGATCAGGCACATGCCCCATGGTCCCATCAGCATGTGTGTTTCAGTGTTACAAGCCAAATGAGACCTTTAAGAAATGAAGATGAGATTACTTTCCAAAAGCTTGTCAAGAAAGCTGATGATTACTGAGCCAATTCCAGATTGAGCCGAGAGCAGTTTTATTCAACACTATCGTCTGCCTCTTCATTAAAGAGCCCCCAAAGCCTTTCCTTGTGTAGTGAAATCAATACAGGTTGTTGTTTTTCCAGCACATGCATTGTGAATGCTGATTTTGATAGTGCTTCAGTGCAAATCTCAATTGTGATTCAGCACATCCTGCCTTTGTGCAATTTTAAAAAATTCATCTGTTCTTCAGATTTGTGCCAAGTTGTTTTCAGACACAAATTGATTTTAGTTTAGATCCTAGAGTAGACTGCAGAACTGTGTAGTACATGCCTTGTGTCTAAAACTAGAGAAAATTTAAAAATAATTCAAATTTCTAATAAGAAGAATACCTTTTCAACCATAGTAGCATCAGGGAATAGTAACCCCAAATTAAAGTTACCATTTTGCTGGATGGAATAAAGATTTGTCCATTACCTATATCTGTAAAAGTAGAATGAATGTGTTAGTGTTTTCATTCTGAATTCTTCTTCAGGATGATTGGCTCAGGGAAAATGGAGCCCTGTGATTTGACACACTTCTTGCTACTCTCAGTGAAGCTATTCGCTGGCATATGACGTTGGTGAGGGTAAGGACTAAGAATGCAAGCTGAGAGAGATCTCCTGTCCTGCCTCTCTTGGGAGCCATCTAGTCTCATCTTCCTGCACATGACCACCATTGAAAGGGTGATCGCCAATTTCCTCCTCCCATACATATACTTTTCTACATTACCTAAAGTAATCACACTGTCTGAACTGATGTAAACACATTTGGTTGCAAATACATTAGAAGCTCCAGTGGCAGAGGAAAAAAGTACGGATTAGGAGTGAAAACCTCCTGGCTGATTCGCATTGATTTGTAGACAACAGAAATGCAAATCAGACTGTCCTAATCCAGAAGCATTTCCTGTGATACTTCTCAATATAGTTGCCCCCTGGTAAGTGCAATGGCTAGAGTCTCTTGCCTAGTTATGCCTGCGTAATGCAAACTGTAACTTCTGGAGGTGAGTTAAGAAACCATTGTAGACATTACCTGTTGCCTACTGAGTTGTATGACCCAACATTATGTCTATGAGGATTTCTTAATTTGAAGCAATTCATTTCCAAAAGTTATGCTGTTTGCAGAGCTACACAAAAGAACTTGGGCCATTGTACTGTAGGTTTCCTATTCAGCCAAAGCACTGTTCTACATCTTTGTTGTCCTAGACTGGCTATGTTAATCTCTGTACCTTTTGCAGAAAGCAGTTTCTTCTACCTATCTTATTGCCCTGAGGAACTGCCTGCTTCTTTCTAGATGAATGATGCTTCCATTGGCTGCTCTCTGCTGCTACAATGGTTTCTATTTTGTGGATGTATGGATTATGCACCCTGATTAGGGTTGCAAGAACCTTATTCAAGTGTTACCAAAAGGTTTGATTTGAAACTGTGGTCAAGGAAAGAGTTCTAGCTCTGTCCCTTTCCTGTCATTATCTCCATGAAGAGAAGGACTGTCTGGAGAGGAAAGCATCTGCTGTAGGTGGAGTCTCTACAGCACAGTTTGGAATCTCGAAAAATGAGGGTTCCCAGCTGTGTAGAGAGTCTCCATATGTAACACATGGTTACATGTGTTACGTATGGAAAAAACAAACATTTCGTTACATACGAAAACTGAAAGTGACCATATGCTCATATCTAGTTTTGGAAAAGGCTTGCTGTGGGCCTTTGAAAAATGCAGCCCCCTCTTCTCTGAAATGGACAGACATGCCTCCTAGAGGCTTTGAGGGGAACAGTTCTTCATTTTCAGGCCCAATTGTTTTGATAAGGGGATGGAGGCCTGGGTTGCACTGTTGGGTTTGGTGGACTTTGTAATTCCCACCCCATCCACTGTAGATCATAATGATGTATCTTTGGTGGCTGCTGATTCTGTGGCTACATTTCGGTTTGTGCTAAACTGTGCTAAACATTTCTTACAAGAGAAATTTCAATTGTTTTCATGCAGCTCAATAGAAAAAGGAGCTAATTTCAAAGAAGGATAAATGTTGGAGAGATTATCATGGGTTAAGTTCAGGATTCTTGTGCCTTGTTTCCTTCTTTTCTGCCATGCAACAATATCTGTGTCAGAGCATGGTAGGCTCTCAAAACTTGGAAAAATAAATATCTGTTGCACCTTAAATACTATTTGCTGTATTTTAATGTGAGCTTTTGTGGACCATGTTGACTTCCTAAGACCACTGAGGAAGTGGTGTGATATGCATGCACAGACTAACATGGGAGTATCATAGAGGCTTTCCATGGGGGCTCTTCTGTGGACAAGGAGATCTCCTCCTTCAAAAAATAAATCTCTGTTGCAACTCTAAGCCAATTTGCTAAAGGAGTCCATGCCACTGAAATTTGGGGGACCTCTGAGTCAACATGCTTCTGCTTGCACTTTTAGTTCTGGAATAGTGTAAACAACTTAAACCATATATTCCTAATCACCATTATTATCATTACCATGTTTAGAAATAAAAACATAAGGCACTTTGGAAAATTTATTTCAAATAAATAAATATGTGACATATTTAAATGGTGCATGGATTTGTCTTGGCTGAAACAAGTGTGGAAATTAAATAATGAAATAAACAAATGAGCGTGCCCCCTCCCTTTCTTTTCACTCTTGTGCCCCCCTCTCTTTCATGCCCCATTTAAAATCAAGCAGTACATCTAAGGAAATAGTGTTGGCTCTTTTCTCTCTGCAAGACTTTGATTTCCATTTGAATAGGAGCCTTCTTGCTAACACTTCCACGGCAGCCCAAGCATTCAGACAAGGACCCCACTGTTCATGGACTGAATGTTCAGCCAGCCCTGACGTAGCTATCTTTATCAATGCATTTTATTCAGCTGGTTTTTCCCCCCTGTATACAAAGTGTGGGCAAGGGTATGTTGTTTTTCAAGGGGAGGGGAGAGTTTTCCTCCTGTTAAACATACTCCACTTCACTGCAGAACACTTCAGCCATAGCAAACCCCGCAGCAGTATCCACTTGAGGTTTGTCACTGGGCCTTCTAAAGACTTGCAGCTGTTTTTTTTCTTGGGGTCCTATTTTATTCGGTCTTAGCCTGAACTCTGCTTCTGTCAGTGTTTGCACATGCAACTGTGTGTGTGTGATTTCATTTAGTTAGCTCCCCTTCCTTGCTTTACACTGCACTGTATGCTGTGTTTATGCTACTTCTTTATTTTTCTGTATAATTTTTTCCTTTTCTACAAATCTTTTAAGATGCTCACCATTTATGTATACTATAGACATATACATTCATTCCAGAAGACTTAAGTACCTCATGGTATTCCCCTAACAACTTATCCTCATTGAGCTTGTAACACAGAAGAGGGAAGTCGGATTGTAAAGGTGCATGAGGGTTCATTAGCTGAAAGCTTGAATGAAATGTGAGCAGGCAGTTTAAGTGTGTAATGAATTGAGCATTCAGTGCATCTAAGACTCATTCTCTGGTACCGCAGTGAGGCCCCAGGTTATGTACAAAACTGCAGAGCATTCCTAATGTTTTCCCCTTTAACAAGAGCAAGAAAAATGTATTCGTGCTGCCTGTCCCTCAGCATCTGTAGTAGATGCAGCCTAATCTATTCGCTTTTGTTGTCAGGCATACAACTGCGTCTTTCTCTAAGAGTTCAGTAGCAAATTGTCCACAATGTCACCACCCTCAGTGTGCTTTTACAGTTTGGTTCTGGTGATAGAAAAGGAAATGTCGCTCTGTGTGTGCACGCGCGCACGTGTGTGCATGTATACTAGGAAGGAAGGGGAAAATGTCAGGGGTGTAACCCGTGACCCTGTTGTGATTTGCTAGGCATTTCAAAAACAAAGACTGGGAATTCCCTCGCTTGGACTCTACAGCAGGAGTTTCATTCCTGCAGCCCGTTGTGGATATCTGAAGCTTTGCTCACTGAAACAGTTTGATTCAGATGTTGTGCTGCTTCCTGTGCTATAAAGTTGTCTTAGGGAGGACCACACAAAGACTTGCTTGCTCATTAAAATGTAGCTAGAGTCTAGGATGTTTTAATTGAATGTAAGGATTCTAGTTGTAGGCATAGAGATGTGGCAGAGAGGACAACTTGTGGAATTTAAAATAAAGACGTCATACTGTGACGTGCACTTACTAAAAGCAGAAATAGCTGCAATATGTCTAAGGCTGAAATCCTGTTGCTGAACCTTGTTAACTGCAGTAGAGTAAGCCCATTGAATCAGTGGAAATTAGTGCCATTGATTCAAATGGGACTGTCTACTCAAGTTCTGATTTACTACGCTAAAGCAAGTTGCATCTAGAGTAGGCTGATTTGAATCAGAGGAATGTATGGAGGAATTGACTCACCAAATCCCTACTGATTCAGAGGGCCTGCTGCGGTGCAACTTTCTATACTAAGCAGTATGATTGCAGCCTAAGTGTTTTAATACTATTTTGATCATATTCATGGTAGTCTATTTTATATACCAAATGCAATGCTATTATATATTTATTGTGCAATTTTCTCTCTCACACTCTGTGTGTGCATGTGTGTGTTCACAAGTAAGCTGTATTCTAAGGTCACTGTAGAATTGCAGGCTTCTTATAGTGATATTGTTAATGAGACTGTGTTTCTCTTTCCTGAATAAATAGTTAATGTGTAATACGCACACTGATATTATGTCTTTGTGAGTTAATCCTCTACTTCAGTGGTCCCCAACCTTTTCTGAACCGCGGACTAGTTTAGTGTGCGGGCGGGTGGCATCCGTGCGTGGGTAGGCGGGGCACCCATGCGTGCGTGGGTAGGCGGGGCACCCATGCGTGCATGGGTGGTCGGGGCACCCGTGCATGCATGTGGGGCTGGGGCATCCATGCGTGTGTGTGGGACACCCGTGCTTGCATGGGTGGGCAGGGCACCCCGTGCGTGCATGTGGGGGCAGGGCATCCGTGCATGTGTGAGCAGGGCGTGTGTGCGTCCGTGTGTGTATGGGGGGCGTGCAAGCATGCATGAGGGGCGGGAGATCTGTCTCTGCGGGCCGGTCCTGCCAAGGCCACAGCCTGGTACAGGCCACGGACCGGGGGTTGGGGACCCTGGCTCTACTTCATTTAGATGCAGTGCTGTGTTCAATCACTCATTTTCCAAATTCTGTCCCGTTTGGTCTTCAGATGTACCAGTTGAAACCTTTTGATTTTCTAGTTCCCATGATCCAAAATAGCTTCTTTCTTGTATAGTTCCTGAACTGTTTCCAAAATCAGATAAAGCATATTTAGCATTGTGATCTGTTACTTTAAAAACCAATTGTAAATTAATGATCCTGTATTAGTGGTTTTTAAAACATTGTCCTGAGTCTTAAGAAGGTAATTCTAATCTTGTAACAACATACTCTGTATACAGAAAATGTTTTTTGGGAGTTTTTATCAGAAAAATGGTGCTCTGCTGAACAGGCATATTTTATTGGCATCAATTTCTCCCTAGTGTTTAAGATGCTGATTGTGCCTTTTTCTTTGAAAAATAGAATGCATTCAATGGATTTACTCTGATTATATGATACCCACTAGTATTTTTCTACTGTTCTCTTGGACTTAGGCAGGCAAGAACAATTACAATAGGAGTACGTCTCCTATAGTTAATAGCCAGCTTCTTATTACATCTATACTGCAGTGGGCAACTCTAGAGCAGTGGTTCCAATCTAGGGGCTCCAGATATTCTTGGACTAAAATTCCCAGAAGCCTTTACCACTAACTGTGCTGGCCAAGGTTTCTGGGAGTTGTAGTCCAAGAACATCTGGGGATGCAGGTTGGGAACCACTGCTGTAGAGGCAGAGATAGGATCTCAGCCCCCCAGTATCCTTTACAGATCCCATCACATCGGGGCTGAGAAGACAATTTTTATCCATCTACAGAGTTCAACATATTTCCGAAGAAGTCTAATGAATCATATTAGCATTGAATGTATACTTAACTGTGTTATAAATTGGATATCACTCAAGCCTGGCACGAAGAAACAGGCACTGCAGGAAGTGCAATAGAGAAATGCCTGACACCCCCTGAAATCCACAGCTGCAGAAGAAAGGTTCAGCTCTGTGAGATGTACAGCCAGTGAAAGGCAGGCCTGGAAGTTGGCAAGACAGACTCTGACAAGGAAAACAGGATAATTCATCCTCTTATATTACAATCTAAACATAGCAAACAATATACTGTTCCTAACACTGCAGCTTGTGCAAAGCTTCATAATATAGTAAGGCCCTTGCCTTAGCAATATAAGGACCAGCATTCTTCTGTTGTAGACTATATACTGTAGCTTCAAATATAGTGCTATGTCTTCCTTAAAGTGTGCTGCTTATATACCACCCCCTCATGTTTAAAGCACTCTCTGAGCGCTGTGTAGTTTAATTATGCAGGTATACATTGCCCCCTATCTTCTGTGCTCTCAGTGAGGACCTACAGCTGCTGCTGCAGGACTCTTAGATGGGTGAATGGGCCCATTTCCCGGGGGGGGGGGGGAAGACACAGGGGAGAAGTGCTGGTTGTCACCCAACCTGTGCCTCCACAAAGATGACACAGATGTTTGGCTGAGCCAGTGGCCCCACCCAAAGCAGAAGCAGTGCTGGTGGAGGAAGTGACAGAATGAGCTACTGTGGCGGATCTTTCAGGAGTGGGACGAACTGCTAGAGCTTGGAGCCTTTGTTGGCCAAGCACTACCAACATTCCCTAAAAGGCATAAGCCAGTTGGGTTCAGTGGTCTGAACTAGACCTCAGCCTTGGACTGAAGTCAATGAGGGCCCTCTGAATGGAACTAGGGGCCCACCTAAGGACTGAGAGGAATGGAGAGTTCGTTAGGGTAATTAAGCCCTACTCTGGACTATTGGGTGGGAAGAAGAAGAAGCCCAACTGAATGTTTTATCCCATTCCCCATCCCTTATAAAGACTAGTTCCAGTCTGGAGTTCATGGAGCCTATGGTCGAGGAGACCCGCACAACCACTCCCAACTCTGGGCAGGGGTGGCAATGATCACAAAAGGTTAAAAAGAAAAAGTATTTGAAGTGTCCTCAGAGGAAAGTAGCAACTCAATATAGATTCTAAAACACTGGAGTACCTTGAATGCATATCACTAGATATATGTTGAAAGTGATTCCAAGCATAGCCAGCTTTCATTTGGCTGATCCCTCTTTTCTAGGATGTTAGATGGCAACTGTCAGTCCAAGGGTCCAGCTGCCAATGTAGTTGTACGTTCAGTGGCATGGAAACAAAGGCAAAAACTAAAATAAAAATTTAAAAAATCCAAGCATAAGGTACTATGTTTTAGGGGAGCTAGTCCTTTTGTCAGAGAAGTTGCGCAACGGTGCTTCTAGAAAAATGAACTATGGCTTGGATATTAAGGGAGCTGCTTTGTGGAAATTCCCCCAGAGAACTTGCTTGTGCCTTAAAACTGTGTCTTGCAGGCCTTTCTCCAGGTCTCATTGTCATCAGAGGTAAAAAGAATGATGTCCAGAAATAAAGACTTTGCTGTAGTGGCATTGCAGTTTCAGATTTCCTATCTCTTCTCCTTTTGGTACCAGATAATCTCTTTTTTATTTCCCAGGGATTGCATCCCAAAGGTACAAATTGAGCACAATCTGTCTTATATATTGAAAAGTGTGTTAGTGGTTGCAGTCAATGCAGTCAGTCCCCTTTGCCTCTTGAGCCCATCAGAGCTTTGTTAGTTTTCACCAAGACTTTGTCCTCCCTTTGGGAACGGAAACCAATCACTAGGAATTTGTCAGTCATGGATTTCAAATTTCTAGGCATCGAGAGTTTTAGAGCCAGTAGTCTTCAGTTGTTGTGTCAGGCTGAAAAGAGATAGGAACTTAAAATGATTTCTGGGTGCCTGGACATAGGTACTCTGAACTTTTTAAGCAAATCAAACTACTGTAGCTACTGTTATATTTGCTAATTCAGTGGGATTTTAAAGAAGTATTTTATATTCACTGGCTTAGAACTGCAAGAAAGCTTTAATATGACCGCAGATCTACCTAAGAGCCAGTGATTAATAAGTAGTTGATTAGACTGCTCTGATTATTGCAAATAATCCTCCTGTGCTAGTTGTTGATTGGGTTTCTTCATCATGTGCAAAAGGTACATCTCAAAAAGAGGATGAAGGTTTCCCTAGAAAAAAATAATCACAGCTTGAACTAGTTGCATCATTTTTTTTCATGGCTTAAATTTTAGCCTGCTTTGTCAGATGCAATCTTAAATTGGCAGGTCATAATAAAGGGGAGTACATTGAGTTGTATACATTGTTTTTAATTTTTTTATGTTGTTAAATAAAAGTAATAAAAATATTGATATTCTGGAAGATTCTCCTTTCTTTGCTTCAGCAGCATTAACACTTGCTAATGTTCTAGAAACTGTGCTGGGTTAATGCATCTCAGTTTAAAATTAGGAGAATTAGAAAATAAACATTGGGACAGATAATAAACTTCAGAGTGACTGCAGGAGGGGAAATATATAGTTACAATGACAAAGAATATTGAATTGGTTTTCATTTAGGAATAACGCCAGTGGAGAAAAGCTCATGTAGGTTCTGTATAAATGACCTATTTGCAGAGAATAGAGGTGGGAATTACTGTTTTGTGTGCCTTAATTCCCATGTCTATTCTGGCTGGGGTATTCTGGGAGTTGTAGTCAAAAAGAGCAGGGTGGGCTTGATTTAAAGCCAATTGATTTAATTCATGATTTTAAATCACAACTTAAATTTTAAAAATTGGATTTTTAAAATTTAAATGAAAAATAGATTTTTATTTAATTCATTATTTAAATTGTGATTTAAATTGATTTTTAAAATCATTGATTTTTATCCACCCTACAAAAAAAGTAGCACTTGCTGTCTCCAATAGAAAAGGTGTTCTCCCCTCCCACTTCCATTCTTGGTTTTTCTGTACTTCAGGAAAGCCCAGCAATGATCCACATCATACTTTTAAAAATGTAAGACTAGGAGATGTAGGACATACAAGAAGTTGAAACGAAAAAAAGTCTGCAGTGCTGTTAAGATTTTTTTTTGGGGGGGGGGGAAAGACGATGCATTTATTTATTAAAATGTGAGGAGAAGCAGAGGGCTGATGCTCATTATTTATAAGTGTTCCTGCTGTTTTGACATGAGATCCGGAAGCACTTTGATAAATGTGATGGAAACTTGCATAGTTTCATTGCCACTTCTCCAAAGTGTCTCTTGTATCCTCTCTTGAGATGGTGTTTCATAAAAAGGAAATTCTCCTGTGACTTTCAAGAGGTACCTGCTGAGTGCACAGTGATGAAAATAGAAAACAACAACAATGAAACAAGTACATGTGTTGCAGTGTAGAGAGAGAGAGAGGCAGGGAGAAAAGCAACAAGGAGAGGAGGAAAGACATTTGAGTCAGCGAGACCACTAAAAGGATGGATGAACCAGCCTATATCTGTTTCATGTAATTTTTGCATCTGAGTTCCATTCAGTTTCTACCATGATTTGCAAATTTTAAAAAATAGCTGTAGTCAGTGTGGGGTTCTGGGGTTTTTTTTTAGTTCAGAAAAGTAGCTTCTCCAAGTTCCTGAAAAGGAGCCACCTAGATCAAAGGAACAGTTGCTGAGTTTGGCAAATAGATGGGTGATACTGGGGACTGTTGCAGCACAGCAAGCATTCCTCCCAGAGCACAGACAGAGTTCTGACTCCTGTCCTCTGAAGATGCCGGCCACAGAGACTGGCGAAATGTTAGGAAGAACAGCCTTCAGAACACGGCCAAACAGCCCGAAAAACCTACAACAACCATTCCTCTCTTGTTTATGTGAATGTGTTGCAATTTTTCTGGTATTTCATGTTGTTGGACCAGAGTTGAATTTAGTGCTGGATGTTTTGTGTCTGGATTTCAAGCTATCTGGGCAAGATCACTTGTGTGTTGGGCTCACCTCTCCAAATTCCTTTCCCTATATAGCATCTTTTTAGTTTTCCCATTTACAGTTTTAAATCAGCACAACCTGAAGCCAGAGACATGATGGCCCAGTGCTGGTTTCCCTGTCATTTGACTTTGGGTCTCCCTCTTTGGACATAGCACACTAGTGTCAGCATCCCATGTGTTGTGTTCTGAGTTTCAGAACCTCCTATGTTCTGTTATGGTAATATGGGTCCAGTGCTCTTTGACACAGATGTTTGCTCCTGCACCCCATTCCCCCTCTTGCATTGAAATCAGTGAGAGGTAAATTATTTGCACCAGGTCTGGAGCTAGTGCAAAGTGGTACTGTTGATAGGTCTGTGTCTGTAGACAGAATGAAAATAGTATAGGACACAATGGACGTTTTCTACCCTCCTATAAAAACCCCATCCTACTCACAGCTTTTTTCAGGTATCTTACTGCGTTGTTTTTGTTAGTGTGTGTCATGTCTTGCATTTAGTTGATGGATATATATTTTATTGGTATTATTTCTCTCATGACATTTCTTCAATTTTGGACTGCACCTTAGATCCCCTTTAATTTGACCCCCAGAAATCTAGGAGTAAGCAAAGGTCTCAGTACCCAAAAGTGTATCCCGCTGCTACTGAAATTTCTGTGTATTGCTTGAGACTTGCACAGTCTCTCTGTGCATGTGGCAAGCTCGTGTGTGGCTTGGAGTTGCTAAAATACATTTATTAGCTAAGAAGGCAATAGGACAAAACTATTTTCAGCAACATGACCCTTCTGAGCCAATTGGATTGTGCTGATGAATCCAATTTGGCTCAGACAGGGCCACTGTAACCTGAAGGAGCATGTGTTGCTGCCCTTCTAGCCAACTTGTAAAGAAGTTCATAAAATTAGGAATGCTGTGAACAGATATTAGTTGCAATGCTTGACTGATGCTTTTGTTTCTTTTTGTATTGTATTGTAATATTTTTGCTATTTATTCTGTACAGATTACTGCAAAAATTGCTCTTAAAATCCATTCTCCCATTAAGTTGCAGGTTGCTACACAATCAGTAGTTACCTTGAAAAGTTAGAGATTGCTTGTAGATTGTGCCATTGAGTTTTAGAGCACTGAATGGCACATGGTAGTGACTGATAGCTCATTGCACCAGCTGTATGGGGCAAAGAAAAGGAGCAGTTTCAAGTAGCTGCATTTTTGGCTATGCTTCAGTATCTGGTGTCGTTGTCCAGGAAAAGATCCCTGAGGATTTCAGAACTGGGCCAAGTACAGCATGAAACCTGCAATCATATTTCTAGGAATAGCTTGATTCCTTAACTCTTTCAGCTTGCAACCAAAGTGCTAAATGATTGGGCTTAGTTGCTTGCTTTGATGACAGGAGCGGAAAGATGAGTATGCACTTAAATGCTGAATGGTGCCTGAGTTTATAGCCCCCCTCTCTCCCTGAAGTGATAAACCACACTGGCATCTTGTCTGCCTTACATCGCCTTCTATCATTAGCGAGCAACTGTTCGTTAATCCCCAGGGTAGTCCCTGGGAGAGATGGAGATTAACTATTCTTCTTTAAGGAGTAACATAAGACCTCAACTTTGGACAGAAGGAGAGGCCTCCTCAAATACTCCTGAAAACTGAGAAGGAAGTACATTTTGCTGCTGACTTCTCTTTAGTTTAGCTAATGCTGTTATTGATTTTCATATTGACCTGCATGTTTTTCTTTAAATTGACTTTTGCATTACAGTGGGGAGTTGTTGTTTTTTTAGAGTGAAGAGGAACCTCTCCCTTGATGGCTGAATTTGTTGTTTGGAATGAGCTTTTGCTAGTCTTATCACACCAGAATTTAAGCAGTTAGTTCTAGGTATGTTCTCATTCACATCTAGATATGTGAGCCTTGCTAGACAGGGCTAAAGACATCTAATTTAGATTCAAAAATGTGGCTCACTACTTGCAGTTGTTGCAGTGTTAAAGACTGGAAGGATGCTTTGGCCTTCCTTTGTCATCACAGCTAGGAAGGACCAACATGGGAGAATTCTCCTCCTACCCTTCCTAATATAGAAAACGTAGGAAGCTGCCTTACACCAAGTCACAAACTGGTACATCTAGTACATTAATCATCAGTGCTGATTGGAAACAATGTCTTTCCAGGTTTTCAGACATGATCCTTGCCTAACTTTACCTGGGGATCCCTGGCATTAGCTGGTGGTTTCTCATCCAAGTCCTGATCAGGTTTGATCGTGCTGAATTTCTCATATGAGATGTGATGACTTGTGTTCAAGAGGTTAGATGATCTGCGAAGTCCTAGAACAGGACATGGTGGCATGGTGGCCAGATGATGGGTTCTGGATATAGGACATCTTTCCTCAGTTGTCACCATTTCGTGTGTCACCGGGAGGTCAATATCTAAAATCCTTTTGCTTAGCGTAGTAAATTGCACTAATTAGGCCCATTGAATCAGTGAGAATCTGGTGAATTAACTCCTTTGTAAATTACATTGATTCAAATAGACTCACTCATAGTAAGTCACAACTAAAGGAAGCCCATTTGAATCAATGGGGCTTACAGAGGAGTGGACTCACCAAATCCCTGATGATTAAATGTGCCTACTCTAAATGTGACTTACTACACTAAGCAACAGGATTTCAGCCGCTGTGTCTTATCCTGATCTGCTTTATAGGGTTGTTGTGATTATAAAATGCAAGAACATGATGCACATTGCCCTGATCACTTTAGGGAAGAATCAACAAGAAGCAGTTGACTGCATGTGAGAGCATAACCTGACCCTTTTCTTTGCCCTTCTTCAAGCAATTTATTCCTTATTACTTGCTCTGGCTGCTTTCTTTACCTTTGAAGCTGAGACACGTCATCTGATTTCTGCTAACCTCTCCAAAAGCTCTTACTAATATTAAATATTAGATTTTTAAATTTTAAATTTATGGATGTGTGATGTAATGTAGGATCCTTCAGAAGATCCAGTATGGTGTAGTAGTTGGAATGCCCCAAACTATGGAGTTGTAGGTTTAAGTGTTCAGTGAGCTGTGGAATTCAATGGGTGATTTTCAGCCTCAAGCCTGAACTCTCTCTAGAAGCAAAAACAATAAAAGTGAGGCTCTTGTACTTTGGGGAAATAATGAGAAGAGAAGACTCATTGGAAAAGATGATAATGCTAGGAAAAGTTGAAGGCAACAGGAAAATAAGATCAAATAGGAAGCGGATAGACTCTACAGCCTTGGATTTGTAAAAACTGAGCAAGAGTTGTTAATGATAGGACATTTTGGTGATCATTCATTCATAGGGTTGCTATGGGATAACTTGACAGGATGAAAGAAGTACTTTGAGCCATTATTGGTCTCTTCATCCTGACCTGCCTTGTATTGTGAAAATGGGATGAAGAAGAGAAGTATGTATGCTGCTTTGACCTCACTGGAAAAATGGAATAAAGAAATACTAAGTGAAAACATTATAACATTAGTGGAAGAAACATTAATAAAGAAATAAAACAAATGAAAGGACTTCTTTATTTTAAGATGGCATCCTAGGGGAGCACTACGTTTGTCAATTTAGATAAGTTTTGGTAGTCCCAACTTTACTGCTGGAAGGAACCTTACTTTAAAATATCCCAAGAAATTAGTAACTTCTGTCATTAAGTATCTTAGTGGTGGTGGTGAGATCTGATTGGGTTACTGGGTCACCACTGTGATTCTGCTGTTTTGCACAAATTGCAGAAAGTGTGATGGGTGGGGAAGAATCTGTTTGGCAATTTAGTTTTGTGCTGGAAGTGAGATTTCTTGAGAAGTCTGGAGAATCCCCAAGGTGTTGTCTCACAGCCAGTCTTGCTTGGAATCTTGCCAGTTGGAAGATTTCTCCACATCATTAATTGCTATACATGCCCTCATGAGAGATCCAGAACTGAAGTTACCTTGAGTTACAAGGTCTTAAAGTGACAATCTACTGGTGCAAAATTCATGCATCTGTAATGAGATGCTCCTGTGCATAACAGACCTCTGTGTTTTCCCTTTCCCCCCATTAAATCCTGCATTCACATCTCAGCTCACTGAGCTGGGGGAGGATTTGGCAAGACACCAGCTCATCTTTTCTGTTCTCCAGTTGCAATCAGTGAAAGGAATGCCATTTCTTTAGGAGGGGGTCCCTCACAATTCCCATTCTGAAGCCTGCTGTGAAGAACAAAATTTCTGCTCAAGAAAAATGAGACTTGTTTCACTGTGTGTAAAAGAATGTGGAGAAGAATCCATCGAGAACATGAGATTTCCAAGCTATTCAGTCTGTCTTGCCAACATTGTCATGCGTGTGCTTCCTCACTTGTGGACTTGGGGATAAGTAAGCAAATTGGCTAATGCAACAGCCTGTATAGAGGGAGAGCTCTGGATGAATTTCCCACTGTTGGGCAGTGGGATTGCCTATATATGTCAACTGTATAAGATGTGGAAGAATCTTGTGGCTAGGGTGATATCATGTGGTCAGATAAGCTTTACGCTAGGTATTGTGCCCGAGCCCATTTACGGCTTAATTGAATCATGGGGACTTGGGGTTGTATCCCCTCTAAACCCCACCATACCTGAAGTCAGTAAGACCTAAACATGTTTAAGATGAAGTTCTGCAAAGATGTCTAGAGGCATTTCCAGCATAATGCATTTACAGCACTCTTGTGATCAGGAGCTCCTTTTAGGACCTTCATGCTTGCAGACATTGCAGACCTTCACCTGGAACATCAGAGGTCTTGCTAACTCTAAGGTGGGCTGAGGAGATAGTGGTTGTGGGCTTCCATTTACACCCTCATCTGCACCACTTGTTTACCTCTTCACAGATTCAGGTAAACCACCCTGTAGTGTATAGGACTAAAAAGCATTGGAGGGAAGGACCTTCACACAGTTGTAGCTGTTTGAGACATTTAGTCTGTCTGTCTGTCTGTCTTGTCCCCTCACTTAATAAGCGAAGCAAACCCTTGCCACTCCTTGTAGTGACAAATGTTTGCAACGTTTTTATCTTCTTCACCAGAGAAACATAAATGTGACCTTGGTTTGGGGCACTGAATTATGCTTGGTTTTGATTTTTTTAAAAAATCTTTAAAAGGCAGAAATTTGCTAGGAGCAGAAAGAACAGCTCTCAGAACTAATGTTTTGAAGTTACACCCCAAAGTCTAATACTGTTAGTAGTTACTATGTTGTTACTCATTTCCTCTCTTTCCCAAAGTATCTCCAAAAAAAGAAGACATTTACAAGTACTGCTGTTACTTGTGATGTGTTGATGTGATGTAAATTCCTGCTTGTTTCATTCTTGCAGGTAGGGATGAGGAATTGCAGCCCTTTCCTCATTAGTGAAAATGACAAAGAATTAACTGGGTCTTTCAGTGGAGTTTTCAGACAGGCGGGAATGCCTCTATCGAGGAACTAAGTCCTCAGGAGGTCTGCTAGTATCCTTATACGTACTTTGAGGGCTGTGCCTCCATGCTAGCCACTCTGGCTTATCCCCACCCACTTGGTTTTCAGTCCCGTCCCCCAGCTGGATCCCCCACCTCGCACCACAAGCCTTTGATAGATGTTTCTGCTAATTTTCACCCCATGTGAAACTGGAAACACGATTTTTACTGGTACGTTTCTTCTCTATGAGTAGTTTGGCTTTGGCTCCACCTTTGTGAACATGGGGCTAAAATTGCTCCTCATATCTATGGTGACAAACACCTCTCCGGTGTTCTTTCTTCAAATGAGAAGCAATGTGATAGTGCTGCCCCAGAACCTCTAATCATGGACATAGAATCCGTGGTTTTCAAGGGCAGCAAGTGAGTCAAGGCATTTCTGTTCCAGGGCAGGTCAGTTGGCTTATATAATTGGCTCCAATTAACTCTTGCAAAAACTGTGACATTCCTTACCTGCATTTCTGGCCTTCAAAGGTGTGAATATAATTTGCAGATTCCCATGCAGTGCTTTCCAGTTTAACAGCCAAGTGATTCCTGCGACAATTTGGCACTGAATGGAGATGGCTTCATGTATTTTTTGGATCCTTATTCCTCACAAGTGGGGGGTTATGCAAATATCACCCTTAATGAGTGCAACCTTTGGAGCTGTGGGTAAGAACTACAATCCGTTGAAGAGGAAGGAAAAATCTTGGCGTGAATTAATCTGGAACACTAGAATATCAATGAGTGTTTTTTTAAAAAAAACAAAACACACACACACAAAACCCTTCTTCTCTTCTTCTTGCTGCCAGGAATAAGTCTCAAATCTAGTAGGGTTAGAGCAAATAGTCTCCTCTCAATCAGATTTAACCACAGCCCATCTGCTGTCTGCATATTGCTTCACTACTTGTCCAATTAGAGCAGCTTGCTTGGGGCTCGGCAGAATACCCCCAGTAAGATGTTTTACAGGGTTGCCAAGTCACGTGAGTGTATTGTTAATCTCAAGATTTTAAAAGGCTCTTTAAAGGAACAAAATCTTATAACTGTAGTCATATTTATTGGAGGTGGGTGGGCAGGAATGACAACAGCAACAAGAAAGGAGGAAAAAGGGAGCAAGGGTGCCAAGGAGAAAAAAGATGTTGCTCGTAAACTCTGTGGTCCAGATAGGTGAATTTAGACTTGGACGTATGGTTTACAGCACCTCATTCTAAGACAGATACATCTGTCTCTTAAGTTGTGGAATATACAACCAATACTATTATTGTACATCTTCTGATATTCCATGCTTTGTATCTGTTTCCACTTATCTGAAATATTAGAACAAAGTTAGACAGTGTGCAGATTACAGGCCACATGGTGTTGACTGGGGCCTCAAATGCAGCCTACCAGCTCCCCCGTATATATCCCAAACACCCCTTTTTAATGGTTTTGGCTCAGAAAAATTGCCTTGTACCCTGTAAGCGGTTTGGGAAACAATCTTCCAACACCCCTGCACCCCACATTCCCATTTCTTGTATTTGTTTAAACGAAAGGATGTGAAGGGGCTTTTTCATCTGAGTAATCCTTAAAAAAAATACTTCTGGGATGGTTGGGGTGCAAGCCTTCAAGTCCCACAGATGGAGGTGTGTGGCCTTTGGACCAAGGAAGTTGCCTATCTTTGCATTCGTGTGAACGTACAGCTCTGTCAACTAACTACTGATTACTACTCCTTTTACTCCTACTGCTGATGATAGTAATTGTTTCGCATGGGAGAGAAAACCTTTTTTAAAGGGAAGTGTGTAGTCTTTAGTTGTTGAAATGCTTCTGTGATAAATAAATAAGAGGTAAAACCATGTGCAACAATTCAGTGAAAATTAACCATTTGAATGTTATTTCAGTTTTGATGAAAGTTGTATTAGAATGTAAATCCTCCCTTATTTTGTGCTCTTAAGCAAGACTGCGAAAGTGAAACTTTTGCTACTTTGCCATTAAGGACAGTAAGGTATTTCCAGGCACTGGTGATTCTGTCCTCAGCATTTGTGAAAACAATTTCTTATGCAGACTTAAGCTACAGCACTGAAACTGCCTGGGAAATTTGGTTTGGGCTATGCAGTGCACTGAAGCTTGTGTGCCCTTAGCACAAGCTTTCTTTGCCTGGTTAAAAGCCTGGACTGGGGACAGAAATGAGAGAGAAGTTCAAGAAAGCTGGTGTGGAAGAAAATTCTCTCTTGCAGTTTATTGGCAAAGAATGGGATGGGGAAGGCAGATTGCCGGGGACAAATTTCTTTCCACGAGGAGGAGGATGAAATGAAAGAGGAGGGGTGGATTCATTAACATTTAATAATTTTCTGCAGCACATGAATGAATTGTTTGCCTCTCTCCTCTGTGCTTGCTTTATGTGTGTGCTTGCTGCTTGGGGGCAGGGAAGGGCTAGTTTTCTACAACCCATTTTATGGGAATTATGGGGCCCTTGTTTTGCTCTTGGGTGGAAGAGGGGGATTTGCGGAGCTTAAAAAATCCTTCTGGAGGTTCCTCATGCTGGAGAGACAGCCTAAATCAGTGAATATGAGGCATTATTTTCTACATTCCTAAGGCTGAACTCAAAAGCCCAGTGACAGTGCACTTAAGAGACCAGGGTTGCAGTATCCCACACTTTCTGTTGAAAACACATATTTATTTCACTTTTGTATTCTTCAAAAACCTTGGGGCAGAATACATTTTATGTATCCATCAGTCCTGCAAGGTGAGTTGGGTTGGGTCAGTGAATAGCTGAAGAATATCCTGTGAACTTCTGAGATGATCACAGAACAACTGCTGTCTGAAGAATCTTAGTCAGATATTCTGGTCTTCACAACATAAATTCTCTTGGTTAAATCTCATGTTTCAGATTTCGAATTTACTGTTGGATGCTGGTACTAAGGAAGTGTAAAGCAAAATAAAGCAGGACAACAAAGGAGACTGGATGGTGGGAAGCCAAGGATTTTTATTTTTATCCCGGCTGAGTTCCTTTTCAGAAGCTGTTCCTTAAAAATGAACTGGCATGACTAATGCCTTTGGCTGATGTTCAGGTCTCAGTGGGTAATGCAGAAAGATGCTTGCTGTTATGAAGTTGACAGGATTGTGGATTAGCATGTATCACTGAAACAGTAATCAGTCTTTTTGCTGGTTCTTCTTGTTAGTGATGGTGGGCTTCTATAACCCCTTACTCACATATCATGCTGCATGAACTGAAATTTACTGTGGTTTGAACAAACTGCTTATAATACTATAGAGATTTTGCCATCTTGTGCCTTTGATTTTTTTTTTTAATTTCCAGTTTGGCAAGACTTCTATTTAAGAAAAGGCCCTTGGGAAACCCAAAGTTAGTATTTATTCTAGTTAAGACAAGAATGAGACAGCATAATGCATTGATGCCAGTCATTGACCTTGCAAATTATCAGGATTATTGTCTAGTTATTCCACAATTTATTTGGAAATTTGGATTAAGTTTCTGTAATGGTGAGCAACAATGGCTGCTTTTTGTGAATTACATGTTTAGTAAAACTTTTGGTAAAAGTTTAACTCACTTTGATGGTCAGGGAGGACTGCATGTGGAGAGTGCTTTTTCTTTCAAAAAGAAAGAAAGTTTCTGATGTTGCAGAGCACTTTTAAATTTGGCTGACATTGTCCTCACTTCGCAACAAGACTGGTGAGCATAGCTGACAGATCTTTGGCTATTGATGCTTGGATACATCTTCTGTTTTTTTAAAAAAAAGATCTTTTGAGACCCGATTTTAAGAGTATGTGCCCTTGTTCTTAGTACATAAGTTGTGCCATGTTTTCTTTTCCTTCATATTTATTCAATGAATATATGTAAAAATAATTCTTTTGTTTTAAAACAGTAATATAAGTCAGTTTCCATGTTTCAGTGCTTTCTGTTCCTTGTTTTATCATTCTAATCTGTTTTAAATTTTATCTATATTTCATATATGTCAATAATTTAAAATTGTGTAACATTCTGATATGAACAAAGAAGAAAGTTCCTTGTGACATGGCTGCTCCTTGTGGAATTGATTGTTTGATTGACTGATTTAACACCTCCAACCCCCTCTCTCTCTCCCCCTTCTCTATATATGAGAAAGCAGTACGTATATCTGTTTATTGCAGAAGACTCATGACACAGATAATTTTCCTTGTATGGCAAGATGGTTTGTCTATAGTTCGTCTCTGTTGTAGAGTCCATTTACATGGCCATAGGGCACGTGGCAACAACAGATTTTTTTGGGGTGAATTTGTATAACAAAATGGCCATCTAACTCCAGGCAATGAATGGGAACCTGTGTGTGTATTGAAGCATGTAACTGTTTTGTTGCACAATGAGCATGAATATTTTGCCTAGAAGTCTCCATTCACCATACAATGAGAAGTTATGAGAAGTGGCATTGACTCCATAATAGCCATCACAGCTTTTCTTCCCCTCCCATCCACTGCATGTGATCTGACTTTCCATCTCAGAGTCATTTGTGATTATGATTGACTAGCTAGCTGTCTTTCATGATGTAGGAGGAGCTAGGGGGATTGTTTTACCCAACAGTAGTTTCGATCCAATTTGGAATGCTGCGTTTTGTCCTGGACAGTACTATTTAAGAAGGGTTCAGCTAACTTTTAAGATTTTTATCAGTGTCCGTATGGTTTGCACTGGGATGTGAAGTGATAGCAGCTTTGAGGCAGGTCATTTAAACTGGAGAAATATGTAGATGCCACTGAAGTTTAGAGTCACCTCTCATTGCTTGGAGGTAAAACAATGAAATCATTAGGAAAATCTGCTCATAGTTCCTTTTCATATTGCCCTGATTCAGCTTTTCTAACCCATATTTGAGCTTAGACAATAAATTGGATGAGAAACTGAGAAGCGTAAAAAGACAGCTCTGCTAAAGCTTTTGCTTTCCATTGTTGGAGCCCTTGTCTTAGTCTCAGTGGAGCCAGTGGATTTTCCCCAATTCAAAATATGTCATTAAAAAAAATTTAAGTAAAGTTACTAATGCCCAGAAATGACTAGATTGGAGTAGGTGACCCTATTGGCCTCTTTACATTGCCCATTCTAAATATTGGACATATGTGAAAGATGTCCCATAGAAACACATTTTGTTTCCATTCTATTCTGATCCTCATCATGAAATTCCCATCTGTCCAGCGTTTTCAGCATACCCTTTGTGGTTAGTACTAATCTTTCTCCTCATTGAGCTGTAGGAATTGCTTCAGCCCTTCTTCCACATCTTTGATGAGCAAGGGCTTAAACTAGAAGAGCTTGAAATCCTGGCCATAACCTCAGGAAAGCTAGCAAGAGCCAAACAGTAAGACACACTTGTCTTTACACCACCATCTGTCTCTTCTGACTTCCATAATCCTTCATTTGATGGATTAGAATTATCACTGGAAGATGCTGGATTGAATCCAAGACAGGGTTGATTTGTTTGCCTCTTCTGAATTACTTTTTTTGGGGAGGGGCATTTCCTCCACAGAGTTGTGGGTTTCAGTCTTGCAATACTAAATAATATGGACAATGGGGATTTTTCTGTAGTGGTATGTGTGTGTGTATTTCTTCTTCTATCTTTATCTTAAGTCCTTTCCATTGATAAGCCAATTACATGTTCCTTTTGATTGTCTGTAGAATATGCCATGTTTTTAAAGCTCAGTCAAGATATTCTATGTTGTATTCTTTTTCCATTTTCCTAGGTCTCAGTGCCAGAGAGCTTCTTACTTGATTACAAATACCAATATTCTTTCGAACCTAAATGGAAAGATGGTCTGGCTATATTACTGAAAGTATCAGTGTCATTAAAAAATGCTGAACTTTTACTTTTCTCACACAGATTCTCCTTTATGGGATATAAATTTGATTTTTCTGTTGTACTGCTGTCTTTTTTGCATGAGAATATATGAAGCCCTGATTGCTGCATTACAACTTTGCAAGGAAGAGGTAGTGGAACTTTATTTTAGCTGATAAACTATGATAAACATAACTGTGGCTATGCCCTTTGCCTCTTTGAACACAAATCCTTCTTACTGTGCTTCAGTTTAATGTGGAAGGGTACAGTTTACAAACAGGAATGTATAGACTAGCAGCACATGATTTTTATTATTATAGACTATATTGACAGAAGAGAGTAGGATAACATTCATATTTTTATAGCTGTTTGTGTGTGTGCACACATGCATACATAAACATGCACACAGGCATAAACAATTTGTTTTTGAACATAACTGGTTTTCCTTTAGTTATAACTTCTGTCTTATTTTCTAAAAGATCTGGATGGGGCATGTTAAGTAAAGTCCACATAGGGAGGGTGAGTGGTATGAAGAACATAGGAACATGCTTGGATCAGGCCAAGGGCCCATCTAGTCCTGCTTCCTGTATCTCACAGTAGCCCCACCAGATGCCTCTGGGAGCACATGAGACAACTAGATCCCTGTCTCCTGATACCCCTCCCCTGCATCTGGCATTTGGAGGTACCTTTCTTCTAAGCCTGGAGATTATACATCTCCATCATGGCTTGTAACCTGCGATGGACTTTTCCTCCAGAAATCTGTCCAATCCCCTTTTCAAGGCATCTAGGCCAGATGCCATCACCACATCCTGTGGCAAGGAGTTCAACAGACTAACAACATGCTGGGTAAAGAAATATTTTCTTTCGTCTATTCTCACTCTCCCAATACTCAATTTGAGTGGATGTCCCCTGGTTCTAGTATTGCGTGAGAGGGAAAAGAGCTTCCTTCTATTCACTTGATCCATCTCCTGCATAATTTTATACATCTCAGTCATGTACCTTTTCTCTAGACTAAAGAGCCCCAAACGCTGTAGCCTTTTCTTATAAGGGAGGTGCCCCAGCCCCGTTATAATTTTAGTTGCTCTTTTCTGCACCTTTTCCAGTTCCACTATGACTTTTTTGAGGTGCGGCGACCAGAACTATACGCAATACTCCAGGTGCGGCCTTACCAGCGTTTTGTACAATGGCATTATAATGTTGGCTGTTTTATTTTCAATCCCCTTTTTAATGATACCTAACATGGAATTGACCTTCTTCACTGCTGCCGCACACTGGGTTGACACTTTCATCGAGCTGTTCACCAGCACACCAAGATCTCTTCTGATCCATCAAGGACAGCTCAGAACCCATTAACTGATAACTAAAGTTTTGATTTTTTGCCCCAGTGTGAATTACTTGACATTTTTTTATATTGAAACGCATTTGCCATTTTGCCGCCGATTCTCCGAGTTTGGAGAGATCTTTCTGGAGCTCTTCCCAATCCCTTCTGGTCTTCACCACCCGGAAGTATGGTTGCTTCCTTCATTTTAGGAATAGGGCAAGGCACTTCCTTTGAAACGATTGCATATAGTTATTTATATGCTCCATTTGTTAGTAGAAATTATATATTGCCTTCTGTGTAGGTTAAAAAGTGAGGTATAATGTACATACAACACAAGAAGAATCATAAGAAAAGAAAAGCTATTTCTAAAACCAAATTATTATTTAAAAACTGACCAAAACACCTTTCATGCCAAAGTGCTGAGGAAAATGTGCAATTCTTAACTCTCACCGAAGAGAGGTTCTCAGTCAGGGTGGTGTTATAAAAGAGGATTGTCACCTCCTTTTCAGTGAATTTCAACCCAGCAGATACAACACACAGAAATATAAATCACCACCTAAAATGGAGTAAATAAAACTGAACTGGTATGAAAACTATCCTGTCAGCCGGCTTTGATTTGCCTTCAGCCAGCCTTGAATGAAAAGGCTTTGGTGGTAGACTTCTAAGGATTATTTGACATATTCCCTGTTACTTTGAGAACTGGTGTAGAGAAAAGAATGTGTACACAGTTGTCTGTTTTGCTGGGTGTATTTCATATTGGAAGAGCACTTGCAAATGATTTCTGCCCATGGGTATTTAGGTGAGTTTCTTTTATTGATAATGTCTATCATCACTAGCACCTCTGATTTTTCTGATTAGCAAGTTTGTATCTCACTGGTCTGTCAGGGCAGCATACATAAGACAAGTACTGTCCCAGTTTCTTCTCACAACACCATTGTCTGGTAGTTTAGCCTGAGGGAGATAGATTGGTCCAAAGCCACCATCAAGTTATGAAACTGGTCAGTCACTTTGTTTTAGTTTAAAAACTGTTGCTTTAGACATCAGAGTCTGTTTTTATGAGGTGATTCCCAAAATCAGAAATGGTGCAACAGGTTAGCCCAGGAAACAGAAACCAAGAGGAGGGAGAGAAAGAATCCTAATAGCTCTGGGAAGCAGAAACACAGCAAAGATCCCCTGATTGGCCATCAAGTTGACAAGAGAGACTTGAAGCTGGCAAGCAAGCCAGCAGTTCAAGTCCTAGAAAAAAGAACCCAAAGGCAGGAAGTGAAAAAGAACCCAGAATTCAGGGATGAAAGGAATTAAAAGTGCTGGGAGCTGCACAACCAGAGGACTAGGATGAGTTGAAGCGATTGCTTTGTTGGTGGGACTTGTTTTAAGTAGGAAAACAATTTTGGGAAGGTTTAGAATGAATGCATTTTTTCTCTGTTACTTTCCTACCTTGATTGACTCTGTTACCCTAACTATTCATGTTCTATGTTTTAATTGAAAAAATAGTGACAGAAATGAAATAAACAGAAATAAAATAAACAAAAAGATGAGAAAAAAAGATAGTTGTTGTGAGGGTTCACCTTTAGGCTCCTTCCGTCGTTCAAATAAATCAGGAGATTTTTGTGATTTTGAAACAGGAGTGATGTTTATTGGAGTATTTAACAAATAACCGGTATCAATGAAATTGTTCCAACGCTTCTCTCCTTCTGACAATGGGTCAGTCAGGGGCTTCCATTCTTCATCTAGAAACGGGTTTCCTTCACCCGCATTCCATGGACCCGGCCAGTCTATAGATGTATTCGGGTTCATCGTCTGTCCTGCTTCTCCTTCCAGCAGGGGAACGGTGTTGTCGTCCCGGTCATCCACCCACACGGAGCGTCTGGCCGGTGTGGGGGTCGCCCAGGGTCCTCCCTGTATCCCTTCCTCCTCATCTCGCTCACCCTCCATTCTAGCCTTTCTCTTCTTTCTCTCTCTACCTTCTCTTTTTCCTCTCTCAGCCTACTCCGCCACTCTCTGGCCTCAGCTTCTCCCCAATAAGAGGGTCTTGGGGGAATTTCTCTTCTTCTCCTGTAGTCCGCCTCCTCCTTAGGGCTCTCAATCTTTCCCATGCGCCAGTCCAGGTTTCCTCCATCCAGACCCATTCCCAATCTGGTGACAACTGTTCTTCTCCCCTTCTTATATCTGCCATCCCCGCCTCTATCTCCACCTTCTTCCGCTGTACTCCTGCCGTTTTCTCCTGAGTCCCTTCGATGGTTAACTTTTGTAATTCTCACTCTATTTCCCGAGTATCTGTTCCTCGGTGTTCTGTTCTCTTGGGATGTGAGATGGGTAGGGTCTGTATCTCTTTCTCAGCTGTCATTGGGAGGGACGGCACTCCGGTGAGAGGACTACTACTCTCGCCCCCGTCTCACAGTTGTGTCATGATTATGTACAGAAGATCATGCCTTTGGAGTAGGGCTGTGTAGGGCTGAGACAAATCCCCAATTGCTAACTGAATCGGTCTTGTTTTGACTGAGCTATGTGAGGTCCAAATTGTAGTGGAGTGGCATTGTATCTGAACCTTACATAAATTCAAATGGGGCAGAAATCGCTTGTTTGAAAGAAAGCAAACTTTAAAATTGTATAGTGTACTGTACAACCCTTCGAAGATCAGTGTCTCAAATTTTAAGGGTTTCTCGTACTCTTCAGGACGTTTTGGCTGAAATCCATTAGAAGAACTGAAGTTGTGTAAGGCAGATGATGTCATCACCCATAGCAATTTTCCAGAAATTAAATCTTTCCAATTCCCCCGCCAAAGCTTCTGGGCCTCCCTTGGGCTCCCTTTCCTCATGGAAATGCAGTTGAGGACTGCAACATTGGTGTTTGTGTGTGTGATTTCAGCCGGTAGTATCTGTTTTTGTTTTCCAGTAAAAGTTAACAAAGAGCTTACAAATTAAATTTGGAGCACAAATAAAATTGAATACGTTATCCTGAGAGTTGCCATTGGCATGACCAATATTTATAAATTTGATACCATTCTTGCATTTTATTTCTCATAAATCATTAACAATGCAGTTTCTGGTCTGATGCATAATGCTTGATGCTTCCACATTTATTTTTATATGCTTATTTTAAATGTTGTAAACCAGCTCCAGCACCTTATTGCAGAAAGGCAATACACAAAAGAAACAAGGATACACACATACATCAAATTTCTGATTAGTTTCCTGGTCTTGGTGTATGTAGTATGCCATCTGTGTAAGAATTATCTCACCTCATAAGTAACTGCTAAAAGTAGTCTCCAAAATATTTCCTTTCTCTGAACATCATTGCAGTAGCAATTTAATTTTTGTTTTTCAAAAATGTTAATTAAAAACTCTGTTGGTGGTTTAACAGCAGTCTCATGCCTTGTTTTTTCACCCCACATCTTATTGCCTTCCCATTTCATTGTCTGTTTCTACTTACTCTAGTGAGTTGGTTGGGTAAATTAAAGTTGGTAGGAGACACAGAATTACAGAGGATAAATTAATGCTTTAGGAGCAGTCAGGGAAGATGAAAACTCTCCTCTTGGTGGCAGAGCTGAGGAAAACAGGAGTGTTGCTGCTATGTGCCATGAGTTAGTGACCTCCAGAAGTGACCTGCCATTCAAACTTTACAAACTACAGGCTAACATTTCCTTTACTGAGTCAATCAGTCTCATGTTCATTTTTCCTGCTGCTGTCAACTTTCTCCACCATTATTGTCTTTCAGTGAATCTTCTCTTCTCCTAATGTGCCCAGAGTACACTAACTGCAATTTAATAATTTTTGCTTCTTGGGAAAACCCCAGCTTGATTTGATTGAGAACCTACTTATTTGTCTTTCTGGCAGTCCATAGTATCCATAAAGAACACAGGAGAGAAGGAGCAAAAGGGGGCTACATTAGTTGATGTGCTTGTTTCTTCTCCCTGATGTGCAGACTTCAGTCTGTGTCATCATAGTTCAGTGAACCTTGTGGTTGAGCAAGGACTACCATTTAGATTTCCCTGGCCCATCTGTAAGATTTTATTATAAATCTCTCCCCGACATACACTCCCTTTTTATATATATAGTTCTATAATCATGAGCGGTCGGAAATTAATTGTATTTGAACGCTCTTAGAATGGAAGCAAGGCATGCTGGGATTTCCAAATGTGATTTCATAATGAAATTGGGAATGAGTTTAAGGAGTCATAATTCTTCCTTCTATGTGCTTTATGACTCTTACCCTGCCTGATTCTCCTTGGCCCATAGACTGGAAGACTATAGACTATACTCCTAGTAACATATACAGTTTGAAACTTCTTTAGAAAACATTTTTGGGTGTTTGCATAAACTGTCTTGGGCTTCTTTCCTCTCTTCTGAATGGTGTAAACAAAGAAATCTTGTAGTATTTATTTCTTTATTACATTGTTGCAGAGTTTTGAAATTTTGTTTAACATTCCTCAGATAATCCACCCCTTTCTCATTAAATTGCACTTACGTCTCAATGACTTTCTCTCTGAGACATTAGTAGTATAAAGAATAAAAAAGTTCCATTTATTTACACAACAAACTAATAATCGACATGACTGCTTTTAGCAACTCTAGTTCAGTAGACTTTTTGCAGAAATTATTGACCAACCACCATCAACAGACATAAACAGACTCTGAGGAACAAGAAATCTCAGCAGAGAGGCAGGGCTCTCTTTGAATAAAGATACAGGAGAGAACTATTGATTAATGCTGGACAGATTGACAGTCACTCCAGCCTAGAAGAGTCCTTCCTAGTCAAACAAGCCAGAGGCAGTATGCAAAATTGTAAGCAGAAAACCCCCACAAACCAACCAACCAACCCTCCCCCAATCAAATGCTCCCATTTATGTTCTTCCTTTCCTTCAAGTAGGTCAGGATTCTTAGCTTCACCGCTTTTACCTCACAATAGTCCTGTGAGGTTGTTCAGGATGAAAGATGTGGCTAGCCCATGATTATTCACTGAGTCATTTTTAAGACACATATTGCAACAGAGAGGATGTTTACAGGTTTGCGCACAGACTACCCCCCAAAATCCCCTAATCTGTTAATACCCTTATTGGCAAAGGAGACTTAACTAACTCTGGTACCTTAGCAAATCAAATAACAACCCACCAGATGAGTGGGTGAAAAAATTGACATTCATGTAAAAAAGGAACAAAGGATGGAGTAGCTCAGGTTAATAAATCGGCTTTTTGTCAGACAAGCCTAGTACAGAAAATTAATGGATCACTCGGGTAATTTAGGTACATTCGGCTCTCAACAACACTGTATCCCAGCCATCTGACAATGTTGGAAAAGATTAAACAAACAAAAGCAATTTATTAAAAGGCCCATAAGAGACCAGTCTGTGGTCAAGTTGGAAGGACTTAAGCAGGTGTACATGATTGCTTGTTATTTATTAAATAGAATACATAACTGTGCATGTGATCTGACAGGTGTGGACTAGGGGGAAAAGAATTTGTTTTTGCATCAGAAGAGAGAAAATGTGTAAGAATGAAAGCCAAAAAAAAAAAAAAATCTTTTGAAAAGCAGCTTAAGGTGAAAATGAGTGATGGTTCTGAAAAGAAATGTTTAGGGCAAGTGTTGTTCAATTAGCTTATCAAACAATATATCAAGGCAGCATTGTATTACTTGCTGATATTGAGAGTAACTTCTTGTGTGGGAAGCCGAGCTGAATAAGAATTAATATACTACTTATTTGAAATGCACCATATGTAGTTTATTTTGAACTGTCTTATCATAGGGGTTCAAGGTCACAAAAGTTCAGCAGTGGTTTAACATTGCCACCTTCTGTGCAGTACTAACAGAAGTTTGCTTGAATGTCACCACCTTTGCCAATATCACCTTCAATTACTGCTGCTGCCCAGTAGTTTCTGTTCTCATCAGAGCTACCATTAGAGCTATCTATTCTCTTCTGCTGATGCATCCCTTACATTTGAAGATGGTGGATGCATCTTAATCTGGTGTCTCAGCTGTGATCATTCATCCTTGGGTGACCCTGCTTGGAGCCAAGGCCAGTAATGGAGTCTGGCTTCCTGATGACATTGCTGTCAGCTTCACTGAAACACTCAAACTCCTTTGCTATGTTAAGGTGTGCATTGGAGATGAGACAGTCCAAAATGAACTGTTAATAGCCAACATTAGAGTAAAGCTGAAAAAGAACACTAAAATAATGGTAGTACCAAAATATAATCTAAGCAACATTCCTGATGAATTTAAAGTCCACAGAAAGAACAGATTTGCATTCCAAATTCAATTGACCATGAACTGAAAGAAGTGTGAGTTAAAATCAGAGATATCATTGGGGAAGAATACAGAAAAACAAATCCTGTAGTAAAAAGGAAAGAAAAGCTTAGATGGATGATAGAAGAAACACTTGAAATTGTAAGGACTGTTGATAGATAAGCAAAAGCCGCCCAGAGTAGACGTGGTCTGAATGGGCGGGGTATAAATTTAATAAATAAATAAATAAATAAAACTAAAAGGTGACAAATAATGTCAGTATCCTGAACTCTATTTTTCAGTGACTGTCACATAAAGACAAAGAGAACTACTATTACAACTAGAGCAAATAAATAATGGAGAACAATAAAAGGGGGAAAACAAGATGTCTCTTCCAGACAACCCAAGAAATCTAAGGGGAATTTAAGCCTAGATTAGGAATGCTGAAAGACCAACATGGAAGCACACTATGTGACTAGGAAAAAATTAAGAGAAGGTGGAAACAGTATACTGAAGAGCTGTACAGAAGAGATAAAAGGATGATAGACTCTTTTGAATAGGAATTGCAGTCTAACCTCATGGCACAGTGGTTGGACTGCAGAACTGCAGTCAAGACTCTGCTCATGACCTGAGTTTGATCCCGATGGGTTCAGGTAGCTGGCTCAAGGTTGACTCAGCCTTCCATTCTTCTGAGGTCAGTAAATTGAGAACCCAGCTCACTGTGGCAGGGAAATATGTAGACTGGATAATTAAATTATGGAATACGCAGAGAGAAGTTTAAGCACTATGGGGTGGTATATAAGTAACACACTTTGCTTTGAAGAACCTGCAGTTGTAGAAAGTGAAGTGAAAGCTGCTCTAGGAAGAAATAAATCACGAGATGTAGATGAGGTACCAATAGAACTATGTCAAACCATAGAGACTGAGTCTGTAAAAAAAAATCCTAACAAGAACATGCAAACAAATATGGAAAAGAAAACAATGTCCCACAGACTGAAAACATTCAATATAGATTCCATTCCCAAAGAAAGGAGATGCCAAAGAGTACAGTAACTATAAGATCATTGCTTTTTAATCTGCATGCAAACAAAGTGGTGCTCAAAGTGTTGCAACAAACGTTTTTACCTTATATTGAAGCAAAAAATGCCTGATAATCAAGTTGGATTCTGAAAAGAAGGAGGCACTCAGTATCATACTGCAAATATTTGCTGGCTACTGGAGCATACTAAAGAAACTACGGGTTGTTCTGAAAGAAATGAGTGTGCCTCCCCTTTATTTGATTGTGGAACCTGTATTGTGGACAAGAAGCTATTGTTAGGACAGAATATATGGAGACAGAATAGTTTCCTATAATAGGCAAAGGTGTTAGACACGGGTGTATGCTATTCCCTTGTTTGTTCAAACTGTACACAGAAAATATATGGAAAGCTGGACTAGATTCAGATGAAGGAGTGAAAATGGTGGAAGAAACATCAATAATCTAAAATATGCAGATGACACCGTCTTACTGGCAGAAAGCAGTGATGATTTGCAACAACGTTTAGTGGAAGTGAAAGAAGAAATTGCCAAAGCAGGAATGCAATTGAACATGAAGAAGACAAAAATCATGACTACAGAAGAGCTACACAACTGGAGGCAAAATTGATGAGACTGAGACTATCCTGCTTGGGCACATCATGACAAGGCAGGATTCTCTAGAAAAGGCAATAATGCTGGGAAAGGTTGAAGGCAGCAGGAAAAGAGGAAGACCAAGAGATGAATTGAGATGAATTGACTCCCTAAAGGAGGCCTCAGGCTTGAATTTGCAAGAGCTGCACAGGGCTGTTGATGATGGTACTGTATTTTGGAGACCATCAGAGGAAACTTGTCGGAGGAAACTTGACAGCACGTAACAACTTCATATGTAATTATCACCTTAACAGCTAATTTCAGATGCATGATCATGCACTAAGCAAAATAGAGGTGTTTGGAGTCATGACATTTGTGGTTGTGGTAGAGTGAGTGGAAATGTGTTAAATGAAAAGTTCATAAACCTGGGTAAAAGAAAAATCAATCTGTTGCTATGTGCATAGAGTCGGTTCTGACTTATGACAACCCTATAAATTAGTGACCTCCAGATGGTCTTGTTACTATGCTTGGGTTTTGCAAACCGTGGATCTTTATTGAGTCAACTCATCTCAAGAGAAAGAGATAGACACCTGCATATAGATCTGCAATAGCTTGCAATGAATTAATGGTACCCCTTCATGTGATTATTGCACAGCATGAGTTTGGCATTTTTAAGCACAACCTGACATTTGAAAAAGAGGATGTAACATCAGTATGGTTAGGTATGACGTCCCAAGCATTATTTATTGTGTCCTGGGAGTAGAATTGCTAGTGGCAACAAAATAAAGGCCAGAGAGCTCTAGAAACAGCTTCTAGGTTTAGCTGCCTGCAATGCAGCTTTGCTCTAGGAATACTTAATTTCCCTGCAATGTGTTGTGCAGGGAAAGTGTGATATAGTGCTGGCATGAATCAATTTTAGACCACTTGTGGGTCTTCTTATTACCACATTTTTGATTTGTTTTTTGGTCCTGTATAATGGAGGGGGTCATTATTATAAACATGTAAATGATACAAACGTTTTTTGCTTTAAAAGAAAGAAAAGATTAATTGACCATGTAGAAAATACTGCTGTAGTAATTACAAGGTTTAAAAGGTGATCATGACAGATGCTTTTAAAATGCACTGCTGTGGTGCAGTTAAATCTGAAATATTTCTGGCAGGAGCTATTTAATATCATTGTCCACTTCTCCTCCCCTCAATTTTTTTTATAAGTACCTGTACTATACTATACAGATCAGCTGAGGGTTATTGGGGGGCAGGGCTTCATGGGTTCCTTGTGGCTTGTGAATCAGTGCAGCCATGCATGAAAAATCTTTCTGCCCTTAGAATCCCAAAGTAATTTGCAGATGCAGGCAAAGGAACCAGGGCCGCACCCCCTCCTGCCTCTAAAGAAACACACTAACTTTAACTTTAAAACACTTTATTGAACAGATTATCAGTGAATGGCAAGCAGAATAGTATTGGCACAGCATGAAGGAGCAGATACCTGCCTGCCATCTGATGCATTCCTTGCCATCCTTGTGGAGAAACCAATAACTGGCAAACCAAGTTGGGTATAGCCCCTGGGCACAAAACCACTAGGGGAACCCATCCTAGTTCCTGGGGGTGGGGCTGAGGCAACCTTCCCAAGTAGAGCATCCTTCTTCCAGTCCCCTCCCCCACTCCATGATCTCATCCAGGAATCTCCAACCCGGAATAGAACCACTACCACCTGTCCTTCTCACCTAGTACCAGTTCCTATGCACAACAACTGCCTCCTCTGCTTCAACCAGTGACATGTCTTAGAATTCAAAAAAGTGTCTCTAATATTATTTTAAGAGGGAGCCAATTTGGCTTGAACAGTGGAATGAATAGCACAGGCAGCACATTTGTGTTGTGGGAAATTTAGTGAACATTAAATAATGTCTAAGTAATGGATTAACTCTCTGAACCTGGAATAGCTCCATTAATTCAATCTGCTTTTATGTTATATTGTAGCAATCTTGGCTGCGGTTTACCGTCTTGAATGGTGTGCCTGGGCACCAAGACTTGTCAACTCCCTGAAGTTTCATTCGGGGATTGGATAGAAATTCCAGGCACTTCCTTGGTATTTTTGGAAGCCTAGCCTATAGTAAGATGATCTACAGCTCTCAAAGACTGTTTTGAACTGCAGCAGGTGGTCTCTTCTGCAGTATATGGAACTCACATTTATATTTCCATCTAACTTGTGTTTTTTACACATCACACATGCTCTATCACTTTTGTGTCTTAATTACAGTGAAATTATCTCTGGATCTAAGCAGACAAACTCAGTCATTTAGAAATAGATAAGAGATATGTAAAAAAGCAGTTTACTTCAGTTGATGGAATTAAAAAGTTGGAGAAAAAGAACAGGAAACATCTCATGTGATTTCATCTAAGTTTTTATCTCAGATTGAATGTCTGAGAAATGGGTTTCCAAAATCACCATCTCTACTTGAAACAGACACATTGTATGAACGGTTAGCTAACATTCAGGTATTCAGAAGACACAAGGCAGAAATACCTTAGGAAAGCTTTTTCAGTTATTCACAAAGTCATTTGATTCAGTTTTGGGAGTGTCTAGAGCCATTACTAGGCCACAGTGTGTGGACATGTTGACCTCTACGCAGGTTTAAGGAAAATTGATGTTTCTAAATGGGTTGTTGCTACTTCTTTTAGACTGTAGAGCATCTACCAGGATGAGTTTGCTGTCCTTCAGACCTGAAATCTTTTTAGTAGTAGACCTTCGGTAGCCTATTAGTTTCAGTTTTTATCTTAACCTTCTGCTGTCAAATAATAGTTACAAATTTTCTACCATATACTTTTCTCATTTCATTGAGACCCTGTTTGCTGGACATTTTGTGATGATATCCGAAATATGCCATTGGTGATGTGAGCATGAGAATTAATAAGTAGGAGAATGATTCATTTACTGATAAATTACTGTGGCCTGATTCTGGGACACTTTGGATAACTGATGTTTTACGTAAGAGGTTTGCTGCTGCATTTCCTCTGCAGTTTAGTGCCACCTCAATCTAGTCCCTTTCCAGTTTCTCTTGCGGATATTTCACTGTAGTTGCCAGAGAGCATATTGCCTTTGGCTGGTAGAAAACACAGTTTGTGGCTTTTAAGATTTTTCCCTCATTAATATCCGAAAACTAGTGCATTTACTGTGTTTAAAAATGGCCTTAGGAATTCATAATGTGTTTTATTTGCATCTTCCACTTTTTAAAAAACGTCCTATACTTCATTCATCCTTTCTCTCCTCCCTTTCTCTCGTGATTTTGTAATGGATTCCACTTTTATTCATTGGATGTCTGAAGGCTGTAGAGCAAAGTGCCAGGATAACACAGTGACTATGCTTTACTCATTCTCTTACCTGGGGCAACAATTGCCGTTCCTGTGAGACATTGCTGTTTCCATGAAGCTAATCCAACATGACTTTGCTGTGATGTCCTGCAGTGCTCTTACCTTTTTTTAAACTGAAGGTGTTTACAGCGAAAAGACTCAAATTTGCCCATTTTGTTTGGCTACATCTGTACTTTCCTTTTTGTGTTATGAGTTTATTTTCATAGACATTTGTGTTGTTACTGATACAGTAAAAATCAGGTTTACTTTGAAAGAGATACTGAGTTTCATGAGCTTGAAATGTCAGAGTGCACGAAGATTTTGGCACCTGTTAAGACAAAGTTCCACCAACCTTCCTATCCCAACATTTGCTGTCTTGCCTGGTGCATCCATAAAGGACATGTCCAGATGTGAAATTTCATATGTATGGAGTATAAAAATAAAGGGGGGTTATGGAAGGAGCAGCCCTGAAAATGAAAGTGCTTTTAAAATTGAAGCCTGAATAATAGTTTAGTGGTGGGGCACTCACCACTCGCTCGTAATCTCAAGATTAGACTACTGTAATGCGCTCTACATGGGGCTGCCCTTGAGATTGATGCGGAAACTACAAATGGTCCAGAACACAGCCGCCAGATTATTAACTGGGGTGAAAAAATACCATCACATTTCCCCCACTCTGTCAGCCTTACACTGGTTGCCCATTTGTTTCCTCATTGACTTCAAGGTATTAATGCTTACATATAAAGCCCTAAACAGTTTAGGACCTCGATACATGGCAGATCACCTGCTCCCACCTAGCTCTACTCGTGTCACTCGATCAAGCCAGGCTGGGCTTGACCCTGAGGGGCTTGACCCTGAGAGAGGCCCGGAAGGAGAGAACTAGAAATTGGGCCTTCTCGGCAGTGGCCCCTCGCCTCTGGAACACCTTGCCCCGGAGATTCGCATGGCACCCTCGCTGAGAGTTTTTAAGAACAACCTGAAGACTTGGTTCTACAGGCAGGCCTTCCCCCCTTCTATTTCTTAGTTTTCTATGTCTTACCATCTTGGACTCTGCCTATCTCTATGTTGTTTGATATTGTTGTTTTAATTTTTGTTTTATACTCGGACTGTAAGCCGCCCAGAGTAGATTCGTTGAATCTAGATGGTCAGGGTAAAAGCCGGAAATAAATAAATAAATAAATAAATAAATAGTTTACTATAATCATTTCAAAACAGTTAACTAGCTCCAGCTGGGTGGGGTCACTGTATCAGTCCTGCCACTTGAACTTGATTTGCAAATGATAATCAAACATAAACGAAGGATACAAGTTTTATAACCTGAACTCTTTAAAATTTTAACATTCTGGTTTTCCAGGTTTTGGGTGTTTTAAATGCTACTATCATTTATTCCTCTGAGCTCTGTAAAATGTTAGTCAAAACAATGATGTAGTGACAGTTTGCCAGATACCGGGTCACAAACTATTGGAGTTTCAGAAAGTGCAGGAATAATAAATTTCCCTTTGAAAACAATTTCTTGGAGCTCAAGACTCTTGGACAAAGAGGTTGTTTACAAATGGGGGGGGGGAGGTATGAACAACTTAAAGAATTATAAATATGGGGAGATAAGGCACACATATACAGGCATTCAACTCATCAATGTAGCAAGGCTCCATGCTATGCCACACACACAGACACACAACATCAATCGTAGCCATGCAGCAGCAACAACAATCATCATGGATTTCCATCCATAGATGTGAATTGGTATGAGGCGAGCTTTGCTGGGTGAACACTTAGAGTAAATTTCTATGTGTGTATTTTTAACATGCTAAGAAATGCTTTTTACTTTATGTATTCTTATTTTTAAGAACTTTGATATTTTAGGAGATTTATTCTCTGACTTTTACTTACTTACATGGTGTAGTGGTGTCATCCTGTTTACAGTACAGCTGACTTTTACTGGCAGGAATCATCTATGTGACTAAAACTGCTGTCACAACTAGCCAAGATGGGTGGGTGGGTGGAAATTGGCTGAGCTGCCAGTAGACTAGCAACCCCTTTACAGCCTGGCGTTGTTGGAAGTTACCTAGGGCTAGCCTTATCCTGACCTGGCTTTCTGTCAATGTACGTAGTACTGTGAGTCTAGGCGGAGAGCCTTTTGAATTGGTTAGTCATCCACACACCCTGCTTTCAGGGGAGGGAGTGGCTTTTCTGCTGTCTGATCTTAGCTAGCACAGCAGATATGCTGACAGACCCATTTGACAGATCTGAGATCATCCAGCAAAAGGACAGTTGCACCAGCACAGGAAGCTTCTACTATTCCAAACAGCCGGGTTATCTTTGATTTTAGAATACACTGCCTATTGTAGAGACTACTGATAGTTGTGCACTGTCTTATTATGTACAGCACTGATTGGGAAATGCTCTTCTTTATCTCTTAACTTTATCACTGAAGTAAAAAAGTTGAGTATTTGACACAACCTCATTTGTATTAATATTAATACTTCCACAGAATGGAAGAAGCATACTTTTGTACATATGAAAGTATTTATTGTCACATTTCGATTTTCTTTTTAGTCTCAACAAAATCACAAAGTAGTTTACATAGTAAAATCGAGCAACAATTATATTGTTTCAAGTGACATTGTGGAAAATGTGGTTTCCCTGGAATTTTGTAGGCACTCTTCTGTAACTTTGGTATGCTTTGTCAAACCAATGTCACTGATAGCACCCAGTTCTCAAGTTCACAGCAACAAGGCTGAAGGAAATGCTTAGCAAACAGTTGTGTAAAATGTCCCTCTCTGCCCTTTTGTAGTTTATAATGGCTTTCTGCGTCTGCAGTGATCACAAGAGAATAGCTGATCCACCGTGGACATTTTCCCAAGAGAACTGGATTTCCCACATGAATTTCCATGCTGAATGAATTAGACCCAAGCATCTTGAATTGCCGAATAGCTCACTGGTTTAGGTATCAGACTGTGGAGCCAGAGGTTGGGAATTTCATTCCCCACTGTGCCTCCTTGACAGGGACTAGACTCAATGATCCATAGGGTCCCTTCCAGCTCTGCAGTTCTAAGAAGAAGAAGAAGATTGATCTTTATGAATAAGTTAATGCTACAGTGCTAACAGCAGAGTAATCTACTATACGTAGTGGCTCCTATGTATGGCTCTTCAGAATGGAGCTTCAGTCAGAACCCTCCCTTTTGGTTCCCAGAGAGGCTGGAAGGAAAACTTCCTCTCTTTTGTCTGCCTGGGAAGACCTTGCCTCTCCTGTGCCAGCCAGCCCAGTCACCACTGGCTGGCTATACTTTCTCCCTACTCCACCCTCACCCAGTCACAAGGCAGCCTGGTATGGAGCTGGTGCATGTGTCTTGGTAAGCATGTTGGCCAGCTGTGCACTCCAGGCCTTGCCAGGCTGCAAACAGGGCCCCAGGTTAATTGTACTAGGGTGATCCCTGCTCCCTTTTGTTTCTTCATTTAAGAATGAATCTTCATCATAAATAATAGAGGAACAAGCAGTTGCTTGCTTCAGGGGTCTGCATGTAGGCAAATTCATGTTTCCTGCATGTATGTCTTTCTGATCCCCTCTATAGTACAGTGGAGGCTGAGTTACTGTTCTCTTTGTTTTGGACCAAGGCCTATTGATTTCTGTGGAACTTCTAGGACAACTAGCAGTGAACCCAGAACCCAGTTATATTAGCAGTATATGAGCTAGCACATAGGGTTGCATCTGTCCAGGTTTTGGCTTCATTTGTTCTCCCTAAAAACTGATATATTTATTTTCTAGGAAACCTGTAACTAGTTCACTTATGCTCCCAGCAATCTCTCCCTCTCTCCTTCCTTCTCTTTATTTCTTTCTGTCTCCACCCTTCAGATTATTTTGAAATTTGCTAGCAATGTGGAATACAATTTGCACTCCTGTGTTTTTTCTTTTTCTCTCTCTCTTTCTTTTCTTTTCTTCTGCCTAAACCTACAGATTAGAAAGAGAAAGACAGGGTAACAGTTGCAAATATTGGCACAGCCATTTCCAGCTCTTGTCATTTTTTATTTATTTGATTGTCAGCAGTGCTACCAGCATACTCCAAACATGGCAAGAAGAAAGTGACAGCAATGAAATTGAAACTCTTGGAAATGTACCAGAGAGTGAAGACTCATTGCAAGATACCCTGAGGCCAGATCAGAAAGTCTGTGATGCAGTGATGCCCCCCTTTTTTTAAAAAAAGGAAAGGAACACTGCAGAACTAGGAGTATTGCTGAGCATGTAAAACACAGTTTTGCACAGATGGAAAATGGTGTTGCTGGCCAAGGGAAACACCATAATGATGTGTGTGTTTTGTATTGAAGAAATGAGACCCTTTCAGTGGTTCTTGGAAAGTGACACATGGACCTACTTTTCTCTTTCTGTGCATGTCTATTTCAGACATTTAACACACCTTTGTTTACAAATTTTGGAAACATTGATTTCTGCCCTCTTAAGTCATGGCATACAACTTTAGCTATCTGTAAACATGGGCTTCGTTTCTGTTTGACTAAGCCAAAGTACGATTTGCATATAGAGAGGTGGGTCTCCAAGTCTGTATCTGTTTCAAATGACAATGAAAATAAATATGTCACTTTTTATAGAAAGAGGGAAGCCAAAACCTCAGTAGATTCTGTGTTAAAAGCTTGTTCAGATCTTGCAATTACAGCCTGACCTTGTGCATATTTGCTTGGCAAGAAGCTCCACTGGAATTGTTGGACTGGTTCCCAAGAGAGGAGGATAGAATTTTAGCCTTCTTTGCATTTCACAGAGATGCAAAGAACACACAAGACGTGAAACTCCTATCAAGGTGTGCTCAAGGTGTGCCAAAACACAGTAATGTAAAATGCAGTTTGGAGTTTTACAGCTCGATTTCTCCTTTTCATCTAAAAATAATAATAATCAAAGAAAACAAACTGTTCTTGTTCCGAACGAATGTCTGGTATCTGTAATGGAACAACAACAGTAGTAGCAGCAGCAAGAAGCCATCAATTGGTTCTAACTTATGATGACACTTTCCAGGGTTTTCTAGGTTTGTTTGTTTTTATTTAAAATATTTTAAACCCACCTTTCTCTTTAAGAAAGACCCAAGGTGGCTTACAACAACCAAAGCCAGTATTTACATTAGTAACAAGAGTATACAATACTAAAAGAATTGATGAACACAAAACCAAAAATCATAAGCAACACCAAAATTTTCAATTCAGTAAGGTGCAACAGTCCATTTTTAAAAACTTAATTGGCAGCCATTCACTCAGGGAAAGCTTACCTGAAGAGAAAGGTCTTAGTCTGCTTGTGGAAAGATAGGAAGGATAGAGCCACTCTAGCCTCCTGTGGGAGGCTGTTCCAGAGTTTGGGAGCAGTGGCAGAGAAGGCTCTCTCCCGTGTCCCCACTAAACACAGCTGTGAAGTTGGCAGGAGTGAGAGGAAGGCCCCTCCTGATGATCCTAACACCCAAGTAGGCTTAGAAAGGGAGATGCAGTTCTTGAGATAGCTTGGACACAAGCCATTTAGGGCTCTATAAGTTAGAATGATCACTTTGAATTCTGCCCAGAAACGGATCAGCAGCCAGTGGAGCTGCTGTAACAGGGGGTTGTGTGATCCCTTTATCCAGCCCCAGTTAGCAATCTGGCAGCTTCAGTGTTGTCAGAATACTGAAAAGTGGTTTATCATTCCCTTCTTATAGGGGTACTTCGGGACTGCGCAGTTTGCCCAAGGCTACACGGGCTGGCTCTTCTCCTGGGAAGCATAGTGAAGAATTTAACTTCCAACCTCCAGATTTGTACCCAAATACCTAACTCACTGAGCTATTTGGAGAGGTGAGAACAATCAAATTGAAGCTCAATCCAGATGTTGCCCTAGTCAAAAGACAAATCAAGGATTGGGGTCAAGCTTGAGCTGTATGAGGGCTGGGAGTCACACTTCTTTTAAAGATTCAGTTTGGATGGACTCCTTGTTTCAGCCCTGTATTTAGAAGCCTTCAGCTCAGTAGTGCCTGAGAATTCATTAGAAAGCCGAGGCTCTTACACCAATTGTATGTCCATCCCTGGAAAAGTTTATCTGGCCTTACTAACACTTCTTTTGCATTATGTGGGGCTGTTATTGAAAAGTATTTGACAACTTCCGCTGGGCCAAAATGCTGGCCAGACTTTGGGCATGAAACATGCTATTGCCTTGTTGCAATAGCTTCACTGCCATAAATTCTGTTTTGTGGCAGAATTCAGAGTGCCGTGAAGCTGTATATATCTTGGCTCCAGGCTGTCTGAAGAAGAATATTATCCCATATGAGACTACCTGGGATTTGAGATCGTCTTGGTTTCATTACACATCTGGTCAGGATGCAGGGGAGGGATTTCTTGATGGCTGATCTCACACAGTGGAACTCCCTACTAAGGAAGGCTAGGCTGTCCTTCTCTGTGTTGTTCTTCTACTTGCGGATGAAGATCTTTTTACTCTGGCATGTGTTTGGCAGCTAAGGTGCATTGCTGTGAAAGGGATTTTAATCAAGGAAGGTGCTATTTATTTTTCTTTCTTTTATTGATTTGTTTTAATTGCTTTTTAAGTTTGTTCAATACCTTAATTAACCTGTTTTAGTTTTTTAGCCTACATTGGTTTAAATCATTCTATTTTTAGCTGCCTTGTCCCATTTTTGGTGGGGGCAGATGGATGGGGTAGAAATCAAATACAAATATACATACACATGTATATAAATAAATGAGTAAATAAATAACTCATTTCAATATAAATAGAAATAAATCAATATAATATAAGCCCATTGTGCCACGGCCAGCCTGGGGTGCAAAAATTGCTTCTGTTAATGCCCTTAATATGCTTGAAACATTTCAATGGCATTTTGGCTTTTTAAAGCTGCTTTGGCTTTTTCAAGCTCCTTATCCCCTGACTTGGGTAGAAATATAAAATGAGGCAGATTCTAGTTTCTTTTCAAGACATTTGACAAAGGATGAAGTCTTTTATTGGTTACTCTGTTTATGGCATGCAGAAATCAGTGTACTATGTCATCCTAGGCACTTGGTATGTACAGTTTTTCTAAGGGAATGGTAAACCACTTCTGAATACTCTCTTACTAAAAACCCCTGGAAAGAGTCACCATAAATCCAGATTGACTTGACAGCATACAATTCTTCTACTTCTGTTAAAAACAAAGAAGTGGAATAAGAAAAACTTATTTTTATACTTTGGTGTTTTTAATTTTTTCCCCTTATTTCAGAGAGTGGCATTTATATTTCTAAAAATGAACTTTCTCATTATTGTCACCATTCCTTCCCTTCTGTTTGGCTTCTTTGTCCCATTTCAACCTCCTGCTTTCCTTCTTTTCTCTGATACTACCTCCCTTGTTTTCATCCTGTGCTACCACTTGTACTACTCTCTGTGTGTAAAGAGTCCGTTAGCTTCCAAACTTTCGTCCTGAGGGCTTTTTTTTTAAGAGCAAGACACCATGGGTGGAATGCCCTTGGAGAGTTTGCCAGATTTTTAAGGGTTCTAAATCACACGGAGAGTCCCCAGAGAAAAGAGAAGGTCTCCCATTACAGAGAGGTACCTTGCATGCATGGAGGGTGATGAAGATGACAATGAGGGTGCAGGAGAGCATTTGCTCATTCCTCCACATTGCATATGGAGGCTGTGTGCTTTCAAATGCTTGAGGAGAATTTTAGTTCTAATTTAAATTAATGCTGGTAGAGCTGGTTGGATAGCTCAGTGAACTGGATTCCTTGGCTAGATTTTGATTGCCCACTATGCTTTCTAAGAGAACAGCCAGCCTGTTTGGCCTTTGGTACACCATGTGGTCCCAGAAAATCCTGGAAAAGATCACAAGTAGGACAGGACTTGATGATATGTAATTATTATGTAATAATTTACGTAATATAGCACCAAACCCATCTACTTCATGGACATCAATCCCCTAGACTAGTGGTTCCCAACCTTGGGAAACCCAGGAGTTCTTGGACTCCCAGAAGCTTTCACCACTAGCTGTGCTGGCTTGGGTTTCTTGGAGTTGTAGTCCAAGAACACCTGCGTTACCCAAGGTTGGGAACCATCGTCCTAGACAACTGCTAAAACTGAGGAAAAGTTTTATGCACACATCTCAAGCTTCTAAATATTAAAGTAGAATTGTCTAACCTATGGAGAAGAAAAACAACATACCTTGCCAAATGGATGAATACTGAAGAGTGTCTTCCACCAGGAAAAGACTCTGGCTTTGAGCATCTGAAAGTCACTTAATGGACTTAGAAGTGAAGTAGGAAGATCGAAGAATAGTCAAATAAAATGGGGTATTTGGATACAGGACAAATTTTCTGTGACTGTGGAGAAATGCAGTCAATGCAGTACTTAAGTGCATGCAATTTGTGCCCCACTACATGTTCAAAAGAAGATCTAGCAAATGGCTAAGATAATGCTATTGAAGTAGCCTGCTTCTGATAAAAAATTGTCTAATTATCCTAACATTTTTTTTAATTTTTGCCTATATTTCATGTAAGTCCATAATTTTAGGTTATGCAGTGTTCTGATACAAAAAAAGTAAGATGATCAATAAAGAAGCACATGGAGGCCTCCATTAATAATAATACAAATTAATTTTTTTTTATACAGTGCTACTCAGTAAAATTTCAAGAAGTTAAAACAACACCAAATACATTACTTAATATATTTTTAAAAGTGTATAACATGAAGACGGTGCCTGGAAGATAAGAATATTCTGTTTCGGGATGGAACTTAAATTTAAAGGAGGTTTGCAAAGGTTACAGAATTAGTACCCAAAGGCTTTCTCTACATTCCATGTTATTATGTGTTGTCTGGTTGTCAACAATACAACATCATCAAAATTAAAAGCATACTTGAAAATAAGTTTAAACTGGAACATGTGCAATGTTATTCATTTCTTCCTTTTGCTTGCTTGCTTTCCAGTTTCTGAACAATCCAGGTAAATCTGAATAATATTTACATCCTTTTTATTTAAAAAAATGGAAGAATTGATGTTCTTAATGAATGGTGGAATTATAGTTTCAATATTTTGTTTCCAAATGGGAACAACTTTTTTTTTAGGAACAACTTTTAGGAACAACTTTTTTTTAAGCAGAGGCTGGATGGCCATCTGTTGGGAGTACTTTGATGGATGTTCCCGCAGCGGGTTGGACTGGATGGCCTCAGTGGTCTCTTCCAACTCTATGACTCTATGACCCATCATCAACAACAAAAGAAACACAAAACACAAAGTGGGCAAACACATTATCTTTTAGTCTAATATTTGCACTTTGCTTTACATGAGGCCCAAGTTAGATATCAAATCAACAGCTTCTGGACCATGCACCTGCCCCGTGCACTGGGTTCTGTCGCAACCGGAACCTAATACAGTTGGTGCGTGGAGGAGGAAGACAACTGCATGGAGGGAAGTGGAGTCATGCACGTGCGCACACATGTACAGCTTAGCAGGAACCTTGCCCATGTCTAATCCTGAGCTTAGAAGAAGTTATGGACAGTTAGAAGGTGGCATGTATAATGTAACATGCACAATAGCACACATTTTCTTCCTTTGTCTGTGATGCTTAGCATGGTTTCTACTGTTGGTAACCTTCACCCTTTCTTAGAACCTGCACCTGAGAGAAGATCCTTATCTAATCATTAAAGTAGACTTCGGTCTAGATGGGCGGGGTATAAATCTAATAAATAAATAAATAAATTAAAGGATGCCTATCTTTCCTCTGTTCGAGACTCTTTCATTTTACCATTTGTAAATAATTACATAATCCTCTCCTTTCTGAGCCTTCCTGATAGTTAGAATGTGAAACAGAAATGAATTAAGCACCCACAAAGAACTTCTTGAATCCCGCAAATGATATGTTTCTTCTCTAAGTCAATGGGAGAATCCCACATTTCCTGAAAAACATGCTGTTTAGCTTCTTGCTATTAATAAATTCTCAATAAATTTCAAAGACTTCAAAGCCCACCTGCTGAACAGTCAGTGCTGAAGTGTTTGTTAAAGGCACAGGTGTGATGTTTCGGGCCAGGTTTTGGCAGCACTGTAAAGAGGCAAGGTACTTGGTTTGCAGATTATCTTGGTCAGAATGTAGGTTGAAATTCAAGGGCATTTCATTTTCAGCTACTCTATTTTAATTTATAGTATAGCTCTCTCTTTTAGCCTTCCAACTTGGAAGGAAGTCAGTTAACTGAATTGGTTTAATTAATTAGTTGAAATCAGTTAAGTGAACTGTATGTGCAGGTGCTATCTGAAGCATTCAGCTTGCTTTCCAGCAAACCTATTAATTGGCTAATCCCTCTCTTAGGCTAGGAATCAGCAGATTCATTTTCATTTCAGTTACCAAGGCATGTTTTCTTTCTTTAATTTATCATAGTTTTTGCTGAAGTGTCTTGTATTCAAGATGTTCTTCTGAATCAAGAGTATTGCTTAACACTTGGGAACTGAAACAGACCAGAGGCTTAAATAGCAAAGACAAGAGGAAGATTGTGTCTGACAATTGGCTAGAGGTCCAAGAGAAGAAAAAAGATAAATAAAACTAAATGCTACATTTACCATTCTTCTTCGTGGTCTCTGTGAATGCACACGAATGGGTTTAATCTGTGCTTGCGCAGAGGTCTTCGGAATATTCTAGAGCTCAAACATGCATTTGCCACGACTGCCTCCTTAGCACACGTGGTCCCCCCGTCCTGGCAATTGTCTCAGTTCCTTTTTGCTGCCACTGAGGTCTCATCCTACGATGAGCTCTCCGTTCACGCTTCTTGGTTCTTTATCGCTAAAGAAAGAAATAGAACGAATCATTCTTATATAAAATATATAATTACTACAGTATTGTGAGAGACTTTGATTTTCCCTTTTTTCCCGTTTCCACCGTTCCCCCTTCCCACCTGTTATGGCCCCCACAGGGCCTTTTAAGAGGTGCACTTTGTGCCCAAACAAACTGCCTCTTTCTGACGGCCACGATTCTTGTTTATTTTGCCCAGGGGAATCTCATCAACCGGCCTCTTGTCATTTTTGTAAAAAATTCACGAAACAAGCCCTCAAACTTCATCAGCAACGACTTAAGTCCTTTCTGTGGGAGTGATCCCTACGTCTGCCACCTACCATGGACGAGGCGCAAGGTTCACAACCACCCCCAGTCCCTACTGACACTAAATCTCCGTTACTGACAATCAGAACTAAATCGAAATTGCCTAAAACAAAGTCCTTGGGATCAACATCTCAATCAACTCCAACACTGAAATCTGTTTCGAAACCGGTTGGTTCCAAACTGAAGAAATCCAAGAAATCTTCCTGTGACGGACAGGCCAGAAACCACACCTGTCCATCACAATGGAACACTGATTCAGTAGCCAATGGTTGAGCAGGAGGGCGGAACCAAGGAATATAAGAAGAGAATGGTGGACAGTTATAATCAGTTAGGATTTCAGTTAGCCAGGAGTTAAGATTTCAGTTAGCCAGGAGTTAGGAGTTTCAGTTAGTAATGAGATAGGACAGTTAGTCAGGAGTTAAAGAAAGAAAAGTAGTTGGAAGAACTATTATGAAGAGTTAGGATTAGGAGAAGCTTTGAGAAAGAGATAGATAGATAGACAGGGATTATTAAAGTGGAAAATAGAAACACTTGGAAAGAAATGTATAAGAGAACTGAATGAAATAACACCTACAAGAAATAAATAAACTGTTATGAAGTAATTGAAACTAAATACAAAGTAACCAGCATATTTCTATGATAAATGCAGTTTAATGAATCTCAAATACCCTACCACCTATGATTTACTTGATTCTTTCACATGTTAAACAATTAATAAACAACGTTACTTTTGACATATATGATTCAATGGTTCTAATTGGTAATTGAGGAAAGATTTCCTCTGGTGGCAGCGGAAGTGAAGACAAGAGAAACTGTCATGCCCGAAAGCAAATCTGTTTGTTAGGGAAAACAGACAGAGGAGCTGGGTGTGTGTGACACTTCCATTGAGTCCCAGCCTCCTGCTCAACAACATTCCACTCAGGACCAACCTACCATAGACTTCGATACCGACCATGACTCCATTCCACCTCCATCTGGTCAACCATACTCTCTTCTGTTGGCCCAATCTCCATCGTGGGCGGATACTTCAGCTGAGGTAACGGTATTACCGTATTCGGCCTATTTGAGATCCAAGTCTCTGGGTTGCTCTGTGTCCGTGTGTGAGTCTGAATCAGCATCTATCCCTGCTGATCCGATGCCGTCGCGTAAGGGGAAGGCGAAACTCCACCATATATAGGACACCGGACGTTCCGATACCGGACGTTCACAGCCTCCGACACATTCGGGACTGTCGGTATCACATGACTCTCGGGCTTGACAACATCGGCCTAAGCAAGTCACTGTCTATGAGCCTCCTGTGTACTACGAACCTCCAGCCAAGCAGTATCGACATCGCTCATATCGATACTGGCAGCCCGATACCGGGCATTACGTTGAACCCAAGCTTCTTCGGTACGCATATTACTATCCTTTGGATTCTTCTGATTCTCCATCACCTCTTCGATACCACTCGAGGCATGACAATGAACAATCATCGGACGATGATATGGTTCATCCTTCACCTCCTCCGGTACCAAAACTCCACAAAGCTCATAAGCGACATCATGCTTAGGCTACCTTAGTTCAGCCTTCTTCGGTACCAAAGAAAAAAAGACCATCGACTAGGGTTCCCTTACCGTCCAGTTTTGGGAATGGTGCCTGGACCACCATATTTTTCTCATAGTGGTCCACATTGCCACTCAGCACAACCAACTAGTGGACACTCTCAGCAGGCTTCATTCTCAGATGCACGAATGGTCTCTGGACGACTCCATATTCCTCCAGCTCTGCAATAGATGGGGCCATCCCGAAATAGACGTTTTTGCCACGACACACAATACCAAATGCGCCTGGTATTTCTCAAGAGCAGGCATAGGTCGAGGCTCCCTTGGCGATGCTCTTATGGCGAGATGGACCACGCAACTTCTTTACCTCTTCCCGCCAATCCCCCTTCTGCTTCGGACCATCGTCAAACTGCGACAGGATCATTCAAATGCCATCCTTATAGCCCCTTGGTGGCTGAGACAACCTTGGTTCACTGGCCTCCAAATCCATCCATCTCCCCCTGCTTCCGCACCTTCTCACTCAGCACCAGGGACAAATTTACCATCCCAACCTCCAATCTCTCAATCTCACAGCTTGGAGGATCCACCCTCTTTGAACACGATTCTAGCTCATGCAAGAAAACCTGCCACGAATCAACTTTACGCTTATAAGTGGTCCGCTTTTCAAAAGTTTGCTCATCAGAGTAACCTCCCTATGGCCCCAACTACTCTCCCAGCATTATTGGCTTTCCTTTCTTATCTCTTCAATTGTCATCTCTCATCCACGCTTAAAGTCTACATTTCAGCAATTGTAGCGTACCAGCCAAAATACTCTGCTGCTGCCTTGTTATTCAGACATCCTACTCTAAAGCAGTTTCTACGAGGTGTTGCTAATTTGTGACCATCCAGACCTTTCCCACCACCACAGTGATCCTTACACACTGTTCTCCGTCACCTCACCTTGCCACCCTTTGAACCTCTTGCAACGTCATCTGAACGTCTGCTCTCACTTAAAGTCTTATTTCTGGTGGCTATTGCATCGACCCGTAGAGCGTCTGAACTTGCAGCTCTACGAGTGGACCCTCCGTTTCTTCAATTTCACCCGGACAAGGTTATTCTCTATCCTGATATCTCCTTTTTTCCTAAAGTTGTTTCTGATTTTCATGTCTGTCAACCTATCATATTACCTACCTTCTTCCCATTACCAATGACGGACCTCGAGTGTTCCCTCCACCTCCTGGATGTGAGGAGAGCTCTAGCATTTTACGTGAAAAGAACGGCTTCCTTTCGTAAGTCTAAGAGACTGTCTCTCCACATTTGCCACATAGAGGAGCACATGTGTCTCCCCAAACTATTTCACGATGGATTGTCCAAACCATACATCTTACTTATCAACTTGCAAGGAAGCCTTTGCCTACTGACATCAAGGCACATTCCACCACAGCAGTGGCTACCTCCACGGCTTTTCTTAGAGGCGTATCTATTCCTGATATATGCAAGGCTGCTACTTGGTCCACTCCATCAACCTTTGCATCTTATTATATATTGGATATCAGGGCCAAGTCGGATGCTGCCTTCGGACGAGCGGTTTTATCTTCTGTTCTTCCGTGATGTCCCTCCTCCTGCAAGGTAAGCTTGTTAATCACCCATTAGTGTGCATTCACAGAGACCATGAAGAAGAAAGAGAGGTTACTTACCTGTAACTCTGGTTCTTCGAGTGGTCATCTGTGAATTCACACTTCCCGCCCGTCCTCCCCTTTGTCCGTCATGTCTGTTATTCTTTACAGCAGCGGGCTGTTTGGGAACTGAGGCAATCGCCAGGACGGGCGGACCATGTGTGCTAAGGGGGCGGTCCTAGCAAACGCATGTTTGAGCTCTAGAATATTCCGGAGACCTCTGCGCAAGCGCAGATTAAACCCATTAGTGTGAATTCACAGATGACCACTCGAAGAACCAGAATTACAGGTAAGTAACCTCTCTTTTTCATGTCACCTTTAAGAAACGGGTTTTTCTTAACATGGAGGTCAAACATGGCTACCTTTTGTACAACAAGAACAAAGACCATAGAAATTGATGTCTCGAGGTCATCTCCAGAAAAAGCTACACAACTGAGCATCACGGAATCTGCCTTTAAAAAAGACTTCCAAAAGAAGGCATCTGCACTTGGATGATGGTGATGATGATGATGCAAAATACAATACTACAAAGAGGTTTGGTTAAAATGTATTTGATATATATAATAAGACCTTGTCACATGATTACTTTCGGTGTTACACATACTTGCCAGTATAATTAGTTGGTGCAGTTTTGTCGGCTGATTCTTCTTGCAACATTTTGAGTGGATGTATGTCACTGCACCCACTCGTTGTTCACCATGGCGTGCTGGAAGTTGATCCATATAGAGTACTTCTGACCAGTCATGGCACACATGCTACAGCAAGCGGCCTTCCTGTATTCAAGAGCTACAAGATTGGAGGGGATTGTGTGACTAAGATCTCGAATGACCAGGCCAAATGTGCTTGTTAATGGCTTGCAAAGTAGTGGGGTAGATATTTAGAAGGAGGGGAGAGAAGATGATGACTTTAAAATGAAAGCCTTTCAGTAAATGAGACAGAAAGAGAGTTGCATCTACTTAAAATGCATGTCAGCAGATACAGGCAATAAGATATGACTCCATTTAATGTGAAGTAATGAGAATACAAATGAACCTGGCATAAAACATACAAATCACATGTATTCAATAGAATGGCTTTATTTGTTTTAAATTCTTATCGTAAAGGTACATTTAAGGTTGGACAGTGATGGAGCTGTAGCTGGAGATCAAGGTTATCTATTTCTGCTATTTACATTAATATTTTACTGTACTACTTAGTATTACTGAAATCTTTTATTGCAGTGTGAATATAACCCTAATACACTCTAGACCGTTAGCATCTTGTAAGGTTCATTAATCATCCTTCTTATATTGGCATGTCACATCTTGGTTCATTTCTGTTTCCAAAATGCACTTCAACTTGGACTCCCCATATATTACTGTTCTGTTATTGGAATATTTCTAAAGTCAATGTTTCGCTTATGTGAGTTTAAATTATTATATATTCATTCATTCAGTCTGAATTAGTTGCATAAGTTATCAATAGACACGCATGCACATTGTCTTTAGATAAATATGCAAAACCAGATGAAGTCAGGGTCATTTGTGCCGTTCCTGGGCAGAGCAAAGAGCCTGTCTTCATTCCCAAGACACAACCTCACAATGGATCCTCCATATCCTATTTGGCATATGCCCTTTGGGACTGATCTTCTATATGTTAGTTTGATTTTTGGGGAGAGATCTGTGAAAATCACATCTCTGGAACACTAACATGATTTTGGCTAGAGTAATGTAGCAGTCTTTGTAGTAATAGGTCCTGTCCTGGAAAGCTTAGAAGACATGCTAGTCGGAACTGCCTGAGGTCTAGTTGAAGGGTAGAGCTTCATTCTTTTGAACTAGAGTTCCAACAGTTGCCCAGATTGGGAATTAAGAGACCAAAAAGTAATATTACTGAGCTATCAGTAAACTGGAACACAGCTCTTGAAGGGATAGGGGATGGGGCATGGAGGATGAGTGGGTGGGATGTCCAGAGGCTTCAAATGAGAGTTCTGGAGAGTTGTTAAGCCTACTTGCTGGAGGTTCCTTCTTTCCTCAGATTTATTTATTTTTTATTTTGAAAATACTAGGGTATGATTTAATGGTATCAGACTGCTTGTGTGTTAAGATCATCAGGGAGAGGCCTTTCTCTCAGCCCCACTACCTTCACAGGTGCATTTGATGGGGGCACGGGAGAGAACCTTCTTTGCTGCTGCTCCTACACTTTGGAACTCCCTCCCACAGGAGGCCAGACTAGCCCCATTTTTGTTGTCCTTCTGCAAGCAGGCAAAGATCTTTATCTTCAGGCAGGCTTTCCTTTAGTGACTGGCTATCAGAGTGGGGTTTTTTAATGGATGGTTGGGTCTTACTTCTTTGAATGTGTTTTTGGTGTTGCTGTAGCTTACTATTTTTTGTTGTTGTTGTTTAGTCGGTATTTATTTGATCCTTTTTAGTATTTATACTATAATAATAACCTTGTAACTGCAGAACTGTCAGTGACCCTGTGGATCATCAAGTCCATCCCCTGTCAAGGAGGCACACTGGGGAATCAAACTTCCAGCCTTTGGCTTCTCAGCCAGAGACCTAAATTACTGAGCTATCTGGCAGCTCATTTACTTTTTTTAGCTTTAAATATTGTGTTTTAGTGATGTAAGCCCCCTTTGGCTCCTTCTTAAGGAGAAAGGCAGGGTAAAAATATTTTAAATAAATGAAATAAATGGTTTGTTTATTGGTGTGGCTGCATTTCTTGTTCAGAATAAACAAAAACAATGAAAGCTCATGTAGCATCTTAAACTCTAGCAGCTTTTAGTTGGTATAAAGTTTCATGGAATGTAGACCACTTCTGCAGGTGCATCCCCTTCAGCCTGCAGTCCTTGAAAACTCGCGTCAAATAAAGTGTGCTAGACTTCAAGGTGCCACAAGGTTCTTTGGTCTTTTCCTTGCAATAGGCTACCGACTGACGTGGCTACTCATACATTGCTTCTCTTCTGAACAGCCTCTTTCTGCTGCTGCCCAAATGCTTTAGCCAAGATGTGCCATGACAGGTTTTAATAAAGAAAAAGATTAGATACAAGCAGTAAGGATTTGAGTGAGGAAGGAAAGTGAGGAGGGATTAATCATCTTGATATTTCTTCTGTTGTGGAAAGAGCGAGGAAGGAGCACAGTGAAGAAAATGTAAAGTTCAGTGGTTGGACAACTTCTTGAGACGCCTATTAGAAGGGATTGGGTTCTTAATCTGAACTCTGTGCACTCCATTAAACAGGAAAGCAGGATTGGGAGGCACAGCATGGGGTGGCCACAGGCAGTTTTTGCACCTTTGATTGAATTGATTGCTTTTCAGGGTGAAAGAGAAGGTTTGAGTGTGAACTCTTTGCCTGAACTCCAGAGTCATTTAAAGCAGCCACAGCACTACGCTTAATAACTGTGGTTCTAGGGATTTGCTGTCAGCATATGTATGGCAGTGCGAGACTTGCTCAGGAGCAAAACAGCTTGCTTTGAGTCACTCTGTAGTGCTGTTGAGGCTGCCTATCACACAAGGGTCGCTCTGCTAGAGAAACAAGGCAGAAGTGACGTTGACCATGCATGGGAGGAGATAAAGCCCAGGAGCAAGATGAACTAACAGTTCTTACTTGCCAAGTCTTCCTTAATAGCTAGCACAGATCCATAGGCAGAGTTGCCTGAGGAAAGATGAAAAATTAATGCGAGAGATTTTTACCCGAGCTGCCTCACATGCCATTTTTAATTACGTTGGCAATAACATGGGCTCTTTTTGCCTGAGAATAGGCCCTGGAGAGAATGCAAGGTGCTGGAGTGGTGGGAAGAAGAATTAAGTACTTTAAACTGAGGAGGCAATTATACCTCAGCTTCTGGTGGAAGTCTATATCCAGATTCAGTTTATGCAATGGTCAAAAACCACAACAGTCTAAAATCTAATGTTTGTTATAGAGTAGCCAAAGAACCTTTTCAGTGAACCCATGCGGTTCCCATTCCTCTTGATTCTGGATTTTCTGAGTGATTTGTGGGATCATGACTAGATGTCCACTCGTCACTGAAAGTGTGTTTGGCATCTATCTTCCACTACTAAAAAAAAATGAATCTTATCTCAGTGTAATGAATATAAGAAACAGCCAAGATGGGTTTTTCATGTACAGTAACTGAAATGTAATTAAGCAAATGAGAGTATACCAGTATTAATGGTAGCCTTAGATGGAGTAATTCTTCTCCCTCCTGTTTTGGATGGATACTGCCTCCCCCCTCCATGTCTACAAGCTTTTATGAAGATATTCTCAATAATATGTTCAGTTTTAAGCTAAAGGATTGTTGTATAATCTTTTTCATATAGAATACTTTTCAGTTATCCAAAGTGCTTTACATAGACTGTATGCCAGTATCCTTACTTTGTCTAATTGTGAACTCAGCTGGTGAATGCTAACAGGTCATGGAGAAGCATGCTTGGGAAGGACCCTGAGGTTTACAAAAGTATAACAAATCTTTTAAAATCAGCCAACCAGGAGATGCTGCCTGGAACCCTGAACAGTAGCACTTCTGTTACAAAATAAGATTATTTATTTTATTTATTTATTTTATATCCCGCCCATCTAGACCGAAGTCTACTCTGGGCGGCTAACAACAAGTTCATAAAACAATTTCATAAAAACAATAACAGTATAAGACAGCAACAACAACATAATATAATTCAAGATGGCAAAATAAATTAAATAATGACAGAAGGGAAGGCCTGCCTAAAGAGCCAGGTCTTGAGCTAGCTCTTAAAGACACCCAGCGAGGGAGCCAGGCAAATTTCTGGGGTAGATTGTTCCAGAGACGAGGGGCCACTGCCGAGAAGGCCTGGTTTCTTGTTCTTTCTCTCCGGACCTCAGCATTAGGCCCCTCAGCCGCCCCTCCTGGCTAGAGCGAGTGATACGGGTAGATCTAGGTGGGAGAAGGCGTTCCGCCAGACATTGAGGTCCTAAACCGTTTAGGGCTTTATATGTCATCGTTAATACTTTACCTTTTGTATTCTCTAATGCTTCATCTAAACCCCATCCTCCCTCTTGAACCTAGGTCTCCAGCATGGCAAAGCTGAAGAAATGAATTCCATACCATGCTTTAGGGCCTTGACTATGTTTGGAATAATAACTTCATTCAAAAGTCCCATTTACAACTGTTTGAGCATTCTTCCTTTTTTAAAAAAAATATGAAATTGATGTAGCTTTTATTAGCTCATGTTCTTCACATGTCATGGTGCTTATTTAAGTCTGACAAGCTGGTTATTCTTCATGAGAGAACAATATGCCCTTTCACTTGAATTCCAGTAACTGGATGTAGGGAGGAAAATGCGGAGGAACATTTTGAAGGTAGATTTCCCCAATCCCATCCTTAGTTTACAAACATTTTAAAACAGGATTTAAAGAAAGCAATGATATAGGAACCCATCTGCTAGACATATTTATCTGCTATGGCTGGACAAAACCCTGCCCCAACCACAGAGGGTGAAGAACTTGCAGAAGTTCCTTCCAGTGCCATCTCTAATTCAAGTACACACACTGCCCTTCGATGCTTGGTCATTGGATGTTTCTTTTATGCTGCTTATTGCAGCCAGTCAGGAGAACATACAGTGAGTGTGCAGATGATATGTTCCTAAGTAGTCAGGGGTCACAAAGCCAATTTACAGTGAGGAGAGTGCTTTTGTGATGACACAACTTAGAAAATGGTTAAAATAATTACAAAATGCAGCTCCCACTATGTGATCAGTTCTACTCCTAATCAATTCTCCCTGATGCTTTTCTAAGACCTAGCTCCTGGTTTGAGGTTTTTTTTTGGCAAGCTGCCTTTGTGGTCTCCACCTGTTGGTTTCCACAGTTTACTAGCTGATGGGCAGATCCTTGCTTGACTGCTCTGGCAATAGCACTGAATGGAGATAGAGGCCCACACCTTAACATATTCTCACAATATGCTGTCCCTGTTCCTGGTGGGCTTCAGGTTGAGGCAATGCTGATACAGTTTACTAGGATGGAGCTGGTGAATTCAAGTGTGCAGGCCTACTGCTGTCTGTCTGCAGTAACAGCAGCAAGAGGTGTTATGGTTTGTACATGACTCAAAGCTACGTCTGTCTAGGCAGTGCTTATACATTTCAAGCCATCTGCCACAATGGTTAGCAACATGTTGAAACACATCTGATATATATTAATTTTATATCATAAGGCTTTAAAAGATAAACTAGCTATCAGGGGGTCACTAGCCGGCACCCCTGGTGGGCTGTCTGCCCTCACCCTGCGCTCCCTGGAGGGGCCTACGGGAGGTAGCACCTACCAGGGCTATGAATCAGGTTGGCCAGGCTGGGACAGGGAGGAGGAGGAGGAGGAGGAAGAGGAGAGGGCAACAGATAGGATCCACTTCTGTTAGGTAGTATGGGCAAGCCTGAGCTGGAAGCTGCTGGGAGTAAAGGAGGAGATCAGTGAGCCAGATCTGGTACTATGTGCTGAGGGGATATGGGGTTATGGGTATATCGAGGAGATGTGGACAGGTGTCCTTGTAGATATCAACCCAACGGGAGAGGTTGTGACAGGGACAAATTCGAACTGATGCCTTCTCAATCACCCCCATGCCCAGCTGCCCACTGGAAACCTTGGCAGCTGGCAGGAGAGCTGTCTCCCACGTCAACCAGGAGGAGGCCTCGGAAGTGCAAGAGACAAAAGCAGCAGTGGCTGCCTCTAGGAGGAATTGGAGCCCCAGTTTATGACAGGGGCCCATCAATAGAGGCTATCTTTAAGGGGTATCAGCTGCCTGGGACAAGTACTGAAGCCATGTCAACAACATACTATGGTTTCACTGGCCCCAGTGAGGTTTGGGAAAGATGGAACTGCCTGGGGAGCTAGTGCCAGAGAATCAGCCTCCCTACAGTTGAATAGGTTGGGGAGGGGGTTGTTTCTTCTCCTTCCTTTTCTCTATCCTGCTCCCCAGCCAGAATAAAATCAAACTCACTAAGTTCTACAAGTTTAGAATTCATGGAGACCATGTCTGAGAATGTTTTGCTCACCACCTCAATACTTGGTGGGGACAGCAGTGCTCATGGTGGAATTTAACAAGCAAGAAGCAAGTGGAAAATATCATGAGTGTTTAGTCCATATTCTAGAAACTAGTCATTAGCTCTGTGAGGGGATACCAAAACTATCATCTAGAAGTCACCTTCCCTATTCTCTCCTCGTCCCATCTCTTATCCTTTGTTCTGCTTTTTTTCTGTGGCTGAATTATATACTCTAGTGTCAGTCCCTGTTCTTAACACAGGTAAGGCAGTACTAAACATGGGGTCAAGGTAACGTAAGGGGTGTGTGGGTGAGTGAGTTATGTTTTTTCACTGTTGCAAAACTAATAAAAAACTTTAAATAAAGAAATGTTTAAAAGCATTACTAAAGTATATCTGGGACTGGACTTGAGGAGCAGCTTGAAAAACAGAAAAGCTGACCTGATGAACTTTCCTCTTCTTTCCTCAGTTATTTGGAAAGCGGCCTTGTGCTTAGAATGTTGTGTCATTGTTGAAACACACTCTCTGTGAAAGAGACACTCACATTCCTATTGTGTAAATAAATATGCAGAGAGAGATTCCTCATTTGCATTAGCCATATGCCTCTGCAGGTAGTTCATAAAACTTTAATATAATGGAAGACCAATGTACTAAAAATCAGAAAGCGAAGTACATGATGTTAGTATACTTATATACTCAGCAAAATTAAACAAGCCAGGCTGCAAAGGGTTACGGTTTAGAAACCATATTCAATCTTATTTTAATTGCTGGTGCTAAAAATTTTGCAGACTCTCATGTATTTGTCCCAGTCTGAAAAAAGAAAAACTACATAAAATTCAGATAAGCAGCCTGGCTTATTGACTAACAAAGGAAAAATTAACTCAAATATCTATAAAAGGAGCAAAACATGGGAAAACATTACAGTTCTGTCACCACGTGGTCATCTACAATTTTGTAATGGAATTCTTCTGAAATGACCCTCAAGTGGTGCAGAAGGCATGTCATTTAAGTCATACCCATGAAAAGACCCTTTCTGTATTTAGGAATTGTTAGTACTTACAGATACTGTTATTGGTCCCTTCACTTAGAGACTGGAAGCAAATAAATATTACATTTGGACAAATTTCTAAAAAAGCATAATTTTTTCATGACAGATTAATTATTTTAATGTTCAATGTCATGTACGTGATGCTGCAGCAAATTTCTCATGATGCCACAACCGATAGTCAATAAGTGTTGAGGTGAAAATCCAGAAGCGTGTAGTTTGGATGTAATATGGTTTCCTCCATTTGCTCTTGTGTGAATCCTAAAGGAAAGTAAACCAGGAGGAATTAAATTCAGCTGTTGCCAAAAGTTAAATGTCCTAAGCCAAGCCTGTACAGAAAATGAAGTAAGACCACTTTCCAGATGCAAAGAGGTGTTTGGAGCACATCTTGGTGCAGTAAAGGGACACTTCTACTCCTATTTGAGTAAATATATATGGAGTTTCACCCAAGCAAACAGCCTTACGGATGTTTAGAGCTCATGCTGATAGTCCAAGTGATTAGGATGTCATGGTAGAAAACACTGGCAGAACAGAGTACATATTCAGCACACAGCAAAGCTACTGCTAGAGAGGAACTGAAAGTTGTTTGAAAGAGTTTGTGCAGCATCTTACATGTTAAACCCAAATTCAATCTCCATGTGCCTGTTCTCAGGTAATTAAAATTGCACCATCCACACAAAAGGAGGAAGATGCAAGTTATTTTCTGGATTGGGCTGTGTGTGAGTCCAAGGTTTGCAGAATTAAAAAAAAAGAAAGAAAAAAAAATGAGGGGAGAAAAAACCTACCCAATACAGACTAAGAATTATCAACAGCCTCATAATTCTGAACTGTGGGAATAAGAGAGAGATAGGTGGAGTGGAACATGAATGGCTAACTGGCAAGACCCCTTAGCTGGAGAATATCTTACTGGAACATTTTGTTATCTTTGTTTCTGACCCATTACATGCAAATTTTTATTTGGTGTAACTATCACCTCTAGGGGTTTTTCTTATTATTTTTGTATATTTTATTTGGTGGTAAGGTGTGCTTCTAACAGTTGTAAACCAGCCAGAGTAGTGGCTTGCCCCTAGATGGGTGTATATAAATGCAATAAATAAACAAATCAATTTCATTTGTAGTTAAATTCTAAAGAAAACATATTCTTTTCTGAAATAATCAAGGATTTCATAATGATTAGCAGAACAAAATCAGTGATATAAGTGTGATTTCAGATGCCATCCTTTTTCTGAAGTGTTGGCAATTATATAGAAATAGTTATGTATCTTACGAGGCTTCTTTCTAGTGACATGTATATTATATTACTTTAACTTTCATTCTAGTATTATGCAAAATAGTCTTGGGAGCAAATCTCCTGAGCAGTACCCACTGAATAAAAAGCCTCTTTAATTTCCATGGAAATATCTTTGTACCATCATTGAACCAATTGATCATTTGCTATTTATAAATGTGGCAACATTTTGGAGGAAATGTTATATTGCACATACACCCATATTTTGTTTGTTATTATGTGTGTGTTTGTGTACACATACACAGAAAGTATTCGAAAACAGTAGCTCTGTGTTGTGTATTCTGTCATCTCTAGTGCAGCTTGCTAGAATGTATCAGGGTCCTAAGGAAACACCCAACATTTGTAGTGTCAAGGCATTGGGAAAGTGAAGAGAGAGCGAGCAGGAGAGAGAGAGAGAGAGCAAAGGGCATGGCTTCCTTGCTTTTAATAGCCACTACATGTATATTGCCATATTTAGTTCCAGATTAAAATGGTCTGGCTGGAGAGCTCGGTGGTTTAGTTATCTGGCTGCGGAGCCATAGGTCAGAAGTTCAGTTCCCCACTGTGCCTGCAGGGAGAAGAGCCAACCTGTGTAGCCATGGGAAGCTGCACAGTTCCAGGATGTTCTCAGAAGAAGAGAACGGTAAATCTCTACTTCGAAAACTCTAGAAAGGGTGGCCATAAATCGAAATCTAATTGACATCATGTTGTTGTTGTTGTTGTTGTTGTTGTTGTTGTTATGATGGTGTGACATGACCCTTAATCGCCTTGAGTCTTCCATTGTTCAGGGGGACTGGTCTTCTTTTAGGTTATGTTTTTTGGATTTCTGTTATATGGTGGGACTTGCAACAACAAAAAGTCCTTTATGATGCTATCATCAGTAAGTGGCTCAAGCAGGTGAGTTCATTCACCCTTTGTGTCCCAACTTTTTTTTTTCATTTTATGCTTCACCTTCAGTGTTGTTTCCATTTCCATGTCCATCTCAGCACGTGGGCAAAAGAAATGGGGGAGAGTGGGAACCAAAATATTATAGTAGTTTGAAGACTAAGAATTTTATTTTGGCATGAGCTTCCATGGATCAAAGTCCACTTCCTTGGGCTGTGCTACTGTAGTTTGTTCTTTTCCCAACTTATTTTTCCTTTTCCTTTTGGCAAAATGATTCAGTTTTGTGTATGTTGTGGAGGTCACTGCACATGCTGTGGCTTCACTGGACTGATTCTGCATTTTTTAAAATACCCCTTTGGGATTTTATACCTTGTAGTTCGACATTCTTCAAGGTATGCAGTCCTATACTTTCCACTCACTTATCGGTTTTCCTGCTTGGGCTCTGTTCTTGTGGGCATTCACCTGTTCAGTTCAGGGTTACATGGTAGTAGCGTTGGTGGTAATCTCTAGTTACTCCTAGAGATTAGAACCAGTGAGTGACAAAGAGCTTGTTAAATGTAATGAATTCTTTTTTCTTTCAGTAACTGAGGAATAGCCAAGTTGCATTATAGTTGTATTACAACCATGGACTCTTTTTGTACCACAATAATAACTGTTACAGTTACCAGATGTGGCTTAATGAAATGACAGAAGGGAAATATTACATGGTGCTTCATGCTGTTGCTTCCCACTGGCTTATGCTCTGTTTGTGCATGTTGAGGTGAATTGAAGTGGATGGGACTATGACTATTTCAGTTACTTCTATGAAGCACATTAAATAAAGAGTTGCTTTTATAAAATATGCAGATTTGACTATAGTGATAACTAACTATTTTGGGGGACTATAAATATCAAATTATTTTTTAAAATCAGCTTCCCGAGCTCTGGCTGTTTCTAAAATGGCTTCTGATATGACAGATATTTAAAATAGCACACACACACACCCATCCACTACTACCATCATAAGTTTACAAACTGCAGACTGTAATCTAGAAGTCTGGAATTTAATCATGTTTTAGGTTGTGTTCAGTTTGCGCAACAGACGGTGTTAGTGCTCTGGCATTTTGGTACAAAGAAGACTTTTCTTTAACATTCTGTTCTCTATTGTTTCCTTTGTTTCAGTTGGCAGTCTTAGGGTTTGTTTGTTTTTTAATCAGTGGTGGTACAAGGTATGTAACAAGTACTACAGAATGAACACTGTGATACATTGTGCTTAAAAATCTACTTTTTAAAAAAGAGGCAAACGTCTCCACTCCTAAAAGTATGAACATGTGCGCAGATTAATCAGATGTTACAACTTGTGCTCTTGCTAAAAAAATTTTTAAAAAATTATTACTGCGTTAAAAAGGTAACTTTAATGATTTCTTTGTGCAGACTTGCTTGGTCAGTCATCTTTTATCATGTTTATGCTTTGAGATAACATAAATATCTCTTGCATTTCAGGTCTACAAACAGGTATTCAAAAACTATCACAGAAGCTCAACCAAGATTCTATATTCCCAGAGACAACCTAGTTATTCCAGAATGCAAAGTATGAAAGTTCATGTATTTATTATGTACTTATCAACAGTTTTATATCCTGGTACTTTGCGAAGCCACCAAGTAGATTCTAGTGTTGTTACTGTTTTTAAAAACATAATGCAAAGAGTTGGGATTGAGATTGTGGAGGGAATGCCTCTGTGTATGGAAGAAGAAGGAGAAGAAGATGTGGTGCAGTCAAGTCAATTCTGACTTATGGTGATCCTTTCCAGGGTTTTCTAGGTAGAGAGTATTCATAAGTGGTTTACCATTCCCTTCTTCTGAGGACATCCTGGAACTATGCAGCTTGCCCAAGGCCACATAGGCTGGCTCTACTCATAGGGGGCACAGTGGGGAATTGAACTCCCAGTCTCTGGCTCTGCAGCCATATTAACTCACTGAGCTATCCAGCCAGCTGTATGGAAGATACTTGTATATATTTTTGAAGGATTCCTCATCCCTTTACATCACAGCTCAACCCATTCAACAATGTTTACCTCCCCTCGAGGTACCATATTAATGGAGCTGGGCAGGAAGAAATGGGAAAGTATAATGTTTGTGTGATATCTAAACAGCTAACAGCTTTGCTGTAAAATGGACCTCTTGGGGAAGGGTGTTTGACAGGCTCAGTGTCATTTTTGGAAAGGAACATGTAACTACTGCACAAATATGCCACAGTAGTGCACAGAGCAGGGCCTCTGAAGGAAATCTTAATGTTGGAGGGAGGGGATTTCTGTATGCATATCTGTGGCTTGAGAGTGTGCCATGATAAATCCTTGCCTGAGGTCTCATCTCAGCAAATGAAGTGAACTTGAGCAAGCCAATCTGTCTCAGCTGACCCTCTTCCTGCAGTTTGCAGGACGAAGTTAGCTAAGGATCACTGGAAACAATATGTGTGCAATCGTTTGATTGTTGCAGGGCACCATATAACAGCCAATTATACTGAAAGAAAGGGATTAAAAGTCCATCTGTTTGAATGGGTGGAGTATGAATAGCTCCTCATCACTGCACCTTGGAGAAGTACCTATTTCCATTTGTGCAACTCATTTCATATTACTGAGCTATACTCAAGAGAGCATGTCTCTTCTAATATTTTATTCCCTCCTGAGAATATTTTGTTCTCTCCTGAGAATAAAATAACCTGAAAATCTAGGAGGGCTAGCTGAAAAGGTAGGAATATCTCCCCCCTCCCCCGACCAGGGGATATAGCACTCTTACTTAACTTCAAGTATAAGGAGGTGGCAGTGAAGCATTGGAAGAATGACATATTTTTGTGCGAGGCTACCGTTATCATATTGGTGTGCCATCTGCCTCCCATACCCATGGCTCAGGCCTCATATCACAGTGCGCTCTGGCTTCCCTGAAGCAACTGCAAAGTAAGTTCCTAGCACCTGAGGGGAACAGTGCCATATGGCCATGCCTGCAGACACTATTGCTGCTTGCAAGCTTCTCACTTGCTCCAGGTTTCCAGCCGAGGAACTGAGGCTACTTTCTTCTCTTCTCTTCTCTTCTCTTCTCTTCTCTTCTCTTCTCTTCTCTTCTCTTCTCTTCTCTTCTCTTCTCTTCTCTTCTCTTCTCTTCTCTCCCCTCCCTCCCTCCCTCCCTTCCTTTCAGAATCACTGTTTTGAGTTGTAACCTTTCCCTTCCTTTTTTTCTTTCCTTTTTCTTTTCTCTCCCCCCTTTTTTTTGCTATTTGCATGACCAGGTCAGACCTTTCCCTTCCTTCCCTTCCCTTTTTATTTCCCTTTTCTTTCCTTTTTATTTTCTCTCCCTTTTTTTGCTATTTGCATGACCAGGTCAGACCTACCATCTGTGTAAAGAACTCTGTATTTTCCAAGGAAAGGGAACAGACTCATTTTGACAGGGACCATTCACTCTTTAACAAGAAGCATTCCAAGGAGATGCCTTGAGAGTTCTCCTGACAAAACCAGACTCCAGGCAACAGCTTCTTCAAAAAAAAGCAAGTCAACAGAAGCAGAGCATTTGGAACCAATGTTTCTGTACATGTACTGGCAGGCAGCCTACTCTGCTACCTCATCCGATTGCCATCCAGGAGCCTAATATGCTGAAACAGAAGGCAGAGTTGTCCTGCTTCTAGCTGTACAATACCGCTGGGCTGCATGTCGGAATTCATAAGGCACTCTGGACTTTGCAAGTCTTAGACAGCAGTGCCTGGGTTTCTCTGGGGCAGGGATTTAATGGGCTCAGGGAAACGGAAGAAACCAAAGAGTACAAAGAAACAAGGAAGAGGTAGCAGGAGCACTAGTTGGAGTGAAGACTTTTCACGAGCTTTGTCAGAGAAAATTTGCCTAACATTTTAACAAAAGGAAACCCAACTTTTCAAATTTCCTGTGGCATCTTTTTGTCCATCTCTGTCTATTAGGAGAGAAGTGCTACAGCGAAGGAGGGACAGGTCAGTTTGATTTCAGCCTATGTCACGTTTGACTTTAGAAGTCAAAATGGGCAAGGATCTATAACAAAGGTGCTAGATCTCAGTCCTTCTAACACTGGTGTGGGGACTGTGTGGCGTCCCTGATACCAAATGTGTGACATTCAAAATGGCATGGATGCAGATATTTACATCATAGTGAAAAATGGCAGGGAAGTTATAGTTATTATTATAGTATATTATCAAGGATAGACTTGAATTTGTAATGCAACATTTCTGCTACTAGTCTATTTATTTTGGTACCTGAATTCATAGTAAATTGAAGTCACATAAGACTTGTATCTTCAGGTGAGAAACTTCCTCATTGCTATGACACATGATTTTGTTCAAAAGAAAAGAAAAGAGACGCCTTGAAGACTGCAGACTTTCCATATCTGTTCCTGGAATTAAATGGATACTTTACTTGGTTTATGGGTTTATGACAGAAATGATGAAACCGCTTAGCAGCACTCATATTCTCAATTTTTTCTACTCTCTTTGGAATTTTCACTCCATCCAACCATGCTTTGGCAGTTTGTTGGCAGTCTTAATTATTTTGCTTGCAAAAGTACTCAAGTCAGTTTGCTGGAAGATAAAATAAGCTCTTTTATATGGGTTATTGTGTATATATGCATTTTGAAAAGGAGTGGATAAGGATGAGAAGCTGTGTACAGACCAGATCTAATGTGTGTGCATACTCCACAATCCCAAATTAATCTCCCCGACTCAATCATTGTCCAATTTTCCCTTCTAGGTTTCATTGAAGAAATACATGTTTGTTTGTTTATTTTTTAAAGAGGAATTATAGTACACTGTAAACTGTGAAAATGTGAGGATGCTGAAAATAGAAATTGTGTGCAGAGTCAGAATAATTTATATTTCATTCAATAAAAACTTCCATTTTTAAAATTTGTCTAGTGCGGCAGTAGGATTTCTCCTGGCACATTATAGCATCCAGGCATTCTGCCCATACTGTTAAAATCCAAGTTGCTGTGTCAGGCAGACAACGGGGCCTGTTGAGAGCTGCTTCTCATTAGAGGAATCTCTCAGGCTGTCAGAAGAAGCTTGGTGAAAGCATCTCTCCAAATGTACATATTCAAGATCATCTTGGTTTAGTTTATTTTTAGCATACTTTCATTATTATGCTGCACACACAGTATAGGTAGAATTTGCCAAAAGCTGGAATTTTGCCATTCTTTTAAAGGTGCATTTATCCATCTAAAATCATTTATATATGTATCTCATCTCTTACCCTTTGCTTCTATTTTACAACATAGTATTAAAATCACTATGTTTGAATATGAATGAGTAGGGATCAATGGGTGGGGGTCAACATCAGGCTGTGACCTTAGAATAAATAGCCAAAATCATGTGGTATTTGTTATGTGTGCAGAAGAGTGATGCAGGCAGAGATTATCAGGAATTAAAGGTTTGCTCCTTCTGTTTTGTGGCTTGTTTAACTTGTGAGTAATCAATTTTCTTGCATGGAAACCATGAGAATGGAACGAGGAAGTATTTAATTCCAAGAAATCTCTCAGTGCCAGTATTGTTATTCATCAACAGATTTTGGATAATAAAAAACTTCCTCCTTCATCCCATTTTGTCTGTGCAATGAAATAAATTATTCACAAGTTGGGCAAGCCATGGGACAGAAGTAGGAAGTCTTTAATTTCCTAAAATCTCCTAGTTATCACTATTCTATGAGTTTAACAGGATTTTGGTCAATGTGTATGATAGTGATAATTCCTTCTGTTTAAATATGGAACTTTCCTAATTTTGTCAAGATAGAAAGCATGCATAGTGGGTGGAATTCAGACTGAACAAAATAACAATGTGTATGAGTGATGAAAACAGGACTCTCTTTTCCACTCAGAGCCTTCTTGGATTTAGATTTGCTGGATGAAATACATATATACACTATTTCATGGATGTCACCAGCTTAGTTGGAGCCATGAGCATAGGAAGAAAGTGCATATCACATCCTGTACTTACAGGACTGTTGTTCTAAAAATAGCTTATCTTATCAAGGTGTTAACATGCTGATTGACCCGGTCAGAGAAGAAGTTTGAGCCACTCAGCACTTAAGAGTTTTCCTCCCCTGGAAAAGAGGGTCAGGTATTGTCTCCCATTCCTTCCAGTTTCAGCACAGCCAGTCGAGGGTGTAAAAGTCCATTGGGTCATGTGATTCTCTTTGCCATAGGAGGGAGGGGGTGATCAATAGGAACCATGGCCAGGCCCTAGACATAGGAAGACTGCTCAGTGTGTGAGGGTGCTGTGCTTTCTTTTGCTACACTGTCTCATGCTGCATGTGGGTCAGTTATCTGTACAATAAAAATTCTAAGGCACCAGCTGTCCTCACTAGGACTTAAAGGAACAGAGGCTGATTGGGGTTTTGGCTGGTCTAAAACTGCCAGCTGCACAGAGCCTACTTTTCCCAAAGCCCCTTTCGAAATGTTTTCAGTCTCATTAAAGTCACATCAGGTTAAAGATGTGAAAATCTTTGTTTCACTTTGTCCTGCCTTTAAAATTGTCAGGCCTAAAATGTTTGCCATCGGAGATATATGATCTGTGAATTTTGGTAAAGTATTTAAAAATGAATTCAAATGAAATTGTTATCCATCTGCCACAGGTGAAATTCAATAGGTATAATTCCCAAAAGGCTTAACTCTTTCCAATATGGGGAGGATCATATTGTGCTTGCTTACCATATAGGTACAAAAGGTCAAGAGTCTCAGAACAATACTAATTTAGTGCTAGCATAGTTGAATTTCCAAGGGACTGAAACCCAGAATGTTAAGAATTAAAAGATGATTCTCTTAGTTTTTGCTTCTCCCACATTCATTTTTTTTACTTTTACTTTTAATTTCTTTATTTTTAATTTCAAGTTTTTCCTTTCTAAATATGAAAAAAATTGCAAATTTTGGGAGCGGCTTATAAAAATGAGCTGAAATGAAATGTCCTACATCTCTACTTCCATTCTACCTCCAGTTGAAGTGGAGGGCATACTTAGAGAGAGACTATGCAGGTGGACAGAAGGCCAACATTTTCTTCCAGTGGTAAGGCAAAAACAAAGTGTGCTGCTTATGTGCTGCTCCATAGTGCTTAAAGCAGTCTCTGAGCAGTTTACCATATAATTATGCAGGCTATACATTGCCCCACCCCCATGATTGGTATACTCGGTTTACTGACCTTGGAAGGATGGAAGGTTAAATCAACCTTGAGCCAGCTACCTGAGCCCATCGGGATCAAACTCAGGTCCTACTGCAGTACTACAGCTTAACCACTGTGCCACAACCTCTTGTGCTTCTAAGAGTCAACTCCAGTGCCTTCCTTTTATGCAGTCAAAGCAGTTTCATGCTGAAACAAAGAATTGCTACCATCCGGTCTGACCTCTATTCCAGAACTAATTTCTCAGTGATTCATTGGAAGCTGAGCATCACAAGGCAACTGAAAAAGTTATGCAGATTTCCAAGTGTTATCTGTGCACAGTCCAAAACTTCTGCAGTGAGACTGAATATATCCAGGGCTCAGCATATGCAGCATTTTTGATTTAACAAGGCACTTTAACAAACAACACCCCCGCCCCCTCTAAAAAAAACCCTGCAGGATCTATATCTTGATGTCTTTAAGAACTTGCTTTTCCCATCTTCACATTGCCCTTTTAAGTCTGTATCTTCCTCGACATGCTTTATGTTTCTGTAACATCTTGCTTATTTTGCTGGCAGAAATGCTACACTTCAGTCTTTTTTGAAATAAAAACCACATCATTGATTCATACACATTTAACATACACTCTGTTTCCACATCCACGGTTCAAGCATCTCAAAGAGCCGTTAGGCATATTTTCTAGGTTTCAAAGCTTGTCTTTTATTCTTCAGCGTTCGCTTTCACCATCTCTCCCCCACCCCCAGCTTGGACCAGTTTCCTGTCGTCTCAGATAAATAAAAGACACTTTTGTCACTGCTGCTTTCGTCAACTTGTTTGCATTAATTTCTGAAAATGAATGGCCTTTACTTGTTAAATTTATTTTAAAAATTGCCCTCTAAATCTTTGCCTGTGATAAGAATTAATTGGTGACCCGTTCAGAAACTGAACTTTGACTAAAGGTTTCCCTTAAGAATGTGAGACATAGGCTTAACAAGCTTATAGAAAACAGGAAACCCTTTTATCCCCGGTCAGATTATATATCCAGTCCATTTAACCCAATATTATTTGCTTTGACTGACAGTGGTTCTGTGGGATCTGGCAGAGGACAGTTTTCAAGTTACTTGATCCTTGAAATAGCTTAGATGTTTTGCGTGCTAACATTTAACAGATGTTACAGCATTCACCTTTCACATAGCTCTTAATACATTTGATCTCACCTCATTATGGAAGCTAAGCAGGATCAGGCTTAGTTACGACTTGTACAGGAAACAGCTAGGGAATATTGGGGAGCTTGAGGAAACTTTGGCCATGGGCTGCCAGTCTGAGCTGACATTATTGGGCTCAGTGGGTCAGGAGTCTGTTTCAGTATATATGGCTTCTTAAGTTCTTTCTTGTGATCCCTCTGTGCTTCTTTAGTGGAAGAAAGAATAATGAATAGGACATCTTATTGTTGATTTAATACTGCTTGTTCTAAGCAAGCAAAGTGTGCTGCTTATATACCGCCCCATAGCGCTTCAAGCACTCTCTGGGCGGTTTACAAGTTAATTATGCAGGCTACACATTGCCCTCCCAGTGAGCTGGGTGCTCATTTTACCGACCTGGGAAGGATAGAAGGCTGAGTCAACCTTGAGCCGGCTACCTGGGATTGAACCCTGGGTCGTGAGCATAGTTTTAGCTGCAGTGCAGCAGTTTAACCACTGCGCCACGAGGCTCTAGTGAGTTGTATAGTTATTTATAACATTTGCTTGTAGTTGAGTGATTTTATAATATATTTGTCTAGTTACACTGTTGTAAACTGTTCAGAGTAACTGGTTTGCTAGATGAGCGGTATAAAAATCAAATAAATAAATGAATTCCCATCTTATTTATCATTAAAATCTTTCTGCCTCAATGTGGTGCATAATAACATTAGTGTCTGCACACAAAGATATTAAGACACACAAAACACACACCTGGAGCAGGAACTGGCAAGCCACTCCAGTATCTTTGCCAAGAAAACTCCATGGACAGAAACAAAAGGCTAACACACACACACACAGACACACACACACACACAACAGCTAAAATCCAACAGTAAGTTGCAGCTAGAGTAGGCCCATTGGATCAGTGGAACTTACATAAGTGTTGACTCACCAAATCCCCATTGATTCCACAGGCCTGCTGCAGCTGAGACTTACTACTGGACTTCAGGTCATATATAGAACTGAGATACAGGCAGCAATCTACTTAAATGCTGCAAACACAGCATTCCTGACCTCCTGATATGGCTCTACCAAAAGCCTTCTACAACTACTTAGATAGCCATCCAGCTGCCATTGCTATATGAAGAGGTGTTCATATTGATAGCATCAATATACAATTAAGAATGTTCTTAAAGTGTTAGTGTGGCTAATAAGAATGCCAAACTAAGATCCAGGAGACACCAGTTCAACCGTCCATTCAACCATGAAGCACTTTAACCACTTGCTTTATAATCTGGGGTATAGATGCTAGACAAATATGCTTCTTAGTAGTAAACATACTTTTTAAGAGTGGGGTCACTGTAGTACATGGTTGCAGAGCAGATGCTTTGCATACATGAGTTCTCACATTCAGTCTCTATTACTACCTCCAGTTAAAACTGTCAGATAGCAGGTGATGGAAAAGATCCTTCCTTGAGCCATAGAGACTCTCTGCCAATCAGAGGAGAGTAATTCCATGCTAGACAGTCAAATAAATAACGTTATTTATTTATTTTTTATATTCCACCTTTCTCCCCATAGAAGACTCAAGGTGGATCACTATTGATTAAAACAACACCGTAGTCACAGTTAGAGACACCTTAAGATATAATATCAAAACAACAATGAACCACATAATGATATTTAAAAATAACAATTGAAACACTTAATTTTAAAGCCTGGAATTCACTAAATGCAGCATTCCTAAAAACTCCACTTGTCCAAATCACTTAAAAGCCTGCCTGAAAAGGAGGTCTTTGCCTGTCAGCAAAAAGACAAGTGGGAGGAAGCCAGCATGATCTCTTGAGGGAGTGCGTTTCACAACCTGGGAGTAGCCACTGTAAAGGTCCTCTCTTGCATCCTTACCAGATGAGCTTGTGAGGGAGGTGGGACCAAGAGAAGGGGCTTCCCAGAAGCCTCTAAAATCTGAGTAGGCTCATATGGAATGATAATTATAATAGCCTTAAGAGAACCTGGACTTAGGCAGTGTAAAGCAACTTCTGTTCCCTATTAGTCAGCTTTTTCTTCAGCATCATCTTAAACTACTAATACTCCTTTTTGTCTTCCTCCTGGTCATTATAAGAAGTCCTCCATATACTGTAGCCTTCATATGACCTGTCTCCCCCTCCCGAAGCAGCTGGGAATCATATGGAGTGGCACTGCTTGTCAACAGTTCTAAGACCTGTTCAGTAATTCTGTTTATGTGTGTGGAATAACAGTGTTTTAGCAGTAACTACAGACAATGTTTCAACTTTAATAAATCCTGTAGGTCAGTGATTCCCAATCTTGGGTCCCCAGATATTCTTAGACTAAAACGTCCAGAAACCTTTACTACTAGCTGCGCTGGCCAGGATTTCTGGGAGTTGTAATCCAAGAACATCTGGGGACCCAAGGCTGGGAACTACTGCTTTAGACAGATTCCCCCCCCCCCCCCGGGTTGGAAGTTATATATTTATATGTCTTTGTTGAGACAGATTTCCAGGTTTACTCATGCTGCAGTCCTATACTCACTTACCTGGTAGTAATTTCTATTGGACCACATGAGTCTTATTTTTGAGTATGCATACTTGGTGGGGTTTGGCAGTTGGACTAAACTCTTTAGTTTGAAACAGAAGTCCTGTGGCATCCTAGAAGCAGACAAATATATTGGGAGATAGGCTTTCATGGCAGATTGAACCCACTTTGTCAGCATGCATGCTGAATTGTGGAGTGGCCTCATAATTGGTTGTTCATTTGTACTTCTTAGGTTTATTACCATCAGTTCTGAGACCAAAGGTTGGGAAGCTCTTTTTGAATGGTCTTCCAGTCAGCAGCTATTTCTACCATCTATCCCATCCTGTGTCCTCATTCCATTACTAAACAATATTCCCATAGCATCTGCAGGCTCTCTCTGCATAGTAAAGCATTACTCCATCTTTGCTCTGTGACCCATTCGCCAAAGCAAGGCAGAGCATAGTTATGCAAATCATCCTGTAATTTATTCTCCTGTGGTCTGAACTAGAAATGCCTTGTCTACTAAGGTTGACTTTAAAAATGCAGCTTAATTCCTTTTGAGAGTAAAGTAACTCAGCCCAAGCGGACGGAAATTTGGAAAGTGCTCTCCCTTCCCCTCTTGATTTGATAGTTCTTGATTCCTTTCTCCTCACTTTATTTTTAATCTATTTTTAATCTATGTCTTGACTTCCAGATTTATGCTGGCTGGATAGCTCAGTGAGTTAGGTATGTGGCTACAGAGCCAGGAGTTGGGAGATCAGTTCCCCACTGTGCATACCAGGAGAGCTAGCCAGTGTGGTCTTGAGTAAGCTGCACAGTTCCAGGATGCCACGAGAAGAAGGAAATGGTAAACCACTTGTGAATATTCTCTACCTGGAAAACCCTGGAAAAGGGTCAGCATAAGTCAGAATTAACTTGATGAAACACAGTTAATTAAAAGAAACTGTATTTCTATGTTTTACAGTTACTTTCTCTTTACTCTAAGATGACTTTATATGTTCAGTCTGGGTAGGGCTGATGTGTGTCAAAGGCCAAAACATCTGGAGGGCCAAATTTCCCCACACCCATTTTAAGTCAAAGCCATAGAGGTTATCATGTCCACAGTAATCAGACAATCATCCCACAAACTATCTTTCTTTCCCTCTCTCTTCCTCCTTCTCTCTGTTCGCAGTGGTTCACAACTTTGGTTCCCCAGATGTTCCTGGACTACAACTCTTGTAAATCCTAGCCAGTACAGCTAATGGTGAAGGCTTCTGGAAGTTTTAGTCCAAAAGCATCTGGGGAACAAAGGTTGGGAACCACCAATATAGAGACACAAAGAAAATGAGTAAATATTATGTTTTCCCTTACTTAATTCCTTCTTCATTGGCATTTAATCCTTTTCAACAACCTCTCCCCTCTCGTGTATCTGCATCACTTGTGTATATAAATAATCTGATAACATATAGATCTTGATTACTCTTCACTTCCCACCTGTTGTGAAGTTTTATGGGATCTGTTACTGATTTTTTTTCCTGATGGGAAAAGAGTTTCTTCAGTAGTTAGTTCTCAGACAGAATTAAGCTCTGGAGTCTTGAGATGTTCCTCTTTTAAGAATAGGACGAGTTTAGTGCCTCCATCCCAGTCTCACAGGGATATAATTACAAAAGATGTTGGGAGTGGTGACTTTTCTATTCTGAGGAGGAGTGTTGGATTACTCTCTCCTACTTAGCCTGCTTCTTTGGTGTTTCAAATATGTATTCATTCCGGCAGTAGTAAATATGGTTATTTTTATGTGGCATGATCCATTTTCTCCTGTGCATATTTATTTATTTATTTATTTAAATTATTTTTACCCCGCCTTTCTCCTTGAAAAGGACCCAAAGTGACTTACAACGTTGAAAGACAATATTTAAGGTTGAAAACAATGAGTATACCATGGCGATTAGCAGAATTAAAAGATGATATTTAAAGCTAAGGACAACGAGTATAAAGAGGCAACTCGCGTCATAAAAAGCATATTAAAGCTAAGAACAAAAGTATACAGATATTAAAAAGCAAAAGCAAATGCCATTCTGAGAAATGGAAAACACATGTAGTACTAAAAATCCAGTCAAAGCATTAATGCATAACAATCCATCTAAAAATCTCACACAGTTAGCAAGTTAGTGAGGGAAGGCTAGCCTGAAGAGAAAGGTCTTTGCCTGCTTGTGAAAGGACAGTAAAGATGGGGCCAGCCTGGCTTCCTGTGGGAGGGAGTTCCAAAGTCTGGAAGCAGCAACAGAGAAGGCTCTCTCCTGTATCCCCATCAGATGCCACCTGTGAAGGTGGTGGGACTGCGAAAAAGGCCTCTCCTGATTATCTTAACAACTGAGCTGGCCCATAAAGGGAGATATGGTCTTTGAGATAGCTTGGACCCAGGCCATTTAGGGCTTTATAGGTTAAACCAGCACTTTGAATGGCTCAATACATTTAGGAACAGATACCTAGGAGTCTGTGGAGCTGTCCAAAGTGGTCATTAGCGTGGTATATCCAGCTAGAGATGAAGAAGCATTTCTCAGTTTTCTGTGTATTTTCCACTCTGTTTTGGTGGCATTCAACGCTTTCTCCCAGAGCACCCTGAAATGATGCTAGGCCTGGTTTATTGTAGAGGATTTAAAAGGATGGGCAAGCTGCTGACACGGTTGCTGCTCTTGTCACTTGCAGCAACAAAGCAAGAGAAAAACCTAAAACCCTTGCAGAAAATAGAAGCAGCAGCTGTGGTCATGGTGACTCCCATCTTAGGGAAATGGTTGGATAATTTTTCTTCTCTCAAGCAGGGTGGATAATTTTTAAGGCTGCTTGAGCACAGCTCTTCACCTGGCCATTATTGAGAAAATGAGTCTTTTTTGCATCTCAGTTAGTGCTGGTTTACACTTGTCCCAGAATGAAGTGGACTAAGTATGAGATGGCGTGGTGAACTGCACACCTTCACACAGCAGGTTACAGAAGCCTTTTTGAAATGCCTCCACTGTGTTAGCAAATGAAGAGGCAAATACAAAGAACGCATTTTGCAAATTTAACATCAGTAACTTCAGATACGCAGATGACACCATCTTAGGTGGAAGAAAGCAACAAAGACTTCTAGTGAAAGTGAAAGAAGGAAGTGCCAAAGCAGGACTGCAGTTGAACATTAAGAAGACCAAAATAATGACTACAGAAGAACTATACAACTTTAATGTTGTCAGTGAAGAAATTGAAATTGTTAAATATTTTGTATATCTTGGTTCAGTCTGCAATCCAAATGGAAATGCAGTCAAGAAATCTGAAGAAGACTTAGACTCAGAAGAGCAGTAATAAAAGAATTATAAAAAAAGTCAAGTGTAAATATGTCATTGGTGACCAAGCTGAAGATCATCCACACTATTGTATTCTCTATTACTATGTATGCATGTGGAAGCTAGTAAGTTACGAAAGCTGTCAGGAAAAAAAAAGAGATCCATTTGAAATACAGTGCTGGAGGAGATCTTTGCAGATACTTCTGAACTGCGAGATAGACGAGCGAGTGGATCCTAGAGGAAATCAAACCTGAACTATCTCTGGAGGCAAAAATGGCAAAACTGAGACTGTCATACTTTTGGGCTCATCATGAGAAGGCAAGATTCACTGGAAAATACAATAATGCTGGGAGAGGTTGAAGGCAGCAGGAAATGAGGAAGAAAACAAGTATGAAATGGATTGACCCCCTGAAGAAACCACAGGATTGAGTTTAGAACAGGACATTTTGGAGATCACTCATTCGTAGGATTGCTGTAAATTAGAGACAATATGTAACAGCAACAAAAGTGTTATACCAGTGCAGAAATGTTTTTTCCTCTCTTTTAAATATGGAGCAACTTATAAAGTAATATTTTCTACATGCACATCCTACCATTTCAGACCTTGACCAATTCATTCTGTTCCTGGTGTAGACCAGGAAACCAACCAACTCTTTACGGAGGAACAGTGACACAGGTCCTACTAGTACCATTGTGGCTATTTATGCACTCTGTTCCTGCAAGATAGGTTTGGGAAAGCTGCTGGAAAAAGGCTGGGAATACTCTCCTTTTGATAACATAGGAACTGTAGCATAGGATAATATCTGACAGAGGCCAAAAAGAGGATGAAATAGGACCACAGTTTAAAATAAGAAAGAATATTAAAAATAAATAAATACAGACACTGATAAAATCTGGGTAGCAACAGCTGAAGTTTGTCCTTTTAAGTGATGCCACATCGAAGAGAAGTTTGAAATAAGAAAAAAGTTTGTGGAAGAGGAGCAATAAGCTAGTAACCTCAAGCATCTGCAGGCAGGGAGTTCTATAGGATGAAGACACATTGCAAAAGTGCCTCTCCTCATCACTCAGGCTGACGTGACAGCTATAAATGATAACAAAAAAGTCACACTTTTTTGGGTAGATAAACAGTCTGGCATACACTATTAGTAGTACAGCACTTTAGGTCTTCCTAGCATTATTGTCTTTTCCAGTTCAAATTGGTACAGAAATTAATTGGCCAGTGCAGATGGCATCCAAAGACAGTGGTAAGCAATCTGCCACATTCTGCCTCAAACACTCTTGATGGGTAAGACCCATGTATCTCAAACTACCATACTCAAACTTGGTGCTCACACAAGTACAGATTAGCATTAAAGGACTCACAATAGGTCAAGGGGTGGTCAAAGTGAAAGGCCTGGGATATTTTTGCAGCTTCTTCTCCCCACTTTTCCCCCATCACACACAAAAGTATTGCCATTCCTGAAGACTCCAGGAGTTGCAACTCACTTTTTAAATAGGTTGCAGGCACCCACATACTATTCAACATCCCCAAATACCAATTTATCAAACCTCCAGCAACTTCTACTTTTGTTCCTTCTGTTTCTGCCATTTGGAGAGGTCTGAGATGCTCAAGACGATCCTGGAAACAGAAATTTGGCCCCTGAAACTGCTAGAGTTGCCTTCCCCTGCTGCAGGTAGATCTTGTATGGATATGTTATTGTTCTAGGAAAAGCAACTGAGTGCAAGTCAACAGTGGTGATAAAATGCAGCTTTGGCGATCACTATATCTTCTGCATCAACAAGAAAGCTTATTTCAAACAAGCCAAAATCTTGTTGCTCAGTGTAGTAAATTGTACTGAAGTAGGCCCATTGAATCAATGGGTATTTGGTGAGTCTACAGCTCTGTAAGTTCTATTGATTCAAATGGGCCTACTCTAACTGTGACGCTGTACTGAAGTGAGTTGTCATTAGAGAAGGCTGGTTTGAATCAATGGAATATATGATGGAGTTGACTTACCAAATCCCCAGTGACTCAGTGGGCCTACTGTAGTGAACTATGCTAAGCAACAGGATTTTGGCCACAGTGTTTCACATCAAGTCAGGATGTGAATTTAATTGATCGAGTGTTGAGGAGCAAACACCATTTTGAACAGCACCACTTGTGTGTTACCCTGTTTTCCCGAAAATAAGACCTAACCTGAAAATAAGCCCTAGTATGATTTTTCAGGATGCTCATAATAAAAGCCCTACCCCAAAAATAAGCCCCAGTTAAGTGAAAGCCTGCCCCCCACCATTGTGCAGCATTGTGCAGCAAACAGAAGAAGATGACATGACTGTATTTGAATAAATGTAGATTGTTGTACATGAAAAAAAATGAAATATCCCCTGAAAAATAAAACATCCCCTGAAAATATCCCCTAATGCATTTTTTTGGAGCAAAAATTAATATAAGACCCTGTCTTATTTTCAGGGAAACACGGTATGTAGTATCAGTTTCAGCCTGTTAACCCTCATCATCCATCCTTGCCACATCTTCCAAGGACTGCTTAGTAATCAAAGCAACTGTTCCAGGCTCTGATGTTACTATGAAAAAAGAACAGGCTGTCATCAACACATTTGTGACAACGTACTCTTAAATTATTGTACATTCAGATGATGTTCCGTTCTCTTGAGAGCAATGAAAGCACTCCCATTTCCTTTCCAGAGGATGCTTTTTGTTTCTGTTTACAAATTGCAGACTGCTGGGGCAGTGGGATTCTGATTTTGTCCGGAGTTTTTAGTTCCCGTTCTCAAAATTTCCTTACCAATCGTAGGGTTTATATTCCTGGTGACAAAATGAGCAATCCTCTTTTTTACTTCTGCATGGCTTTTGCGCATAATATAATAACAAGTTAAAAAAACTGCAGTCACTTAGCAACCAGAATTAGTCATTTTCAAAACCATTTTAAAAAAAACCCAACAACTCCTTTTTTTAGTGCTGTACCCTTTCATCCATTGATTAAAACCATCCAAGAATGAAAGGGAGAATACTTTTCATCTTCATTTGTGGTGCAATGTGGAATAAAGGTGTGAAGTTTTCTGTTTTGGGGCTACAATTCCCAGGGAGCACAAATCTGAACACCTGTAATTCAGAATTTTCAAACTTGCTTTATACCTCCTAGCTCCTCCTCAGATTTGTCACATCTCCTCACTGAAGACTCTAACTGCAATGACAGGAACATGCTTGACTTTTTGTGGTAGGTGAATAACTATTTTGTGGGAAGCTTAGAAAAGTGATTTCCTATAGTGGTTAAATGCTATAACTAGAACAGTGATTCCTACCTGTTAGACCACCACTAGGGAAAGCTCTGCCCTCCTGTCTTTTATCAGTTACAACTAGTCTCGGTAGTGACAGATGGTGCTTGAATAGCTGTAGCAGTAAGTGCCAGTTATAGCTATACATCAGTTACCTTTTAAAATGTTCCACTCTATTTTTAGAGAATAAATTGAGAGGACCATTTCACCAAATTTATCCAGGAGAAGACGGAATTATTCAGTAAATTTTAATAGGTGTCACTCACCATTAGCAGTGGTTGTAGTGCATGGTTTTCTTTTCCCCCCAGAGGATTTTTGCTTTTTTCCACTGCTAGTGCAAGCAGCAGCAGGAACAGTTGAGTTGGGTTTACTTCCTCTGCAGTACCCTCTAAGGCAGGGGTCCCCAACCTTGGGCCTCCAGATGTTCTTGGACTTCAACTCCCAGAAATCCTGGCCAGCAGAGGTGGTAGTGAAGGCTTCTGGGAGTTGTAGTCCAAGAACATGTGGAGGCCTGAGGTTGGGGACCACTGCCTAAGGCACTGTGGTGGTAGCAAGGAGGCAGCCATCGAAAAAACAGCTGCTTCTTCTGTAGCAGGTATGACAGAGATTACAAGAACATGGAATCTCACCCTTGAGAATATCTCATAAGTTTCTCCTTTTTTGAAATTCTTTTCCAAGAGAATTTATTTTCTTTCAAATTGCATGAGAATAGTTGAAATGATGATAATAATTCTTTGACAACAAAATTAATTTAGATTGGCTAAAACGGTACCTCCCCCCTCATGTTACTCTCTTGTATCTGAGGATAGTATGTGTCCAGAGTATGCCCACATTGTCAAGAGCAGTGAGACAGCAGTACCACCAAAAATTTGTCTTGGGCCCTTGAGGAAGTCAGAGTATATGCTGGAAAATGAAGTGTGTGCCCTCTTGGTATGAACCAGAAATAGTGAGTGAGTAACTTGCCTTGTGACATGAAAGCAGAAGCACCAGGCTGCTGATTAAGACACTGCAGGATGTGGGCCTCTCCTTGCTTTCCATCTCAGAAGACTCCTCAAATAAGCTTCTGCTCATATGTATTCTGCATTTCTTCCTCTGATTCTGAATTATAGTGTTCTGAGACAAGCACAATAACGGACATTTACATAGTACTTCTAGTGTATTAATCACTTCAGTACTCAGTAATATAATTAAATGTATTTATTTTAAAATTTTATATTCCGCCATTTTTCAGAAGAACTCAAGGGCACTTTCAAGCATAAAAGCAAACACTAAGAAGACAAAGGACAATCACATACAATAAAGTGAACATCCAGCAAGCTGGAGGCCACTTAGCTTGTGCTGGGGAATGCTGATATGTCTACCTCCCTAGTAAATATTTTTTCTGCTCTCTCAATCATTGAATATTTTAAATGGTTTTAAATACTATTTATGTATTTATTTATTTATTGAACTTGTATGCCGCCCATCTAGACACAGTCTACTCTGGGCGGCTCACAACAGAGAATATAAAACAACATATAAAACAGTTACACCACCATTTACAGAGAATTAACAATTATTCAAGATGGAAATCAAAGATATTATGTGGTGCCCGGAGGGAAGGCCTGTCTGAATAGCCAGGTCTTCAGTTGGCTTTTGAAACTGCCCAGTGAAGGGGCCAAACAGATCTCGGAGGGGAGGTTGTTCCACAGACGGGGAGCCACTGCCAAGAAGGCCCGGTTTCTTGTTTTTTCTTTCCGGACCTCCCTCGGCGTTAGGCTCCTCAGTCGCCCCTCCTGGCTAGAACAAGTGATACGAGTAGATCTAGGTGGGAGGAGGCGTTCCGCCAAGTATCGAGGTCCTAAACCGTTTAGGGCTTTGTATGTAATCATTAAAACTTTGAAATCAATGCGGAAGCGAACGGGCAGCCAATGCAAGGCGGCCAGAGTGGGAGTGATATGTTGATGTTTTCTTACCCCGCTGAGAAGTCTGGCTGCCGCATTCTGCACCATCTGAAGCTTCCGCATCAATCTCAAAGGCAGCCCCACGTAGAGCGCATTACAGTGGTCTAATCTCGAGATTACAAGCTCATGGACCAGAGTAGTGAGTGCCCCAACATCAAGATAGGGATGCAGCTGGGCAATCCGCCAAAGATGGAAATGGGCGGAACGGACCACTGACGCCACCTGAGTTTCCATGGTGAGCACCAGGTCCAGATGTATGTATTTATTTTTAAAGAAATTGTGTTGTTTTATATTTACTTACAGTGTGAATCACTCAACGCTTGGAGATTTTGTGATGTTTAGCATACAGGTTGATGCTGAGTGATGTGATGTCTCGCCATGAATTTCCTGAAATGAGCTGGTCAGAGCAGCAAGCATAACATCCATAAAACTGATGCCATGAGGCTTTGTCTCGTCACCTCTTCAATGATACTGTTTAACACCTAGAAAATCACTCAGGGATATTGTTTGAGGTTTAGAATGTGGAGTCTTCAGTAAAAAGAAAACTTCCTCTGTAAACAGAAAACAATATTCTGTTTTTTCTATGTCTCAGCTGTGATAAGATCCTTTGTCAGTGACCTTGTACAGTAATGGAATGGATGAAGGAACTGAACTGGATTTCAGTCCAGACAAGACAGAGATACTGGTATTAGAGGCTGTCTTTGACAGTTCCTTGAAGTGCAGCATGTTCACTGTATTTCTCAATTAAATGTTGCTTTAAAATATTACATTTCTGACAATAGCTTGCATTAGGTACTTTGATCTTTGACTGATATGCCAGCTCTGCTCTGTTGCCTTAAGAAACTAGCAGCTGTTTTTGGTAACCCTTTGCCTGAACTACTAAGTGTGCTCTTTGTAGGGTTTCCCTAGAAATAGTTCAGAAACCTCCTAGTGTCAGAAAGTTCCTGTTGTCCAGAATGTTTACAGTGTGCTGTTTACCAGGAGACACTCAAACACAACCTACTGTCAGGTTAGATCAGCTAACACCTGAACCCCTTCCCCAGGACTCCTACAGATTTCCATAGATCTCCCAGGAAAAAAAAAATCAGAATCCTATGTTTGTTACAGCCTGTATTTATCCCAGTTAAGAGTTAATTCAAGAATGAAACCAAACAATTACAGACAATCATATAAAACTTCACCTGAGTATCATATTCACTCTAGCCGCCTAGAGTGGTCGCAAGACCAGATAGGCGGGGTATAAATGAAATAAATAATAATAATAATATTGGTCTTTTCATTGGTGCAGTTGTCCCAGACAACATCAGCTTGTCTAATTCTACAATTTATCTACATTGCTTCTATGTCCCATATCGACAAAATTACTTCAAAATTGTTGTAAAATACAAAACTCCTACAGCTGTTAAAAATACTGTAGGCGCAAATACCTGAAAGCCCTTCCTTGCAACTTATAAAAGATTGCAAGTGTTAAAACTTAAGTTTTAGGCAGAACAGAAGTCATGTTTGAATATAAAATACGAGAGGGAAAGTACAATACAATATTTTTATTTATTTATTTATTTATTCGAGGTCGGGTTCCATAAACATTAAATATAAAAACATTAGAACAATTAAAATTAAAATAAAACAGTTCAAAACTATAATATTAATATTAATAATACTCAAGATGGAAAAAAATTATAATAAAATAAAATTAAATATTGACATGAGGGAAGGCCTGCCTGAAGAGCCAAGTTTTCAATTGGCTCCTAAAAACACCCAGCGAGGGAGCCAGGTGGATCTCTGATGGAAGGTTATTCCAAAGCCGAGGGGCCACTGCCGAGAAGGCCCGGCCTCTTGTTCTTTCTTTCCGGGCCTCTCTCGGCGTTAGGCCCCTCAGCCGTCCCTCCTGGCTATGACGGGTGATTCGGGTAGAACTAGGTGGGAGAAGGCGATCTGCCAGGTATCGAGGTCCTAAACCGTTTAGGGCTATCAAAAACAGTGTTTTAAGTTTCATTCTACAAATGCAAGAGCTTATAGCCTAAGCTATAAAAAACCAAAGTCAGAGAATACATCTCTTATTATATTAAAGTTCTTAAAAGTAAAAAGCATTATAACTTTAAGTAATCTCTGATGTTTTTATGTGCTGTCAAGTTGCCCCCAACTTATGGCGATCCTATAAATGAGAGATCTCCAAAATGTTCTGTTCTCAACAGCCCTGCTCAGCTCTTGCACACTCAAGCCTGTGGCTTCCTTTAGGGAGTCAATCCTCTTGTATTTGGTCTTCTTCTTTTCCTGCTGTCTTACACCTTTCCCAGCGTTATTGTCTTTTCCAAAGTATCCTGTTTTCTCATGATGTGCCCCATGTAGGACAGCCTCCGTTTCAACATTTTTGCCTCGAGAAACAGTTCACGCTTGTTTTGTCTTTCTGGCAATGCAGAGATCCAAATCAAACTATATCTGACAAATGGTGCTGATCCTGAGGTCCAGTTTCAAAGGTCTAATTTCTTGTTTGGGGTGTCCCCATTTTAGAGCAGCAATACTGTAAAGTCTGCTTTTAGTTTCAGTTTTGGTTAAGATTCCAAGTTCATTCTTCCCTGCTTTTGTGCTCATTTGAACGATCCTGCACACTTGTGGGTGATCTTTATGGTTGGAACAGACCATTTTATGGAAGACCCTGCTAATAGTATGCTACAGTAGAGAAACCAAGCAGAATGCTTTCTCTTCTTACTCATGGTGGAAAAATGGTGGGGGTGGGGTGGCCATTTTATTGGTTTAGCTTAGAAAAACTTTTGAAATGCGCATGCCAGAATTCCATTGCTGTAGTTTTCCGGCCTTTGATAACCTCACCCTGGTCCAAAAAGGAGATTGGTGCAGGCGGGGGAGTTTGTTTCAGATAATGGAGTTCACTTTGTTCCTGACCTGAGGGCAGATGGGTAGGAGTTGAGCTGGGAACAGCTCATCATAAGACTGTCATCAGTCTGTTAAAATCAATACCAATTACAAGGCTATTAATTAAAAAAAGACGTGAATGTTGTTCATAATGAATATAACCCTTTATTTTCCTTATTGCTACACTGCACATACCCAGATTAAGTGAAGTGGATCCCAAAGCATTGACTTTAAAGGGCTAACATAAGCTTTGAAGCATCAATTTTGTCAATGTTGTTAGAAATTACAGCCACCAGTTTCTCTCTTTATCTTTTTAAGGGCGTACATTTAAATCATTATTTCTTAATATCCATTAATTGTCCTGTTATACTTAGAATAATTCCTGCAGTTGTAATTCAGACATACTGTATAGATGAAATGGGCATTCTGTGAGCAAGGAGCCAAAAGATTCTGAGCATTGAAGCAAGGTAATTTTTCACTGTGTGAAGGAAGGAAAGTGCCTACTGCTACTCTCTATACAGGGTGCATGCTATATTAGAAGGCTTTCTTCTAGAACCTTTGAGTTTCATAATATCTTTATGTAGAATCCATTGAATAACCTGTGGCTCTCTTAGGATGGAACCAAAAACAATGAGGCTTTTTTCACAGAAAAATCTGTTTAGAAAGACATCCATTCGTTTTCTGAGCTCAGTGTGGGAAGCTTACAAAGTTAAAGGCCCCTTCCCTTGTTCGACCTTGCCTGACCCTATGAAGCAGTTCTCAACCGAGGTGTTCTCGGACTGCAAATCCCAGAAACCCTGGTGAAGCACAGCCGGTGATGAAGGCTTTGGGGAGTTGCAGTCCAAGAATACCGGAGTAACTCAGGGTTGGGAACCATAAACTAAGCACCAGTTCCATGGCAAGCCTGTACAGTGTGGGAGCAGTGAAGAAAAGTAGAGAGGAGGAAGTCTTTTTCCTCTTCCTGCTATACAGCGGGAATGGGAATAATTTCATTTTGGTTTGTTTTTAATCAGAAAGTTTAGTGTGCAAGTGAGTGAGCATGCACACACACACATACTTTGTATTTAGAATAGAAAGAGACAGAGATTTGAAAAACACATTTGATTGTGAGAAAAACCAAAATGGATGGATTCAGTCACCTAGGCTCAGAATTTCGCATGCTTGGCAATTAAATGTCTTGGTCCAGAGTTCTGTCTACATAGTCGTATTTGATTATGTGTGTGTTCAATTAGGTTCTCCTCCTCCTTTTTCATTTTTGTCTTTGTCTTTTCCTGAATGACTCCTTGTCTTGAACTTGTATGTGACAGGCAGCTAAAATTGTGGCTGTGTATAAGTGGCCTTTTGAAATTCCCCACCCTATTTTTGAGATTTCACAGGTGGGGCTTGCTATTCACAGTAGTTGCAGCATAGCTTTGTTTTCCCTCTTTGTTTACATTGAAAATGGGAATAATTGCAATTGGCCACCACTTTTTCTTCTTCTGCAGCTCCCTCTGTGATGGGTCATTCTACAGCAAGGATAGGCAAACTGTAGCCCATGGGTCATATCAAGCTTCCAAGGGGACAAAATGTGTTCTTAGGATGCTTGGGGCTCCTGGCCTCTCAGGTTTAAGAAATCCTGAGAAAGTCTCCTTGAGCCCTCAAGGGACATGTGGGAGGCAATTTTGGCATGTTTTGGCTGCCCTACCATCCCTTAACCCCACATTCCATGAAATAATGCTGGTGGTGTTAACTAGCTACTAGAGGGTGTGAAAGTAGTCTTTTTAAAATAAAAAAAAATGGGTGGGGGGTGGATAGAGTATATGGCTGCAGCCTGCAAAGGACTAGTAGTGTGTGTATGCAGCATTCCAACCTTTGGAATTTGCCACTGCTGTTCCAGGGCATTACGGTGGTACTGGCAGGGAATACGGTGAAGAAAATTTGGAAATAGTTCTGCAGAGTGGCATTCTCTTTCTAGGAAAGTCAGTAAAAGAAGCTCTCAGAATATTTTCCAGAAAAATGTTGTCAGGGTATTTTAGCTTGGCACGGCCTTCTAGGTTTAGTATCTTCCCTAGGCCTGCCAAATAGTGCTTTTTTGTGGGGTTGTTGTAGTGGGTATGAGAGAGGGCAGTGTTATATCTTGCTGCTGTAAGTGGCCCCTAATTTTCCATAAATGTTCTTTCCTTGTGAAAGAGGCTTCCATTTTTCTGTCTCATTCTCAGGATCTTTAAAATGCACTTTGGTTACATTTCTGAGTATACTGTGACATTGCAAGGTGCCCAAGAATTCTGCATTAATGGAAGATTTGTTCAAAATCAAAATGTTACTGTGTCTGCATCTGTTCTATAAAAATTCTTCCTTCTCCTTTAAAACAGTCTTTTTAAGAGTCACTGGAGTTTGTTTCTGAGCTAGGCTCAGGCAAATATTTTGTGCATCCCTGTTTTTAAATGTCCTGTTGCAGGTGTAAAGTCATTCATAGCCAGTCAGGATTTGCCTATGTGCTGATGTCATAAATGGCATTATACAGCCAGGTCAGAATAAGGAACGGTACTTTCTAGACTCATAACAGTGGAGATGCCAGGGAAGCAAGGATCATGATATCACACCACAGTATTGGTAGTCAGCTCTGATGATTTGCTGTTATTAGTAGGAATAAATGAAGCAATTTTTTTAAAATAGGAAAACATTTTTTCTTTACCTTTTGTACCAATAGAAGAAAAAAAATCACATAAAAGGCAGGTACTTTTAAGAAGTTATGAAAACATTCAGGTAGTTTCCCCCTCCCTTTAAACTCAGCTTAGTCATACCCTGCATTCATTCTTCTTAAATTTGAATGCAACTTCTTTGTTCATATTGTGGAATGCTGATGGTAAAGGAGCAGCACTGTATGTACCAGTATTGGTCACTAGTATTATTGTGGAAAAAAATGCAGCTCAGTGAGGGTTATGTACGTTTATTGGTAATCATAAGAATCTGTCATTAAATTATGTTTGCCATCCTAAAAGCATGTTAACACTATTGCCTTTGAAGCCCTGCATATGCAATAAATTGATTATCGTGTGTGTTTAGGAACTCTCATGAAACCGTCAATAGAGTCCATTGCTTTGTCTTGGGTATCTTGGATAAGATGCATGGATTTTGCTTTTAGATTTACCAAGTTTTCCTGTAAGAGCACTTCATTTTTAATTTCTGTCTCTGCCCTCCTTTCTGTTCCCCTTTCCCCTGCATATATGCAGCCTTGAGCTATCAAATAAACTTGGCAGAGACAACAGCCATTCTGCTGAGCATTCCCTGCTACAAGCCCCCCTCCCCCCAATGAACAGGCAGGTTGGCTAGTGCTCAGGGCATGATTCCTTTTTACCTTTCCATGTACATGTGGTTCTATCACTGCTGGGCAAGCCTCAGTCTGCATCAGTGATGGAGGAAGGTCTATGCTTGGCCAAATTCTGAATCTCTGAGTTCCCACTGAGAGGAGGTGGGAGTGAGCTTCCCAACATCCTCTCTGGCATCTAGAGAACAGAGCAGAGATGCCATGGATGGAGCAGAAGCTAGCAAAGAGCTGTCTGTCTCTTCCCTCAAGTATTTTTGGCACTATAACAAATTTTATTTTATTTTATTTTTTTATAATAGCAACACAGCATAACTACATATGTAACAGCATAGGACTGATGCGTAGAAACCCCGCTGGAGATGTTTGTCCTCTGCTGCATCTGTTATATTCTTGTGTATTTTTCCCCCACCCTATTTTTGTGGGGGGTTCAAACCTCTTACAAGGTTATGATGATATTGTTATCAGGCAAACCATTTTTTAAAATAGTACAGGATTACATAAGTGAAACTTTGCTGTTGTTATTTGCCGTCAAGTTGGAACCGACTTACAACTCTAGTAGGGCTTTCAAGGTTAAGTGTGATATTTAAGGAGTGATTTTACCAGTTCCACTTCCCCAGTGAGTTTCCATGACTGAGTGGGGATTCAGACCCAGGCCTCCTGAGTTCATCACTCTATCCACTACACTGGATAGGATATATTAATGTTGTGACTGTATTTCTAGAGTTATAGAACTTGAGGAAGGCAGCAGCTTTCACTCTCCATGCTTTTTTCTGACACTGCCTTCTTTCCACAATTTATGTAAGCTGCAATGCAACTTAAAGGGTGAAAAAACTCCCTTTGATGACTTCTGTCTTTTTTCATCTCAGAAGCACCATAGGACAATTAATGAATACATCAGATAATTTTTGCCCAGTTATTGGCAACAGCAAAAGCCTTTGGGGCAGCTGATACCAACTTTTCTGTAGTATATGTTGAGGTACTGTAACTTCTTTAAATTAAATGACAACATTCTGAAGGACTACAGTTTTAATATGGAATAGTTGTTTTCTGGGTTGCACTGTAGAACATAAGAGGCTGCGAGTCAAGTCCATACCAAGTCTGATACCTTATTATGTTGTCATATTTAATTTGTTTTCTGTCTGCTGTTGCTGCTGGGGAATTTTTCTTTTTGGGTGTTTTCTTTCATTGATGAGAGATCAGGTTGGTGGGGGGTTGGTGTTTTATGTTTTATAACATTAACATAACAAAATGTGTTTTATGTTTTATTTTTATGTTTTACTACCTAGAGTAGTGACAGTGCCACTAAATGGGCAGGATATAAGTCAAACAAACAAACAAACAAACAAATAAAGTTGAACTTTACATTTTCTCAGTAGGGGTGGGAAATGTGTTAGTCACTTCTGCGTGTATGCACCACCCTGTTCTTATGCCCCCAGGGGGCATGGCTGTACGTTATTGTTGTCTCTGCACTACTAAGAGAGGTATCTTAGAACTGCAGAGCTGGAAGGGACCCTATGGATCATCAAGTCCAGCCCGAGTCAAGGATGTACAGCGAGGAACTCCTAACCTATGGCTCCACAGCCAGATACCTAAACCATTGAGCTATCCAGCAGTTCTCGTAGGAGTTGCTGTTGTAATAGTGATGATGATGGCAACGGTAAACAGATTTGTTATTCTTAGAAGAATGAGACACATGAAAATTTACATCCGTATTCATTTATTGTCTTTCCTATAACTCGTAGATTTTTCACTGGCTCATGAGAAGTCACACAAGTAAAGCATCCTGCAACATTGACTGGTGTCATCTGTCAGTGGATTGGGATGGTAAAGGCATGGAGCAGCTAGCTATTCAAAAGGCATATCCATCGGCTAGAGAAGAGTTGTTTAGTAGGAGGCAAAAGTCAATATGTAATTGAACTAACAAGATCAATACACATTTCTATAGCATGCTCCACTACCACCCACTCATCACAAATTGGTGCTCATTTACTTTGGAAAAATGAAAGCCTGAGTCAACACCATAGGGAGTGAAGACAGGTTAAGACAATTGAATCTATGCTTCTGGCAATAGGAAACCTATGAATTGATCTAAGAATTCTTGCCTGCTGAAGTTGTTAAGGGCCTTTTTTTAAAAAAAAGTTGGTAGTTCTTTAGTTGTTGGTGGTGTTTTGTTTTTTTTGGGGGGGGAAAGCTGATAGTTTGGGTTAAAAAAACCTTTTGAGCTCATCCTGATATCTTTGTTCCAGAATAATGTGGCTTTAACTAGAGCTATTATACCACAAAGGCTGCCTTCCTTTGGAGGCTATCTTTGAAGATGATTGGGAAGCTGTTCCAGAATACATCCACCTGAATTTTGTTGGGGACCAGATGGCTGGCTTAAATGACATTCAGTACTAGGTGTATTGACTAGCAGTGTATGTCTAAGAACAATCTAAAGCTCTGGTTTTGACCTTTAAAGTGCTAAATGGTATGGGACTGTACAGTGTGAAAGGACAAATTTATCTGTATCATTCTAAAAAAGAATGTTCTCACTTGTCTGATGTTGAATTAATACATGATGAATGCTCAAATGTTTTGTCATATTTTATAAAAAATATTTCCTGACATAGTATTGAAAAATTCTGTCATAAAATGGAAAACTGCTATGAAATGTTTCCTTCTTGCAGAAGAGTGAAAAGATGAGCTGATTTTAAAATCAACAATAGCATTCACAAACTTGCAAAATACAAGGTTTCTGTGAAAAAGACAGGCATTCCAGTGCAAAACACAAGATTATCTGAGCAAAAAAAAAAAAAAACATGTCTGTGAATGTTTCACCAAACAGAAAGGCCAAAATGAAAAAAAGAATGCACAAAAAATGTCTCATAATCTCACTGGGCAAAGAGATTTTGACATTTTTTGTTCTCTCCTGCAAGAATGACATCAATGAAGATTTCCAACACTGTTGTTGATGGTAGATTTTTGTTGCTTTGTTGTTGCACTGAGTACTTAACATGTAAGCCATTTTAAAAGGGGGTATACTCTTAAAGGCACCCCAAGCATATATACAAATAAGTAAGTAAATAAGTCTGCCAGAGATTCTGCATCTGACATTGAAGCAGAAAGATGAGAGCAGATTGTCTCAGTTTTAAATGTCTGTGTTTCTGTATCTTTTTTTAATTTTTATTATTTTCATTTTGGGATTTGGAATATTACAAGCTCTATCCAGAAAAGTGCACAGTGGTGTATCAGCCAGTGATTCTTTTGGGAAGGCACTCCTGTCTACCTGCATTTAGATAATAAGGAATGCACCTAAGGTCTGTGAACACTATCAGACTGCAACACTGCATGGCTCTTTCTGAAACAGCTAAATCAATAGCCTCATGGATCTCCTAACCCCCTGCCATAAGGAACCTACCATGATTAAACCTCACCTTGCTTCTTCTAATCAAATCATTATCAGTTGCAGAAAGACATTGAGGAACTTCACTGCTACGTTAGATACAATGAAAAGGTGAAACAGAGTTCCTTGTAACTGAAATGCAGGTGACATATGCCAGAATTTCATATGAGCTTTCCTAACAGTTTTATGCAGATTTTTAGGTAGCATGGGGGAGGCGAATAGGGTACATCTGTTTAGAAGACTGCAAAGCAATTTTCTTTCATTATCTTCGGAACACATCCACCTGATAGGAGTGGAAACATGTCAAAAGTCATGTCCTGAACTCACAGTGGCAGTTGTTGGTATAAAACAGTGGTTCCCAACCTTGGGTAACTCAGCTGTTCTTGGACTGAAAATTTTAGAAACCCCAGCAAGCACAGCTGGTGGCAAAGGCTTCTGAGAATTGCAGTTGAAGGACACTTGGGTTACCCGGGGTTGGGAAACGGGTATAGAAGGGTTAAAAAAGCTGCTGTTGTGAGGTTTGCAAAGCTCGGGCTGAATTTACTTGTACACATAAATACAGAGAGGTAGCTTAAATTGAACTGAAGCCTTAAGATTGACTGAGAGGAAATTAATTTATGACATGCAGGTCAACCAGCAAATAGGAATATTGGTTTTATTTTAGCATTTGATTGATTGATTGATTGATTGATTATTTATTTATTTGTTTATTTATTTATTTATTTAGGGAGGCTCCTGGCTTTGAGTCCAGCCAGTGACCTTGATATTTATTCTCTGTATATGCAACTGTTGGAATGTCAGTGTCCTGTTACCCTTCAAGCTCTGGATAAATATATCCCTTTACATGTAAACTGAGCACATTCTGCAAAAGAACTGCAGTGAAAGGCTAATTAATAATAGTTATATGCAGTGCAATAGCTTTCCGTCCTAGGACTTGAGGGAGCCACAGAACTGTAAATTAACTCAGTATTACATCGTCCCATGAGAGGATGCCAAATATTATTATCCACATTAATAATCCTGTATGAATTTTAGTAATTGTTATGGATCACTGGGGTTCTTTCTGCTGTGTAAGAAGAGAGATAAGTCACACAAGTTCATTTATTTGTTGAAAGCCATAGGTCATCATAAAATATATGCAGCTCAGACAAATACCATTGAATAGCATACACTATAAAGCACAGAGATTTCCACTCTAGGGAGGATGTACATGTCTAATGATTTATAAGTGACCCTTTCAAACTAGCTTTTGTTTAGACACTGAGTCATTTCGTAGCTTGCCACCAATTTTTATGCAAGATAATGACCTTGGCAAAATTAAAGTGATTGATTGCCTTACATGCAAATAAAAGTTGTCTGACAGGTGACGTATTTGTCCTGTTCCAAACGAAGATGGTGAACTTTTCCACCATTAAACGTGTCATGACTTATGGCTGCTAATATATAGTTCCAAAAGAATCTTTTTTCAGGGGCTTCATAAAATTGATAATGCAAAATCTGATACATAATATACTCCACTGCCTTCTCATCAAAGATATACCACTGTAAATTTACATGCAGCTTCATTTTTATTTATTTATTTATATCTGTGTGCTGCCTTTCTCCCAATTAAAGGACCCAAGGCAGCTTATAAGTTATTTAAAAACAAATCAGCTAAAACCACAATAAATTATGACATTAAAACACAGTTAAACATAGAACAGTACTTAAAACAAGTTAAAACTGTTTAAATCACTTTAAAGATACACTAAAATTAAACACACACACACACAGAGAGAGAAATTATGTCCTCCATCATGATCGGTATGCCAAAGATGTTATTTGAAGGAAAAGTTAAGTGACGGATATTCCCAGGAGTGGTAAATGTCAATTGAAGAAAAAAGGTTGAAAAGTTCTGGTTGTACTGTAAGAATTGGTACCACTGTGAAAATGGGGCTTTATATCCATATCTGCCTAACATTTCTCATATGTATCCTATCTTTAATCTGTCTTTTGTCAGCTGCAGTATCAATCATCTCTTAACAGATCTCGAGATATGTCATAATAACCTATTAAAGCTTTACATCGTTTAAGCAGGTTAGCAGATTTCATGCTGCTCCATCAGGCATTTTAATATAGTCTGTCATCTGACGTTCTTTTTCAGGCTAACCCAATACATTAGCAAAGCCACATGCATGTAAATTTTTGCTGAGGAAATTCCAGTTTCTGCACACAGGAAAGTCACTAGTGACACAGATGGTAAATTGATTTTGAATATTTTTATGAAAACCATCTACTTTATCCGCTGGAATGACATCAACAGTGTATCTTTGAGAATGTTTTATTTTTCCCTCCAATCAAATCTCTTAAGTCTCCCAGAGACAGAAAATTTTAAGCTAAACCAGGTGATCACCCTCTGGGGCACAGGAGTTGGGGGCCGATTGTGTTCATGTGTTCCAGTGAAAAGTGCAGTGAGTGTTGTACCACTTTGAAGACTAACACATTTTATTTGGCAAATCCCCCATCTTAAAGACTGCCTGATACCCATGGGATGACCCATGTCATCAGGCAGTCTTTAAGTTCCACATCTACACATTTATTGAACTCTCCTTCAGTATTCTAAAAGGGAGCTAAGACTTGGATTTCCCCTTCCCACCGCATCAAGGAAGTCACTCTATATTGTTTAGACTGTCAAAATGGAAATTTCTATTTTGTAAGGAAACAGGAGTACATTTGCATGGATAAGAAGGGTATTTGGGAATTCAAGCTTAATTCCAAACCAAAATTCTACCAAATCAGGGTGGATAATAATCAGTGATTTTAAGATAAAAATTCTAAAAAACCATTTTTTAAATTTAAATTATCAAAAAATCATTTTTTTAAAATTTAAATCATGATTTAAATCAAATCTACCGTGTTTTCTTTGGGTTTGATTATCATATCATTAGTGAGCTGCTAAGCAGGATCTGTATACAAAATAATTTTGGTTTAAAAAACTTATAAAAAACAGAGATTACCAAGCATTCTTGATGTTTGAACACATCCCAGTTTTATTAACATTGAACTTCACATTTGGTGATAACACCCATTTATATAAATTACAACTGTAGACTTTCAGTCCCCCCTCTATATGCTCAAAGACATGGTTGTAAAGTTGTTACCTTGAATTTCCCCCTTCTGGATCTAATTCTTTTACTACCCTATGCATTGTGTTCTTGATTTCAACTGCCCTGTAATAGTTTTTCTACTACTTGTAGTAGGAATCTTTATATCTGATCTTCAACAGGCTTTAAAGATTGCTCTTTATGCCTCTAAATCCCTTCCTGGATTTATTACTCAAATAATTTTGAATTGTGTGCTTTCCCTAGGACAAGAGGCTGTCCTTTTTTCTGTTGTTAATATCTGAAATAGTTCCATTAAAAAAAAAAGAGAATGCTGCTTGGTAAACTTACTTAGTAAACAATTGTGTGTAATCTCTCTTTGCATACAGTCTTCCCTGTATCTAGTCATACAGTCTTCTACTAACGTTTCAAGGATTTTGATGATTTGAGATTCTTGCAACAAGCATAATCTGTAACAAAATGTTGCAACATTTGTTTGAGGAGGGGGCTATTTTGGCCCTCCAGTCTCTCCCACTGTGAACAGATGGAGTTGAGGAGGCCGGGCGGGGAGAAAGGGTCAGAGACTATGCCAAAAGCAGTTTGGAAAAAGGCCAGTCACTTGGACCCATTGGCGGTGGCAGTGGTGGCCTTGCAACTTACATGACTTGGCTGATGGCCAGATTGTAGCGGTATGAGAGGAAGACATCTGGCGATAGTGGCATGATAGTAATGGAAATGATGGCAGAGTATGTGTGGTGGTTGGCCCTGGCCATGTTGGTTACTTCAGGGCATTTCAGAGATGAACATATAGAAGGGCCCTGTGTCTTTAGGAGGCCATGTTCCAGCAGTGGGGTCAGGTAGGTTCAAGATAAGCCAGGAATGCTCCTTTGACCCCCCCCCCCCCACATACACAGCCAACTATCAACTCAGGTGACAAATATCCATAAGGCAAAGCTAGAGTCAAAATTGGTAAAATCCTAGCAGTTAATTTGAGAAGGAAGTCAAAGTATAGCCATAACAGTTCAGGGTTGAGAGTCTGCAGATCGATATACTAGGGGAACAGTTATTTGAGGAATTCATGGAGTCAAGATCACTTCAAATGGACATGTTGCCTTCAGATACAGTGGTGCCTCGACTTACGAACGCACCTACCTACGAACATTTCGACTTACGAACAGCTCTGCTCGCAAAATTTTGCTTCGACTTGCGGGCGGAGCTTCGACGTAAGAACAGAAAAAGGCAGGGGGAAAAGGCGGGAAATTCAAACCGTTGGTGGCGAAGAGGCTGCTTCCTTGTAGCTCTTTCGCCCCAACGGTTAGGAAAAGGGTGGCTGCCACCGCCGCCGGGAGGCGAGCTGCCGGACCATCCCGGCTGGGCTCAGCCTCCCGGGCTTCCAGCGCCGCCGCGACCGCTGCCGCCGCAGAACTCCCGGGCTTCCCTGCCACTGCGGCCGCCGCCGCCGGAGGCCTCCTGGGCTTCCCCGCCGCCGCCATCGGCCTCCTGGGCTTCCGCCACCGCCGGGAGGCGAGCCGCCGGACCATCCCGGCTGGGCTCAGCCTCCTGGGCTTGGGCTTGCGGCAACGGGGAAGCCTGGGAGGCCTCTGGCGGCGGCAGTCGCGGTGGCGGGGAAGCCCGGGAGGCCTCCGGCGGCAGCGGGGAAGCCCGGGAGGCCTCCGGCGGCAGCGGTCGCAGCAGGCGGTGGAAGCCCGGGAGACTGAGGAGGCTTCAGACTGGTAAGGTGCTGCTTTTTCCTTTTAAAAAAAACTGTTCTGGGTGGGTTTGGGAGGGTAGGTTTGGGCTGGGGGGGTTATGTTTCTGTGTTGTTTTGTTTTTTGGTGATTTTGTTTTTTTGCAGTCCCAGCATGGGACTTGCTCCAATGTTTATTTTGGGATTTGTGTGGGGTTTTTTGCAATCCCAGCGTGGGACTTGCTCTGTTCATTTTTATTTTTATTTTGGTATTTTTTTGAAATGCTGGAACGGATTAATCCCGTTCCCATGCATTTCAATGGGAAATGGTACAGTCAACCCTCGACTTACAAACTTAATCCGTTCCGGAAGGAAGTTTGTAAGTCGAAAAGTTCGTAAGTCGAATCAGCAGTTCCCATAGGAATGCATTGAAAACCAATTAATCCGTTCCGGCTGTTTTTGGTTCTTAGGTCGAGGGGCGGTTTGTAACTCGAATCATTAGTTCCCATAGGAACTAATGCAAAGCCGGTTAATCCATTCCTACCACTAGGGGCAGAATTTTTTTCTTTTTTTTTCCTTTTAACCTAAGATGACTTAGGTTAAAAAAAAAAGTTTTTTTTTTCGGTTCGTAACTTGAATCTAAGTTCGCAAGTCGAGTCAATATTTTTCTATCAGAGCGGTTCGTAAGTCGAAATGTTCGCAACTAGGGCCGTTCGTAAGTCGAGGGTTGACTGTACTTCGACTTATGAGCATTTCGACCTACGAACACCATTCCGTTACGGATTAAGTTCGTAAGTCGAGGCACCACTGTAGATGCTTTTGTGCAGGATTTGCTGGCCTACCCAAGGTCTAGCTGGAGAAGCTCAGAGATTTATAATCATGCAGATTTTTCTTCAGACACACAGACATAGTTGCTTAATTTGTGGATGGCCCCATCTCTCTCCAAAGCACTTGGCTTGGTCTACCTGTCAGTTGGTTTTCTGAAAAAAATTTTTTGAGAGGGAATGATAATTAGGGGGGAAATGGTACATACACCTATTAGAGTAAAAGGTAATACAATGAAATATATTTCAGATATATGGTTAGTCCATAATTTTAACCAAAGAGTTGACCAACTTCAATTTACAACATGGATATTGTAGTTATTTTAGTTTGGAAGAGTATCCTAGGTCCTCTTTGTTTCTGGTTCTGTCTGGTTGTATCTCCGTGGGAGCAAAGTGTATGAAAAGTAATGAAAAATACTAATTCATGTGTATACTGTTCAGAAAAATGAATCAGATGTGGCTGGATTTTAAAATGTTATAAAAACCTCCATTGCTGCTAATTGCATCATTTGCAAGTGTTTCCCAACCATGGGGTCCCAGGAATCCTGGCCAGCATAGCTAGTTGTGAAGGCTTATGGGAGTTTTAGTCGAAGAACATCTGGGGACCCAAGGTTCGGAACCACTGCTAGGCATTAGATAACATGTAGCATTAAAACTCTACAGAACTGTGGGCAAAGGATGCAGAGCTGTGATAACAGAAACAAGACATTTTGGAGATCACTCCTTCATAGGGTCCCCATACGTCAGAGGCGATTTGACAGCACATAACAACAGTCTCCCCAGAGTAACTTCTCATAGGTTCCTTTAATTAAAGAGTTAGATCTTTGAAGAGGGCATGAAGCAGCTTCTCAAGGACTTTGGTGTTCCTGCTAGGAAATTATTTACCAAAAAAGAAAAAGAAAAAAGAAAAAGACGGCAAGGACAACATTTGTGCACAGTACATGTGCTCCACCATTGAGCTGTGATCTGCCCTGCTCAATTTTCATGGGAGGAATATGCTGTGATGAGACTTAATTAATTAGTGTCCTGTCAGTTATCTGTAGAGGAAACTTCCAAGCTGCTTCAATAAAATGTTCCGGAATCCTAGAAGATCAAAGGAGGAAGGATATAGTTGAAACAGACCAGATAAAAGGTTAGTGACATAGAACAGAAAACAAATTCTTTGTATTTGACAGGTTTGACAAAAGTGGCATTTTTGTACCCCTAAGGCCTCTGAGAACAAACCCATCTTGCTTTGAGAATTTACATATTTACAAATCTTATGTGGCATTTCAGAAAAATAAAGTTGGGTAAAAATCTCTAAAATGTATAAAATTTGTGGAAATGTGCATAAACACACTTAAACATAATGCCTGAATTAGGTAAAATGCTCAAAACAATGTGTACATTTGGAAATACAAATACATCCATACTTTAAGAAAAAAATGCATATTTTAACAAAAACATATACACATTTCAATGTGGGAACCAAAAACTAAGTCTTGCAACCTGATACACAACATAGATAGGAAGAAAATGCAGTAGGATTGAGAGAATTAATGTGACACACTATTCTGGCCCGTTTGCAGCCTGCAGTGGTGGGTGGTGAACAGCAACCAAATAGAGCAGGAAGATTTTTACATATACCAGAATAGTGGTTCCCTCTTCCTACCACAATAATATTGGGAAATCACTGATAGGCTTGATTGAGTAGAAAGGATAGTGCAAACAATTGTCCACAAAAATGTTTAGCCAGAGCATCAAAGATTTTCATAGTAGTTTCTATCCAAGACTTTTTACTTCTTTCTCTTGGGTGAAGGCACAGAAACTCAGGCTTTTTGTATTTTCTCCAAGAACAGCTTGATGACTGGGACACAGTAGCATCAGAAATAAATATCATTTTGGAAGAGAGTTCATTTCCCTTGAATTAATTCAGCCTGACATGGAGTACAGCAACATGTGCCATCTGGTCAAATCTGACTTGATTTTTTGAGCAAGGGGGAGGGTAACTGATACTTTTATGAACAGGAGAAGCTGCAGAAACACTAATCCCTAGGTCCTGAAAACGCAAGATGTTAAATTAAAATGGCTCTGTATGTGCAGGCCCAGTAAGGTAGAGAAGGTCAGAGTGCTAAACTCTTAAGAAAATGAATCATTTTCCTTCTCAGACAACCTCAACACAACTCTAGAAATCATTAGTGTCATCACAAGATTTTGTCCTGTGTTATGCTGTATCATTTTATTAATTTAACAGGCCCAACAGAGCAGTGTGAGGCTGTTTCATTTCAGGAATAATACTTCCCTCTTCTTCATCTCTCAAAAATAATTTCTTCGCCACAAGGACTTCATTTTCATGCCAATCAGTGGCTGCTACTAGGAGGCATACCTCTGGAGGGATTTGCCGACGGTTGCCAAGGAAGGACCAAGCTTCTTCTAGCCTTATTTCCATTTAATGTTTTGGTTTAAATGGGTGGCAGAGTCATACCTCCCTTGTGCTGATTATCCATTGTGAAGGTTGGCAGGAGAGAGAGAGAGAGAGAGAGAGAGAGAGAGAGAGAGAGAGAGAGAGAGAGAGAGAGTCAAGATTTTGGTAGTTCTGAATTATCTTGTCTGTCAGGGCTCTGGAGGTCAGTTGTGTCCTGAACTGAGGGGTTGAGGGTAAGGAGTGGTAGCAGGGGTGGAGGCACAGAGCTGGAGCCTCACTGCACAAGAGGAGTCTTTCAAGCCCAACCTGCTGGAGATTCCTTTGAACATGAGCAAGTAAGTGCAAAGCAGACCTCAGCTCCAGCACAACTCTTTCCAAAAATTCTGCAATCTGCCTGTCTCTTGAAAAGTGGGGGAATGCTAGGCCCCAGGTGAAAGCCCTGACCCTTTAGGACCTTCTCTGTTGCAAGTGAGAGGTGAAATCTGAGGGCTTCTGAAAGGAAGTATCAAAGACTTCAGTTTAGTCTCAAACCTTGTCAAAGGATGTTGCTCACTGCAAACCCTACATTGGCTTTTTCTTGGGGCCAGCCCAAAGCTTGTGGCAGTGAAACCCACAGTTCGACAATGTGCTGTGTGAATAAGTACTTTCTTTTATCTGTCCTGAAGATCCTATCATTCAGAATCATAACACTGAGTCTCAGTTGAAGAAGAGAAGAAAACCTTGTTCACATCCACTTTTCCCATCCTGTATATAAATGGAAGTAATTGTATACATATCTGTCACCTTTGTTTGTCTGTTAAAAGAAGATATTTAAAACCCTAGAAGTATTGTAACCTTTCCTCTGTATGTATATATTGTTGATTTAAAAAATGGGAACAAGCATTTGCTCATTAACTGTAGAACTGCTGCTAGTTTCCACTGTATTGATCAGTGAATGCAGAGACTGAATGCTCAACAAGGACTTAGGCCAGACTATCCCTACCATAGTGCTCTCCAGATGAGTTGGACTGTCATGCTAAACCGACTCAACCATTTACCATCTGCAGGCCAGTAGGTTGGAGATGGCTAACTAGGCACTTTTATATTTAAAATAAAATGAAATATTATGAGATAAGGCTTTGAATTTTGCCTCTTTCTTGTGGCGTTTTCCTCTCCCATGCCCCCTCCCATTTATCCTTAGGCCCACAAAATGTCCGGCTTCAAGCCTACATTAGATGTGGATGAGTATAACTGAGCAATTCAAAAATGAATACAGAGGATGAGTAGAATAATGCATGGAACAAACTGGAATGGGTTGCATGGTGAGCTTAACAAAAATCAGCCTGTACTCAAGCAGTTAGTTTGCAAATGATCATCCCTCTCTGATCATGTGATTGACAGCAAGCTCCACAGATAATTCATTTAGATGAAAGGTAGGCTTATGTGTGTGCATTTGATTTAAAGCTGCAATGTACTAGGAAAATCCAGGAGACATCTGTATTTGGGAGGAGCAGTTGTTAGTGGTGGAAGACATCCTGGAGAAAAGCAAGGATCTGCATCACTAACCAGGGATGTTTTGAATCAGACCCAATTATTCATTAGGGGTAAGCAAGGCAACAGCCTCATGCATGCCAGGGAAGCATCAGTGGCAGTCCCTGGCTCTTTGCCTTCACACTCTTATCTGTTTCCCTCTGTTGCAGGAAAAAGCTGTCTGTGCCACAATGTGCTCATTGTGGCCTCCGTAAACTAGTTGCTCCTGCAGGTTTGCTAGAGGTTACTGTCCTGTCCTTGGGATTGAAATAAGATTCAGCTGCCAGTGGAGCCAGCTTCTTTACATGGAACAGGGAGGGAGCACCCTCTTATACCTTTGTCTGAAATGCCAAAAAGTCTTGGGCCCACCCACCTGCAGTATCCTACCCACCTATGCCGAAATAAGGCCCATTCCTTTTTGGGGGGGGTGGGGAGGGGTGAGTCCCAGGTGAACTGTACATAGAATTGCAGTTTTAGCATTCAGGTGTTCTGCCTGAAAATGATTAATGGCACAAATGACAGCCACCTAAAAGTGTGGGCTTTCCCCCCTTTCAAAGTGCAGGATTCATCCGAGTTCTGATCCGAGAGCAGGGCAGATGGTGCCTCTTAGCAGGATGCCTTCCTGCTCATAAGTTTGGAGACTGATAAATGGAAAGCGGCATTGTGAGCAAGCAGGCTGAGTCAGGGGAAACACTCCTCTGAGCTTTGGTGTGTTTATGCAGCACCCAGCCGGTGGGGCACTGACCCAAGAGGCCTCCTAAGTGCTGCTTTAAAATTAATAATGAATAATGAGATTTAATGACCATTATAATCTTCTCTTATGGAGCGTTAACGGTTGTGAGATTATCGAGAGCAGCTGAAAAATGCAGCATAGGCAGCAGGGGGAATTCCACAGGGTAGCCGAACACTGTGTGAAGCATTTTTTAACAAAGAAAATATAAAGAGAGAGAGAGAAAAAGCCAAATAGGAATAGCTTTGAAATAGGATAAGAAATCATATGGAACAACATTTTAAAATCCATATAGTATTGATACAGTGTTGTGGGTAGAAAAGTGAGCTGGAAAATTAAGCGTGAACTTGTAGGATGACTTTTAAGGAAGTCTTTCTTTCAGTCTCAGAAGATGGGAATAGTGATCACTGTCTTCCTTGTAGCCTTATTGCTGAGAATGACATAGATTTTGTATGAGAAGCACATTCTTTGAGCAACTAGAAAACATGTTGTATGGATATGTGTAAAGTATTTTTGCTACTTCTTCAATTTAATTCAGTTTAACAGGTATGGAAAATATGCAGTCTCCTCTTTCACTCAGCTCAAGTGGTTGCATTCTTTTGCAGCTGAGACTGTCTCCAGTGATATCTTGAACCCTAAAACATCTATTTATTTGTGTCTAGCTATGGCCTCTTCTGTCAGAATGCTCTTTGTTTTAGTGGTGATTTTCGTGAACAAAAAGGGATGCAGAGCTGTTACATATTATGTTTTGGGGCCGTAACTCCCAGAATCTCCAGTCATAGACACTTTGTTGTTGTTGTTTAGTCGTTAAGTCGTGTCCGACTCTTCGTGACCCCATGGACCAGAGCACGCAGGCCCTCCTGTCTTCCACTGCCTCCCGGCTGCTAATTGGAGCATTCTGAGGTTTAGGCTTCTCCAATTTCTTGTGGGTGGGGTAGACATTTTGGCCAATGGCCCTATCACTTGGCAGTTCATTGCAGCCACTGAAAATTGTATGTCACTGCAATGCGATTTCTACCTCTCTTCTAATAATGGAATCCTCTGCATGAAGAAAAAGTCTTCACAAGTACCAAAATACAGTGGGATACAACCTGTTGTATTTGATGGTACAGTAACAAGATTTGTGGAATCATAAGACGCAATAGGGCTTTTCAAATACTTGAAAGTCTGTCATACAGAGGAGGGGCAGAATCTGTTCTCAGTCAGCCCAGAATGCAGGACACGCAACAATGGGTTCAAGTTATAGGAAACCAGATTTCAGCTTAATATCAGGAAAAGCTTTCTGTTAGAGCAGTATGACAGTGGTACCAATTACCTCGAGAGGTGGTGAGTGCTCCAACACTGAAGGAGTTCAAGAGAAATTTAGACAACCACCTGGCAGATATCCTTTGATTTATATTCCTGCATTGAGTAGAGAATTGGACTTGATGGTCTTATAGTCACCTTCCAACCTCATGAATTTATGATGGTATGCTGTTGATTCAAGACTCCTGTAAGACTGTGTGGCCAAAAGCCAGTCGCAAGTACCAACAAGAATAAACTACTGAATCAATGAGGTTTATGTAAGTGTTGATTCAACACTCAGAAGTTGATTCAGTGGATCCTCTGTAGTTGGGACTAGACTGTGTCTTATTTGATAATAGATTTGCATTGATTCCTACATACACTAATGGAGGAAAAATAAGCTTGATTTAAAATGGTGACACAGAGAATGGTCCTAACTTGATGTTACTTTCTAAACTTTATCAAAGTTTACTCTTTATTTTCAGGATGTTCACAGTTCACATTTTATCATGCACACAGTGTTGTAGATGACTTAAGGGGTGTGAATGATTTATTTTTGCTTGTTTCATTGTGCACAGTTCAAAGTTTCCATTTTCAGTATCTCTTGTCAATATAGACTCTATTATTTTACTAGCATAGAACACAGACTAACAAGAGATAGCAGTGGCCAGGAACACCATTCATCTTTGTGTACGTTTTTCTGTAATCTTGGGGAGATCTTCTTGTTAACTTGAATTTTTAGAACAAAGGAAAACCTAACTTTCTGATCCATGATCCAAATCTAAAATCAAGGCTAGGCAATGCCTTTATTGGACCTCTAAAAACATCAAACAAATAAGAGTTTTTAAATCCTTAAGAACTTTTCATCAGGTTGCACATGACAATACTTTGGGATGCGTGCGTATGTATATTGATTTTGGTGACAGAGAAACAGTAAAGTCCAAAAATCTTTGCTAGCTTGTTGCTGAGAATTACAGATATTTTTGTATGAGAACCACATGCTTTGAGCAACAAGAAAATATAATCACATTTGTAATGTAGTTCTGCTATTACATCAGATTTTTTTCCACTTTCCTATTTTTCCAATGTACCCCAAGCTCTGCAGTGCCCAGCCTGTGAAAAGTCCCAGAATACTTGAAACCTTACATTTTTATTGAATTTTAGTGTTCCTGTGAAGTTGTTCCTCAGTACATATTAATTTTTTCATATCATTTTAAAAACAATTGTCTTTTTAAACCATCCTTTATTTTTATAGTTTTTTTTCAAAAAGTAGCTGCCCTATATTTTAACAATTTCTGAATCATTAATTTCACCCACATCTTAATTTATTAATGAACCTACCTTTTTTTCTGGCCTTTCTTCTCAATATATTTGCAAATCCTTTCTCATTCCCTCTAGGGCATCAACTCATCTGCTTTCTTTTCCTTAGCCTTATCTTTTCCTTGCAGCCCTAACTAACTCAGTGTAGAATTCTTTAGTTACTTCCCCATTTTTCATTTTTAATACAGATTCTTTCAAAGTTATTGTTTTATTCAAGGCATTGCTTGCAACGGGGAAAGCTGCTCAGCACAGCAAAAACATTACAGTTTTGTTGTCAAGTGTCTTGCACGGTAGTGTCATCCAAAGGAGGATTTGTTACAGGAACAGACAGCTTGTTGTAAAGACAAAACGTTTCATTTTCCATCATCCCCCTTTGCAGTGTGTTCCTTGTAACGGGAGTAATGGGAGTAAATTAAGTGATGCAAATTTAGAATGAAAATTCTTTGGGGTTCTCTGTTTTGATATGGTGCAGTCTTATTCAAAAGGAAGTTTACATATATTTAAGAGAATAGGAGAGTTTTTCTTAACAAGTAGACATTGCAGCAGATTACAGTTTACAGATTCTGTCAGTGTTTTTGTTTCATGCCTCTTCAGAGAGATAATAGATGGGAAGTACATGATAGAGAATATTCAGGCAAGGAAATCACAACTCTTCTGATTGCTGTTTTTACCATTTTAAATGTAATGGCCATTGGTCACATAAAGGCTACCATTAGGCCACTGGTCCATTGGCATTCATATTAAGACTAGGAGTGGCTCAACAAGGTGGCAGCGGTACCTTGGAAAAGTGGCTTTTTGGACTACCAACTCTTAGAATGCCTAAGCAAAGATGTGCAGTGACCATGCTGGCTGGCAGGTCCTGGCAGTTGTAGTCCAAAAAACAACTTCAAAGGTCTAGAGATGGTGAAAGCTTGGCGCTGTCTTGCATTCTTTGACTGGAGGTGTCAATGATCATACACCTCCTTCAGAGAGGCAACTCCTTCCATCTGGAGGTAGAGGTGCTAAAATGCTTATTTGGGAGGGTGGTACATACAGTAAATAGCTTGTCTTGTCACAGGGAAAAATGAGATTGGGGGGGGGAGAGAAATCTCCCTGCTGTGAAAAGATGTGTTTTGTAGATTAGAATCTTGTTCCTGTATGCCGTTACAGAAGGGCAGTCTCTTAAGTGCCCCCCTCTGCCACAGGCTTCCCTCTCACAGTAGCAGTGAGATTAGATAAGGGTGAGGAAAAACTGCAGTTATTGATTACATCCTTAGCTGAAGTGTGGCTCCATTTAGCAGTGCTCCATCACCTACAGTTGTGTCTTCTCCCATGTATAGATAGATGTAGTTGATTATCATAGAGTCATAGAAAACTGAAGTTGGAAGGGGCCTAGAAGGCCATCAAGTCCATCAAGTTTTTCTTGAATGCCTCCAGTGTTGGAGCACTCACCAACTCCCGAGGTAACTGGTTCCACTGTTGCACTGCTCTAACAGTTAGGAAGTTTTTCCTGATATTCAACCGAAATCTGGTTTCCTTTAACTTCAGCCCATTGTTGCATGTCCTGCACTCTGGGATGATCGAGAACAGATCTTGCCCCTCCTCTGTATGACAGCCTTTCAAATATTTGAAAAGTGCTATCATCTCACCCCTCAGTCTTCTTTTCTCAAGGCTAAACATGCCCAATTCTTTCAGCCTTTCCTCATAAGGCTTGGTTTCCAGCCCCCTGATCATCCTTGTCACCCTCCTCTGAACTTGTTCCAATTTGTTAGAATCCTTCTTGAAGTGTGGTGTCCAGAACTGTACACAATACTCAAGGTGAGGCCTAACCAGTGCTGAATAGAGGGGAACTAGCACCTCGTGGGATTTGGAAACTATACTTCTATTAATGCAGCCTAAAATAGCATTTGCCTTTTTTGTAGCCACATTACACTGTTGGCCCATATTTAGCTTGTGATCTACGACACTTCCAAGATCCTTCTCGCTCGTAGTTTTGCTGAGCCAGGTATCCCCCATTTTGTAACTTTGTGTTTGGTTTCTTTTTCCGAGGTACAGTAATTTGCACTTCTCCCTGTTGAATTTCATTCTGTTGCTTTCGGCCCAGTGCTCCATCCTATCAAGGTAATTTTGAATTTTGTTTCTGTCTTCTAGGGTATTAGCTATTCCGCCCAATTTGGTATCATCTGCAAATTTGACAAGCATTCCTTGCACTCCCTCATCCAAGTCATTAATAAAAATATTGAAGAGCACCGGGCCCAGGACTGAGCCTTGGGGTACCCCACTAGTTACCTCCTCCCAGTTGGAGAAGGACCCTCTGAGTACGATTCTGTAACCAATTGTGTATCCACCTGACATTTGATCTATCCAACCCACACCTAGTTAGCTTGCTAATCAGGATATCATGGGGCACTTTGTCAAAAGCTTTGCTGAAGTCAAGGTATACTACATCTACAGCATTCCCTCTGTCTGTCTGGGAAGTGACCTGATCAAAAAACGAGATCAAATTAGTTTGGCAGGATTTGTTCTTGACAAATCCGTGTTGGCTTCTAGTTATTACTGCATTGTTTTCTAGGTGCTTGCACAATGGCTGCTTGATGATCTGTTCCAGAATTTTGCCTGGGATTGATGTCAGGCTGACTGGCCTGTAGTTCCCAAGTTCCTCTTTTTTTGCCCTTTTTGAAGATAGGGACAACATTAGCCCTCCTCCGATCCTCTGGCACCTCCCCCGTTTCCCAGGATTTCAAGAAAATAATGGATAGCGGTTCTGAGAGTTCTTCAGCCAGTTCCTTCAGTACTCTCGGACGCAGCTCATCCAGCCCTGGAGATTTGAACTCTTTCTTTTTTTAAAAAAACTTTTAAATATTTATTTTGATAACTTGGGATAGGGTATGGGATACAAAAGGTAAAAGGGAAAAAGGATTGGGGTTATGAGGAGGAGGAGACACAAAAATATATTAATATCCATTCTATTCACATTACCATATCAAAATTCAGTTTCCACTTTTCTACTCTTTTCTGCCTTCTAGATTTTAGTTCACATTTTGTTCTATGTTATTCAAACATTGAAAAACATTGAAAGATTTGAACTCTTTCAAGGGCGTAAGGTATTCCTTGACTATTTGTTTATCTATCTTCAGCTGCAATCCTGCCCCCCCCCCCCACTTGCACTTCCAATTTGTTTGGAAGTTCATAGTCTGTCTTATGGGAAAAGACAGAACTAAAATAGGAATTGAGCACCTCTGCCTTTTCTTAGTCCTCTGTTATCATTTTTCCATCTCCATTGTGGAGCTGTGCCACTATGCCTTTTGTTTGTCTTTTGCTACTCACATACCTGAAGAATGCTTTTTTATTGCTTTTAGTACCTCTAGCTAACCTCAGCTCATTCTCAGCTTTTGCCCTCCTAACATCATCATGCATTTCCTTGCTACTTGTCCGTACTCTTCCTTGGTGGCCCAGCCTTCTTTCCATTTCCTGTAAATCTCCTTTTTGGTTTTTAGGCTAAAAACCGAAGGCTAACATCTCTGTGTAGAGATACATTTCACTTCCTATAGGCTACCTCTCAATTGTCAATAGGGTTGTGGTATCACTCACATATTGTAGCAGATTAGTCTTTTCATCTTCTTCCCCAAGAAGAAGGAATCACAGCGTATTATATATAGTCATGGGTGATCTTTTTTTGCCAAGTTCAAGAAGATGTTCAGATGTTGATCAGCTGGTTCCTGGCACTACAGTTTTTTGGTGGCCAAGCACGGTGATATTTCCTTAGAACTTCAGAACATCACGATACTTGTCCATTAGTCCCCCCACCCCCACCCCCACAAACCTGAAAAATCCCCTTGGGGAGAATATTTGCCTGTTTTTTTATGAACAGTCATCACTGTTCAGAGATTAAACTGTGTGCTATCACGTTGATTCTGACTTATGGTGATGCTTTCCAGACTCACCATAAGTCTGCTATAGAGTTATAAAGTAGTCAGAAGTAGTGTACTGCAATAAAGATAGGTCAGTTACTGTATGTGCAGAAGCATTTGCTTATTACCTCTAACTATATGGGGAAAAAACAAATATCAGTGATATTAGTAGGGTGGGAACGGAAGTCTATCCACTCTTCTTGATTATTTTACGGTCCTTTTTATGGGGGGTGGGGTGAACATGATTTTTACCCTCCCTAAAAGTGTTAAGATACTTATTTACTTTGTTCAGAGGAACTGAGTGGTAGCCCTTGATAGCAGGGGCTAGGAAATGTAACAACAACAATAATAAACATTCCCAGAGCTTTTTCATAAGTCTCTGGTTTCTTCAAAATGTAGTTGAAAATTCTGGATGTTGTAAGCCAAGAAGAAGGAGGAGGGAGGGAGGGAGGGAAGACAGACACATGGGCAGGGAGGCAGGCAGGGAGGCACTTCCAAGGATTCTGGGAGTTGTAGTCCTAAAATTAATTTTTCTAAGCTTTGATCCTAGATCTGCACCATATCCCTCTAAGTTCCTGTCTTTACAAATAACCACAGCAAACTAAAGTAGGCAACGAGATGGGGAAACATTTATAACATAAATATTGAAATTCAGAATGAATACTTCATTGGAGAAGACACATGGTCAGAAGAATGTCAGTGGTTCAGTATTTTTTCATGGAGTCTGTTTCAGTGATTCCTTAACGGATTGCTTTCATTGCACTTTTCCCATCCTTGCTACAGCATCATAGCTGTTGCCATGGAGAGAGTTATGGAGAAGTAAAGCCAAATGAGGTCACTCACAGTTGTATGCATATGGGACTGGCATGCCCACTGCTGCTGCTACTACTACTTCTAGGGCAGCGATGGCGAACCTATGGCACGCGTGCCACAGCTGGCACGCGGAGCCCTTTCTGCCAGCATGCGAGCCATAAGTCGCCAGATTGCTACTCTGCCCCCCCCCCCCGCAGCAGCCAAACCTGAGAAGGCGGCTGCAGCCGCGGTGCTGGCACTTCGTCAGGCGGATCCGGAGCAGCTGGTGCTGGCAGCGGATCCGGAGTGGGGTCTCGAGGCACCTCCGTGCCAGGATTCCCCCTTCCACCGCCACTTCTGGTTCCGCCGCCGCCACTTCCGGTTCCGCCGCCCGCTGTTTGTTTGTTTTTTTCCCCAGTTTGGGCACGCAGGCCCAAAAAGGTTCGCCACCACTGTTCTAGGGCCATTTGATTTCTCTATTTCATGTCGGACTTTTTCTAGAAGTGGGCAGCTCAGAGGTACAGATAAGGGAATAAGAGAGGGATAGGCATGGGATGAAGGAGCTGTTCATTTTTAGTGTAGTTGGAGCCTCACCTTGCTTTCATGCTGTCATTTCCTCCTCTCCATCCCTCTTCTGGTTTGATGCCTCCATGAGTGTAGATAAATGATGGGCCTTTGGGCCTGTTCCCATTGGTAAGTGTTTATTCAGGAAAATATATTTTATGAGGGGCTTTTGTTTACATGGTAGAGCAAGAAGCTTAGAGAAGAGACCTGGCACAGAGCAGTTGGGATTGAGTTAATCTGCTTAGAAATACATTAATCTGGGGGATCAGATGCTGTCAACAATACTCTCTGCCCTCACTCTGTTTCCCTCTCGCTGTTCCACCCTCTCCGTCTGTTCCTAGTGTTCGCCCTTCTTGTCTCCTTTCCCGGCTGTGAAAGTCAGTGGGTAATGAGGCACAAGGAGATTAAAGGCAAATTAACAAATAAAATATTAATCCTGGCTCTAAATGGAAATTAAAAATGTGGTTTAGGATATTTGTTTAAAGTTTTTTTTAAAAAATCCTATAATTTCCTTTAAAGTTGATGCAAGTGGGTGCAATAATCATTTTCCTGGAAAGCACGTGAGCAACAGATATTTTGTAGTGGAAAACTGAGTTCTTACAATCCGTTTACTGCATTATATCTTCCATTATATTGTAAGATAAAAATTTCCTGTCAGTGCCTCTTTCACATGCCTTGGTGTTTTGCTTCATTACAGTCATGTATCCTAGCACAACTTCTCATTTTCTAAACCTAGTTTCTTAAGCTGCTTTTCCAGGAGTAGATCCCAGTGAAAACAGTGGCGCTTGTTTCTGAGTAGACAAACATGGGATGGCATTGCTTGCACCTGATTCTAGCAAGTGAAATAAACCCAAATGTACTTCAGCAATCACTTTGAAAGTACTGACAATACTGTCTGCAGATGCAGAAGTTTTTAGAAACTCAGCAATTTGACCTGGTATTTGAGAGTTAATATAGTAAATTATGTGGTCATCAATAGGCTATATCTCATTCAATGGCATCAAGTCTTTTGAGGCAACCATTGTTGGACTGCAAAACACCCTACCATGGATGGTACCATGGACACCCCCTTGGTTGTCTTTGCCCTATCAGGGAGATGCCTTTTCTCTCTTATTAAGGCAGGTTTTTTAAAAAGGGGCCAGCTGTTATGTAAGGGCTTGCTGCTAGTCAGGTGCTGTACTTTTGTAGGGATGTGATTTTAGATTATGTTTTGAATTGGTAGTTTATTTCAATTCTGTTTCAGTAGTTCATCCTTTTTTGTGTGTGCTTTAATTTCATGACTAAGGAAGTAAGCTGCTATCTATTCTCTTTCCTCCTACCCAAAAGGTAATCCAGGCAGACTATGTTTTAGGTGTGTTATAAGGCAAATCTTTTGGCCGGTGTCACTTTCCTTTGTGTTCATTTCCACTGTGTTCATATGTGTGTTTAGTTTCTTCTCCAGGCAGAAAGAAAGAACAAATCAGGCTGTTACACTGCGGAGCCATTATGGTGTCCCCTTCTATTCCTCCATCCTCTCCTCGGATATGCCAGTCTCACTTGACCCAGGCTTAACCCACAAGGCAGCTAAGCCGTAGTTCTGCCTCTAAGGGCCTCCAAATATATATATATATATATACTATCTCTGCTCACGTATGCAGCACATGACTAGAGTGAGGAAGGGGGAAGAACTAAACATGTGATGGTGAGAACTGAGATGGTCTTTTGTCTGTGTAGTACTTCCCAGAATGAGACTGAGAAGAAGGGAATGCTTAAGTTCCAAATGCAAGCTGCTACACTTGTGAAATTTTCCACCTTAGGTGCTCCTGCTTCTGATCTGTTTCCTGAAATTAGTGATGGTTCCTCTCAGATGCTTGTGTATGGAATTGTAGACCCTGGGGGCATTTTTTTTAATGAAGTACAATGTGAATAACAGGGGTGACGTGGTTTATTTGGTAGCCATAACTTTATCTCTATGACACTCAGTTGGCACTTGGTGGCAGAAGTTTTAAAACACAACATTTCAGACTGTGTTGTGAAGGTAGTGGAGAGTTAATATATTGACCTGCTCATTTATAGTGGTGATTCTGTGTATATATAGCACTGAATTAGTTAGAAGTGAAATTTCACATAATGCACACAAGGAAGCAACATTTCAGAACATGGACTTCTAGAACTTTCAACCTTGCTTCTGAAGTTCAAAAAGCTTGAATTCTTAACGTCCTTAAAATTATTATGGCAATTATGTCAAGAAGAAGTGTATTTAATTCAGTGCTTCTTCACATTCTGTGATGTCTATAACCCACCATATCAATATCTGGTAATACTGGAAATGGATGGTGGGGGGGGGGGAATAATACATGTGAAGCAAATTCAGCTTAGGAGGATTTCAAGACAACCCCACATGCCCACATAATCATTGCACAATTGTACCTTGCATTTCACCTTGATTACAGGGTTAATGCACGTGGCATTATGTAATCACCGGGTCGGTTGTAACCAACTCCTTAGTGGCTATAACGCAGGAGGCTAAAGGTAGCTCAATAAGAGGACTGTCTGTACCTGGATGTAGTTCTAGCAAAAGAGAAATGCTGAGTTAAGCATCTTCGCAGATCCCTGAACCTCAGCTGAAAAGGAAGCAGTAATGAGCCAACCATAACCTTCACCAAGGCAGGTGCCTTCCTTGTGGCCCAGCGCATTAAATCCTTCTCCACTGGTGACATGACATGAAACTTGATCCTAGACCCGTGGAACAACAAAGCTGAATCAGTGAGTTCATGGGAAGATTAAGGGAGTGGGGAGGAGGTTATTTCCCAACAACACTGCTTAAAACAAGGCATTTTCCATATGTGTTGCTTTGTATATACATTTTTGGGTCAATCACATGCTTTATCTTCCTGAGCCTTGCCCCCCACACCAAACTGCAGCATGTTCTCATTGTTGCCATTAAATAATGGTAGTGAGTAAATCTCTTTCTAAATGTTGCACATTCATGTTCCTCTTCTAAAGTTGTAAAAACTTGTAAAGTTTTATTTGTGTAAACGTGAAGGATCATGGCTTGACAGAAAGCATGGTTTGATAGAAAGGCATTAGTGATTATGTGTATTGGATGTTGTTTCTTCCACAGGCTTACCTGTTTCCTATATTCTGCAAATACCATGTTGTGCCCAGTCTCATTGAGAACTTTAAAATGTCCTCCTTCACTTGGAAAACAACTTCTTTTTTTCCTTCTGTATCTTTACTGCTAGAGCAAAGCAATTCAGTGTTCATCTGGTTACACTTTCATTTTTGTCCTAGTATGATGGTGCCTGGGGCATACAGAAATGCTCATTATTAACCCCTATGAACGTCTGTCCCTGCCAGGCTTATTGCATCCATTCCATCTATTCCATCTGGCAAAGAGAATCACAGGCATAATGCTGGAATGAACTGAACTCTGTAGGTCCTGACAATGCCGTAACTTAAACTGGCCCAGTATGTTAGCTCACAGTGCCTGCAAATGGGAAGGGAGATTACTCTCGGCTGTATGGTGATGCCATAGGGTTTTTTTTTTACACAGAGTCTGCATCAAGGGTCACAATCTAAATGTTGGCATTTTACATCAGCACACCGCTAGGAAATGTTGATAAAGAAAAGCCCATAGCCATATAATTGGGATTAACTACTGTTGCTCTTGTTGTAATCTACTACTTTAACTCTCTGTTTTACTCTTCACCATACTGTGTTAATATTTTTACACTGCAGCTGCTATATTGTTTATTTGGAGTGGGGTGTAATTTATATCAATTTTTCGATGGTAAACTGTTTTGAATGCTTTGTGTAAAAATGCAGATGAATGAATAGTGAGAAATACAAGGATCTGTTGTGTCAGGAAGGGCTTGTAGAGAAAGACTAGAAAGTTAGTGGAGAATGGTCACTGTGACGTTTACCCCGTGGCCCCTGCTTGTTTCACCAAACACAGAGCTCACCCGAGTATCCCAACACGCCCTTTAACACACTGCCACCAGTTGATCTCTTTATCAACCTATATTTCCTATGAAAGACTGAGATCCACTCAGTACTGAACTTTTAAACAGAAACAGGTTTATTGATTACAAGTTGTTTCAGGACTAGTTCTTAAGCACATTCTTAAAGTTACACAAAGCTTCAGTATTTTACTTTAACCTCTTCTATCTTAATTAATACAGGTCACACTCTGACTGATCACTCCTTAAACACTCTCTCTGCCTCAAACCCCAAACTCTTTCCCCTCAAAACTCTGTCTCTGACTGAACTGACTAGACTCTGACTCACCCCCCCCTTCTAGTTTCTCTGGCTCCTCCTCCCGACAGCTCTCATTGGTTCATGCAAATAATCTTCTACCTGAGCCAAAGCAGGGTGATCGCTACAGTCACGTACTAAATTAATAGTTAGTAAACCTGGGAAAAAACCCTAAATAATATTTATGCCAAGAAAAAGGCCTTTGAACTGGCATTTGAATTTACAGTACTGTACATTACTACACAAAAAGCCTTACCAGAATGAAGGTGAAAATCTCATCCATGGTTTAGTCCTCCCCTTTGTCCTCTTTTGAGCTGTAGAAAGAAGGCAATAGCTGTAATAATGTTTGAAAAATCCCATTTCTTACCCACTCAGGCAAAAGCCATTCTCTTGCTTTCTGTTTCTCCTTTCTTAATGATGTTATCCCTTTCTTTAGCTTATTGATGATACTGTCACCTGAGAACAGCTTTCTTTCCCATTACTTTTCCAGGCCTGTCTAATTTATCGCTGGAGAAACATTGGTACAAAAACACAAAGTTAAACACTAAGTAAATGACCAAACTGTGTTAGAAAATATCCAAGTTAATGGATAATATAACAGATTATAATACTTAGTACAAATCTCTGGTTGGATGTGATGAAGGAGAGTCAAGTCAGAACCTCAATTGTTGCTATGTGGGAGTTTTTTTTTTAAAAAAAAATCTTTTGGTTTGATTTAAAATTTATATACCATCCTGTCATGAAGACTGCAATACAGTAATTAATGACATGAGACACCAGGCAAGAAATTATTTATTCAAGGATCTAATGGGCTCAGGAGGAGGCTGGAAGGAAGTTAATAGGTAGCAAACTCAAGCCATGAGTTAGGGCTCAGAGAGGATGTTATGGCACACTGGAAGAGTTACAGCCAGCACTTGGGTGTGTGTGTGTTTGTGCTGGTTTTTTCAAGACAAGTGGTAGAGATGGAGAGTTATGCTGAAGGACCAGGATATGAGGGAAAGAAGAAGAAAGAGTGGTAGAAGAGAGAATTTCGAGTAACTGTTTCAAACAAGGGATGTGAATCTTTCAGCCTTTTTTTCTTACTAAGAAAGTGAGGGGGGAAAACCACTTTGCTCTCGCAGTCAAATGTCTGTGAGTGTGTGCGCGCGCACACATGCATGTGCCAGAGAAACAGAATGAGCAAGTGAGTGAGAGAGATCTTAAAGGATATTTTGGATGTTTTGTGGTTATTTTTTTCTCCCAAAAGTAACAGCAATCTGCACAGAATTATTATAATTCCTGCACAAAATGGCATGTTTCCTGTGAAAAGGGCATTAAGCTGTACAGAATTTGTCAATTTCTTAGGAAAAGAGCAGGCAGTTTAAAAAAAAAAATAGCTGGGCTTAAGAAACTTTCCTTCATCTTGAAATTTAATAAATGTTTAGTAAAAATTAGACACAATGATGTTTCTTGCTGTGTAACACCATGTCAGCCCACATGGCAGACTTTTATGTCTTACATAACTCCCCTCTGCTTTGTTTTTTATTTCAAACAATGCTTAAGGCAACTTGCAACAATAGAACAATAATAGCAAAACTTTAAAAAAACAAACACACCACATTTTCTGGCCAAAGTACAGCCAGTTTAAAGGAAAACGTATAGGACAATAAGGACTTCCATAAAAACACAAGTTGACTCCAGAAGGAAGAAGGATGAAACAGATGGACCTTGGTGACAGTGATAAGGAAGTGGCCATGTTGGTTGAGAGATTCTGGGACTTGTAGAAAAACAGCTTTGCCAAACTCTTCCACAGACTTCTCTAGATGAAGAGTTGATACTATGTATTTTCAGAGGCAGTGGAGGAAAAGCATGCTTGTCTTTTGTAGAAAATGTTTGTGGGTGTGCCTTTGTGTATGTCTGTGCAAAAGTCAGGATGTTACTCTTGACCAGTTTCTTTCAGTTCCAAGTTTTATATTTTTCATTTGCTACGGTGTTTCTTAATTTATCTCCTCCTCTGCTCTACAGTTGCAATGTTCAGCCCCAAGGGAAGGCTGCATTTCAGCTTTTAGAAAGCTTTGATTTTACATACTATAATTTTTATGTCATGCTGTGTTATCATTTTGACGTTCTGCAGCATGAAAAAGTATATATTTAAATACAAGTTTTCATTTTATCATTACTAGTTCTGGTGGTTAACGCCAGTCTTCTGGGTAACAGGAAAATATTTTTTTTTAAAGCAATTTTTGTCAACTATTTTTAAACAATGTTTTGTGTGGATGTTTACTTGTTGCTGGTGCAGCCCTCCAGTTCACTCCTTTGATGCACTAAATGGTCTGAATTATGCACATCTATTCGTCCGTCCATCCACCCGTCCGTCCGTCCATCCATATCACTTTTGAGGAAAAAATTGTCATCCTGAAAGAGCTTGCACAGTACAGTGTTGGTGGCAGGCAGATTACAGAAACGAAAATGAGAGACAGGCTCTGCATTCACTTCCATAAACTTTTTTTTTAAAAAAAACCTGCTGTATAGCACAGTGGTTCAGGTATCTGATAGCAGAGCCAGAGATTGAGAGTTCTATTCCCCTATTGTGCATCCCAGACCAGGGGCTGGACTCGATGATCCATTGGGTCCCTTTCAGTTCTGCAGCTTAAGACAATGATGGGACTGGGGATGATTAAATAGAGGGGAATCAGAGTTGGAGCAGAGGAGGGAGATTCAGGTGAACAAAGTGGTAAGTTGGAAGCAAGTATTTTTGTTGAGCTAGGACCTAACTGCTGTGCCTCTGTAGATTTTCTTTACTGAAGTAGGACTTGGTGGCCTTTGGGCCTGTCTGTGGCCATGGGTTGGGGGTCATGCTGTTCTCATCTTTTCCACTCTTCTTGGAGGGGAGTGCAAAAGAGGCTGTGGTGTCTTCTATGCTATATGTTCTGAGGAGTGATTTTCCAAAAGGCGTCTCTGTTTTTATTTTGTTGGTGTTGCTGGATGGGGATTCTAGGAGTGATGCTTTTTTCTTCTTCAAGTAATGTATCCAAGTTACTTTTTCTTTGTATTTAACATACGTATTTAAAAATACAAAAACTCTGTATGATACCCTTTCAGGTATTTGAAAAGTGCTATCATATCTCCTCTCAGTCTTCTTTTCTCAAGGCTAAACATGTCCAGTTCTTTCAGTCTTTCTTCATGCTGTCCCAATGGAATTGCAACACACTTTTTTTCAGCTACATATTTCCTGTTGAGGAAAAGATGCTGGAGTGGGGTGGGAGTGTATATTGGTCCAAAGGGCAGTGATTTCACTCCTGGTGATGAAAACAGTTTCTTAAGCTAACAATGTAGACAGGTGTACTCTCTTCCTAAATATTTGAGCATTTCTGCCTACTCCTATGTTATTCATTTATACCTGCTTCCTGCTAGTGCTTCTCAGCATTTTGTTAAGAAACAAACAAACAGAGAGTACCTCTCACAAGCCAGAAATCTGCCCATCTCTGAACCACTTACTACCATGCAGATGCAGGGAGGCAGTATCTGAGCATTTCATAATGTGTATTTGGAGTATCAAGACAACGAACAGAGTAATAAAAGTGTATAGTGGTGACTGAGGGATGGGAGAAATGTGACCTGTGAGCTGGATGTAGTCTCCCTTTGGGTCTAGTGCAGCCCCTCAAGGCTTTCAAGACCCCTGAACAGCACAAAAAAAATCCTTTGAAAAAATAAAAACAGTTTTCACCCCCAAATGCAAACTACATTCCTACAGACACATCTAGGAGCTGTTCTTCACACAGTATATCCAGTATTGGTTTTCCGTAAGGGCTGCTTTAGGCCTTAAAAGGACTTTCCTGTATGTTAGAACTGACCAGCTCATTACTTCCTAGTTGTAAAAAAAAAAAAAAGTGTGGGGGAAGGTCTCAAGGCTAGAAATTAGCCCTGTGAAAGAGAAGATAGCTTGGCATTGCCAAGCTGTTTTTATTCTTAAAAAGCAAGTGTGTCATTATACCATCTTCATCACTTGTTTACAGAAAACCTGGATGTCTCTGTGTGTAAAAGCAAAGGATGTTGCTGACTCACTCACTGATTAGCCTGATCTTAGCAGAAATATCTCCCAAGACTGGCTTGTTGTGTGGTTTTCCATTACAATCCTGTTTCTTTCATTATCTTTCTCTGTGATGAGATGCTCAAGCTCTTTGTATCTCTTGTCACAGGGTATGAAACCTTTGACTCCCCAGGTTATGTTGGCAAACAACTCTCATCAGCCTTGCACAGGATGTCCAATGGGAAAGTATTATGAAGGCAGTAGTCCAAATATCCAGGGGTTTGATATCAACAAGAACAAATGAACAAAAACGTGCCATTCTCTTTTCAAATTATAGGACATTTTCTAAAATCAGTCATTACACATCATAGGTTAGAGTTAGTGCGGTGTATCAGATAAGAGTCTTGAACTAGGATTCAGGAGACCTACTTGTCCATGGAAACTCATTGGAAAGTCATAGAATCATAAAATAATTAGATGGGGTCTATAAGGCTATCAAGTATAACCTCTGCTGCTTGCAGGAATCCAAATCAAAGTATATCAGTCTAATTTTCTCTTGAATGCCTTGGGGTGAATTGGCATCAACTCCTCCGAATGGGCTTCGAACCAGTCTGCCGTCTTTTTGGTCTTCTTGCCAAATGTGGACAAGGTGGTGTTATAAACAGCATTCTTGAAATGTTCCCATCGTTCAGGTGCATTTGCATCAACCGGGCCTCGAAGAGTTTCCTCAAGCGCTTGGGCAGATTCCTCCACTTTTCTCTGATAGCGAGTCTTGCTGATGTCAATATGTGGTCTTCCTTCCTTTTTCATGTGATACAATCTCTTTGTTCACAGTTTTACTCTACTACACACCAGGGAGTGATCAGTATCGCAATCAGCACTCTATACTAGGAAGGCTAGAACATCTAGTGAGGATCAAATCGAGCTGATGCCAATGCTTTGATCTTGGATGTCTCCAGGAAACTCTGTGTTGAAGCTTCGTATTAAAGAACGTGTTCCTGACACAAAGACCATAGTAACAGCAAAACTCCAGCAAGCGTTGGCCATTTCGTTCATCTTCCCAATGCCAAAATGGCCTAGACAAGTGGGCCAAGAATTGTGATCAGCACCAACTCTAGCATTAAAGTCTCCGAGAATGAACAGCAGCTCTCTCTCGGGGATTTTTGATAGTAGCTGCCAGATCGTCGTAGAATTTGTCTTTGACTTCTGTTGTAGACGACAGTGTTGGTTCATATGCACTAATGAGGGTGACCGGTCCTGCTGATGAGTGGAGCTGCAGAGACAGGATTCTTTCACTCCCTGCAGTAGGTGGAACAGTGGATCTCAGCAGAGTATTCTGACTGCAAAGCCAACACCATATTCCCTGGTCTCATTCAATGGTTTTCCCTGCCAGAAGAATGAGAATTTTTTTTCTTTGACAGATCCCATGTCTGGCAATGTCATCTCTGCAGGGCAACAGTGTCCATCTGCAGCCTTCTCAGTTCCATGTCAATGACAGCTGTCTTGCACACGTCATCTCTTTCCTGCAGGTCGTCAGAAAAGCCAGGGGTCATTGTCCGAACATTCCAGGTGCCCAACTTTAGGGAAGAAGTTTTCTTATGATTGTTGCATGGTGCAGGGTTATCGATCTGCTTGTCGGCTTTCACCCTAAACCCCACGCACCCTGTGGGGTTAACAGACCGTGGCGAGGCAGCACCTTACTGGCTGGGGACTGCCCAGCTTAAGGCGGGCGGTAGCTACCTAGTGAGGTGCAATGACCTCTCCCACCGTCGGAAGTAGCCCCTGGCGTCATGCTCTACGCCAATCGAGCAAAGACTTATAAGCGGTAACTGCTACTTCCCATGTTATTTCGACACTGTATGCGAAGCTGGAGTGTCTTCTCTAGAGCACGAAGCCTGGGTAAAGCAATATGGAGAATAGGCTGTTACCCAAGCAGCAAATCCCCCCTCTCCACGTCACTGAAATAGTCCAATGGAAAGGCAAGAGCCAATACAACTGGTTCCAGCAACGTCACAGGAGTAGCCAGAACGGGATGAACTGCCTCTGGGACTCCGGCTCCGGATTTTGCCTCGAGGTTAACTCCTGAAGCCTTTTCCATCGATGGATATAGCCACAAGGCAGTGGAGGTTTGAAATCAGAGTTTTCTTTCTCCTAGATCGGCTGCCTTCCAAGGCTGACGAGCCCCACCTACCCGGGCAGGGGGTAGGTGGGGCTCGTTTGGAGACTACACATCTGTTAATGCATCCTAAAATAGCATTTGCACTTTTTTTTCCAGCCACATCACTTTGTTCAGCCTATGATATACAACAAATCCAAGATCCTACTCACTTGTACTGTTACTTAGCCAAGTATCCCCCATCTGGTATCCATGTGTTTATTTTTTTCTCTCTAGGTGTAGAACTTTGCGCTTATCCTTGTTAAATTTCAATCTGTTGTTTTCAGTTCAGTGCTTGAGCCTCTCAAGATCTCTTTGAATTTTATTATCTTCCAAGTTATTAGATGTTCCACCCCATTTTGTGTCATCCACAAATTTGATAAGCACTCCCTGCACACTTAATCCAAGTCATTAATAAACATATTGAAAAGCACTGGGCCCAGGACTGAGCCTTCTGGGACCTCACTTGTTAGCTCCTCCCAGTTTGAGAAGGAGCCATTGATAATCACTCCTTAAGAAGGATTCTGTAACCAACTGCGTACGCGCCGGATATTTGTTCTATCCATCCCATACCTAGTTAGTTTGCTAATAAGCATATAGTTGGGCTTTTGTCAGAAGCTTTGGTGAAGTCAAAATACATTATGTCTACAGTGGCAAGGGTAAACCACTCCTTGGAATGCCCATTGAGCCTGCCATAACTTGGAAGTAACTTGATAGGACATTTATTTATTTGTTTGCTATTTATATGCCACCTTGATAGTTAAGGCGACCAGTGGTAGGTCAAAATCAATTAAAGTAATAAAAACAATATAGAATGCAAAAAGATGTACTATTAAACACAGTTCGACAAACAATAATAATAAAAACTGTCATTTAAAAACACTGAAAAATATACCTGCCTCAGTTCAGTAAGAAAAAGAAAAGAAAATGTACAGTATCCCATAATAACTGTCCAACCATCTCGTCCTCTGTCGTCCCCTTCTCCTCTTGCCCTCCCACTTTCCCAACATCAGGGTCTTTTCCAGGGAGTCTTCTCTTCTCATGAGATGGCCAAAGTATTGGAGCCTCAGCTTCAGGATCTGTCCTTCCAGTGAGCACTCAGGGTTGATTTCCTTCAGAATGGATAGGTTTGTTCTCCTTGCAGTCCAGGGGACTCTCAAGAGTCTCCTCCAGCACCACAATTCAAAAGCATCAATTCTTCGCCGGTCAGCCTTCTTTATGGTCCAGCTCTCACTTCCATACATCGCTACTGGAAAAACCATAGCTTTGACTATGCGGACCTTTGTCGGCAAGGTGATGTCTCTGCTTTTTAAGATGCTGTCTACGTTTGTCATCGCTTTCCTCCCAAGAAGCAGGCGTCTTTTAATTTCGTGGCTGCTGTCACCATCTGCAGTGATCATGGAGCCCAGGAAAGTAAAATCTGACACTACCTCCATATCTTCCCCTTCTATTTGCCAGGAGGTGATGGGACCAGTGGCCATGATCACCACCATTATCATCACCATAATCAATTCTGACTTATGGCAACCTGTTCCAGGGTTTTCCAAAGTAGAGAACACACAGAAGTGGTTTACCATTTCCTTCTTCTGGGGGCACCCTGGGACTGTGCAGCTTGCCCAAAGCCACACAGGCCGGTTGTACTTCGCAGGAGGCACAGTGGTGAATCATACTCCCAACCTGTGGCTCCACAGTCAGATACCTAAACCACTGAGCTATCCAACCAGCTTGGAAAAATGCAAACCATCTTTCAGTTTTGATTGTTCGTCCTACTGTCTTGGCTTTCAACGCATCCAAGGAGCTGTCAAGAGGTGGCTCCCTCACCCCACCCTTGGAACCTTTTCTCACCTCCTCTTTTCATTTAGTCTGCAAATTACGTGCTGTAGATGTGGTGGTGATGTGTTCTGTTGACCGCAGAGAGAGGAAAAGGTACAGGCATGCAGTACATTGCTGGTCTGCATTTTTAATAGTGCAACTCATTTGCATACCATTTTTATTTCCAAATATAAGAATTTCCAATGAATTTTTAATCCTGTATGCAACATGAAACTTTTAACATGTATCTGGACTTCCCAGTAAAGGAAATTATTTTTGCAAGACTTGAAAAGAAATTTCAAACTGTCATGCTCTCCCTCTCTCTACACTCAGAACTGCACCAAACATTTCATGCTGAGGACTTCTGTTCACTTCTGTTCACCTTTAGGACTTCTGTTGTTTGCATTTGAATTTCAAGATTAGTGTTTATCTTAAACGTGTGTTGATACCACGTTCTTCCTGTTTTGTTTTGTTTTTTATTGGCTTTTCAGGGCTAATCTTTTCTATAGTGTAGAAGTAACAAGTTACAAATAAGAAATTACTTTGTTTCCACAGCAACTAAAGCATAACTAGTGTTGCATTATAACTGTAACATAACAAGACAAAAAATCCATTCCTTTTGCAATGTGTCTATAATTGCTTTAGTTATTTCAGTAGTCACATAAGTGTATGGCCTAATTACTTTGTAGTGTTTTGTGCCACAGGCTGGTGGCATGAAAATTATAATGTTTTCTAAAAATTAACTGACAATAACTCTTATATTTAAACCAAATTTGTGTTTGTATGACTTTTTTTTCAATCAAGCACATTTTTAGCACTTCACATTCTAAGCATGTTTTTTGTGTGTGTGCATTGTATTTCCAAAATACACTGTAAAATTTATAAATGTATAAATGCTCTAGCTGAGGTGTATTTCCTCTTGTAATAACTCTTAAGAGACGTAGAAAATGTTACTTCATTGACACTATTCCCACACCTTTCTTCTAGCCCTTCCTGGACTTGGTTGAAATGTATGCCTCAGTATTCCTAGAAAATTTATAACAAAACATGTAGGCTGGTGCACCACTTGTTGCTCCTTTTGCCAGTTCAGTTTGCTTGCTTTATGGAAAACGTATAGGACAATAAGGACTTCCATAAAAACACAAGTTGACTTCATTAAATTCCATATTCTCTTCCATTTAGACAGTGTCGATTTGTGAAGTACAGTGGTGCCTCGACTTACGAACTTAATCCGTTCCAGAAGATGGAACGTAACTCGAATTGGTCGTAAGTCGAAGCACCATTTCCCATAGGAATGCATTGAAACCCCATTAATCCGTTCCAGCCGGGGAAAAAAATCACCAAAAAAACAAAACAACACTGCAAGCCCCATCGGAACGCGCTGGGGCCGAAGGAAACCCCCCCCCCCAAAAAAACCACAAAACAACACTGCAAGCCCCATTGGAATGTGCTGGGGCCGAAAAACACACACACCAAAAAACAAAAAAAAAAAACATCATAGCACAGAAACATAACCTCCCCCAGCCCAAACCCATGCTGCAAAAAACCCTGTATGTACTCACTCAGAAGCAGAAACCAGGCAGTCCGAAGCCTCCCTGCAAACGCACACACTCTCACTCAGAAGCAGAAACCAGGCAGTCTGAAGCCTCCCTGCAAACGCACACACTCTAACCGTTGGGGCGAAAGAGCTACAAAGAAGCAGCCTCTTCGCCACCAACGGTTAGCACTTTGAATTCCCCGCCTTTTTCCCTGCCTTTTTTCCGGTCGGAACTCGATGCTCCGATCGCAAGTTGAAGCAAAATTTTGCGGCCGGAGCTGGTCGTAACTCGAAATGGTCGTAAGTAGGGACGTTCGTAAGTCGAGGCACCACTGTACTTTGACAAGGGATTTTAAACTCCCTTGAGATTCCTCGCCTCCAGCTGAGGACAAGGAAAAGAGTTCTTTTTCTGATTTGCACGAAGTGTTTCCAGCGCCATTTTCATTTAAGAAGCAAAATGTGTATGCACACAAACCCCCGCCCCCCCATATGCTCAGAAAAAGCACAGAAGAACTGGATGATTATTAGGAGAAAAACAAACAACCATCCAATCCTTCAAATGCTTAAACAAAATGGAAAGGAATCCCTAGAAAAATACCATCAGGATTTCAATAACTTTCACCCAAACATCCACCTCACCCATAGAACTATCTATGCAACAGGTGCTTTTTCTATACACCACTTGTGAGACTACAACATGGGCATCATGCTATACCGGAAACCCACCAATCGATACACCTACTTGCACCCTTCAACCTTCCATTCTGAACACATTACAAAAACCATCATGTACAGCCAAGCCTTTAGATACAATCACATCTGCTTTGATCCACAGGATAGAGACTCCAGACTCAAGGATCTACAAAATGCATTCCTCAGACTGCAATATTTATTTATTTATTTATTTATTAGATTTATATACCGCCCATCTAGAACGTGTCTACTCTGGGCGGTTTACATATAATATAAAAATAAACTAAGATAAAATCCAGATTAATCCAAGATGGGAAAGGAAAAAAGAAAGGGGGGGGGGGAGAAGAAGAAGAAGGAGAGAAAAGAAAAAGAAATAGCCACCTGAATCATCCTAGTTCAGGCAATTTGTGCGATTGCCTAAATTTCACAATGTGTGCAAAAAGGGCAGTTTTGCACAGAAAATCTATTGAGAGTACCACAACATTCCTTGCCCAATGAGGGGAACAATGTTGTCCTTGCATACAACTATGGAATGTGCAACGCTTTATACACCTAGCTTTTTGCACCAACCAACTCTAGTTGAATGTTCTGCTTGTCTTTACACTGAGGCTAGAAGAAGCCCCTTCCCAGCAAACCCTAACATTATTGCCTTGCTTCCACGGCACTCTTCTGTAGCATCTCCCAGCTGTTTGGTTCAGATTCAGTCACAGCCCTTTTTTTTTGGGGGGGGGTAGTGGGGACGAGGCAAGGTTGCATGACCAGATTTCCATTCTTCACAGAAGAGGCGGGCAGTTAGGCCTTGGTAAGTTCCGACAGTTGGTATAAGGTATTTTTCAAAAATCTCATTGAGACGAGCTTGCCAGAAGCCTCTTTTGAAATGTGAGGTGCCAAGGGAAAGAAAGAATTATCAACCATTTTCTGCTTTCATTTATAATGTACATCCAGCTCAATTTATATTTTAAGCATTCAGGGCAGGATAAAGCAGAGCAGGTCAAGGCAGGGCATGACAGGTTATAATCCATGTTGTAGATTTGCAACCTGAGTGCTCGCTAGTAAACAAGTCTTTCTTTGAGCCAAGGCTCCATCTAAGGACCTGTTTGCAATGTGAGAGGGTTTTTTTGGTCTCTCTCCCCCTCCTCTCATATTAGTTATTAAGATTTTTTGCCTATTTGTACATGGTGGCTGAAAGGGAGAGCTCCTTTGAGTGATGATGATGCAAATCTTCGTCTACAATGTCTGAGATCTGAGTGCATGGATCCTCTCACATTAGCATTCAGGGAATCTGAAATGAAGCTTTACAGTGAGATGTTTCAAATATTTTCTGACTAGGCAGTGTTTGCTATATTGATGATGGGGCATAGGACCCCCACCCCAGGTTTTGACAGCCTGCTAATTAATCTGCCCCTTCTCTTAACATTTGGCATGAATGATGAGCTTTGCTACCAAAATTTAAGAAGCGAAATCACAGGCTATAAGTAAAAGTCAGAATATGAGTGGTATTACTATAGAATGGCCCAAATCCTATTGCATAGTTATGCAACAGGTATAACTTTTACCAGCAATTTTTCATAAATTAAGAAATCACTGTAGACATTTTCTGTTACATACCGAGTTGTGCAACTCAGTATGCAACAGGTAATGCCTATGGGAGATTGCTTACCTTACATATTCACAGCTAAACATATTAACCCTTTGATGCATAACTGCCCAGCAGTATTATCTCCAACAAGTTATTTGATCATCATATTTTAAGTACAGTGTCAAACAATGTATGAACTAGGGTAATTGAATAAGTACTCTTTCATTATGTATTTACCTAGTCAGTGAGACTAGGTAATTTAACTTATATGCAGAATACATCATGCGAAAGGCAGGACTGGATGAATCCCAAGCCGGAATTAAGATTGCCGGAAGAAATATCAACAACCTCAGATATGCAGATGATACCACTCTGATGGCAGAAAGTGAGGAGGAATTAAGGAACCTCTTAATGAGGGTGAAAGAGGAGAGCGCCAAAAATGGTCTGAAGCTCAACATCAAAAAAAACTAAGATCATGGCCACTGATCCCATCACCTCCAGGCAAATAGAAGGGGAAGATATGGAGGGAGTGACAGATTTTACTTTCTTGGGCTCCATGATCACTGCAGATGGCGACAGCAGCCACAAAATTAAAAGACGCTTCTTGGGAGGAAAGCGATAACAAACCTAGACAGCATCTTAAAAAGCAGAGACATCACCTTGCTGACAAAGGTCCGCATAGTCAAAGCTATGGTTTTTCCAGTACTGATGTATGAAAGTGAGAGCTGGACCATAAAGAAGGCTGACCGCCGAAGACTTGATGCTTTTGAATTGTGCTGCTGGAGGAGACTCTTGAGAGTCCCCTGGACTGCAAAGAGAACAAACCTATCCATTTTGAAGGAAATCAACCAAGAGTGCTCACTGGAAGGACAGATTCTGAAACTGAGGCTCCAATACTTTGGCCATCTCATGAGAAGAGAAGACTCCCTGGAAAAGACCCTGATGCTGGGAAAGTGTGAAGGCAAGAGGAGAAGGGGACGACAGAGGACGAGGTGGTTGGACAGTGTCATCGAAGCTACCAACATGAATTTGACCCAACTCCGGGAGGCAGTGGAAGACAGGAGGGCCTGGCGTGCTCTGGTCCATGGGGTCACGAAGAGTCAGACACGACTTAACGACTAAACAACAACAACAAAGCAACCTTGCATACCCAGTTAGATCAGTATACCGTTCATGCACTATTTTATATCTCCCACATTTCCCAATCTGCAGGGCGTCAGAATATCTCAGAGGACTCCTATTTCTAGAGAAAATTAATTGCTCTTTCTGTAATACAAAGAGGTGTCCTGGGCTTAATTAGCAAACAGGGCTGCAATTTTTAATCAATGATGTGATTAATCAACTGTATTTTTAATCATAAATCTGGTTCTCTGTTAATCACTAGAGTTGACCACAATTACGAGGTCGTATAACCTTTGGGACTTTTGTGGGTTATGCTGGTATGTTTGCACTGTTCTTATATGTCTGTCTGTCTATTTGTCTGTCTTTAAGGCAGGAGAACTGGTGTTGCACAAGTAAAAGATAGATATTTCCTGCCTGCAATTTGCAAAAGGGCTGTGTCACTTGCAGATGTTTGAACATTGTATGTGCTCCTTGTTATTTTTTTTTCTCTTTGGGGTTTTTTCCCCTACTGATTGGTTTCGACTTTATATGGGGCATATGACCGTAATTTAATAAAGAAAGATAGATAGATCTCACCGTGGACCTTCCCCCACTGGAGTTCCTCCCCAAAAGCCTCGTTAGAGGATTGGGGAATCAGTAGGACTTTGTACAGCTCTTACAAGCTTTGGGGCAGATTGAGAACCTGCATGAAAAATTAAAGAGTCATACACTGGATTTCATTTCATTCTCTTGTCCTCCTATTGGATTGGACTTCCCTATGTGTGTCATCCATGGAGGTGACTAAGGTTTCTTTTCTAAGCCCCAGTCAGAACAACAACTGGAATGGCTCTGACAATCATGTCCTTCTGAAATGAATGATCCACTGCCAGCTGCAGGGGAGATTTTTGATGCTGATGGAGTGAATCCACCATAAGGAAAGCAATGCTGGTCACCCATATCTGGGGAACGTTACAATGTCCAACATTTCTCTGCTTATTTCATCACAAAATGCTGATGTGCAACACATTCTGTGAACAGGGTCTTCTGACATTATATTTGAGCACAAATAAATCTCAAGTGAATCTGAAAATGTGAGCTCAGAGAAAATTACTGTGCATTTAAACTAAACTAACTTTCTGAGTAAGTATCACTTCTTTGAATTGTTGGTGACTTTGGTCATCCTGACAGAACATTTCTTTCACTCTGCTGATTTGTAAAAGGTGCTTGATGGTAAGTGCTCTCTCTTTGACACTGGTGAAGATAATTGAATCCTGACATCTTGAGCCTTTCGGTTAAACATTTGACAGTTTATCTTCACATGCACACTGTTAAATGCTGTGCTCTCTGCTCTGATCTTTACTGAGATTTACTGTAATGTACACCTTGCATTTTAGATCTCAGTCTTGACATAGGACTGATTTTAAAGCTGTTTTATATTTGTGATGGATTACCCTGCTCACATCCCAAAGTCAGTTGGAATTGGACTTAGCAAAGTGGACCATTTAAAAACAAAGGAAAACAGATTATGGTTTTGTTAGTACTCAGCCTCATTCAGATCCCAGTATGCGTCTCATGACAAAACTGAGTGCCTGATGGGCAAATGGCCCCCAGTTCAGAGTAACACAGACTTTTATGAGCTAATCCAGTCTTAGCCATGCTTAGAGTAGACCCTGTCACATCAAAAAGAATTAAGTTAAACATTAATAACTAATTTAAGCCCAACCACAAAATCAAGGATTGTAGAGTCAGAAAGTATTCCATCTATTACAACTCTAGCTAATGTGGGAAATCTACAGCTAAAACATCCATGGTAGATTGCTATCTACTGCCTGTTTAAAAATCTCCAATAATGGAGGATCCATCAACTTCTAAATTATCCTGTTCTTCTGTTGAACAGCCATGACTCTCAGGAATGTTTAGGCAGAATCTTCTTTCCTGTAATTTCAGCCAGTTGGTTTGAATACTACTCTGTGGAACAGCAGAAAACAAGCTTGTTCTATCTTTCTTGTGACAATGCAACCCTTCATATGTCTGAAGATACCTTAGTGTCATTTCTTATCCATATTTCATTAGGCTAAAGATATCTTTCATCATTAACCTTTATTAACTTTGTCACCATCCTCCAGACACATTCCATATGTTCCATATCATTCTTAAAATGTGGTGTCTAGAACTGGATGCTGTATTCCAGATGAGGTTTGACCAAGCACAGTAGAGCAGTACTGTTACTTCCGTTGGTCTGGACAGTGTATTCCTCCTAAAATTGCTTTAGTGGTGGATTATTTTTATTTGTTTGTTTTTAGCTACTGTATCACACTGTTGACTCATGGTTAGCGTGTATTTTAAGAAGAGCCCTAGATCCTTTTCATGTAGACTGCTGCTGCTATACATGTGACCCATTGTATATTTGTGCATATGATTTTTCTGCCTCAATACAGAACTCGAAATGCATTTTGTTCTGGCCAATCTCTCGAATCAGTTCATCCTGAATCCTGATCCTATCTTCTGAAGTATTAGGTAATATGTTATCTTCTGTAGATTGTATGTATATAACATCTAATCCTTCATTCTATTTGTTTGTGGAAACTTTGATTAAGATTGGTCCCAGAACAGAACCTTAAGCACTTCCATTTGTTATGTCTATCCAGGACATTGAGGAACCATTGACGAGTCAGTCTCCTTTGGGTACAGCCTCTTAGTCAACTGCAAGTCTAACTAATGGTAGCACTACTTAGCCCATGTTTTTCCAGTTTGTCAACAAGAATATTATGGTGTACCCTATTGAAAGCCTTACTAAAAGTTTGGGAGGGACTTTGTGATCCAGGTCACCAGAGGTTAAATCTGAAACGTACCACCTCTGAGCTGATTCTGCAGCCCCTATTTTGCAAATTGCCTAAGGTAACAGAACTTGGCCTGCATGTCTGACCATGGCCTTTGGAATTTTTATGTTTCTTTTTTACTACCCCCAGCTCTGTAATGCAACATATGCCAAAGGCTCCTGTAGAGTCAAAAGCTATCTGAGTGGTCTAATAAAGGTACTGCACACTCTTGTTGCTGGGTTGTGGAGAAGGACCACACAGTTCTCCCCTCTCTTTTCCTGGTATTATGTATTGCTGTGCATTATTTTCCTGAGTATATTATGGTATGCACTTGCCCAAATGTATTCCTATTCCTATGCTTTTTTTTTTATTGTGGAGCTGCATTGCAGAATTTAGAAAAATGAGAATACAGAAGTATAACTATTTTAGTTGACATATTGGTCCAGCAAGCAGAAATCAGTTAAGTGTACATTAAAATGTGAATAGAATAAATTTCTCACTCAGTCCTCTGTGTAAGTTTGTTTACATTGCCCACATCTGCAGAGTCCTCAGGGCCCATACATCAAAAGTTAAGGTCCCAGATTCTCACCAGGCTGTCTCTCATGGGGACATTGCATAGGAAGGCTATAATTGTTCCTTTACCTCACCTGTGTCACTCACTCTGTTACTCTTATTTTTTCATAGAGACTTAATATGATACCAGTCTATCAGTTCACCCCCTCCCTATGGGTCACATTTCTGTATCACCCTCAGGGCCTCCCTCCCCCCTATCTATTATTGATCATGTTTGCGCTTTGAGTCATTTTCTTTATTAGGCAGTTTATCACTGTGTTACGTTTTTCAGGGAGGAGAAGGAAATTTACGCTTCTGACTATAAATCATTTACAGGGCTGCTGGACCATTAATGTATTTTTTATGGCTCGGCAGACAGAAAATAGGAACAAGCCCCTTGGCAGAACCTCCCCAGCCTGTTTCAGCTCCCTTGCTTCTACCCCAGACCCCTGATTCTGGGAGCGAAGGAAGGCATCCTTCAGTGGAAATAACCGAGAGCACTTACCCTCCCCTCGGAGGGTCTGCATTGCTATGTCAGCAAGAGAAAGCTTGCTGCCACCGCTGCCGTTGTTGCCGCTGCTGCTGCTGCTGACTGCACTTGGCACCGATCCGCAACGCAGTGCATCTTTGCTGACTTGGCTCTGCTGAATGAATTTGAACAGAGAAACTGGGGGTGAAGGGAGAGTAAGTGGCAGCAGCGCTTGCAGTAGTGCTTCTGCCTGGAGAGGAACTTTAATTAGATTTCTGCCCTTTTGTGATTTCACTTGAGGTTTTGTATGCTTTCTAGTCCATCTTACAGGGCTGAGCTTGAGCAGGTGGGAGGCAGCCAGGCTCATGAAAGGGAGATGCATCTAGTGTCCTTTTAGCCATCATAGACTGAAGCTAGGCATCCCGTCTTGGCTTGCAGGATAACATTAGGAACTTAGTCATATTCAAACTTAGGTTTCTCATCTATGAAACAGAATAATTGTTGTGATTATTATAGTTGTTGCTGCTGCTGGTGCTGCATCTATTCTCCTCGCGCACAGTGCAGGATAGCTTTCATGTAGTTTTCTTCAGATATAAGAATTGCCACCATATGCATGAAGTCCGTAGGATAGGATATTAAGAATTTTGAGTTTGGTGCCAGTGGTAAGGTGATGATATTCTGTTCTATTTTTCCTTTCCATCTATATCCAAGGAAGCTGTTTCATTCCATTATGGGTGTCAATAACAGATTTGAAGAGAGTGAGCAAACTGAAGCTTAATACAAACAAGGCAGAAGTGTTACTGCCAATCTAAAGAGAGGTAATAAAATAGGGATTCAGTCTTTTTTTAGGATGAGGTTTCATTCCACATGGATGCTCAAATTCACAATTTTGATTTTTTTTTGTGTATTTAGCCCTAACTCTAGAAACCCAGGTTTCTGTGATGGCCAAGAGTATATTGGCACAGTTTCTGCTCCAAATAAACCCTTTCTTGGAAACGTTTGATTTGGCCTAGGTGAAACACCTTAATTATACCCCATTTGGATTATTGTATGTGTGGTTGCCTTCAACAAGTGTTCAAAAAATTAAACAGGTCCAAAACGTTGCAGCAAGGCTGTTGACCAGATCTGCTTACAAAGACCACACCATTTATGTTGCTATAACAGCTTTACTGGCTAGTGGCCAATTTCTGAGCATAGTTAAAGGTGCTATTTATGACCCATAAATGACCCATATATAACTTGGAACCAGGTCATCAGAAAAACACATGTTCTTTCGTATGAGCTTGCCCGGACTTTTTGGTTTCTTTCTTGCCCTCTTTGGCAGAGATATATGTGAAGGTTTGCCCTTTGGCTGCCCTCAGCCTCCAGAACTCCCTGCCAAGAGAGGTGAGGCTGGCCCCTCCACCTGTTGTCCTTCCACCAGTAAGCAAACTTTTTTTTCCATTCAGGTAGGTTTTGGGCAATGGAATAGATGTAGAGGAATGGACTTCTAATTCTCTTCTAGTTCTAATGGACTTACTAACATGATTTTCAAATTAATCCAATTTTGTTTTACAGTTGTAATTTTTTCAGTCATGGTTTAATACTGTAATTAATTGTGCTTTTCTCTACCTGTTCTTGAATCTTTTTGAGGGCTACCTTAATTTTGGGAAGAAAAGTAAGCTCTAAATCCGTTAAATGAATAAATTACTTTTCCTCACTTAAATCATTGCAAAGTTTTTGTAAACTTTTGTGGTACTTGGGATGCTCCATGGAACACTACCCCATTTGTTTTGGACAGTATGCCACTTTGTGGGTCTTATGTATTTAGTTCAGGATGGACAACAGCAGTCTTCAAAACTTGAGCTCCAAATCTCATTATCCTTCATCTTCAGATGTGCTGTTTAGGGCTGCTGGGTGTTGCAGTCCACCAAAGATACCCATCAGTGTTGTAAACAAAGTTTGCTTTTCATATTTGACTATTTGCTGTCTGCTTCTATAGAGAAGATGATGGCTTAAACCTGAATGGAGCCTCAGTTCTCACAGTAAGCCCAAGAGTTAGGGAGTGTGGTTACTAAGTGTTTAGGAACTGGTTCTTCATCATGTCTGACAGCCTTGATTCATCAAAGCATGTAAAGAGTCACTGAGCCTTACCAGTGCAGTTGTTGCAAAATTCCTCTGCTGCCTAATGAAAACACAGGGACCTCAAGGTCTAACCATTCAGAAATGATCAGTCTCTAGACTTGGCCCATGTCAGATGCATTAGAAGAAGAGTATTAAACCTCCCATAATGTACCTAATTGTGCAATGCTATACGAAGGAGAGGAGATTAATGCATGCCCCAGAGATTGATGGGGATTGATTAGCTTTATGCAAGCTAATGTCATTGTAGATGCTATTTTAGTCCTATCGGTGTACTTTCTTTTATATTTATAGCTGTACTAATAGTACAAAACAACTTTGATATCATCCTTTAAAATGTAACACTGGCTCAGGCTGGGTTGAGAGAAGCGTGGCAGGCTAGAGAGGAAAAGTAGTCAGCTGGAGACAGATGGCCAAAGCCTGTAAGTAGAAAATCCAAATTTTGCAATTTGAATAAATTAGGCAAGTAGACCAAATTTCATAATCTGACTTAATCTGTACCGTTAGCTCTCCTGTCTGTTTTGTGTACAGATACTTGGATTTGATATTACAGATTTATTCATGGACTTAGAGGGGGGACAGGGAACCTGTAGACTTGAGAAGTTGTTGGGCTGCAACTCCCATGATTCCTGGACATTTGCTGTGCTGGGTGCCAAGGTGAGGACCTCCTCCCTTCTATTAGACCATGGACCACCAGAGGTTTCCTCAGATATGATAAACCTGCATAAGGCTGTAATTTTAGAACCTTCTGCTGCCCTATGAGGCCACCCTCCTACCCTGTTTCCCCGAAAATAAGACCTAACCTGAAAATAAGCCCTAGTATGATTTTTCAGGATGCTCGTAATATAAGCCCTACCCCAAAAATAAGCCCCAGTTAAGTGAAACCCCACCCTCCACCATTGTGCAGCATTGTGCAGCAACTAGAAGAAGATGACATGACTGTAAAATAAAACATCCCCTGAAAATAAGCCCTAATGCATTTTTGGAGCAAACAATTAATATAAGACCCTGTCTTATTTTCGGGGAAACATGGTAGCAATTTTTAAAATTATAATCACTATGCATTTTTTAAAAAATATACAGTCAGGATTTTCTTTTGGACACCTAGGAGTAGAAGGTGCTGCTTCTTTTCCGTGCAAAGTAGGAGTAAACAACGTGCAGCTTTCCAGATGTCATTGTACAGCAACTCCTAGTTCATAAGTTGGATGTGCAGGCTAGAGCTGATAGGAATTAGGGGTCCAACAACATCTGGAGGGCACGTTTCTATCTCAATAGAGAGATAAGATCCTTATGGGCTAACTACATGTTATATAAGAAAAGCATGCCTCTGCTGTTGGTTATTTTCATCTTTGGGTATGGGCAGTTTGGAGCAGAGAGGTCATAAGGGGAATGGTTGCTTAACTCCTTTGCTGTACATAATTTTCCTACAGGAAAAAAAAACACAGTTCTTTCTGAGTATTCCAACCCAGAGTTTCAGGTGTTCACAGTAATGTTTTGTAATTGATAGTGTGTTGGCCATCTGTAGATGTCCTGGAAACAGGAAGGTTATTTCAAGTAAGAAATAATATACTGGTCTACCAAGCCAATCCATGCCAGCAACCAACCAATATAACACCAGCTCCTAAGGCCTCTTGTTAATGTACATACCACTTCATGCAAGGATTCACCATTATCTGTCTTCTTAATGAATCCTAGTTAGGCAGGAGTGAGGCATTCTCAGCCCCTTTGGGCTTCTCCAGATACTCATGCACACCTATCCCCATTGCCTGGTGGTTTCCTAGCTTTTTTTGTACTGGATGTTAAAAAAAATTCTAAAACATTGAAATGCCTCTTCTGGGACATATTAGTTTCTTGAATGTTCTCAGCAACCAGAGTGCTAAGATAAAATATTCTGGTATTTTTGGCCCCAGCCTCTCCCCCCCCCCCTTTGAACTTATTAACCAATGGTATGTGGCCCTCAATAACTCAACTGAAATTGACTGTGAGCCTGGACCCCAAGGTGAAAGAGGTTCCTTTGTTTAGCACAGAGCAGTCATATCCACCCAAACCTGACTTGTGCGTGCAACTATTTTAAGCATACTTATCTTATCACCTTAAGCTCTGAATTCCTCCTCTACTGTGTCAGTGGCAGCCTGGCATAGAGGGGAAGGTAGACATGCTTCCAGTTATCTCTGGAAGTGGCCAGTGCCAACTCTCCCTGCCTCCTCACCCCCACGAGAGCAGAGAAATTCCTTTCTACTGTGGGAGGAGGGAGCTGCTTATCATTGCTTGCAAAGACAGCAGCTGAGCCCAGCGTGGGGCAGTGGGGCTTTGATAATCAGGCACTTACTCTGTTGTATTTCTGTCAGCCTCAGACATCAGCTATCAGCAACTGAAGAAGGAGGTCAGGTGGAAGCAGTGCAGATTTGTGGGTAATGAAGGTGTCTGCCAATACATTTGTCGGTAGAGGGATCACTGATGCTTACAAACTTCTCAGGGTTGAGTGGCTCTGAGCATTAATTGTCACATACGTCTGCTTATTTGGAGTGCTACATATCATGTAAACATGTACAATGAGATGTAAGGATAATAACTGACCTTGTTGTTTGCTATTGTTTTTCTCTCGTGTTCTAAAGACACTTCTCTTCGGTAAGGCTTTTGCCTGCTTTAACAAATCAATATATAGACAAAGAAAGATAAAGGAATCTTTAAGTTCTCTGATTTAGTAGGCTTGTCCACAGTTTTGCAGTCTCTTGCAAAATTCTGTATTGCAACAAAGCGTTAGATTTTTCTTCCAAAATTTGGGTGAGACAAGCCCACCCCATTCTACATTCCAGTTCTGCTATGGACATTTTAATTGGGCTTGTGAGGTGCAGAGTGGTATTTAAAGCCAGAAGCTGAGATTCTCCACTGAAAGGAAAAAGAAGTTTCTTGAATATCACTCCTTCCAACAGCAAACTCTCAATGCCAACCAGATTGTAGCCAAAGAAGAGACACTAAGAAACAAAAGAGAGGCATCAGCATGCTTGGGGGATGGCTTGCAAAAGTGCAGTTAAAAACAAAAACAGAAAAAGAGGGGACACACACACACACACCCAACAGGCCAATGAGGACTGAACAGATGCAGTGGTGGTGGAATGTAGAGTTGACAGTAGGAGAAGAAAAATGATGCTCAAGGGAGCAGGGAAAGACTGGGAATGTTCTGCTTGGAGGGAATGTCTATCTGGAACCTAAATAAAAGCCCTCCTTTTAGGACAGGATGTGTTGCAGTGTTTTGTTTCAGGCAGTACTTGTCTTCACTTTTCCTGTACATATGGGAAGGTGCCTTAAGTATTGGAAAGATGAACTTCAATGCTTTTTGGCACATGTGTGTGTTTCTAGATACTGGACTCTGTTGGCACTTCTCTGCCATTACAGACATTGGTTCAACTCCAGACCCAATACTTTCCAGCAGGAAAAAGTGGTGTTGTTGACATTTAAAGCCACTGAGAGGTCTGAGTATTATGATTCCCCTCCTTTGCTCTGTGAGGTCAAAAAGAACAGCAGTTAGAAAAGTTACTTTTCCACTGCCAGAGTCCTCTAGCCAATACATTTAGTGCAGTAATTGGACTGCATTGGGAGTTGCAGTCCAAAAAAGGTAGCATGCCTAAGCTTTGCAAAAAGACATTGCCAACCTCATTTCTCTGAAGGAGGGGAAGCTTGTTCAAGCTGGCTGTAGAACCCTCTTGGCTGAAGGGAAAAGAATACCAGGTGTCAGAGTTATGGATCTACCAGGCTCCTAAAGCATTCCTTTTTGGAACCCCATAAAATTGCCTTTTGGGTTTTTGAAAATTTGACAAGAAAACTTGAATGGCTCAATTGACTGTCAGGTTGCTTGCTCATGCCCAAGAGAATTGTGCCTGGGACATGTCCAAAACATATGAGCTTGTTTGATGGGATCCAGTCACCCTCTTCTCCACAATAAATCCTTGTAGTGAATTATACTTTATATACTTTGGCTTCTGTTAATAATAATAATAATAATAATAATAATAATAATAATAATAATAATAATAATAATAATAATAATAATAATAATGTATTTTGTTTTTAGACCTAGAGTTGAAATTACTGGACTGAACTGGTGACGTTGACATGGTGCCCTGTTGAGTACTCTCTCTTATTGAGCATAATTGAAACTATTCAAGAATCTGTTGAGCAGGAGCTTGGTAGTTACCAACTTATAGTTTTATCACCTCCTGTGGGTTAGTCTGGTTTCCACTTTCTTTGAGAATGAATGTATGCACAAACTCTGTCTGAGACACACGTACTCTCACAAATATTTATATACACTCTGTGAAGAAACATTGGGGCTTTGGGTTGTACTTGGAGTGACCTGTTTAATTACAGAGCTGTGATCCTGTACCAGTGGCTGTCATACAACCCTACACACCATTCTGCAGTAGGAATGTGAAAATCTTGTCTGTTGTCTTTTTTGCATTGGTCAGAATCCCACCAGCAATTTCCAAGTTCTATATCAGCTTGCAAGACTTTATTTCCCACATGGAAATTACTGCACATTTTAGTATATATTTCCTAATATATTGGGAGTGAGAATAAATATATTTTTCTTTCTGGACTCATGTTTAAACATTTTCCCTCACTGACTAAAGTCTCTTGTGTGCATTTGTCAAATATATATATTCTGAGGCATGTAGATTTTCTTGTGTATAATTCAGAAAAGAAAAGAATGGGTGCTTGCAGTTTTCCCTGATTACAAAAGGCAGAGAAATGTGTGTTCACTTTTGTTAATAATCTGGTTACAAATTGAATAAATTAATTGATCTTGGTTCTTGTTCCATTTGGTTAGTGCTGAATTTCTTTCCCATCCATAATCACAGTGGTGTTGCAAGGAAGAAGTGAGGTGATATTTTATGTCCCAAGTTTCTTGATGAAGAACAGGATACAAAGAGAGAAAAGGAGAGAAAGCCATCGTATCTCCAAGAAGGCTCACAGGTTAAATGTATCTTTACAGGGAACAGTCCTTATGAATGTTTAGGAAGTAAAAGTCAAATCCTACCCCTCCAATTATTGATGCCTTTGTTGCATTCTCGCAGACAACAGTTTTGGTGCACCCCAAAAAATTATTTTTTGCTTCAGTGTTTATTCCCATCAGTAACAGACTCTGGGGACCCAAAGTTGGGAACCACTGCTCTAGAGTATTTAAACCTCATTCAGCTATCCTTTTTGTCTATGTAAGGGAAATATTAAACACTCGGGATGGCATTGCTAAGTTCTGTTCTATTTTGGCTGATTTTAAGTTTCCAAAATGGTGTTCAAGGTGGCCAAACATTTTCTTGTTGATGAGAACTAAATTCAGATTCTAGTAAAATGTTGCTTTCATAAGTAACCCTCCTCATAGGACTTCCATTTATTCACAGATGGATTGCTTATTTGCCTTGGTTCCATTTGAGGATTTTGTGCAGTGTTATGTCATGTAACCTAAGCTATCAAATTGCTTTTGGATGCTATCTTTGATTTGTTATGCTTTGTTTTCCATCGTTATGCTTCATCTAAAAGTTGTCATTTTGTTGCTCAGCTTCTCATTTATCAGTAATATTTGGGAGAAAAGAGGTACATTTTCATTGCCACTCCCTCATTTAGCATCCCCACTGCTCATCATGCCCCACACTTACACACAACTCATTACATCCCATCATCCAGAAACCTGGGAGAGAACAGAAAAGGGAGGGGTGATACATTTGCAAACTTTCCATTCTCCTCTCTCTATACCCAAAAGGCAGACTGTGATTTTGCAGGGAAGGAGGATGTATTTTCCATGCTTGTACGTATTCTCCATCTGAGAATCTGACTTCTCTCCCTCTCCAGACTGGTTGTCTACCATCTGTTGAGGAAAAACATTTAATTGGTGCAGTGTTTGTTGACCAATTTGTCTATCTGTTTTCCTCTTTGTCTATCCAGCTATCATTTATTCACCTGCCTATCTACATACAGTATATCACAGAAGAGAGTACATCCCCTCACATTTCATAAATATTTTAGTATATCTTTTCATGTGACAAAACTGAGGAAATGACACTTGGCTACAATGTAAAGCAGTGAGTATACAGCTTGTATAACAGTGTAAATGTGCTCTCCCCTCAAAATAACACAACACACAGCCATTAATGTCTAAACCGCTGGCAACAAAAGTGAGTACACCCCTAAGTGACAATGTCCAAATTGGACACAAAGTGTCAATATTTTGTGTGGCCACCATTATTTTCCAGCACTGCCTTAACCCTCTTCGGCATAGAGTTCACCAGAGCTTCACAGGTTGCCACTGGAGTCCTCTTCCACTCCTCCATGACGACATCACAGAGCTAGTGGATGTTAGAGACCTTGCATACCTCCACCTTCTGTTTCAGGATGCCCCACAGATGCTCAATAGGGTTTAGGTCTGGAGACATGCTTGGCCAGTCCATCCCCTTTACCCTCAGCTTCTTTAGCAAGGCAGTGGTCATTTTGGAGGTGTGTTTGGGGTCGTTATCATATTGGAATACTGCCCTGCGGCCCAGTCTCCAAAGGGAGGGGATCATGCTCTGCTTCAGTGTGTCACAGTACATGTTGGCATTCATGGTTCCCTCAATGAACTGGAGCTCCCCAGTGCCGGCAGCACTCATGCATCCCCAGACCATGACACTCCCACCATCATGCTTGACTGTAGGCACGACACACTTGTCTCTGTACTTCTCACCTGGTTGCCGCCACAGACGCTTCACACCATCTGAACCAAATAAGTTTATCTTGGTCTCATCGGACCACAGGACATGGTTTCAGAAATCCATGTCCTTACTCTGCTTGTCTGCAGCAAACGGTATGCAGGCTTTCTTGTGCATCATCTTTAGAAGAGGCTTCCTTCTGGGATGACATCCCTGGAGACCAATTTGATGCAGTGTGTGGCGTATGGTCTGAGCACTGACAGTCTGCCCTCCCCACCCCTTCAACCTCTGCAGCAATGCTGGCAGTACTCATACGTCTATTTCCCAAAGCCAACCTCTGGATATGATGCTGAGCACGGGCACTCAACTTCTTTGGTCGACCATGGCGAGGCATGTTCTGAGTGGAACCTGCCCTGTTAAACTGCTGTATGGTCTTGGCCACCGTGCTGCGACTCAGTTTCAGGGTTTTGGCAATCTTCTTATAGCCTAGGCCATCTTTATGTAGAGCAACAGTTCATTTTTTCAGATCCTCAGATAGTTCATTACCATGAGGTGCCATGTGGAACTTCCAATGACCAGTCTGAGAGAGTGAGAGCGATAACACCTGCTCCCCCTTCACACCTGAGACTTGTGACGCTAATGGGTCTCATGACACCAGGGAGAGAAAACAGCTACTTGGGCCCAATTTGGACATTGTTACTTAGTGGTGTACTCACTTTTGTTGCCCGCGGTTTAGATATTAATGGCTGTGTGTTGCGTTATTTTGAGGGGACAACACATTTACACTGTTATACAAGCTGTACACTCACTGCTTTACATTGTAGCCAAGTGTCATTTCCTCAGTTTTGTCACATGAAAAGATATACTAAAATATTTATGAAATGTGGGGGGGTGTACTCACTTCTGTGATATACTGTATCTTCTGTCTTATTTCTTACTGGTCTATCCATTCATTGTCCATCTTAGCATCTGTCTATCTCAATGAAAACCTCATTTCAGAAACTGAGTTAATCTTTGTTAAATCCAAAGAACTATTTACCTTTCCATCTGAGGTTTTGAGTGAGGTGAACTTTGTCAAGGCAGTGTAGCTGTCTTGGACTCCCGCACTGGTTTGCTACTGAACTGGTGCCACTCCCATTAGGGGTAGGCCCTTTTAGGTACATTAATGCAGGACCTGGCACTTTCACTTTGAACATTCCTTTACAGGCCTGCACTGAGCTTCTTTGAGTCTTTGCATGTTTGGGTGGAACATTAATTGCCCTTTCTCTCACTTGTGTGACTAACATGGGGCTTAAGTACCAATTTATTCCTTGGTTCTCGAGAAGAGCCACTTCTTCCCCCTGTGAAGTGGATGGCTTGCTTCCACCAGGTTGCCTCTTTCGTTCAAAGGCTACAGGGGATTCATGGCAGGGACACTTTGCTTCCGGCTCTTTAACTGTCCTTACTGTGTCCATGCCATGGATACCTGAAATGAAATATCTTTAGTGTTACCTTCATAAACAGAAGTAATATGAGATAAGTTGTACATTCAGTATACGTGTTTTTGAATATACACCACACACCTTTCTTTAAGAAAACCACTCTCAACTCCATACCCCAGCAAGTAGACTGGGTGAAAAGCTTGCTTTTTGTTTTAGCTCTTTCTTGAATAGGCAAAGAGACTCTTTCTTCCCTGTTGCTGTGGAGGCATACCAGACAAAGGTAATAAGGATGAGACAGGAAGAAGGGGTTTCTTTGGGTCTGGCCCTGCCTATTGCAACTTACATGCTGTCCCCTACATATTTCTCCCACAGGAAAGCAACCAGGGAGAGAAAACAAGGCTCCCCACCTCTAACCTAGAGCATCTACTCCATCTCCAGTCCACTTGAGGACTCTTTTGCCTTCTGCAGGTTCCTAGTACTTTCAGCTGGTTTTAACCTTAGAAAATTGTTCACTTTTCTGGATGCTTAATGAGACCCTGTGGAGAGCCATGTGTTCCAAATGTTGGGAGCAAGAAGAGATGCTCCTGCTAGCTGCTCCACATTTATGGAACTCCTTTTGCTGGATGGTTGCCCATGTCCTGAGGCTGCAGTCATTTCAGAAGCAGTGCTGACCCATTCAATTTGGATGTGCACTCAAGCAGCCAGAGGATGTCAGTAATTATTTTTTGTGGGCTTTTTATTTTTATTTTCCACTACTTTTATCTAATACTTTGTTACTCATCCTGAGCGTTTATGGTAGCTGAAATAAATGGGTGTGCACGAACTCTCCAGCCCCTGTTGCCAAGATCATTTTGCCTGACGAGCATGCCATATTTTTTCAAAAACAGAGAAAAGAGCATTGAAGAATGGGCCAGGATCAACACTGCATTGTCATGGGGTGTATAGGGGAGCATATACACCCCTATTTAAAGAAAGCCCTGGCAATAGATTTTTGCTGCCTTTTTAAAAATTGTTTCCCAGCCAAAGCAATGGTCTGCCAAACATTTATCCTACACAAAGGAGAAGCAGAATTGCAACATTTATTATTAACTTCGCTTCTTCTTGCTTCAAGGCCAGAATGTAAAACATTGAAGAGAACCTCACAGTAAAAAAAAAGAAAGAAAGAAAGAAAGAAAGAAAGGATTTGCAGTCTGGCCGGGCTGTTAGCAGCTAGCCTCTTTTATTCATTACAAAATTGCTCCCTTGGTGCTAATGTAATTGAGTAGAGGTTTGTGTGTGTGTTTGTGTGTGTGTGCGCGTGCAGCTAGCTAGTATGTTTCCCAGATAGGACTTTGATAGTAGAGGTGCCCAGTATAACTCAGGACTTTGGAAGTCACCTATTTTGTATTGATTTTATGTGACTTCGGCACACAACTGGGCATTTTTACTGTGTAAGCCCCAATTAATGGGACTGTAACCGTCTTCTGCAAGTCTTTTATAGGAGAATGTACTTGCAAACTTTGAGCCAGTCCTAGACCTGGCCCTGTGTGGTTTAATTGATTATTGATGGGAATTTAAGGACAGTTTCAAACATGGTGTCTATTCTGTTTTGTATGCAACTGGAAAAAGCACACACAATAGATCTAGAATCATTTCCCCACAAAAGCTGCGTAAGAAAATCGTGTATGAAGTAGAATTTACATGCCATTCCTTTGTGCACAAGAAACATGTTGATTAATTATACCCCAGCAAACATATGGATCACCAAATATGGGCTGAATAAATCACCCAAAAAAGGATGAAGAGTTATTTGCATTTGGAATACTATGTGAGTGTAATGATTTAAGATAAAATGTAGTACTTACCAAAGTGGGAACGACTATGACTAAATGATCCTACTAGGTCTGCTGTACTGAAGCTAACTGTAGACAGACGATTTCAAAGCCCTCACTTTTTCTTTCTTATGGTTCTTGATCTTTAAACTAGACTTGGTCTTAGTTACAACTACTAGTTAATAATAAAGCAAACTGTTGAATCAGTGGCTGAAAAGTGTTATTCACTATGGTAAGACATACTAGAGCAGTCCCACTGAATCAGTGGGGATTTGGCGAGTCATTTCCTACATAAGTTCCAGTAATTCAAGTGGGCCTACTCTAGTTGTGACTTACTATAAGTAAGGGAGGAGTAGGATTGCTGTGTATGCCACCTTAAACTCACAGGAGGAAATGGAAGGAATAAATAAATAAATAAATAAATAATACACTTAACTATCTGAAACAAAAACAATATTTTAATATACTTGCACTGTTACAAAATGTAGGGTATGAGGAAATGTATTTGACAGTAAACTAGTGGGCAAGTAAAGTGAGTAGAGATGGACATGAATCACAAAAATGGTAATTTATTTTGGTCAATGAGTCATCAAGGTTGATGAATCACGAATTATGAATTTACAAATTTTTCAAATTCATTTTTTTTACTTTAAAACTCTATAAAATAGCCCCACAAGCACCTAGGGACACCATATTTGCAGGCAAGCTTCTGATTCTTCACTACAATCCTTCTAGGGTTGGTGAAGTTTGGGTTTTAGATGTCGGAGTTATACACAGTAGGGTCCACCCAAGTCACCTAGAGACACTGAAATCAAGCTTTTACTGACTTTCCTCTACAATCCCTCCATGTTTGGTGAAGATTGTGTTTTATAGCCAAATGAAATGAAGAATCAAAAATCACTAGAAATTCATTGATTTGTATTCATCAGGGGCATTGATTCGTATGAATATGAATTGACGAATTAGCAATTTTTGAACAAATCTGGTGATTCATTTTTTTATTCATACCCATCTCTATTTGTGAGTATTTATTTGCTATATTTGGTCTAAGGCTTAGTAACTTTGCATAGCACTGGCAAAGCAATCTAGAACAACCATTCTCAATGAGGGCCATATGACCCCATGGAGGGACTTGGCACATTTGAAGGGGACCATGGATTGAAAAATGTGAGAAGTTCCTGAAGTTTCTGAAAAAAAATATCTGTTCCTGTTGTATCCTTGTTTGACAGGGGACCCTGGAACCTGAGAAGAGCTCCTAGAGAGCCATGCCCCTCCCCCCCCAAAAAAGGTTGAGAATAGCTAGTCTAGAATAGGAGTGGAAAGAATATCCACTAAATTCTGCATTCTTTTTAGTTTAGGATATTTGAACATGGTGAGAGACCCAGACCTAGAAAAAGTTTCAAGCCCCATAAGATCTAGTGTGAGAGAGAATGAAACAAGTAATGCTATTTTCCTAGTCAGGATTTATGCAGTGCAAAATGCTTGTGCAATACCAGAGTCCTTTCCTTTTAAAAAGCAAAGCACACACACAGAAACAAGCATGCATAGCAAGCACAGAAGCAAGCACTACCTGACTGCTTAAAAAAAAATTCAAAGAACCCATTCCATGTTGCAGTTTTTTAAAAGTGCTTGAAACAAAACCAGGTGCTATCACCATTTCACACAACTTGAGTGAGAGCTTTATTCATTTACTAATGAAATAACTCGGGTCCTGGATCAGAGCTTTTTAATCTGGTTTAAAGTCACCTGGTAGTCATGTGGTTTTTGTGTCAGTGTGACTGTCCTCTTGCTTCTCTCTGTGTGTGTTTTTTAAATTCTTGCATCTGATATAACGAAGAACAAAATGCTACATGGGGGGGAAAGCTTAAAACAGGTTTCCTTGCAGTCTGATACTTTTTGCGCAGGGAGACAGACATCTCTCCTCCCCTCCCCTCCCCTCCAGCAGCTCCTTCTCCGTTCATTGTGTGTGTGTGTTTCCCCCAGTACAAACCTTGTCAGTTTTAGCCCTCCCCCTGACTCATTTTGGGCATGAGCATTTTGTTTATAGGAGACACGAGGAGCGGGGGGAGGTCAGGGCTGCTCTTTCACTCTCCATTAAGTGTCAAAGAAATGTCTGTTTTAATTTATTTTATTTATTTTATTTTATTTATTTATTTATTAGATTTATATACCACCCATCTAGAACATGTCTACTCTGGACAGTTAAGATTTTTTTCCCTATGTGGCATTCTGTTCTTTCACTAGACCAGATGCAAGGGATTAAAAAGAATGGAGAGACTTGAGCGAATTCCCTGTCAAATTAATCTGCACTTCCATTCGTGTTGTGTATTCACCCTATTTTACAAACATGCTAACCCGAATTAAATATTTTTTAAAATAATGTAACTGCATCCTCAATTGTGCTACCTGTGCCCAGCCATCAAGTTGATAGTGTCAGGAAAAATATCTTGCTTTCTTACGGGAAAGGAAGGAAAAATGCAGCTATCATACCTCTGAGAATAAAATACAAAGGATTGTTTTTTGGTTCTAGAAGCAACAAATGGTGTTGGTGGTGTTGGAACCCTTTATTAGAATACTTGTTGAAAACAATTGCAGTTTTTTTTAAAAAAAAAACCTTTTTATTTTGCATGTCTTTGCCTATGGCGCTGTGTGCATTTGTGCTTCAGAATAAGCCTGTCCCAACATAAACAGATGCAAACTCAGCACACACTCCTCTTCCCCCCTTTACTCCCTTGTCACCTTTGGTACGCTTACCTGTCAGAAGCAGTTGTGTGTGCTTTTGCCATCTGTAGCCCTGCAGGTGCTATTTAGCTTAGCAATATGAATCTGTGTCTTTTGTCTTTCTCTTGCATCCTATACATCAAGAGCCAGAGAAACACCACTGGCTGCTCTTGATTACTCGTGGCAGAAAGATGTATTGAAAAGTGGGCCAAGGAGGCTCCTTGGTTGATGGGGGAGGGGGAGGGGAGAAAGGAAGAGGAAAAAAGAGAGAACAAGAGGAACTTGTGGAGACATTGGGAAGCTGGTAATCATATTTGTTTTTGGGATGTACATACTTGCTCATCTCCTTCAGTGTGAGAACAAGAAATACTGTTTTCAGCTCGTCTGTGAGTGAGATATTTTCTACTTGTATTCAATAGAGTTTTCGCATTCATGAGGACATTTTTGTACACTTTGAACAAGTTACATAATTTTTGTTATACAAATTGTACTGTTGTAATAGCTGCTACCTTGTTGGATTGGCTTTTAAAAGTTAGAAGCTTTGGATGGTTTGTCTTCATCTTTTTTTTAACTAATAATCTCTGTACTTCCATGCTTCCTGTGTGTGTGTGTGCATGCACATGTGTGGTTTTTGCTTCTGAGGTAACAAGGGCATTAGTTTTGTATAGAGACATTTCCTACAAATTGAGAAAACATCAATGAATTTAAAAAAACAAATCAAATACAATTTCTTGACCTGTTCTCATTCTAGATATGAGAAATGTTGCAGGAGTCACCAATTTTTGAGTCTGTTTCAGTGTGTTGAGATAGGTATCCTATCAAATAAGTAATTATTATTTTTTCACATTCCTATTTTGTATACCCAGTCACTAATTATACCACTTTCAGACTCAACATTGTTTTTTGGATAAATGGAGTATGTCATCTTAATGCTTCTTTCTTTATAGGTCTAGTGAGTCCCCTTGAGGTATTCATGAATGCTAGGAGTGTTGAAGTTGCCCGGGGCCAGACGGCAATCCTGCCCTGCACCTTCACCACCAGTGCTTCGTTCACTAACCTTAACGTCATCTGGATGGTCACTCCACTTTCCAACGCCAACCAACCTGAGCAGGTATCTGCACCTTGGTAGGAAAGAAAAAAACACAAATCAGCTTATTTATGCCTTCTCCCTTCTTTATTGATACTGGGATCCCCATGGAGTCATAGAATCATAGTGTAATTTTGGAAGGGACCTGTAAGGCCATTGAGTCCAATCCCCTACTCAGTGCAGGAATTCTCCTTTGTTTCATTTCAAGTCCAGCTGAAGTGGTCTCTGTAGGTCACAGAAAGGTTATAGAGAGAGGGAAGAGAGGGAACTGTTTTGTCTGAGTTTGGTTAGTTGTATCCATCTCCCCAAGTATCATATATGGGCAGGGTGGATTTGATTTAAATCATTATTTCAATTTTTAAAATTGATTTTTTTATTTAAATTTTAAAAATCATTGTTTGTATTTAACTTGTGATTTAAATCAATTTGTTGTTTTTTTAAAACCATTGATTTTATTCACCCTGGGTAGGGCAAAGAGTCCCTATTTTAAAGGCAATTGATTTGTTGTTTTTTCATGCAGCATTCTTTTGAAATGAATGCACACTGCTAGTCAAGAATAGTTGTGCTATACCACTGAGGATTGTGTTCTTTTCAGCACCATTTCCCCTTTTTTCTTTCACTCCTTAATAGATTACCTCTAGTACAAGGCAGTTCTATACTGGATGACAAATGAGCATGCAGTAACTAAAACTTTCAATTTAAATTGGCTTAAACAATGTTTTTTTATTTGGTTTAGAGTGGAGTTTTTTTGCCACAACTCTATGAAAATTGAAGGCTTTTATTTTCCTGGTGTCCTCTTAAAGCATAAAATAATGGCTGAAATTATGTTGCTTAGTGTAGTAAGTCACAATTAGAGTGGGCCCACTTAAATCAATGGAACTGCCATTGACTCACCAACTGTGGTGCAGATTCCATAGAAATCAGGATGTTTTTGCAGTCTTGCATAAAATTGCATCAAGGTTATGGTTGGATGAATCTATCCATAGTACTTTCTGTAACACTCAAAATTATTCAAGCACAAGTGTGTTGTGTCCCATTTCTGTGCTACTTTTCATTTAAAACAAAATCCACATGAAAATTTGAGTGAATTTTTGTGTGTGCAAATATATATATATATATATTTTGTATGCAATTTCCCCTTATCTTTGCTTCATTGTGCTCTGTGTACACCCAATGTACACATTGTGAATGCAGTTTCACTGCTTGTAATTTTGTGTACACGTTTGCTGAGAGGACTGCATTGAAACAAATTTGAGAAGTGCAGATATTAAGGGGCAATTGAGTTCAGATTTAGGAAGTACAGGTCATCATGTTCCTAGTAATGTTACTATGTGAAACATACCTTTCTGTGATTTTGAGAAACACCAGAATTTCACCCCAATTCCTAGTCAAGATAGTTTCCCCTTCTCTTTGCTGCATCAGTGCACATGGATGCAGATCATTACTGTTAAGGGAGCAGGCAGAGGGAGGAGAGATGTAAAGGAATGGAAGGCTGCAGCAAGCTGCCAATGAGCAAATTATCTGTATAAAACTTGACAGTAAAAAAGAGGAATAGCAGAAGGTTCTTTGTTCATTGGATCCACTTTGGGGGAATAAGATCAGGGATTTTAGGACTCTAAAATCCAGAGGAAAATTCATTTGTAGCCAAGAGGGGGAGGGTTTGGAAGCATTCCCTTGCAGAAGCTTCTTTTGTGCTCTTGGGTGCAAAGAAGGAAAGACAAAATAAACTAGACTTGATTCTTCCCTTTAGGGGGCACTTCATTGTTTTTCCCCCCATACCATTTACATCTACTGTGTGAGTTCTTCTCCATGGTAGCAAAAGCAGGAATGGAGTGCATAGTAAGGATCCAGGCACACCATATGGTTTGTCCTAGGCACTGAAAACAATTGTAGTTTGTGAATTGCACTAAAACCACAGGACGTTGGAACTTGTGCATAATGAATGAGGGGGACCTTATTGTAACCTTTACTCCTCTTGAGACAGTATTGTATCTTTGTTTTCCAGGTTATTATTTACCAAGGGGGTCAGATTTTTGATGGTGCACCCCAGTTTTATGGGCGAGTGGGGTTTGCGATGACAATGCCAACCACCAGTGCCTCCATCTTCATTAACAACACTCAGCTCTCGGACACTGGAACATACCAGTGTTTGGTCAACAACCCACCAGACCGAGGGGGACGGAATATTGGAGTGATTGGGCTCAATGTCTTGGGTATGTGCTTTGATAAGGCAGAATATGGCAGATGAATGGTAGAAGAATGATAGATTTGTGGGATGGGAATGAGTGGACCTGCCCCCAGAGGTAATGGAGGTGGTTGGGACCTTATTTGATTTGTTTGCCTACTTTACTTATGACTTCATACACCACTTCGTCCCTCCAATTCCCAAAGGAATTTTACAGCATATAACACATAATAAAACAACATAATGTTTTGAATAACAGCAACAGTAACAGCTTAACACAACAGACTGCCTTGCAGGAGAACGTGTTGTACAGCACGGAGGCAACTATTGACAGTGTCCTTTCCTGGTTGATGCTGTATTTGCATCTGAAAATGGTGCACAACAGGATCTCCTGATGGTCCAAAATAAAATGTTACGTGGGTAAAGTTACTGCTGGAATTTTCAGTTGTGAGAGAGCACACTGCATAACCCTGCTAGCTCTTCATCTTGTCTTCCACAGTTTTTGTTTGGTCATCTGTAGCCACCCCGCAATACCCAGGGCATAACTGCACATGATACAAGACAAGCCAGCTGAATTGCCATGTATGGTTGGGTTTCATTTCATTCTTATTGTTAATAAGCTGCAGCAGGCTGTATTTTGTGAGGAGCGTGATGTGCTCCTTTCTTGCCCTGATGAAAATTACTCCCAACCATCATGGCATCCATTGGCAACCAAAAGCACTTACAGAGGTGTGTATGTGAGTTTTGCTGGGAATGCACTAAAAAAGAAATGATACACCAAAAAAGAGATTGTGATGATGATAAAAACAACTGTGGCATATCAAGTGACAGATTTAGCATCATGTCTAGTTGTCCTTAGCTATAATAGTATGTGAAAGGGCAGTTTCTACTCATTGATAGTGATGTCCAAATCCTTACTGTACTTACTCCACATGTAGAAAGTCAGTATATCTCTAGTCCAACTCCTTAATGGCATTGGGGCAGAGGACAGAGAATCCTTTCCCTTCCCTCCTGATGATACAGGTACTTTCCTTCTGTATCACTGTCGCCTTTAGATAAAGGAAACTTATCAAGACATCAGACAAATCTGTGCTCTTTGGCTAGGTAAAGGTAAAGGTTCCCCTTGACATTTAGTCCAGTCGTGTCCGACTCTAGGGGGCGGTGCTCATCCCCGTTTCCAAGCCGTAGAGCCAGCGTTTGTCCAAAGACAGTTTCCGTGGTCACGTGGCCAGCGCGACTAGACACGGAACGCCGTTACCTTCCCACCGAGGTGGTACCTATTTATCTACTCGCATTTGCATGCTTTCGAACTGCTAGGTTGGCAGGAGCTGGGACAAGCGACGGGAGCTCACTCCGTTGCGTGGATTCGATCTTACGACTGCTGGTCTTCCAACCCTGCAGCACAGAGGCTTCTGCGGTTTAACCCGCAGCGCCACCACGTCTTTGTAGCTCTTTGGCTACTCTAGTTAATAATCACTTTGCTCCCCAAATTTCCTTGTTCATCTCTTCCTCTTTATGCTTCACCCTGGGGTCTGCCTGGAGTTGTTAGCCTGGGGCAGTAGAGACAGAGTTGTGGTGCAGTGTAGTTAGGGCTGAGTTCCAGGATAGCTAGAGGGAAGCACAGATCCAAGGGAAGCAAAGGTCATGATCCAGAGATAATCCAGAGACAAGAAGGTTAGAGATGAGCAGAATCCTTGCCATACAGACAAACAGCTCAGAGTCTTAGGCTGGTTGGCTAGACCCTTGGCTGCTCCTGGTGGTGGAGGGAGTTGGTTAACCTGCAGTCTAGATGGTGTCCTTGAAACCTAGAGCCCAGTTTTCCAGGTTTGTAGTTAGAAGAGAATAACAGTATTAATGCAGCGAATTAAGCAGCTGGAGCCCTTTTTAGATGGGCACACATGGCCTTATAGCTCAGGATGAACCTTGTCTTTGGAGAAAAGCTGCAAAATAGACTGAATCCAGAGTATTTACACATTTTTGGCTTGATGACAGAGAGAAACAAGACACTTCCAGTGGCTTCACAGGTGGGCCAGCAAAGAAAAATTATTTCTCAAATCATGTTAGGAGTTTTGGTGCATTTTGTCATCAATAGGAAATGTGTCCTTTGGTGTCTTGCCTAGGCATCTATTTGAAAGTTTTGTTATGGACTGGAAGAATCATCTACATAGAATGCCCACTGACAGATTCTGTGCTAAGCACTCAGCTCAGCACTGCTCCCGTTTTGTCATTTAGAGCAGTTTGAGAGGGAGTTCCCAAACCGGTGTAAAACACTTCTTTGGAGGCAACTCTCCTTCATACCTTAAAAAGTGCACATTTGGCTGAAATGAGAGCACAATGGCCACTTTCCCAAAATTGATATTGCTGCTTAGCACTCCTCCCACAGGTTGTAACCCTTTGTCTTTCCCACTCAGTTAAAAAACAAACAAACAAACAAACAAACAAACAAACCACTGATCTGGGAACAAGAAAATAATGACATGAACCTGAGATGAAATAGGCTCAGGCCACCTACCAAATTACTTGGAAAGGGCCAGTTCCATTTGTACAACAATTATTAGGATACAGATCAGGTCAGGCGGTAAACATAAATTGCTGCTTACAGCTCATTCCCCCCCCCCCAAAAAAAGCTCAAGGGCCTCCATTTTGTCATCCCTCAGATTCATTTCATACAGTTTTGTTAATATGTCGGTATTATTTTGTGCTTCAAGCTGCCTTGAGAAGAGCATAGTTTTGAAAGGCAACTGAGAAATTGATTAATTAAAAAGAAATAAGCTTTCCTCAGCCTTTTTCTGTGGGGCTCTCCTTTCATCATGATACTTCCACTGCCAGTTGCTTTAAGCATGTCTCTTATTTCCCTAAGTTAGTTGCCTATTTTGCTCCCATTCATTCAACAATCCTGCCTCTATATTTTCCTTCCCTCATCTTCACGATCTCTTGCAACTTCTCTCCACTCAGCATCCTATTTTGCAGTTTCAGTGTCCCAGGGTGGCTGAGCAGTGGGTTTACTCCCTTCACTTCCCTCTGAAAAGCTGAATGATTTACAAACTTCCTTTCTTGTAATATTCACATGCTCAGTAGTTGTAAATGTTTGTGAAGACATCAGAACAGCTTGGTCAATGACTAGGGGAATTTATTGGCACCACATCCCTTAAGACATAGTGCTGAGTGAAAATATACTGAAATGGGAGCTCCCCGTGGGAGTTCTAATTTTCCCTCAGAATGACTTTCAGGAAAAGGCCACATTTTTCTGGGATATTCTGAGGGTACACAGAATGATGAGGAAGTGGCAGAGCAGCAGTGAAATTCACCCTCATCTTAGGCAAAGGCAGGATGCAGTTACATTGCTGTCTCCTCCCATGGTATCGTCCAGGATAAACTTTCAGAATTTTGGAACTTCACAATTGTACCAACTGCAGTATACATTGCTATATTGTAAAGTGCTTGTAAAGTATACAGAAGTGGGAGGGTGCTATATGAAGAAAGTGAGAGAATGTATGTGTGTGGTCCATTTTTATCATTTTTCTAACATTTTTTATATTTGTTACTTCTAAGGATACTTATTTCCCCCACCACTGGTACTATCTTTCTGCATAGGGAATAACATTAAACTTCCCATCCTCATCCAGATGACAGAAAAAGGCTTGAAGCAAAAAATTTTAATGATATTTTTATTGTCTTAGCTGGTGGGGAGCTGCAGATGTTGTTCTTCCCTGTAGAGGATACTAATCGAAAATGGCCACCATTAAGCCAGCAGTTATGATGAGAACTTGCTTGCTAGCTACACAAGCCTTAGCAGGTGACCTCGCCTGTTGCTTCGTGAGTAGTCTTAAGCCATCTGTACCTTCTACCTTCTCACCCTGCCTTTTCAACTTTGTATAGAAAACAAACACAATTGTTTGTACTCTGTGACCATCAGTCCACAGGCAACTGTGGTCCTTCAGATGTATTTGAGTTGCAGTTCCCCGAGGCCCTCACTACTTGGTTTTCTAGCTAGAGCGGGAAAGTTGTAGGTGAAAAATATGGATGGCCACAGTTGTGCACCTTTGCCAGACAGGTTAAAAGACTGTAGAAAGAAAGACCAGTGGCCCCAGCCATCAAACATAGCTTCTAATTTTTTTTCTCTTTTCCATCTGCTATTGTTTGTAGTCCCTCCCTCTGCCCCAGTCTGCAGAATTCAGGGATCTTTGAACATTGGCAGTGACATCACACTGACCTGCAATTCTGAAGAAGGCATCCCTCGGCCAACCTACCACTGGGAAAAATTGGACAGTGCTCCCAAGCTGCCTCCAACAGCCACACAAGGTATACTATACATGGTTTCCCCCAGATTGTTTCATTTATGCTTTGTTTGACTTCCTGATGCTGACACCAGATCACAACTTAAACAACAGGCTCAAAGCTGCCACTTGATTACTTGTATCTGACAAAAAGTCCCAATTCAAGGCAATCATGGACAGCAGAGAAACATTTAGTATCATTTTTATAGAAACTGTGATTTAATTGGTATGAGCTATTCCCTCCGGGAGGCAGTGGAAGACAGGAGGGCCTGGCGTGCTCTGGTCCATGGGGTCACGAAGAGTCGGACACGACTTAACGACTAAACAACAACAACAATTCCCTCCACCCCTGCAGGTATCAGCTATTCCATTTTAGGGGTGGAAAGAATATTTGCTGAGTTGTTCATTCCTATCAGTTTAGACTAACAAAAGGAGACACTTTGATGAGAAATCGAAAGGAACCATGAGATTCCTTGCCTCCATTTGAGAGTAAATTAATAGGCGCTTTCCCTCCCCCTCAGTAATTTGTGCAAAATATCTTTTGCACATAATATATCTTGTGATCTTTCCCTTTGGTAAGTCAAATGTACACAGAGCAACTACAGAAGAACAGGTTGACTATTAAGAAAGATGCAAACAACCCATTCAGTCCCTCAATTGTTTAAACAAAGCAGCAATTGTACTAATTAGTTTGGGACAATTTGCACAATTGTGCAAACAGCATTTTTTTAAAGGCCATTGTTGTGCAAAATGAACCATGTTTTCACATACATGGGAAATTTTGCACAAAATGTTTATTCTCAGTGATACAACAACTCGCGAGTGTTGCACTTTCCTTGCCATGTTAGGAAAAGAAAATAGAGTATGAGACAAGGATTTATATCACTATTAGAGATGGGGGTATTCGTATTCAAGCCTCTCTGCTAGGTTGAAGAGTGGCTCGCCGAATGCAATCTCTGGAGCCATTGGAAGGCTCCACGGCACCCACACCCACGGCTGATCAGTGAGTGGACCGTCCGGCCCCATGGGGATGGACCCTCGTTATGTCCACCTGTGCGGGGGTATACGAATACGAATACCACCATCTCTAATCACTATTCCACACTGTCATTGGCTGAAATCTTGTTGCTGAGCATAGTATGTCAAAACTAGACTAGTTGTAACTTACGGAGTAATTGACTCACTCGATCCATACTGAGCCAGATAGCCTACGTGAGTGCAATTTACTATGCCAATCAAGAAGATTTCAGCTGTTGTGTCCAGTTTATAATTTTGTGGCTAATTTTTGTGTTCTGTATTTAGCTAGGTTGTCCCCAATCAATGGCAGACACCTTGATTACCACCAACACCACACTTAAAGACTGTCAACTTTGTAAAGCCTACCAGAGCTTGATTTGAGCGTCCACACCCCAATAAGACATCAGAAAAGAAATCTGTGAAAGTATTACAGTAATACAAGCACAACAATTCAAATACAAGTATGGTGAACTAGTCATATTCAGTTCAGTGATGCACACAATGCAGCATATAGAGCACTTGGTGCCCTCTAGTGGAATTTCTAATGTTACTGATTGAATTATTAAAAGAAAATACATCTCATAGTAGTCTTTTTGACAAATTGGCCCCAAGTCAAATCCAAAACAAGAGACCTCTCTGCTGTCCGTGTATACAGTGTAGTTTACATTTTGTTTCTGTTCTGGAAGAAGGGCTGTAGTGGAGTGCGAGCCAGGCACAAAAGTACAGTTTTGATTCTGTGTCATTGCTGGCTGCAACTTAGCTCTTCTTGCCCTATGTGTCCATCAGAGATCTACATGATAACATCATGAAGTCAGTTGCGAGGGAGGGCAGTGCTTCCTTCCACTCTGAACAAGTAACATTCTCATTACATCTTCACACATTCCTGCCCAAAATGTTGAAAAATCAAATGATTTTCTGTGGTAGATATACTCATGTGTTCATGACCCTTGCTAGTTTCCTTGCCTTGTTCACTTGGTCCTGAGCTTTCACATCCATAAAAAATAATAATCTTTAAGAAGAAAATGTCCAGTGTAAGCTCCTTAAACCCTAATCTTGTCTGCATCTGATGCTTTCATCTGAAAGTTATTTTCTAATTTATCTCTTAAGAGTCTTGCAGTAGAATTTACGATTTGCTGGATTTGCCTTTTCAAAGTTGTGGTGGAATGGCTGCCCCCCTCCTCATTTAATTCCAATTGTTTTTTTCCTCTCTTTCACCTAGACCAAGTTCAGGGTACAGTCGTTCTACGCAATATTAGCACTGTGTCATCAGGACGTTACCAGTGTGTGGCTTCTAATGTTATTGGAAGCAGCACCTGCTCTCTTGAAGTCCAAGTGATTGCACGTAAGTCCATTACGACAAAGAAATTACAGCAGTCTGTCTTGTACAGTTCATTCCAGTTTTTTTAAATTTTGGTCAAATATAAATTTAGGATGCAAATGGTATCTTGTTGTTTCCACCATGAACAGTATATTGTCACCTCCTCCTCCCTCCGCAGTAAGCTATTTCATTCAATACACAGGCATGGGAAACACAGAAGAATAAGGGATTTGCTGCTGTTGTCACCATCTCTGCTGTAATGTTAGAGATGAGCTCTCACTGATCTTGTTTGTAGTTAAGAACAAGAGACCCCAGATAACCCTCTCCTGGGGTTCACTCTTCCAAATATGAGCAAGATCAATGGGTCTCTTTTTAGACTCTGAAGATATAGGGGAGACAAACGTATGCCTCCTGGGGTAGATGGAACTTCTCTGCATCAGAACTGGTAGCTGAGGGACTCTAGGAACCAACTTTTCAAAAGTCTGTGTGGGAAATTGCAATCATAATTAAGCCTGCTAACCCCACAAAATTCAGATTTTGAGATGCAAATATTGGGAGTTGGAAGAAACGAAATGTTTGAACAGCTGATTGTAAAAAGAAGTATATTACCAGCCAGATGCAGTAAGGATGACTTGAATTTCTTGATAGCTGAAAAATAACAGTCTGCTGCTTTGTACCATGATTTGTAAATATTCTAAAATTAGACAGAGGTCTTGAGTGTACCAAGGGTTGCATGCTTTTCCTCATTGCATCAAAAGCCAAAGTAAACGTTACATGGGAGATCACCCCATATGATCCTTAGTTTTGCACTCATCTTCTGATGCCATGGTTCATTGCACCAAATAATTTCGTTTTCCTGAAGATACCTGGACAGTAATTTGGATTTGGGATTGGGGGGAATGTCTTTTTTCCTCACACCCCTGTATTGTGACCCTGAGCCAAATTACCATCTCAGAGCTGTTATGAGCCATGGAGAGGGGAACATCTATGTGCCTCTCCCCTTGTACTGCATAGGAACTCCAGGATTACAATGTGAGCTGTTGGATCAGGGTGGCAGCAAAAGAATATAGGAATGCATTTCTTCCCCTGTGCTGTAGCCCCAATCTAAATGGGAGTCCTCATCACCCATCTTTGGATAAGAAATTTGCAAGAGGGGAAATTATTGCTCTCTTATGTTGTCCCTTTAAGGACTCTGATCTGTCACAGGGTTTAGCCATGCTGGGCCATTCTGTGTGAGCCTGAAAGGAATGTTTCAGTTCAACTTTGCCAAAACTTTCCAGAGAGCATGGCTTTTGGAGCCCACTGTGAGACATGCATGTCTCAATGCCTTCAGTGTAGCAGGAGGTTGAGAAAATATTGGCAATGCCCCCTTTCTGCTAAGGCCTCCAGAGTATATTATTTGTTCCCACGTGGATCAGAAGGAGGGGTGGTGGCCAGTGATCTTGATGAGTCTTGGCAACCTCTCTGTCACATCCAGCACCTGTTTTCTGAGGGTAAGGCTGGAAACAATAGTTTCAATTGATGAGAAAGGAAATTTTGCCTAAGCATTAGGAAGAACTCCCTGACATTAAGAACTGCCTGACCATGGAAAGGATGGCCTCAGAGGGTGGCAAAGCTTTTAAAATAGAAGTTAGAGGGCTGCTTGCCAGCAATAATTTAACTATGGACTTCTTGCTTCATCAAAGGTTGGACCCAGTGATTGTTGAGGTTTCTTCTAGCTTTACAACTGTATGATTCTGTATGAGGCAGCCTCTCAGAGATGTCCCTGAGCTGTACTAGGCTGCTGTGTTGCCATGCTTTGAACAGCCAATGCATTGACTGCTATGTAAAGAAATACTAATCAGTTATTAGGCAGAAATCTTCGGCTCACTTTTGAATGGGTCAAAAATCTATGGCATGCAGAGGGTCCTGGTTCCACTCCAAAACAATATGTTGTTTCCTTACATTACTGGGAAACAGACCAGCAAGCAGCTTGACCTGATGGAGTCACCATCAAAGGGCATATAGGAGCTGTCTAGCTAGTGAATACCGCTGACTCTCCTTATAATTTTGAAAGCCGACCATGATTCTTTGAACTTGCCCCATGCCTTCTCCTGCCTCAGATTCTTGTGTCTCACACAGCCCACCCTCGGAGCATTGGCCTGATTGCTGGAGCTGCAGCTGCCGGAGCAGTTGTGCTTATTATCTGCATTCTCTTGGTGGCCGTGACATTGTTTTACTGGAAAAACAAACACAAGGAAGAGGAGGAGGAAGAGATTCCCAATGAGATAAGGTTTGTCATGTGTCTGACCATTTCCCCCTTTCCTGATAAATAAGCAGTCTGGCTGGAGAGCTCAGTGGTTTAGGCATATGGCTGCGGAACCAGAGATTGGGAGTTTGGTTCCCCACTATGCCTCCAGGAAGAAGAGCCAGCCTGTGTGGCCTTGGGCAAACTGCGCAGTCTCAGGGTGCCTCCAGAAGAAGGGAATGGTAAACCACGTCTGAGTATCCTTTACCTAGAAAACCCTGGAAAGGGTCACCATAAGTGAGAATTGACATGATGGCATGCAGTTATTATCATGAATAAATAAGCATGTCACAGATCAGATTGCAAAAGGAAGAAGTTAGATTTCATAGCTCAAGATGTGAGAACCTCTTTCTGCCTGAGGGCCAAGGTGGGATTCAGAGCGCTTGGACACTAGTTTCTTGCAGTAGGAAAGATTGAAAGCTAAATGGTGGGCCCAAAAAGCTAGTGTCTTTTAGCTTAAAGCTCTTAGTGCCAGTGAGTGAGCCTAAAATGAGGCCTTTCAACCTTTCAGAATGGATAAAGCCCATACAAAAACATAGAAACCAAATAGTGGTGTTATGGAAAGGAGTGTGAGGAAAAGTCAGGAGGGTCAGCCTTTGACCCCAGGAGGGCCAGAATCAATGTCTGGGAAAGCGAGATTCAAAGCCAGGGCCTCCTCTACCTTATTCAGAATTAGATTGTTGCATACATAAATCTCGTACCTGATTCATACATTACAGAGGTACTGGTGTGACAAAGAAAATTGGTTTAGGGCCTGAACTCTAATGACATATTTTCCCTAGATGTTACACTCCATAATAGTGTGGTGTGTGAATATGTGCTCTTTTTCTATATAGGGAAGAGTAATCCATTTCTTCCATCTCCCTTTAAGAAGAAAAATCAAAAGTCTCTTGGGAATGTCTGACTAGCATTGCTAATTTCTGTTGTTCTTTGTTGGTTGCCACTGTGTTTCTCTCATCTCAGCCTTGATAGAATGACTTTGGGATACAGGAACAAACAATGGGGACGTAGGGCTGAATTTGGTCAGAGGGGTGACATCATTTAAGCCAACACAGCATCATGGCTTGGGTTGTTGCATCCCTTAGCCTTTTTTTCCCCATACCTCACCACTGAAAGGCGTGGAGGGTTTTGTTTTGTTTTGTTGCTCATACTTGCATACAGATGTTGAAAGAAGGGCACAGATCTGATCCTAATGATGTCCTCCTGTTTCTTTAGGGAGGATGATCTACCACCAAAATGCTCCTCATCCACAAAAGCATTCCACGGTGATGCTTCCTCATCAGAGAATGATACTCTCACCTCTTCCAACACTTATAATAGCCGGTACTGGAATGACCCCAAAGTAAACCATGCCACAGACTCCTTCACTCGCCTCAACAATGATGCACGCCCATCCTTTTCCCGCTCTGGAAGCACCAATGCCCGTCCTGTCTATGCCAATGGAGGCCACCCGGCTCCCCCTCCACCTAAGACATTGGTGGTGACAACCAATACGGCTCCTTCTCCACAGGAGATGGCCAGGAGTAATGGCTCGGTGAGCCGGAAGCTAAGACCCCAGCACACACGCTCCTATGCTGTGAGCCAGGCAACACTGGAGAGAATAGGTGCCGTGCCTGTCATGGTGCCAGCACAGAGCCGGGCTGGCTCTTTGGTGTAGGAAGTGGCCATAGTTCTATGGAAAACAAGAACCTATTGCACTGAGTGGGAGGTGAAGACCTGGTCAATACAAGAGACTCTACTCTTCCTCCCTGCAATGAGCTGAAGGAGAAGATCAAGCCTCTTCTCTTTGCTCTCTCCCACCCCAGTCAACTAAATCCCACCCACTGGCGTGATGATGGTCCCTCCCTTGCTCCTGCACCCTCATGATCTCAGGGGGCTCCTCAGCTGCAGCTGGATGTGCCAAGGCCAGAGGGAGGGCCACACGAGACGTTACAAGGGGATGATGCTGCACTTGGCTTCTGAGCTCTGCCTAATGTGAAAATGAAGGCAAGGGTGTGACCATGAGGATGGCAAGAAAGGATGGCTTTACAGAGCCTTACAGTTGGTGAATGGGCTTCCCTTACAGTTGGGAAGGAGACTGTAGCAGCCTTCAGGCTGGTACATTGGCCATGTGGCTTGAAAAAGAGGATGAAGTTGGGGAGAAGTGGCGACCGACTGCTTCGAAGGAAGGAGGCAGAGAAAGAATCATGAACCAAGCCAAAGGAGAGGGGGTTGGGAAGGGGGTTGGGAATTGGCTTGAGGATTATATTTTCTTCTTTATTTCTTTCTTCCCAGCCTTCTCTCCTTCTCCTGCTTCCCCCTTTTTCCAGACTGGATGTTCTTTTCCTGCCCTGCGCATTGGCTTCTTGAATGCTTCCAGCACTCCCTGTCACCTCCATGGAAACTGCTGTCACACTGGCATTGCTCCCTGATGAGCTGCTTGGCTGCTACTGCTGCTTGATGTTGTTGAGAAGGAGGAGTTTGGGGAGGGAATGGTTGTGGGGTGGAAAGCTGAAGCCTCCATTGCTTCTAAGAGCTGCTGTGTTTTTCAGGCGTGTGGCTTAAACCATTTTTGAAGAGCTTGGCTTCCAAACTTTGGCATTGCATGACAGGATTTCTCCCATAGGGCTGTTCTCGTGGTTGGCCTGCATGGCCAAGCTGATGGTTGTTGAGCATTCATGCATTCGAGGCATCAAAAATTTAACTGTTCCCTTACTGGATATTTTTGGGGCTTGTTAATAGTACTGAAATAATCGTTTGCTGTCAAGTCAATTCTGGCAAATGGCAACCCTTTTCATGGTCTTCTCAGGAGAGAGTACTCAAAAATGGTTTACCATTCCCTTCTTCTGGGGGGTACCCTGGGACTGTGCAGTAGCCCAAAGTCACAAAGGCTGGGTCTTCTGGGATGCACTGTGGGTTGAACTCCCAACCTCTGGCTCCACAGCCAGATGCCTATCCCACTGATAGCTCAGTGGTTAAGGTATCTAGCTGTGGAGCCAGAGGTTGGGAGTTCCAATGCCCACTGTTCCTCCTGCAAAGAAGACCAGCCTGTGTGGCCTTGGGCAAGCTGCACAGTCCCGAGGCGCCCCCAGAAGAAGGGAACGGTAAACCACTTCTGAGTATTGTCCTCCTGGAAAACCCTGAAAAGGGACACCATAAGTCATAATTGATTTGATGACACATGATTATTATTATTAATAGTACTGGGGGAGGGAAAGAGTGAGAGCAAGAAAGCAAGGAGCAGCAAAAAGGTGCTATGCCTGGCCTCCTTTCCTTTTCTTGCTGTGGGGCCAGCACTAGCTCCCATTTCATCTGCCTCGCACAGCTTGACAGGTTTCACTTTTGCAATTTCAATAGCCTTAACTCAAATCTGGGGATAATGAAACAAAACAAAACAAAATGACAACCGAAGGTCTTTCCTGCCCCAGAAGAGAGGACCTGGAGCAGTGGGGGGAGGACCACTTCCTAATACCTCGAGGAGGCAGAGCCAAGGGATGTCTTGCTGAGTCCTGCCATCCATACCTGCCTCATTTGTAATGCTGACACTCTGGTCTCCTTAAAGGGAAACACTCTTCTTGGAAGCTCTTTAACAGGATTTCCTTCTCTGCACTGATAAAAGATGTCCTTCCGATCTGACCCCAGCACTAAGAAAGGGGACAACTTGTTTCATGGGCTCCCTCCTCCTCCCGTCCAACATGCACTGGAAAAGGGGTTCCTAGAGATAAATCTCTACTACTCTGCCGCTTCTACTCGGCCTCATCCTGACTGGACTTTTCCTCCAAATGGGCACAAAGGCCCTTAGTTAGGAGAGCTCCTTGCCTGGACCATGCACCTTCTATGCCCTCCTACACCACTACTGTGGAGAGGGCCCTTCAGGTTGCACTGGATTTGAAGCTTAGCTGAGATTCTGTGCCTTCTTTGCTTTGAAAAGAAACAACAACATGCTCTCCTTTCCCCCCCCCCCCCTCCTCCTAGAGGTTGGGAAAGTCACTTTTTTGGAACACAGTTCACCTGAATCCCCCAGGCAGAATGGCCCATGGCTGCAGGCAGTGCTGGCAGGAGGATTCTGGGAGTTGTGGTACAAAAAAATTACTGTTCCAGGCTCACACCCTCCATTATCACATCCCTAACTTGCGTCATTGATTTCTGAGCACACCAGGCAGACAGATGGCTGCTGTATTTCTTCTACACTAGAGGTGTGCAAATTTTTTTCGGTTTTTAAGACTATAGTTCCCAGAATTCCCTGTGGCAGCACATCTACCTGGGGAATTCTGGGAGTTGTAGGCTGAAAACAAAGATTCACACCTCTGATCTACACCTTTTGTAGGGAGCAGTATCTCTGTTCATTTGCTCACTGCCTATTTCTCCTTTCAGTACTTGGGGGTTTAGAGGTGGGGAAGAGTGGCTTCTGAGTAATGCAGAAACAGAGGGGGAAATAACACACTCTCTTTCTCTCTCACTCACACACACACTCCTTCTGCTTTTATAACAACAAGAAATGTAAGAGACATTTAAAGGGATGCTGCCCACGGCAGCTAATACTCCAGTGTTCAGAAAGCTCTTTCTGGTTCTACTGTTCATGAGACTGTTCGCTCTCCTCTTTCTTTGTTCTTTCTAATTGTCTAAAAAAAATTCAATAAAACTTTTATTCATATAAAAGGGGAAATGATTGTCTATGGAATCTGTTATTTCTTTGCTGTTTTTGATACAGACTTCCTCCAAGGAGTTCAGACCAGAACTTGGAAAATTTGCCTCCTTCCACTACAACTGCCATGTAAGCTGTGGGATTCTGAGAACTGTAGTCTAATAAGAAAATAAATTTTCCCTTGCTCTGGCTCCACACGCTTAGAGGAAGGACTGTGGCTTGATAGTAGAGTACACATTTTGCTCATGGATTCAGCCAACTTTCCCACTTAAGCGGGGGAGGGGGGGCAGGTCCTGGGAAGGTGATTCTCAGAACTGCTGCTAGTCAGAATGGAGAAGACAAAACAGAGGGTCAGAAGTATACAATAGAGGAAATCCATCATTAGAAGAAGGAGTTCCTTAAATTCTGAAGGACACTTGATTGTTATACAGCAGGAGCTTTTCATACCTCAATGACTTGCAAATTTTGTGTTTAATGATGATGAGGTAAACATGTTCCTCAAATGAAAGGAGGAACATGTTTACCTCATCATCATTCTCTAGAAAGCACCCAAGGAGCCCAAATGAAAGCGTGAGAAGCTTCCAAGTTTGTGCATTTGACATCTTTCAAGTTGAGGGGACTTTTCCACTGTCCTCCCTAATTCTGGAGCTAGAACTGCCCTCTGTGGTTTCCCACCCAAGTATTGCTTAGGAGTAGCTAAGGTCACTTTACTGACACGGTTTTATTTATTTCGTTAAGTAATAGCTCAGGACAGATTCAAACAATGTACAGGTTTTTTTAAATTTATCTCCACAGAGCAGCACCTACATAACAAAGATCACCATTATATTCTGCCGCAAGCTTAAGCAAACAAAATCACCTTTAACTGGTGCTGGAAAAAACAATGCAAAATCTTTCCAATGAGAACATGTGTTGATTTGAAATGTGTGTTACTTAAATGCAGTGAATTCTGATCAGTAGTGGAACCATATTGTATGCCATTAGTCTATTCGTTGGGCGAATTCTAAATTAGTGGGGATATCCAGTCCTTTCATTGTCAACTTGTATTTGTCAACTCCCCCAAACCTGAGCTAACAATCCTCAGAATAATGGGCATGTGTTACTGAGATCATGTTCTGTATACAGTGATTGGTAAGTATCTTTATATTATTATCACACCTTTGCTAAGGCTTCTTCACTTCGATATTAATTGGCAGTCCAAACATTAGAATATATATTCTGGGACTTTAAAGAAGAAGATGTTAACACATACAGAGCAGAGGCGCGTGTAGTCTTGATTGAATGGTTAGAGGATGGCAGACTTCAGAGTGAATTTGGCAATGAATTTATGTGGAACAACAGAGACAGCCTTTTTCCTATACTTTATTGAAAAAGAGAGATTTACTATTGTCCAATTCAAGATTGGGGAGATTTTGGTAATCCCAGACCATTGCCCATGCTAGCTGGGCTAATGAGAGTTGTGGAATCCCAATCAAGTTCCTGATTACTGGACTAATTCCTTGATGAATCCTATTTTGTCTCCCAACATGGTAGACCCAAGAGAACTCCCAAGAATCAATGTCAGTGGGTGGCCTTCCTGTACATAAGAAACCCATGACTGGTCACAGCATGCTCAGCATTGCATCTAGGAAATCCTTAGCTGTACTTCTGCCTTTATTCAGAATTGAGAAGAGATTAGTACAGGCTTCACATTTAATAACACTATTAAACCCTAAGTATTATTAAACCAATAATACTATTCTAGATTGTTTTCTAAATTATGCAAATGAAGTTTTTGAATATTTAGTTTGCATAATTTATTCTGTTTCTTGTAATCAAGGGACAGGATGAGTAGTCACATAGGATACAGAACCCCTACCTTTCACTGCTGCAAAATCTCAGTTCTACAACTTGTCTAATTTCTAAGATTTTGCCAGGCATTGCCCACTTTCCAGCATCTCTTCACATTCTTGGGGGTAGAAACTTGTTCTACCTTCTCCCCATACTGAAAGCCAAGTTTCCAAAGAGAAAGAGGTTATGCCAAGGAGTGGAAACTAAAGCTGGATTTCTAGTCAAAATTATGACTTCTTTGCTCCTGTTGCCAGCTTGAGGTTGGCAGGAGGGAAGAAATGCGCTGGCCAGATTTTAATCTATCTTTGTGGGAGGTGGCGGGAGGGGATACAAATAGCATCAAGGAGAGGGGATTACATGTGGTTTGTTCAGAGGGCTCATAGAGGATTCTTCTAGCACTCGACACTGTTAGGGTCATCCTGTGGATTTGGACTTATTAAACCATGCTTAAGAAGGGGGCAAGAGTGATGTTTACATACAGCTAGCTTCCTGCTGCTTACGGCATTGTGGAACAGCTGATGGGGCACAGTCCAGGGAATTCAAGCTGAAAAACCAATTTGGCAGTGGGGTAGGGAATAGAAGCAGAATTATGTGGGTTTTTAAATTATTTTTCTGTAATAGCTGGGTGAATGCTGTAACATGTAGAATGAATTACTTCCCAACCCTTGTGTATACAATATATAACTGTTCCAATACAATATTTATTTACTGAGAAAGAATGAAATATTCCAGAGTACAAAAAGTATATGGCAGAATCAAGCAAGTAAATGGTCAAAGTAGATACTGAAGGCGAATACAGAAGCCCTCTGATTTATATATTTTTCCTAATCCACTGGGCTTTCTTCACAGAAACAATCAGACATACAAATGAAGCCCATTTCCATCTTCCAATGACCAATTAAAAACCAAAGCATTTCAAATGCAAGATATGTGAGTGAGGAAAAAGTCCTCGCTATGACATGTACTGTAGATAGCTTTCACAACCTGAGGGAGTACATTTTCTAAATACCTGCCAAATTTATCTAGTTTGACCCATAGAATTTCAAGGAATCTAGGAGTTTACCCAGTCCTTCCCCACTCAATGCAGGCACTGCAATGCAGGTGGCAGCTGCAGTATCCCTAAGAACTGTTTCTATCACTGGATGTATTTAAGCTGTTCTGTCTAAATATATCAGGTAAAAGAGAGCTCTCTTCCACCATCTTCCGAAGCACTATGTCTCAGCATAAAATAGTTTCACTATTAGGACGTTTCTCCTAATATCTGGTTAAAATTTGCTCTTCTGCTGTTTCTACCCCTCAGTTCTTGTCCTGCCCTCTTCAGCAACAAGGAATACATCAGGGCTGAGGTATTGAATGCTGTGAAGATGTACGCATAAATTCCATAGCAATTTCTGCTGAGAATGATCAGCGGAATAGATGCCTTAGCAGTTCCTTTACAAAAAAAAATAATAATAAAAAAATTGAAACCCCTCAGGCATAAGATCAGACTCAGTGGAGACCCCGGAGACTCTGGTTTTGCAGTCCAGTTTGGTCTGATTTTTTACAGGAGCTATCCAAGGTGCTGAACCCTGTTCCCAAGATAAGTTCTAACACCTTGCATAAATCCTTTAATAAAAATTATTAAGTGTCATCGAGTCAGTTCTGACTTAAGGACTCCCTTTAGCCTAGAGCAGATTCAATCCCTCTAAGAAGTCAGAGTCACCAGCCTCAACTGTTCTGACCTTTACAGTCAGATCTGGCCACAGATCTCTTGTCTTTTCCTCCAGTTTGTCAACTGATCTCTTTGTCTGAAGGCACATGAAGATGACTGCTATTTTTTGGCAGATGAGTTGGATGGATTCCATTTCCAATGCAATGTTCCAAGCCCCAAGCAAAGGATTGTCACAGAAAATCCATTGGCTGAATTGAAATTTGCCCACTTCATTGCTCCCACAGTCCATTGCTTTCTCAGTTGTTCAATGTAATCAAATGCCTGGGTTTTGCATCACCTGAATTCACTTGTGTTCATTCATGCATCTTTGTTTTTGTTCTTAAATACACAACATTTGGGTTTGTAATCTTAACAACAACAAATGTGCCATCAAATCAATTCTGACTTATGGGAGCCCCTTTTCAGTGTTTTCTAGGTAGGCAATACTCAGAAGTGGTTTACCATTCCCTTCTTCTAGAGGTGTCCTGGGACTGTGCAACTGGCGGAAACCACACAAGCTGGTTGTCTTTGTTGAGAGTTTTGGTTAAATGTGTATTCTCAGAACATTAGCAGAGTAAGGAGATATTAGTTTGCATAGACACTATGACACTGAGAGAATAAAATATCAACTTAGTCCATTTACATATGTACAGAGATAATAGACATTCATCTGGCAGCAGAACATGACATGATACAACACACAGCATAGGAAAAAAGTGATCTGACAGCAGATAAAATGTCCCCTTTACACATGACTTATGTACAGTTCTGGGACCAATCAGAGAATACATTACTTCATTTTCCAGTTACACAAAGTTTCATTATGTACCACAGATGTACAACATTAAGTCTCAAACCTTGGTAACTACACCTGAATACAATCAGTACACGACTCAGGTAAAATCAGCCATTTTACTTTCAACTATACAACATTTATATTTAATACATATTCACATCAAAATCTCAACAGTATTCCCAGGACTCACAGTAGGGAATTAAACTCCCAACCTCTGCCTAAACTGCTGAGTTATCCAGCCAGCTTAATAATCTTATCGGGGAATGAACAGCCATTCCCATATTTTGGACTTCACTTGTGCTGCACACACAGTTATTGAATAACATTTGCCTTGTAAATAGCAGTTTGGTGGAATATGGGGGGTTTACAGAAAATACGCTCTGAGCTAGCATGCTGCTCAGAAATGTTGATAGTGTGGCAACAAGCAAAACTTCCAGAGAGAGTGAACAATTGACAGAGTGACCTAAAATTCCTTCCGCAAAGGTCAGCCCATCACCTCCAAGGCAATGTGCTTCATGGGTAGTTTAAGTTTCATGGATAGTTTACATTTCATGGGTAGTTAAAGTTCCTTCTAATCTTTGGCTGAAATTGTTCCAAGATTCCGGTGTGGAATTTTATACTCCATTGGAATAATTGAGTGGCATAAAAATATTCAGCACTATTTCTGCAGCTTATATGCATTTAATTAACATGTTGGCAGTGGATAGACTTGTTATATCGGAAGGGGAAGTTACATTGCTTGAGTCTTTGATACCATTTCTAATAAACCAGAACTGAATATTTAAATTTCATCCTGGATACATCTCAATTTTATTGCCAGCTAAATAGATGACAAACTCTCCAGGACACTCTCCATCATTCTCTAATCTAAATGCAGGCTCAAAAACCAAAATCAAGTTCTGGGCAAACTCTCTCTCCATTGCTGGATAAACTTGGATGGGTACATTTGCAAACCCATGCCTAGATGCTTCCCATGCAACTGGAATAAAGTAGCACAGCTTAAAGCTGATAGAATTTCGGGCAGGTTTGTTACAGCTAATAATATATAACCTGCAAGCAGGCCCCATTTGTTTATCTTCGTTACCTGTTGCCATGCTGTAGTTGTGATGAATGTTCCTCATCTGCAGTGCAAATTGCCCACATTCAGCATGCCTGAGGCAGGTCAGCTTCCTTTGATTAATAGGAAGTTCTGTCTCTGTGTGTGTGTGTGTGCACATGTACGTGTGTTGCTGTCAGAAGCACAAGCACATGGTGCATGTTTGAGGTTCATGCTCGCTCTTCCTGGATTTGGGTCACAAGTTCAGTTTCTTCAGCAGCTATGGTCTGACATCTCCTGGAAGCATGCAGAATTGCATCCATGCTGCAGAGATTTTGCCTGCATAAGACTTGTTCTTGGTTGATTTGTCACCCTGGCTGTTTCTGTTTGGTTCAAAACAAGAAGTTGTTACCTCAAAAGATTTAGTGATTTCTCAGAGAACTTGTCCAGTGACATCAAGCAGGGCTTACCCCAAAGCAAGATAAGTTCAGTACAAACTTCCCCACAGCTACAAGAGAGGCACAATCTTTTTACCAAGCAAGAACTCACCAAATAGGGGTGGTGAAAACCTCACTTCATTTCAGGTAGAATTTTATACAAATTCATAGATATCTTCACATTTGAGAAAGGAAGAATTTTCTTTAAAAAAAAAACACAAACCCAAACGTTGAAGAAGGTAAATGTTGACAGATTTGCCTGTCCAGGACTTGAACATTTAGCTCTTAGAAGCTTTGGTTTGAATCTCTGTATTCAACCCTTTTTGTGCCAAAGTAGGATTACTCTGTATTTAAATATTTAAAGATGCTCTGCAACTTTAACATCTGTGTGACAGGGAGGTAAATTACAGATTTCTTTATATTGGGAATATCTCCACCTGTTTGATTTAGCTGGTGTAAATGGGAAGAATGTTGTTTGCCCAACCACCCCAGAGTAATGAGGCAAGACACAGGAGGTGGGTTGAAATAAGGACCACACTTTGTTAAACATTAAACACAACATCCCTTTCATGAGGGGGCCTACAGTAGGGCAGAATCATGATCTGGATCTGGGGCCAGCCTTGCCCCAGACTTTCACTGGGTGAGTTCCTATAACAACTGGGTATCCACCAGGACTCTGGATGTCCAAGACTCCGGACTCTAGGTGGTCCACACTCCTGGGGATCCCCAACTGGTCTCCCTCCCAGTGTAGAAACCTTGGGTCTTCAATGCTGGGAGGTGAGACAGCTTACAACCCTAGCAGGTGCCCATTCAACTCACCTTCTAAATCATACCTTTTGCCAGTACCCACCAGTGTGGCCAATAACAACAAACTCACCCAGCCCAAATACAAAACAAGCAAAATTATGAACGGGAGGAGCAAAAACTCACCTGCCCCTTTAGTGCCAATTATAGGAGTAGGCCAAAAATTCCTGTCCGGCCCTGAAGCGACCAGCTAATCTTGCTCTTAACATAAGTTGAGTGGGTGGGTCAACAAGTGCTGCAGAAGAGGAAGAGGACAAGGGTGAGCAGCCTTTTAAAGGTGAGCCTCATCTCCCACCCTTCAAGGCTACATACCTGGTACTCCTGCGCCTGCCTTGCCCAGGCAGGTGGGCAAAGAGCTCCTGTCTCTGCAGCAGTGGTTGCAGAAGGAGCCTTGTGTTTGCTTTGGTACATTTTATTTTATTTATATTTTGGATGGAAAAAAAACATAGAAAAAGGTGTGTGGAAACAAGTGAAATGGATGGGTTTTGCCATCCCATGAGTGGCCTTTCCTTTCCACTCTTCCACTGATGTTCTGAATGAATGTTTCACCTGCCATAATCCTCAGAGCTTGACAAGGAGTTAAAAAAGAAGAAGAAGCAAAGGGGAGAGAAAATAAGGAAGGAAGGAACAAAGCCAAACATGTGAAGCCCCATGGGAAATATCCATGGCCAACAGCTTAAAAGCTGTTTAAACTTTAGTACACTTCAGGGGTGGCTTATGGACTGAGATGGGGGGATACGTCACCTCCAAATTTTGGTCATGGTCTGTCCTTTTCAAATGAAATCAAGCATGAATTCTCATTCCCTTACTTTGGGCACATCAAGACTCACTGGAAAAGACAACAACTAGGAAATGTTGAAGTTAGTAGGAAAAGAATAAGATATGGCTGATATGGATTGATTTCATAAAGTAATCAAAGGCGTTTAATTTCTAGCTCCTGAGCAGACCGACCGCTTGGTCGGTCAGTCTGTCAAAATATTTTTACCTCACCTTTCTCCTTAAAAAGGACCCAAGGCAGCTTACATCCTTAAAAGACAATATTTAAAGCTAAGAACAATGAGTATAAAGAGGCAGCATGCATCATTAAAAGACAGTATTAAAGCTAAAACAATAAGTATGCAAATACAAAAAGTATAAGACAAATACCACTGAGACATGGTAAATACAAGTAGTACTAAAGACCCAGTCAGAGCAGTTATGTATAACAGTCCATCTAAAACTCAGTCATGGAGCACAGAGAGTGCTCGCATGGAACTTGCTTGGGAGGGGGGGGGCAATGTGTAGCCTGCACAATTAACTTGTTAATCACCCAGAGAGTGCTTGAAACACTATGGGGTGGTATATAAGCTGCATGCTTTGCTTTTTTTCATGGAGCCAGTCACTCAAGTAAGCAGTCACTGAGAGAAAGCTTGCCTGAAGAGCAAGGTCTTTGCCTGCTTTTGGAAGGACAACAAATATGGGGCCAGCCTGACCTCCTGTGGAAGGGAGTTCCAAAGTCTCGGAACAACAACAGAGAAGGCTCTCTCCTGTGTCTCCATCAGACACCTGTGAAGGCAGTGGGATCTAGAGAAAGGCCTCACCTGATGATTTTAACACCCGAGCTGGCTCATAGTGGAAGATAAGGTCTGAGAGAGAGCTTGGACCCCGCAATTTAGGGATTTATAGGCGAAAACCAGCATTTTGAATTGTGCCCAGAAACTGATCAGCAACCAGTGGAGCTGCTGTAACAGGAGGGTTATGTGATCCCTGTGACCAGCTTCAGTTAGGAATCTGGCTGCTGCATTTTGGACCTGCTGAAGGTTCTTGACAGGCTCAGACATGAATCCAGGAGCACCCTTAAGCTGTACACCTGTGTTTTCAAAGACAGTGTAACCCCATGCAGTACAGGCTGTATCCCTATTCGTTGATCTGCCTTTCAGTTGATTAGAACCACCTCTATCTTGTCTGGATTAAGTTTCAGTTTATTCCCCTCATCTAGTCTATTACTGATACCAAACACTAATTTAGAGCCGAAAAAGCTTCCTCAGATTTAAGGTGGCAATGAGAGGTAGAGTTGGGTGTCATCCGCATACTGGTGGCACTGAACTCCAAAATGCCAGACGATCTCTCCCAGTAGTTTCATGTAGATGTTAAATAACATAGCAGACAAAACAGAACCCCACAGGTCAGCAGCCAGGGTGTCAAACCGGAATCCCCCAGCACCACCTTCCGAGTTCTCCAGGAAGGACTGGAGCCACCATAAAGTTGTGTCCCCAAATCCCATTCTAGAGAGATGGGTCAGGAGGATACTATGGTCAATAGTACCAAAAGCCGCTGAGAGGTTCAGCAAAAGCAACAACGACACAGACTATCAATTTCCCAGCGTAGGTGATCCACCAAGGCGATCAAAGTAGCCTCTGTCCCATACCCAGACCTGAATCCAGATTGAACTGGGTCTAAATAATTTGTCTCATCCAAGAACCTCTGGAGCTGAGAGGCCACGACTCACTCTAATACCTTCTGATGATCACTAATTCATAGGATTGCCATAAGTCAGAAGTGATTTGATGGTAAATAACAAGCATATATGTAAGGGGGATCTGAAATACAGACCAAAGAGGTAGTCTTGTTATTTGTAGATTTGCTAGAGTTGAAGCAAGTGGATTAATATTAACTAGCACATCTTTTGCCCAGAACCCCAAACTAACACTTCTAAAAGGCAGCTTTAGAGATGCTATTTCTATCAATAAAACTCACTTTTAATGAGGCAGTCACAGAATTGTTACTAGGGAGACAGCTGAACATTGTTGTTCTGTATGTGTGTGTATCTGTGCAGATGTAAGCCCTATTAGCTTCAGTAGGCCATCCCACTTTACCTCCATGCTTTACCTCACTGTCACACAGGTATTAAAGTTGCAGAGCATCTCTTTAAAAAAAAAGATGTGGCAATCCTACTTTGGTAGTTGAATACACAGAGATTCAAACCCCAGCTTTTAAGAATACAAGATTGCAGCCTAAGGCTGCCAGTCTATTTTCTAGGCACTCCCCCTCTTTCATCAATTTATTGTTGGCTTAGCGCTAGGCATTCAGCACCATGGAAAGCTCCTTAAAACTACATCAGAGCATATTAAACCCATCTGCTAAGATACACTGAACAATTTGCTGGCCAAAAGCATTCTTTCCACTTTCTAGTAGAAGTTTGGGAAGAAGGACTCCAGTACCATCATTAACAGACAGAATTTTGGCCATAGCACTGTTGTTCACGTCAACTGCCCACAAGGTAAGTGGCTATGAAATGGAAACAATGCAAATAATATGAGTTATGACGTACAATGACGTGGAGATTTGGATAACACTTGCCAAATCACTTCTGCTCAGTCTGACAAGCTATTTTGATATGGCCTTTGAGAAACAGCTCACTCCTATAAGACGTTTTTGTGAGACTATGACCAAAAAAAGTTTAATATTTAAGTTTTCAGTGTTTGTGCAAACTTTTGCTGCACAAAACAATAACTTCTAGATAGCGCAATGATTTACATCTTTGGCTGCAGAGCCAGAGGTTAGGAGTTCAATCCTCCATTGTGCCTCCTTGACAGGGTTTGACTTGATGATCCATAGGGTCCCTTCCAGCTCTGCAGTTCTAAGACTCCAAGTAAGTATATTTTCTTTTGTGAAGCAGCACAAAAACACACACGTCGAGCACAGAAGGCCTGGTTGACGAATTAAAATGATGCAAACAATTGATTCAATATTTCTTATTTTTAAAAGTCTAGGAAACAAGGCAGCAGCTGCTTTAGTTGAGCGACCTACTTTGCACAACTAATGCAAAAATCATTATCACAAATGCTGGGTGTTTTGCCAATAACAACAGAAAATATTCCACTCTATTCCAGGTGGAAAGAAAAACATTATGGATCATCATGCTCTTGTATGAGAATGAGAAAAGCTAAGATTTACATCGGTACAAGCAACAAGGGTGAAGAAACCAAAAGCCAGGACTGTGCCTTTGTGATCCAAACACATGCTTCTTCGGCCAGGTCATTTGAGCAAATAACTCCATTCTGTCACCTTAACGTTAAAAAAAAGTAGCCTTAAAAACATTTCTAGCCACATTGTTGGGAAGATACACCGTTCAATAAGCACTTTTAAAGCTTCTGATGGATATAAGACATTCAGCGGATCTTGAATTTTGGATCATTGAATGAATTAATTAACATGTGATAAATCCCTGCCCTTTGGTTCTGTTCATATGGTTACTAATATGGATTATAATATGCATGGGATACTTCAGGGCATATTCTTAAAAACTGGGGAATGTGGATTAGTTAAACCTTAGCTCTTGGCAATGATCCTTCTTTCCTCATAATCTGAATGACTAAAGAACGATTAGAAGTAGGCTCTTTATAGCTCTTTTAATAATGTATATGGGCACATTCTATTTCATGCAGTCTGTTTTAGTAAATCTGGAATACCCTGAGATCCTCTAACAATTATCAGAACCACTTAAATTCCTCTGATGGTTCACAGAAAAACTTGGGCTCTCAATTTATACCAGCTTGCTGGTTTCAAAAAAACATAAGGCTCATCACTTGATGAAAGAAATGTTAGTTGATCATCTGCACAAGTAATCAACAGAAGAATTAAATATAAACAAATGTGCACATAAACAGCTGGTGAAGCAAAAAAAACCATACTGCCCTTTTAGATATCCAGTACATGTTTTAGCAGTCCTCTTTGAAGAAGAGGCATTCTTTCCTCTCTGAAAAGGCATGTATGCTTCTTTTAAACATCTGTATTCTATCTGCAAGATTGATTGATTGATTGATTAATTAATTGATTGATTGTTTGATTAATTAATTATTTTATATGTCATTCTTCTGTGTGGGGAAACCCAGAATGGTGCACATCATAATCACACAAAACATTGGCTGACATCCTGTTGCTGCACTTGGACAGGCTACTGAATCAATAGGGATTTGATGAGCCAACTCCTCTGTAAGTTCCATTGATTCAAATGGGCCTACTCTAGTTTACTTAAGCATAGTAAATTGCAGTCATAGTAGGCCCATTTGATTCAAGGGAACTTATCGTTGACTGACTAAATCTCCATTGATTCAGTGGGTCTACTCTAGAGATATTTGCTAAGCAGCAGGTTATCCAAGATATTTGTTTTAGTCAATCAAAAGTTTTTAATACAAGTATGCCATTAGATCCAGGGCTTTGGAAAAAAAATTGGGGGAGGGATATAGTTCCCAGAATCCTCTGACTAGCATAGCTAGTGGCTCTGATGCTGAAGCTGTTGACCATAAATGTGTCTGCCAAGCAAAAAATATGGAAATGAGGTGATGGCCAGCAAGGTATTGTTGAAAAGATTCTTAGAACCAGGTGTTTCTTCTGGGGAAGACAAATGTACCAAAGAAAGATCCCATTACCTTGCTAGGAACCAAACTGGGCCTGCAATTCTTAATAACTGTGGAATTAAAATTACATGATGTAGATGTTATTGCTACTGAGAAGAAGACCTTGAATGGCAACTAGAAATAAATGAATGTCAGTCGTCCTTGCTTTTACCTCCATTTCTTAGAGATCTCATGTTGTGTGTGTACTGAGCCTATGGAGAAATTTGTGAATTTTGTTAACTTCCACATACATAAAAACAGCCAAAGAAAGTTCACCACTTTCTGCACTTGCAATAGGTGCGGCTGTTTTCAGCATGGAGAAGCTCTTAAATAATAGCTCTTAAATATGTGGAAACCCTCAGAAAAAAACCCAAGAGGTAGCAACTCTAATTTATCATCACAAATGTGGTTTAATACACAGGGCTTTGAAGACAAACATTTCAGAGCTACTCAAACAGCTCAAAAACGTCCGCCTGGATGGACAAATCTATCCATTTCATTTTCTCCCATAATGGAACTTTAAAAATCTTAAACTCAGTGTGATTGCAAAATTATTAAGAAATAACAGATGAAAGAAAAATGTTCCAAACACCAAATGTTTCTTACGTATTCTCAAGGATTTTGAACATGTGGTTCACTCTAAAGATAGTCAAAACATCTACCCGTTTGTGTTGAATTGAAGACTTATATCATTTGGTATCAATTGGAAACGATATATATCAATTTTTCAAAAAAACCCACAACACTCCAGTTTATAAATGTGGGATATTGTGTTTCTTTACCCATGATTCAAAAAGCCAGGAAATATCCTAATATTTCTGCATTATATTGTGCTCTCATTGCCAGCAGAAAAAAGGATGCCAAGCTTTACAAAGCAAAGGATAGCCTGAATGTTGACAACATCAATGACAGCAGTCAAGATGGTCTAGAGAGGATAACCCTCTTCTGCTCACTGCCATTCATACTTGTTGAAAAACAGCCCTAACAATTGATTTGTGTTTAGGTGAGAAGTGGTTAACTGATGGAAAAAGGAGTCAGCTTCTGGAATTTCTCCTTGCATGCTGTCACTTTGTGAATGGTAGTGAGCATTAAATCCTTGGACCATCTTGAGGGAGAAGTTGGATTTAGCAAAGAGTGCCATTGGAAACTAACGTCAAAATCATCCATGCTATGTAAAAGAAAGACAGTGAAGAAAGACATGGACAAAAATCAACTTATTTGAAATGCGGTGTTGAAGGAGAGCTGTACAGATATGAAAGACTGCCCAAAAAGTAGAAAAGTAGATGCTCAATCAAGTCAAGTCTGAACTCTCACTAAAGCAAAAATGAGTCAACTGAGCCTATCCTACCATGCACATATAATGGAGATACAGAAGTTACTAGAATAGACCGTGTTGCTTAGGAAAAATGGGGTGGAGCAGTAGGAAAAGAGGAAGATCAAACGTTAGATGGCTTGACTCAACAGAGGATACCACAGCTGTTAGTTAGCAAGATCTGAGCAGAACTTATTGGAAAAGACAATATTGTTAAGAAGTGGAGGCAGTAGGAAGAAAGAACAACCTAATATGAGATATATCAGGCAAAATCCAAAGAAACAGAACAAAACAAAACAAGACAAAAACATGTGGTGCCTTAAAAACTATTTCATTTTAATGTGAGCTTTTGTGGACACATCCACTTCATCAGACATATGGAAACAGAATGAAATGTTGAATGAAATGTCAGTTTCATACTAAATATTGATTGGCTCTTGGATGTATCTTATATTTGTATGCTGTAATTTATGGCTTTTGTTGTTTTAGGGCTCTGTTGTAAAAATTCCTCAGGAGACAGAAAACAGACACCAGGCCTAGGCAAAGATGAGAGGGGAGAGAGAAGAGAGAGGGATGGGATGGGGGTGGGGTTTGAAGATTGGTGAATTAAAACTCAAGGTGGGGAGAAAAAGAGAATATTAAATATAAGAGTGAAAGAAGATGGCAGAGGAATCACATGTATTAATGTAGGGAATATTGACAATTTTTACCTTTGAGTCTTGTGATGAGATGGGCTTGGTAGTTCTGAATTTTTACAACAGAGCTCTAAAACAACAAAAGCCATAAATTACTGCATGCAAATATAACATAGATCCAAAAGCCAATCAATATTTAGTATGAAACTGATATTTCATTCTACATTTTATTCTGTTTCCAGATGTCTGACAAAGTGGATGTGTCCACGAAAACTCACATTAAAATATAATAGTAAGTCCTTAAGGTGCCACATGTTTTTGTCTTGTCTTGTTTTGTTTCTTTGGATTTTGCCTGTTATGCTTGCACAGACTGACACAGCTTGTTGTTGTTGTTTAGTCGTTAAGTCGTGTCCGACTCTTCGTGACCGCATGGACCAGAGCATGCCAGGCCCTCCTGTCTTCCACTGCCTCCCGGAGTTGGGTCAAATTCACGTTGGTAGCTTCAATGACACTGTCCAACCATCTCATCCTCTGTCGTCCCCTTCTCCTCTTGCCCTCACACTTTCCCAACATCAGGGTCTCTTCCAGGGAGTCTTCTCTTCTCATGAGATGGCCAAAGTATTGGAGCCTCAGCTTCAGGATCTGTCCTTCCAGTGAGCACTCAGGGTTGATTTCCTTCAAAATGGATAGGTTTGTTCTCCTTGCAGTCCAGGGGACTCTCAAGAGTCTCCTCCAGCACCACAGTTCAAAAGCATCAATTCTTCAGCGGTCAGCCTTCTTTATGGTCCAGTTCTCAGTTCCATACATCGCTACTAGGTTTGCCATCGCTTTCCTCCCCAGAAGCAGGCGTCTTTTAATTTCGTGGCTGCTGTCACCATCTGCAGTGATCATGGAGCCCAAGAAAGTAAAATCTGTCACTCCCTCCATATCTTCCCCTTCTATTTGCCAGGAGGTGATGGGACCAGTGGCCATGATCTTAGTTTTTTTGATGTTGAGCTTCAGACCATTTTTTGCGCTCTCCTCTTTCACCCTCATTAGGAGGTTCTTTAATTCCTCCTCACTTTCTGCCATCAGAGTGGTATCATCTGCATATCTGAGGTTATTGATATTTCTTCCGGCAGTCTTAATTCCGGCTTGGGATTCCTCCAGTCCTGCCTTTCACATGATGTATTCTGCATATAAGTTAAATAGGCAGGGAGACAATATACAGCCTTGTCGTACTCCTTTCCCAATTTTGAACCAATCAGTTGTTCCATATCCAGTTCTAACTGTTGCTTCCTGTCCCACATAGAGATTTCTCAGGAGATAGATAAGGTGGTCAGGCACTCCCATTTCTTTAAGAACTTGCCATAGTTTGTTGTGGTCCACACAGTCAAAGGCTTTTGCATAGTCAATGAAGCAGAAGTAGATGTTTTTCTGGAACTCTCTGGCTTTCTCCATAATCCAGCGCATGTTAGCAATTTGGTCTCTAGTTCCTCTGCCCCTTCGAAATCCAGCTTGTACTTCTGGGAGTTCTCGGTCCACATACTGCTGAAGCCTACCTTGGAGGATTTTGAGCATAACCCTGCTAGCGTGTGAAATGAGTGCAATTGTACAGTACTTGGAGCATTCTTTGGCACTGGCCTTCTTTGGGATTGGGATGTAGACTGATCTTTTCCAATCCTGTGGCCACTGCTGAGTTTTCCAAACTTGCTGGCATATTGAGTGTAGCACCTTAACAGCGTCATCTTTTAAGATTTTAAATAGTTCAACTGGAATATCATCACCTCCACTGGCCTTGTTGTTAGCCATGGTTTCTAAGGCCCACTTGACTTCACTCTCCAGAATGTCTGCCTCAAGGTCAGCAACCACACTTTCTGGCTTGTCTGGGACATCCAGATCTTTCTAGTATAATTCCTCTTCTTGATGTCTTCTGCTTCTGTAAGGTCCCTACCATTTTTGTCCTTTATCATGTCCATCTTTGCACAAAATGTTCCTTTAACATCTCCAATTTTCTTGAACAGATCTCTGGTTTTTCCCTTTCTATTATTTTCCTCTATTTCTTTGCACTGTTCATTTAAGAAGGCCCTCTTGTCTCTCCTTGCTATTCTTTGGAAGTCTGCATTCAATTTTCTGTAACTTTCCCTATCTCCCTTGCATTTTGTTTCCCTTCTCTTCTCTGCTATTTGTAAGGCCTCGTTGGACAGCCACTTTGCTTTTTTGCATTTCCTTTTCTTTGGGATGGTTTTTGTTGCTGTCTCCTGTACAATGTTAAGAGCCTCCATCCATAGTTCTTCAGGCACTCTGTCCACCAAATCTAGTTCCTTAAATCTGTTCTTCACTTCCACTGTGTATTCATAAGGGATTTGGTTTAGATTATACCTGACTAGCCCAGTGGTTTTTCCTACTTTCTTCAGTTTAAGCTTGAGTTTTGCTATAAGAAGCTGATAATCAGAGCCACAATCAGCTCCAGGTCTTGTTTTTGATGACTGTATAGAGCTTCTCCATCTTTGGCTGCAGAGAACATAATCAATCTGATTTCGGTATTGCCCATCTGGCGATGTCCATGTGTAGAGTCGCCTCTTGTGTTGTTGGAAAAGAGTGTTTGTGATGACCAGCTTGTTCTCTTGACAAAACTCGATTAGCCTTTGCCCTGCTTCATTTTGAACTCCAAGGCCAAACTTACCTGTTGTTCCTTTTATCTCTTGACTCCCTACTTTAGCATCCCAGTCCCCTATAATGACAAGAACATCTTTCTTTGGTGTCAGTTCTAGAAGGTGCTGTAAGTCTTCATAGAATTGGTCATTTTCAGCCTCTTCAGCATCGGTGATTGGTGCATAAACATGGATGACTGTGATGTTGAAAGGTCTGCCTTGGATTCGTATTGAAATCATTCTATCATTTTTGAGATTATATCCCAGTACAGCTTTTCCCACTCTTTTGTTGACTATGAGGGCTACTCCATTTCTTCTACGGGATTCTTGCCCACAATAGTAGATACGATAATCGTCTGAATTGAATTTGCCCATTCCCGTCCATTTTAGTTCACTGACGCCCAGGATGTCAATGTTTATTCTTGCCATCTCCTGTTTGACCACATCCATCTTACCAAGGTTCATAGATCTTACATTCCAGGTTCCTATGCAGTATTTTTCTTTGCAGCATTGGACTTTCCTTTCACTTCCAGGCACGTCCGCAGCTGAGTGTCCTTTCGGCTTTGGCCCAACCACTTCATTAGCTCTGGAGCTACTTGTACTTGTCCTGACACAGCTACCTCTTCCAAAATGACAACTAATATGAGATGATGTTGGTTTGCAAGATCTGTGCAGAGCTATTAATGATAGAACATTTTGAAAGTCAGTAACTCATGTAATCACCACACATCAGAAGTGACTTGATGGCACATGGCATCGCTGGAGTTTTTTTTCTTAATTACCAAACAATTGTATAGTGACAAGATGGGTGGAATAGACAACAAAGCACTGTAACCATCCCCAGACACAAAACAAAAACCAGTAATTTCACAGCTTAAATTAATAAATTTCTGAATATGCATTCTCTGTTTTAATAATATCTTTAAAATATATATTTGGTAAATCAGCTTTACTTTTAAAGAATCAGAACTTGAAAACCATTTTCTCTAACATCCCCAAATTTGGCACAGAGCAAGAGCTGACTGTCTGCAATATCTGTGCCAAATGTGGTGCTGATCTGAGTTTCAAAGTTACAATTTTTCATGTGTGGTGCCCTCATGTTTTGAGTTGCCTGATGGAATACTGATTTGCTCTATTGCACAGTATCTACTTCTGCACTCTTGCGCAGCAATAATGCCAACTCTGCAAAGCCCTAGCCAGCGTGACCATGACAAAGGAATATAAGAGCTCAAGTCTGAAATCTCTACAGCAGCATCTTCTCACTTCCTGCCTTTAAGCAATGTAAGCTCCCTTTCCTCTAGAAACATTTTTGAAAATGTTAGTAGGCTCTCCCTACTACTCTCCCCCTACTACTCCCCTTCTCTTTTCTCACAAACTATTTAGGAGGCAAAAGTAAATCAGATAAGCCAGTACCACTCTCCCAGTTACCCAAATGGCTGCCCCCAATTTGCCATCTGCAAGGCAAATCTAAAAATTAGCTGATTGAATAGCTGAATGGTTTAAGTATCTGGCTGTGGAGCCAGAGGTTGGGAATTTATTCCCCATTGTGTCTCCTGCAAGTACAGCAGCCTGTGTGGCCTTGGGCAAGTAGTTTCTAACTATAAACCTCTGAAAAAAGGATCAACATAAGTCAGAACTGACTTAACAGCACCTGATGATGATGGTGATGATTAAGAAGAAGGTTAATAATTAGGCAGGTGCTTTTGGTGTTTGTGTCTGTATGAAGCTGGGCTTCATACATGAATGTTGAATTGTAACTGCTGTTGATTATGCTGGTTTGATGTGAAAGAACAGTCATGGGAAGAGACAAGAGCCTATACAAAAAGCAACCTCTTGATTCGGTGCATGTCCCGGGGCACCTCCACCTTGGTATGCCCTCTTTGCAGCCTGGGAATCGCTGTATTATGTCATGAAGGTTTATGTCTCCCAGATCTCTGTCTGCTGAAGAATAAAACCCAAGGAGCAGCAGGGGACATCAGCTTGTCATTTTAACAGACTTCTCTCTCGGACTGTAAACTGTACTTTAAAGTCGTCTAATCTCTAATTTCTTCTATGGTCAGTGAGCACACCCTTTATCTTAATTCTCTGACTCCCTATTGCAAGCTTGCTGCTATTAGCTAGCAGAGCTGAGGTACGTCACACAGCCATCCTTGATAAATGACCTCGGATGGTAGCCAGCTTTTTCTTTTTCTTTTTTATCCCTTCGGCGCCACAAATTTAAAAAGACAAGTTCCTGGGCCGTTCCAGCAGGGGTCAGCCTCACCACATCCTGTTCAGTCAGGCTATCAGAAACGGCCAGATGTAACTCCCAGCCTGCTTCTCTGCCTGCCTGCTTGCCTGACTGACAGAAGTTCTACGCTAATCTTTGGGCCCCAGCTCTGCTCCAAATCTCAGTCACATTGGGCTGTGTGGTGGCGATCCTTTAGCATGCAGCATATGCATCTCATTTCTCTATTCACTGGGCTATTTGTAAACCTAATTTAAGCTAAATATTTCACAACACTTATCATCACAGAAAGCTCCAGAGGAAAGAAACCGGTTGATAGGCTTTAAAAAAGAAAAGAATACCTGTTCCCCCTCTGCTGTAGAACATCCATCCTGGCCTTACCTGCTTTGCCATCAGGGCCTTTCTAGGCTTACAAGAAACCCTCAAGGGTGATGGGATTCAAAAATATACAGATTCAGCAAAGGATGCTGTTGCTTCTGAAATGGTGCTGCAGTCAGAACCATGGACGCCTGATTAAGGGTGTTTATTAATTACATTTTAAGCCCACCACTTTACACTCAAAAGTTTTCCTGAAAAAGCATCCAAGGCAACTAGCACCCATCACTAGAAATAAATTTTAGAACTAAAATCTAACAAACAGAACCATTTAAAACCATCAGAATAATCCCTTAGCATCAAGACAGTTTGAAAGGCCAACTCAACGAGACGTAGCTTCACATCCTTCCTAAAACCGGAATGTGACAGCACATCAAGTCCTACATGGGCATTTGCCTGCTCATGTGTAAGGCTACCAAAGGCTAGGAGGGTGCCGGGGATATGGGCAATCAGGTAAGCCTGCAACATGTGTAAACCCATGAGTGTCCCAATTTATTCATCAGTACAAAAGGCCTTCAAGCCTTGAGGCGGAAGCACTGCAGAGTGCTTCGTCACCAAGTTCACAGATTGTTGTGACCTCGGAGGGACACTACACAGTGTCCTAAAATTGCATGACCTATCAATTCAAAATCCACACCCAGTCCTAAAAATGTACTAATTTTTCAGTTATGTTTACTAAACTATGAAGAGTCCTAGTCTGACACTCTATCCACTACACCATAAAGTACATTTATATGCATGAATGATAGGTGTGCATGGATGAGTTTTTATATATAATTTCTCTCATATAGAATGAGTTTGCTTCTTACCTAGAAGACATGAGACCCAGCAGGAGACTTCCCTCAGCAGGGTATTCTACAGCTGCCAAGAAAGCCCTTTTTTTGGCTGAAAGTAAAAAGGGAGAGACGTTGTTTGCCATTTCCACCTTACAAACTCCTTCCCCCAAATTTGCTTCAGAGGGTGAGAGACTCTCCAGAATGTCACAGGCACTGGTGCTGGACTGTAGGTTGAGGGAGAATTGATAGGAATCACTCTCTATCCTTCCTTTAGTGGGACTCTCCACTGGGTCTCAGTCCCTTCCCTAAATGGAAAGCTTGATGTTGCATGCTACTTTTTATGGCACAGAAGCCGTTGTCATTGAATTCTGCCTATTGCTTATTTTTAAAATTCATTTTAACAGAGATATACGTAGCAAAAACCATGGCCATCTTTGACTCTAGCCCACCCATTCCTCCCCAGTACTTCTCTCCCCCATCCTACTTAGTATCCTCATTCATATACTTGCAACTACCCCCTCTTCTACACCATGCAGATAATTACACAATCACATAGGAATTGTCAGGACATGAACTGGCACCATCATTACAGCAAGGGAAAACACACTAGCCTTCCTCTTTTAAAGCTGGGTGATTAGTTTTTGGTACCACTTCACCACCATCACTACTAAGCATGTTAGAGGGAGACTGGGTCTCCATAAACAGTTGCTTCCTCCTGATGAAGGCTGGTGTGAAACAAATGTAAATGCCAAGATTAGGCTTGAATAATTACTTGAAACCAAGTCTGCCCTCTAGCAAAGTTCACTCAATTGCCTTCATTTGTTAAGTTTGCTAATTCAGACATCAAAGCCACTGTACTTCAAGATTCCAGGAACTTGCCACTTCACCTCTTCACTTCTTCCAGGTTCCTTGTAAGACACAGACATACTTTGCTGAAGTAATTAAGCAACAACGCATTGTCTTCATCTCTATACTGGTGATATCTCATCCATGCACCTTTATCAGGAGCTCAGGTCACTGATCATTCTATTGTACCAAAGAGTAAAAATGGGTACCAAATAAAATATTTCCACAAGCTTGACCAGCCCAGGTTTCTATAACCAGAGATCTTCCAGAAATGCTGGATAACAACCCCCATCATCCAGCCAGCAGTCTTTCCTCTGAGGGAGAGAAAGAAAGCAGGGCTACTGAGAAGCCAGCTCTTTGACTTTGCTTTCTTCACACATTCACCAGTAGCCGTTTCACATACAGTAGCTGAGAAATTTCATGACTTTAAGAATGCATATACAGATTTTCCTTTCTCTTTCCCATGCTCTTTTCCTTTCCTGAGTAAGTGAGGTTGTGATCAGGTGGGCTTTTGTTCAGCTGTTTGGTCCACTATGGGGACAGATTGGTTTGCTTCTTTTTCTGGCAACCACACGATGTAAATAATCTTGTCCCCAGAGCATTCCTATCCACACTTTTCTGGGTCCCTGTCAGATTTGTGTGTGTGTGTGTGTGTGTGTGTGTGTGTGTGTGCGCACGCGCGCAGTGGGTGTTTGATGGGTAGGATCACATAATTTTGGTTTGTTTCCAGCATGTGCAATATCTAGGATAGAACCAAAGTGAACTTCCTTCTTAAATTTCCTATATGGTTTCAATTTCCCCATATCAATAGTGGATTAAACAGACTTTTAACCACTTAATGATATGGGGAAATTGGGAAATTAAAACTGGGAATGTACAAACTTCCTCTGTGAAGCAGAGGAAACAACAAAATTGTGGTTTAAAAAAAAACAATTTAAAAAATTAAAAATTAATTGAAATCTTCCTCCTGGAAATGGGAGGAGACAGGAGGGGGCAAGGACAGATTATTTTTCCCCTTGCATTTTAAAGGAGACCGATCAAATAGGGTCGCTTGAGGTGTGTATGCAGTTTGGATGCAGGATCACACCAAATGGTGTTTTGGACCTCTACCTGACCTTATGTCACTCTACTTAGCCCACTCCAATTGAGTCTGTGTAGACAAGGATAAGTGAAAAAAGCAGAGTCCTAGTGAATCCATGAGCAATACCAAATATATCCCAATTGGATCTTTTAAATAAAACATAGTGTTTTCCAGGGAAGAGGCCAAATGTCTTCTCAAGCCCTCCAGCCACCTAGGAAGCACGGCTGCTGGCCCCCATGCCACGCAGCCACACTAAGGTGGCAAATTCTAGGCTTCAGGCATTTTCCCATTTAGCTCAAATGCTATGGAATTCCCTCCCCCAGCACATTCATATGGAATCAGAGTTGGACACATTTAGACAAGGTTTGAAAACCTATTTGTTCAACTTGGACCCATGGGTGTTGGGTGTAGGGAGAGGTCAGCGACCAGTGTGTTTTATTTGACTTTTTAATTGGTTTGTTAGCAGTTGGTTAATTCTTCTTGATCATTGCCTGTTCCAAGTAGTTTTCTGTTGATGTGTGTGTGTGTGTGTGTGTAATTATTATTATTAATGTTGTTGTTAAATGTTGTGTTGCATGTTTGTACGTTATTGATTTTATTGAAGTGCACTCTGGTGTACAATGCAATATAAATAAATATTATTATATCATTATTATTAATTCTCAGCATGCTAGGCAAATAACACCTGGACCTGGGAGGGTTTAACAAAACAAGAGATGGAATAGATCCATTTGCTTCCTCCCTCCCTTTCACATTTGTTTTGAAAGCATTTTTTGCAAACTCAGTGTGCAAAACTTTTATGAATAGTATTTCAGCTAATGTATGGTACTTACAATGAGTAGGTCTTTTTTCTGTGCTCAGGGGGGGAAAAAGCAGTTGTCATCTGAGCAAGTCATTTGTACTGGCCCTGAGGTAAGGTCTGAGTAAGTGAAGTGAGTGATTAGAAACGCTTGTTCGTGGTTTCCCCATTTCAACAACAAAGATACTTTCCCATAAGCAAGTCAGGAGTTAGTATCACTTGGCAAACAAATACCCATTAAGAGCATTTGCTGGAAATATTTAGTCTTGGTTCCTGAAAAATAAAATAATAAAAAGAGAAAGCTAAGTGCATGGATCACATTGCACAAAGGTCAGCTGATGTAATTCAATGTTCTGGGAAGTATGTAGAATTCTCCCGTTCCCTGCAGTGCACATTACTTTGAATGAGTTTTTTGAGTAGCACAAATCCAGAAGATGTGCCTTTTTAGGATAAATCTGGAAGAACATTGATATAAGGTGACTGACAAAGCTATATTTTAATAATTTAGACTATTATGTCTCTTAAGTAGCAATCATATGGGAGATGTTCTCAATAAAGAGTGTATTTCTCTGTCCTTTGAAAAATGATCAATGTAGATGGACTGAGATAAATATACGATAGATTCCCACCCACTCTACAGCATATCCTAAGGAAGTGGTTTTCAACATTTTGTATCTTGCACCACAACAATCATTTCGTCATAGGACCCCACCATGACAGAAACAAATACAGCCATTTTTCCAGGGGTAGGTATACATGTACTGGCATTACATTATTAAAATTACCGTAGACAGTAAGATTTAAGGACATAGAAAACTGCAGTAGCATTGTAGGAGGTGAACACAAACAAAAATTATAATTCTGTTAGTGAAAACTTTAATAGTAATGCTAAGTAGGGATATGCAAAGGTCCCCTGATTTTGTTCTGGACCCAATTTGACAATTCAGATTTGAACCATTTTGGACCAGAACTAATACAATTCAGGACCTGACTCTAGACTGAGGTTCAGAAACCTGAATCTTCACATTTCTCATTACTTTGCATTAAGAAACTAAAATAGCTATAAGATGTTATTGTTTTTTAAAAAAGAGAAACCCAAAGCTTGAAAGCTTGATATTCTTCAAACTTTCTAAAGTCCAGACAGGTAAATCCAGAGATTTTTTTTAATGCTGCCCATTTTTAAACATTCCTTTACAGGAGTCATACATTTTTTCATTTTTTCACAAAAATATATGAAATCTGGAAAGTTCGTAGCCTTGCCTGAAATTCCAGTTAGGTGCAGAAATTTTTGTGCTATTCATCTTTAAAAAGTGATGCAACATGTTTAAAGTTTGCTAATTTGCATTTGGCTTTTCTGCACAATGGTGATGACTATGATTTATGTGTAGTACTTGTGTGCCAAAATCTATTCTACAAAGACAGAACAAGCAGGCTTAGCAACACAGAGTGAAATGAAAATCAAATAAAACCATTTTGTTAAAAGCTTGGGCCAAAACCTGTGCTTGGGAGGGGGGCTCAGATGTTAGATTAAGGAAGCGCCATTGTGTAATAAAAGTAGTAATAAAGTAACATTGAGATAAATCTAGACTCAGTCAAATAAGCAACAAATACAGCAATTAGGGAAGGATGTGACTGGCTTGGAAAAGAATTCAAGAAGGAAGAAAGTTGGACACTGGTGGAATGAAGGAAGGACAAACTCAAGCTACAGTAAATGCAAAACTACTACCAAATTCCCACAAAGTTTTTTCAAGAAATGGGATTGAAGAGTGCTGGTGAGATTCTTACCCGGTTAAATTGGAAGCTAGACTGTATGTTTGGTCTTATACGTCCTGTTCTATAAGTGCTAGAGAATTGCTGTTAAAAAATAAAAGGTTAGAATCAAGGTCAGCTGATGGGCGAAATGCCACTGGCTGGCATGTTTAAAATATGGACAAAATCTGGCCAGCCAAGTAATATGGCAACTTTATGCAGGACTTTCAGGTGGGGTGGGGAGGGGTGGCACTGGGCCTACATGTGTCCTCAGTCCTCACATTACCAGCATCCTTTGTGACCTACACAGTTTCAGGCCTGAACAGGGCTAAAGAGAATGCAAAACCAGAAAGATGTGTGCCTTTGACAGCTTCATGACTGTGTGAACAGAGCCATGTTTTCCCCCATTTTTGTGGCTCCGCCAGTGGGTTGGGTGGGTGGGGAGTTTGATTCCCTATTGTACCTCATAGAAGAAAAGGCAGCCTGTATAGCCTTGGATGGGCTGCACAGTCCCAGAGAGGCCTGGGAAGAAGGGAATGGTAAACAACTTCTGAGTACTTCATACTTAGGAAACCCTGGGAAGGGTCTCCATAGATTGGAATCAAGTTGATTGCACATTATTATTATTGCATGATTTAATTGCTGCCCTGTGGATGTGGAAGGCACCATAGTCTTCTCAAAAGAAAAGCAAAAGTGGGACCAGCCCTATTATTAGGTAGAATTACATATTCACTTCAATTGGTATATCCCAAGCTGGGGGTGGGGATGCTCCTGACTGTTCACCTCTGAGGACCGAGCTGTGCATGTCACACTCTCTGTTTTGGCTCCTAAACTAGACTATTATCTGAGGTGCAGAGGATGACATCACTTCATAACTAATTTTGAAGGGTGATTCAGCAGCCAGTCCAGCTGAGGGGACTAAGGAGGAAGTGCCATCTTGTCATACTCGTTAGGCAGCAAAATGCAGCCAAAAAAAAAAAAAAAAAAAAAAGTGAGTGCATGTGTGCATGATGAGGAAAGACTGACTGTGTGGAACAGAATGAGGGAAAACTCCTACAGGCACCAAACGAAGGGACCATGAGAATGACCAGAAGCTGCTTGTGGCTGAAAAGATTGTAACTCTCTGAGAGGCTTTGATACTGAAGCTGCTGGCACTTCTTGTGTCACATCGTCTTCTCTGAGATCTGTTTGCCTCTTTGAACTCTGTGAATGGATAAGAACACTTAATATTGGAAATGAAAGAGTCTCCATTGTTCCAGTATTAATCTTCAGGCACTCCATTTGATGAAGTCAGCACAGCCAGGCTGGAGGGAAGGGCATGCATGATGTGCAAAGAAGTGGGGTCTTCAGCTTGAAAGCACTCAGCAGATTGCTAAGTGTTACCATAAGAGGGTAAAGAATGGCTTCAAAGAAGAAGCACACAGCAGGAGTAAGTGAACAAAGACATGATTAGCCCATTTACAAATTAATGATAATGACCTGTTTACTAAGAATCCTGAAGGACTTTACATGGTGAAAATGCAAGTCACATGTATACAAATTGCCATTGTGTATCACCTCTGAGGAAACAAGTCTAACTTCAACAAATTCATCATCTCTATTTAATTTTTTCTTTAAAAAACAGAGAAAAGGAAAAGCACATCACAACTTTGGGGACGGGAGAAAGAGGAACTAAGATTTAGAAACTAGGATATGGGAACAAAGAAATATGTATTTACTTAAAAGATAGTAATCATAGGGATGCTCAAGGAGGCAATGAATAAAATGAGAGATATTGCTATGAAGTTGCATCCAGATCTGCCTTTTTTGAACAGAAGATCTTCATCTGTCAAAGTTTGAAATTTTGTGTTTATTTAGGGGATAATGTTCAGCAGCCTGGGTAGGTTCCAGCTAAAACCTGGAATGGATTCCCTACTCACAAAATTGGGATCACCTGCCTTTCTACTGTTCAGGGACAGCTTTCACAATTATCTCTCATCCTTCTTCCTGCCCCATTATGAAAAATGTAGCTGTGCATAACTGCATTTAAAGCTGAAGAAAAGGACATTTTCACATTACTTTCGCATCATAACAGGGGGAGACTGGCAACAAAGGAGGTCCAGAGGCACTGTGCTGTGACTGAGAAGGGCCTATTCATGATATGGAAACATCTGTCTGTTTTGATTTCCATAATGCTTGTGGTTTTCCTGTGCTCGAGGATTGCTCCATGCTGTTTCCACACGTTTTTTAATGTTTTGATTCAAAAAATTCATATGTTTTGTATGCATAATTTCCCCTAAATGTGCTTTTTTATGTGGTCTGTGTACATGTCACCCGGTATCTATTCCAGTCTACCACCCAAGGAAGAAGATATTCTGCTGCTAGAAGAAGGACTCTACTGAAGGATTCTTCTTGTCCAGTTACCACACATGGTTTCAAAACTTGGACCCAAATGACTTTTTTTTTTAAGTGAGTGCAACACCTATGATTTAATCTCCAGTTTTGCTTATCTAAGGACTGGGCTGTCCCTCCATTCCTGTTACTTGTGTTTTCTGAAATAGAGGCCTATGAGTTCTTCTCCACCCCAGTGTGGCAGCACTAAGCATGCCTCTTGTACTAAGAGTTGTCTTTATGCCTTTATTCCTGATGTAAACATCCAAGCCAGTGCTTGTGGTCCTCAAGCTTTCAGTCCATGCTTCAGTATTTCCTTTTGGCCATTCTCCCTTCCTTTACTTCACTGTAACAAGAGCCTGTTACCTGCTTACAAAATACACTAAGGCACAAAATCACAGAATCATAGAATTGTAGATTTTAAAGATATCCCAAAGAACATCTAATCCAACACATGCGATCTGTCTACCACCTTCAGCGACGTCCCATTCTACTAATCTCAGCACCAGAATATTCTTCCTCTTGTTGAGTTAAGATTTCCATCCTTCTGTTTTAATCCATTGGTTCAGGTCCTATCATCTGGAGCCACAGAAGACAAAATTGCTCCATCTGCCATGTGACAACTCTTTAAATACTTGAGAATGATTTAGCATAATCTCCTTCCAATCTAGTCTCTAGATGAAATTCCCAGTCCTCCCAGCAATTCCTCATAAAGCCAAGTCCCCAGACCTTTTACCACCTTAGTCACACTTTTCTGGACATGTTCCAGCTTCTCAATATTTTTCTTTAGCTATGGTACCAAGGCATGATACATTCATGATCTATTCATACCCAGACCTTTTTGCACATGAATGAATAAATAAGAGATTTGAGTCTCCAGAGCTGTAACAAACAATATGGGCACAAGCAGCACTGTAGCCTCACAGCACAGTGGTTAAACTGCAATACTGCAGTCAAGACTCTTCTCATGACCTGAACTTGATCATGATTGACCCAGCTAGTCAGCTCAAGGTTGGCTCAGCCTTCCATCCTTCTGAGGTCAGTAAACTGAGTACCCAGCTTGCTGGGAGATAGGGGGAGAATGTGTAGCCTGCATAATTAAATTGTAAACCACCCAAAGAGTGTGTTAAGTGCTATGCTTTGCTTTGCTTTGCCACCCACTCTGCCCTAAAGCATAGAGTTAAGCCACTACCAAGAAAGAGGAGGGAAAGAATGTGGGGCCCTCCTGAAGAGAAAGAGTTTATGCTTGCCAAAAAAAGTTATAAAAAATTAAATATAAGGAAGTGAATAAGGCTGAGAGATGTTGTTGTTTGTTTTTCTAACACTCACCTGTAGATTTCCTTCTAGATCTTCACACCCTCTTAATATTGGTACCCTGGGACAAAGTCCCAGTTCTCCTCTCCTAATTACAGCCCTGTCAGTCTCTTCAGAATGATCATCTCCACCTCTCCACTTCCCCAGATTCTCCTCAATTATCTTCTTTCCTAGATCAAGTAAGTGAGTGGGAATGTTTTTCAAGCTGTTCCATGTTCTTGACACATCTATCTGGTGTGTTGATCATAATAAAAGAATTTCAACAGACACATCTGAAAGAATTTAGCAGTACTTGGAAAACTTGTCACCAGTACTATGTGGAGCAAAGGTGAGCAGTCATTGACAGGCAAGTTAAGGTAGCCATATAAGGTAGTCTGTTGCAGAAAAACTTTAAAGTGGCACCTTGATGACCAACAACATGTTTGCTATAATTTGAGTGTTCACAGGCTGTAACTAGAGATGGGGACGAATATAAAAACGGATCAGTTTTTCTGATGAATATAGCCAATTCGTCATATATTCGTCAATTTGTATTTGTAAAATTTTAAATCAGGACGAATATGGCTTGACGAATATTTCCTCGGTTTTATTCGTTGATCCGTTCATATTTGTCTATATTCGTTACCCCTTTTGGGGGCCTCTCTGAGCTTGCTGGCACCAATTTGAAGCTCTGGCCAATCAGGACAGAGATCCTGGATTGGCATGTCCGGCAGCCAATAGCGCTGCTGAAAGGTGTATCTACTTTTACAGATGCTTCATATAAGCTTTTCCTGTCCGGCCGTTCCCCACTTCTGTTCATGCTCTCCCGAGTGAGAACAGTTGCTGCTCGCTAGCTTGCTGGTGCTCTTGCGGTTTTGCTTTTGTGGCAGTAAAGCAAAGACTTATATTTTTTCTTTTTCAGCATCATTCATCAATCATCATCAACTTTACTGGGAATTTGGGGAGGGATTTCAGGTAGCTTAGGCTACTTCTTCGGAAGGGCTTAATTTTATTTCAAATTCAAATCAATCAAACTTTTTTTTCCCCTGGAGGCTTGTGTGTGTGTGTGTGTGTGTCGTCTGGTGGTGGTGGGAACTGTCGTCGTGTGACTGTGGAATCTCTTTTCCTTTATATTCAGTTTTCAAAAGTTTATTTTAGGAGAATCATTTTTTCCTTTCCCCAAATTGGTTGTGTGTGCGTGTCTAGGTGGGAGGATTATTCAGTTTTCAAAAGTTCATTTTAGAGAGGCTTGTGTCTCTCAGGGAATTTGGTGGGTGGCTGGATCCATCATTCCTTTTTCTTCTAAAACTTGTGTGTGTGTGTGTGTGTGTGTGTGTGTGTGTGTGTGTGTGTGTGTGTGTCTTAGCTGGCAGGGCTTTTCTTTTTGGACTTTTTTGGCTTCTCTGCCACAGTGGGTCGGGGGGGGGAATTTTCCTAATTACATTATACTGAGGGGGGGCTTTGTTTAGGCAGGCAGGTCACATTTTAGTAAAAGAATTACACCACTATCCTTCTAAAAATAAAATTTACACACACTCTCTGACCCTCTATTAGTTTCCTTCCTCAATCTCCATTGCTTTATTTGTTTAGTTGGTTTGTTAGGCAGGCAGTAAAAAATGAAGGGATTTCTTCAGGGGCAATCCAAGGGGAAGAAGGCTGTGAAGCTACGCGGGCTAGGTAGCAGCACCGTCATCATGACCACCACATGCACAACCACGTCTATGATAACCAGTGCCACTGTCCCTCCTCCAGTGGCCTTGCAGGCAGGCATGGAGCCAAAGCTTCAAGAGGTGCCAAAAGAACTGCCACTCCTCTTCCTAGAGGAATTTGAGGAGTTACTGGTTTCCGAAGATCTCCAGTCCAATTTGGAACCAGTAACGGCAGGGAAGGCTTCACAGACCCCCTGTCCCCAGAGTCATCTGTTCCCTCCTCCCAGACCAGCAGCACCCCTGGGACACAGAGTTCTTCCCAGGCCAGCAGTCAGGGGCAGGCAAGTGGGTCCTCGTTTGGGCAAATGTGGCAGAGGGGCCATGTGGGATCATTTCACGGTGCTCAGCGATGACCCACGGCTGGCACGCTGCAATACCTGCCTTGGGGTGGTCTGGAGGGGGTCAGACTCCAGGCATCTGTCCTCCACCGCCCTCCGCCAACATCTGGAGAGGCACCACCCAAGGCTCCTGTCCAGGGAAGGCACTTTGTCCGTGCCATCTGGGAGAGGGAAAAGAGCAGCTCCAGGGGAGGCAGAAGGGAGGCAGGAGGAGGCGCCTCCTTTCAAAAGGGCAGCCACAGGGGTTTCTGGGGCCGGGAGCATGAGGCAGGCCACACTCCATGAAGTGGCACCCGTTGGGTCTGCCATGACCCTCAGCCAGCAATCGAAGGGCAAGGCCCAGCAGGTGGCCACTTGCCTCGTCGGCGAGATGATTGCCCTGCTCGGACTTCCACTGTCCATCGTGGAATCCCAAGCCCTCCGCCTGTTGCTGCATTTTTTTGCCCCCTGGTACAACCTCCCCTCACTCAGTTCTAGACTGCTGCCCTCGCTCTATGACTCTGTGAGGGAGGTGGTCCGTGACCATTTTTCATGGCTACAGGGGCGCAAGGTGCACTTCATAGTGGACCTGTGGAGCGGAGGTCAGCACGGCTACCTCTTGCTCACAGCCCACTGGTGGCAGCCAGAGGACTTGAGTAGTGGCAGGGCATTGGCGACAGGGCCACAGGGAGAGGCCCTTGCCCTGCCCCCAGGCTACAGGTCCGTTCTGCTGCAGGCGTGGTACATGGAAGCTCAGGCGACGGGGAGGAACATCGTCGATGAGTTCCTGTCTGCGCTGCAGGAGTGGGCACCAGAGGGGGAGGTGACCCATGGCCACATGGTCACAGATGCTGGGCGGAAAATGTTGGTGGCATTGAACGCGGCAGGCTTTGAGGGCATCGTATGCATGGTGCACAAATTACACCTTGTGGTGCGTGATGCCATCAGCCTGGGCAGCCACATCAAGCCCGAGTGGGACGTAGGCACCTGGGAGACGCGGGCAATCCTGGAGTAATGCCGCCAACTGGTGGGCCACTTCTCCCGCAGCCTGAAAGCTGCCCACCGGCTGCATGAAAGGCAGGAGGGGTTGGGTCAGGAGACCCATGGTCTCCTGACAGACCTGCCCACCAGGTGGAACTCCACCTACACCATAGTGTCCCGCCTGGTGGAGCAGAAGGCCGTTTTGGAGGACATCATGTCCTCCATGCTCATTCTGCCCGGGGGGGGGGAGAGAGGTGGGCATCAGTGCCACGGATTAGCTGGCCCTCTCCCAGATGGTGAAGGTGCTCAAGCCTTTCCTGGAAACCACGGACATCTTGTGTGGTTATACGGCAAGCCTGGGGCAGGTCATCCCCCTGATTCATGCCCTCGATCGTTCCCTGGAGACTGCTGTGACACCAGGATCCTCCCTCCTTCCATGGACCAGGGCTTTGGTGAAGAGGTTGCAGGCAGGTGTGCAGAAGCAACTCCATCCTGTCTACCGCGACAGAGCTTACCGCATGGCCTGCCTGTGTGATCCTCGAATCAAGGGGGGCTTGGCAGCACGCACCTCAGACCTTGAGGAGTGGAGATCGGAGCTCTCCACTGAGGTCCGCAGGGTGTTGGGGGCACAACGCTTGTGTGGGGCGATGGGAACGTCAGGCCACGAGGGGCAGGGTGGTTTGCCCGAACCACAGGGAAGGACTTCACCTGGTGAAGGCTCCATTCACCACCAAGATTACTGGAGCTCTGTGGTGACCTTGGCACTTGCCTCAGAGGAAAGACAGCTGGCTGAGGAGGATTTGGCAGAGATAATGGTGCAGGAATATCTGGCTGAGCCCCCTCAGACCTACCAGTCAGATCCCCTCCATTACTGGGCTAGGAAACTAGTCATATGGCCGGAGTTGTCCAATGTGGCCATGGACCTCCTTTCCATCCCCCCCACCAGCGTCCAGAGTGAGCGCATGTTTTCCCATCTCGGAGACATACTCCGACCACGCCGCTCACATTTGGATCCCGTTACTGTGGAGAGACTGTCGTTCATCAAGGTGAACCTTCCCTTGTTGGGCTTCCCCTCACTGAACCCAAAGAGGTAGGGTTCCAATGACAGTCTCTCCCTTAACACACTGCCTGCCTGCCTGCGCCGGCCTCTCTGCCTGCCCGCCTGCCCACCTGCCCACCCTCCAGTCCTCCTGAAAAAAAAAAGAGACCTGCCTACTTGCCTACTGGCCTATAAACCTGCCCCTCAGTCAGAAGTCCAGCTGCTGATTCCAGTCGCCTCCTTGGGCCACGTTCCAACTAAGGCCTGCCTGCCTGCCTGCCTGCCTGCTGGGTCATGTCAGCCAAGCGGGCCAATTTTTGTAGAACTCCTGCCTGCTGCTGTTTCCAGGCACTTCACTGGGATAACTGCTGCCTGCTGGGTCACGTCGGCCCAGCGGGCCAATTTTTGTAGAACTCCTGCCTGCTGCTGTTTCCAAGTTTGCTCCACCTTCTGCCTCCCTGACTTCCTGCTGGGCTACATAGTCCTGGCAGGCTAAGTTTGTTCCACCTTCTGCCTCCCTGCCTGCCTGCTGGGTTACGTATTTCCGGCGGGCTAAGTTTGTTCCACCTTCTGCCTCCCTGCCTGCCTGCTGGGTTACGTAGTCCCGGTGGGCTACGTTTTGCAGAACTCCTGCCCGGCACGGGTTAAACCACATCAGCTCTGCAATCTGAAGCCAGGCGATATGGTGATGGGGTGACGCGCAGACAGTCTTTGGGTGGGGCAGACCCAGGCCGGCCCTCTTGGCATCCAAGCCTAAACCCTCTCTTGGCACACCCAGAGCCTGTCCCAGCACCCACGAACGTGACAAGAGGGCCAGACAACCCTCTTGGCACAACCAAAACCTGTCCCAGCACCCCCAGATGTGACTAGAGTGCCAGCCAACCCTCTCTTGGCACACGCAAAGCCTGTCCCCATCCCCAAACATGGCAAGAGGGCCAGCCAGGCCTCTTGGCAGTTGGCACACCCAAAGCCGGTCCTGGCATCCTGAACGTGCCAAGAGGGCCAGCCTGTCTCAGCCCCCGAAAACCTCAGAGGGCTATCTTTATCATATCCGGGCGGTCTCAGCAGCCAAGTTGCAATCCCCAGCTTTCTAGTTCTAAACTAGCATCTTTGTTTCTTTGAAGGTTGTCAGCAAGTCTAGTTAAACGTTGGTGGTGAGTGACAGGTGAGTTTCCTAGGCCTGTCTCAGACCCACCCAAAGCCTGTCCAGGCGTCGCCCCATCGCACGGCTTCAGATTGCAGAGCATCCGTTTCTGACAGCCCCGCGGCCCCGCGGATTAACCGCCGTTAGTAGCACCTTGGACCCTTTTCTCCTGTTGGTGTTACTGATTCCCCAAGAGCCGGGCTCTGCCCCCCCAAACCTGTCCAGGCATCCCCCGTACCAAGATGGACAACAACAACAACAACAACAGCACCTATAACAAGCCCAGTGGCTCAGCAGCACTACAGTTTAACCCGCAGCGCCATTGTCTACCTTGCTGCCAACTTCCTCAGTGCCTGATGGGTCCAAAAGTCTACGTTGCTGGCTACATTACAACTTTCCGAGTCCTGCAGCTCCTTCCACTTCCAAAAGGCCTGCGTGCTCATTCCAACTTTCTCAGGCTTGATTCTCAAATGCTGCTTGCTGACTTCAGCGTCCTACCCTCCTCGGGCATCCCCGTGCCAAGAGGGCCAGGTTCAGCCCCACCCAAGCCTGATCAATGTGCTCCCTCCTCCTGAGATGTGCTGTGTGTGACATGTCCCTCCCTATCTCCAGGATCAGTATCCGCTGATTCATTTATTCTGAAAAATCTTGGAAATGCATATTTATACGTATTTCATGATTCCAGCCTCCTTGGGCTTCATTCCAATTATTCATGCCTGTTCATTCCGGCCTCCTAGCCTTCTCTACTGCCCCAGAAGGCTGGCAGAAGCTGGGTGAAAAGCAACGGGACACAGCTCACCCCGTTGCACGGATTCAAACTGCAGTGCTGATCTTCTGATGGACAAGCCCAGTGGCTCAGTGGTTTAACCCGCAGTGCCACAGTCTATGTTGCTGCTATGTGCAACCTGTGCGGGTGTCCCCCCCTACACCTCACCGGGCATCAATTCCAGCCTCCTTGGGCCATGTTGGCCCCAAATCCTGCATCCCTCTCCAGCTGCCTTGGGCTTGCCTGCTGCTGATTCTGTGCCAAGAATCGGGCCAAGGGCCTTCCAAATCTTGACTGCTGGGCGAAGTTGGCTCATCGGGCCAAGTTCTCTTCGGCCTGCCTGCCTGCTTATTCAAAGGGCTACATTAGTGCTCCAAAGTCCACTCGGGCTTCATTCCTAATTCCTGGCTGTTCATTCCAGCTTCCTACTGCCTCAGGAAGCCAGAACCTGGAACAAACTACAGGAGCTCAGCTCACCCCATTGCATGGATTTGATCTTCCGCTCGAGAAGCCCAGCAGCCTCGTGGATTAACCACCATTACGTTAGTAGCACCACCCTATTCATCTGTTGTTGCTGTTGTTGTGCAACCTCAGTTGCCTCCTGGGGGCAAACTGAACTACCTTTGCGCTGAAGAAGACAAGAGTCTTCTTTCCTTTTGCTTCCTTCCTTTTGCCTCTGCCTCTTCCTTTTCCTCTGCCCCACCCAATGCCTGTCCGGCCGTCCCATGCCAACACGGTGCTCCAAAGTCCACTCGGGCTACTGCCTGAGTAGGTTGGCAGAATCTGGGACAAGCCACGGGAGCTCACAGATTCAAACTGCTGTGCTGACCTTCTGATCAACAAGCCTAGTGGCTCAGCAGCAGTTTAACTCAGTAGGTAGGCAGAAGCAGGAACAAGGGACAAGAGCTCAGGTCACCCCATTGCATGGATTCGAACTGCTGATCTTCCGCTCGAGAAGCCCAGCGACCACCCTGATTAACCGCCGTTAGTAGCACCTTGCAGTCGGACCCTATTCTCCTGCTGTTGCTGCTGCTTTGACAACTTCAGTTGCCTCCTGGGGACAAACTTAAGTTTGCCAGTTGCCTCCTGGGGACAAACTTAAGTAACTTTGCAGACAAATGTGATGTTGCAGAAGAAGAAGACCAGAGTCTCCTGCGGCTGCCTTTTGCCTCAGTGCCCTGATGGGGCCAAAAAGCCTGCTTTCCAGCTGCGAACTTCCTCAGTGCCTGATGGGGCAAAAAGTCAATGATGTTGCTGGCCATTTGAACTATTTCCTAATCCTGCAGCTCCTTCCACTTGGGCTACATTCCAAAAGGTCTGTCTGCTCTGCCCCACCCAAAGCCTGTCCAGGCGTGGCCCCATTGCCGGCTTCAGACTGCAGAGCTTGTCTGGTTTTCAACCCGTGCCAAGGGGGCTGGCCTGTCTAAGCCCCCCCCCCCCAAACCTCTGAGGGCTACTTTTATCATATCCGGGTGGTCTCAGCAGCCAAATTGCAAGCAATCACCAGCTTTCTAGTTCTAAATGAGCATATTTGTCGCCCCATCGCCTGGCTTCAGATTGCAGAGCTGATCTGTTTCCGACAGCCCCGCGGATTAACCGCTGTTAGTAGCACCGACCCTGTTCATCTGATGGTGCTGCTGGTGCTGTTGGAAGTTGCAAGCAACCTCAGTTGCCTCCTGGGGGCAAAAACCTTTCCTTTGCAGGCAAATCTGATGTTGCTGAAGAAGACCAGAGTCTGCTCTGCTGCCTTTTGCCTCAGTGCCCCGATGAGGCCAAAAAAGCCTGCTTTCCTGCTGCCTTTTCCCTCAGTGCCCGATGGGGCCAAAAGAGCCTGTTTTCCTGCTCCCAACTTCCTCAGTGCCCAACGTAGCCAAAAAGCCTGCTATGCTGCCAAATACCTCCTTGCCTCCAGTCCTCCTGAGGGCAAACTCTACTTCACTGGCAAATGTAATGTTGTGCTGAGCTGAAGACAAACTCAGTGCCTCATGCATGCCTCTGCCAAAGGGACCTCTCATTCTGCTGGGGCTAAATATAACTCCCTCAATGCCATGGGCTTCTGAGCCGTGTGGTAAACTCTCCTGGGGGGACCCAATTTGTGGGTGAATAACTTGGAGTTCCGATATCCAATCTTCACCAAACTTGGCAGGCATGTTGGGGAAAGACATAAGAAGCTCTGTTGTGTTTCTGGATTCTCTAAGTACCTGGGGGGAGCTTTCCTGGGGGGTCCTCTTTGTGACTATATAACTCAGGGGTCCGTGATCTAATGTTCACCAAACTTTCAGGTCTTGTAGAAAAGTGACTGAGGAAGCTTCCCTGCAAATTTGGTGTCTCTAGGTTGTCAGGGGGGGCAGTGTTATAGCCATTTAAAGTGCAGATGAATCGACAGATCAATTTGTCGATTCGTCAAAGAATATTCATATTTTCGTATTCGTTGATCCGTTAACCTTGACGAATAACGGATCAAAACGAATCGCCATTTTTTTTATTCATCCCCATCTCTAGCTGTAACACATTTCTTCAGATGCAGATCACAGAGGAGACCTTGGAGATGGATTCAAAGTGGTCTCTCAGTCTCTGTTGAAAATAAACCAAGAGACAGGTTTTCCGCATACAGATCCCAAGGATCTGAGAGGCATGCTTAGCATGGCAGATTTATCCCCTAAATTTTCTGTCTGTCCTCCCTTCACTCTCCACTCCTCTGCTATTTGTATTGTACTCGGATTGCACAGCACGTCTCAAATGGGATATAGAGGAAGAAAGGAGAAGTTGCCCCGAAAGTGTCACCCCTAATTAATATCCTTCAAGGCAGCTCCCTAATTAGCATGCCGATCTGATTTCAGCTCAGCTTGTTAATGGGATAACTCCTCCAAGAATGGTAATTAGGCATGACACTGAGGTGCTGTGCCATTGTGGGAGCCTGCCACCATACTGGGCTCCTTGACCAGGTAAGCGGCAGCAATGTAATTTTATTATTATTTATTATACTTATACCAAGTCTTTCCCCTTCCCGGCAGTGCTCAAGGTGGCTTATAATCACATAACATAATGAAAACAGCAGTAAAAACAAATTCAACCATAAAATCATTAAAATCAAGTAAAAATAAGAAAGATAATAAAAACCATTACAATAAATAAATCTATAAACAGTTAAAATCATCCCAACAAATTACACAGTAACATAAACTGGTTTAAACTTAGGAGTCTTCATGTTTTTCTTAAGAGCAGTGATAGAAGACACTGTTTGGAAATTCTGAGGAGGAGCCATGGAGGTGCAAGTCTTCTCTTGTATCCGTTCAGTGGCCCCCTCTTGGAGTCTGGCCACCTAAGAAACTACCTGTTTAATTGTGAACCTGCCCTCTTAAACAAAGCAGTCTTTATCCCATAACCTGTCCTGAAGCCAGATTGAAATTGATCTAGATAATCTGTTTCATCTAGGAATCCCTGGAGCTGTGAAATCACAACCAGTCCAGTACTTTGCCCAACAATGAAACACTAGAGACTGCCAGTAGTTATCCAGTACATTGGGATCCAAAGAGGGCTTTTTCAGCAAAGGTCTTACTACCGCCTCTTTTAAGCATGCTGGGATCTTGCCCTGGCTTATAGGCAGGCATTCATGACTCCTCCTACCAAGTCAGCCAGTCTCTCCTTGGCAGCTTTTATAAGCCAGGAAGGGAAAGATCCAATAGACAGGTGGTAGCTTTCACCTCTCCAAGGATCCTGTCCACATTATCAGGCTATAAAATTGAAACTTATCCATTAACACAGGGCAAGTAGGAACCAAATTTGCATTCACAGGACCTATAACTACAGCATTCAAGTCAGAGTGGATCCAAGTGGTTTTGCCAGCAAAGTACTGTGCAAATTTTTCACAGCCAGCTACAGTGTGGTCTCCATTCTCCTCCATTGGGCCAACATATAATAGGCCCTTGACCAATTGAAATTGCTCTGCTGTACAACTCTGTGCAGACCCAATGGTGGCAGAGAAGAATGACTTCTTTGCTGCCACCACTGCCACCATGGAGTAGGCTTTCCAGTAGGCCCTAACCTGTGTTTGGTTGGATGCACTCTGAGTTTTCCACCATTGTCGCTCTAGTCTCTGTCCCACTTGTTTCATTACCACCAGCTCTGTGGTAAATAAAGGGCCAGAATGCTTAGGGAATGCTTAGGAGTGATCATGTCAATGGCCCTGCTGCTTCCCCATTTAAAAGGTTAACCAGGGCTATGGTAGAATCACCTGAGGAAACTCCCCAAGAGCTGTCAATTTATTTATTTATTTATTTTATTAGATTTATACCCCGCCCATCTAGACAGATAGTCTACTCTGGGCGGCATTACAAAATTTAAAAACAATAGAAACAATGAACATGCAAAATCCAAGATATAAAAATGTAAATATTAAAATACAGCAGGAGGGAAAGCCTGCCTAAATAGCCATGTCTTCAGTTTATTTCTAAAGACACCCAGAGAGGGAGCCAGGCGGATCTCTACGGGCAAGTTGTTCCAGAGGCGAGGGGCCACTGCCGAGAAGGCCCGGTTCCTTGTTCTTTCCTTCCGGGCCTCCCTTGGCGTTAGGCCCCTCAATCGCCCAGCCTGGCTAGAACGAGTGTCTCTGGCAGAACTGGGTGGGAGAAGGCGCTCTGCCAGATATCGAGAAACCATTTGGTTCCATCCTCCTCTTGGAGTGGCTCAGCCTTGGAAACTCATTGGGGTGTGTGTGGAACTGGTAAAGCCACTTCCTAAATACTGCACTTATCTATTAGGGTCAATATAAGTTGGTTTTGACGGCACATAAAAAACAAAGTACTAAGTGTAGGAAAGGAGAATACAAGAAGTGAATTGTAGCAGGAATCATCCCGGAGGTTCTGCTGGAGATTCTATATCCACAGTCTCTTGACATGCAACTCCTTCTGTGACACCAAGTGTGCACTTAGCATTGCACTTTTTGCAATGCCAAGTAAAATTCCATGGCTTAATATACCTACAAGAGGAGAAGACACAGTCAGAGAGCCCAAGATGTCCAGCTCCTAGCACTTCTTCTTCCCCCAACAGCCTTTCATATTTTACTTATTAGCCAACACAATGGGATTTGCACAGAGGGATGTACTTTGACAATCAGAGTTGCATTTTCATTTCCAATGAATAACCACACAACAAAGAACACAGAATGAAAGACACGTCAGTGAGAAAAGTCATGAGACATGGCAGACAGACATCTTCCACCATCAGAGAGACTACTTCTTTGAAAAATGTGCTAATTGGTTAATCTAACGTATAAAGAATAATGCTCCTCTAGCAAAAGACCAGTGCCCTTTGATCTTCTGAGATCTTGCACTTGCACAGCATGTTGCGTCAGTGCTGGAAGGATCCCCCTGCTGGCTGTTGGCAAATGGGTTGATCACAGGCTAGCTTTTTAAAAAACATGTTTTGAATGTATTACCCAACTATAGAAATGCAGAATCCTCCCCGTCCCGATTATTCCTGCAAGCCACCTGCTTCTATTGTCACAGGAGTTTCAGGATCCAACCTGACCTCTTGTCCCCTGACACATTGTCCAGAGGTAATTTGGAAAGGGTGACATTTTCATGGCCCTCAGATATTCCATATTTTTAAATATTTTATAGCAAATTAAATGTTAATGGTGATCTGTCTTGGAGAGGAAGCCATTGTGGTGCCCAATTAGCATTTTATTTATTAGCCATCAAATATTTAAAGAGTTCCAATCCAGACTTTTCCCCCTTGGCCCTCAGTGGAATTGCTTCACCTTTTGGATGTTATGCAAGGAGGACTCTTGAAGTCATCTCTTTCCCCAGATCGCAGGCATTTCCTCCTGGTGCTCATTTCTCTGATCTCCTGTTACATATGCATTCCTGCATCCACCAACTCATAAACAAGCTAGGCTTCATGAAAGAACTGAAGCTTTCAAATTATCAGACTTAAAAGGAATGATCACATTGGTCATCAGCTCACATCCCTAGCCTGAAGGAATATCACTGTATGATTAAAGAGCTCTCAAAGATGCTGGAAAAGCAAAGCATCAGCCAACACATTGGTACACATTCAAGAAACAGTCAGTGTGAAATCCAGAGACATGTGAATGGTCCCTTTGAATAGTGGGGCTCTGATTTTGTGTGTGTGTGTGTGTGTTTTGATGGGAAGCTTTTTTTTCCACCAGCAGCAGGAGGACTTCTTGAGCAACATTTTCATCAAAATGCTCCTTCCGACAGAATGGTACGGAAGCAATCTCTGCTGATATCACTTCTCTTCCTAGATTTTGGGCAACATTTCTTCCACTGCTCTGGAAGGTTTCCCCATCTCTGTAGAGCAGGTGGGGACAAGGGAGGAACCAGCAAAGTTCATTGTTCCTCTTCTTCTGGTGGAAATGCTTGCCTGGAAGCCAAATCACAGTGTCCTTCCTAAAGATGGATTGATTTTTATGTCAGAAGAAAATTCTTTCTCTTATGACTGAGGAAGTGGACTTGTCCACAGAAGCTCACATTAAAATATAACAGTTAATCTTTAAAGTGCTACAACATTTTTATCTTTCTTATTTTTTTTTTTAATTTTTCTTATGTTTTTGCCTGGCCTATGCTGTTCTCTAACCTCCCTATATTTGTTCAAACAACTTCTAAGTTGGTCAGCATGACTTGGCAGTGGCTTACCCAAAGCTCCTTAGTGGGGACTTGAACTTGGATCCTAACAGTATGGGTCTGACATTCTAAGTACTGTACCACACTAGCTTTCAATCACACATATCAGATTATTGAATGTGGGCAATTACTGAAACTGGCCTAAGTGTGCCAAATGTTTATGTCCTATGCTAGTAATTCACTTAACAGCGAAGTAGCTCATCTGCACTATGTTGCTGAGAAATTTGCAATGGTGCAAAAGAATGTATGATCAAGCTATGCTTCCCAACCAGAAATGATGTCTTTTCCACCTTGTGTCTTCATCATATTTCAATGTTAAGTGAATGAAAGTCTTTGACAAGGCCTTTTTTTTTGTTTTTTTTTTTTGGCTGTGGGCCCTGACAGCGACATACTTTCTCTAAGGAACCTTGTCTGATATCTTTCTGGTAGCGAGTGAAAACCTTCCAATTTTCCAGGATTTTAGACACTGTACTATTATACTCTGTTTTAGGTTGGCTTTTACTGTCAATCTGCTGTTTCCTTTTATCTTGAATGTTTATATATTACATTATTGTTTTTTTTTAAAATCTATGTTAGTGACTTTGGAAGGGAGATATCCAAGGAGTGTCTAAATAAGCAAATGTTCCTCTCATTCCCAGCAGTGTCATCATCACTTTTGTCTTCTGCCTCCTCCCCTCAGTTCTTTGCTTTCCCCACTTCTGTGTCTAAAAATCACTGCACTCATTGAGATGAAGTGATGTGTCTGATCTTCCAAAAACACAGTTTTGTAACACAGACAATCTGGAAGAAAGAGGAACAATGATGATAAAGTGTATTTTAATTGCCCACAGATTGGAAAACAATGGCTGTTTCATTATCACATGGAGGCAATAGCTATGTTATCTGAAAGATAAATACTGAAGAACTGCACAACATCAGGAATAGAGTTAACACATACTGTAGAATGGGGGCAAATTTCAGATAATACATAGTGGGAAGCCTGAGTCCCACACCTTTAACAGAATTAGATGGCATGAGACAGCATTATCTTTCATCACACTGTGTTAGACAAATGCTGCACTTCCCTGTTGACTGCATATTCATCATCATGTGCTGCCAAGTAAATTCTGACTTATGGTGACCCTTTTCAGGTTTTTCTTGGTAAAGCATACTCAGAAGTGGTTTGCATTCCCTTCTTCAAGGGACTCCCTGGGACTGTGCAGCTTGCCCAAGACCACACAGGCTGGCTGTACTCACAGGAGGCCCTCTCCCGTATCCCCACCAAACACACCTGTGAGGATGGTGGGATAGAGAGAAAGGGCCTCTTGATGATCTTAACACCCAGGCAGGCTCATAAAAGGAGACACAGTCCTTGAGATAGCTTGGACCCAGGCCATTTAGGGCTTCATAGGTTAAAACCAGCATTTTGAATTGTGCCCGGAAACAAATTGGCAGCCAGTGGAACTGCTGTAACGGGGGGCTTATGTGATCCCTGCCACCAGCCCCATTTAGCAATCTGGTAGCCACATTTTGGATCCCACTGAAATTTCTAGACATTTTCCATAGGGAGCCCCTTATGTACATTACAGTAATCTAGCTGGGGTGGAGTCTCTTCCCACCAGAGGCCAAACATCCTTATAGCTATCATAACATTGGGCGTAGCAGGTCCAAATTTCATGCTCCATCCAAAACAGCTTCCAAGATTTTTCAGCCAACAGATTCTCCTCATTCCTGCACTTTTTTTCTTGTTCATTTTAAGCTAAATGATCAGCTATAACCAACGTTCCCTCCAATTTTCGGCCCTGCTGGGCAGGGCTCTATCCCTTGCGTGCGCAACTTTGCCCGCGCATGCGATTTCTCTTCCATGCAGGGTTCTGTCAGGACTGGAACCAAAGTGGCTGAAAACAATCACTGTTGGTGCATGGAGGAGAAGGAAAGCTGCGTGGAGGGGAGGTGCGCACCTCAGAGGGAACTTTGACTATAACAATTGGTTATGATGATTACTTGTCATATGCCCAACACATTTCTTACCTTCTGAATTGTATGTGTTCTATGTTTTCTTGGTCTTTATTCACTCTCCTCAGTATTTCTAAAATATTCATCCTCTCAATTTCAGAAATTCTTAGCATCTGGCTCATAAACCCACATTTCAAATGTTTTTTTTAAAAATACGCAGTAGTTTCTATGTAGTTTCTGTGTATTCTGCCTCTATGTCATACAGCAGAGGCAGAATACACAGCACTGCATGTTTATGTTTCATATTACAAGAAATTCAATAAAATCACAAAAGCTCTGTTTGGTAAAGTTGAACAAGCTTTATCATTCCTAGCAGTTTTGTTAATATTTTGGTGTGCATTCCAATTCCCTCACCATATTCTATAAAGCCCTTAAAAGTTGCAATCATGCCATATGCTCAACACTCAATATGCCAATTCCTCTTTTTTTTAAAGCCATTTATGTTGTTTTCAGTCTTTTTAAAAAATAGTCATGTGAATTGACTTATCATCCCTGAGGTTGTGAAATGAAAGAAATGAAAAGTTCAGCCATATAGCACATGTTATACTGTATTTTTTAAAAATATTTTTTGTTGAAGATTACTTTCTGTGGCTGTATTACCTGTTACCGCAGCATATTCTTAGGGATGTTATGCATATGGTGATATAAAGTGTGAAATTTGTTATATTCATTTTTTTCTTTCACCCTTGTTTCTACCTAAATTTTGTGCTACCAGTAGTACTATTCATTAAATGGAGGTGGGAATGTTACTAGAAAAATAACATTTACGTCTTTATAGGCCATTTGTATTTGTTTTACATGTCATTTTCAGGACATTAGTGAAGAATGACAAACAACCTGGGGAGGCTAAAAACAAACATAGAAGCCTCACTTTGTGAGCCCTGAATATTTATTCCCAACCCATCCCATAAAATACAGAGAGATTCCTCCTTGGAGAAAAGGATGTTGATAATGTTGCTTCACTGTTTAAGGATGTAAAGGAATTTACCTTCCCAGAATGTGGTGTACATATTATAAGGACGTAAGTGAAGAACTTGTTTTCCCTTTGACTGGCTGATTTCCTGGCTGTACAGAGCAACAATGTATGCATGTCCTGCTGTCTGATTCCAATCCTATGTTTACACATAGTGTTGCCAAATTCTTTACTGCTGCTATGAGCATTAGAAAAAGGATCCTAAAAGTGGATGGGCCTCCGTAGTCAGAGCATGGTTTGCTAGACATTTTGGAATTGCTTCAGGGGAGATGTATTGACACTGTTGTTGTTTACCTCAGAACTAACTATTGCTTTGCATTCGATCCCAATATTTTTGCATATTTCTGTATATTTATATATTTTAGATGTTTTATTTGTGGCTGGTCTTTTGACCGTAAAAAAGTTTTATCTATTTATCTATCTTCCCAGAATACCACTTGAACGAGGGCTTTTGGTGTACCTCTCAAAGGTCCATGAAGAGTAAACTATCATCTGACATTCCTCAGACCTCTGAATGTGGCATACTTAATTCACCTGCAGTTGTTTGCTAGGCTCCATGTTGTTTCACCCTCTCTGTTTCCCTCCAAAATATAATGATTCTTGATCTGGGATATGACCTTTCCCTTTCCCAAATATATGTATTAAACAAACAACATTGCATATCTCCTTAAAAGAATTGGCTTTCAATATTCCTTTTCTAACTTTCAATTCACAAGTTAATTTGCTATTGATAGCCATATTCCACATTTCTTTATACCAATTCTCCATATTAAACTGACTATTCTTCCAATTCCTTGCAAATATCAATCTTGCAACTGTTACTATAATAATAATTCATTCCTCCCCCACATTCTAATTTTGTTGTTGCTTAGTCGTTAAGTCGTGTCCGACTCTTTGTGACCCCATGGACCAGAGCACGCCAGGCCCTCCTGTCTTCCACTGCCTCCCGGAGTTTGGTCAAATTCATGTTGGTAACATTCTAATTGGATATTTCCAAACATATTTAACAAAGCTCTCATTGGACACCTTTGTATATCAATACTCATAATTTCTTTTATCTCTTTAAATATCATTGACCATTTCTTCTGTCTCATTTCACATGTCACCACATATGTAAATATGTCAAACTTTCTTTCTTACATCTCCAGCATGAGGATGGTAGTTCATTGTTCATTATATTCACTTTCACTGGAATTAAATACCATTTCAATATTACATTGTAACAATTTTCCTTAACCCTTACAGACATATTCTTCATTATACTATTGTAGTTTTTGTACATGGGATACAAGAAGTTTCCCTTCCCTGGACAGTAATGTCCTGGTGAATTTAGCACAGTTAACAGTTTATTATGAATGCTCCTACTGCTATGCCCTCCTTTATAAATGAGGCGCAATGTCCAATCAGAATCTTGGAAAGGTAAGTTTTTTTTTATGACTACAGCTCCCAGAATCCCCCAGGCTCACAGCTATTAGTTATTCAAGCTGGGGAATTCTGGGAGTTATACTACAAAGATTACTTCTCCAAGCTCAGATTGCTAGGAAAAACCTTCATCCATTCTTTGACTACTGTCAACATTGCAGTTAAGTTCCAAGGAAATGGAGAAGAGTGAAGTCGTGGTGGTGGTAGGTGGCATCATTTCGCCTGCCAAAAAAAGGAAGGCCGAGCACTTCAACCTTGTTGTAACACTGGTTGCAGTACAGCACCAGAGGATGCTGCTGTGCTGTTTTGGCAGTTCCCTTCTTCCACTCAGTTGGCAAGCTCTTTGCAGTGCTTGCATGCTGTGCACGACTCAGTGTGCCCACTAGTCTCAGGGAATTATTCTAGTTCCCCTGGTGGGACATAAATCTTGGGGTAAGTGAAGCTGGAAGAGAAAGTGAGGTGGCTCTGAAACGGGCATTCACCAGCCAAGACGTGCTCGGAACAAAAGGGATTATTATATGTGTGGCATGCCTGAGTAGTGTTAGTGCACAAAAAAGCCAGGAATGAAGAGAGGGGACTGGGTGGATCCATATTCTTGTTGGCCCATTTGGCACACAAAGCAAAAAAAAAAGAAAGAAAAAAATGTGCTTCAAGCACTCTCTGTGCGGTTTACAAGTTAATTATGCAGGCTACACATTGCCCCCCCCCCCGCCAGTGAGCTGGGTACTCATTTTACCGACCTTGGAAGGATAAAAGGCTGAGTCAACCTTGAGCCAGCTACCTGGGATTGAACCCCGGGGTCGTGAGCACAGTTTTGGCTGCAGTACAGAAGTTTAACCACTGTGCCACAAAGTGGAACACTAGCACTCCAGTTCCTGAGCCTTCTTGTCAACCAAGCCCTGGCGGCAGCAGCACAAGGCCTGGGGGAAAATCCACTCCACAGACACCAGCGGTGAGCCTTGCATGAGCCCTAGCAGCAATTTAGGGCTGGAAAAAAATGGTTATCTCTCCCGTAGAGAATAGGGATGCAAGCCCTAAACAGGAATGAAGGCAGCTTTGTGAGGCATTTGTCAGCTACCTGGTTGCCAAAAGTTATGTTTCCACCCCTAGCTTGTAGGTTCCTACCTGCTTAGCCAGGTTTTGCTCAGAGTCTGGGCCTATTTATCCTGATTCCTCTGATGCCTGTTTCCACAGTCTGTGACCTAGAAGCAATTCTGCTTCCATCCCTACCTTACCTGCCCTGCCTTTGCACCTGCTGGTCTCATACTTGGGCCTTGGTGTTTCACAGAATAGGAAAGTGCTAACCACATAATCTAGCAGTGGCTCTTTTGTTTCCTGCAGTCCGGACTGTAAAGTCAAAGCAGAGGCAATGGTATTTCACTTCAGCCCTCATGAAAACACTTTATTCCTGAGGAAGATGGCTATTGGTATTTTTGTGCAACAGGAATAATGCCCAAAGTCCTCCATGGGAAGGATTTACTAAATGCTGGGTTAAGCAGCAGGCAGGTATTCAAAGACCAAAACTTTGTTTTAAAAGAAGCTACAAGGGTAAGGGTTCAGCAGATCTTAGAGGCAAAGAATTAATTCTCTTATTCTTGTGAAGTAAACCTTTGAGCTACAATTTGTGACCAAAACAACAACAACCCTCTATACTTGATTCAGCCAAACCAGAATGGTCACACCCACCCATGAAACACTCAAATTCCAAGTGACCTGGAGAGACCAGAATACTGGATAGCTGCCATTAAAGCAGTGGTTCCCAATCTTGGGTCCCCAGACGTTCTTGGACTAAAACTCCCAGAAGCCTTCACCACTAGCTGTGCTGGCCAGAATTTCTGAGACTTATAATTCAAGAACATCTGGGGACCCAAGGCTGGGAAGCACTGCTCTGAAGAGATGATGAATGTCCACAGAGAGAGAGAGAGAGAGAGGAATGTATAAACCATTAGTCAGAGGGGGAGCAGTTAACTCTGTAACTTTGGTTCAAAGTGAATTTCATTTTGTGTCTTTTTAATCTTGTTCTGTTCCCCCTTTCCACACAATCAAATCAAAATGCTACAGTTGCCATAGGGAAGCAATGGAATTGGGAAAGAAGAGAGAGAACATGTCATAAAAAAAGCCTTTTTATTTTGCAAATGCATGCAAGATATAAAGGCTAGAGGCAGAAGTTAGGGGGGGAAATAAAATAAAATTAGCAATGAAGCAAACATTTATGAATGATGATCCAGCCACTGGAGAAGGTTATCCAAAAGTGTGTCTAATGAATTATCATTTAGAGACTAAAGAGAGATTGCATGATAATTCATCTGCTGCAGAGGCATTCACAGGCTCACTGAAGTCCCCTGCTTAATCTTGGTTGGGGAAAGGTTCATAATAATATGGATAGAGTGGCTGTAAACTGCAACATCCTCTGCCATGTGGACGGGCCCTCAGTGCAGATGTGGTGGTCTAGAACCCTTCACAAAGAATGTTCTTAGTCCAGTTAACATTGGCTATTTATTTGTCATTAACAAAAAAAAGTATTTGGCTATAAAGATGCATTACAGAATAATATGTAGGCACATTTACAGTCTTGCCTCAGCTCTGCATTTGAGACTTCAAAACCTGTCTTTTTCATGCTATTGGAAGATCTTTAAGAATAGAGACAACAGGTTAAATTCAACATAAATTCAGCTAGAGTAGGTCCAATTGAAGCAACAGGACCTATGTAATATTCCCCTGCCCTTTTAGGATTTCATCAACACAAATCAAGATGCTGGTTTTGGCTTTTAAAGGGGCATGTAATTAGGTTAGCTTTCCTCAAACATGTGTCCAACAAACTTCTTCAACTACAACTCCCATCATTCCCCAAAATCTTGGCCAGTTGTAAGCCAATAGGGGAAGGCTGGTCTCTCAGAATAACATCCCCACAAATCCATAAATGTCTGGATTTTAGATCCTTCTATAAAATATTATAATTTCTGAACTGCTTTGTAAGATACAAAGAGCTTTAAATTATTTCTTAAGGTTAATATAGACCCATAAAGAGGAATGCAGTTACAATACAATCTTATCCATATGCAAAAGTAAGCCCCATTAATTTCAATGGAACTTCCTTTATGGAAGTGTGCAAAAGACTGTCTATGGCCTGTATCTTATTGGATATGCACACTTGCACAAGAGGAATCACAAAAGCAATTGTGGAGCTGCATGCAAGCCAGGCACACGACTGGATACATGAACAGGCACATGAGTGACATGTGACCAGCACCTCATCAATTAGCCATGACAATTCCACAATTCCTGTTGCACGTTGCACATTTATAAATATCCAATTGGGTTCTGGCCTATATTCCCTGAAAGAGCACAATAAACATCCATGCCAAGTATTATATCCACTGGATTTTCTAGCACAGAAGAAAACTGCAAAAAAGTTGTGGCAATCTTTCTATGTATTGAGAGGCCCTCTAGACGTCAAGTCCACCAAAGTATCTTTTCAATTATTTTTCAAAGTGTGGCATGTATTTTTTCCGCAACAGGTACAAAGGAGCCTTTTCAACTTTTAAGAAAAGTTAAATACGTTTTTCAATTAACAAGAACCATTGCAGCAATCTTTACAGTACACATAGCATATAATTTCTGCATTGATAAATTAAACTTTTAAAAATGAAGATTAATGTATGAAAAACAGTACAAAAATTAGCCTCTTGGCGACATTATTCCCCCTCTGCTCCTAAAAGTTGTGGCACTTGGGCTTCAGCAAATCTGAAAAACAGACTTTAGACTCAGTGAGTTTGCCCATCCCTGCCCTCAGGATGAAGCACTATGGCACTACTTATCTAGAAACAAATTCAGAAGTTCCTCTAGTTGGATTCCTCTAGTCCTCATGATTATTAATAAATCAGCAGCAAAAAACAGGCGGTGACATACAGTCTTGACCCGGGGTGTCCTCTACAAGTTGTAACAGGTGTGAGGCTTAGAAACACCTGAACACCTCTCCTTCTTGACTACTGTGCAGAAATTTTATGCTCAGGTAGAGGATCTTGTGGTGCTCCAGATTTTTTGTGCCATATCTTATGTAATTCCTCAGCACTGGTGATGCTGGGACTTCTGGGAGTAGGTTCGAAACAATAGCAGGGCCAACCTCACCTCATCTCAAGACTCTGCTCTGCTCACTCTTTTTCTCTGCTACTTGTTCATGAAGCACACAGTCATTTAGCCTCATGTCCTTAGAATAACCTTCAAACTACACTGTTATATCTTTTCAAAAATTTAAAATGATGTTAGTTGCAGAAATTAACAGAGCCCCTGCCGTTGTCCTTGCCCTTAGCTCTTGCTGGATTTTTATCATTTAATGAAGTTTGGTACTTTCAAAAAGTTTATATATAAACTTTTCTTAATCCATCAAAAGAGCAAGGATTATATACATATATATAATGTGAAACTTAAAAAAAAAAAACCCAACGAGGTGTACAGTTTTAATAAGCCAATGCTCCCTTTGCAATGCTACGAAGACTTTGAGAACAACAAATAAGCTATAAATTGTTACACTATTAAATCCTTGCTCTTTTGATGGATTAAGAAGTCACAATAATAAAAAGAAGGTCAAAATGCAGCTCCTTTGATATAATTACCACTGTCACTACAGCTAGTTGTTATATATCCCTTTCCTTTGCTACGTCTGATTCTCAGTAGACTAATTACCTATCCCACATTTCCAGGGAGAACACCACAAAGAAATATAACATTCTTCCATCCTATATTCTTCCTCAGATGTTTTGCAGCCATTTATTCAGCCTTTAAAGAGCGGAGAAAATCTGAAATGTTCACAATTCAGGATGGAATACTCTGTATGTTTTCCCCTAAGCCCAGTCAGTGACTCATCCATAGCAGTGCTATGTAGTAGAAACTAGGCCAGAAGAGTGGCTGGCCCAGAGTCACCCAACAGCTGAGTGAGGATTTGAACTGGGGTCTCATTAGCCTGACTCCAGGACTTTTTTCTCTATACCACATTGACCTCTTTAGGGTGGTCATGGTACCTCATGTATTAGGGAAAGGGAATAATGTATTTGACAGAGAGGGGAACGTGTAACTCTCCAGATGTTGGTGGATTCCAATGATCCACCACCATTGCTATGCTGGCTAGGTTGGGTTTGAATTGGGTTCTGTCCGGATAGCAACACATTTCTCATCTCTATTACACAACATTATCCCAATTTTCCTTCCGACAGCATTACAATACAGACCATTATTACTATTATTATATTGCAGATGCTTAGTTGAGGTGGAGAGTGAGAAGGGAGTTCCACCACTCTGTCTCACATCTCAAACAAACATGCCTGTGAGAGTGATAGAACTAGGAGAAAGGCCTCCCAGTGGGATTTTTAACAACCAAGGGGTCTCAAATGGGGATATACAGTCCTTCAGGCAGCTGCAGCATCCTAGACTTCCTTATGTTTCTGAATGTTTTGCAAAGGTTGCCCCACTTAGACTGTGTTATAGTAATTAAAATGGGGTATAAAGAAGGCATACGTTACTATGGCCAGATCAAGCATCTCAAGGAATAGGCATAGCTGGTGCTCTAGTACAAAGGCACTGTTGGCCACTGCCAAGACCTGGACATCTAGGCACAGGGAAGAATTCAGGAACATGCTCAGGTTTTCAGGGGGAGTGTGACCCTATCCAGCACAGGATGGATCCCTGTTCCCTGATCTACCTTTCAAATGACCTGGAGCACCTTTCTTCTTCTTCCCTGAATTAAGCTTCAGATTATTCACATTCATCAGTTCCATTACTGATAGCAGACACTGGCTGAGAACTGACATGGCTTCCCCAGAATGGATGGAATGGAGAAATAGATTTGGATGTCACCCGCATACTGATGGCACCAAAACCCCAAATTCCAAGCAAACTTTCCCAGTGGTTACTTTTATATGTTAAATAATATGGGACACAGAGAAGAACCCTGAGGGGCTCCTTAGACCAATAGCAGAGTCCCACAGCAGCACCATCTGAGATTTCCCATCCAGGAAGGACCAGAGCCACTGTTAAACAATTACTCCAAGTCTGATCTCATACAGGTGACCCAGGACACTGTCATCATGGTCAATGAGGGTACTGAATGCCACTAAGATGTCCAGGAAAACCAACAGGGATATACTTCTCTGTTTAGTTCTCAAGGTAGATTCTGCAGCAAGATGACCAAAACTGTCTGCATCCCATAGTCTGACCTGAAATCACATTAAAATGGATCTTCCATGATCTCATCTAGGGATCTCTAAAGTGGAAGAAGCACCATATGCTCCAGAACCTTGTATAGTACAATGGGGCTCATGGCGGGCTTTTTCGACAAAGATCTTATCGTCACTTCTTGTGGGTTCTACCCTGCCTTCTACTAGCAAGGCCACTACCCATGCACTTGGCCTTTTCCCTAAGGTGCTTTTATAACCTAGGAAAAACAAGGATCTGGCATACATTTGGCACAGACTTTTCCAGCCAACTTCCTTTTTACTTTCCTCTTCTCTGCTCCTTTGAAGCCATTCTATACACCAGAGCTTCGGAATAGCATATTAATTTACTCTGTTAATATCAAAATGGTTATTTCCATGGGAGGGGTGCGTCTTGTCATAAGGGAACATGATTTTAAAATTAGCACATTAGCATTAAAATCATTACTTTAAAATGCTACTCCCTAGATGCATCAATTGCCTTGTTCTCCTGTTTAATTCAAAAGTAACCATCTTAAAGTGGTTAACACAGTAAATTGTTATTTCCCAGCTCTGAAATTCCCAGTATTTTGCTGAAATGATATTTCGTGCCAGGCTTCTGGCTTGTGTTATCTGATAAGTACCATTTCTGTCCTTGCTGAATGGGTGGGGAAGAGTCTGATGGGTCTGACCTACATAAGAATATGCCTTTTATAAGGTTGAGATAACTTATGTAGGTTCTCACTTTGTGATAGGCACTAGAGATGGGCACAAATCAGAAAAATTGTGATTCGGTTTGATTTGTGATTCTTCCAGGTTGACAAATCACAAATAACAAATTTACAAATATTTTCTTCATGTTTGCTTTTAATATCATATAAAACGGACCCCACAGCACCTAGAGAAACCAAAATTACAGAGAAGCTTCCCCTGACTCTCCTCTACAGGCCTTCCAAGGTTGGTGAAGTTTAGGTTTTGGATATCTGAGTTATATGCCCACAAATTGGGTCCCCCCAAGATAGTGTCCTTTAGCAGCTGACTTGGGGAAACCCAATCTCCACCAAACTGGGAGAGTTTGTAGAGGAGAGTCAGTTGAAGCTTCTCTGTGATTTTGGTGTTTCTAGGTGCCTGGGGGGGGGACTTTCCTGGGGGAGCCCTATTTTTGGGTATGTGCCTCAGAGATCTGAAACCTGATCTTCTCTACACTTCAAGAGATTGCAGAGGAGAGTCAGGGGAAGCTTCTCTGAAATTCTGGTGTCTCTAGGTGCCTGGGGCAGTATTTTATAACCTAATGAATCAACGAATCAAAAAATGCTAAAATTCATGGATCTGTATTCATCGGGTGGCATTGATTCATACCAATATGAATCAATGAATTAGTGATTTTTGATTAATTTTGCAATTCATTTTTCAATTTGTGCCCATCTCTGATAGGCACCTGATACTGCCTCAAGGCCTCTGCTGCAGTCCTTTTAGATAACCTGTCCTACCACCAAAATCTTCAACAGGCTTTTGGTAAAGAAATCTTTATAATTTTTCTCAGCAGCAGAAGCCCTAACACAGCTTGAATAAATTGCATTACGAGCAACAATATAATACTTTTGGAGTTATTGGGGAGAACAATGGACAAAGTTCTATTGCACAACTCAAGGCTGTATTTATTTATGTATTTGTTTAAAACATTTATATGTCGCCTTTCCCCTAATAAATCCAAGACAGTTTATAGTATTAAAATAACAAAGTTAAAAGCAAATAATAAATTATTACAATATTTGTAAAGCATTAAACAGATATCATATTACAAACTCATGAATAAGATCAATATTAAAAATACAATTAAAACAACAGAATAAAATAGTCCCTTTTTATTTTATTTTATTTTATTTATTAAGTTTATATCCCGCCCATCTAGACAATGTCTACTCTGGGCGGCTAACATTAAAAATAGATTAAAACAATCTAGTATATCAAGCAAAAATTTAACAGCACAAAGGATATCATTCAAGATGGAAAAAGAAAGAAATCAGATAGTGACCGGAGGGAAGGCCTGCCTAAATAGCCAGGTCTTGAGTTGGCTCTTGAAAACACCCAGCGAAGGGGCCAAGCGAATCTCGGAGGGGAGACTATTCCACAGGCGAGGGGCCACTGCCGAAAAGGCCCGGTTTCTTGTTTTTTCTTTCCAGGCCTCCCTCGGCGTTAGGCCCTTCAGCCACCCCTCCTGGCTAGAGCGAGTGATTCAAGTAGATCTAGGTGGGAGGAGGCGTTCTGCTAGGTATCGAGGTCCTAAACCGTTTAGGGCTTTATATGTAATCATTAACACTTTGAAATCAATGCGGAAACGAAGGGGCAGCCAATGCAAAGCAGCCAGAGTGGGAGAAATATGCTGATGTTTTCTCGTCCCACTAAGAAGTCTGGCCGCCTTGGTCAAGTAGTCATTTAAAGAAAAGCCTGCCTGAAGAGAAAGATCTCCATCTGCTTGCAAAAGGACAGCAAAGATGGGGCCAAGCTGAACTTCCATCGTAGGGAGTTCCAGAGTTTGGCATCAGTGACAGAGAAGACCCCTTCCCATGTCCCTACCAAATGCATCTGCGAGGGTGGTAGGACCAAGAGAAAGACCTCCCTTGATGATCTTAACACCCAGGCAGACTCAGAGAGCGAGATGCAATCTTTTAGATAGCTCAGACCCAAGCCATGGTAGTTACATCAGCACTGAGGCGGAAGTGTTATCCCCTGAGCACTTCTGCTCAGTTGATGGTGCTGGGGATGTCCAACCAATTGCAGAGCACAATTCCTTGTAACCTGGCTAACAATTGACACTTTTATACCAGCGTAACTTTACATTGTGCTGGCACAAACAGGATACTGGCCAACGTATGTCTTTCAAAGGAACATAAAGATTGCAATACTATTACCTTTCTTTAAACAATTATTTCAATATTTATCTGTTATTTCTAAAACTGTTTTTGTGGTGGTCAATGGGTGGATTTATGGCCATTTTGTAATTTTAAGAATATTTTAAAATAATAATGACTGAAAAGGAAAATACCTCAACATGTTTATAATATGCTAATACTATGTTATATTTAAAATGCTGGAGAGTGAATAATGTTAAGGAGCTACTTTTTAAGCAGAAACCTGCTAATCTAAACTTGTACTGAGTTGTCACCATCATCATCATCATTGTTGTTGTCATCTTCATCACCATCATCATTAACATTGTTGTCATTGTCATCATCATCATTGTCATTCATGATGGTGATGATGATGCACTTCTTATTTCTGGTATTGCTGGAATATGGGGGGTGGACCAAACGGTCAAGCTGGATAGCTTAGGTATCTTGCTGCGGAGGCAGAGTTTGGGAGTTCAGTTCCCCACTGTGCCTCCTACAATTAGAGCCTGGCCTGTGTGGCTTTGGGCAAGCTGCAGAGTCCCCTCAGTGTACCCTCAGGAAGGGAATAGTAAACCACCTCTGAGTATATCCTACCTGGAAAGGGTCACCATAAGTCGGAATCAACTTGACAACCCACTGTTATTGTTATTGCTATTTCCATTTATCTCTTTATTCATCTTCTGTCTATCACTGACCCATTTCATATCATAATTTCTCATTATGAGAATGTAAATGAATCTTGGTGAAACCTAGGTAAGTGCACTCCCAACTTTTACTTGATTACAAGGAAGAGATTTTAAGTTTCACTCAAGTTTTAAACTAGCTATTGTTTCCGATGGTGTCTGAACCCAGGAAGTTTGGTTTGTGTAAACCACTCTTTCAGGACAAATAAAGATCTGTAGCCATAGGTTAGGTCCTGTTCTCACTAGATATAATTAAAAAAACAAACAAACCCACTAGCCCTTTAGGTTCAAACTTTGTAAGAGAACCATAGTTTGTACCACAGTAGACACAGATGCCTCTGATCTCCTCTGACATACACATAGGAAGAAATGATGTATGTGTATGAGCCTCATAGTATGTGCTATATTTCAACCAGGTTGTTATGACTTGCTTCAACCAAATCATGTGCTGGAACAAATGTACACCATTTGTGGTGTTCTTGGGTGCTAATGCCGTATTTTCAGAGTTCTGGATAAAATTACTATGAAGCTCAATGAAACTCAACCCCCTGCCCCTTGTTTTTAGCTTGGCCATGGTCTTTCTACTCATAGAAAATGGCTGTGACTATCAAACAGTCGAGGTAAAATGGAGGATGAAGCCCCTCCCAAACCACCACTATGTGGACATACTAAATAAGAATTTGCACTTCTTATACCAGTGGCTTTTGTGTTAATTAGGAGACGATAGTTACTAGGAAAAAACAAAGGCAACTGTTTTATCACTAGACATATTTAAGGCCTTTGATTGTGTGGAATGGCCAACATTAAAGCTGCTTATAAAGGGTTGGGGATTTGGTAGAAGATTTATTGGGGTTATAGATCAATTATATTCAGATAATACTTCAGAAGTAATAGTTAATGATGGTTTAACAGAGCGGATTTTTCTAGGCCGAGGTACAAGACAAGGCTGTCCACTTTCACCAATATTGTTTTGTATGATTATAGAACTGTTAGCTAATGCAATAAGAAATGATGAATTAATTAAAGGATTAGGTAAAAATGATACAAGTAAGATTAATTTATTTGCTGATGATTTATTATTAACTATTAAAAACCCATTAGAAAGTATGGATAAAATTAAAAATAATTTAGAAAAATTTGGGGAAATAATAGGATTAACTATTAACTGGCAAAAACACAAATAATGATGTTTAATTACAATAAATATGAACAAGAAACATTTGTAAATAAATATGGTTTTAAAATGTGTAATTATATTAAATATTTAGGTATAAATATAGTTAAAGTGACTCAAAAATTAAAGGAGCAAAATTTTAACAAATTAAAAAGTGATATTAAAGATAAATTGCAGGAGTATTCTAAATTGAAACTATCGTGGTTTGGGAGAATCGCTATGATCAAAATGAAAATATTACCAAAAATTACTTTTTTTATTCAGGATGCTCTCAATACAATTAGAAGAAGAAGATTTTAAGTATTGGCAGGGACTAATTAATGGATTTTGTAATCAAGGTAAAAAATCAAGAATAAATAAAAGATATTGGTATAAGGCTCAAAAAAAATGGAGGTTTAGGTATTCCTAATATAAAAAACTATTATATAGCGAATCAACTACGATTTATTGGAGATATTATATATAACAAAGGAAGGTTAATTTGGTGGGATATGGAATCCTCAGAAATAAATGGGAATATTGAAAAATATTTGTTTAGTGTAGTAAAAAGAAATACAATAAATCAGGTGAACAGCCCTTTTTTAAGTAACATGTTAAATGTCTGGAACAAATATAAAAAGAAGTTATGTCCCTTTACTTCACCACCAAAATTAGTGACCGAAATAGAAAAATTCCCAGCAAACCTGAAGGGTTTAGCTGATTTGTTTAAGGATAAAAAAGTTGCCAGATAGATGCTTTGAGGAAGGGAGTAGTAAGTAGAATTTATAACCTAATTTTGGAACAAGAGGAAAAAGAGACTGAAATAGAAGGTTTGAAATCAATTTGGGAACATGATTTAAAGACAGAAATTAAAGCAGAGGATTGGACAAAAATTTGGAAGATGAGAGTTTTAAGATTAATGTCGGTAAGAATAAATTAGTTTAAGGTGGTACATGACTCCGGTGAAATTGAACATAATAAATTCAGACTATTCTAAGGTCTGTTGGAAATGTGATGAAGAAATTGGCACGTATTATCATATGTGGTGGGAGTGTAAATTGATTCAGAAATTTTGGAAATTGATTTTTAAGGAAATATATGTGATATATTTGGAAAAGATATCGAACTTAATTCTAAAATTGCTTTGCTGTCAATTTTTGATAAGATAGAACTTGATTATTGCTCAAAGGAATTGATTTCTAATTTCATGACAAGTGCTAGAATATTAATAGCTAGATTCTGGAAAGATAAAAATGATATTAAATTAGAAGATTGGTATAATGAAGTATGGGACATTGCGTTAAATGATAAATTGACTACTGAACTTAAGATGAAAGGAGGGGAAATAAGTTTAAATATTTTTTATGCTATTTGGGATAGATTTATTGAATTTGTATTAGTGAAAGGAAAGGGGAAAGCCTCTAAGCAACAATCAATACAATTTTGGAAAGGAGGTTCGTAATAAGAGTATTGCTCCAAAGGGTCCCTTGGGTATGGGGGGTGCACTGGATTTTAGATTGTATTAGTAAGTATTTTGTATTCTTGTATTTGTTTTGGAAATTAAAAAAAAATAAAATTAAAAAAGGAGAGGATAGTTACTATTCTAGAAAAGAAGAGAAAAGAAAGGTAATTTTAAAAGAAGTTTTAAAGAAGCATTTCACTAATCTATGCAAATGATCAGCTGTTTTACTCAGCAACTGAATTTCACAGCTTTTCTGCCATGAGCTACATTTTCTAAGCAGCAACGTTAGATAGGATGGACTGTTGAATAGCAAGCATACTATTTTTCGATCCTATTATAAATGCCCCAGATTTTGGAAAATGGAATGTTATGAATAGAATAATTGAAATGTTCTGTGCTTCTTTGTTGAAACTTGACCATCGAATATATGCTGATGCTATGGGATGGAGACTGCTTTGGCTGCCTTGGTGGATGACCTACACTGGGAACTGGACTGGAGGAATGTGTCCCTGTTGGTTCAGCTGGACCTCTCAGTGGCATTTTATGCCATCAACCATGATATCCTTCTGGCCGTCTCTCTTGGATGGGACTTAGAAGCACTGTTTCATGGTGGCTTTGGTCCTTCCTGGAGGTGAGAACTCAGAAGGTGACACAGGGGGATTCCTGTTCAATATTCTGTATGTTGGCCTGTGGGGTCCCTCAGGATTTTGTTTTGTGCCCTATGTTATTTAACATCTACATCAAACCACTGGGAGAGGTTGCCTGGAGTTTTGGTGTTTGGTGTCACCAGTATGCAGATGACATCCAACTCTATCACTCCTTTCCATCTAAATCTGAGAAAGTTGTTTGGCTCTAGATCAGTGTCTGATATCAGTAATGGACTGGATGAGGGTGAATAAACTGAAACTCAACCCAGAAATGACAGAGGTGCTCCTGATCAGCCGAAAGGCAGATCAAGGAATAGGAATCCACCCTGTGCTAGATGGGATTACATTCCCTCTGGAAACACTGGTGCACAGGTTGGGTGTGCTCCTGGATTCATCTCTGATCCTGGATGCCCAGGTTTCAGCAGTGGCCAGGAGTGCCTTTGCACAGTTAAAAATAATACACCAGCTGTGCCCATTACCGGAGAGTTCCGATCTCATCATAGTGGTGCATGCTTTAGTTATGTCTCAACTGGATTATTGTAACACACTCTCTCTGGGGCTGCATTTGGATGGTGTTCAGAAATGCCAGCAGGTCCCAAATGCTGCAGATGGATTGTTAACTGGGACTGGTTACAGGGATTACATAATCAACCTGTTGCAGCAGCTCCACTGGCTGCTGAACTGGTTCCAGGCACACTTCAAAGTGCTGGTTTTAATCTATAAAGCTATTGGGTCCAAGCAATCTCAAGGACAGTGTCTCCCTTTATGAGCCTGCCCAGGTGTTAAGATAATCAGGATAAGCCTTTCTTTTGGTCCCACCACCTTCACAGATGGATATGGTGGGGCCAAGGGAGAGGGCCTTCTCTGTTGCTGCTCCCAGACTCTGGAACTCCCTCCCATGAGAGGCCAGGTGGGCCCCACCTTCTGCAAGCAGACAAATATCTTTCTTTTCAGGCAGACTTTCTCTCAGTGAATGAGAAGATATTTTTAAACAGAGTGTTGTACCTTGTTGTTTTTAAAAGTTTTAAATATTAGTTTTATTTACTCTTTTTAATATATTTGTTGATTCTTTTTAAAATATTTGTATACTTATGGATTTTAGCCTTTAAATATTGTCTTTTTAATGCTGTAAGCCACCTTTGGTCCTTTTTAAGGAGAAAGGTGGAGTATAAATAAATAAATAAATAAATAAATAAGAAAGACATTGGTAATGTCTCTAACAGGTTACCATAACACAGGCTTATAGGAGCATTTCTCCACGTATCAACCGTCAAGTGAGGTACAAGGGGGTACTGCATAATTAAAATGATGATGCTTCCAGCCTCTATGAGTTTCTTTGTGAAACCGTGTTTGTATAGACTACAAGTGAAGCAGAATCATGTTAACACCAACATATCTGCTGAATGGCAATTCTGAATTTACTGAGAACCCTCTCAGAGGGCATAGGGCATGGAAGGAATGCACCACTTAGCAATAAAGCACACCAATAAACTGCATGTAACCACATCAATTAATGTCAATTAAATCTATAGCACAATCTCCACAATTCTTCTTCCCTCAAATCCCTCAAGCAAGGCCCCAAAAGGCCTCCTCACTTCCAATCTGATCCTGCAGGCCCTTTGTGCTGCCGTCATCGGCCATGAAAAATAATTCTTTCTTGTTATCACAGCACAGCTGTTAAGTAACAGAGCCATCAGTATTCCTATTAGTGATGGAAAATGTTATCTGACACAAAGCATGCATATGTGACAGGTTCCCAAAACTGAAAACTAAGCTGAGTGAGATGGAATTTTTGTGGAACCACAGCATTAGAAAAGCTAACTTCACCAAACACTTGTCATCCTTTGAATACACTCTGAAGTGAACTAATGTTCTGGTTACTGTTGGATATATGCAAGTGTGAGGAAGCAATGGTGTCACATTTGTTCTGCACTAGTGTATGTCATACAAATACACCTACCCACAGAAGTATTTAGATCAGAGATGGGTGCTTTTAATGTGGCCAAGGGCTATTTTTCTGATGGACCGGCACTTTGAGGAGTGGGAAGTACATGGAAAGAGGCATGGCTACAGAGGCTAATTCATTTGTTCATTTGTTTTTAAATAGCTGTGGTAATATCTTGTTCAGGCAACTGCAATAGATTTTGTTATCTGCAAAATGGGTTTAATTAATTTTTAAAACTGATAAACCCTTCTATCCAATAGTGGCCATTTTTAAGAAAGAAAGAAAGAAAGAAAGAAAGAAAGAAAGAAAGAAAGAAAGAAAGGGAAAGGGCAGGTGACAAGGGTCACCAGGGATGCTTGGAAGACCTTGAAACAAGGTTTATGCTAGACATGGCAGCTTCATATTTGTATCCCGGGGATACAAATATGACTCTCGCCACCACAAGTGCCATGGTGGTCCATTCCTGCCCCCCAGAACCAACCCAGTCCACTCACATTGCAATGTGTGCATCCGATGGTGGTGACACCGTGCCAATCATGGACATAGTCCTACCCGCGCTATCTCACCTCTCCCCACAGCTGACCGCTCCGGCAAGAAGGCGGGAAGACGAATCTCTCTGCTCAGCTGCTGAGCAGTTGGCTGAGGGAAGAGATGGGGCAGCGTTGGCAGGACTACATCTGTGATTGGCACAATGTTGCTGCCATCGGATGCGCACACCATGAGGAGCCTAGTGAGTGGATTGGGCTGGTTCTGGGGGTTGGGAATGAACCACCGTGGCACCTGTGGTTCTGAGCTTTGTATTCACATCCCCTGGAATATGGATACAAAGCTCCCATGTCTGGTCTACGTTCCTCTATGCACCTTTAGAGGACTTTGTGAGCCAAAACAAAAGCGTTTTTCAATTTTAAAAAATGTTTTGAGTTGGGATGGTGGGTTAAGTTGCTTTAGGAGTTCTGGGGACTGCAAAAATGCAAGCGAATCTGCTAAATACCTGGATGGATGCCTCCTAGGAAACACCAGTCCTCTTAAAGAAAGGCTGAAATAATTCTACCTGAAGCCCTCGAGGTCCATTGCCATTCACAGTTGACAATACTGGGCTTAAATCAAGAGTTTCCAACCTCGAGTCTCCAGATTTTCTTGGACTAAAACTCCCCAGACACTTTCACCACTAGCTGTGCTGTCTAGTGCTGGGAAACACTGGCTTAGATGGACTAAGAGTCTTAATCAATGTAAGGTTGTATCTTACATTCTTAAGTTCCCAGTGGTTACAAATGTTTTAGAAATTGTGTTTCCTATGGAATCTGGCAATACTGTTTCTGTGTATCATTCAACATGCATCATTCATTATTTATAATTCATTATTAGCCACGCTGTAGTTAAAGCAGAGAATTTCCGCATTGACTTCAAAGTGTTAATGATGACGTATAAAGCCCTAAACGGTTTGGGACCTCGATACTTGGCAGATCGTCTTCTCCCACCTAGATCTACCCGAACCACCCGGAATAGCCAGCAGGGACGGCTGAGGGGCCTAACGCCGAGAGAGGCCCGGAAAGAAAGAACAAGAAACCGGGCCTTCTCGGCAGTGGCCCCTCGGCTATGGAACAGCCTCCCTACTGAAATTCGTCTGGCACCCTCGCTGGGCGCTTTTAAAACTCATTTGAAAACCTGGTTTTTCAGGCAGGCCTTCCCTCCAGTCAATAACTGATTTTTACCCTTATCATCTTGGTACTGATTTAATTTAATATAAATGTTAAAATTATGCTGTTTTTAAATGTTATGATGTTTTAATGTTATTATGTTTTTATTATGTATGTAAGCCGCCCCGAGTAGACTTTGTCTAGGGGGGCGGGGTAAAAATCTAATAATAAATAAATAAAATAAATAAATAAATAAATTGTAGGCTCACCAACCAAGAACCCAAGATATTTGTCTTTCTTGTCCCCCCTCCCCCTGAGCATCTTTAATTTGTAAAATAGTTAAGAACCATCTAAGTGGAGAGATAGCAAGGGAAGTTTGGAGCCATTAGTAGGGTAAAGTAGTAATTAAACTTGCAATCGATGCATCATAAATTGGTTGTTGACTTTGGCCAACCCAAAGATTTGTATATGCATGAGTTATTGGTATCTTTATTCTCTTGGTGATATTTTTCCCCCTCCTAGGAATATCAGTAACAGAAAGTGTGATGATTGGTGGGTTATGGGCAAAGACCTCCTCATAGTTAACTAAACATTTGCACTGCTTTTGCAGCATACATAATGAATAGTGGAGAGAGGGCACGTTACAGATACAAAACAATCAGCATATTTTAAGGTTTGTCTAGGAGCAACTGTTCGTCTAATAAGCAAGTGAAATATGTTTATGCAAAATGGCATGCATGAGATAAAGATACAGTTAGCATAAATATGCATCACATTGACACTGTCAGAGATAGATCATAAAAGAACCAGAAAATGAATCAAAAGACAACAGAACAACAGGGAAAAAGCCAATGGCAAAAATGCCACATTTGAGCAAGTATTCTATCTTTTGTCATTGCAAGCTCCAAGGGCTTAAAATGCAAAGCGGTGCTCCCAAATTGTTGTGTTTTCAGTGGAAAAACAAACAGGTTGGTTTCTTTCCCTATATGTGTCTACTTAAAAGAGTGATGTTCCTACTTTCTTTCCTGTTTGTTTGTCTAATAATTTATTTCAAGGTAGCTATTTAAATATGTAGAAGTTTGATCTCATATCTTTTGTTCTGCAAGGCAAATGTTACATTTTCACACATTGAAGATGTTTCCATGGTTCCAGAATGGTTTGTGATGAATTCTGCAATAGCCATATAATGAAATGGAGGCTTCTATGGCCTCCACAGGTATTGCTGAGCTACTGTCAGTAGAAGTGGGGGGCAGGGGACGATTTATAAATGCAGCTGGCTATAGTCTCCCCAGACAATGAGCGGTGTGGTAGACTATCCAAAGCGCTTGCTATTCAGAGTTCTGGGTCTGGATATGAGACATCATATTCCTTTTCTTTGGCACAAATGCTGCTACATTCTGCTTTTACAAAATAGTTTGTTGTGATTTCTTGTTTTCATGTTTGCTTTTGGTTATTTCCCCTGGGAAACTGTCTCAGAAGGTTTCTTTTGAAGCAGTGTGTAGGAGAGAGCTGGACTAGTTTTGAATCTAGTGCCCCATCATGCTGATTCAGAAAGATCTGGAAAGTATTTGCATCGCATCCAAAAAGGTCTGTGGCTGAATTAATGAGGCTGAAATACACAGAACACTGACAGTGTGTCTGCACAAACTGATACCCTTCTAATTACATATAAAGAAAATAGCAGAGCGGGGAGAAGCAGGGAATGTAATTTTGCGATTGACAGATTTAGCTTCTAACCAGGGATAACTTCACTAGTATGCTTGTTTTCACTTTCAGTGGAAAAAAGAGGGTATGTAGAAAGTATGTAAAAGCCGCTCCTTCCTTTTCACAGCATTTTGTGCTTGTGTTTCTGTGACCATAGAGGCAGCAGCAGTGCACAGAGCTTCCAAAAATGCCTGAGACCCACCACTAACTAGGAGATTCTGTGTCACCTACTGCTTGATGAGAAGCATATTCTGTTGAATGGCGTCTGTTTTGTATCCCATTGCTCTTGCCCATTCTGTAGGTGACAGCTGTTCAGAATTCTGCTGACTTTCCTCCAACCCAAGCAAGCTTTCCCATCACTTTCTTTCTCAGTGCCAGCAAATGAAAATCATAGTACCTTTGCCTCCTAAAAGTGGAGTCAGCAGGCAACTTAAAGTGGAGACCCACCAGCTAGAAGTGAAAATGACTAAACGGTGGCTTTTACAGTAGGGGCATACCATGAGAAGATGAGACTCCTAGAAAATACAATAATGCAGGAAAAGATCATCCATGAGATTGAGTGACTCAATAAAAGAAGCCACAACTTTTACTTTGCAAGATCTGAGCACGGTTATCAATGGTACAATCTTTTAGAGGTCACTGATGTGCAGGTCACCAGAATTTGGAAGGTACTTGAGATGCCTACTAACAACACTATTCCTCAGTTCTACTACGAAGTGAAGAGTTTTATTTTTCCTGGATACTTCTCACAAAGCATTTGTTGACTCTCCTATGAACTCTGAGACTCCTTTGAACTTCCTGAATTCAGCCATCCAACTCAGTGAGTAGAGAAAAATACTGAGATGGAAATGCAATAAAGTGTAGGATGAAAATCATGGCACGAGACAGCAGTTACACCAGCAACAAATGTAGTTTTAATAAAATGTTTGAATCAACATTTTTGCAACAATAGCTATTGTAATTACATTACATCAACAACAACACTTGCAGGCAGGCACTCTATGTGCCTACCTGGGGCTGGGTGGGAGGAATTAATGGGATGAGAGCTGGTTTCTAGCCTTGGTAGCCTATGCTTTCAATATTTAATGTGAAGCCAGCTGCTGACTTCAGGCTTCTTCTTTTGAAGCAAGAGTGAGAATACTTTCTATTTGCCTGAAAAAAAAAATTTCTTCATGTGTCTGTATGTTCTGAGGACTTTATGAGCCAATTGGTGTTTAAACCTGCAACAAGCATTATACTGACAGTCACACATCAAAGGTCTCATTCCAATAAGTTGTGTAGCTTGGATCAAAGTGGGTTCAAACTGTGGTCCTTTTGCTCCATTGATCTGTATTAACTTACTACAAGCTTTTATACCTTTAGCCATTTTTTTCTTTGATGTAATCCAGATTCCAATTGCCACACCAAAACATGTCTCCTCCTCCTTCCTCCACTTCCTCCACCAACTTTTCCTACCTCCCTCATTCTCATGCCTTCCACATTTTCTGCCCTTTCTTCACCTTTTGCTTGTTTCCCTCCCTTGTTGTTGCCTGATTTGGTAGTAGAAGTTTCCATTTTGTGAAGATGTGGGTGTTGGTTTCTCCTAAAATGGAAAATGCCTGCATAGTTTGAGAGAGAGCTTACTGCCATAGCTCTTTAAAAAAAACAACACCCAAAAATACCCACAATATCTTACATTGATGTTGCCAGACATGAAGCAGAAGGTGAAAGTCAGATGTGTTGGGGAGACTCTCCTCACCCCCATTTAGAGATGCAGCAAGAGGCAGAAGCAATCCTGCTCTATGCTGAGAACACTTCCACAGCTAATATCACAGCTAATGCTGGAGGTGCATGTCTAATTGTACACACCTCCATAGGACCTGTGCTTACACCTGTGCTGCAAAAAAAGACACCCCCCCAAAAAAAAACCCTTTCAGTTCTCAAGCAAGAGAAAATAATCTGAAAATAGAATAAAAGTAGAAGATATTGATCCAGGATTCCAGAAACATCATGAGGATCTGTTAAACTAATCCAAATCAATGGGCCCTAAACCCACCCCTCATTAAACAGGAGCGAATAGTATATATAGATAGGTCCAAAAACTCCAACCAATTGTCTAGGAAAAACAGACAATTAACTAAACACAATTGACTAAAGCAACAACACCAAATATTCAAAGTAACAAGACAATTTAAATTTATAAAAATAAAGATGGACATCCATTTTGTTAAAACAGAGTGAATTGTGGCCAAACTTCAGAGGCTGCTCTCAGGTCTGCACCTTTTTTTTGTCTGAAATTTTACAGATTACTTACTTAGAAAATCTCTTAAAAAAACATGGGGAAGGGCTGATTCCCTTTTTAATCCCCCAAACCACTCCAATCAACATTAAGAGAACATGGACCTGCACAAATCTATGATTCTGAAACAATGCAAGTCTGTTTCCTAAGTGTGCATATTATAATATTTATGGTTTCCATACAGATTGCATCTGCAAATCCCAAGACAAAAAAGAAAAAAGCTTTTTGACACTCCCCACAAAACTTTCATAAACCCCATAACACCTGTCTTTCTGAAACTGAGCAAGCTTTTTCCACTTGCGGGGGGGGGGGGGGAGCAGCTCTGTCTCTGAATTGCATCCTTTTGAATCAGAATCAGAAGCCTATTGCAGTGTGTTGATTTCCAGTGGGAATCTGTGGGAAACAGGGCAGAATCCTGTTGATGAAATGTGGAGATCTAATGCCCAGAGGCATAGTGTTCTGTGTTGTAGTCGCAGGAGTTGGAGATCACCCTGTTCAAAGACAGGGGGCTTCTGCTTGTGTAATACTTTTAAGTTCTATGGAGCTATCTGTTTACTTAGATATCTGTTGATGAACCTTGGAAAGACAATTCCACAAAATGTGAATATTCTTAATTACAGTTATATAACAGACAACTTGAGCAATAAAATATAATGCTACCATTGTGCACCAAAGTCCTCAGCAAAAGCACCAATACAGAAGTTGCTTGTAGAATTGCAAAGTTCAAGTGTCCCTCTGAATTCAAATTTGGACAAAAATCAAAGATATTTTCCTCAAATGGGTTGAGTATCCATAGCACAGAACACAGTTCCACATGCAGAGTAAGCAAAACCCTAAAATAAAATATCAATTCAATTGCATATACATGAATTCACTATGTGGATTCACCCCTCCAGTACAAATATAGGAATTATACCTAGACCAATTTGGCAAAGGCCTTAGCAGTCTAAGTGCAACAGCAACTTTGGCCTCTTCAGCTCTCCCACTCTTTCTGATTCAAATTTCTTACTCACAACCCTGCTCTTTCTTAGTCTCACCTTTGGGTTGAACCAATATTTCACAGGGGTTACACATCAGGAATACATCCCGACATATAGCAGGGAAAGAGAAACCAAACACATAATGGACCAGTAAGAATAAACAGGATTTTGTGCATAATGCTTCAGATTGTTGAACTGAGGCTTAGATTCAGCTCTGAGTCAAATTGGGTGGCCTCCCAATTATTTTATTTATTTATTTATTTATTGCATTTGTACCCCGCCCATCTAGTCGCTGACTACTCTGGGCGGCTTCCAACACATATAATAACAATATAAAAATATAACATTAAACATCGGTAATAGAGTTATTCAAGATGGAAAAAAGGAAAAAAAATAAATCAAATAATAACTGAGGGGAAGGCCAATCCATCTGAGCTGAACTAAACTGTTTCCTTTGTTGGGATTTGAATCAAATCTCATGATCAGTACATAGTAGGGGTACATGGTAGACACCCAACTCATTCTGTATCCAAATAAATGGCACTGACATAGGGCCAACCTACCCCGCAACTTTTGGAGACATCAGAATCTGCTCTGTTTCAGGTTCAGTAGAGTGCATTTCTGTATCAATAATTGTTTCCCCCATGAATAATGGTGGCGGCGGGGATGCAAATAACTATCACCAAAACCAGCACCCTAATTCTGTGATGGACTCTAGTCCCAACTACAGTAGATCCATTGACTCAATGGGATTTGCATAGACTTATGATTTAGCCACTGATTCAATGGGACTACTTTAGCTGGTACTGGCAACTGGATACAGATCACAGGGTTTACCAAAGTACATGGGTAACTTTGGAAGCCACTTGTTAATTCATAAGATCGAGCCATATAGCTGTGAGGTCCATGGTGCTGGCGATCTGTTCTTGCCAGAGCTTGGCAAGGGGTTCTCCTGATGGCATCTCACATCTATCTGTGTTGTGGCCTCCAAGATAAATTCACATTGCCTTGATCACTGTAAGATTTCCATATCATGTTTATTCAGAATATGCTGTTGTTCGCTTCTCTCTGCCCTGTGGAGTTAGCCTGCCTTATGAAATTCTAATGTTTCCCATTCATATTCTTTTCTGAAGCAATTCCACCCTCTCGCAGCATTAGTTGCCTTTTCATGCTTTGCAGCTTCTAGCAACTGTGGGCTCAAAGAAATTAGTGTGTGTGTGCGCGGGTGTAAAACACAATCTTAGCTGCCCATCCCGCAGAACTGCTCTCTCCCCCATTTTTATGGGGTATGTTTCAATGCATTGCACAATACTTCAGAATGAAAAAACACCAATACCTTATGTTCTTATCGCAACTCCTTTTTAAAATTCCACTCACAAGAATACAGGTATACCACTGGGCCAAACTTCTAATATAGAGTGTATTAAGATATGAATTCTTCCAATTAGACCTGTGCCTTATTAAGGAAGCATCCTGTTTTATGGAATATTTTATCTTTTGGTTATTGGCTTACATTCCACGTTCCAGTACAGAATTTGCTATCACAAAAAGAGATAGTGATGGGTTTCCCCCCCCCCCCCCTTTCTGCTTGTGTTTTGGAGGCTCCTGTAGTATCACTTCTATTATGCAAGGATTTAGAAACCATGGATGGGATTTTATATCTCAGACCCCATTAGGATTTTTTAATCTGCAAATCCCATGAACGCATAACACCTCTGCATTTTCCAAATTTATGCAGAAAGGATCTTCTGCAATATCATATCTTTGTTCAGTCAGCTAGACGACTGCAGTTGGTATGATCCAATAATAATAATAATAATAATAATAATAATAATAATAATAATAATAATAATAATAATAATAATAATAATAATAATAATAATAATAATAATAATAGCAATCTTTAATATATTAATATAATAATATAAGCAGTTGCAAATCTCATCATCAGAGCTACAAAAAACAGCAATGTGTCTGCGAATGTCCAAATATTGCGCAGATTACAAAAACCCATGGGAGCATCAGGGAGAGAAGGTGTCAGAAAATGACAAAGTCAAAATCTTGTGGGATTTCCATATCCAAAGTGATAGACACCTTGAAATAACACACCAGACATAGTACTATAACAAAGAAATATCTGGCTCATTGACATTGAATTCCAGGGGATGCCAGAGTTGAAAATAAAGAATTGGAAATACTAACAAAATACAAAGATCTGGTAATCAAAACATCTTGCTTGTGGATGAAACACACTTCAGTGGTCCTCATAGTCATTGGGGTTTTGGTAACAATATCAAGACATTTCACATAGTATTATAAACAGTTGCAGATCTCAGAAACAACACCATCAGAGCTACAAAAAACAGCAATATTAGGAACAGCATACACACTGCACCAATATTTAACAGATACTTAGGTTTTTGGTTAAAACTTGTACCTGTTATATAATATCAGTCAACGTTTTTATAATTTTGATTGACTGTGTCTGGTATTATTGAATAATAATAAAATGATGATGATGATGTTGGGCGCCCCACACTGTGGACTTTGTCTATTTCTCTTGTATATTGTATATGGGGTTCCTTCATATCTACAGTTTCAGGCATCCATGGTAGACCATGGAACCAATCCTCCACATATACAGGGGTTCTACTGTGCCATGTTCCAGAAAATGTAAATCCCTGGAAAGACAAAACAAAATAACAAAAAAGGAGCTATGAAAGTCATGTTATATATATTAAAAAGCACTCACCACAAATGCATCTTGCTTCCTCAGCACTAAAATAGCAATGGGTGTGTGTGTGGAGATCAGCATTCTTATGTTATCACATTACCTGCAAAACTTTCCTGTTTCAGAAGGTTTTTAATTGAAATAATATCAACTGTGGGTCCTGATGGCAATTTTTAGAGCATTGGATTTTTAATTGTATTTTAATTGTTTTTATCTTTTTATTGAATTCAAATTGTTGTAAGCTGCCCAGAGACCTTTGGGTAGTGTGGGAGGCATATAAGTTAAATAAATAAATAAATAAATAAAATTTTACACTGAAGCTGCCCATTTTGGAAAAGCAAGGGGGGGGGCACTTTTGTATTGGTTGCTGAAGTTTATGTTTACATGTGTCTTAAGAACCCCAAACTGCACATTAGTACATAATGCTTTCCAGGATATGCACACAGGAACAGATCACTGGCAGATGCTCAGATAAGAATGTGTAGGAAAGCTGTTTTAGAGATGTAAAAGAGGCAGAACACAGAATATAAAACAGTTGTTTTTCCTGCTGATTCCTACAGGGATGATGCTCTGCGGAGTAACCACCAGAGCTGCAAAATGAGTCATATGATATATTCAACAGAAATCCTGTGTCTATGAAAAGGTATATGATAATAAAGTGATACAAAGATTTTAGCATTTCTAAAACTCATAACAGAGACCATGGGACTTAGGATCCAAGATTTTGGTGCTTATAGGTCATCTGGATAAAGACCAATTTTGGAATTGTACACAAATCCTAGATATGTCTATAAAACTAAAACAAGGTTGTTATTCCCCACCACCACCACCACCACCACCACCTAAAGAACTTTTTCATGGCCTTGTCTCTTTCATCAGATCTTAAAATCAGGTTGCACCCAGGTACAGTCAAATGTAAAATATATTCACACAAATTAGTGGAACTTTAGTCATGACTAACCTAAATCCTACTCAAATAGTCTTGGTGGATACGAGTTCAGTGGTTTACGTATCTGGCTGCGGAGCTCAAAGTTGAGAATTCGATTCCCCACAGTGCCTCCTATGAGCAGAGCCAGTCTGTATAGCCTTGGGAGATCTGGACAGTTCCAGGGCACCACCAAAAGAAAGGAATGGTAAACCACTTCAGAGTATTATCTACCTGGAAAACCCTGAAAAGGGATGTGCTAAGTCAGAATTGACTTGACAGCACATGATTATTATATGTTTAAAATAGGAAGTACCCCTAGTGTTTGGCTGGGAGTTCCCAGGGAGTACTGGGGACAGCTTCCTTTTCCAACATGAAACTACGCCCAAGTTTGGCCTATCCTGGGTCATGAGGCCTTCCAGCCCAGTCTTCCTTCAGGTGAGCACAATTCAGGTGTTTTTCTGGCAGGTGGAATGCCCAGAATGCAGAATTCTGGAACCTGGAGGACAAACAAAAACAAATCCACATGCCTAGTGTCTAATTGTGGTTAATTGACAAGGTGCCACGGCATATCTCAGTTGCGTCATTACATGACCAGGCATGCAATGGGGATGCACCCCAGCATCTTGTCAATTAGCCAAATTAGGTGCAGCTAATTATGCAAATCTTCCATTAACACCAAGAGGCTTCCACTCATTGATTTATGAAAGGGTTTGTAGGTCATTTCCCTTTAACTCCTTGATTCCATATTGAAGACCCAAGGAAACAAACTAGTTTCAGAGCAGAGAAGACATTCGGGTCTGCACTTTTGGCATGGAAACCCACTTGCACAGGATTAAAAAAGACTCAGATGTGCACCAGTCTTTGAGTTCCCATAACATAACTCCAATGTTTGGAAGCAGTGGCCAGAATCCCATTGCCATTTTTTTTTTTTTTTTTTTATGTGTGTGCATCTGGGTCTGGTCTCTGGGTGTCTGTGTGATTTTCGTTGTATGTGTATACTATGTATAGACTTACAATGACAATAAATTTATTTATTTATTTATTTATTTATTATGTGTGCACAAGAGCAGTAACAAAAGTTTAGTTACTTGTTTGCTTCACTGCAGTGGCAGAAGCTAATTGGCATGAGGTGCCAGTTGCATGCTAGCCATGTGCCTGATCATACGTGCCCAGCACCTTTTCAGTTTTCCATAACAATGACAGGCTCTGTGATTCATCTTGCACACATATAAATAGCCATTATGATAGTTGCCAATGCATTTTTTAGTTAGGCATCCTTCGGTCTCGAGAGACTATGGTAACGTGCTCTGTATGGAGGACTTGGAACAGCGTCTAGTGTGGCTGAGAAGGCCAATTCGAGAGTGACAATCCCTTCCACACTGAAGACAAATACAACTTGTCCCCTGTCCAGCTCCCTGATTTTGCTGGTTTCGGGACTGCCTCTTTGCCTCGGCCTGCTGGACAAGGGTCTCTTCAAATTGGGAGAGGCCGTGATGCACCGCCTGCCTCCAGGCTGAACACTCAGATGTCAAGGTTTCCCATCTGTTGAGGTCCATTCCTAAGGCCTTCAGATCCCGCTTGCAGATATCCTTGTATCGCAGCTGTGGTCTCCCTCTGGGGCGATTTCCCTGCACTAATTCTCCATACAGGAGATCTTTTGGAATCCGACCATCAGCCATTCTCACGACATGCCCAAGCCAACGTAGACGTCGCTGTTTCAGTAATGTATACATGCTAAACATTCCAGCTTGTTATAGGACTACTCTATTTGGAACTTTGTCCTGCCAGGTGATACCAAAAATACATACCAAAAATACATACAAAAATACGAGGCAAAGACGCAGTCCCGAAACCAGCAAAATCAGGGAGCTGGACGGGGGATAGATTGTATTTGTCTTCAGTGTGGAAGGGACTGTCACTCTCGAGTTGGCCTTCTCAGCCACACTAGACGCTGTTCCAAGTCCTCCATACAGAGCACGTTACCATAGTCTCTTGAGACTGAAGGATGCCTAATCTAAAAATATAACAGCTGGCAATGATGTCACAGTTCCATGTTCTGTTTACCTGTTACTGAAATCTCACGGGGGGATCTTTTTGAAGACTTCTGGCCACTTTTGTATTCTTATAATTTGTTTTAAAGTAAAGATGCAACCAATGTATAACTTTTTCCTTTTAAATGGAGTAACAAATCATTATAATGAATTGCTTCTAAAAAAAATATCAGCAATAATTAAGTATTAAAAAGAAACTTTCCAAGCTCTGATTAGCTTTTGGAGGATGAGCCTATTCCCAAATAATTGCATATGACAATTTTTGTTTGGCTATTGTTTAAACATCTTCACACTACCTAGGGTTTTTTTTCCTAAAGGTAGAAGTGTGTGAAAGGAAGAATACTTACACACACAGTTGCAGAGATCCACAGAGGAGAACAGCTACACATTCCCCAAGTTCACTCCTTTGTCATAACTGGCACTTAAAGTCTCAGTAACTTACTCTGAGACATTTGTAGGAGAAATATATAAAAAACCCATTACTTACAGTTGCTTGGAATTACAGACTTCTGTATGCTGCCTTTTTTGCAGCACATATATTTAGCAACCAACTGATCAACAGCAAACAAAACAACTTCTACCAACTGAAGACAGAGAGGGAAAGAGTACTCAGCAGAAAGGTGGGGCTCTCTTTGAATTCAAAAACTAGAAAGAATGATTGGTTAGTGCCGAATAGACAATCACCCCAGTCACTCCCAGTCACACAAACTGTAGACAGATTGCAAGATTGCAAATAAAACTCCAACACACACAGAAACACACAGCTTATTTTACCAATGCAAAAAAATAAAAAATAAAAATAAAATCAAGAACTGCATGCAAAAATCCAAATCCCTCTGTAATGATCCATGCCCTGGCCTTCATCTTTAGCTACTACAAAAAAGAGTTTAATGACATCTTAAAAATGCTGATTTTAAGCCCTGATCATTTTGGCTTGATATCAAAGAAGGGCTTACCCTTCCTGAATTTATCTAATCCTTACAGTTAGTCTGCTGGCCTCCACAACATCCCTTGATACTGCAGTCCATTAGGTTAATTGTGTGATCTGTGTGAAAGTCCTTCCCTTTGTCTCCCCACACAACTGACTCCCCTTGCTCCTTTCACTGAGAGCTCTTAGGCTTTATGCTCCAAGAAGGGGTAATGATTCTCTCCTCATGATCCCATTAGTCTCATGGCATTTGTGATCTACTGCATGTCATGTTTACTGTATCATTTCTCTACTCCTCTAGCATCCATGTGTTTATTAATTGTTTTGGTCATCTCTTAATCAGTTCTTCTTAAGTATACAAATAGCATTATGCTCTATATTCAAAAGAGATGGATGCATTTGCACTATGTGATTCAGTAGGTTCAGTAGGTTCTTTCATAGCCCTTAACATGGGCCCTGCAATACTGGATTGAAAGATCAGTCAAGGTGGGCAAAAGGTGTCTTCCCAGATTTAAGCAAATCTATCAACTTCTGCTGACATCTGTGCCACAAAGAAACTCTTTATCCAAAAATTATTAAATATTGGGCTGAACCTTATTGCAGCCGTGGGGCATAAACTTGGAATTGTGTAACTGGTGGACACACTGTCTCCCACTTGCTCAGACAAACTCCTGTAGCAATGATGCCCCAAGAAGAGAATGCATTGGGCAGCTAACAGCAACAGCTAGAAAGAAAGAAAGAAAGAAAGAAAGAAAGAAAGAAAGAAAGAAAGAAAGAAAGAAAGAAAGAAAGAAAGAAAGAAAGAAAGGACGGACGGACGGACGGATGGATGGAAGGACGGACAGGTGAACGAACGAACGAACGAAGATGTCTGGCCTTCAAATTGAAAAAAACTACATGTCTGCAATTTGGCATGGTGATGTCTCCCATTGATGTGTCTCATGTTGCTAAGTTTCATGGCACTGCATAAACTTGTCCAAAAGCAATAGCCTTGTGCAGTTCATCATTCAAGCAAAAGCAGGTATTTAGAAAACCAAACATCAAGGTAAATCTAGCTCTGGACCAGGAGGGAGGCAGGCAGGCAGGAAAGCACTGGACTGGATGGCATCCAAACTGAACCAAACTGGCACTCAACACAAAGCAAGGAACCAATGCACTGCCGCACTGACATAAACAATACAACAGTATGGCTTTCTAAATGGGGCAATGATAATTAATAATGGCAAGGTCGCTTGTAATGGCCCATGCAACAAATTCCTTTTAAATAATAATGTTCCTAAATCTACTCCCATCACCCTAGCCAATATACCCACCAATGGGAAAAGGCAAAATTTGCAGACCGACAAATATCTGGGAAGTCACAAGTTGCCTAAGCCTGTTTCTAAGGTTATGTCTTTAAAAATATCCATTAAGAATGGAAAGCAAAGAACAGATAGCAGAGGACTCTAGGCTCAGTGTCTGATTTGAGGTACAGAAGCTTAATTTGCTGTCTTCAATTTCTAACTTTGTGTTTAGACAGAATGTTCTTGAAATGTAACAGACATTGACATATACCTGTAATCTTTGCTTCCTTGTTTTTATGAGCTTTATTTATAACTTGTGCAAAATTCTCTGGGGATTTCTGTAGCATGGTTGTGAGTAATTATGCTGTAGAATAATAAAATAATGAATGGAAATAAATGTCACTCAGCTTTTTTTTAAAAAGGTGACAATTACTGCAGTGTGGATGTAATTACTCCACTAGTAGTGACATTTCAATCCACAGTTTTGTGCAAGTGATAGCCAGTATTTCCAAAGGCATTTTGCTCAGTTCCATCAGTGGATGCATGTGGGTTTGAGGGTGTGAATCTACTATGTGTGACTGCAGACTTAAAGTTGAAGTAATAAACTGGGATGCAGCCTAATGGGGAGAAAAGTGAGATGGATATGGATCCATACGGTGACCTTATTGACAATTTGAAAGGATTACTTCATTTAAAACATGAGCAGTGACTGCCATCATACGTGCAAAGTCTGTTGAGAGAGCAAAGTACTGCATTGTTCAATAGGGATGTGAATCTCACAGCCTCTCACTCTTTGGGAAGAACTCAGAGCGCACGCATGCGTGCGCGCGCGTGCGCACACACACACACTTTTCTCATTGCAATGAGACTTCTCTGTGTGGGATTCCCTCCACCGCTGAAATCGTATAGGGTTTTCTATAACTTTCGAGGTCATTTGTTCTGCAAGAAATGCCAGACTGTGCAAGATTAGGACTTTTGGTTGTTGTAGGTTTTTCGGCCTGTTTGGCCATGAGTACTGTTTGTAGGTTGTGTTTTTTCAAAATTTCCCCATGCGGTTCGTGATCCCTTTGATGTATGGCAGAAATACTTTATTTGTGGGAGGCTGTTTTTCTTCTTCAGGTCGGTGTTGTTTTCTCGGTTTGATGGCTCTTGTGATTTCATTCTTGAAATAGCCATTTGCCTGTAGGGCCCAATTCAGATGGTTGAGTTCGGTGCTGAGAAATTCAGCTTCACAGTTCCGATTTGCACGGTCTACCAGTGTTTTGATTAGGCCTCTTTTTTGTCGTGGGTGGTGGTTGGAGTTTTTGTGTAGGTACACAAAAACACAACCTACAAATAGTATTCAGGCCCACCACAAAAATACAACAAATGTTACAGTTAGCAAAGGACAAAGGGGACCCCCTCACCTCTGCAGGAGTATACTGGATACCTTGCAGTTGTGGTCAGGTATATATTGGGACCACAAAATGCAGCATCCACACCAGAATAAAAGAACATGAAAGACACTGCAGATCAAAACAACCGGAAAAATCGGCAGTAGCTGAACATGCCCTGAAACAAGCTGGACAAGAAATCCTATTTCAAAACACAGATGTACTGGACAACACCAGCAATCATTATGTTAGACTACACAGGGAAGCCATTGAAATCCACAAACAGCAGCAGAGCTTCAACAAAAAAGAAGAAAGTCTAAAACTCAACAAAGCTTGGCTCCCAACACTGAAATATACAGCCTGCAAAAAGGTCAACAAACTCTACCCAGCCACAAGGACCGGTCATCACTGCACACAATAGACTAGCTAACGACACCCATCAATCACAGTGACAGATCATCTCCCCCTTATCACAACAATACACCCATAACAAAAAATCACCCAATCTCCTGAAAAGGACAAAAAGCTGATCCCACAGCTACAAATACTCAACTATCCCACACACTACACCAGGACACAGACAGAGTTCTAACCCCTGTCCTCTGAAGATGCCGACCACAGAGACTGGCGAAACATTAGGAAGAAAAACCTCCAGAACACGGCCAAACAGCCTGAGAAACCTACAACAACCATCGGATCCTGGCCGTGAAAGCCTTCGGGAATACATTAGGACTTTTCCTCTGCAGCATGACATCTTCCCTGCACAAGATCCACTTGAAAAGTGTAGGGAAAAAAATCAGCCTGTACAGGATAGTTAGAACTGATGTACAGAATGGCATGTTTCCTACGCAGGATTCACCAAAAAGGCATTATGTTGTGCAGATATGTGGTACTCAGAATTGAGGCCTAACCAATGCTGAATAGAGGGGGACAAGTATGTCATGGGATTTAGAGACTACAGTATACTTCTGTTAATCCATCTTAAAATAGCATTTGCCTTTTTTGCAGCCACATCGCACTGCTGGCTCATATTCAGCTTATGATTTACAAGAGTTGACTTACCATGTCCCCACTGATTCAGTGAGTTTATTCTAGTGCAATTTAAGCTAAGCAGTAAGATTTTGGCCAGTACCACAAACTAGGTTTCTAACTTCCAGAGACAACTTGTAGCCTTAACACTCCTTCTTACTAAAGCACCAAACCTCTTTCCTCAAAGGAAAACATCAGTTGTACTTCAGAGGATTCCCTTCGCCTTCCACCTACATGGGGAAGGGGTTTTTCTTCTTTCAGCCGCTTCTAACCTGCACCACTGCCATTTGCAAAAAGCATGGGTAAAACATGGAGCAGCACACTTTATATTGCGTAATTTGATTTCTCTGTCCCAGTATCATCTTCATTCCATATGGATGCTTCAATTCTCATGCAATAGCACACCTTTGGAGGAGAACAAGAGTACTAGCAGATTTTGTGCATTATAAATTCACGCTCCCCTCCTTTGATCTGCCGTCTACCTGGCCAAGGAACACTACGGCACTCCTCTGATCCACATCACCTCTGGGAATCCTTGGCTCCCCTTCTCTACCTTTGACTCTCTGTAATGGATGACACATCACCTCTCCCTATCCTCCCAGCTCTCTGCCTGAGACTTTTTCTCCTTAGAGATGGAATACATTTTTTTCTCCTTACAGATGAAGTGACTTTGCTTTCACCCACATTCTATTTGTCAAGGGGGGAAAAAAAGCCTCTAGTGGTTTTTTTTTTTTTTTTACTTCCAATTCATGAAAACATTTGTGAATTGTGGCAAGGTCTTATAAAAAATGAATGGAATGAGATTCTCAATGATCTGTACTAGATAAATGCAATAAAAAAGAGGTATTTCCAGCATGGAGAGAACAACGTTGTGCCTTCCTACTATGTAATTGCTGAAAGAGACTCTCTGAATGGAAGAATAAAAGTTAAAAAAGGGTTGCATTGCAACCCTAGTTCAGCAGAACAAATAGGGCAGAACACATACGTTCTAATGTGTATTTTTAAGAGAGCTAAGCTCTCAACTTCCTTTGCCTGGATAAACAAATGTTTCATTCATGCCTTCTCTCACTTTCAGATTATTAAAAATGTTGTTGTTATTTTATATCCCATGTCTCCCTCAAAAGAAGGACCCAAGCTGGCATGCAAAACATGAAAAACAAAATTAAAACTGCTACAAATACAATTAATTACAGTATTAAAAAAGCATTGAGCACAGTATAATTAAAACTACTGAATGAAAAGTATCAAAACCAATTTAAAAGCACTTAAAAGAAAAGAGAGAGAGAAAACTCTCCCATTAAAATCCCTGCCTCAGCAGCCTGTTACTTTGTAAAAGCTTGCCTACAAAGAAAAGTCTTTCACTGCTAGTGAAAGGGTGGCAGTGAACTGTCTCAGACAGCCACCTGTCTCTCCCCCCGACATAACATCCTGTTTATGAAGATATTCATAGATACGTAAAATTATTCTTAAAAAATGGACTAAGTGAACTAGATTCCCATCCGTCCTTACAATAGGGATAATACATTCCCCCCCCCCCCCCAAATTCTTTATTCTTGGCAGTTTGGGCTGTCTTAAGTTGACAAGACACCTCAACAAGAATTTTGCAAGATTCCTGACTTCCAGGCAAGAGGGCGACAAAGAGTTCTGTTTTTAAAACATTGCTTCTAATCCGTAAACATAATGTAAGAAATCAGCAGCCATTGCCATATTATACAATTTGCATTACTTGCACTCAAGCATTACTTGCACAGTTTTGTTTCATTTGTAGTAAAAATAATTTGTTAATGCAGTAAAATTTCCCACACAAAAACTCACACAGATTGTCTGCTCACTGAATAATCTAAAATTCTCTGTTCAGTCCTCTTTTCTCTTGGTCATTCCTCTGTCTTGGAAAGAGGTTAACACTTCTTACTTGGTCTTCAGTTTCTGTCTTAAGCTGTTTTACAGACTAATCACTGTTTCTCTGTTTCTGTAGGTTGAAAATGTCCTCTTCTTCCCTTCATTCTGTTGGGCTTCATCAGGGATCTGTCCTTAGTCTTTCCCCCGCCATCTTTCTCTACACAATGTCCTTGGACAACTCTCTCAAATCCCACAGTTTTCAGTATCATTTATGCCAAGATGATATCCATCTATCGCTGTAACCCTGAATTCTAATACTCACCCCATTCTACATTTCCAATTATCACTCCAGTCTCTCTGCTAGGATGCTCTGTTGCTTTCTTAAACTCAGTATGGCCAAGATTGCACTTCTCTTTTTTTCCTTTCTAAGCCTTTCTCTTCTCATACACATTTTAAATTTATTTATAAAACTGTCATCCCACTCAGAGCATTACAAGTAGCAATGTTACTGGATATCCACATTACCAATGCAATTGAATCTAAAAAGTAACATAACATCTGAGATCCTGTTGTGCAGCTCTGTGTGTGCAAGGGTAATAACATCAATAGCAGTGGCAAATTGCTGCTGATAAAAGGCGAATCTCAGTTGCTTAAAGCTAATTTTGGGGTATGTGTGACTTGTACTCCATGCAATAAAGTTGTGTGCTTTCTGAAATCATCAAGGGAACCATTTAATCAGTGGCAGTTTGCCCCTATTCCTGACATCATCATCATTGCACACTTGGAGCTATGCAACAGGATTTCAGCCACTAACTGGCAATGTTGTCATCATTGTTGGCCTGAAGAGTAACACTTGACAGTTACTTTGAAAAAGATTTCCTCAGGAGTGTTGCTTGAGTACATTTTTGTCATTTTGTTTATTTGTATATTTAAGTATATAATCATAACCGTAACAATAAGCTCTTTGTTGCAGCTTATGAGGCCTCTTATAAATAGTTAAATACCATGTACTTTGATGACACTAAATCAATGCATTAATAAATAATGCTATGAGCAATAACTAGCAGATCCTCTCCAAGATCCCAAGTGAGGGTTTTTCTCAGCCTTTCTAGCTGAAATGCTTTAACTGATGATGTAATCAATTAAAACTAAGATTTATTTGTGGAAATTGTGTGCTTCCATAAGGGTATTTCCTATTATTCTTGGGAAGGGCTTTTGTGGATTTGATGCAACCCTGAGACATCTCTCTATCTCATAGAAATGCAGAATGGAATTGTACATTTCAAAGACACTTAGGACCCCCCATCTTCTAACGGTCAAAAAGATGTTCTGACAGTCACTCCCAACATGTAACGCTCTAAGTGGCATTTACCTCCCTAATGAGAATCCATTTACTGCTTCATGGATGCATGCCTGATATACAGTCCCCAAATCATGAAATTAATGGCCTAGGTCACACCTCTTTGCACCATTATATCAGGCTGCCAAGCCCTTTAAAGGATGGACCTCCTAGTCTCATTTTGTAATGAGGTTATATTTTCCAACATTACTTCAGTAATCAGAATGGCTTTCTAGCACTGGCTTTACAAGACGTGAAGATATTCGTTAGTGATAAAAAAAAAAAAGAAATGCAACCCACCGAAAAATATTTTTCAGCCTTTTGGTATATGTCATATGAACAGGCAATTTGTTGTAGGGATTAAACAGTCGACTCCGCAGCATTTTTCATGATGGGAAACTGCAAGAAGTCTTCATACAAGATTCTGAAGAAGCCAACTGAATGAATCAAATTATATTCATAATAGGAAAATGTAAAAGGATATTGCATCTAAAAGAGAAATGACATTAAAGTGTGAAAGAATCTGAGTAAAAAAATATTGCCCAGATATCTCAGCAAAAGAAGCTGGGAAAATAACTGAGTAGGAAGAACACGATGTTCTCATGCATGAAGCCAATGATGATTTAGTTGGCTTTGCTGAGACCTGGTGGGATAAAACTTGTGACAAGAATACCAATTCAGGAGAGGATGATCAACAGGGCAGACGAAACTAGGACAGGAGGAAATACGGTAAATTAATGCTTGATCAAAAAGCTCAGTGGTTCCCAACCTTTGGTCCCCAGATGTTCTTAGACTGCAACTCCCAGAAATCTTGGCAAACATAGCTAGTGGTGAAGGCTTCTGGGAGTTTTAGTCCAAGACCATCTGGGGACCCGAGGTTGGGAACCATTGAAGAAACTTGATCCAAAAAAATTGGGATAAAATATATATGTATTCTAGTTCTATGGAGAGAGAGCATAACAAATGTATTTTGGCCCCTTATCAATTCAATCAGAGGATAGCGAGTAAGACCAAGACAGATTTTACTGGAGAGAGCATAATCGAAGGCCACTTTTTGATATAGTATTCAAAAATATCCATGATGACTAAAGTGTGTGGCTAGTACAGAACACCTGAAGATCCAATATAAGTCTGTGATGCTTTGTTGCTGATCTGTGACTAGTACACAAAAGGAGTATGTTGTTTTTAAACAATCTGCCCTTGTACGCCAGTATATATTGCCTGCACCTTTCCCAGCCATAATTCTGAGCATATAATTGATTACTTACACATCAATGATCTGCATAGTTACCAACTCTCTATTATTTTGCTGGTTGGACTGGTAGAATGACATTTTGGGGAAGTAACTGATATTGGAAACGAGACTCCAAACAAAAATGGATTATAGATTAGCTGAAGAAAGACTGACTATGTCACTGCCAAGACCAGCCCTGTCATTAGGTTGAGTAAGGCAACTAACTAAGGCAGCAAGTGGTGGAGACAGCTTTAGCAGTAACCCTTCAGTGATCTTTCTAAGCTCCTTGGGTATGTTGTGGAGAACAGAGCTGTGTAATGCATCTTCCTTCCTGCCCTCATTCCCCACTTCCTCACCTCCCAGTTCATCTTTGAAGATCTCAAGAGTACAATCAATAACACAACAAACAACAATTAAAATTATTTAAATCCATGTAAAACAAACGTGAAAATCAAACAGAGTTTACAGTTTTCTGGAATGGCTCAAGAAAGGTACTCAGACTTTAAAAACATATCACATACATAAACTGAAGTTTTACATCCTCCCTTGTGGCTTGCCCTAGGATTTGCCTGGAGATTTGGAGATGCAGAGCAGTTCCTTGAGACTTCCACCCAGCACCCTGAGACGCCTAACCCAAAGTCTTCTGCCAGGATGGTTGAATCTGTCATTTTTATTCTCAAGTTCTGTTCATGATTTTCGATGACTATATTTACAAATTTTAGAAAATTCTGACAAAATACTTAACCAAATTGAACTTCTCACCTATTCCTCTCCTGATTTCCTGGATTCTTCCTCCAGATTGACTGGCTCTGGGCCAGTCCCTTTCTCCGGGAAAAAATATACAGGTTTTGCAGAACTGTCAACTTTTCCTTCATCTCCTGCTACTTGTCTTAATGTCATTGCAGATTCAAACTCATCATCTTTAAATAAACAAAAGGACAGAAGTAGATACACTGAACAGCAAAAACCCAACCAACTACTCATGAGCAGGCCTAAGAGTACACTGGAGACAAATCAACATAGAAGAACCAGGATATAAATGCAGGGAGGTTAGACAGATTGTGCCCTAAAACCCACAGCAGATCTTCTAGAACATAGAACCCCCCTTCCTTCTATTGCAACCTTGTGTTTCTCTCCAAAAGCTGCTCCTGAGTCCTCCCTAAGTTGCTTGGAATGTGTCACCTAAGTGATGGTGCACCAAGACTAAGGATTCCAGCTCTCTGAGTACTAGCTGGACTCTCAGCAAATTGTTATGCTTCTATGGGTCTTCAAATGGCAAGACAAATCTTAGGGCAAGGAGGAGAGAATTTGATTTGTGCATGGGAAGTGGCTTTAAAGCTCTCCTCTTGATCCATTTCCAGCTGGCACCTGGGATCACAGGTGTACAATGAGGGAGTCTGAATGTCTGTTGCACTTCTCCAATGTTAGTGAACTATTTTGATTTTACCCAGGTCTTTAGCCCATTTACCTTGATTGCCCTCATGTCTCTTTCCACAATCAGTTGCAACTCCCATTTGTCTGCCCTGCTTTTTGATGTCACATGGACCCACCCATGTGAGGTCAAGAGGCCTGATCCCTGTGATGTCATAAGGACCTACTCCATAATTTCAGGTGTTGATCTTTGTTGTGGGTATGGCCTAATGACACCTCAAGGTTCATTCTTTCAGTGGGGTTGGAGGCAGAATGATGGACAGAGAGTGAGGTAGCCAAAGCAGTTCATTCCATGTAAAGGTACACTCAGTGCAAAAGACCAAGATGTACAAAGACAGGGAGTCTTCAAATAGCTTTTATAGTATCTTTGGACAGGAGGGTAGCAACTAATTCCACCAATCAGCAAGTTAGAGCTATTTCATCTCTTTACCAATGAACAAGCTGCATTTCATCAGTCACCTTGTAAGCAGGCATGTCCTGGTGGTTTTCAGACCTGCAGGCAATGGAATGAGGAAGTGTTTGCATCAAACTGTGCGAGACAGTAGTAACACAAGCCCTTGAATATGGAAAATTGTAACTAAGTTTGTGGACTCTACTCAGTTGCAAGCTAGACTGGTTGAACCAGTCTTAGGCAAGTCTGAAACCATGCTGGCTAGATGAGAAGTGACACTGTGGAAAGTTCATAGAGTAATGACAATGAAATACAGAGAAATATCCTTCATAAAAGAATATAAAGAAGCACTGAATATTAAATTTCCCCAATAGTCCTGATATCTTAGAGACTGATATGGACCTGACCAGCCAGCCCTAATTATTATGACCTCTCTTGTGTGCTTCAAGGATGTCTTCATTGCATTAAATATTGAGAAACTATAATAAACACCTCATACTTTCTAGTTATTCCACTGTCCTTGTATTCACCCGTGAAAGAACTGGAAAGTTAGAGCACATTCCCCCCTGCCCCCTTACGAAGCAACATTGCCTTTGTGTTTTCTTTTGTATCTCTACCACTGGAAGGGCTAGCTGGTTTTTTTAAAGCCAAAAATTTAGAAGAGGCCCCAGTACATTCTTGTGGTGGCCAACTTTCCAAAGAACCTTCAGCTCATTCAACAGCTTCACAGCTTGCAGTATCTTGAGCATTGCTTGGAAGGGATTACTTATGAATTTCAATGCTAAGGAGGAGCTCCAATGCAAAGGCAGTAACAGAGGAGTTTTTGCTCACAATAAAATGTTAGCCTCCTATCACCAGCATTCAAGTGAAATACACGGAGGGCATGAAAAATATTTAAAAAATTTAGGCTTGGAGCCTGAAGCCTAACAAATGTTGAGGCAACTTAAAAATACAATGTAGATTAGAAGACGAAGAAAAAGAAGAAAATCATTTGGCTGAAGGGAGGGTGTGAGGAGAATTGTGTAGTAAATGAACAGGCAGGGAGATTGAATTGAACAGATAGAAGTCAACCTACCTCAAACTAGGGAGAGAGAGCGAGGAATGGAAAATGAAAAAAGAAAGAAAGAAAAGAAAAAGGAATCAAATCATGTTCGCTCGGGGGTGAAAAGAAACAAGAAAGGACCTTATCAAAACATCCAGAAAGAATGTCGAATCTCTCTGTGTGTGGTGAGGAGGGGGTGTATGAGAGAAAAAGGGAAGGCATGCTAGACTGGAAGAGATTTCCAGTTGCTATTTTGGTTAGGTTCTTTGCTGCAAAGCAAACAATTAATTTTCCTCCAGGATTATCTCTCCCCTAGCCATATTACTAGATGCTTAAGACTTTTGTTTCGTGGAATGGTGGAGGGGGTTAGAAATCATTGGGGCTAGCATTTCAGAGGTGGTTTTATCTTGCCTCAGAAGGCTACTTTCCATACTTTTTATATATGCTTTTGGCATTTTCCCCTTCACCTTCATTCAAAGCACCAACAAAATGCAGTCACAGAATTTTGCAAAGGTATGTAGAGGTGGGACACTGAATAGAGATATGAGTATCTCCTGCTTGCTGAATCCCTCCTCTGTGCATTGGTGAGCACCACATAGAAAGGAGGCCAAAAACAGCGAGTAAACTTGCCCAGGGTCTGTCTTGCATTATATGGGGTGGGAGGTAGGATGGGACAGAAATTCACATATCAGAATTTTTTTTAGTGGGAAAAATATGAAAATAAAAACAAGACCTTCCACCTGAATAGTATGCTACTCCTATTCAAGAGATTGTATTCCTCCTGGAATGTCACCCTCTAAGACGAGCATAAAAATCTATAAGACCCACAAGGGCCGAGGCTGCATTAGAAATGCTTTATTGTGTGTGGGTTTTTTTTGCTGATGTTCAAGAGTTGTATGGCTGAGAAGAATCTGCCATGAGGTGTTCTATTTCTCTTGGATTTCATCACAGAGTTCCAAAGGATCTACATAATGAAGCTCTTCAGTCTCTGCCATCCGGATGTGGCAACTGAGTTAGTAAGGAAGTACTACCTATTGGATGGAAAACTCCTTAAACAGACACATGAGAAAGCATTTTTCCTAGGAATAACATTGTCATTAGCATTTTGTACTTAAACTTCACGGCATGGGTAGGAGAATTTGTGGTTCCTCAGGTGTGGCTAGATTCTGACTCATACCATGACTAGCCAGCACAGCCAAGGCTTAAGGGATGATGGACATTGGAGTTTTTGTTTGCAACCTCACATGGTCTCTGTGGTTTGTGTGACTGGGAGGGACTTTTCTAGACTGGACTAATTGTCTGTCTATTCAGCATGAACCAATTGTTCCTTCCATCCTTTGATTTCAAAGAGCTCCACCTTTCTTGTTGTTGTTTAGTCATTAAGTCGTGTCCAACTCTTCGTGACCCCATGGACCAGAGCACGCCAGGCCTTCCTGTCTTCCACTGCCTCCTGGAGTTTGGTCAAATTCATGTTGGTAGCTTCGATGACACTGTCCAACCATCTTGTCCTCTGTCGTCCCCTTCTCCTCTTGCCTTCACACTTTCCCAACATCAGGGTCTTTTCCAGGGAGTCTTCTCTTCTCATGAGATGGCCAAAGTATTGGAGCCTCAGCTTCAGGATCTGTCCTTCCAGTGAGCACTCAGGGTTGATTTCCTTCAAAATGGATAGGTTTGTTCTCCTTGCAGTCCAGGGGACTCTCAAGAGTCTCCTCCAGCACCACAATTCAAAAGCATCAATTCTTCACCGGTCGGCCTTCTTTATGGTCCAGCTCTCACTTCCATACATCACTACTGGAAAAACCATAGCTTTGACTATGCGGACCTTTGTCGGCAAGGTGATGTCTCTGCTTTTTAAGATGCTGTCTAGGTTTGTCATCGCTTTCCTCCCAAGAAGCTGGCGTCTTTTAATTTCGTGGCTGCTGTCACCATCTGCAGTGATCATGGAGCCCAAGAAAGTAAAATCTGTCACTCCCTCCATATCTTCCCCTTCTATTTGCCAGGAGGTGATGGGGCCAGTGGCCATGATCTTAGTTTTTTTGATGTTGAGCTTCAGACCATTTTTTGCGCTCTCCTCTTTCACCCTCACTAAGAGTTTCTTTAATTCCTCCTCACTTTCCGCCATCAGAGTGGTATCATCTGCATATCTGAGGTTGTTGATATTTCTTCCGGCAATCTTAATTCCGGCTTGGGATTCATCCAGTCCAGCCTTTCGCATGATGTATTCTGCATATAAGTGAAATAAGCAGGGAGACAATATACAGCCTTGTCGTACTCCTTTCCCAATTTTGAACCAATCAGTTGTTCCATATCCAGTTCTAACTGTTGCTTCCTGTCCCACATAGAGATTTCTCAGGAGATAGATAAGGTGGTCAGGCACTCCCATTTCTTAAAGAACTTGCCATAGTTTGTTGTGGTCCACACAGTCAAAGGCTTTTGCGTAGTCAATGAAGCAGAAGTAGATGTTTTTCTGGAACTCTCTGGCTTTCTCCATAATCCAGCGCATGTTAGCAATTTGGTCTCTAGTGCCTCTGCCCCTTCAAAATCCAGCTTGTACTTCTGGGAGTTCTCGGTCCACATACTGCTGAAGCCTACCTTGTAGGATTTTGAGCACAACCTTGCTAGCTTGTGAAATGAGTGCAATTGTACGGTAGTTGGAGCATTCTTTGGCACTGCCCTTCTTTGGGATTGGGATGTAGACTGATTTTTTCCAATCCTCTGGCCACTGCTGAGTTTTCCAAACTTCCTGGCATTTCTACTAAATACTTTTCTACTTTTTTTCCACCTTTCTACTAAATGCTTTCCCCCTCTCTTTAGTTGGTTGGTGGCAGTTCTTTTGTTTGCTATTGATCTGTTTGGTTGGTTGCTTAAGTGCAGCAAAGAAATCAGCATATGCAAGTCTATAATTTTCAAGCAAGTGTAAGTAAAAAATGTTTTTATTCTTTTTACTACAAATATTTTAGATTAGTTATTGAGACTTTAAGAGCCAGTTAATGAGAAAGGGGTGGATTATGGAGAACTTGTAGCTATTCTCTTCTATAGATCTCTGCAGTTCTACTGTGTATCGAAAGGAATTTTACCAGAAACTCAAAACTCTGCAACAATGGAAGCTGTGTTTAGAATTCCTGAAGCATCCTCCATGTGCAGTGCTGCATAAATGTCAAGCTACGTATCACACCAATTACAGGAAACATTCTGAAAGTGGTTCTCATGTATCAAGCGTTCTCTCATTTTCTGCAAAAATGCCTAGGACTAGTCACTAAATAAGTGTCCCTGCAGCACCTCAGTGGTTGTGTTGCTGGCAAAGCAGGGTGAAGGAAGATCACAATGTGAGGACACAGCACCACATGGTATGTAATCCTAGACATTATTGTAGGAAAGCAACATGTAATTCAGCTCCTCAAAATCTTTGCAGCCACATATTTATAGGTCACTATTACTCTCACCCACATGTTGTAGAAGGAGAGCTGAAAATAAGTGACAGAAGGAATTTATTGAATTCATAGCAGAGAAAAGATTTGAACTCATGACTAGTTCAGTCTTTAATTATCAGGCTACTCTGGCATAGGCACTCCTGCCATGTGAGGACACATTCCCACGTTTCCTTTGCTTGAACAGGGATTTCATTTTGTATAAATAAGCATTTACGCTGGCCTGGGAGAACGGCCATTCGAGTGTACATTTTTGTCCCGAAGCATATGGCAGGAAGTCAATACCGGCTCTGAGTTACTCACGCTAAACTCCCCAATGCCTTTCTCCATAATCAACGACAAAAGGAATGCTCTGTGGTGGTGCAGCTTTTCTTTCCTAGGATATCTCTCCCCAACAAACACGTTACCCCAGAGATTTCAAAAGAGAAAATGTGATGTTCAGGTAGACGTCGTCTGATGCTGGGGACGCAGGGTGGTTTGTGAGCAGCCCATCTGGCGCTCAAATCTGGACAGCAGGAACATTAGGGAACAAATACACGCTCCTACTAAAAATAGCCAGGCACAGACTCTTCTTGCTGGCTCTGCCCGGACAGGAATGCATTTCAGCTGAAATTGTCCTCATAAATAATGCACACGTCGACATGTACGATCTGTCCATCATTTATGTTTTCCGCTTTCTTGCTGACTTTCCTGAACACGTCCACTACTTTATAATGCCCACTCTTTTTCTTCTCTTACATTGTTGGTTAGCATGGATTGTTTGTTCTTCAAGATAGTTCCGTGAATAGAGCAATCCTTTCCCATTCTCAATGGGTCCTTTGAAGATCCTCCTTGTAATCACTTACTGTCAGTTAAATGGGCGTAACTATTTAAAGAAGGGTGTAAGATTGCTCACATACACATTGTACAGCTCAGGGGCAGTGCCTATATATCTCAATCGATCTTGTATATTTTGGCCCTATCAAAGGGGCTGCGGCACCAACTGCATGTACAGATTTTTGTCTCAAGGTGTTCTGCCCCAGAATCCTTTTGGGTAATTAGTGACAGGATTTCTGAGTGATTCTTAAATGGATTTTTCATACACATGTCTATATAGATAGTAGGACCCCCTTATTTACAGGATCATTACAGGATCCATGGTCTGAAAGTATTAAAATTTTTAAAAGAAAAGTCCTGGAGATATCTATTTTTAAATATGAAGTTATCAGAACTGGCCACTAGATTGAGCGAGAGACCATATTACAGATAGTTGGCTATTAAAATAGTGTTTGCTATAATCCGCGGTTTTCAGCATCTGCATCAGACAGACTACTGTTGAGGCACTAAGGAGATGTAGTCCTTTGCTCCAGCAAAGTTGTTGAATCATGTGCCTCCAGAATAATAAACTTAAGAAATACTTGCAGCTAATGCTACCTCTAATTTTCAGCTCTGCTGGGAGGGGCTCCACCCCTTGCACACGTGACTCCACCCCCACGTGGGGTTCTGTGGCGACCAGAACCAAAGAGGCTGGCAACGATTAACCATCTGGTGTTGCTGGAGTATAGATCTTGGGCATACATCCAATTATTTTTTCTATCTAGGAGAGACCCACTGAATCAATGCAGCATACATAGGTATCTGCTTTATTAAAATCCCATTGATTCATTAGGTCTAATCCAAACTAACCGATGTATGGTACGTCTTTCCATGTCACAGCTACCCTGCTCCTTTCCTCTTCTGTCACTCGACTAGTGCTCTCCTCTAGTGTATTCACAGCAGAAACAGAAACTGCTTGTGTCCAATAGGGAAGAAATGAAAAATCCCTGAGATGACACATGAAAATAAGAACAAAATCCTAATTACTCAAACCCTGTTCCTTCTGATTCTAAACTTCACTAACTCTGTGGAGTGCATTTTCCTAACAAGAACAAAATCAGGAGCTATTATACCAACTTCCTCTTAGGGATGTTGTTGTTGTTTAGTCGTTAAGTCGTGTCCGACTCTTCGTGACCCCATGGACCAGAGCACGCCAGGCCCTCCTGTCTTCCACTGCCTCCCAGAGTTGGGTCAAATTCACGTTGGTAGCTTCAATGACAATGACATCCCCTTAGGGATGGGCCTGTCCAAAAATTCAATTTCTTTTTGTGTATGCGACACACTTTCATAACAAGCTAGTTCTGTCCTGATTCTGTGTTCCTAAATATTCATCGTGTTCTGCACATTTTTTTCAATTCTATGCATTTTTTGACACATATATGCATTGTTTAATGCTTGTTTTTGCAGATGCTGGGACTGTGTGCTCTCTCTCTTTTGGTCTATTTTAAGAATGCATTTGTGTTGGTGAGTGCTCGTTTGCTTTTTCTACAGAACATGTTGTGGGCTTGGAAATGCACAGGTGTTAGATCCCCCCCCCAAAAAAAAAACCCTTCAGTGATGAAAATTCTTCCCATATTCTTATTCCACAACTACTTTATCCAGACCAGCAGTTATTTTAAAATGTTTGTTTAACTGCAGCTGAGAAGGAAACTAAAAGGTAAATGCAGGATCAGCAGTGGCACTTGTTTAGGAGAATGGAAAGTACTTAAAACTGGAGCAGAGTATTGAGAAGTAAATTAAATCACCTTGTGAAGCAGTTGCAGGTCTGTGTTCATATTTTTAGTGCTGGAAAAATAAAATTTGCAAGGCAGTAAGCAAAAGAGCAGAGAAAAAGCTTGTGTTTGCCAGGCACCTTCTGGAGATAGCTAAAGTGGGAATTAAGGCCACAAAACAAGCAGCAGCCTGGTAATTCCTCAGGTCACTGGATTTCTTACTAGATCTCTAGTGGAAACTCTACTATGTACAGTCTTGCATCTGAAAGATTTCAATGTGTCTGTGATAATGCCCAGCACAGTGTTGCTAGGCAACAGTGTCCTGCCCTCAGGGTACCAACAGCCAATGAGAGTGTTTTCCTCTGATGCAGTTCTTCTATCTCTTATTCCACAAGTGGTACCTATCTTGCTGAGAATGTAGCATGCTGGAGGCTCAAATGCCTCTAGCATGATTCAGTGGCCAGCTTTGCAAAATAGTCCGGCAGCTCCAAGCAGTCTCTCAGATCTTCCTCAGACATTGCCTGCTCTTCTTATAAAGCAGCTAATATCAACAGTAGAGGGGAAAATGGTTTCAGAAAACAGCACCAGCTAAAGTTCAGGTTAGAAACTCCTCAATGCAATCAAACTAATGCAACCATATCTATCTATCTATCTATCTATCTATCTATCTATCTATCTATCTATCTATCTATCTATCTATCTATCTATCTATCTATCTATCTATCTATCTATCTATCTATCTATCTTCTCATCAGCAATTTTCCAAGTCTCACCGTGTGGTGATTTGTCATTGAGATTCCACCCTCCCACCTGCACAAACAAAAAGTCTCAGCTCTTTCTCTATATATTTACTCCTGTATATACTAGAAGTATTTACCACATTCCTAATGTGAACACTTGCAGAAGCTTGACTGCTTTTAAGGTGAGCAGGGGGATCGTCATGCATTCCATCTAGGACAAGGTGATTTTAGCACCTTCCCCACCTCCAAAAGCTACATAAGAATCATAGAATAATTGAGTTGGAAGAGGCTTATAAGGCCATCAAGTTCAAATTCCTGATTGATGCAGGAATCCAAATCTGACAGATGGTTGTCCAATTTTCTCTTGAATGCCTCCAACACTGGAGGACTCACCATCTCCCAAGGTAATTGGTTCTACGGTCGTACTGCTCTAACAGTTAAGAGGTTTTTCCTGATATTCAGCCTAAATCTGGCTTCCTGTAGTTGAGCCCATTATTACGTATCCTGCACACTGGGATGATCGAGAACAGATCCAGCTCCTCCTCTGTATTATTCCCTTTCACTTAAGGTCTCTCTTCTGCACAACTATAAATGGCTATAGTAGATGAGGTTAGAGATCCACAGCAGAGATGGGTGCTGGTTTGGCCGATGGCCCAAGTGTTTTGCAGTTCAGTGCCCCACCCACTCCAGTGGGTGTCAGCTTAGAGGCAGCGCCCAGAGGAGGCAGGGCAGGGAATTTGGGGTGCTGCCTACAAGTGGGCACCCGCCAAAGGGGGTGGGGTGCCAAACTGCAAAACACCTGTTAAGCCATCAGCTGAACCAGCATGAACCACCGAACCAGTGGTTCGTGCCCATCTCTAATCGACAGTGATGTTTTTGTTTCTTTAAATTTATTTTAGAAAGGGAATGGGGGAAATCCCAACCCCTCAAAAAAACTTCTTGAAAACCTGGCAAATCATTGCCAGTTGGAAGCAGATTAGACTACCACTGAGCTAGAAGGGGCAACAATCTGATTCAGTATGAAGCATTGCATGTTAATAACTAACACATCTGTGATAGGTATCAATGTATGACACTGGATCAGAACTTGGAAAAATTACTTTTTGGGCTGCAGGCCTCAGAATCCACTGCTAGCATTGCCAGTGCCCATGCTGGTCTGTGGATTCAGCAAATCCACGTCTAAGCAGTAATTTTTCCAAGCCATGTATGGGATACAATAGTGTAAATGCGCTTGTTACTTCCCACTTATGGTGGGCCCCTTGAATTAATTGCTGAACACAGGTTCAACACTTAGGTACTGTAAATCCCATGGCTTCAATGGCTCTGCTTTAGTGGGGACTGTTAATTGGATCCTGGCCAAAGTGTCAATGAGTGGCCCAAGATATTTTGCTGCCTGAGGCAGGGCAGAAAAGAGTGTTTCTTCTCATAATGTCAAGAAACATTTTGGTTCATAAGGCAAAGAACCCTGCAGACGCCTCTGCTCATTCACTGCTGTAACAGTGCAATAACAACAATGTCAGTAACTAATGGATTCTCCTAGTCTGCTGCCCAGTTTAGCCTCATTCTGCCTAATAGTGGAGCTTACCCTAAATATGGGATCAAATAGCACGTGGTGAAAATATCTGGCATGTTAGGATGCCTGTGAATGGAGCTTGATAAATTGCAATTCACTTAAGTCTTGCCATAGAACTGGGGCTGGGCTGAGATTTCAAGCCAGGTGTCCTAATGTGATGCCTAGCAACTTGTCTACACATTGTCATTATTCTTGTATACTTCTTTTAATCGGTAAATGGAATTAATGAGTCAGTTTATATTATAACTACACAGTTAAGTGACTAACACGTGCAAAAAAACAGCCTTTAACTAAGTACGCAGGGGATTTCTGTGCATCAGTCTGTAATTAGTTAAATCAACAGCATTTCTGTCCTCTAAATTAGGTTTAACTGGTCTCTGCTCTGTTAAATATAATTGTTCTGTATGTGATAATGTTTCGGGAAGGGTTGGAAGGAGGTTAATTATAGAGGAATACCTCCCTGCCACCAACTGCCTACCACCAGCCGACACTGATCGTTAGGAGACAACAATGAAAAGGACTGCCAAGCACAGCAGCCGCATTGAGCCGTTTATTTATTTTAAATAGAAAATGGAAATTGCCCACTATAGTTTTGTTTCAGGAATGGAGAATTCTGCTGCGAGGATGATTTTCTTCCCATGGAGCTATCCAAACATCACCGCTAGAGTCTCTGCATCTTGGCAGGGAGAGGTTCCTCCTTTTTCCTTCCTTGCTCAGCTCTCTCTCTTCTCCTGTTCGCATTGTCTCCAGGGGTTGCTCAGATAGACATAATAGATTTGCTTACAACCACTTGAAATAATTTCCAGGGCTTTAAATCACGGAGGGAGTCCAGCTTCTGGCAGAGAAAGCTCAACAGCTGAGGTTAGATCCCCGAAAACAGGGTATCTGATGAAAAGGTCATCCTCAGCACCCCTAGGGTGGTGCTGTTTGTGTTCATGAATATACTATCATTATGATGTATCTTTCTTCTTTTCTGTTCTTATGCTATTGTCTGACTCTTAGGCAACAGTAAAGAATCTTATATTTTAGGACATCCTCTTAGAGTCAAATGAGACATTACCTTGAATATACTACATGCAACTGCATCTTTAGGACTTTTCTATTCACATGTGGGGTGGCTGTAAGATTCCTTTAAGTGAGGACAATTCTCAATTTTTTAAGCCTATCAGAGAATAGCCTTCATTTTGAAGGTGTTCTCTAACTGAATGGCTGCCTGGTCTCACTCTGCTGTAAAGATGATGAAACATAAGAAGGGAGATCAGGAACTCAAAGAGCCCACAGATGCTCACAGACTCGAACGAAGAGCCTAGATCTATTCAAAGGGTGGAGGTATGTGCTCAATGGATCCTGTGAAATCTGGCATTTCATGGAGTTAAAATGTGTGCATGTGAGAGTGACACACTTAAAAGTGGGAAAAGAGAAATTGGAAGTATCAGTACCTTACAAAGAAGACGCCGGGCTGGTGCCAGTAGACAAGGAGACCAACACATTTGCCAGCCAATGAAGCCCAAGACCATTCTGGCACACTATAATCACTGAGATCCTGGTGATAGTCTCTAAGTGATGTCACTGGACTGTATATTCCCTTGCAGCAGCTCTCCCATTTGCCTTAGCCGCTGTGGGAGGTGAGGGAATTTGCATCTGTGGTGGATATATACAGCCTGAGCCTTGCATTTTCAAATTTCCTTTTTGATTTTCCATTTTAAAATTGGTTGTTATAGCTTATCACACTTCCACAACTCTCTCTCTCTCTGTGTGCGTGCGTGCGTGCGTGCGCGTGTGGGCTTGGAGTGGTTGGGGCAGAACTCTAGGATGTTGGGGTCCATCTCTCTGCTCCCACCTTTTGGTTCCTCTTTCCTTGTTAGTCTGGTGGTGTCACTGCCGCGTGGTGTCACTGCTCCTCTCTTTCCTGTATTCTTTGACTGGAGGTGGGCAAATAAATCTGCCTGAAATAATTCTTTCTACCCCATTCACCTCATAGCTGTTGCATTTCTCCATTTATAGGAATTTCCTTTCCCACCCCCCAGAGATTTGGGATCATAGTATCTCCCAAAGTGCACTGGGTGAGTCAGGGCCTTATCTGTGTAGCCTTTGTTCAGACGTGGATCAAATGAGGAGGGGTGAAATGCACAGCCCTAATCTGATATATTTCAGGTTGCCCACACAGGCACACTAAACACATGATTCATTACTAAACGAAATGAAGTAATCAAAGCTTTAAAAAATGATCTCAACATGAGCAAAGAAATCACATTCAGAAAGTGTACAAAAGTTTATACATGCAAATGAAGGGGCAGGCAATATTAATTATGTCTTGGATAATAGGAATGGCAAGCCCATGATGTGTCATCCTTTCTTCCCCGCTTACAAGCAAGCAATTGGCATTTGATTTGCAGACCAGATGGGCAACCTACTGGAAACATTTTCTGTGCAAATTTTTTAATATGTGCTTGCTCATCTGAGAGGGTCTTGTACAAGTTTTGTTCTTAATTGTTTGTGCCACCAAGTTAGCATTTTACTTTAAACTGGCTGAATATCTTCTCCCTATATGGGCTCCAAAATCTCAACTTTGCATAAAAGGCTGAGCTCAAGGACAAAATAAGTTGCAGATCAATTTGTGTGTGCTGCTCTCTGATATTATGGACAGGAGGATTGGTCCAAACCTCTATTCGGTAGGTAACAGAGCTTTTGGGTTGTGTACATAGTTGTTGAGGTCCCCAAGTTTATTGATTTACTGGCAATGTGGTGCCCTCAAGAGGAAAAGAACAATGGGGAGTCAATACTGGGAAAATCATTAGAAAAAGTTCATCAACCCTCTAGTATCCATTGAAGTTAAGAATGTTATTTTTAAAAAATCCAAATAAAGAATTTAATGCAGAATATATACATACACCTTCTGTTTGCACCTGTTCCTTTTTATGCTAAACACTGATGGCAGAAAAGCTGAACCTTGTCTATGTCACCCATGGGTGATTTGTGAATTATGTGGCCACTAACATCATTGCTTCTTGCAGAGATCTTGGGGAAGTTGCTTTTTAAATTACAATTTGCAGCATTTTCCAGCCACCATGGCCACTTCTCAGTCATGAGCTACCAATGCCAAACATTACTTTGTGAACAACATTTAGACTCCTCCAGTGAGCCGCTGGCTATATTTGCTACAGGAGACTGGAAACGGCCATCTCAAAAAATAACATTCCTAAGCCCTGGTCCAAACTTTTAGGAAGGACGTATTTAACATTGACAGAACGTTCATTCCTTGCTCTGGAGCCCCTGCCCTATTTCTGCTGCTATACTCTGTTTCTATATATTCTTGGAGAGTTCAAGGAGAAGCCAGGATTTTGTTTTGTTTAAGCTCCATGCTATATAGGGCTGAGGGAGAATCACAAGGATCCAGCCCACCTGCACTCATTCCTCCATCTCAGCCTTCTTCTGGCTATGTATGTATTTTATAATCATTGGATAACAGAATTCAATGATTGAATTCATCTCCAACTCTCTGTTTACTGCAGGAATCCAAGTTAAAGTGTACCTGACAGATGACTGTCCACCTTTGCCCTCCCAACCCCGGAATAAAGATGCGAGACAGTGATATGGGTTAAATACGGGCCACACTTTATTGATATAAATTCAGATTCAAATTTGCCATCCTTTGGCAAAAGGAGGGGGCCTGATGTAGTGCGGAAAAGGTAAATGGCAGGGCTATCCAAATACCCTTTGATCAACAAATGGGCGAGTCCCCAGCCCCAGGTTCCAGCGGTCTTAAAGACAGCAGGAACCCGGCCGGCCGCTAATAAACACCCCCCAGACCTCAAGCCATCTTTAGTTGATGACTGTTGGTCCGGAAGTGGCCCAGCGCATCTTCCCACCCCAGGCACTGTAATCGCACGATTCGCAGTGCCAGGAGGTCAGATGCACTGTTGGCTTACCTGAAATTATAGTGGGACAGTGCTATCATATCTCTCCCCCCTCACTCTTGTTTTCTTAAGGCTAAACATGGGCAGGGGTTTCAGTCTTTCCTCATAGGGCTTGGTTTCTAGTCCTCTGATCATCCTTGTTGCCCTCCTCTGAACTTTTTCCCCTTTGGCTGCAACTTTCTTAAAGTGTGGTGTTCAGAACTGGACATAGTACTCAAGATGAGGTTTAACCAGTGCCAAATAGAGGGGAACTAGTACTCCAGTGACACATTCTTATATTTCCTGATATTTTTTTAAATTCCTTCATTGCTGCCCTTCCAAGCCTAAGTCTTTTTCTGATTTCTTGGCTGCACTCTCCATTTGGATTGACAATTGAACCAAGGTATACAAAATCTTTAACTTTTTCAATTTCTTGATTGTCATCATAAAAGTTGTGTAGTTCTTCTGTAGTCACGATTTTGGTCTTTTTAATGTTCAGCTGCAGTCCTGCTTTGGCATTTTCTTCTTTCACTTAAAGATGTTCCAGGTCATTGCTGCTTTCTGCCAGTAAGATGGTGCCATCTCCCTATATTATATTATTGATGTTTCTTCCACCAATTTTCACTCCTCCTTCATCTGAATCTAGTCCAGCTTTCTGTATAATATGTTCTGCGTGCAGATTGAAGAGATAGGGAGATAATATGTACCCTTGTCTGACACCTTTGCTATAAGAAACCATTCTGTCCCTCCATGTTCTGTCCTAACAGTTGCTTCTTGTTCATAATACAAGTTACACATCATGACAATCAAGTGCTGAGGCACACTCATTTCTTTCAGAACAACCCATACTTTTTCATGATCCACACTATCAAAGGCTTTGCTGTAGTCTATAAAGCACAGACTGACAATTTTTGGTGCTCTCCAGTCTGCTGCATAGTTTATTCCAAATGAAATGTGTTTGTCATTAAGATGCAACAAGACCTTTGCTTAATTTTCACAATCCACTAGCTGCTTTCTCTGCATTCAAATCTCACTCATGTTCTTGTATTTCACCTTCCTACCTCCTGTAACCTTCATATGCCCTCCTTAGACTGTATGGAGTATCCTCCTCATGATTAGACAGTGATTACAAAAAAGTGACTTGAGACCCATGATGCTAAGCCACCTAGTCAGTGCCAAGAAGGGGGACAGTATCGCAGCCCTTGGAAATCTTTCTGAGCTTCTCGGAGGAAAAGAAGCACACATGGTTTACAGATGACAAAGAATGTGTAGTAGCAACCGTTTATTGCTGCTGCATTACTGACAGGCTTGCCCTCTCATTGTCTTGTGAATGAAGTCCATTATTATGTTTACTACAATATTCAATCCACAATCTTATCCATGTGACATAGTAGATAGAGTGCCAGACTCAGGAAACCTGGGTTCAAATCCCTGCTTTGCTATGGAAATTTATGGCAGAGAGGTGGGGCTCCTTAAATATCTCACTTATGCTGAAAGCTCTATGAAGGTTACTATGAAGTTGGTTCTGACTTGATAGCACACACACACAATTCTCATGCTTGATATTGCTTTCTTCCATCATTATTGTTGCTAGCATAGTCACAACAGTAAAAGAGAATTTATGTAGTGCTTTTTGAAAATTCAGAGTTCAAAGTGCTTTACATCATCCATGGCTGCTTAAACACATAGGGTCATCATTCCATTTATATCACATCTGACCTCTAAAGAGGTCAACATTATTGCCTGAATCCAGCGGAACAACGTCTAAGAATTTCCACATGGTGGTGCTGCAGGACATGCTATTCTGCCATTTTGTAGTCCAGCTAATATAATTTAGCCCAGTTTTTTCCACAGATCACATCAGTATGGCAAAGCCTTGCTTAGATGTTATTCAAGATTTTGATATATCTGCCTCCCGTCCCAAAGAATCAGTTTCTCCTAAAAAAGGAAGTGAGTTTCCCTTTCATTTTAGACAGAGAATGCTAAACTCTCCCTTATAATGGGGATGTGTTTAATTTTTTTGTATCGTATTACAGTACATTATGCTGTTCCCCAATTTTCATACCTCATTATTATTAATTTATTTCTATGTCTTTACTACCCCATTAGTACTGCCACTCTCTGGGCAGTTCACAATATTCAGTAATATCATAGGCTAAAACAGTATGTAATAGATACAAAAATACGATGACATTTTATTTAAAGGAGTTAAATGACTATCTTTAAATAAAAATACACAAATTAAAACCCATTTGAACATATCAGGACAATATGTACATCTCAGGACAATATATACACTAGTAGAAGGCAGCTTTATATCATTTGATCTTAATTAGCTTCCTAAAAACAAAGAGGGATGGTGCCTAGAGAACTTCTGTAGGAAGCTTGTTCCAGAGGGAAGGGGCCACAACCAAGAAATCTTGGTTCTTTGTGTTAGCCTGCAATTCTTAACATCAAAGGCTGCAAGGAGCATGTGGTATAGGTAGCTATTTTGTGAGAGAGATGTTCCACCAGATATCAAGGTCCTAAACCATTAAGGGCTTTATAGGTTATGACCAGGACCTTAAACTGAGCATGGAAACTAACAGGGAACCTGGCTCAGATATTTGTCCAAGTAATGAAGGCCTTACAGCAAAGAGTCTTCTGGCACCTTAAAGATTAAACAAGCCTAGTTGGCATAAGCTTTTTAATGGTCTGAAGTCCATTTGAAGTGCCACAAGACTCTTGTGTTGTTTTTTTTCAACCAGCAGACTTGGGTGACTGCCCTTCCAAAAAAGGATTTGGGGCTTTTTAATAGCTCTTTTCTGCAGTGAACATTAAAAAAAAAAAATCCTAGTGTTGGTTTCCCACCTATGTTTAGGGGAATTTAAGTAGATCATTTTTTGTCTTTTGTCCTCACAAGGAAGGATAATAAATTAACTATCCCCCCCCCCCCCCCGCTGATTAGGATGGTTAAGAATTCCCTGAGACATCTGGGAAAATTCTTGCATTGTCAGCAATGGCATTTCGCACAGAACATACCGATTTTGTGACAATGGCCTGTTTTTACAGGCCATTTTATGGGTGTGAACTACCCCAAATTAGGATGACTGATGATTTATTTATGTATCTGAAGCACTGAATTGGTTCTTTGCATCTTTCTTAACAATCAGCCACTGCTTCTCTGCTTGGAGTGTGCTTGTCTGTATGCATGTACATTTTGTTTGTCAAATGAAAGGGATTTTTTATGCAAATCTTAGAGTCCTTGAGAGGAACAAAAAATATTTTGACTTGCTCTTGGCTAGACAAGAACAATTTTGCAGGACTGCAAAAGTCCTTGTTGACGTGTTTCATGATAGTGAGACAGTCCCCATCAGTAAGAATGAGGAATTTTTTTAGTATTTTTTCCATCACTATTTTCACAGCGGCTTTACTGTCACAAAAGTTTTTGCTTTGTTCGTTTCCATCCTGCTGTTCCACAATATGCTTACACCCTCTGCACACTTCTAAATGATCTTACTTGTATGTTTTGATCACGACTGTACTGAAACCACATTTATTGCTTTGTTGCAAAAGCCTGTTTAACTGTGAGTATAGAGATTTGTGCATTATAAATGTACAATAAAATACAAAAGTACAATAAACCGAGAAAGTGTGATCCTACTAGAGGGTGAAAAGGGGGGCTGCCTATGGCCCACACTACAGGCTCTCATATGTAAGAGTTACCTTAGGGAATACAAACCTCCCTCCGCATATGGGGTGTTTCGTCTGGCAGCCAGAATCTAATGAAACTTTGGCTACCCTTGATTAGAGTGAAACATTAATAATGAAAATCGTACAGCCATTTATAAAGAAAGGTTTAAAGCAATTACTCTAATTTTAAAGGAGATGAAATTACAGCTCAGAGAGGGGAAAGGGGCACACAATATATCACTATTGCAAAATCACAGAATATATCACTGTTATCGGGAAGTGGAAGAAGACTCCTTCTCCCTTGAATGCATAGCTCTACTTTCTGTTATTGCGAACTATACTGTCACATATATTCAGTGAATGGCATATATCTGAGGGGAGATCATGCCCCAAATGACAGAGCTCAGGATCATTTGTTATCTGTACTTGTCATGAGCTATACTCCTACAGGAAATTCCCATTTGAGAACTTCAGGACCAGAACACATCTGCTTACGCCAGGCATGGCCTACACTGCAAGCTTGTTCTGTGTTGCAGAGATGCCACAAAACCAGTGCTAATAAACTAGGCAAGTTTCCAGGATCTCAAACTTATGAGATGTCACTTGGTGATTTCACAAGATGGAAACTGATGATATTATTAGACAGAACTGGATGTTATGAGGTGGAACTTGGCGATGCTATGAGATGCAGCATGCTCATGTGACAGGGGTTGTCAGTTTTTGAACATGAGAAATTGGGTATCCAAAACAGGTAACTTTACCTTATTCCAAACTAGCTATATGACAACTCATCTTTACTTGTCACTGCCATGACACTGCTACTCCTTAGAAGTTAGAAGCTATGGGGCTGTCATAACATTTGCCTTTCTAAATAACAGAAGGCATGTTGCAACAGAAAGAGATAGCCTATCTCTTTAGTGGTGGTCAGCCTATACCACCCATTCTTCTCAGGCTTTACTCCTCTAGGTTATCAGGCCGAGAGAGGCAAAGAAGGCTGTCACCAGAAATCATGCCTTCTTCTTTGGAATGGGCTCCCGGTAGAAGTACGTCAGAGTCCATTCCTCCCATCTTTCATGAGGATGCTAAAGACTGTCCTGTTTCAAAAGGCATTCAAAAGCATCCTCTCTTAAGTTATTCTATAGTTGTTCCCTGCGTAGCTATGCTTTGGGGTTTGTATTTACTGTTTGTTTGGTACGGTCTTTTTTTAAAAAGATGTTTAATCTTGGTTGGATGGGTGATTGGGCTACTATTACATTGTGTTGCTGTAAATCACAGAGTAGTGCTTTGCACTAAGTCAGCAGTAGATAGATAGATAGATAGATAGATAGATAGATAGATAGATAGATAGATAGATAGATAGATAGATAGATAGATAGATAGATAGATAGATAGATAGATAATTTACTGGTAAAACCATTCCTTAAACATCTTACTTACCTTTAAAACTCTATTAGGATCTCTATAAGTTAGATGAGACTTGACGGCACATAACACTGACAAGAAATTTTGCTGCTCACAACAAAGAATAAGAACCTTCATTCCCTCTCTATTCCTGGGGAACTGTTACATTTGTCTTTAACACGGGCATTAGGACAATGTCATGTACCACACCTAATGGCATAGAATAGCTGAGGCAATGCAGGGTGGGCCATATGGCACCCACTTCTCTCTTCAGCCTGCTGAATTCCTGAGTCGGTCCTGTGAGGCAACTGTCTTATTCTGCATAATAGAAGTGCTGCCCAGACCAAGTGGAGTAGTACAGGATTGTCTGAATCTTCCTAGAGCATGGGTGGGCAACCTTAGGCTCTTGTGTCACAGGCAGCCCTTCAGAGGCACAAATCATTCATCTCCCTCTGCCCAGGGGCTGCAGCACCCTTAAAGTCCTACAGCAAACCCCCCAAATTTAAGAAAAATGTATTTTTCCAACAGTGCTGCCTTTACATCTGTTCAGATGGCAAAGATGCTCATCTAAGTGAAGAATATCTTCTTTATTGTTTTCTGCTACAGACAGGGTTTTTATGTGCAGTGAGAAAGCAATGTCTATTCAGGATGTGTCCACTTTCGATCTCTGAGGTAAATTAGACAGGTTTGCAAAATTCACCTGAGGAGTCAGGATCTACAAAATTACTCCTTGAGCTGAGTGTTTCAGCTACTTAGCTTCTCTGTCAAGTGATTATACCATTATTGATCTCATAGGGTGTTTAAGAGCATTTTCAATGTTCTTCAGAGTAGACTTGTTTATACAAGAGGTCAGTGTTGGTTATTCTGATGTGTTCCCCTTCCTGCCTACCACCTTACAACCAGGTCCTGTATACTCAGCAATATGTGCATTCATATACATGTACCTACATGAACATTCAACAATATGTGGCCCCAGATTTGAGCTACTTACAAAGGCTGGAGCTGGCTATACATAAAAATTCTGTTCCTTCCTACAGAAATCTTGCTTGCCACATACTATGGGAGTAGAATACTATGGAGAGTCACATGGCTTCATTGCCTCTCCCCAAGTCCCAAACAGTGCTGATGCATTGCTGCTGAATTGGTTGTAGGGGACAGCTCATTGCATGCCTTATTTACAAGCAAATGTGTCCTTCCAGGATGCTACTGAGGGTGCCAATCTGTTTGTAAACAAGATGCTCAGGCAGTGCATCTTGTGTGTCTTGTTTTAAAAGAAAATGTGTGCTACTGAAAATAAAATGCTGCTTTTTGCCACATTGCTCCTGCTGGTTGTGAGGGAAAGGACCTTTGAGAGCTAGAATAAAGAATGGGGTGGCACATGCAGACCACACATGAAGTGCTATCAACCTCTGATGTAACATTTACATCCTTTATTTAACTGGAATGAGGTAACTGTACCATTAGGAAGCCATGCAACAGATGCTGGGAATGTGGGACAGTGGAAGATTGCTGAAAGTCAATACTGAGTGTATTGTGTAGCCAGTCTATGCTACCCTGTTGTCTTGAATTGTGGCAGACAGTTCTGTTCCATTGTTAGTGTAGAAGTAAGAGTCAACTGCCAGTCCAATAAGCTGGTGTACAGCAAATGGGAACAGGGAGCCATCTTGTCTTTCACTTTTAGCAACAAAATGCTGTAGGGAGACCCTGGGCTGTGGTTGATAAAGAGATAAAATTTTAAAAGGAGATAATTTGATGGAGGAAATATAAATTGCGTTGAAAAACAGAGTGGCTCATATATTCCAATTTTATCAGTTTCTAATTAAAAGGCAGTTACATGTTTCATTTCATGCCAGATATTTGATTTAATCAAGAAAAAAAATGAAATTGTTCATTTTCCAATAGCTGTTAGTAGTCAAAAATTCCACAGTATATCCTGTCATTCCGTATAATTGGTTTATGAGACATGCTTAGCTGAGCCTTCATTTAGGGGAACCTGGACATAAAAGAGGGTGTATCTTATCTCTAGATTAAGCCAATTTCTCCATCTGTGTCTGTTTGTAGTACAGTAAATACTAGTCAGGTCTCTTAAAAAAAAAGTAACCAGGCTTTATACATATTACAACAGAAGGAAAAATACAATCCTCTTCAGTTTTTTAAAAATTAAAAACAAGAGAAAAGTATAATTTCCATTAAGCAGCTTGAGCAGTTAGTTACTGCTGTAAATTACATTCAAATTTACCAATGCAAACTCCTCATATTCCAAAGTGTGTGTATTTATATAATTTTATTTTGCCGCAAAATATTTGCTAGAAAACTGAAGATTTTTCCGCTCCCTGACAATCTTTAGATACTAATTTTTAGAAAGTGTGCTAAATTTATCCCCACGTGAGTGCCAAATAATATGAATAACACTCATTTTTATTGTGTTAACCTTATCTCGTAATGGCAAGGAGAGAGGGAGCCATCTATCCTGATCCATCTTCACAGCTGAGTAATTGAAGAATCCACACTTATTTTATCTGCATTTTTAACTTGTTTAGGAAATAAATACTCAGATAATGAAAGGCAGTCATCTGCTGCTGAAACAGTTATCAAACACATTCATTTCTTGAACTGCACAGAAGAAAAAGCTGTTTCATATTTAGTCTAATTTATCTTATATCCTGAAATAGTTACCAAAGTTATTCATATAACTAACACATTTGATTTAAAATGGAAATGCTGAGAAGCGAATAAAACAATGCCATTCACAAGCATTCAAGAAAGGGTTTAGTAAGAGGTGGGAACACAGGCAACACCATTTGTTTTATTTTTTAAAATGTAAATTAAATAATAGTAAAGCTATAACTCCTAACTAACCAGTATTCTTCCACTTCTCTGAAATCAGAAATTACCTGAGGTCTGCAGCCCAGATATAGTAGGTTAGTCATAAAATATTGAGCTGGCTCACTGAATTGACCCTGTGAGTTCTCCCACAGGGTTTTTAAAAGTGTTGTGTCTGATCCTCTGGGCACTTGAATTCTACTTTAAAACACCTTCCCCACACCTCTCCACATTCCCCTTTGCAGATGCTCTTATCTTGGACTATGGTTTTCCCCTCATCTTGTGCTTCAAGGTAGGATTCAAGTGCCCGATTGATGAAGCAACAGAACCAGTGGAGAGGAAGGAAAAGAAGATTTTGCTTCCTCCTCCTACATCTTCATTGTCCTCATGCACCCCTTTGTGCATCAGGGCTGCACAAGGAGAGGGACCTCATACTTTGCCTGTTAAATTTTCTGGTTTCAACCCCCAGCATTTCTAGATAGGGCTTGACTGAAATTCTGGAGACTCAGTTTAGTGATGCTGGACTAGCTGGATTAATAGTCTGATTCAGTACAAGGCAGCTTTACATAGTGTTCTGCAGCTAGTTGATTCAGGACAGAGTTGAGTATGAACGCTAAGTCTCAAGGTGCTGGTTGAAGTCTCAGGGAATGAGTATGCTTTCCTGAATGTTCAGGCAAGGAAAGAAGACTCAGGACAAGTGGTGCTGGAACAACAAAAAGTTGGATTTTGTTCTGTTTGGTGACTTTGAAACCTATCACCATCATCCTTTCCTATCAAGTCAATTCTGACTTACGGCAAACCTTTTCAGGGTTTTCCAGGTAGAGAATAGTCAGAATAGTCATCTCTTCCCCTTACAAACTAGCTCCAAGTCTTACTAGCTTAGCTCAAAAGTGTTTGTATGTACCCTGTTTTCCCAAAAATAGGACCTAACCTGAAAATAAACTCTAGTATGATTTTTCAAGATGCTCGTAATATAAGCCCTACCCCCAAAATAAGCCCCAGTGAAGTGAAACCCCACCCTCCACCATTGTGCAACAACCAGAAGATGACATGACTGTATTTGAATAAATATAGATTGTTGTACATGAAAAAAATAAAACATCCCCTAAAAATAAGCCGTAATGTGTTTTTCGGAGCAAAAATTAATATAAGACCCTGTCTTTATTTTCGGGGAGACACGGTAGTGTAACCATTATGGTTTTTAGATACTTTAGGAAAGCCTCATTGTTGTTCTCTATGTCTTACACACACCCATCCACATCCAACCACTATTTTTTGCTTGTTACACAAGACTTCATACCCTGTGACCTCCTGAGGGCCTGTTCTTGAGACTCAGGTTTTGACCAAAAATCTCAGGGAAGAGTAAGCTGCTGACCTGGCAGTCTTTGGGCCATCTCACAAACAAGTTGAAATGGAGGTTACATACAACAAGGGTGGGGAAAACTGGGGGACTGTTTCCACCCCATCAGGTAGAAAGGCGACTGGATGGAGGATCAGAGATGAGAGAAGTCAGATAAAAATACCTCTCTTCCTCAGCCAGAAGCACCTCCCCCCCCCCAATTCCTTCTTAATGGCTTACATTGCTATATCTCTCATTCTCCATCTGGGGAGCTACTGTGGTAATGAGGTACAATGAATGTTGGGAACTACATCTATAGACATGCACAAGATCTAGCACATATGGATAATGTGTGTGACACATTCCTTTTTAAAGAAAATATCACAGCCCTTCCTTTTTATTTCCTAACTTTATTTTAACTTAAAGGTATTGTGAGCAGAAGCTGTTAGCTCCATAGCACAGTCGGTGAATATTTATACTTTTTCACTGCTTGGAAGTTGAGTTTATATGGACACTCACATTTTTATATTGCTATTCCATTTCAATTAAGCTTTACTTGCCTCTACCATTAAAATCACAGCACAAGTAATAAATTGCCGTCTCAAATTAGCTTGCAGAATATTTTCCCATGTTCCTCAAAGAGCTGTGTGCAAACAGCCTCTTGAAATGCTCCCCATTGGTAGACAGAGAAATTGCAGGGATCATTTCACTGAACATCTGAGGTGATGGGATTCTCCCAGAAAATTTTGGTGATGCAACTTATCTTCCTCAGAAGGGCAGCAATGAAAGAACTAGAAAAGATCATCAAGTATAAGGATGTGTCACTGGAGATGAAGATCAAGATTATCCACACATTTGTATTTCCATGGATGGGTGTGAATGCTGGACAGTTAGGTAAGCTGACAAGAAAAAAAAAGATTCATTTAAAATGTGATGCTAGAGGAGAGCTTTGCAGATACACTGTTTGCAGAAAGGCAAACAGTGGGTCCTAGATTGTATCAAGCCTGAACAATTTCTGGAATAAAAAATGTTGAAACTGAGACTATCCTATGTTGGGCACATCATGAGAAGGCAGGTTTCTCTGGAAAAGATAAAAATGCTGGGAAAGGCAGCCGGAAACGAGGAAGACCAAATTCATGCTGAATTGACTCCCTAAAGGATGCCACAGGCTTGAGTTTGCAAGAGCTGAGCAGGGCTGTAGAGGAGATTGCTCATTCATAGGGTAGCCAGACGTCAAAGGTAACTTGGCAGCACATAACAACAACAAACAACTTATAATCGGCAAGGGCAATAGCACAGTGTCTTTCTTTTCTCCCTAACCATTGCTGTTGCCGCTACAGCAAAATATCAACAGTGACAATGGTGATGACTACAGAAACTGTGCTGGCGTATTGGCCAGGCTTTTGTGTCATCCACAATAGCCTGGACAGAGCATCTTTCCAGGGCAGTGTAAGGGTGAAGAAATTTCTTCTCTTAAGATAATGTGGATGATATTTGAGCAGAATTCTGCAAAGTGAACCTGCTTTTCTTCAGGAGTTGAGGGGCAAAAATAGAATAAAATAAAATATCAGAACCTTTTAAAAACAAGTCTTTGGAGGAATTTGATCTGAATCCCAATTCCTTAGAAAGTTTCAGCATTATATGTTCATGTTATATCTCTTAGTCATCGGTCTACCTGCCTACCTGCAAACTATGACATGTAATTATGAAAAAATAAAACTAAGTAAAATATTTTAAATTAGCAATATATCTTAAATATGCATGAATGGTGACATCATACCAATTTCCCTCTCCACATCCCTCTCCCCAACTTAATTTCAAGAGCATCAGTATGATATGGATGGCATGGTATATTTTTTTATGTCCATTTCACCATATTCTGGTTCTAGCATGCATGGAGACAGTATAAAGAGATACTTCATGATTTCCAGGTCTTTGCAGTATGTCAGGCTCTCTCACTTACATGAGTAATATTCATTGCCATTCACACACACACACACACATATATATATTCTTCAATTATACAATGTTCAGAGTTGAGCTTAAGTGTTCAAGGCTTTAAATTTTTCCATTGAAAGTTTCAATTTCAAACAAGGTGCGGCTTTTCATTGCGTCAGGCGGCAGGTTATGTGAAAAATCAATTTCTATGCCTATTTCATGGAGGCAGTTTTCCAGCATCAGCTCCCTTCAAGGACGCATCTGAGGAGGCTGCAGAGGAATCTCTGTGCAAGTTGTTAATAGAGAAAACCATCCCAGCCCTTTGAAGGTACCACACAAATTGCATGCTTTCCTTTTCTGCAGCTGACTGGCTCCCCCAAACAAGTCCTATTGGGAAAAGGTTCAGAAACAGGACCACACCCTCCTCCTGGGCATATCAAGCATTTGGTTGTAGTACAGTTACTTCTTTGCAACCTGAACCCCCAATACCCCTGAAGCATGCTCTTGGGGTCCAGCCAAGGCTTTTTAATCTTTCACTGCTCGCAAAGGTGAAGCTCTGCTAAACATGTGTCACGTTCCCCGCGTGGCCCTTGGTCATTTCACCAAGCAAAGGCACATGCTACGTGTCATTCAGCTGCCACCAGTTGATTCCATCAACTTTGTTCACTATTAATGACAGAGGTCCAGGCAATATATCATTTAAGAACCAAGTAGAAATTGTTTATTGTTACAAGTGATAAAAGTCCAGTCAATGTCGTTAACTCTCAACTAAACAACTTTCTTTCTCTATTCTCAACCACCTACTCTACTCTCTCTCTCTTTTTCCTTTTCCCCCACTTAACTCCTCCCCCACCAACTCTTATTGGTGCATGCAAATTTCAATATAAATATTCATGAGCAGGGTGAATGCTACATCGCTCTCCCCTTAATTAGTTTGTTTTAGGAGGGGCAACTTAACGGTTTACCCTCATAAACAAATGAAGGTTCATGGAAGAATGCAAATCTTAACCTCTTACATTAACTAAGGATATATATTATTATTTTTACTATCACTGTACCTACCTCTTAGTTTATTAATATCCCAGCAAATTTTGCACTTTAAGCATATCACATAACTATTACACAAACAGAACAGTTAATATTGAACTCAGAAAAAAAAATCTTCTCTAGTCATCTGGTCTTCTAGACAAAGCATCCGCGACCACATTCTGAGATCCTTTTACACTGTGGATTTCAAAATCAAAGTCTTGCAAAATCAGCGCCCATCTCGTAAGTTTGCTGCTGTTAGATTTCATAGTTCTTAGCCACACCAAAGGGGAATGGTCGGTGCAGAGGATGAATTTCCTTCCCCAAATGTAGGGCTTCAGCTTTTGCAGCGTCCATACGATAGCTAGACACTCTTTTTTGATAGTGGATAAATGTCTCTCACCAGGTTGGAGTTTCTTGCTTATGTAAGTCACTGGATGTAGACTCCCGCTGTCCTCTGTTTGGCACAGCACGGCTCTCAGTCCCACGTTCGACGCATCCATATAAATGATGAGCTCACGGTCGAAGTCTGGTGCAATAAGGACAAGTTTTGAAGTCAACGCTCTCTTCAGACGATCGAAGGCTACCTGGCACTCTGACATCCACTGGATGTTTTCAGCTTGCTTCTTTCGGGTTAAGTTTGTTAACGGAGTAGCTATCTCACTAAACTTCAGGACAAAATGTCTATAATATCCGGTGAACCCAAGGAATGCTTGGATTTTCTTTTTAGAAGTAGGGGAGGGCCAAGTATCAATAGCTTCTTTCTTTGCATCTAGGGGTTTCATCATCCCCCCTCCGACTAGATGCCCTAGGTACCTTATTTCAGAGTTCCCAATTTGACATTTAGCCGCTTTCACTGTGAAACTGGCATCACGTAACTTTTGCAACATGACCTCTAGATGGGATTTATGTTCCTCCCAGATCTGGCTAAAAATACCGATGTCATCCATGTATGCCATAGTGAACTCTCTCTGGACATACAGGGTTTTATCTACCAGCCTTTGAAACGTGGCTGGTGCATTTTTAAAGCCAAAACTCATAACTTGAAATTCGTATAATCCTAAAGGACTGCAAAAAGCTGTTTTCTCTTGGTCTTTAGGATCCATGGGCACTTGCCAAAGCCCTTTAGTCAGATCCATACTGGAGATATATGGACATTTCCCTATTGTTTCAATAAGGTCGTCCATGTGAGGCATTGGATAGGCATCTGCCTTGGTAATATGATTTAGTTTTCGATAGTCCACACAGAACCTGACATTCCCATCTGGTTTATCCACTAAGATTATAGGAGCAGCCCAAGGACTCATGGATGGTATAATAATATTAGCTTTTAGAATTTCACTCAGCTCTGTGCAAATCTTTTCTATACAGTGGTGCCTTGACTTACGAACTTAATTGGTTCTGGAATGATGGTCGTAACTCGAAATGGTCGTAAGTCAAAGCACCATTTCCCATAGGAATGCATTGAAATGCAATTAATCCATTCCGGCTGAAGAAAAAAATCACCAAAAACAACAACAACAACAACAACACTGCAAGACCCATCGGAAATGTGATTAATCCGTTCCGGATAAAGGAAAAAAACAACAACAGAAAAGCAAACAAACTCTGCAAGACCCATCAGAAATGCGATTGATCCGTTCCGGCTGAAGGAAAAAAAACAAACCCGAAAAGCAAACAAACCCTGCAAGACCCATCGGAAATGCAAAAATAAATAAATATAAATCACCAAAAAGCAAACAAACACTGCAAGACCCATCAGAAATGCAAAAAAAGAAAAGCAAAAAGCAAACAGAGACTGCAAGACCCATCGGAAATGCAAAAAGAAAAACCCAAAAAGCAAACAGAGACTGCAAGACCCATCGGAAATGCAAAAAGAAAAACCCAAAAAGCAAACAGAGACTGCAAGACCCATCGGAAATGCAAAAAGAAAAACCCAAAAAGCAAAGAGAGACTGCAAGACCCATCGGAAATGCAAAAATAAATCACCAAAAAGCAAACAGAGACTACAAGACCCATCAAAAATGCAAAAAGAAAAACCCAAAAAGCAAACAGAGACTGCAAGACCCATCGGAAATGCAAAAATAAATCACCAAATAGCAAACAGAGACTACAAGACCCATCGGAAATGCAAAAAGAAAAAACCAAAAAGCAAAGAGAGACTGCAAGACCCATCGGAAATGCAAAAAATAAAAATCACCAAAAAGCAAACAGAGACTGCAAGACCCATCGGAAATGCAAAAAGAAAACCCCAAAAAGCAAACAGAGACTGCAAGACCCATCGGAAATGCAAAAAGAAAAAACCCAAAAAGCAAACAGAGACTGCAAGACCCATCGGAAATGCAAAAATAAATCACCAAAAAGCAGAGACTACAAGACCCATTGGAAATGCAAAAAGAAAAACCCAAAAAGCAAACAGAGACTGCAAGACCCATCGGAAATGCAAAAATAAATCACCAAAAAGCAGAGACTTACAAGACCCATTGGAAATGCAAAAAGAAAAACCCAAAAAGCAAACAGAGACTACAAGACCCATCAAAAATGCAAAAAGAAAAACCCAAAAAGCAAACAGAGACTGCAAGACCCATCGGAAATGGGAAAAATAAAAACCCAAAAAGCAAACAGAGACTGCAAAACCCATCGGAAATGCAAAAAGAAAAAACCCAAAATAGCAAACAGAGACTGCAAGACCCATCGGAAATGGGGGAAAAAACCCCCAAAACAAACAAACCCTGCGAGACCCATCACAGCATAGAAACATAACCCCACCACCCAGCCCAAACCCACGCTTCAAAACCCACCCAGAACAGCCAGTTTTTAAAAAGTAGAAAGCAGCACCTTACCAGGCAGTCCGAAGCCTCCTCCGAACGCACACTCTCTAACCGCTGGGGTGAAAGAGCTACAAAGAAGCAGCCTCTTCGCCACCAACGGTTAGCAATTTGAATTCCCCGCCTTTTTCCCTGCCTTTTTTCTGGTTGTAACTCAAAGCTCTGGTCACAAGTCTAAGCAAAATTTTGTGGCCGGAGCTGGTTGTAACTCGAAATGGTCGTAAGTCGGGACGGTCGTAAGTCGAGGCACCACTGTATAGGGACCTGTTACTTTGAAAGGAGTGACGTCTATGGGCTGGGCGTCCCCAATGTCTATTCTATGCACTACCCCTTTTGCAATTCCGGGTTTGTGCGAAAACACTGACCCATATTTCTGCAGGAGAGTACACAGTTCTTCTTTCTGTCTTAATGATAGAGCTGGGCTAAGGACCACGTCTTCAGGGTTATTTTTAAGTTTCCCCTTGCTTTCCCAGCATAGCAATTTTTGCTTTTCTTCTGGGTCTTCCTTGACAGTATATAGAACCCAGTTTTCTTTTCTATAATAGGGTTTTAACATGGTGACATGGACTACTTTATTTTATTTATTTATTTATTTTATTTAATTTATACCCCACCCATCTAGACCAAAGTCTACTCTGGGCAGCTAACAATAATAGGTAAAAGTAAAAACAATAAAATAAAATAAAAATAATAGTAATAATATAGTTCAAGATAGCAAAAAAATAATCAAGTGATGACAGGAGGGAAAGCCTGCCTAAAGAGCCAGGTCTTAAGATTGCACTTAAAAACACCTAGCGAGGGAGCCAGATAGATCTCGGGGGGCAGACTGTTCCAGAGGCGAGGGGCCACTGCCGAGAAGGCCCAGTTTCTTCTTCTGTCTCTCCGGGCCTCCCTCGGCGTTAGGCCCCTCAGCCGCCCTTCTTGGCTAGAATGAGTGATTCGGGTAGATCTAGGTGGGAGGAGGCATTCCGCTAGATATCGAGGTCCTAAACCATTTAGGGCTTTATATGTCATCATTAACACTTTGAAATCAATGCGGAAACGAAAGGGCAGCCAATGCAAGGCAGCCAGAGCGGGGGAAATATGCTGATATTTTCTCACCCCAGTGAGAAGTCTGGCCGCCGCATTCTGCACCATTTGAAGCTTCCGCATCAATCTCAAAGGTAGTCCCACATAGAATGCATTACAGTAGTTTAATGTCGAGATTACAAGTGCATGGACCAGAGTAGTGAGCGCCCCAACATCAAGATAGGGATGCAGCTGGGCAATCCACCAGAGATGGAAATAGGCATTCATCTTCCCTTTGGAGAATATAATTGATATCATTCATTTTGGAGACCACTGTGTACGGTCCGATCCACACTAACTGCAACTTATTTCCTTTTATGAGTGTGGCGTTCGCACCTCGAGGCCCCTGCCTGACTCCCCAAACACAGAGCACATGAAGGCAAACCAATCCTCCTTTTCACCCGCTGCCACCAGTTGATCACTAAATCAACATACTTTACTTATGGAAGGATGAAGATGAAGGTCCAAACCTCACTGTCTTTTAAATAAAACAAGTTTATTGATTACAGATGTTTGATAATTAATCATAAGTAACTTCTACAGGTTTATTTATCATCAATCTCAACCTTCTATTTGTTATCACAGTATTTATTCACTCTTCTCACTAATCACACCTCATATCTCCCAAATACCACACTCTCCACTCTCATCTCCCTCCTGACTCTCTCACTCTGACTGACTGCCCTCTTTCTCTCTGACTCCGCCTCTTTATTACATATCTCTCGGCTCCGCCTCTCAGCAACATTAGCCTGCAACATGAATATGCACGACTACTTAACATAATAAGGGTGAACGCTACAATGAGTCTCAACATTAATACTCAGACAGAGTTCTGACTCCTGTCCTCTGAAGATGCCGGCCACAGAGACTGGCAAAACGTTAGGAAGAAAAACCTTAAGAACACGGCCAAACAGCCCGGAAAACCCACAACAACCAATGGATCCCGGCCGTGAAAGCCTTCGAGAATACATTTCGCATAATATTCACCAATTATTTCAAAACACTTTCAATTCAATCCTTTGAGCTATTATTCAGGCAAGGTGGTTGTTGTACAGTGATCTTGCTTTCAGATTTGGCTGCAGCTGGCTGATTGTTTTGCAGTGACTTTTAGTAAACTGCTTTTAAAACTTCATTTCTAAAATACAGTGAACATTTTCAGGGCTGCTTTTTTCTACACTTCCTTTAATTAGCGTAGCACTCTAAACATAGAAAATTTCATATCTTGACAAGCAACCATTCAGTTCCTTCCTGAAGCTATTAAGTTATCTTAACCATGATGTTTGGGAATGCACAGATGTTTATTCCAGATGCTCAAAAAGGCTCTGTTGGCATGTCCCTTCAGGTGTGGTGTGTTGTTAGTTCATTTAGAAACTTCAACACTGACAGCCAGAGTTATGTTCAAGACCATGACAGAGAATCACAGTGTTGAAGGAAATCTTGCAGGTCATCTAGTTTGTATAATCTCCACCCATCAAAATGAATATTCAGATATGTGTCTTAAAATAATCACTGTGATTTCTAATGGACTATTATAAAACATTACAAAATGGAGAATATCAACTTTAGAATTTTGTATTTGAATAGGTTTCTATATCTATATTTAAATCTATATAAAACATTCATACAATACATTAATTCATGGTAAAATATGAAGACATAAACTGAATTAGGCATTCCCAGTGATTCCCCACCTTGGGTTACCAGATGTTTTTCAACTAAACCTCCCAGAAGCCTTCACCTGGTCAGGATTTCTGGATGTTGTATTCTAAGAACATCTGGGGACCCATGGTTGGGAACCACTGGACCATCCCAATTTTCTACACTAATGTTTGTCGTCTACAGTAAGCTGCATTTCTATTACAGAGACCACAAGCAAGGTGCAAGGTTAGCTTTCAGCAAAAGGTTCCTTTCCCATAATGCTAGTGTTCTTTTGTGCATTTATATCAGGTAGTCATAGTGGCTATATTATCTGTAGTATGTCTCTGCATAGCTGTTCTCAAGGAACGTGAATGGAAGGGCTTCTGTTCTGCTCATGTCTTTCCTGTGGGCTTCTCATAGGCATGTGTCTGTTGAATATAGCTGTAGCTGTTGATTATATAGCATTTCTACACATCAGTAAATGTTAATCAATGTTTTAAAGGTCTAAATCATTTATCTTCACTTGAGAAGACCCACTGAATCAATGGGTCTTTAATAAATCAATACTTATGTAAATCCCATAGATTTGGTAGCTCCATTCCAGCTGAGATTAACGGTGCATACTTCTTACATTGCTTGCATTGAACCAGAGAAAACACCATGTTTTTATCTCTCAATCCTTTTCCCTACCTCAAAGAAATCTGGAAGTGATCAATAGTGAGCAAATGGTAGGTCCCTAATGAGTTAGCAATAGTTTCTCTCCTTTGAGCCTGAAAAGTTGTTTTGTTCACTTGTTGCCATAAAAAAGAAAACTACAGTCATGATACTTGTCTCTTCATTCTTGCTTGTATCATCTTTATGTGAAATATTGCTTTCTAAGGAACCTTTTAAGTAGCTAGATTATGGAACTCCACCATCCAGATGCCAAGAAGATTGATACCTAATGCAATAAACCCAGCTCTATCTTCTATTGCCATCATAGACATATCCATATACTGCAGAGTCCTAAAGTTAGAGCGATGTTCTTTCCTCTGCCAAATCTTTAAATGTATTGGGCCCCATATATACCAGAGCTTCCTTCCTCACCTATTTTCCACAGCAAACTCTTAATACCATGTGAGGGAACCTTTTTAAATATGCCACCTGTGCAAATGAGTCTGAAAGATGACAGCATGTTGTGAAATGTGGGTGGTGGCTTTTCTTGAGTTGTGGAACAGATCTTGGAAATGATAGTGTTAAAGCTAATGCATTACCATTGCCATTAATTTAACATAATTGATTATTCAATTTAGCAGAAACGCTGAAATAATTTATTACCATCATCATTAGTACCACACTAATAATGGCCAAAATCCTGTTGAGTAATTCCGCATGCATAAAGACTGATGATGTCACCACCTGCAGATGTTAATCCTCAATTTAAAGTTTCCTATTCTATCACTAGGTTTCCTAGGGATCTCTTTCAACCTGGGGAAGGCTTTGGGAGCCTTGGGATGGGGGAGAGCCTTTAATGCCTGAAAATTGTTGCCATCAGTTTTGCTGCCTGGATTGGAACTGGTGGCACACATTTTGCGGCATTAATAGCTTTCCCTGTTGAAAGAGCCCACCAGAGTAGGGAGGTGCCTATTTGATTGCCTTTCAGCTCTGCATTTAGGCAATAGGATATTGATCTTTGTGAACTGTGTTTACTTATTGGCATCAACTCTAATTTATCCAAACTGGCATGGTATCCAGAAAGGCAAACAAAACCATTGATTGGATCCACAAACTCCTGCAGGGCATGCTGCTGGCATTGCTAGATCATGAGATCCTGGAGGAGGAAAGCCCATCCCAGTACTAGGCTCAGGCCCAGGAGGGGCCAAGGTTTTTGTGGGTATGGAGCCCTCAGGTTCAGGGTTGTTGGGTCTTTATGGTATCCAGCCGCACTTGCTTAGGATGGGATCTGGGCTAAATGACTTTTGCATTGACTTCTTCGCTTCTAAGTCCAAACCACTGTTGGACTTATAGAACATGACAGCCAGTCACACATTGGTTCCCTAGGGCTGACACAATCTCACAGATATTTCACTACACAAGATGAACCTTACAGTTTCTTAAGAGAAGTCAAGATTTTCTTGTTGATGACACTGAATGGCCAGGATTAAGCTGATAGATATGTATTATACTAGGGTGACACTGTTTTGTGTGATACTGTTGCATCACACAAAAAGAAAAGATTATATAAGACACACTTTCTAAAATTTGCACATACTGATTTATATAAATAGATGGAAATTTAGAAATAAATTGCCACACTTTAAATAGCAGTACAGCAGGACTCACCAGAAGTGGGGAAAGCAGCCAAACTGTCTGTAAGCTCAGTAAATGGGATTATTTCTAAGATATGCTGTACTCCACTCCACCTTGGAATAGAAACAAGGCTGTGCTTCTGTGCTTCACAGAGGATGGCTGGAATTAAAAACATCAACAACAGTGGCAACAAAAGATGCCAGGCATTGATGTCAGTCCTGATGCCAATTGCTTAGCACAGCTTATCTGCCAACTTCATGCTGCTTGGTCCTAAATATCACTTTCTTGGAGGACTGCATATAGCACAATGGGAGCCCTCACTAATGCAGTGAGAGCACCCATTATTAAGTCACTGGCATCTCTAGTCAAAGAAGCATGAGAACTGATAAGGCCTAAAAATGTTGTCTCTCCCAGATGTTATACAGCTGCTTTTAGTAGTCAAGGAAGACAATACTGGGTGAGATAAGGCACAGATTTGATTTTTTTATAAGTCAATGGCTGGAATGCTATTGATTTTCATGTTAGGTTTGCAAAGTTTGCTGTGGCTAATTGCAAGTAATTGATGAGGTGTTGGGGGTGCACCTTGGCCATGCAGTTGGGTGTGTGATTAAGCATATGATTAAGACATGCCCCAGAACCTCAGATGTGCCTACGTAAGCCATGACAAACCTTCTGTGAATAGAATTCTGGCCAGTATTTTACATTTAACTAATAAAAAGCTATATAAATATTAAGACAAGAAGAATATTGACAGAATCAGGGATAAACAAGTGAGGACTTATATCTCCATTGCCAATCATGCTTGAGGCTATAAATGGGATAAAGGGCTATGTTGGGCAGGGGTTAGTTTGCATTTGGCCCCCCAAATTGGGCCTTGCCCTCAATGAAATGCTGCTGTAGAATACTCTGGATGAGGGGGGCAGCTGAAAAAAAACTTTCTTCAAGAATACGCCATTCAATTCCCTATAGATTTCTAACCCCCACCCCCCGAGTCAACCAGTGTTCAAAACCTACTTAATCTACCTAGTCTTCTTTGGGCTCTTCTTGGATTTCCCACATTTGGTGTGCTCTTTTCTAGTTATATCTCTCACTTCTACAAACTGTAGGATTTCCTCTGTCTTGCTTATGGATGGTGCCACTTGTCTATGTAAGGATCCATTCCATGCTCAAGAGAATGAGTTTTCTATTTGTATCTAGGGTTAATGAAACAAATACGAGGTGCTATGAACCATAGATCAAAGCCCCTTATGGAACAGTGCTATTAAAATGCAAAGGGAGAAAGAGAGAGGAATGAGATTTTACAAAACCTCTTGAACTGAGCTTTACTGTCAACCTGAAAATTTTCCCTGAAAATGAAACTCTGCTGCTTGCATTCTAGCTTTGGCCCAAATCGGAATTTTTGAAGATTCTACTGAGGGGTCTGTAGTAGTTAAAATGGATTAGAAAGAAAATGTCTTTGAGCCTTCAGGATAATGAACGTTTCCCTTTTTAAGAAACTATTTTCAAAGCAGATGAAATACTCCTCAGTTGTCACCATTCTGTCAGGCATGTACCTTCTTGTTGCCTTGCAAGTGAACTCCTCAGGTCAGGCATTTTCAAGGGGAGAAGGACAGTTCTTTGTAAGTGTATTAAGCAAAAGAATCATCGACAGGCTATTTTAATTACTTTTACTGCAAGAACCAATTCTTGTTCTACTCATTAAAAGCCCTTCTTTGATTTTTGCATGGCGTGCTTGTGCCATCCATTCCTATCAGGCTGTTTGAGTTTATCTTCAACTGTTTCATCACTGCATAGCTAGGGAACAAAGGAAGGAACGAAGCTGTCTTATTCTGAATTAGATTCTTGGTTCATCTTGCCCTGTATTGTCAATATTGATTGAAAGCAACCCTCCAGAGTTTCTGGTAGGATTCTTCTCTAGTTCTATCTGGAAAAAACTGGAGATTAACCCTGGGACCTTCTGCATGGAAGGTGTACAGTTTATCAGTGAGCAACAGCTTCTGCTCCAAAGAAAGGAAATGCTAATATTTTATTATGGGCTACCTGGTAAGCATTGTGTCAAGTGGAACAGAAACATTTCAGATACAATATGATACGATAAGTGGGTGGATCTATGAGCCCTGCCAACCCTATTAGGGTCAATGGTGGCCCCTCCTCCAATCCCTGATCCAACATAATCTCATTCCCCTTGTGGTTCAGGGTCTAAGTCCTTGTCTTTCTCCATATTTTATGCCCCTCCTAGCTCCTCCTGGCCATCTTCTCAAGCTCCCTCCTTTTCTCCCTCTGAATGCTCCAGTTCTTCTATCTCCTTCTCCCCTTTTGACTGTCTCCCCACCTCTTGAAGCACTCTCTTTACAGCTCCTATCTCCCTTTTCCTACCCCTCCTTCAGGGTACACTCTGTGCCTTCCATGCCTCCTGCACTAACCAGTAGTTCTCCCACAGTCTCACCTAGGAGTTTGGCTGTCCCTGGCCCTTGCCTTCCCAGTCTCTGGTTCCTCAGTCATTTCTGTTTTACCACTGTCCCTGGGGCTAGATGGCCAACCAGAGGTGCCCTTGCTGGCATCCCCCTCACAGGATCCAACACTGCATTCATATAAGAATGCTCATGCAAAGGAATTCTCATTTTCCTTCCACTGTACAGCCATGGAAAGCCTCCATGGAAAATGTATCTTGAACATTGATACCTAGGGAAATCCTAGAATGAAAGATGAGGCAGAGGTAATTGACAACAAAGAGGGAGTGACAGTAGTCCTGAATTCCCATCCTTTTGGGAGCTCTGCGGTAGATTTACTCCAATTTTTAAAATTTATTTTTTTAATTTATTACATTTATACTCCACCTTTCCATTTAAAAGATAACACTCAAGGCAACCTAATAGAGTTTTTAAAAGAAATAAAAACTTTTTGCTAAATCATTAATAAAATCATATAAACCTGACCCACTACTGTAAAACCATAAAAATCAAGCATTAAAAATGGCAAAGGACAATTTAAAAAACATTAAAATGGCAAAGGATATAGATTAAAAACTACAGCAGTCAGGTTAAACATAAAAAAAGAAGTCTAAAAGATGTGCTTTCCCCCTTTTCCTAAAGTCAGTCAGGGTGGAAACAGATCGTAACTCAGTTGCAGACAGCAGTATCTAAAGAATAGAAGTGGGATGAATGTATGAGGCCAGTCCAAGGGACTTCAGTCCCCTCTCACACCCTGTTCAGGTGTTACTTACCCAGCTCTCTCCAGCTGTGAACAGGGAAAAATCTAGTCCCTCTCTCTTGGTTGCCTCTTTCTCCATACGAATTCTTGCTTACTTGGAGAGCCTACATGTGAGCAGGAACTTCTTGCCTGCAAATGGATCACTCTCCACATGGAGAAAAAGCCAATGGATGGATGGGGTAAGTACTCAGCTGTATGTGTGTTGGAGGGAACTGGTTATGTAGTGCCTGGGTCGGGTTGACGTTACAGTGCAATAGTTCTGGAAATGAAGGATTGACCAGCTAATTGCTGTTGTCCAGGAGACACCTGAGTGTACTCCCAATGCTTTTCCACTCTTCTGTGTCTCCCTTTGAGACCATTGAGCACCAGCTAATCTCTGCATTAGAAGATCATCTTTCCTTATATTATAAAAACAACCAGCTGAAACCAAGCCCTTTAAAAATACAGATCTGTGCCTTCCACTTAAAGAACAGAGAGGAAGCTCCAAGTTAGCTGGGAAGGCAAGATTTTGGAATGTTGCCCTGCTCCAAAGTATTTGGGCATCGCTACGTATCAAACTCTGACCTACAAAAACATTGTCTAAACACCAAGCAGAAAGTTGCCACCACAAATAACATACTTAATAAACTGGCTGTATCAGACCGAGGTGCACACCCTCCAAAATAAAAACAATAGCTTTGTCTCTGTGCTACTCCACAGTAGAATATCATTGTGCTGTATGGAATAAGTCACCACATGCCAAACAAGTGGATGCAGCTCTTAATACGTCATGCAGGATTTTTACTGTCTCCTTGAAACCTATCCCCACTGAAATAAATCTATTATTGGTCTAGCAGCCTTCCAGAAGTAAGTTGCAAATAATGAACAAAATAAAGTAATACAGGACCAAATCCATCCACTTCATGGACATCAACCCCCTAAATGATGGATAAAACCAAGTAAAGTTTTTTTGCACGCATCTCAAGCTCTAAGTATTAAGCCAGAAGAGGCTAGGCCAAACCTATAGAGAACAAAAGCAACATACTTTGCTAAATAGATGAATTGTGAAGAATTTCTCCCACCAGGACCAAATTCTAAGTGGATCATCTGGAAGTAATTGAATAGACTTCAAAGCACAGTAGGAAGATCAATGAATAAACAAGTAAAATGGTGCTACTTGGATACAGGACAAATTTTTTGTGACTGTGGAGAAATTCAATCAAGAAAGCACTTATGTGCATGCAGTTTATGCCCCATCACGTGTACAAAAGAAGATCTAGCAAACGGCCAGGATAACACAATTGAAGTAGCCTATTTCTCATTGAAATAGTCTAATTATCTTAACGACTTAACAACTAAACAACAACAAAATTATCTTAAAATGTTAATTTGTTTTTATTTTTACATAGATTTCATATATATTCATAATTTAAAATTGTGCAACGCTCTGATATGAAGAAAGAAAGAAAGAAAGAAAGAAAGAAAGAAAGAAGGGTTGTAATGTCTGCATCCCACAGTACAAAAGGTATGCTTCAGAGTTTTTGGGTTGTAGTTGTGCTGAGGCAAAGAGGCTCAGATTACACAAAATTGTAAATTGAAACGGGGACCAAACAAGATGTGCCTGCATATATACAATTAATGGCATTTTTAAAATGGTGAACTGCAAGCAAGGGATGTCCCCGTGCAGATTAGGACACCTGTCTGTGTGCAAACTGTAAGCGTAGAATGGCTTTAAGGTTGAAGCCTGTGCCCTCACTACTGTCCTAATCTTGATCAGGCCTCTCTCTTTTTGTGTTATTTGCCTTTAAAAAAGCACCCATTCATTCCAGATGAAGCTTTCATCCTCTTCTCCACCAATGTAAATAGCAGCCGCAGCCTGTCTCATATGAATAAAAACCAACCTTGGAGGCAAACTATCTGGATCTAGCCCTTCCATGTCTGTAACTTTTTTTTTTAAAGCTTCTCTTGCAATTGCTAAGCAGGTGAGTGACTTCATGTCATCTTTGGCCTCATACTGGATGATCTTTCTGCAAAACTCTGCTCAGTAGGAATGTACTTTCAGAGAACTGTGCCCTGCTATTCTCCAGAAAAGATCCTGGGGTAAACCCTGACGGTGTTTCACTGGTAATTATAAAAATATTGCTGATAAAATACTGGCTGAACTCCTGTTGCTTAGTGTAGAGATGGCCCATTGAATGAGTGTGGATTTGATGAATCAAGTCCTCCATAAGTTCCATGGATTCAAATAGGCCTACTCTAGTTGCAGTTTACATGACACAACTAGAGTCGGCCTAATTGTATCAATTGCATCAATGTACAAGTTTCAACTAGAGCAGGCCTGTTTGAACCAATAGAATGTATGGAGGAGAAGACTCATCAACGTCCACTGGTTCAGTGGGCCTGCTCTAATGTGGCTTTGCTACCCGAAGCAACAGTGGTTCAGCCACTGAGTTGTTTGGGAAATGTATTTACCTTGGAAGGTAGTAAACTAGGCTTTAAGCATCTAAACATTGTTGGAAGGCTTTTTACCACCTGCTTAAGCTTAAATGAAGACACTTTAGAGACCAGTCTGAAGCCTCATGCAGAGGAGTTCCCAATCCTATTTACATGGATCCAGTCTCCTGAACACATGTAAAAGGATTCATTGCATCAGAACCTATGGGGCAGATTACTTACTCTAATCTCACTATTGTGTCCCATCACACGTTCTCGCACCGGGGAGATTGGATTTTCAACATCTCTCTTATTGTTACCAAAAAATGGATCAAAGAAGAGTATTCATATCCCCTGCCCCCAGTCATTCCAATACTGACAGAATCCTGGTGAGAGCACAAGGGCTACATCTATTTCTGCCAAAGCTGTTAAGTCATTTAGAATAAAATAAAATATCTATTCACAAAGGTGCAAACCTCTGATATTAGCTTGCCTTTTAATCTTCTTTTGTACATGTGTGAAAATGGCTTGTTTGTTACGTTCAGCAGGAATTGAAAGTTGCAGTTATGGGGGAATAATTACAGATGGTTTTATGCAACAGAAGGATAATTTGATCTAAAAATCTGATCTAATGTTCTTGTGTAGGGATATACTCTGTGGAGAGTGGAAGAAGGAATATATTAAAACAAAAGAGACAAATGGCAGAAACATGAGCCAAGAAAGAGCTATTATTATTCTCTCTTTATAGAGAGACAGATTGAGCTGAGCTCCTGCACAGTCGTAAAATGAGGAGAGAGAAGGGACTACATTTCAGAAGAGGCAAATTATTATTATTGTTGTTATTATTATGAGTTTGTGGGGCTCGACTTGTAAAATAGAGATGCTGAAGGCCTGTTCCTGCAGTAACCCAGTGAGCTGTGCCAAACAGGTTCCTAAAGGCTGCTGAAGGGGGAGTGGAGTGAGTTTTCTGCTTCTCTGCCAGAGTTCTGCTTTATTTTGGGGCAGATGTGGAATTGATTCATTGGAATTGATTCTGCAAATGTGAACTGAACACCCATCCACTTAAAAAAAATCCTGCCATCTGATACAGTGCTATACCAGACAGCAGGAATTTTGAAAAGAGAAAAGCAGGTGCTTGCCAGCTTGCCCCCCTTGCTCGCTTACATGCCTGATTGCTCATCCCCCTGCCTGCTCGCCCTGTTGCTCACCCAATTGCCCCTGTTCACTTGTTCACCTCCCCCACCCAATTGCCCCTTTGCCCATCTGGTTGCCCCCTCACTTGTTTGCCCCTTCACCTGCCTGGTCACCCCTTTGCCTGCCTGGTTGCCCCCTCACTTTATCACCTCTCACTTGCCTGATCACCTCTTTGCTCAGTGGTCACCCCCTCACTTACTCTCTCCCTGCCCCGTCACTTGCCAACCCCTTAGGCACCTGTCCCAGAACCTTTCCACTCTCATCCCTTGCCCCTTATTTCCACCCATTTCTTTATCCTCCTCCTCCCCCCTTCCTTTCCATTGTCCCTGCTGCCCCCCCCCATCCCTGCAGAGCAGAACCACCGGATCGGAGATGGAGATGGTGGTGGAGGTAGCAGTGGCTGCAGGGAGCCTAAAGAGGGGGAGGCAGTGGTGGCGACGATGCACATACTGCCACACAAGTTTTGGATTTCGGCTAAAGTCCACATGACTTTAGCCCAAATCCAAAAAGCCCAGGTTCCCTCCATCTAACAAACAAAATGAAAAGAGAAAAAGCTACATACACAATGCTCCCCACCATTTGGGAGCAACCACTTATACCGCTTATCCTTCTGGGTCCTCCCCCCCTTCTAAAATTGTATAGATTGATGTGTTAAATGTTGCCCCTTGTATTATATTATATTATATTAGAGTTTTTCATTAATTGCTCTTGTCATGAGATTGAAGGAGAATGGGACTTGTGGTCAGAGATTAAAGGAAAATGGGAATTTTAGTCAATGAGAAAGAGAGAAAATGGAGTCTGTTAGGTTTTAAAAGTGAAAGGAAGACATGGGAATGTGAGAAAGGCAGAGAGGTTGTTTTTCTTAATTTACAGCCAGCCTGGTACAGTGTGAAACTGATAAGGGTGCAAGGACGGAGAGGCCCAGAGCACACAGACCCAACAAATTCCTTCTTAATTGGAATGGAGATAAAACACCTGCATCTTCATGAGAATTATGGGTGGGGCGGGCAGTTACGCCTCTTTGAGTTGATTGGTTTATGGTCAAGAAGAAGGAGGTCCGAGTAATGTAGAAAATGGATGATGGGTTATGTGGGAGAGATTCCATGGTGATGGAGAGAGAGAGAACTTGATGGTTTGAGTATGTGGCTTGAAGGAGAAAGAATGTAAGTAAAGAGAAAGAAGGAGGTGGGGCTAGCCCACCTTAGCCCAGTTTAGTGTTTATTATTTTTAATGGGAATTAGTTGTTGTATTTAACTGTGTATTCTTTTAAACATGTTCTTTATGCTATGCTTGAGCAAAAACAAACTGTTTCTGTGAAACTATATATTTTCTTAATAAAAAATTAATCATAAAAATCTTCAACAAGGATTGTCTCTTGGACTCAGCAGGGTTTGGCTAAATCCAGAGGTGGTAATGGCCATTGACTAGCTACCAGAGAAGTCCTAATTAACTGAGCTGTTGTGAGTTCTTAGGAACTACAAAGCCCATGTGCCTGTACTTGCAAAGTACTGAGCAAAAGTTAAGTGTTCTTTTAAGGTCAGGCTTATTCTAGGCGCAAAGGCTACGCACTGCTGGAGGTTGAGGACTTGCCCCAGCGTAAAGGTGGTAGATTTGTGGCTGACGGATTCCCTGACCGAAGGATCCATGCTCCTTAGGGAGATTCGGTCCTCACAGCTCTGTCCCAAACTTCTCTATGCCAGTCACTTAACGGTATATTATGAGCTGTTTTCTGGTTCCTAGCAATATTCAGGCTGGATAGCTCAGTGAGTTAGGGTGGGGAGTTCTGTTCCCTACTATGTCCCCGGGAGAAGAACCAGCCTGTGCGGCCTTAGACGAGCAGCACAGTCCAGATCAATTACACTGCTGTTAACACATTAGAAACCAGTTCTCTCATCCTCCACTTATTGAGCTCCTTTTCTGAATATTGATAAAAGTACTATTTTAAAACATGCAGCTCAATTTAAATTGCTTATTTTATTTTTCTCTTTTTAGAAACATTTGCCTATCTATCTATCTATCTATCTATCTATCTATCTATCTATCTATCTATCTATCTATCTATCTATCTATCTATCTATCTATCTATCTATCTATCTATCTATCTATCTATCTATCTATCTATCCTCACTTTCCCACCAGATAAGAAAATCAATGTCTGTTTTTTGACACCCTCTCCAACACATCTGAGAACAGTTGTCATCTATTTGATTTTCACTGGAGTTAAATACCATCCCACATTAATGTGTAAAAATTCTCTTTTATCCTTATTGACATGGATCTCTGTATTCTAATATTCCCCATATTTTTTCCAAGTACTGCAACTTATTTCTTCTTCCAGATCCCATTCCCACATTTTAAGTAGATCCTCCTATTCCAAGAATAAATTATAAGTTTTATTTACGATCCCCTTCTTCACCATCTCATCGCCTATACTTTCCTTCTGAACAACAACAACAATCCTTCAGAAAAAAGAAGGAACAATATCAAGAAATTTCACACAGTATTATAAATAAGCAGTTGCAGATTTCAGAAATAACATCATCAGAGCTACAAAAAACAGCAATATTAGGAATGGTATACATACTACACCAATATTCAACAGATACTTAATTTTTTTTGGTTAAAACTTGTATGTGTTATACCAGTCAAAGTTTTTATAATTTGATTGAATCTGCCTGGTAACAACAACAACAACAACAACAACAATAATAATGTGATGTCAAGTCAATTCTGACTTATGACCCTTTTCAGGGTTTTCTAAGCAAAGAGTACTCAGAAGTAGTTTACCATTCCCTTCTTCTGGGGGTACCGAGACCATACAAGCTGACTCTTCTCCCTGGAGGCACAGTGTGGAATTGAATTCCCAACCTCCGACTCTGCAGTCAGATACATAAACCATGAAGCTATCTAGCCAGCTAGTAGAAAATAATTCCTTCATATTCCATAACTTCCCTATATTTACCATTTCTTCTTATCCAATTCTTTGTCCACTGTTCTAATTGAGTAACATTATACCAAGATATTTCATCTTTGCCTAATACTTCTTTTATTTATTTTTTATTCACCATTTTTTCCCAGTGAGTCCTTTAATAACTTGCCTCTTTATTAAGAGATTTTTAATGGGTCTTTTTAGATTCTCTGGGAATTCTTCCAGCTCTGTCACTGAGCATAATGGTGATACTGGTGGAATAAACAGTTTTCTATATTTATTCCAAATGATTAACATCTTATTAAGAATCAAATGTTTAAATATGCATGCATTTGCACTCAGCTATGCAGAGGGGAAAGGACAAGTGTACTCTGTTGATGACAAGCCATCAATCTTTCGCTACATTCCAGAAATGTGAGGGCAGTTATGCTGGAGAAAGATCATCCTATACAGTTTCAATACACTCCTAAAGGCTATTCCTCAGTACAGCCTACAATGAAGAAACTAGAAAAGATCATCAAGTGTAAGGATGTGTCACTGGAGATGAAGACCAAGATCATCCACGCTATTGCATTTCTATTCACCATGTATGGGTATGAAAGTTGGACCGGAAACAAACCTGACAGGAAAAAAAATGATTTGTTTGAAATGTGGTGCTGGAGGAGAGCTTTGCAGATACCCTATACTGCCAGAAAGATGAACAAGTGGGTTCTAGAACAAATCAGGCCTGAACTATCTTTGGATGTAAAAGTAATGAAACTGAGGTTATCTTACTCTGGGCATATCATGAGAAGGAAGGATTCTCTGGAAAAGACAGTAAAGCTGGGCCAGGCAGTAGTAAAAGAGAAAAACCAAATATGAGATGGACTAACTCCTTAAAGGAAACCACAGCTTTGAGTTTGTAAGGTCTGTAGAGGACAGGACATTTTGGAGATCGCTCATTCATAGTAAAGTCAGAACCTTACTGTTTGAGCATTTCATCTTTGGTCTGGAGAGTCTGGATCAATTGTCGCATTATTTGTTGTTGTTTAGTCGTTAAGTCGTGTCCGACTCTTCGTGACCCCATGGACCAGAGCACGCCAGGCCCTCCTGTCTTCCACTGCCTCCCGGAGTTGGGTCAAATTCATGTTGGTAGCTTCGATGACACTGTCCAACCATCTCGTCCTCTGTCGTCCCCTTCTCCTCTTGCCTTCACACTTTCCCAACATCAGGGTCTTTTCCAGGGAGTCTTCTCTTCTCATGAGATGGCCAAAGTATTGGAGCCTCAGCTTCAGGATCTGTCCTTCCAGTTAGCACTCAGGGTTGAGTGCATTATAGTGCCTGAAAATACAGCTGGTTTGTCTGGCCATGCTCCAGTTCTTCCTTTGAAATGGAGGATGATGCATCATCATAAGGCCTGCAAAACACATTGGAAAAGCAGTGTTTTGAGGATTATGTAATTCGCATCTGCTTACTTTACACATTTGTGACCTGCACTGAGCTTGGCTCTCTGCACCTGTCTCAGCCACATCCAGGCCTTTTCAGCAGCCGCAGGAAAAACATGTTCTCAGCAGGCACTCAGCAGGTTAATGGTAAAGCACTGCTCAACCTCTCAGCTAATAAGATTTAAATACAGGCTAATGACTGCATGTTTTCACTTTAATCAACACGCAAATCACCCTTTTATTATTATGGTTTATTTTTTTCCAATTTAATTTCTAATTGAATTATGCTTCAGCCCGTTAATTGTTGATATAAGCCATATCTCAAATTTCTAGCTTGGTTTATACTTCCTCAATCCCTCCCTAAGCCTCAACCTTGCTCTATTAATCTTATAAGTGAGGAGAAATTGGTAGCGCAGTGAGCCCTATGAAAATGGGGGTCTAATCATAAGAGGAATGAGTCTGATTAACATGCGAGAGGAAGAAATATTTTATATCTGTAGGACCTTCAATGCATACAACAAAAAGCTGCGACGTCATGGTAGGCGTGCTTTAAAGTGTGAAACGTGAATGAACAAAACTCCATCTAATGCTGATAATAGTGGAGCCAATAGTGTGCCATGTTGACACAGAAAGAACCAGTATCATCCACGTGGCAGGAGAGAGATGTCCACAGGCTTGGGGAACCCCAAAGGTTTAGAGGCACCTCTCAAGAGCAACCCTTTAGAATGGCACAATGAGGACTGGGCATGCTCAGTAGCCACAGAATGCTGACTGATTTGGAAGGGAAAGGGAGCGTTTGGCTGGAGCCCTGAAGGAGAGCCCTGTAAAAAAGGGATCTAGCATTAAAAATTGGATTTGTAATTCAAATTTACAGCCCTTTGGATTCAGAATTCAGACTTTAGAAAATTCAGGATTTCTGGATTTCCAGAACTCTGTCATGATACGAATACTATGCAGTCATTGTTTTCCCCTTTCAAAAACAACAATCAGGCAGAAATTTTAAAAAAGATTTCCCTGTGACAGAGACAACTTCCCAGGGATTGTGTTGAACAAAAAGAGTGCACACCAACAGCCAGCAGTGCTTACATGTTAGGAAAGGACTGTAATGGACATACTGATTGATCCCTGAACTGTGGGAATGCCAGCAGGAAATGCCAGCATCATTGGGGAAGCAGAGGACAGGCTGCACTGGGGAGCAGGCACTATGACAACAGCACGGGGCACAGCACAGTTAAGTGAGTGAGCACAATCTTGGAGTAGCAGTTGGAAGAATGAAAGAGGCAGAAGGAAAGGGCAGCAGACTGAAGCATGGCATAGCTCGCACTGTAAGCAGAGTGTGCCATTCTCTCTCACTTAAAGGAGACTTCCCGGAAGCCCAGCAATGGCAGGTTGACCTTAAGGAAAATAAGTTTTCATACTGATCCAGGCTCCAGGCATGAGCAGTATGGACTGAAAATGTCCCCTGCCTGAGAACATGCTAATTGGTGAACAAGACAGCAGTCCCACGGACACCTTGTCTGGACTTCCTCAGAGAGACTCCTTCTGAGGCCAGTAAGATACAGGAGTGGCCTCTTTAGACTTTCAGGGCTCCTGCATTGACACCTCTATCTCTGCCTCTGCCATGTCCTTCCTCTGGGAGAAGCCCCTGACATGTTTGTCAAGACTGTGTCCCAGAAAGCTTGGCCTGTTGTTGCAGGGGTGAGGGACTTGGATTCTAGAATACAACTGCTGGTACTGCTGTTTGGGGTGCTTTGAACATTGCTAGTTTCTTCATGCTTTGTGTGATCCCTCAGTGCTAGCTGGACCTTCTTCACTAGCTATTGCAGCACGTGATGAAAAGTTGGCGGGCATTCCCCCCCCCCCCGCTGCTTTCCAGTGCCATCCATTCATGGTTCAAGAGAATTTCTAGAATATATTCCTCCTTCTTCCACAAGTAGGCAAACCAGGAGTGGAGCAGGTTCTTTGGCTTGCTGACTGGAGCTACCATTTCAGGTTGAAAAAAGTGCTGTTCTCCTTCTATGGAATCCCCCATGCACCTAAGCTGCCCCCTTACTATGCTCCCTGTCATACCAACCAAGCCCTGGAACACTGCAATCACCTGGCTAAGGATTGCTGTCTCCCCACTAAGGAGCGATGTTGCACTTCCAAAGCTTTGGAGGACATTGACCACTTGACTCATAATGTCCCACTGTTCTCTGTGCAGAGGAGTAGCCACACCAGTTGAAGTCTCCAATGTCAAGTCATGAGTGCCCTTTGCTGCTCCAGCACTCTTTCAGGACTTAGTTTGTTCTCCACAGATTTAAGAGCCAAGAGGGTATTGGTCCTGTTAGTTAAAGAGATACTGTATAAACAATAAGAACAACACAGTTTTCCTAAACTATGGTCTTTTGCAAGACATCCTCAATGGGTCCCCTTAACTATGTCAGCCTGTTCCCTTACTACCACTGTCATCAGCTGCTGCTGCTGCTGGAAATGATGCTCCTCCTCCTCCTCCTCTTTTTGGTCAAGGGCAAGAGGTTGAGATGCAACAGGGCAGGGATAGGAATAATCATGTGACCATAGGCTACATGCTGTCCTTATGACCCATTTAGTCCCCCAGATCTCCTCCTATTCCCCTCTCTCCACTTTTCTTTTAAAGGAGGGACTCGCACAATGCTGCACATCTTCCAACATGATATGGCAGATCTTTCTTCTTCTCCTCCTGGAAGTTGGGCATCTTTGTTGACTTTTTGGTTATAAAAATAAATTATAACCTATAAAAAAGCAGAATTAGCATATAGTCCAGCTGGAAATGTTTAGATTAAAAAAACCACTATAGTAAAATATAAGATTATGTTGTTCTTCCGTACTGTGTGTTTGTGCCAGCAATTGTATTCAACTAAACACTAGTGTCTTGGTTAAAACAATAAATAACTTTTACTAATAATAAACATATGTAAACTATATTACATACCGTGTTTCCCCGAAAATAAGACAGCGTCTTATAGTATTTTTTCCTCCAAAAAACGCATTAGGGCTTATTTTCAGGGGATGTTTTGTTTTTTTCATGTACAACAATCTACATTGATTCAAATACAGTCATGGCTGCTGCACAATGCTGCACAATGGTGAAGGGCGGGGTTTCATTTAACTGGGGCTTATTTTGGGGGTAGGGTTTATATTATGAGCATCCTGAAAAATAATACTAAGGCTTATTTTCAGGTTAGGTCTTATTTTCAGGGAAACAGGGTAATACATAATGATTAGTTGTTTGGTATGATATAAATTGTCTGATAAATAATTATCTCTTCTTATCATTATTATATTCATAATGGTTATCTGGCCCTAGTACATATTATGCTTCAGTTACATAACTTTATTTCTGTTTCTGTGTGAAGTACATGTTGTGTGAGACCCTGTCAGCCCAATCTTAGTCTACATGTTGTCTGGATCCATATCAGTCCCTATCTGGATCCGTATCTAACAAAACCCCTGGCTAACACTGCCTTATATAGCACCTGGCTGACTACAGATACAATCTGATTGGTTAAAGACATTCTGTGCTAATATCACATTCTGCTCTTAGCAAACACATTATAAATATTCACATATGTAACATTCTGTGTTGCATAAATATATATCTCTGTCTCTGTCTCTCAACAATAATCAGGGCTGTTCTGACTTTGGATGTGGCAGCTCTCCACAGTGAGGTTGTGTGGCATCCTCACCCATTCCCTGGGTTCTTTTGCCAAAAAGTTCTTATGTTGTACCACTTCTTTTCCCATTGATTTTACTTTGAATGATCAGCTACAATAATCTACTTTTTGCTTCTCATTATCTGACCAAAACTAGTTTAGTTTTCTGCTTTATATGGTTTACAGAGTTTCTTGATCTTTATTCATTCACTTCAATACTTTTTTTATTGGTCACCCTTTGTACCCAACACATTCTTAGCATGCTGCAATAAATCATCATTTCAAATACTTTCACCTTTTTTCTTTAAATAGTTGCCTGTGTTGAAGTCCACAGTTCTGTCCCATTCAGTATAACTGAGTATCCATTGTACCTCACAACGTGCTATGTTTCAAAGGCTTTATTGGGATCCATAAAGCAAGCATGCCTATAGCGAGCATACATACCTCCGTTCATGTCATGGCATTGCGTGTCCTTGCTAAACTGGGTTATTCTAAGATGGGTCTGTGCAGAAGTTGATAGGAGTCTTGCATCTTTAATATTTCTGCGGAAAAGGGAATTTCAGCAGGTTTCACTTGTCACGAAAGCTACGCCTGCTGACATTCCCTCTCCCCCACCAACAGAAAAGCTACACAGCCCTGTTCCCTTTGCACCAAGCCACCCTAGGTGATTCTTCACCAGCTGGCATCAAACAATACTGGGATATTATCCAGAAGAAAGGCACTGCACGGCAGTAAAGTCACTGGAATTCATTTATGCCAGAGTAGGTTTAGAAAGCAGGATAATTTCTGGTGCAGGTCACAGTGAAGACGGGGGTTCAGTGAGCTCACTCCAAGAGGGCAGATCCTGCCAGCCCTTATGTTTCTTCAGCAGGCTTCACTCCTGCTATTATTATGAATATTATCTTTAAACATCTATTAGCTTTGCTAGCACCATTAAATGGCCATTAGACTACCCATTAACAGCTGCTGTTGATGGCTTCGTGCAGAGGCCACAGCATGGGGGTGGCTCTCTGTGCATATGGAGCAGGGTAGGAAGTTTGGGCAACTCACTGAGATGGAAAGCAAAGGAGGAGCAGAGACCAGAGGGGACGCATAGCCCTTCCATGCTTTTCCTCCCCTTCTCTGTGTGCCACAATCCAAATGCTTTCTTATTGATTTTGCTAGCCTGGATGCATGTGAGAAGTATTTGACAACTGTTATTATGAGAGCTGATGCAACATGCAGAGCTTGGGGACAAAAATTTTAAAAATCTGTTTTTGAAGCAGAACTTCCTAAATCCCCAAGTGTCTGGCCATGCTAGCTAGGAGAATTCTGGGAGTTGTTGTCTACAAAAGCAAAGTGTGCTGCTTATATACCACCCCATAGTGCTGAGAGCACTCTCTGGGCAGTTTACGATATAATTATGCAGGCTATACATTGCTGTGCTGGCAACCTGTGTACTCACTTTATTGACTTCAGAAGGATGGAAGGCTGAGTGAACCTTAATCTGGCTACTTTAGATTGAACCCAGGTTGTGAGCAGAGCTTTGGCTACAGTATAACAGTTTAACCCCTGTGCTAGGAGGCTCAGCTTTCCCAGGTTCTAGGCAGAAGCAATGGTTGGGAATGGTCTTGTGTGTGTGAAAAAAAGACCTCAGTGCTCATCAGGTCTCTACTGACAAGTATTCACAGTGATCAGAAGATACAAGAGCCTCCTCAGCTCTGTTCTGGTGTTTGAGACTCAAACATTCACTGTGGTGTGAGGAGGACAGTGTGGTTATCTTTCTAGCTGTATCCTTTCTGTCTCATTCCTAACAAGTATGCCTCACCTCCTCCAGCTAAACAGGTTTAATGTCTGAATACAATATTGATGCAAAGAGGTCAACAGGGAAGGAGTCCTCTCACAGGAGGATTTCTCTATTAAAAGAGTAAGGGTAACATTGAATGTAAAGCAATATGGATAAAGATAAAATAGAATGTATTTGCTGGGCCCAGGCACTTCATTGTCCAATTCTGGATCTGGACCTGGAAGATAAAAGCAAGGTGAAGGTACATGGAGAGTATATTGTAAGCAAGCTCACTTTGTGGAATTGCCTACCATTGTTCCTCATCCTAGCTAGCTGTGTAGCTCAGTGGTTTAGGTATCCCCACTGTGCCTTCTGCATGTAGAGCCAGCCTGTGTGGCCTTGGGCAAGCAGCACAGTCCCAGGGTGTCCCCAGAAGAAGAGAATGGTAAACCACTTCTGAGTATTATCTACCTGGAAAACCTTGAAAACGGTCATTTTAAGTCAAAACTGACTTGATGGCACATGATTATTATTTATTATTATTCCTCATCCTGATTTGTCTGTTATGTCATGAGTGTCTGGGCACAGGTTGTTGAATAGTTGTATAGAAATTACTTTGAAACACAGATCAACAAAAGAAGAAAATTACCAAGAAATACTATGTGAGGTTTATTGGTTGTCAAAGTCTACATCAATTAATCCGTTCTTGATTTATTTTATAGGGAAGGCATAATGAGTTTCAGTTTAATACACATCAAAACAGTATTCACAGAATAATTACAGAAACAGTGCTTTTAATTAGCAAGATGGTCCAAAACTCCAAGGTGGCTTAATACTAGAATTCTGAACAACAAGCACGGTGTGCTCTCTCTGTCTTTCTCTCACATATACCACAAATAATGTGGACAAGTTCTGTACTTCTATATGGTGCCATAATGGTTAAAATGCACTCTGCCTTGGCAAATTTATGAGCAGAAGTCAAGAGCATCCACCATTTGTGTAGTAGGATACTGGGAGTCTTAGGAAGGATTGACGCCATGGCTATATGCTCAAAAGGCCAAAGGAGACAGACATCATTAATCTTGCAGCTCACAAGTACAAACACAACTCAGATGACTACTGAGGGCTATATTCTAGTGTTCCTTGGTAAAGTTCAATAGGAAGCATAGGGCAGACTGTTCTAGAACTAGTAGGATTACAGACTAAATCCTTCATAAACACTGTATCGCCTAAGCCCCCTCCACAGGCCAAAGAGTGCACATAAACAGTTATGCTATCCAACAGCAATACTGAAGTAGCAGCTCACAGATGGATGTGGTTGCTTCTTATGTTACTTTTTCTTTCCTGGGGAAAAATTAATAAGTGTGTGTGTGTGTGTGTGTGTGTGTACACATGCATACATGCATATGTGCACGTATGTATGTATGTGCATGTATAATCCCTATGAAATATTGGTTCAGCCTAAAGGGGTGGGACTAAGAAAGCAGGGCTGTGTGTAACAGATTTTTGAATAAGAAATAGTGTGAGAACTGAAGAGGCCAGAGGTGCTGTTGCCCTTTGGACTGCTGAAGTCCTTGCTAACTTGGTTTAGCTATGATTCCTATATGTTTTTGCTGGAGTCGTGAATTGACAGAGTGAATTAATGAATTGCATACTTGGCTGGTCCTGAAATCAAAGGGACACTTGAACTTTTCAAATTCTACACACAACTCCTGTTTTGGTGCTGTTGCCAAGGTCTTGGGTGCACAAATTGTAGCATTTCGGTGTTGTTATAATTGCTCATATTGTCTATTATATAAATGCAAATAAGAAAAGATTCGTTTTGTGAAAATGTGTTTGTAAGATTCATCAGTAGTAAGCAAATAGCTTATTATTTAAAAGTGTTGCACATCTGTATAGCCTGGTCTCTTTCTTTTTCTCTCTCTTTGGGAAAATAGCTGAAGAGGCCAATCTTAGTCACTGTGGCTTATTGTTATGGTTTATGGCTATAATGAATGCTCAAGAAATAACAAGGCAGAAAAAGAAAAAGACTAATGAGTGCCAAACAACCAATCTGAGGCCTGTCTGGCAAAATCTAACTGAAACTGTTCTGAAAAGCATATGTCACAGCTTTGTTGTTTGGCTATTGAACCCATCCAGATTGGGGATGCTTACAAAATTCTTCCCATTTGAATTTCTATTGGGATTTAGGGATTCCAAATTACCTGATCTTGTTTTTGGAGTGGCACTGGTGTATTAGGAATCTGGCATTCTTCCTTTTGTCATTTCCAAGCTTTGCTGTGAGATTTATTTGGAGCGATTTAGGAAGAAAAAGATAACTAAGGTTTACAAGGCTAAAGGTTCACTGCATGATTAAGGTTTACAAAATTGTGCATTACAAGCAGAAAATAAATAAAAGAGAAGGTTTTGTTTTTCTTCTTTAACACCAGAATTCAGGACCAGCCAAGTAAGCTGAATGATGGGAAGTGCATAAGGAAGTACTATTTTACACAGGATGTAACACAGAAACAAGGCTGGAGAATACCTGTATTGAACTTCTGAAATGTTAGGTGCAAAAATCTTTTGAGTCCAGCAGAACCCTTCATTGCAAAGCTTAGCCAAAGGAAAGGGGATGCTAGTTTAGAAAGCTCACCTGTTTCTAATATTGCAGTGGTCTTGTACAAGTATCCCATGGCTTTCTTTATTTTTTGTTTCACACAGCAAACAGTGATTTATGGAATTTACTTCCAAAAGATGCAGGCATGGCCACCAACACAGATGGCTTTAAAAGAGATCTGTCAAATTTATCAATGACTCTTTGTCACAAGGGCCATATAGTACCTTGAGGATCAGAGGCAACATACCTCTGTGTAGTAAATACCTGGAACAAGAGCTGGATGTTGGTTGTGCTCCTTCAATCCTGATTGTAGCTTGCTGTAGACATCTGGCTAACCTCTATGGGAAACAGGATGCATGAGAAAAGTTTCTCTCCCAGACAGCATACTCAGCCAATGGGTGAGTTAATTTTAAAATAAATAGTCTTCACTTTTAAAGGCTTAAATCAGAACTAGGGAATCTGTGGTCCTCCAGATATCGTTGAATTACAGCTGCCACTATTTTTTGACTACAGCATCCATCAGACCAATTAAATTTATGAAATCTTCATTTTCAAAGTCCTAAAACTGAAGTAGGAGATCTGTGGTCCTCCAGATATGCCATCCACCATCAGCATCATCCCCTGAGCCATTTGGCAATGTTGGTAGGGGGCTCTACAACCTGGAGGGCACCCTATCTAGGCCTTAAACACTACATTGTGAGAGCAGGATACCACAGGGAGTTCATGATGTGGCCGTTCACTTCTAAACCAGAGTGGAGAAACATTATTTTTCCAAATTATAATTCCAAGAATCCCCCAGTCAGCAGGGCCAGTGGTAATTCTAGGTGGGACATTCAACTCCCAGAATTATACCTTTTCCAGTCTTTCCTCCCATCTTAATTAGAAGCTAGCCTGATCTCCAAAAGAACTTTAACTTTCTTGGTAGTTGATCCTTTTAAATGATTTCCTACACACTGATTCTTTGACATTCTCTCTCAAGGGGTTCTGGAAGCATGTGAAAAGCACTTTGTTTGACTTTGCATTTGGAAATTAGTCCTTCTTGGGTGGCTTTCTGTCATTTTGTTGTAATTGTTTCAAGATAGGTGTCATGTGTGCATGCAAAGGGGGGGGGCAGAACCTAAATGGAACTGAAAATTTCAGCCAACTGTGTATGTGCCAACTTCAAAATTAATTTTACAAATTCTAGAAATTCTCCAAGTTAAACCAGAAGGCAGGCAGAATGGAATAGTGGGTGATGCCAACCCACAGAACAATAATGAAACAAATAGAGGGACATCTGCTCATCCCTACCACAAACATGCATTTGCAATAATTTCCCAGCCACTTCAGTGCACATGTTTTATGATGATAAGCAGACAAAAGTGCTGTAGGAAACACTCTTGTGAAAGCTAGAGTAACATAACAGAGAATACACAAGCCAGATATAAGAAGGTCCCTGGTTCAAATCCTGTCATATGGTGATAGTAATATTGACCAGGATGCTGGACAAATTCTTGGGATAATGTATTCAAAGTATTTTGAACACCTGGAAGAGGAGTGCTATAAGTAATAAAGGATATCATTTTTTATTACACATATATACCATATTTCCTATAAAGAGCTGAAAGCAACTTATCTACCATTCCAAACCAATTTCTCATTGAGACAGCCTCAAGCTATGTAGCTAGTTACTTATGTTTAACCGGTGACGGGTCAGAAGTCAAAGGTGAATTAATATCCATGACTCCAACCAGAATTAGTATCCCATGCAAATTCTCCTACTTTGCATAATACAGAATCTCCCCCCCCCCCCCAATATTGAGTATTTGGATTATTAAGGCAGAGATTCTGGATTTTGAAAACAATCTATAGAACACGGTGTTTGTTCTAAACAAAATAGTCAGTGGTGTCTTGGACAAAACTGCATTTGACTGCAGCTTTATATGAAAGTGTTGCAGATTTGCTAGAGTTTGCAGTAGAACATGATTTACAGTCTGGTGCATTTGTTAAGAATGTAGCAGAAGCCCAAGCACAATTTGGAATAAAAAGAACCTGAAACATCAAGCTTGAATAGGAAAGGCTAAGTACATTAGTGTGGCATGGAGCAAAATAATCGGGACTTGCCCTCTATGCCTGGTTGCACGCTGGCCTACTCAACACAGACCGGTATAGTGTTTTATTGGAGAAGATGAATTCTCCAGTGTAACCTGGTACCCTGATTTATTGTGTACAGAGTCCCCACAAATATCTAAAGCGTGCATTGGAAGGTAGGGGGTGGGGTGTCACGTGTTTGCCTAATTTGTTCTAATTGAGCCAGAGGTCAGAAAAAGCCTTTACTGGTGGCAAAAATTTCACTGAAAATATTCATTTTCCACTTCCCAGAACTCATTGGCTTAAATCCTCTTACAAAGTTACACTGGTGGAATGCTAATGGTGTAATGTTGGGAGGCAAATTCCCTCCAATTAAGAAATTGTCACAGATGTTGTATGTTGCATACTGTGCTGTACAACTCACCATGCAACAGAAAATGTCTACAGTGATTCTTTAAACTTAAAGCAATTTGCCTCCCAAAGTTATGATGTTGGCTTTATGGGGGCATAACTCTGCAAGAAAGTTTTGGCCATTGTGGGAGGAAGCACACTGGGCTTCAAACCTGAAACCAAGTATGCATTGGGAGTGTGTTCCAGGGGCACAAAACCATGGCATACGGTTTAAAAATCTAAACAGCTACAGCATAAACAACTAAGAAAATGCAAACATATTTGCATTTAGTCTATTTAGTCATGGAAAAATATGCACAAAAATGTGTATAATAAAAGAGTCTTGCAAAGAGGTATGAAAAGTGGAAGAAGAGTGAGTGCTGGTAGAATTTGGAGAAATGCAGAAAAATAAAAAATTGAGTTTTTTGCATCCTTAGGTCTGACTCAATCTGATTTGTCTCTTGAAATCAGCATGCTCCTTAATCGTCACAGCCCAGGTGGGACTGATGGATGAAGAAGGACTTTCAAATACGAGCATGGATCACATGAGCAGGAGAAGAAGAGGCTGCTATTCCAGGAACAGTCTGTCTCTGGGGAAGCTCAGAAAACCCAGCTGCCCAAGGCTGTCAATCTAGCGTTCCTTGCCAGCATTAAAATCACTTAGAAGAATTAAAATTTCAAAGGGTAAGTAAAGCATCAGGGAAATAACTGTGAAGGGGGAAAAACATAACATCAGAAGCCTTCTAAAGCTGTTGCTTAGGATTGCAGGCATCATTATAAGAGGCCAGGTGACTAGCTGAACAGCTGCCACAGTGTGCCAGGCTCTTCAGAATGCTGGGGCCATTCCAAGCTCCTGTGGCTTTAGCCATAGTCAGGTTGGCTTTCATCTTGAGCATAAATCACGCAATTACTCAAGCCTCACCCTGCTCTGTGAAATTGCTTCTTTGCATTTCAGATCACCAAAAAGAAGCCACATCCTCTCTGTTGTGACTCCAAAAGATAGCAGCATGTTTGAGGCACAAGCAGGTACCTTTTCCTCAGAGCTCCAGTAGAATCATAAGCCTGACTCTGACAAATTACTACTGAGGCTGTGATTCAGCAGGTATGAGGGGAAAAGAAGGAAGAAAATATTTTGTAACGTTCCAGGGTTGTTGGTGGGTGGATATAGCCATGTCAGTGTGTCGTAGTAAAACAACTTTCATTCACTCATTCATACACCTGAAGAAGTGAACTCAAGTCCATTAAAATATTTGATGATAAAACTCATTATATCTTTAAGATGCCTCATGACTTTTTGTCAACAATATTTTAACACCATTTGTTTGTTTCACTTGTACACTGCACCGATTAGTGCTGGGCACTAATTATTATGGAGTAATCATTTTAATAAAGACATATTTGACATTTCTATGTTAAAACAGTCAATGGAGAAAGAGATCAATGTAGCACTGCCAATAATCTACACCTTATGGCCCCATCCATTAGCACATTTTGCATTTCTTTTGGGGTGAGTCTTCTATTGGTTTGTGCAGCTTTGCACTGCACACTTGTAAAAACCAGATTGAAAGTGATAGATTAAAGGTACGGATCCTGCTGAGGCTATGCCAAGTTCAAAAGCTCCCATTCTAGGGAGGTAGGAAATTATTTAGCATAACCCTAACACTGGCTTAGTTTTGTGCCAGCACAGTGGCTGTGAGTCTGGGCTAAGATGAGTTTGGCTCTGGTGTAACTCAGATCCTCCATTTCTCCCCTATTTTTGGGCTCCCTTGCTGGCTGATCTCAGCCACCTCAACAGTTGTATCAGCAGGTAGATCCAGTTTTGCCAGCAGATCTGAGATCAGCCAGTACAAGGGGTTGTTCCAGCCCAAGAAAAATTAGATCCACTCCAAACCAACTACAACCAGTGTATCTTTGGGTCTGGATTACACAGCAATTCAGTGTACAAAGTTTTTGAAAGAAGAACTATATCACAATGTTTGAACATTCCTACAGTAGTCCAAAAATCATGAATAAGTCTTGTTCACTTAAAAATGTGGTCCAAACATCATTCTTCTTTATTTCTACCCTCTAAACATACCATCTACGAGTTGAAATGTCATCGTGTAAAAAGCAGTGTTAGCCCTACCTAGAGAAAACCTACCACCACCAAAAAGACCTAACGAGTTCCACCTCAGAAGAGGTGCAACACCCTGGACCATTTTGTTATGCACCCTTTGGACAATGGGCTACCTCAACTATGATTTGCAGAACAGCCCAGTCAGCATGGCCTTTGGCCACAGTGGCTGGAGGAGTCTGGGTCTTAGTAGTCCAAAGAAATACAAAAGCCAGGTTAGATTTAGCACAAATCATTTATTTTTCACAGCTTCTACCTTGTTAGAAAATGTCTGCACTGGCCATTCTGAGGAGAAGGGGTCATGGTAGAGTAACTGCCCAGAGACATTTCTTTGAGATCATGTCATGTGCACCAGGCAGGTGTAGTTTTTTTTCCTTCCCCCAGAAAGGTTTTATACAGAATTTCTCTTCCTGCTCCATCTGAAACCCAGATAAGTTATGTTCCTACAGCACTGTGACAGCAGTGCTGTCGTGCCAGCCTGCCTTCTGCTGTCATTCACGGTGGCAGTTCCCGTCCTTTGTCTGCAGCACAAGTAGTCAATCACATGGCGAACCTAATTAGGTAGTAACGAACCCAGGTGTCCTACTTCTCTCCACATAATACGACATCTGCCGCTTCTCCAAGAGTACTTTACATTGACTGACTAACAATGGCAGTAATGTACAGCCATCAAGAGAGAACGGCTTCTCCCTGCCCCAGCACTCTGAACATAGCTATAAAGTTAGAACACTCTGCTGCGCAGCATGACAGTGAGACAATATAAGCCTGAGTGCCTCATCAAAACTCTCTACCTTTTGCCCTGGCCTGCTGCTTCAGAGAGGTGATCAGTGCATTCCTCACATACAACAAGGAGAGATTTCTTTGAACTCTGGGTATAATTCCTGAGACTGCAGGGCAAATCTAAAACATTTTGTGTGCTCTGCTGTGGAAACTGGGTTGTGTAACTCATATTTCTTTGCCTTTTGGACTAAAGTTGCTAGAGCTGTTCATGAAGAACAAGGGACACAGTGAAGCTGTGGTAACGATTTGAAGTCTATGCACCAAATTCTTCCTTCTCATTCTTAGAAGCTCTCTCAACAGAGTGACACATCTTGAGGAGGAATTTTCTAACTTCATGAGTTTCATCATCTCTGGTGGGGAGAGAAGCAACGGAAAAAGCATTTTTTAAAACACAAGATGTTCATAATTTCTGCAAGATGTCTATGTGCAAAACTAGGGTCCTTTCATTCTGAGAAGCAAAGTACAGAGAAAGAGAAAGAGAGAGATAGCGCAAGTACCTGCTTTAAAAAATCAAAACAATGGCTCCCAGACTTCTAATTAGACATGGACACTTTGTATTCATATCCTGTGGCCCACTTCCCTCCCCAAAACCAGCCAGGTCCACTCACCTCCGTTGATGTCATTGTGCCAGTCATGGAAGGAGCCTGGCTGATCAGCTGAGACCAGGTAGACTCCTGGTGCCTACTCAATCCAGGAATCCAAATCAAAGCAGATCTAACAGATTTTCTTTTAAATGCCTCCAGTGTTGGAGTGTTCACCATTTCCCAAGGTAATTGATTCCATTGTTGTACTGCTCTAACAGTTAAGAAGTTTTTCCTGATATTCAGCCTAAATCTGCCTTCCTGGAGCTTGAGCCCATTATTATGTGTCCTGCATGTGAGAATGATTGAGAAAAAATCCTGCTCCTTATCTGTATGACAATCTTTCAAGTATTTGAAAAGTGCTATCATATCTCCCTTCTGTCTTCTTTTCTCAAGGCAAAACAAGCCCCGTTCTTTCAGTCTTTCTTCATAGGGCTTGGATTCCAGTCCCCTGATCAGCCTTGTTGTCCTTCTCTGAACTTGTTCTAGTTTGTTGGCATCCTTCTTAAATTGAAGTGTCCAGAACTGGACGCAATATTCAGAATGAGACCTAACTAGTGCCAAAAAATGTCGAAGAGCACGGGGGCCAGGACTGAGCCTTGTGGTACCCCACTTTTTACTTCATCCCAGTTTGGGAAGGAGCCATTGATAAGCACTCTCAGAACAATTCTGTAACCAGCTGTGTGTCCACCTGATAGTTGTTTTATCCAACCCATCCCTACTTAGCTTGCTAATCAAAATATCATGGGACACTTTGTCAAAGGCTTTGCTGAAGTCAAGATATAATACATCTACAGCATTCCTACCATCTACTAGGAATGTTACCTGATCATGAAGTGAGATAAGATTAGTTGGGCTGGATTTGTTCTTGACAAATCCATGTTGGCTTCTAGTTGTTACTGCATTATTTTCAAGGTGCTTGCAGAGTGAGCACTTTATAATCTGCTTTTTTGTTTTCAGGTCCTCTCTGAGCTTTTTGGGAAGCTACATTAGTCTTTTTCACTGTCGTCTTCTTTTTTTTTAATTTCCTTCTTTTTTGGAATTCTTTGTAGTTCTGCCTTTAGAATTTCCTTTTTAAAGAAACTCTCACCCATCTTGGACTCCTTTTCTTGTCAGGATGTCCTGCAATATGAATTAAAGGTATCATTGCTTTAGCTTTCCTGAGATCCAGCATATATATGTGCCTACACTCTACTTGTCTTTCCATTGAAGTCACTAACTCAAGTAGAACATGGTCACTTTCCCTGAGTTCCTTTTACTGCCACTTCATCCACCACATCATCTCCATTGCTTAGATTCAAGTCAAGGATAGCTAAGCCTCTACATTCTTCCTCCACTTTTTGAAGGAGAAAATTATTAATCACATAACACAGGAATTTCCTGGAAGGCCATATTTGGTAGAATTTGCTTCCCAACAGAGAGTAGGACTATTGAAATCTCCCAGTACTACTACATCATATATCTGAAATTATTTCAGCTTGTTTTTCAAAGGTTTCATTTGCATTTTCTTCCTTGATTGGGCAGTCAGAAGTAGACTCCAACTACCATGCTTCTTTTATTTTTCACCCCAATTATTTTAATCCAGATGCTCTCAGTGGGACAACCAAGCTCATCCTCTTGTACTTTTGTGCAGGAATATGTATTTTTGACATAAAGTGACACTCCACCTCCTCTTCTATTCTTTTTGAACAAATTATATCCTTCAATTGCCATATTCCAGTCAGGGGGGATCATCCCATCAAGTTTCAGTTATCCCTATCAAGTTGTATTTACCCTCCTGAACTCAGATTTCCAGTTCTTGTTTGTTTTCCATACTCCTGGCATTCATTTATAGACACCAGAGATTGTGTGATTTGTGGCCTGCTTGAATCATACTTTTTTGTGAAGACTATTATTGGTCCCATTAGAGCTGCTTGCTCTGTTCCCCTTATAAATGCTTATTTACACAAACCAGAAATCTGGTGACCTCTCCATTGTTTTGTCAGGGAAAATCAATTCTTTGGCTTCTAATAGTTTTAAACAAAACCCCTTCACCTTCTGTTTTAGTAATTGCATTACTGGAATAGAGAAATGAGCCCTACCATTCTCACTTTTTCTAAAAGGTGAGAGTGGGCTAGAACTGAAAGGAGTTTTTAGGTGCTTGTGAACTTCCTTAAGCAACCCTCATCTTTCTTTCCCCTTCTTAATTCAGGTAGGCAAGAAGACAGATATATCTGTGATGCTGGGAAATTATTAAGACATAGCTAGATCCCAAATTTGTTTGGCATCCTACTCTGCAGTATACTTAGAATCACAGCTAATCCAGCCCTGTGCCTACCTCAGCCTCACATTTCCATTTCCCACTCTGAAACCGAAACATAAGGTTGGCTTGCTTGCTCACCATGTAAGACTTCAGTGAGATCAAACTTTTTTACCTGCAGCCAATTGGTTAGGGCTTAAGGTATTTGACATCTCTGCAAAGTGATCCACACAGCGCCTCAAGCTAGACGTCGACAATTAGCAGTCAGTTTCTGAAATGTCATCTTTAATTCATTCATGTTTGTTAAGAGCTTTGATGGAAAGTAATAAAGAAGTGCAGCCTGTTATTACAACCGCCAAATGTTGGTATCACAGCATTCTTTTATGAACATGTCTTGCTTCCTCCTGAGATTTGCAGGGCTTCTCTGAGGGAAGGGCTTCTCCGGTACTTCCACATTGTTGGCACCAAAGACATAATAAATTACTAATTCCAACATTAAAAACAATGCAGGCTGTAATTCCAGAAGAACTGGTTTGCATATAGAACACCAGTTAAGCTAGTGACATTTGGGAAAACCACCCATGACATCTAGGTTTATGAAAAATAAGGAATTCCACCATTTGTTGTATATGCATCCAAACAATATATTTAACAAATCAAAATGGCTGATAAACATGTGTTGCTATCCTTATGAAAATAATATAAGCCTGCTGCTTTCCTCTTTCAGCAGGAGGTTGTGAACTTGAAGAAAAATTTAATGGTCACAGTATGGAGATTCCAACTATGAAGAAATAGAAACATGGAGTTGGTGATAAAGTTGATAAATGAGGTGTTAAAGTAATAGACTTGGAGTAGAGAGTCTGGAATTGAAATTGCAAGTTAGTCACAGAATTCAGCAAGTGCCTTTATATCAGTTATACAATTTCCTGAAAAATGACATCATACTACTAACCTTATTGAAATTTGCTTCCTTTAGGACTCCTCAGATGGTTTTCTGAAGGAGAAACTCACCAATTTACTAAAAAGGCCCCCTAAACACACAGTTTTGCTTTTGACCATGGTTGGGGAAATGTCATTTTTGTCAAGGGTATATTTCCTCAGGGTGGTGAATCCCCCAAATAGTGAATTGCCCATTGTATGGTGACCAGTCAGCAGAGCAAAATCTAGTAGGGGGAAGATTAGATCTTGAGCAAAGTTGTCCGTCCATCCATCCTCCCTCCTTCCCTCCCTTCTTAAACTTTCACCCCTCTCTCTCTCAGCCACAGCCAGCTCTTCATTTACACACAACAAGATGGCCGCCTTAGGCAGCAAATTTTGGCCTTCTTAGCCACACTAGATGCTGTTCAGAGCACGTTACCATAGTCTCTTGAGACTGAAGGATGCCTATGACTGAAGGGTGCCTACGACGAGGCTGGAAATATTGCCCTTTCAGGTTACCTAAAATGTCCTATGTTGTGTGTCCTGTAGCCATGGTAGCTTGGAAATTCAGAGATTTATTGCACCCAAAGTAGTCTTTCTAAGCTCTGTCTGAGACCAAAGCAGCAATGGAAGTAAAACAATCAACCCATGAATGAAATTAAATATTATCCAATGACTAGTTAAATAGAAGTCCAGAGATTCCTCATAGGTATCCTTTGACTGGTACCTTGTGCAGCATACATGGAATCCCTATATCGATAATAGTAGTGTATATATAGGCATCTTTCAGTCTCAAGAGACTATGGTAATGTGCTCTGAATAGAGGGAACAGCGTCTAGTGTGGCTGAGAAGGCCAATTCAAGAGTGACAATCCCTTCCACACTGAAGACAAATACAATCTGTCCCCCGTCCAGCTCCCTGATTTTGCTGGTTTCGGGACTGCCTCTTTGCCTCGGCCTGTTGGACAAGTGTCTCTTCAAAATGGGAGAGGCCATGATGCACCGCCTGCCTCCAGGCTGAATGCTCAGATGTCAAGGTTTCCCATCTGTTGAGGTCCATTCCTAAGGCCTTCAGATCCCGCTTGCAGATATCCTTGTATCGCAGCTGTGGTCTCCCTCTGGGGTGCTTTCCCTGTATGAATTCTCCATACAGGAGATCTTTTGGAATCCGACCATCAGCCATTCTCACGACATGCTCGAGCCAATGGAGACGTCGCTATTTCAGTAATGTATACATGCTAACAATTCCAGCTCGTTCCAGGACTACACTATTTGGAACTTTGTCCTGCCAGGTGATGCCAAAAATGTGTCAGAGACAACACATATGGAACGTGTTCAACTTCCTCTCCTGCTGTGCACAAAGGGTCCAGGACTCACTGCAGTACAGGAGTGTACTCAGGATACAAGTTCTATAGACCTGGATCTTGGTATATGCCATCAGCTTTTTGTTAAGCCATATTCTATTTCTGAGTCTAGAGAACATGGTAGCTGCTTTGCCAATGCGTTTATCCAGCTCGACATCTAGAGAGAGAGTGTCAGAGATCGTTGAGCCAAGGTACACAAAGTCATGAACAACCTCCAATTCTTGTGTAGAGATGGTAATAGAGGGAGGTGAGTCCACGCCCTGGCCCATAACTTTTGTTTTCTTCAGGCTGATTGTTAATCCCAAGTCTTGGCAGGCCTTGCTAAAACGATTCATAAGTTGTTGGAAGTCTTTAGAAGAATGGGCAACAAAAGCTGCATCATCAGCGAAGAGGAAGTCCCGCATGCATTTCAGCTAGACTTTGGTCTTCGCTCTCAATCCAGAGAGATTAAAGCAAAAAAAGCAAAGCAAAGTGTGCTGCTTATATACCGCCCCATAGCGCTTCAAGCACACTCTGGGTGGTTTACAAGTTAATTATGCAGGCTACACATTGCGAGCTGGGTACTCATTTTACCGACCTCGGAAGGATAGAAGGCTGAGTCAACCTTGAGCCAGCTACCTTGGATTGAACCCCTGGTCGTGAGCACAGTTTTAGCTGCAGTACAGCAGTTTAACCACTGCGCCATGAGGCTCTGTAAAGAGCTTTCCATCTGATCTAGTCCGGAGATAGACGCCTTCTGTTGCGGTTCCAAAAGCGTGCTTCAGCATGACAGCAAAAAAGATCCCAAACAGGGTCGGCGCGAGGACACAGCCCTGTTTCACTCCACTTCGAATGTCAAAGGGATCTGATGCTGAGCCATCAAAAACTACAATGCTCTTCATTTCCTCATGAAAAGACCTGATGATGTTAAGGAGCCCTGGTGGACATCCAATCTTGGGAAGTATTGTAAAAAGGCTGCCCCTGCAAACCAAATCAAAGGCCTTTGTAAGATCTATGAAGGCCACAAAGAGTCGCTGTCATTGTTCCCTACATTTCTCCTGCAACTGTCTGAGGGAAAATATCATGTTGATGGTGGATCTATTAGCTCGAAATCCACACTGTGATTCTAGGTAGACTCTGTCTGCAAGCACCTGGAGCCTCTTCAGCACAACACGGGCAAGCAGCTTCCCTACAACGCTGAGAAGAGAGATGCCACGGTAGTTATTGCAGTCACCCCTGTCGCCTTTGTTCTTATACAATGTGACCATGTTTGCATCCTTCATGACCTGTGGTACTCCACCTTCCCTCCAGCAAAGACAATAGATTTCATACAGCTCAGTGGTGATGATCTCTTTACAGCACTTCTGCACTTCAACAGGGATGTTATCCTTCCCAGGTGCCTTGCCGGAGGTGAGGGAATCCAAGGCCGCTTTTATTTCTGCAAATCCCCCCTCTCCACGTCACTGAAATAGTCCAATGGAAAGGCAGAAACCAATACAACTGGTTCTAGCGACGTCAGAGGAGTTGCCACAGCATTACGAACTGCCTCTGGGACTCCGGCTCCGGATTTTGCCTCGAGGTTTACTCTTGAAACCTTTTCCATCGATGGATATAGCCACAAGGCAGTGGAGGTTTGAAATCAGAGTTTTCCTTCTCCTAGATGGGCTGCCTTCCAAGGCTAACGAGCCCCATCTCCCTGGAATATACAGATAATAGTAGTACTTCCATTCATTTCCCAATAGTTGAGGGCTGTGTTTATTCAAAAGGTTGTGGCCAGAATTCTAGTTATTTACTCTATCCACAGTGCAATGACACATGATGAGGAATACAAGCAGTGACAATTAATACCATTGCACTTCAACCAGCATAAGTAATAGATAGGATTCTGGCCTGTATGTATGATAGAGATTTATATTATTATCGGTCAGAAATTACTAATTGAAGGTGTTCCATGAACTGAGTGGGAAAGGGTGGCATCAACCTGGAACTCCATGTCTATTCTGGAGAAAACACACACACACACATAGACGTAATTTGAGAAGTAACACACTTGTCAATTACTTTATCTTTCTGCTCAATTAGTTATGGCCACTGCTCACCTTTTCATGAGCTAGTGGTTGCCATTAGGTAAGAGGCAGTGTCTTTAACACAACATGCTAATTCATTCAGCCCTGCCTGGATCAGCTGTTTAATTTGGCAAGATCCACAACTCTTCTTGCAATGCTTATTATATCTTCTAATATAATCCGTTTATTTTGCATTCCTGGAGTGAGAATGCCTTGACGGGTACATGAAAGTAAATATCAGGTATGCAAAGAGTGACTTGACCTTTCTATTCTTCTGTCAGCTCTAAATTGACGTGAGATATATTTTCCTCTCTCCCTCTCGTATCCAGAAGGACATATTACTTGAAAGATTAGAAAGCTTGTGCTCCCTGTTTTTTTCCCCCCTTCCTGGTCAGCAACAAAGGAAACAGCAAATTAAAAGAAAGAGAATGTTCTCCCCAGAGAGCAACTGAGTGAGTTCTTTTAAGATTCCCCACTGCTTGCTAGCTCATCTTACTAGCACATACAGTCAATTTTCATTCTCTTGTTTTCAGATATTGTGATAAAAGAATTATGGTTGGCAGAGCTGTTTATATCTTGTAATGTTAAGAAAAGTCATGGAAGTTCATAAAAATATTGGAAACTTGTAAAAGGATTCTGGTTATTTCTTTATAGGAAATATCTCTAACATTTTAAAGATACATTTGGAAATATGCATATAAAAGACATATTCCAAGCTGTTCTGTGGTGGAGAAGGGGCATTCTACCCTGACTCTCATCCAGGGAAAGTTGCTCTTATTTGCCATTGTAGCAAGCCTGTCTTCAAGACACAGGAACTACCAACACTTAATACCTTCTCCTTAACAAAGTATTATGATGCAATCTAATAAAGCAATAAAACATGAATTGTCTATTGGCTTGAGGCTAATTGTTTGTCTGAGCTGCTCAGAAGTTTGTTTATTTGTAGCCCTTATATAATTGTAGCCATGTGCTTGCTCCAAGCACATGATGCTAGCAGGAGGGGCTGCAACTAAGAGAAAGTGAATCCCTGACTTGGTTGAGGGGAGAGCTAGCAACGACCAGTTTATAGTAAGATGCCTGGGACCTTGCAGCCAGGACCTTGAGTTCAGGAACAGCAAAGAGGGTGTTTTGCATGGGTGTGGTGTCAGGGCAAAACCAGAGGGGTGTCACAGTGCAGGACAAGAGACATGGATGTTGAAGGAGCAGCTGCTATTATCTATCATAAGTCCAACTCTGCCAAAACTCTAAGATCCAACAAATTCCCTGTTTTTCCTTGCTAATAGTTTCATCTTCCAGAAGGTTGAAAAAACTACAACAGGATCAACTGTCCTGGGTCTGGTACTAAATAACAAGGAAGAACGAGTCAGTGAGTGGAAATATTGAGAACTTTGGGTGGAAATGGCAGTATCTTCTTGGAATCTGTTATTCTTTAAAAGGAAAGCTTGGAATAGTATAATAAGCACTCTGGACTTTAGGAAAGCTGAGTTCAATAAGCTTAAGGAAATATTGGGCCTATCCTGTGGTCAGAAATACTTTTGAAAAGGAGTCCATGATGGGTGAGACGTTCTTAAGAGTGAGATGCTGAGACACGGATTGCAAACAATTCCTATGAGAAAGAAAAGTTGGATTGGCTTGCAGATGATTTGCAAGGTTGTGTATAAGAAATAGAAGGAGAGGCAAATTTCCAAGGAAAAGTAGAAAAAAAGCAAGTTAGATGGCTACATATCAGGGTTCCCTTCCACCTTTACTGTTCTGTGATTCAATGAAGTCCTGAAAGCATTTGTACGAATTTTTGTGTGTATGGGGAATTTATTTGCAGAATCTCTGGCATGGGTTTTCTCAGATCAAATTATATAGCACTAATACAGAAGACAGTGAGAACTGCTGCCCTGCCTTCCAGGAAATGTGATCCAACTTCTGCTTGCAATCCGTTTCCCTCTGTTTTACTTATTCCCTTGGATTCAGTACCCACTTGCTTCCTCCCTGTAACTAATCTGTGTTACCATTTGTTTCCTAGAGTTACCTAGCAGGAGGCTCTGATTTGCTTGATGATTGAAAATATTGCAGTGCTGTAGAATATTATGCCAGTGATCAACACGGAGGTTAGAGAATTAGCTGTGCCTGCTTACAAAACAAGGATAAAACATACAGTATCATTTAGGCAGAGAAAGGACAACAAAACTTGTCAGTGCTGCTTATATTTGTGAACTTGCTTATCTTAATTGTAGCAGTGATGTGCAGATAGAATGCAGTGTACCTCATCCAACCTAAGTTAGGATGTGATCAGAAAGTCACAAAGGTACACACCTGATCATACTAGGAAGGGTAACTTTGCAGGGAGTGATCTCCCTTAATTTACCCTGTTTGCTGGGGAATTGCTCCAGCCTGGTCGTCAAAGGAAAAGCCCTACAGTTGGGCCAAAAGGGACATGGGTCAGTGCAGTTCCCCATACATCATGTGACTGATGGAAAATAGATTGTACTGGCCAAATGACAATCTGTTTCCCTATGTGATCATAGGGAGGTTTTCCCTTCATTGAGTTTTTAAAAGTTCATAATTGAAGAGGCAGTAGGGACAGGATCTCAAAGGAAACTGTTCTCCATTCCCTCTCTCACAACGACTGCTTTTTCAACGTTCAGGTTATTTGCTCTATCTCATCTGGAATGTAAGTGAAATAATATTAAAATCACTTGCAACTCAATGCGAAAGTTTGAAATGACAAATATGAAGACGACTTATGCAACAAGAATAGCTTGACCTTGCACTCTTGTGTAACAAAAGAGAACTCCTTTTCCTCTATAGGCTTTTGCTGCTCTTCCAGCTGCCTCAGCTTCAAGTCATGGGATGGGAAAGGAGTGTTCAGATGGGTGGGAGCTTACCAGAGACAGCTTTTGGAAATGGAAGCAGGCCATGGATATAGGCAGGAGACTGATTCTCAGTTCTTGGTGAGGTTTGGATAATTCACCTACTTCTACTTATCTTCTTGCTCGTCACCACCTTTTGTCTGAAGAAGAGGACTGTAACCACACAAGCTCAAACTGAAAGAAATGTGAGTCTTGCAAAGTGCTGCAGTACTCTGTTTTTGATTTGTTTCATTGTTGTCATCCCTCTCTAGTTGCCATATCTGTACAGGATTAGGAGGAGTTGAGCTGAAAGACAAAAGTTTAGTAGGTGATTAAAGAGACAATATTGCATTTAAAAACAGTTTACCTCTGTGGCAACAACCATTTGATCTCACATATATTTAAAACACTGGGGTTACTGATCTGGTCTTGTTGTGAAGCACTTAAAGCTAGAAGTTCAGCCTTTTAAATGATTGGCCTGGAAGTGGCTAAGGGTCATTTTGACCTCTGAACGCATTATAGTTCGACCCTTAGCTTGTATACACAAGGATAATTATGAGCAGGGGGTGGGACTGTCAGAGTTAGCATTGTTTGGGCTAAAAGTGTCAAACTTTAAGATTAAAAAATACATTTTCTGTTTCTTGGGTGGGTCACAAAATTACCATGTTAATGGTGAGGAGGGACCAGCTTCATAATGGATTATGGACTACACTCATCTTTGACCACACCAATTTCATTTCAGGAGGAACCTGAATTTAAAATACGGATGGTGTGAACCCATTCAAGTAATGTTTGACCTTAAACCAACAAAAACCAAATGTCCCACTGGATAGTAAAGGAATTAGCAAGCCTTATTAAAAATATACAAAAATAAACACAAAATACCTAGTAACACTAGAACATACTTGTCCTTCCATCCGCTACAGTGTACATCAGTAGGTCCATAATTTAAATCCAGGATAACTAAGGCCTAATTTTCTGTTTCTTGGGAAACAGGAGCTTCCTTCCTTTTCAGCTTTCTGCCACTTTCTAACCAACATGAAATAACGGATGCTCTTCCTTTAGGATTCTTCATACACTAAACTAAACCAGCTCAATAAGTTGTATATACAGGGCCAGAACCTTATAGCAGTCTTCATGCTGCCTGTAAATAAAAATGACCTTCTCCAGTTCATATATTTAATACATATGTGGGAGTGCCCGATTCATGACCACAAGAACAGGAGCCTTTTCTGACCAGACTGAGTCATGGTTGTACCATTTTGTATCAGATCCAAATGCTACACTCAGCTGGGAATTTGCAGCTGTTATCAGGTGGAATTGAACATATTTACGATTGTGATTGTCAAGGATTAAACTGGAGACACTCTACTCAAATTTGTTATTTCCTCATATTTCCCCCTTTGAGTTAGTCCAAACTGTTAGGCACAAAGGTGTGTTTGGGCATTTGTTCCTGATAGAGAGAAGACGTTTGACAGGAACACCGCTGACTGTGATGGATTAGAATCAACTCAGACACCTTTAAGGTAATTATATTTCACAAAGATAATGCAAAGAACATAGATATTTGTTTTTACTGAATGGTTATGCTCCCCACCCCTCGATCTTTTTTGAAATCCTGTCATGCAAAATTTATTTTGTACTTCTGTGTGATTAACTGAACCTATAATACCAACAGAGACCATCTTACCACATTATTAGTGTATTCTTCCATGGACGTATTAAGCCTACCATGTTAGAAGAATCCCCTGAAGAAAATAAGGTACATCTTTGGTTTTTGAATAGCTGGCGAGCCACTGAGTTCAACAAGTTTCATGAATGTCTGGTTGTTACCAAAAAAGGCTCACTAGGAACTGTGGTGCTTCCAGGTTGCATATCTGTGAGGAGCTGGAGCATCTGTACCAGTCACAGGGCACCCGTCATGAAGCTCCATGTACAGTTGCCCTGCATTAAGCTATCACTTCAAGAATTCCTACCTAATTCTCAGCAGACATGTTACAGCCTGTCCTCTACTGAAACCAGAGCTTTGCACAGTTCATCTCTCAAAATTCTCTTCCCTATTTATGGGCAGAGAAAGAGGGGAATGGGGGCAGTTCACCTAATATCTCCAGGGTGGGGAGAAATTCTCCAACAGTGGGGTCAGGCTCGCCATTAGCAGTGGCAGTTGCAGATGGAAATTCTTTTCTCCTAAGTATTTTATCTTCCTGTTGCTACTGAACTTCTTACTGCAAGTGGCAACAGCAGCAACTATATTGATATCCTGGCCAGCACTTTGAATCCTTCACAATATATCACACATAGCATCACTGATAGTTATAGTATGTCACGTGATTTGGCAGTGACCATAAAACAGTGTTCGAGATTGAGAAGAAATTCTGTTAAATAGGAATAGAATTCCTTATTCCAGGAATATGAATAAGAAAAGAAAAATCTCACTTTTTTTCATAATTGTTTTTCTGTGGGTCAAACTGGACAATTTATCCTGGTGGGGGTACTCCCCTGAGCAGTGAAAGATATCTGATTATCATGTGCTTTTGTTTGCCCACATGTTTTCTATTAGCTTGCTTTGTTTTGTGATTGGTCACTGAACGATAAACACAAGTTTAATATGCAAATATGATTGCTGAAACACATTTCTCCAAGGCGATCCCGCTGTGGGAGAGAATATAGATTAACCATAGGGAAATGTATGTTTCTTTAATGGCTAATTTGATCCTGTAAAATCCTGGGTCAGCTATGAAGAAAATATAATTTAGGATCCTTCAAAATCCCTTCTGTATTAAAATATATTATTTATTGCTTGCTAAATGTGTCCTTTGTTAAAAAAAACTGCTGCAATGAAAAAAATTAAAAAGTCTGTTGATAAACTCTTTTGCACACTCAGTGAAGCTTACCTAAACTGATTATTTAACTGTAGCTCCTCATTCTTTATGATGATAACAGATTTTTAGAGTAGTTTTTTTACTGAGCCTCGTACTGCAGTGGTTAAACTGCCGTACTGCAGCCAAAACTGTGCTCATGACCCGGGGTTCAATCCCAGGTAGCCGGCTCAAGGTTGACTCAGCCTTCTATCCTTCAGAAGTTGGTAAAATGAGTACCCAGTTAGCTGGGGTTGGGGGGCAACGTGTAGGCTGCATAATTAACTTGTAAACCGCCCAAAGAGTGCTTTAAGTGCTATGGGGTGGTATATAAGCAGCACACTTTGCTTTTGATTTTTTTTGTTTTTTTAAAGTGGGGCGCAAGAAATGATGGTGAGAAGTGAATCCTGGTAGGTATGTTGACACTTGCATTTCTTTTATTCATGTAAATATACTTTAAACTTAAAATCATCATGAGTTACTAAAAGAAATTCTGTCAAAATAATTATACTTGTTTCTATTTCCTGTTAAGAGTGGGGTTTGGTTTAATCCACCTCCATTTTGTGTATTTTTTAAAAAATAATTCTTTCCAACATTAACTTTTATCACTGTTACCAAATTGTATGGGGAAAGGGTTTTCCTAGCAGTGAACTTGAAATGGTGGCTACCTCTAAGTAAAAGCTCTTCTCAGCTAGATCCTCTGAAGTGTTCCCATGAACTCTATTCTGGCCTTCATTCACCTATTAAGCTTCACTATTAAACTTCCCTGTTAAGGAAGACTGTAGCAAAGAGATATAAAGTCCAGAGAGAGGCAGCTGCTAGATGGGAGGAATACTAGAAATTAAAGTTAATAATGAGTGTCTGGAGAAGTGAGAGATGAGTGTCAATCCTATTTCCATTATTTGAATGAATGCAGTGCTGTGGCACAGTGATCTTTACTGACCTTGGTTCTTATCATCTTGGAGTTGATGTGGCCTTCCTTTGCTCAAGACATAATAGTTTTGTCTTCTATCCAAGCACCATTTTCTTTCTCCTTTCCTTTCATATTATTTCACTGACCACAGCAATTATGCAAATAGCATGAGGAAATAACTGCCCTGAAGAAGAAATGCAGATGATAACTAATGTTACCTATGTGAATCCTTGAACTGGGTTTCCTTCTTTACAGTTCCTGGGTATTTATTACTGCTTTCTTGCTTAAAAGGAAAAGCTAAATATGGAACAGTGCATACTGGCCATGGATTTTCCCTCACTGGATCAAGGTCAATTTGTGGCATCAACATATCCTCCGATAAGTAACATGCAAATAAAATGTGATTCCCTGAGATACATTTCCTGGGGTACAATAATCGTTTCTATCATTAGGTTCTTATGATACAATATCTGGATTAGAAATGAATTGCCTTAGCAACTTACAAGAGAAAGACAGTGTTGCAAATGCAGAAAATATTTCTGAAAATGCCCTAGATTTCACAAACTGGATTCAACTTCCAATCTCACATTTTGATTGTCTTTGTTTTGGATTCCTAACCAAATGTCTCTAATTTGGAAGATTTGCATATGCCGTGATTGAATAAACTATGTTTTGCATCAAGCCCATTTTTCCTTTGCTTCATGCATCCTTTCTGTATTAGAAGGACTTGACTGCCAGTGTTTTTGAGATGAAAATATAGATAGTTGGGTTCCTTTGTGATGCCCTCTTCTTCGTGTAAGGATTACTGTCAGTGAAAACTTCATCTGTCCTTGTACATTCATGAAGGTTTTTTTCCCCAAGGTTCCTGTACGTTAATTAAACTGACAAAAGATTACTTTGGGAAGAAAAAAAACCAAAGAAACCAAAAACAACTTAAGGTCATTGAGTAAAATGTTCCATATCATAATAAAGGATCTGCCTGCATTTATAACAAAATAGCTTCAACTTTGTCATATTCTGTCTGGTATGCAGATAGAGAAGGAAAGCAGTAATGTACAGATGTACAGGGTCCCCCCCCCATTCTGCTTCTTCCCAATCAGATTTATGATAGATGCTCGACACCTTACCCAAAGTCAGAGCAGAGATAAAAGAGGAAAGCGTTTAACCGGGAAAAAGGATCCAAGTAAGAAGGGCTGTAAATATCTAGAGCATATGGGGAGACTAAAGTCCTGCCCTGCAATCTCTTCTTTATTATACTCAGTTCTTGGGTTAGTCCTCCTGATACCAGTTGTATTCAGTGGTCACATCATCCTGCATTCAGAACTTTTAAAAAAACTGGTACTTACTTTACTTTTATTTGTTTTACTGAACATTTGTTTTCAGCCATGTTCAGACACTGTCCAGAATCCTATTGCTGGTTGTGTAAAGTTTGCATAACTTGCTGTGACTGATTGTGGTTAATAGATGAGCTACTGGGATGCATCTCCATTGCACAACTGAGCATATGACTGAGACGTGGCCCACCACCTTATCAGTTAGCTGCAATTAGCTATGGCAAGATACATATACCTTACAGGACACCAATAGGATAACAGCCGTTCAGTCTGAACAAGAAATCTGACTCCATATGCAAACCAGATTTTTAATGGACCATGGGCAACAAACCCTCAACAGAAATAGTCTCCTTTCACCAGTGTTGCCATCAGCTACTGCTGCTTTTCATCCTCTTACCCATCATTCCTAGAACCAAAGTGATTGCCAGGGAGACAGATCATGAGACAGGCCCAACAATGAAGAAAAAGAACAGGTCTAAGGGAAGGTGATCAGTGGGGCCCTGTTGGGATATACAGTAAGCTCTCAACCAATGCCAAGTTATGCCAGCCTTTGGTCCTAGTCCTGCCCTCAACTTTAAAAGACGTGTGAAGGAGATCTCAAACATGCTTGAATGGCAGTAGAATTCTTCATGAAATCTGAAACCTTAAGAAAGGGAATGTGAGTAGAAGCCCACTCTAGATGCTTCTGCTCTTTTTGGCAAGGCCAAAAACAGGGAGAAGAGGGCTGGTGTGTGTCAGGATGCTGAGGATGGAGGTGTGACACCATCTGTGAGCCCACTACATGGTTCAGATTTCCTGTTCCTCATTTGTGTTCTTGCTTGTCGCTTGTCCCAGCTCCCGCCAACCTAGCGGTTCGAAAGCATGCAAAAATGCGAGTAGATAAATAGGTACCACCTCGGTGGGAAGGTAAACAGTGTTCCGTGTCTAGTCACGCTGGCCACGTGACCACGGAGGATTGTCTGCGGACAAACACTAGCTCTATGGGTTGGAAATGGAGATGAGCACCGTCGCCTAGAGTCAGACACGACTGGACAAATTGTCAAGGGGAACCTTTACCTTTACCTTTTTTACCGTAATGCATTAAATGTAAAAGAAAAACAAAACACAGCAATTTACTCCACTGCACTGACATTCTGCTTCATATACTGCTTAACGGTGCTAATTGTGTGTTGTATAACCACAGAGCCTGGCTTTAAGTTCAACTTATCTATTTTTAAAGCTATTCCTTTCTCTTCCCCCTTCTCGCCTGTTGTGCACAACTACTAAGTTGTTATAGGCTAATCTAAAACTCTTCCTTTACATCCTTATTCACACATTTCAATAATAAGAAATCTTTAATATTTCATTGAGATTTAAAGATGTGACATGCTTTACAGCAGACATATGAGGATGTGTATCAAAGCCAAACCTATGGGTTTTGTCAGTTTAGCAGCTGTTGTTTAGCTTTTCCCGATTCTTCACTCTTTTGTCTGATACACCATTGAAAAATATAATATTTGGAATGGCAATCATTTCCCTTCAGGCAAACAGATATTCATGAGCTCCCTATATAGACTTCTCTCCATTTCACTAATCCAAACTGTTTGAATTCTAATAAAGCACCAGGATCTAACCCCAGATGTTATGAAATCAGTACACCAATTCTGTTGCTCTCAAAGTGATTTTCCAAGGATTAAAGCTTCCTTTATGCATGGGAACTCTTCCCTCGGTTCAGCACACTGATTCTCTCATGTTCTAGATAACATGGAGAACCTTCATGCATATAGAAAATTCTACTCATCAGGAAATTGCTCTCCTGGTGAGGAGCTTTGGGATCAGTGTCAGGGGGTGGGGCTAACAAGCCCCTCCTCTTTGCATTTTTATTACATGAGACATGAACAGAGCAGTAGTGTTCCCCTCAATGCAGGTATAGGAGCCATTGCATACAGAATAGAAATCATTGTCACAAGACTTCTTTCAAAATTTAATATAAATATTATATTAAAACCATACTCTAAAACAGCCATCACCATATCTGTACTGTTTGTGTGTGCTGGACTCCAACTTCCATCATTCTTAACTGGCACAGCCATTGGCTCTGTTGGAATCCAATCAATCTTGAAGCACCTTGATTAAGGTAGTCTGTTATAGTATCACACTGTCTTCCCCTCCCCTGCCTGTTTCCTACCAGCAATAGATACATCTCGTCTTGACCTCCTTTGGAGTTCTTCTGTTGAGTTCCATTGTGTTTACTTTCCATGACCTCATGGAGACACCTCCGTCTTTACAGATCTGTCAAATTAACAGGCTTGTAATGTAATTTTCGGGAAAGTGCATAGGTATCTCTGTAAAATACACACTTAAGATACTGAGCCTCTGGGTAAAAATGCCTATAAATAGAAGGTCAATATCGTTAAAGAGAAAACAGCCATTGATTTTGGAGAGAGAAACCTCAATGATACGGCCTGCTGGGAATACCTACCTACCACGAAGAGGGCAGTTTACCAGTGATAAGACGATATAAATGGAAGCCTGAGGGAGTGGGGAAATTCTTTGGGACCATACAAGCATCTTACAGACTCTGGTGTTCCTATATTATATTACTTTGGCAGAGTTCCTTGAAGCTGATGACAGTACTGTAGCTTTGAAATCAGACAACACTTTGGAGCAATCTGGATCAGGTGTAAAAGTTTCTTATCTTCATTGTGATCTAGTTTATCTCACACTTGAGTAATCCTACAGTTCACACTGAAGATGCTTATTCCCCTGTGAAAAGGGTCCAGAGAGGTCTTTGGATCACTGGTTTATTCATGAGTATGGCTTACTCAGTTTATTCACAAGTAAGGTTTTACCTGGTTTACTTGAAGAGGTGGCAGGGCATGCTTATGGCAATAGTACTGACAGGAGGTGAAAACAGAGGGGTGAAGATTGGGGAGATGGAATGGAGTCCGCCTCCTTTTTCGTTTTTGTCAGCCAGGACTCCACTGGGTCTGTGCTTCCTTGTGGGGATGGAGCCCATGGCAGCATGGAAGCAGTGGTGTCTTCACTAGCAGGCTCTAGAACCCTGGGCAGGTGACCCAAAGATCAGCACTTTATTCTTCAGGAGGGTTTGTAGGTGTGACATTACCCAGCATGTCCCCAGATTATTTCACTAGCCTGAGACCCACGACACGTTCCCTCCTTTACGCTGTCACCAGTTGATCTCTGTCAACAATGTTCAATTAGAAAGATTGAGGTCCATGCTGAGTGTAAAGTTTAACAAAACCAGGTTTATTGGATACAGTTCACTTAAACAGGTTCTTCAAAGACTTTAAAGTATTCAGTAGGTTTGTAATAACTTGTTTCACTCTTAACTCTCTATAAGTTCCACACTCTTAACTGCCTCCCTTAACTCCTCACTCTACCACACTCTCTAACTCCCACAGACTAACTTCTACTTCAGACTCTCATCCCTGACTGAAACAAACTGACTCACTCACTGACAAAACTCCCCTCTTCTCTGCCTCACCCCTCCCTTCTAGTTTCTCTGGCCCCACCTCCCAACAACTCCTATTGGTGTATGCAAATAACATCCTACATGAGCCAAAGCAGGGTGATTGCCACAGTAGGTGATGGTCGTTGAGGATAGCCAGTCTTCAATCCAACTGGTTTCTCCAGTGGTTGCTTTTATTTACTTTTCACACATCACCTCCCCCCACAAGCTACCACTAAGCCAAAAGTAATACAGGAAGGGAGAAATGCTATCATCTGTTGAGGAATTTTGGGGGAGGAGGGTTGACATAGCCCCTCCTCTTCCTTTTCCTGAAGCTGGCATCCAGTGGGCTGTAGTGACTTTCCTCTCTCTCTCTCTCTCTCTCTCTCTCTCTCTCTCTCTCTCTCTCTCTCGTTAAATAAAGTTTGTGACATAGCAAAACAGCAATGCATCTACTTAGCATAGTACACACAATACCACAAATGTGTCTCATTTATCTGGAATATCACTGCATCAACAGGGAAATATTTTAGAAAATAAAACTGTAGAGACAATGAAAATAAAGCAGGGAGTTTCCCATCTTCCATTAAAATGTCACCACCCACTTAATATATCTCAGGGTTGACACCTCAGATAAGACTGCCCACCATCCGCATAGGCTGCTACAGAATGAGATAATTAGGAATGCACTGAATTATGCTAAAAAAAACCCCACAGAGTCCATAATGCTGTGCCAGAAAGGAGCAGGACAATTCCAAAAAGGGGCAGCATGGAGCACTAAGTCAAAACATGTGTGGACGCCATAATTTGATTTGAACCAAACCATACCAAAAGTGATCCGAACAGCAAGCTATGTATATTCTTGTCTGGAAAGATTTTTTCTTTTTTCTTTTTGCCCAGATAAGACTTTTTTGGTTCTCAGATTTGACTGTCCATATGTGGTCGCAAAACAGCTTGAAATGACCTGCTCACCACTGCACACAACCCACCTCTCCCTCACCTCAACCTTTGTAGACAGTTCATAATGGCAAAATGTGTGGTTTCTTATAATATGGGGTATTTCAATTTGGGCTCCTGCCACCTGAGGGATAGTATGGCCCACACACATTATTAAAGATTGGCTCCTATATATGAACTGACATGATTTGAGAGCAGGGCTGTGTGGGAGTGGGCCATATAGCAAGCTTAAGGGTAGAGTGCATGAATCTGAGAATCTTAACAAGTCACACATGTGCAATTTCTGCCTTTTGCATGCTTGAACAATTCTGAAGTTATGGCGGGAAGACTGCTAACAGCAGCCAGGGATGTATCTCTAGGCTTCTAGATTGTGAGTTGTTTTTACCATTATAATATCAAACCCCAGAATTGATTGTGGGGTTAATGGTTCTCTGCTCTTATTTAAACATAAGTAAACCAGGGAGCACAGTGCATTGCTTGTATTCTTGAGAAATGGCTTGCTTATTTCAGCCTCCATCTATCACGTTTGACATTCACAAACACACTGATTTTGTTTTTGTTTTTGTTGTTGGCTCTCATGCCTCTCATACAGATTACATTTAAATAGGATATTTCCTTCATTTTCAATAGGTAATGGAAGGTAAGTACAGGCTTAGAAGCTCACAGTACACATTTACTGGGAAGAAAATGCCACTGTATGTAACGGGGCTCACTCCCTTGTAAGTGTACTCAGCATTCCAGCCCCCGTCTTACAAAATGACCCCTTGGTTACCCAGGAGAAAGTTGACATTTTACATTTTTGGCTCAGAGAATAAAAAGAATTTTTAGAGACTAAAAAAATCAGTGATTGGATTGTGAATTACACTTGGGTAAATAATGGTATTGGCTACTGACCATATTACACAGTGCTTAGGACATTTTTCAAGCAGTATGACCAAGCCAACCCTCCTTATAGCATGGAAAGTGATCATAGTGCCTCCTTCATCTCTAGGTAAAGGAATGAAAAAGCAGCCCCTCCCATTATGCCAGGTGCAGGACAATTGGTCTCAGTGTGGCTCAGAGTCATTTTTCAGATTTGCCTGTAGCCAAAGGCTGCACCCCAGAGGGTGGGGCTAAAAGGGATGGATGTGACCAAAGAGGCTAATTTGAATATTTAAAGTTTAGGGGGGGAACCATGGCATTGGTAGGGTAATAGGGAATGAAACATCATCTTCACATTTGCCTTGGGTGGAAATGTATCTTGGACTGGCCACAAGTATCATGTGATGGCAAAGCGCCCAGCTGATATCCTGCAAAGCACCTACTGGTCAAAGAAGTCAGTCCTGGGCTCCTTAAACAAACAGTCAAATGTATTCTAAAGCAGCTTCTTATGTTCTTACGTTCATTTTTGGGATCTAATAAAACAGTATGCTAAATGTTTTGCTTAACAATACATGCCTTCAAGGTTTAACATTCCCTGATTGTTTCCCATGTATTTCAAAGTACTGATAGAGCCATTCAGAAATAAAGGAATGATGATACAGCAACTCTAGAACAGGGGTCAGGGAACTTTTTTACCTTTTACCTCCCAAAAAATTTATATATGCCGACATTACCCCCTTGATTTGAAAGGAAGGAACTCATACATTATTTGAATTCAAAATATTATTGAATCTACACAGGCTGTGTACCGAACTAGCAGGATATATCATCAGTATCAATGGCTGCCAGGCTATGTACCAAACTAGCAGGATGCACCAAATTTAATAAAGATGTGCACTATTTTTGCTGGAACACATTGCACTCCAGCCATGGGGTGGTATAGGGAGTAGTAAGGTGTCCAACGTGCCTAGCAAGTTGCATTAATTTTTTGCTAGCTTGCAGAGGATTTAATCATCATCAATGGCTGCCAGAGTGGTGCTAGCAATGACGTACTTGCTAGAGACAGCCAAGGCAGAGTGGGGGGGGGGGGCTTTTCCTACCACTTTAATCATTCTGTATGTGGTGTGCAAAAAGGAACAAACCAGGCTAAAGGTCATGTCACCCACCCTGGTGCCACAGCCCAACATCAAAGGACCAATGCGCTATTTTTTTTTATCATCATCAATGGAAAATTCAGCAGTGGCCAGAGGATTGGAAAAGATTAGTCTACATCCCAATCCCAAAGAAGGGCAGAGCCAAAGAATGCTCCAACTACTGTACAATTGCACTCATTTCACATGCTAGCAAGGTTATGCTCAAAATCCTACAAGGTAGGCTTCAGCAGTATGTGGACCGAGAACTCCCAGAAGTACAAGCTGGATTTCGAAGGGGCAGAGGAACTAGAGACCAAATTGCTAACGTGCTGGATTATGGAGAAAGCCAGAGAGTTCCAGAAAAACATCTACTTCTGCTTCATTGAGTACGCAAAAGCCTTTGACTGTGTGGACCACAGCAAACTATGGCAAGTCCTTAAAGAAATGGGAGTGCCTGACCACCTTATCTATCTCCTGAGAAATCTATATGTGGGACAGGAAGCAACAGTTAGAACTGGATATGGAACAACTGATTGGTTCAAAATTGGGAAAAGAGTATGACAAGGCTGTATATTGTCCCCCTGCTTATTTAACTTATATGCAGAATACATCATGCGAAAGGCTGGCCTGGATGAATCCCAAAACGGAATTAAGATTGCCGGAAGAAATATCAACAACCTCAGATATGCAGACGATACCACTCTGATGGCAGAAAGTGAGGAGGAATTAAAGAACCTCTTAATGAGGGTGAAAGAGGAGAGCGCAAAAAATGGTCTGAAGCTCAACATCAAAAATTCTAAGATCATGGCCACTGGTCCCATCACCTCCTGGCAAATAAAAGGGGAAGATATGGAGGCAGTGACAGATTTTACTTTCTTGGGCTCCATGATCAGTGCAGATGGTGACAGCAGCCACGAAATTAAAAGACGCCTGCTTCTTGGGAGGAAAGCAATGACAAACCTAGCATGACTTGTCAGAAAGATAAGTAAAGCAAATTAAGTGTGGACTTTCACTAGAAGCTAAAATAACCAAACAAAGGGTACTGTACTACAGTGGCATCATAAGAAGACAAGCTCACTGGAAAAGGCAGCAATGCAGGAAAAAGTGCAATGCAGTAGGAAAAGAGGAAGACTGCACATGAGATGGATTGACTCAATAAAGAAACCTATAGTCTTTTGTTTGGTGCTGCAGTCAAAGTAGGACCAGGAGCAGAAAGACTGGGATTCAGATTTTGGGAATAAACTATGATACTCTTGTCTGCTTTGGGGATGAGAAACAGAGAAACGTGATTGCTACACACTTCAGACTTCTGCTGTTCTCAGCAGAAACTGCAGAGCTAAATGCAGTGGAGATTAAATTTTAGAAGGTTCATTTTTTCATGGTTTTATGAAAGAGTCAAGTCTCTCTCTGTGTTGTGTGTGTGTGTGTGTCTCTCTCTCTCTCACACACAAACCCTTCCTCCCTCAATTTTCAACAATTAGTTGCTTCAGTTCAGTATGTCCATTTCCTCTCATTACATTTAAACAAGCTTGATGAAGCCACCCTTTCCCCCCCTTAATTCAAGCCTTCCGTGCTGCTTGCCTCTGTTCCTTTTTTCATAGTTTTGAGTCAGTCTTTCTCTCTCTCTCATACACACACACACCTACCCTCCCTCCCTCAATTTTCTACATACATTTAAACAAGCTTGATGAAGCCACCCGTTGCTCTCTCGCACCTTCCTTCCCTCCTTAATTGCAGCTTTCCCTCCTCCTGCTTGCAGTCACCTCCAGGCGGAAGTAGTCATTCACAAGCCGGAGGCGGAAGTAGTCATTCACAAGCCGGATTGACTGCCCGGGGCTGTTCTACAGCCGTAAACAATCAAGCCGCCTTATCTCCGATCTCTAAAAGAACGGATTTACAAGTGCTGCAACCAAAGAAGGTAGCAGGGAAAGGTGGCTTACAGTTTGAGGTTCGGCTGCAGGGGGTGGGGGTAGCGCTCTGCTCATTACCCCCAGGATTTTCATTTTTACCCCATTTGGGGTAAATTACCCCTGTTCCCTGACCACTGCTCTAGAACATGGTGGCATCATTTTTAGTAACTTTTCTATTCTGTTTTTAATTTTTTTTCCCCTAGAAGTTATATGTCCTCATTTCCTACATTGGACCATGCATCTCACAGCTGGCCTTTCAATAAAGGTCATTTTATTCCTGAACATACAAGCAAACCTCTCTCCCTCTGGTCAGGAAGGGGAAGCAAAACCTAGCTCATAAATCTTGTCTTACAGATCCTTTCGGGTACCCAGTGTGGTGTAGTAAATAGAGTGATGGACTAGGAATCAGGAGGCCTGGGTTTGAATCTCCTCTTAGCCATGGGAACTCACTGGGGGTGTGGAATGGGTAAACCCACTCCTTAAATGTCTCACTTACCTCGAAAGTCCTATTAGGGTCACTAAAAGTCAGTTTCAACTTGACAGCACAACAATAAGTCCTTTCAAATGCTCCACTCCTCTCCTGGTTTTGCAGTCTCAGGCAGGCAGCAAAAACAGAAGGCTTCTCAAAACATTTGCAATCATTAGCCTGTGTTCAGCTTAGCGTGTCATAAATTGTGTCAGCCTCTCCTTGCATGTTGACAGCTTATGTGGAAGAATGTTTTTCAGTGCTTGTAGCATACTTAATCAGAGATTGGAAATGTTACTTTTGGGGAACTACAGCTCCCGGATTCCCCCATGAATATGAGCGGTATACTTAATATAGTGCTTGTATATTCATTAGTGGCATATTTGGGTAAGAGCTGCTGGCTGTACATGCCTGCTTATGGACACTCTGCCTTCCTGTGTCATACTGTGTTATTGTCTGGCCTCCTTGCCCGAAACATGCAATATGCAAGAGGAACACAGGGCACCCTATGTACTACTTTGCAGTCTAGAAAGGCATACTCTAACTTAGAGCTGCAGAGTTTTGAATTTCTGGTAAATTCCTTTTGTAGAAGTACAGAGACTCACAGAGGAGAATAGCCACATGTTTCCCAGACAGTCCACCATTTTCTCATTAACTGGCTCTTACGGTCTCAATAACTCACTCTGAGACATTTGTAAGAGAAAGAATACTTACAATTGTGAACAGCTCAACAGAAAACAAACTTCCAACAGACTAAAGAGAGGGAAACAGACACACCACAGAAAGGCAGGGCCCTCTTTGAATTCAGAGGTGGGAGAGAACTATTGATCAGTGCTGGATAGATTGACAGTCACACCATACCAGAAAAGTCCTTCCCAGTCAAACAAACTAAAGGCAACATGTAAAAACTCCAACACTTAGAGCATTTGGTGTGCCTAATATTGCCAAAAACAACAAGTTTGTCAATAGCCAGAGTTTTTGTTTTCTTGCCTCCCACAAAACCACTTGCCAAAGCAAGCACAGAGGTATCTTTCCCCCCTCCACCAACAACTTTTGGCTCTCCTATTGTGGCTGTACATCTAAAGTGAATATTTCTGATATTCAGACTCCACAGGGAAAAATACAGGAAATAATATGGGTTTGGGTAGGAATGATTCCCTTTCCCTTTGATCACATAGCACAATAGGAAATGCGAATCAATGCACACCCTCAATCCATAGTATTTCCTCCCCAGCAGAGACCTTTTACTTTTAAAAAGTCAAATAAATAAATAAATAAAATAATAAACCTTTTGCTTTTGTTCAAAGCGTGTGATCATTTTAAGCTGATGTAGAAAGGAAGGCCCCCATCAAGCGCATGCACACACATGCAAAGCACCTTCCCTCTTGTCTCTTCCTTCACAAGCAGTGTACATGCACACATGTGCACACATGTTCTCTCTCCCTCTTTCTCTCTTACAAGAAGCAAAGCTTCTTTCCCAAGAAACCAGTATTATTTGCTCCTCCTCCTCCTCTTCTTGTTTTGCAGTTCTCCTCTGTCAGCAATTGGAAACTGACCAGAGAGTGCTTCAAGTGATATGGGACAGTATATAATCAGCACACTTTGCTTTGCTTTTTAAAGGCAAAATGTAGGAGATGGGAGGAAAATGGAGATTTTTCCAAGTTTCGTCATGATGAGGCTTCTCAAGAAGTTTTGACACTGCATCAACTCATTCTTCACCTCCTACATTAAAACAGTCTCTGGCCAGTTTACAATGTACTTATGCAGGGTACACATTACTCCCCCTCCCCCTATGTGCTGGGTACTCAATTTACCAACCTTGGAAGGATAGAAGGCTGAGTCAACCCTGAGCTGATTACCTGAGCCTACTGGGATTGAACTCAGGTCATGATCAGAGTCTTGACTGCAGTACTGCCACAGGGTTCAGCAGTCGAACAAGGAGCCACAATGTCTTCTGGGTAGCATTTTAATTCAACTGTTGACAGGTGCATACAATGTGAATAAAGAGATGTTACAAAAATTTTATGACACCAGTTCTAAAGGAAATAGACCAGCTGCCAATGTGCTACTCGTTTCAAAGCAAGGTGCTGGTGAGGACACTTAAGTGGTCTGGAACCTTAAAACTTTAATCGCCTCTCCCTAAATATACCTGCCTCATTGCTGAGATCTACCAGGAGGGCCCTACTAGGTGTCCCACAATATCTGACATAATAGCCCCTATAGTGGAACAAGCTCCACATGCATGACTGATTGGCACCAACACTGACCATATTTTAATGTGATGCTAAAACATTTTTGGCGTTTAAGGATCTTACGTTGTGGAGTTTTGTTGTATGTATATAGTTTTAAATAGTTTAATTTTTTTTTTACATTTTAAACCTTTTTTAATTGGTGTCCTGAATCCTTTTAAAGCTTTTAAAAATTGTTTTGAATTCCCTTTGTCTGTACCTTGCTCAGAGATCTTGTAATATAAAGTGGAATATAAAACTTTTAATATATAATAAGCAAATAAATAAAAAGTGCTAAGATAAGAATACAGCGAGCAGGTTAAAAGCAAACCAACCAACAGAAGAATCATCTATAAAAACTCTAGTTCTTTATTTCCTTCTCTCTTCATTTCTTCCTTTACAAAGAGGGTGTAAAACACCACCATAATAATCTGGTGACATTTTGTGGCACCCTTGACTCTGCTTGTAAACTGACACCTGGGTAGCATCATAGAAGAGAACGGGATCCCGGGCATAAGTCACATCACATCCTCCATCCACATAACCTTCATATCGCAGCTAAAATAAAGTTCAAAGACTTGCTTGACATTTGTGCCAGTTTACATCCATTTTAGCTAATCTGGGAGCATCTGAATGTGACCCTCTATTACCGTGCTAGTGCGTTACCTAACAGCATTCTGACTTGGGCTATAATTTGGCATTTTAATGTATACATTTCCCCCTATTCTGAGTCTATCTGAAGCCACAGCTACAAGAACCTATGAAGAGAGGAGAGATACAATGGACAGGGGAGGGAGGGGGCGAGGAAGGGAGAGAAAGGCTTAGCAAAACATGAAATCTGGGAACAATTAAAATCAAGCCAATAGGAAGGCTGGCAAGACAGCTCAATAGCAGGAAGATAACCTTGTTTGTCACCGCAGCCCTGTTTTCTCTCCCCCACCAATTATTATTATTTTTTAAGCTTTCAGATAAAAAAGTAAACATTGTTATGCTACATACATCGTAATTCTTCTAATCTGCTGCCTAGTAGAGCAAAAAATTAATATAATCTTGCCCTGGTGGAGGGAAAGCAAAGAAGCCTTTGGGAGAAAAAAGAAAGTGGGGACAAAAAAAATGGCTACATGGAATGGAACAGGGCCTGGACAAATATCTACACAGTTGTGCACACAAAGGCCCAAAGCATAATCAGAGTGCTGTCATCGACAATGTCAGGGGTTCCTCAATGAGAAGATCTGTGAAAGACAGCCTGTCCACCGCTTCTTCTGCAATTAGAAAGCCATATGGTTGTATGTTCTAAGTAGAGGTGGTTGTTGTTGTTGCTGTTGTTGTTGCTGGGGGGGTGTCTCTATTTGTCCAAGTAACTTTTCAATGCATATTATCTATTCAAGTGGGGGATGTCTGACTTTGCATCATCATCATCATCATCGGCAACAATATCAAGAAAATTCACACAGTTTTATAAGCAGCTGCGGATCTCAGAAATTACACCATCAGAGCTACAAAAACGGCAATATTAGGAGCAGAATACATACTACATCAATATTTAACAGATACTTAGGTGTTTTGGTTAAAATATGTATCTGTGATATGATACTAGTCAATGCTTTTATAATTTGATTGACTGTGCCTAATATGTTTGAATATTTTTGAATAATAATATCATCTTACAACTGCAGAACTGGGAGGGACCCTACGGATCATCAAGTCCAATCCTTGTCAAGGAGGCACAGTGGGGATTCGAATTCCCAACCAGACATCTAAACCACTGAGCTATTCAGCACTTCAAAATTTTTCTCCAACAATCACAGTGTTCTGTGGATCCTTCTGCTGTCTTTTACCAGAAAAATCAATATCAAAAGTGCTTCCTAAAGAGAGAAATGTGACAACTGGTGTGATATACTATCGCATGGTCTACTGTATGTGTCAGCAGTCAAAGGCACGACCGAATGATATGTTCCTCATTCTTGTCCCCACTGATAATAGGAGAGTGATGTTGTGTTTAACTGCCCGTTTGCTGCACCAGCCCTTCCTCTAGCACCATTGGGCATCTGGCATGACTGAAACATTGGAATATAGTATACACAGATACTTTTTTTTTTAAATTAGAGCCCTAAGAAACTCACAGCCAGTATGGCCACTAGTCCTGCTGCTTGAGTGATTCTGGGAACTCCAGTACCAATAGTAGCTTTCTCCATGTCTGGGTAGACAAGCAGACAGTTCTGAAGTAACATTGATATTTTGAATACCATTTTGCCCCTCCCAAAACAATGTTATCCTCTTTAAAATTATTCACTTTCTGTTTCTAAAGGAGTGGAAAGCATGTGGCCCTTCAGATACCTGTTGGACTACAGCTTTCATCATCCCTAGTCAGCATAGACAGTGGAAGTCTGACTAGAGTTGTGGTCAAACAAGTTCCAAAATACTATGTATTCCCTATTTCTGCTCTATAGCTCTGCCTTTCTCAGTTTAACTGTAATCTCAGAAGATCTTTCTTTGCAGGTAAACCTGACACAAGCCCTGGTGTGGTTAAAAAGGGCACATTGGCTTCTGTCCCTGTTGACCCTGTGCTGGTCATGGCTTGTAATGTCGCAAAACAGTTGCTGCTGGAGCTGTCCCTGAAGCAAGAATGGCATTGCTGCCTGGCTGTTGCCATGGAGCCTTCCCAGACACTTCAGCAGTGGAAAGCAGGCCATGTTATTTTTGCTAGGGTGGGGGCACACCCAACAGCTCCTTTTTCCCTGCATGGAAAGTTGGTGGGGCTGTCCCAAACTCACCACTCTTAGTAGCAGTGGGAAGCCTCCTAGCACTAGCCAGCCTGTGGTCCAGGTACTGTTCTATATAAAAGACAATATGATGCCATGCCTCAGCTTCTCTTTCTCCACCTGATTTAACAATGTAATCAACCTACACCACTGGCTGTGCTGGCGACGGCTGATAGGAACTGTAGTCCAACATGATTGAGTTTTATTTGTACCCTCATATGAATAGAAGAATAGCATTTTATTTGCATTAGCCATAGGCCTTAGCAAGATAAATATAAAATGTACAAATATATAAAATCAGCATATTAAAATCAAAATAATGAATGCATATACATCACATACATACAGTATAGCAGTAACAAAATTAAACAAGTAGATCTATGAAAAGTTGCTATTTTAAAATCATATTGGGCCTAATTTTAATTGCCACTGCTAAAAAATTTAGCTGACTGTACCATCATCTGTTTATCTCAGTCTGCAAAGAGAAAAGATACATAGAATTTGGACAAACAAACGGTTTTCTTAGCTAACAAGGGGTAAATTAGCTCTTTGCACACCTCTCTATAGAAAGAGCAAAACGATAGCACACGGGGAAAGTGTTTTTCAACCCCTTCACCACATGGGCTTGTGTGGTTTTGTCATAGGATTCCTTTGAAATGACCCTCAAGTAGTGCTGAAGGCATGACATGAAGTTGTGTGCATGAAAAGGCCCTTCTGTATTTTGCAGCTGTTGGCACCCTCACATGCTCTCTGTGGTTTGTGTGACTGGGAGGGACCTCTCGGCTGGGATGATGGTCTATCCAGCCATATTACTGTTTTATCTTGATTTCCCCTAGATTCTGTGTCTTTTAACCTAGATTCTCCTCATGTCCATTTCCACAGCCAGCTGACCCAAGAAGCAGTTTTTGCCTCACTCCCAAACCTTGCCTGGTCACCTCTGTGACATCCCAAGAACCCACTCCTGTGACATCACAAAATCTGTCCTTTTGGTCTCAAGTTCGGGCTATGAATCTTCATGGAATGGTATCCTGCTGACCTGGCAGCCCTATGAAAGAGTCCTGTTGAAAGGCAAAGCGATTGAAGCAGCCTTGTTAAAAATATAAAGCCACAGCATGCAGTGCCATCTCACTGAGTTCAATGAATCTTACTAGCAAGTAAACATGTTGACAAATAACTGGAATGAATCAGAAAAACAAAATTGGGTGGGTGGGGGTATATAGTGAAACCATTTCTCCTTGAATTACTGGGGCAGTTTCATAAATATTTGGCTGAACCACTGTCACGGACATATGTACCACTGGGCACAGTGAGATGATCACCTCAAGCAGGCTGCTGGCTGTAGCTCCACAGCTGTTTCTCTCTGAAACCTGAATTGTCCTCAGTCCTCTAAACTAGTCTGATGCCACATTTTATTGAAGGATGCTCCCCTTACCACTGATGAAGTAAGGACTACCACATGGAAGAGGGAACAGGCTTCTTTTCTGCTGCTCCAGAGGGTAGGACCTAAATTACAAAAAGGAAGATTATAGATAAATATCGGGGGGGGGGGCACACCTTTCTTAGCGTAAGAGCTGTGGAATGGCCTGCCTTGAAGGTAGGCTTTTCATTATTGGAAGTGTTTAAAAAGAATTCAGATGGCCGTCTGTCAGGGATGAAAAGATCAACAGGCATGTGGATGCAGGTGAACCAGTAGATAATGTCTATCTGGATTTTCAGAAGGTGTTTGACGTGGTCCCTCACCAAAGGCTGCTGAGAAAACTCCACAGTCAGGGGATAAGAGAGCAGGTCCTCTTATGGATTGAGAATTGGTTGAGAACCAGGAAACAGAGAGTAGGTGTCAATGGGCAATTTTCACAATGGAGAGAGGTGAAAAGCAGTGCGCCTCAGGGATCTGTCCTGGGAACGGTGCTTTTCAGCCTATTCATAAATGACCTGAAGACAGGGATAAGCAGTGAGGTGGCCAGATTTGCAGATGACATGAAACTTTTCCGGGTGGTGAAGACCAGAAGGGATTGTGAAGAGCTCTAGAAGGATCTCTCCAAACTGGGAGAATGGGCGGCAAAATGGCAAATGTGTGTCAATATAGGAAAATGTAAAGTAATGCATATTGGGGCGAAAAATCAAAACTTTAGTTATCAGTTAATGGGTTATGAGCTGTCCGTGACGGATCAGGAAAGAGATCTTGGTGTGCTGGTGGACAGCTCAATGAAAGTGTCAACCCGGTGTGCGGTGGCAGTGAAGAAGGCCAATTTCATTAAAAGGGGGACTGAAATAAAACAGCCAATATTATGCCATTGTACAAAATGCTGGTAAGGCTGCACCTGGAGTATTGTGTACAGTTTTGGACGCTACACCTCAAAAAAGATACAGTGGAACTGGAAAAGGTGCAGAAGAGAGTGACTAAAATGATTACTGGGCTGGGGCACCTCCCTTATGAGGAAAGGCTACAGTGTTTGGGGCTGTTTAGTCTAGAGCAGGGGTCTCAAACTCAATTTACCTGGGGGCCGCTGGAGGCAGAGTCTGGGCCGCATCAGATTTTCCGCCAAGTGGAGCAAGAGCCCGAGGAAGCCGCCCGGGGGTTTCCTTAGCCTGGCTGGGGCTCCAAGGAGGAGGAGGGGGCACAAGAGCCCTCATCGCCCGGCCACGACCCCCTCCGGCTCCTTCTTCACCACCACCAGCAGCAGCAGGACGAAGAAGCGGAGAAGGGAGGGAGTGCCGGCAACCGCCTAGCCGGGGGGAGGAGGGCACAACATAAAATTAAAAAAAAAAAACCTCACAGAATTCGCCTTGCCAAAGGAGAAAAGCCCCCACCGGTACCCGTAAAATTAAACAGAATGGGGCGGGGGGGGCCCACAGGTGCGCGCACACGCACACAAACACACACACACACACGGAGGTCCGGCAACCTTCCTCTGAGGGCCCCCCCTCAAAAAAAGGCGCACTCAGCAGCAGCAGCTACCCCCACCACGACAGAGGAGCAAACTTTGCGAGGCGAGCCCAGGCAGCCTCCAGAGCTGAGGCGGCTGAAGCAGGACGAAGAGGAGGAGGAGGAGGAAGCACCGCCGGGCACTGAGACGGCCACTGGCTGGGCTGGTGCTGGGGGTGCCGAGAGAGAAAGAGAGCCAGAGAGCCGCTTCCCTGGAAGAGGCAGTGGCGGCAGCTGCTGTTGGTGGCTTGGCTTGGGCACTCGGGGAAAAGGGCCGGCAGCACGCCTTGCTCGCTGGCTCTCCCCCAAGACAGCGTCTCTTGCACCCTCCATCCGGAACTGCAGCCTGCCAGCCGGCAGACAGGCGGGCTGGCTGGCAGGCTGCAGTTCCGGATGGAGGGTGCAAGAGGCGCTGTCTTGGGAGATAGCCGGCGAGCGAGGCGAGGCTTTTTTTGACTCTTGACAGCAGAGGACGCGTGGGCGCTTCAGGGGGGGCAGGCAAGGCGGGGGCCACAGACTATCGTCCGGCGGGCCGCAAATGGCCCGTGGGCCGCATGTTTGAGACCCCTGGTCTAGAGGAAAGGCATCTGAGGGGGGGGGGGGACAAGATTGAGACGTACAAAATTATGCAGGGGATGGATCAAGTGGATAGAGGGAAGCTCTTTTCCCTCTCACACAATACTAGAACCAGGGGACATCCACTCAAATTGAGTGTTGGGAGAGTGAGAACAGATGAAAGAAAATATTTCTTTACCCAGCATGTTGTCAGTCTGTGGAACTCCTTGCCACAGGACGTGGTGATGGCATTTGGCCTAGATGCCTTTAAAAGTGGATTAGACAGATTCCTGGAGGAAAAGTCCATCACAGGTTACAAGCCATGATGGGGGTGTACAATCTCCAGGCTTAGAAGGAAGGTACCTCCAAATGCCAGATGCAGGGGAGGGGTATCAAGAGCCAGCTTTCTAGTTGTCTCGTGTGCTCCCAGAGGCATCTGGTGGGGCCACTGTGAGATACAGGGAGCTAGACTAGATGGGCCCTTGGCCTGGTCCAGCAGGGCTCTTCTTATGTTCTTATCGATGCTTCTGCTGTGGATGACTGCATCAGCTGAAGGTCAGACTAGATGGCCCTTAGAATTATCCAGTTGTAGCAGGTTCAACTCCACAGTTTTTCACTTCAACTGCCAGCCTAGCCAACCTGTGCACCTGGAATGAGTTTGGGTGGAGTTGTCTTTTGCCTCAAGTGGAAAAACATCTTGGGCTGGCCCTCTCATCACTTTTCACATACATCACTTCTAATGGATCTAATGGTCCAAATCACCTCTTTCTGTTGCTGGACTGTAAGTGAGATACTGCTTGTACTGTCCCATACAAACCATTCATTATTCCTGAAAGATTTTTTCATATATGTATCAGCTTGTCAAATATTTCACCCATATCTGGATGTCTAGGAGGAGTCAGAAGTGAGACAAGTGTCTGTGGTATAAAAATGTGATCTCATCCCCACTCCCAACCCAAAACGAGAGCAAGACTGGGAGGATTACTCTTGCAAGATAGCAGTTCCCTGAGACCAAATATTGAAATCAAATGGGATTGGCAGTGAAATACTGATATTAGGAACCCCACAAACATCTGTCAAATGTTGTAGCATCCTGATACTTTTGTTGTTGTTTTTATGCCATCAAGTCACTTCCAATTTAGGGTGACCCTATGAATGAGTGATCTCCAAAATGTCCTGTCCTCAACATCCTTGCCCAGCTCCTGTAGACTCAAGCCTGTGGCTTCCTTTAGGGAGCCGTTCCATCTCATATTTGGTCTTCCTCCTTTACTGTTGCCTTCCACTTTTCCCAGCATTATTAACTTTTCCAGAGAATCCTGACTTCTCATGATCCCCAAGCATCCTGAAACATTTACAAAAAAGTAATATTAAGGAATAAGATAGCACTATAAATAGAATTTTGAGGAAGCATCTCAGGATTAAATCACTTGAAACTAATAAAAACTTTTCAGCTGGGGATTTTGAGATGGTGGGATTACTTTGATGGTGGCCAATAGCTCTTTGCAGTTGTCCTGATGTTCATCTCTGATAGTATGAGAATGACTGCAATGTTCAGCAAGCCTTCGTGCTAGAGAAGCACAGAATTGTACTGCTCTCTCTCTGGGAGCCCCCAAACACAACAGAAAAGGAAACTGATGAATTTTACATGATCACAGAGAACCAGGGAGGTAGCATGCTGCTCTTCCTTCAAGTGCTGAGGAAGACAAGAAAACAAGAGCTTTGGGGTGGTGTGTATGTAAAGCATATGGCAATAAAAGAACTGCCCCTGTATCTCTCTTCTGTCCACTCCCCCAAGACTTTCTCCTCTCCACAAAAGTTAATTTGTATACCTGAAGGAATGAGCACTGTCCCCTTAGCTTGTGACTTGCTGCATAACTCATGATGAAGTAGATTTACTGTGCAATTGCTGGTACCACTGCTCCCCTTTGCTTCTGCGCAGCATTGCTGCTTTCCTTGATGTTTTCACTTCACTTCCCCTTTGGCATTCCCCTCTTTCTCAACCCATCTCTCCCATCCTGACTGACAGCTTGTACCACCCGGAATTAAAAACAACAACAACAACTCAATGTCAAATATGCTTTGGCAAAGGTGTCTGGCTCCTGCTTCATATGTATGTATATATATATATTTGGCATGAAAACATATGGCTGTGGTATGCTACATGAAATAATTTCTCAGTCTCAGGGACCTGGTCTCCTCTTGCCCACCTTGTTTCTTGGGGGTGATATGAAAGTCAATTGTTTACACAAATATAAATGAATACACATGGGAGCTACATTGTGTTTTAACTAATTGCAGTTGCTTGTTTTTGTTTTCAAAATGCTACATCTGTGATCCTATGTATATTTTCCTGGAAGAAAGTTGCAGAGAAATGAGTAACACTTGCTTCTCACTTAAAAAAAAAAAAAAAAGAGAGAGAGAGAGAATAGGACAGGACTGTGACAATTACTAGTATTGCTACCCATTTATAGAGGCTGTATGCAATTAAGAGCAGAATTTATCAGACAAGGCTTTACCCCTCATGGCATGTGAAAGACAGGAAAAACTGGTTTGATAAGTGCTGTCTGTGATTCACCTGCTGAAGGTCACCTTCTAGATGCTGTTGCACTACAGCTCCCATCAGGCCTTGCCACTAGCAATGCTGATTAGTGATTATGGGTGTTGCAGTTCAATAGCATCTAAAGGGTCACATGTTCCCAAGACCTGGCATAAAATATCCATCCCTTAAAAAAGTGTCAACCCTCTGAATATCCTACATTTGTAAAATTGCATTGGATTTGTTTGGAGAATGATGTTTTCAAGACGACTGTTGATATTCACTGTTCCTCTTCTTCTTTCTGAGATTTATCACAGGGTGCTGAAAATTTAGTGGATAGGGAGGGTGACAAAGAAATGCTAAAGGAAATATATAAAAATGAAGGAATCCAGAAATACATGAAACGCAGAAGGCTGGAATACATCAGTCATGTAATGAGAGATGAAAAGCACAGTGACACAATTAATCACTCATGGGGAAAGTGCAGTACCCTGTTTCCCCGAAAATAAGACCTAACCTGAAAATAAGCCCTAGTAGGATTTTTCAGGATGCTCGTAATATAAGCCCTACCCCAAAAATAAGCCCTAGTTAAGTGAAACCCCGCCCTCCACTATTGTGCAGCAACCAGAAGAAGATGACATGATTGTATTTGAAAAAAATGTAGATTGTTGTACATGAAAAAAATAAAACATCACCTGAAAATAAGCCCTAATGCATTTTTGGAGCAAAAATTAATATAAGACCCTGTCTTATTTTTGGGGGAAACACGGTAGACTGGCTTGGAAGAAACTCAACATCATTCTGTAGAGGTATTGCATTCAAAGTAAAAATAATTTCCAACTTCTGATAGTAAAGGAACAAGAAACATCAGCAGAAGAACAGGGCCTGGCCATGTTTTCAGTCAGTTGGCAACCCCAAGCATGAGCATCCTTTGGCTCTAAAAAATATGCAAGTTATGTAAGCCAAAACAATGCCATGCAATGTACTCATTAAAAGCGAAGTGCACTACCTTGTGAAAAGAGTTTGGGTGGAAATCTATTGCAGTCTGAGCCATTGTATGTTTGCATGGAAGTAAATCCCATTTAATTCAATAGGCCTTGTTCTTATGTGAAGGCATGAGCCTAATTAAGCAAGATGGGCAAGGGCCCAACTGAGCTGACTCTAGGCCAGCTAAAGCTCAGCTGAATTCTCCCAGCCTAGGAATGCTGGAAATTCTCCTGGCCCTGACCAGGAGAATACTATTCATAAGTATGTGCCATCAGGTTCATTCTACCTTGTGGCAATGTTTTCCAGGGTCTTCTAGGTATTGAGTGCTCCAACATGGTTTATAATTCCCTTCTTCATACTGCTATCATAGTGGTTGTGTCCCTGGGTTGAAGAGGTTTGGATCTGGTACAAATCTACTGTTCCTTCATCCTGCCCCCTTCTTCATCCCCTTTTTGCTTTGATCTGCCAGCAGGGAGTTCTGCCAGCAGAAGGGTAGTTGTGCTATTGTAAAACACTTTAATCCTTCAAAATTTACTGTTGCCAGTGTATCTTTGATTTAGGATTGCACTGTAAGTTTACACTGGATTAGAGCCTGACACCCAGTCCTAAGTAGAACTACCACACCCCAAACCCTTCAAGAAACCATGAATTAAAATGTAACTAACTGTAGCTTGTATCCAGCTGCAAGTGGTAGACTGTTTCCAAGGCCAATTTATTTCCCAAAGAATCTTGTATGAAATGATCAGAACTATAGCACAGCCATTCAAACACAATACAATGAATATATGTGCTTCTAAGTTATACAGATCATTTGCATCATTTAACAAGCAAGATTCTGTGTTGTTCAGTGCTGCATAAGCTGCTAATAGAAGCTGTTGGATTGTGTGCAAACCCATCCTTTTACTTATTTCCCACAGTGATCTTTTTTTCTTTTTTTTTCTTTTATTCACACATTTAATTTATTATTATTCTGACCCAATAAAGGAGCAGAAGAGATTTTCAGATGCTGCCTCTTTCATTGCCGTTTTGAATTTTGTTTATTTTGCCTTGGCAAATATGAATGGATTTAGAAAACTAATTTCAGAACAAATAAAACTGGATAAATGTGGAGCAGGTGCTGCTGGCATGTAAGCTGAGGAGCTACAGAAAGGTGTGAATTGATTTCCTTATGCTGTTTTCAAGAGGATGTTGGAATCGTCCCTGACCTAAAGAGACCACACACCTTCCCTTCATTTTGCCCAATGACAAGTTAATTAAGCCTGTATAAATACTTCCTTTGGTGAGGGTGGCAATTGGTAAGTCAGCATGGCAGTAGCAAAGTGGCTCCAGGCCCCTTCAGGCACTGTATTTCTCTGGGTTCTTTGTTGGTCCTTTTCTGCAGTTTTGGGTGTTCCTAGTAGTTTTAAAGATATATCAAGGTGGTGGAGCCACAGTTTAGTGTACTGTGGTAGCGAAAGCTTACAGTTTACCTTACCTGCAAATCACACAGATATTATTCCTTTGCTTACTGTTCAAGGTAAGTAAGGTTTGGGGAGCAGAATCTCACTGTGGGGATTGTCAAGCAGTACAGTTCAAAATCAATTATATCCTGGCTCTAGTGAGTGTAGAATGGGCAGTTACCTTCTGTGCTGGCACAACTGGCTCACCATAGAACTATTATTGGGTCAGTTGGATCTGCCAGGACAATAGTCACTGACCAAAATCAGCCAGCAGAAAAGTGAGAAAGGGGAAGGAGTGGGGTAAGAACAATCTTACAACAGACCCAAACCCTCCTCAGCCTAGGCTCACAAAATGAGGCCATGTAGTCCTAAGTAATTTTGGACTCAGCTGGCTTAGCATTACCTCAGCCATCTTGGCCAGTTAGGATGGAACCCTATGATAGGCAGTACAAAACATCTGGCCTTGGGGTTTGATCTAACTCTCCTTGGGTTCCTTTCTGGTCCTTGGGGCTCATCAGATGTACACTCCTTTCCTTGCCATTATTTGGTGGTAACCCTGGTTTTGTCAAGGCTTCTTTCCCCTTCTAAATTGAAACACTTCTTCTAACATGTAATAAGAGCTTTCAGCTAAAATACACCAACATTTTAATGCCCATCCTTTTTTCTGTGGTGGCATAACTATTGAAATATAGTCCTTGAAAACTTAGCTGAAATTGAATTTGGCCCTTGGCTTTCCCTCCCTTTAGTTTAATGGTAGTGATTGCCCGCTGGGTTTTGCACCATATGGTTGTTCCTCAAAAGGATGTATGCTTATGGTTTTTGTAAGAAATGTATTCTTATTTCATAGCTCCATTTGGCTATTCTGAACTTGAGATAATAGCATTCTACCCTTGGTCCTTTCTTTCAAGGCCTTTGGGATTTTCTTTTCCTAAGGGGAGCCTACACAATAAAGCAGAATCATCATTCCTACCTATGTGGATGCATCTCATACAGTCTGTGGAAGCATGAATACAGAAACAAGCGAAGCTACTAGAGCATCAAACTAGGTCCATTTGCAGATGCACTTCACCTTGGTCACAGTGGAGCCATTATAGGTGTCCATATTCACTGAAATAGTTGCCTTCCTTGCTCCAGTGTGAGTTTGGTATTAAAACAGAAAAGCAGCTATAGTGAATCTTTAACTCTGTTCCCAGGCATATGCCCTTTGTTCCACGGCTCTTACTCAGGCGAAAGATCTTTTCCCTTGGGATATTCTTCTGTACTAGAAATGTACATGCATAAACTATTTGTTATACCAAAATGGACATGAATATGGGAAAACTATTTTAAGAGCATGAAAGAATAAGATTCTTCTGTCGAACATACTTACAGGAAATCAAAGGGTGGAACAGCCATGAGGCGGAGAGGGGAGGAAGGCCTGGCATAAGAGCTAGACTTGCCTAGTAGGTGGTCTCAAATTGCTGAGAGATATCTTGATACCAACTCTTTTATGTGGGTCTCAGCTTTGAACCTTTAGCACTAGCTGTAGTTCAGAGGCTTTCCTGTCACTCTTGGTTTCAAGTTCAGTGAGGGGTAAAGCTCCTCTTAAATTTCTGCCTATAACTACTAAAGGAGCAGATATCCTGTGGGCTGGTAGTTATTCAATACACAGGAATAACAATAAAGAAGAACTGGGAAGTCTACAGCCTTTTATTGTTCCCTCCCAGTTGGAAGTAAGGGATTGCACAAACTTACGGTATCTTAATGACTGAAAAGGTTTGTTTAGCTTCCTGCGTTTTTGTTTTGTTTTGTTTTGTTTGGAGCAGATTAGCTAGTATTGTAGTACTTGGGAACATAGTCATTCAACTGCAGCAATGCTATTTAGGCTTCAGACTGTGATCTCCATACTAGAACAACAAATCTCCTGGCATTTTATAGATTAGGGATGTGCAGGGTCTTCAGATATAAGCTGTCAAATGGACTGAATCACGTATTTGTGTGTGGGTGGAGTTGGCTAGTAACAGGATGGAGTAAGACACTTCAAACTGCTCTCTCTCTCTCGTATTTATTTATTTATTTTAAAGCTCCAAACTGCTCTTGAAGTGGACTGGCCACCCCAACAGTTTATGAAAATTTGCTCTGGCAGGATTGGAGTAGAAACAACAGCAGATTTTAGTACCAAGATGGCGGATCGGTAGTGGGTCGGAGGCGTTGTTCTCCGCCGCTCCGGTCTGTTTTTCTTTCTTTTCTTTTTCTCTTCTTTCTTTTTTCTGTTTGTTCGCCTGGGTCGACTCCTTCCCGACCTGTGCTGTTTGGGTCCGTGGGGGCTGTGCTGCTTGAGTCCGTGGGGGCTGGTGGAGCGGGTCTCTCTCGAGGCGGGGGGTGAACGGCGGAGGAAGCCAGGCGAGACGAGGCGAGACGGGAGAGACGAGGAGGTGAACTGCGCGCCCACAGCCGGCACAGAGGTTCGAACGGAGGAAGTAGTTCGAGGCGAGACGGGAGAGACGAGGAGGAGAACACCGCGCCCACAGCCGGCACAGAGGTTCGAACGGAGGAAGTAGTTCGAGGCGAGACGGGAGAGACGAGGAGGAGAACAGCGCGCCCACAGCCGGCACAGAGGCTCGAACGGAGGGAGTAGTTCGAGGCAGGTTGGCCGAGCCCGGAAAACAGCGCGCTGGGAGCTGAGAGCAAGGGGTGCCAGTGGAGTTCTGCCTGGAGGTCGAACTGGGGGAGCTCATTTGGAACTCCGGTGATGTCGGCGGGACCCAGTGTGGAGGGCTTGGCAGGCTGCCGGGAGAACTGGAGGTGCAGAGCGTTTTCCGGCTTTGGTAGGGGAGTGGCGGCTTCTTCGGGGCGTCTGGAGCAGGGGGGTGGGCGGTGGGGTCCCATGTATTGTGGGGTCCTGCTGGTTGCTCCCCTGTATGTTGTCATGTCCCAATTTCCATCGGCAACAACTCCCCCTGCCTCTCTCCTTAAGTGGACCAGCGAGGACACGTTCAATAGTCATCTGGCCTGGAGAAGGGCAACAGTAGCCTCATTTTACTTTCCAGCTTTCTTGCTACTGTTGCTCTCACCGTATGCAAAACAAACTCACCTCAATATCAAAACCAACATTAAAACCAACCTCACGAGCAGGACAGTGAGTGGAGGGAGGAGTTCTGGGGAAAAACTTTGGTTTTATAATTGTTTATTCATGTTTTTTGTTTTTTAGGTTTATTTTTACGATAATTTAATTTATGTTTTGTCCACCTGATTGTTAATTGTTTTATGTTTTAGTTGCCTAATTTAAATTCTGTTAAATTGTTATTTTGGTATATTGTTTAATTTGATAGTCTGATTAATTCAAATATTGATTATTATGTGACCTTATTATTGTTTATTGTATTACATTAGTGCATCTTGTTTTTTCTTTTCTTTCTTCTTTCTGGACATGGAGAGGAGGGCCTGCCCCCCCAGCGAGGGGTCTAACATCAGGGTGATTACGGGTAGAGGGAGATATGACGTTGGCTCAGTGCCTACTCGTTTTAGAAGAACAGTGAACAGATGTTTGAAGGCTGTTCACTGTTCTGGCACTGTGTCCAACTACCAGTCTCGAGGTAGCCAGCTCAGCCGGCCCTCCACCCTAAAACTGGTGCTGTTGAATGCCAGGTCTGTGTCCAACAAATCCCAGCTGATTCAAGATCTTATTCTGGAGGAGGACGCAGACCTGGCATGCATAACCGAGACCTGGATGGGCGGGGAAGGGGGGGTTCCCCTGACCCTAGCCTGTCCGTCTGGTTATGCAGTCCAGCACCAGGGTAGATTGGAGGGGCGGGGGGGGGGAGTAGCCATTGTTTATAGAAATACTCTTGAGGTTATTAGGCGCTCTAAGGTGGTAAAGCCAGGTCTGGAGGCCCTCCACGTGTTTGTTGGGGCCAGGGATGGTATTGGGATCTTGCTGGGTTACCGCGCTCCCCGCGACCCAGCCACCTCCCTTCCGGAGCTGGCGGACTTTGTCTCCGCGGCACTGTTGGAGTCCCCGAGGCTTTTGGTCTTGGGTGACTTCAACATCCATGCGGAGGCAGAGGTTTCTGGTCCAGCTCTTGAGTTCTTGGAAACCATGGCTTCCTTGGACATGTCCCAACATGTTAACGGTCCCACTCATACGGGCGGCCATACGCTAGACCTGGTATTTTCCACTGAACGGAGCGAGTGTGGTCTGATGGTGACTGACCTGGTGTCAGTCCCCTTGTCATGGACAGATCACCATCTAATAAAATGTAACCTCTCCGTGGCACTCCCTCCCCGCAGGGAGCATGGACCTACTTTGATGGTCCGCCCTCGAAGGTTACTGGATCCATTGAGATTCCAGGATACCATGAGAGGGATTCCAGCTGAGCTGTCTGGCGCTCCTGTCGAAGCTCTGGTTGACGGATGGCTTGCCGCCGCCACTAGGGCTGTAGACACGATCGCTCCTAAACGCCCTCTCAGGAGCAGAGCTCGGCCAGGTGCCTGGTATAACCAGGACCTACGAGCAATGAAGCGAAATAGGAGACGGCTAGAGTGCATTTGGAGAGAGGAACCGACGGATTATAATAAGAAAACTGTCAGGATCGCAACTAACCGTTACCTGGCTAAGGTAAAGGCTGCCAGACGATCATACATCGCTGACCGGATAAGCGATGCTTCTAATCAGCAGGCGGAACTTTTCCGTATAGTTCGCGATCTATCCGGAATTGGTCTGGGTGATGGGCCTCCCATTAATATCTCACCTGACCAATTTGCAGCATTTTTTAAATCAAAAGTGGAGGCCATCCGCCGGGACCTATCTCCTTTTTTAAATACAGTGGATCGAGCAGAGATGTCCAGCGCTCCGCCCTGCCCGGTGACTCTTGAATTCTTTCAGCCTGTGACGCCGGACCTGGTGGACAAAGTGCTTGATCGCTGTCGGGCCACCACCTCCTCCCTTGACCCTTGCCCGGCCTGGCTAATCAAAGCAGCCAGGCCTGTAACAACGGAATGGGCCACAGCAATAATTAATGGGTCTCTCCAAGAGGGCAAGGTTCCTCTTGCCCTCAAGGAGACACTCATTAGGCCCATAAGGAAGAAACCAAATTTGGCAGCGGATGATATTGGAAATTATAGGCCCGTCGCCAATGTTTCTTTCCTTAGCAAAGTGGTGGAGAGGGTGGTGGCAGACCAACTTCAGACACTTTTGGACGAAACCAACGCCCTGGACCCATTTCAGTCGGGCTTCAGGCCGCGTTATGGCACAGAGACGGCACTGGTCGCACTGTTGGATGACCTGTTGAGGGAGGCCGACAGGGGTAATATGTCCTTGTTGGTCCTCCTCGATATCTCAGCCGCCTTTGATACCGTCGACCACGGTATCCTCCTGGGGAGGCTCTCTGAGTTGGGAATCGGTGGCCTGGCGCTTGCCTGGCTCCGATCCTTCTTGGAGGACCGTCCCCAGAGAGTACAGCTTGGGGAGAATGCTTCGGCCCCATGGAGTCTCAGTTGTGGGGTTCCGCAGGGGTCGATCATCTCCCCAATGCTGTTTAATATCTATATGAGGCCGCTGGGTGGGGTCATCAGGGGGTGTGGTGCTTCGTGCCATCAGTATGCTGATGACACGCAGCTCTACATCTCCTTTTCATCTACCTCAGTGGATGCCGTTCTGTCCCTTCAGCGCTGCCTGGAGGCTGTACTGCAATGGATGCAGTTGAATGGGTTGAGGCTGAACCCGGACAAGACGGAGGTCTTGAGGGTGGGAGGTCCCTCCATCGGCGGTTTGGGCGACTCCCTCTCTTTTGGGGGGACGACCCTTACCGCAAAGAGTGAGGTTCGCAGCTTGGGGATACATCTGGACCCGGCGCTTACCATGGAAACCCAGGTGGCGTCCGTGGCCCGTTCCGCCTATTTCCATCTATGGCGGATTGCCCAGCTGCGACCATATCTAGATGGGGAGGCCCTCACTACTCTTGTCCATGCGCTCGTAATCTCGAGATTAGACCATTGTAATGCGCTCTACGTGGGGCTGCCTTTGAGATTGATGCGGAAACTTCAAATGGTGCAGAATGCGGCAGCCAGGCTCCTTAGTGGGGTGAGGAAATATCAGCATATCTCTCCCACTCTGGCTGCCTTGCATTGGCTGCCCATTCGTTTCCGCATTGACTTCAAAGTGTTAATGATGACGTATAAAGCCCTAAACGGTTTGGGACCTCGATACTTGGCAGATCGTCTTCTCCCACCTAGATCTACCCGAACCACCCGGAATAGCCAGCAGGGACGGCTGAGGGGCCTAACGCCGAGAGAGGCCCGGAAAGAAAGAACAAGAAACCGGGCCTTCTCGGCAGTGGCCCCTCGGCTATGGAACAGCCTCCCTACTGAAATTCGTCTGGCACCCTCGCTGGGCGCTTTTAAAACTCATTTGAAAACCTGGTTTTTCAGGCAGGCCTTCCCTCCAGTCAATAACTGATTTTTACCCTTATCATCTTGGTACTGATTTAATTTAATATAAATGTTAAAATTATGCTGTTTTTAAATGTTATGATGTTTTAATGTTATTATGTTTTTATTATGTATGTAAGCCGCCCCGAGTAGACTTTGTCTAGGGGGGCGGGGTAAAAATCTAATAATAAATAAAAATAAATAAATAAATAAACAAGGAAGAAGCATTGTAGGAGAAGGAGATCTGATAGATGAACCTCCAGTGGAGCCCTAAAACCCTGCTGGGCAATCCAGGAACCAAGACCCTGCAGAGGGTTGAGAAAGAGGTCACCAGAATCTATGCATGTGAAGTTTAGCCTACAGAATATGGAAAAATAGAATTATATACTTCAGAGGGAGAGGGCTACAGAAGATGAATAAAGATCGTACAGTATACATCACTGAAGTCCATATTGACTCATAACCTCACAAGCAAACTGTTTTAAGAACAAGTGATATGGGGGGGGGGGGGAGAGACAATAACACATAGGTTGAACCTATAATTGAATTTAGTTCTGTTTTAAGGTTTGTGATTTTATTGTATTTAATTTTTATTGTTTTAAAATGCCCTGTAAGCTGCTCTGTGTCCCAGTTCCGGGAGACAGGTGGTGTATAAATAAAACAAACAATAAATAAACATTGTTGGAAGATTCTAAAGTCACACAAATTTCCTCTCTAGATTCAGAAGGTCGGTTCCGTTCTCTCATCAATTCTACTTGTGTCTCTGTCTCTTGGGAACAAGAAGGCTCTGCGATTTTTACTGTTCCTTATGTGGGATGTTTTGTCTCTAAAAAGGTAGCAACTTACCCCTTAATACTGGGATGTAGGTGACTGCTAGAAAGAACTGTGTAGAAAGATCTTCTCAATCATGCTCCAGCTACTTGCCACAAGTAGCTGCATTTTAATTGTTGAGCACCCATTTGTAGTATTCTGTGTATGGAGATATCTTAGAGCAGTGGTGCCTGACCTTGGGTCCCCAGATGTTCTTGGACTGCAACTCCCAGAAATCCTGGCCAGCACAGCTAGTAGTGAAGGCTTCTGGGAGTTTTAGACCAAGAACATCTGGGGACCCAAGGTTGGGAACCACTGCCTTAGGGCAGATCTCTGGTCCCTTTGTAAAATCTTAGGCCTAAGGATGTTTCACACTTGAAAAGTTAAAAAGAAGAAGAAGAGCAACACCTATAGAAATGTAAGTGAAACTGTGGGCAAGTTTATGAAGGACCATCATACCAGGAACTGAGGCCAGATCTGCATGGTGACTGGAAACATTAGATTGTGGCTTGTGAGAATTCATTCAGGAGGCAATTCCATTTGTTTCAGTTCAGAAGTTGATAACCATCATAGAAATGCTGGAGAACATTGAGCAGGAGTGCCCATTTTCATAGTAAGAATCTTTAGCACTTAAGATTTTTAGTAGAAAATCTTGGCAGTGAGTAGGTTTTGCATGCTCTCTGTCCTGACTTGCCTAATGGAAATCTCTAGTCATCTATCACTGTTTTTGTTAATCCAGAGAAACAATTTCCTAATGACTCTCAGGATTGAAATACAAGATGAATCTGGCAGAGTTCTCCTCCATGAAATGGACCTGAAATGTCCCATCTATTTGCCAGGTATAGTTCTGGGGAATCACTAAGCTTTAGAATCTGGTTCTAAGAATACTTAACAGAAAGAAACACTTAATGGGCTGGAGAAATTTTACTTTGACATGGGACCGCAGGTTACAATGCGTGCATCAACACTTATATACATCTTGGATAGTACTTGTGTAAAGTGAGATAAATGGTTTTCAAGAGCCATAAATCCCTCAAGTTCTAAGTAACTGTTCCTACTGTGCAACCTGAGTGTTTAAGCATGCTGGTTACCATAATTACCATGGAATAAGATGTCTCTGCTCAGCAATAGCAGAGGTGTGCTTCTAGGCTGAGGGGATTGCTGAAGTAGCATCATTCCTGACACTTTGGCCCTCATGTTTAGATGTTCCAAGCAACAATTTTTGCCTGGGAGTCCAAAGGCAAGACAGACTATCTTGTGCCTCTCCACCTGTATCTCAGGAAGAATGCGAAGAAAGAGGTTGCTGTTATACCCCAGAAGATCCTCATGCCCCTTGTTACTATGGCAATACAGGTATGTTACTATATCTTAAAGCACTCTTCTAGTGCAGGTGCATTAGGTACTCTATCAAATTGAGTTCTGCCTTGAGGATAAGATGATTAATACTAAAGAGGTCATGGAAACAGGCCTTTCTAAGTGAATGCCTTGATAGGAGCAAACTAGAACTGTCACAGATGTAAGGATTTGAGATTGAATATTGTTGGCCATAAGGTTTGGCTTTGGTAGAGGCATTTCTCAAGTTCTAGGATGGGTATAAACAATACTAGGCAATAGAGATGTGCACAAACTGTGGTTTGTGCTGGTTCACCCCTCTGGCCTCACAGCTGTTCTGCAGGTGCCAACTCAGATTGAACACCCCCACCAGAGGAGGCAGGGCTGGGAAGCCACATTGCTGCCTCTGAGTGGGTGCCTGCTGGAGTAGACTGGGCTGGGCATCCATGTAATAACTCTGTGACCGGAGGGCTGAACAGGCACCAACTACTGAACCGGCAGTTCATACCCATCTCTACTAGGCAAGTTTATTTTTTATGCTGGTACTGATATTTCTACTTCATGGTAATAGGTGGTAGAAGGCACTTTGGTGGAAGATAGGTTTCTCCCATCTTGTGCAGCATACACAAAACTGCTTCCAAGAAAGAAGAAAGGTCGGGCAGCTCAGGAGGTGTAGCTAGAGGACTGCCCCTCAAGCCCCCCAACGTCTATTGCCTGATTTGGTTGCCTCACAGCACTTAATGGCACACCAGCCCTAACAGTAATGCAGAGAATTCTATACTGGCAATTCCATACTAATGCTGTTGACTTACTTTCAGTGACTGCACAGTGCATGCCAGACGGACACTTCTCCATTGCAATATCTAGGGATGTGACTGTGCCATCACTAATTCTGGACTCAGTGCATCTGGTCAGTGGACATGGTAGGGGTTGTGTTCCAGTGGGAAAGAACAATGCCTTTATTCTCTACAAGTTTCCACTCTCTGCTTGTGGAACTACTTTCCAGGTAGGAATCAATACAAAATTACCTTCCTGGAAAGCTCCTAGTGTAAGAATACTTTATAAATCTTAACCTCTGACTGTGCTACACTGCTTTCCATGGGATCTATGCCGAAATACATTAATCTGTGTTAATAGTCTGGGCTCAGAGAAACTAGTCTTGCCGAGTCACTTCATAAACCAAGGCTCTGTGGAAGTACACAAAGATCCCCAGTGCATACAAATGCCTAGTTAGAGAAAAAAGCAGGTCTCTGAGGTTTTTGTATAGCTCAACAAAAGTACTCTGCTCCTAAAAGACACTGGAAGTGGGGAAGGGATCCATTGGGTAATTAGACAGATGGAAGTCAGATTTTATCTTATTTTCAATGAGGGAAGCAATGGGTGTGCGTAAGGTATCATTATATGTTAAAGCAATAAAGGCTAGATATGTAAAAAGTATTTGGCAATCCTTTTTTTTTCTGGCAATTTTTTAGTCCAGCAAAGAATGCCTCTTGGACCCCCATGAAGACAGATTTCCTGGAATAGCAGCAAGGAGAAATGATAAACATTGTCTCCCTCCCCCTTTGCTGATTTCCTGCATAACATTAAGTTCAACAGTCCTGTACCGCTTGTCCTCAAATACTTTCCTCTGCAATATTTTTATATCTTTTTCCTGCTCTTATTACTTTCTCTTATGCTTGTCAATTTCAACAGTTATGTTAGCTTTTCAAGGGATGTCAATTTCAGGCCCTGACACCTTCCAAGGGTTGTGTTAGTCTGCCTAAGAGCCTGCAATTGACAGTAGGTGCTGATAAGGGAATTGGAGGAGAAGAGCACAGTGTCTAAGAAAACATGCACAAGATTGCATGGGAAGAAACTGAGGATATTTTGATGAATGGGGAGGCCTGGGGAAAGGAATTAGAAAGGCTAAATCTCACAGAACACTCTGGGCCAATAATCCTATAGATTCATAACTGTACTAGAGGCTGAAGACAGAAAAGATTCTTCATACATACAAAGCTTATGCCAAATACAGCTGGTCAATCCAGAAGGTTCCACAAGTATTTTTGCTATTTCTGCTGCAATGGACTACCATGGGCTACCCCTCTAAAACATTTCTGTACAAATGGGAGTATCAGACCGTGGCAACAGAAGATAATTTATCTTTAAATTAAAATTATTTTTAAAAACTATGCACACCATTTGCCCCTGCCCCCCAACAATGTACAATACAGAGGTTGTTTGGCTATATCACCAGTACAATGTGATTCTGCTTGAATTTTTCTGTGTGTGTGTTGTGGGGTATTTTGCTGTTAAATCTTCCTTTTGAACAAAGTACAACAAACTTGACAACAATGCAATATAGTTTCATATAATCTAGTGACCAACTGACCTTTTATTTAATGCTTTCCAGCTTGCAGCTGTTACCTCCCACAATATGGAGATAGGTCGTGATCACACAAATGGACCTTGTCTTGTTTTTATGGATCACAACCTTCTACAAAGCAACTGTACATAAGTAAATGGAAATTCTGATGGATTTCCAAAAACAGGAGAAATTGAAACCCTCTAAATCTAGAGGATCCAAGAGTCCACATTTCATGCATTATTAAAACTAGTTAGGTTTTATTTCACCATTGTCCAACACACAAAGGCACTAAACTGCATTATTCAGAACTAACCCTTATATCTGAAAAACAGGGAGCTGAAGATCAAGGCATATATACCAATGAACTGGTAGCATACCATGATGTCCAAAACTGGAACACAGGATCCATCACACGAGACAGCACTTTCAGGTAATGGTGTCTGACACACACTGTTATCTTCACCTTCTGCCCAAATATCTAACTATTTCTTTTCTGATCACTAGATTGTATGTCAGCTGCAGGTACTCAGTGGGTGGCTTTCTCCCTCTTACAGCTCATGTCTTCATCCTGCCACCTCCACCTTCAGTCACTCGGTATGGTCCACTGAATTTAGAGTTAAGAGTTGCCACTGGTAAGTGTCACTATATCCATGAGGTAAAATCCCGTGTCTTCTGTAGGAACTATTTTCCAATCACATTTTTATTCTGAAATATAAATCACAGTCAAGGAACTACCTGTATCCATGTAAACAAGCCAAAAGAGAAAATAACATCCAAAGACTGGATGAAAATAGAAAGGGACTGGAAAAGGCATGAATCCTCCTTCAAGTAACTCTGCAAATCAAGTAAAAGAAGGAACAGTTTGTGGTACACAGTAAACATGTCTTCATGATAACTTCTGAAGTCATCTGCCCCAGGGGAAATTAAATACACTGGCTAGTGTGTGGAAAACCACACCAGACTAGAATACACTAGAAGAGAGGCTTGTTAGTAATACTGCAAGGCCTTGGCAGGCCAACTTTAAGAGCTGGTGATGGTGACCATGTTGTCCATTCTGCCTATAATCACACCACAAATGTAAGATCTGAGAGTGGGGCATAAACGTACATTATTTTCTTGTTTCTGTACTTTGATCCATAATGGAGAATCACAATTTTTAATAGCATGCAACCTTTTGGAATCTTGATCTGCAGATGGACACTACTATGAATACTATGCTGGTAGGGATTATCCTGTAGTCAAGCTCCTAAAGGATCCTGTTTTTCTAGAAGTTCGGGTCCTGCAACGAGCAGACCCAAACCTTGTGTTGGTTCTTCATGAATGCTGGGCTACACCAAGCACCAATCCTTTGCAGCAGCCACAGTGGCCTATTTTGGTGAAAAGGTAGGACCTTCAAGAGAAGTCGGGACTTCAACTCTATTGAAGATCTATAGTTTAAGTGCATTGTTTTTGTCTTTTGCAGCTGTCCGTATGGGGGTGACAACTACCAGACACGGTCTGTCTTCATTGGGACAGATTCAGAGTTACAAATTCCCTCTCATTATAAACGCTTTGTTGTTAGCACTTTCACCTTTGTGGACTCTGATTCTCAACAGGCACTTACTGGACCGGTAAGATTTGTGCAGATGCTGTAGCTGTACATGAGAACAGATTCCTAAATGAGATTACTGAACTAACTTTTGGGGCAAAGTACCGTATTTTTCGCTCCATAAGATGCACTTCCCCCCCCAAAGGCAAGGGAGGTGGCGGTTTCGGCCCCGGTGGGCCCACGCAGGGGTGGAGGAAGGCCTAAACTGATGCCTGCAGTACCCCTCCGAGACCCTACTGGGCCTTTCTGCACCCCCCCGCGGGCCCAGCGGGCCAAAATCGCCACCTTCCCTTCCCTTCCCAGACCCTTCCCAGCCGTCCTCCACCCCCCCGCGGGCCCACCGGGGCCGAAATCACCACCTTCCCTTCCCTTCCCAGACCCGTCCCAGCCGTCCTCCACCCCCCACGGGCCCACCGGGGCCGAAATCGCCACCTTCCCTTCCCTTCCCAGACCCTTCCCAGCCATTCTCCATCCCCCCGCGGGCCCAGCGGGCCGAAATCGCCAGAATATTTTTTTCCTGTTTTGCTCCCCTAAAAATTAGGTGCGTCTTATGGAGAGGTGCATCTTAGGGAGCGAAAAATGCGGTACCTAACATTGATTAGCTTCTTCTTAGATGATATGCTTCCTCAAATGGTGAAACAGGCCTGTTGTTTGTTACTGTTTGTGATGCTCCTTGCTTACATATCTTTCATTTAACTTGTCTTCTGTTGTTATTAATCATTGAAAGGAAAATACAGGTTTAGTTTGGCAATCTGACTGTTGAGGCACCATAGTAGAGATTTGTCCCCCTCAACATTGACTTATTCCCCTGAATGTCTACTGTGACCTTTCTTATCTAAACAGTTTTTCTGCCTCCTTATTTCATTTTTTTAAAAAACAGAAATTCATAATAACCTTGGAAGGGGACTTTACAGTTCTAAATTTTACTTTAGAAACCTGAGGGCTAACTTAAGTTATAGAAGACATGCATGTTCATGTTCAGAAGCACCTTCCCTTTTTTCTATCAGGTCATGCTACCTAGCGTATACACTGTATATTTCCACAACTAATTCCTACTGCATATTTCTCCCCATTTCTAGCAAACACTTTGGGAGTTCCCTCACTCCCTCTCCTACTATTGCTTGATTTGTAATCTGTATGTAAATAATACAAGGTCTCCTCTTTAAAAATTTCCTGGAGAAAACTGTTCCTGAGTATGAGCACATTGCCTTCCATGACACCCAGTGCAAACTTTTGAGTTACAGCACCTCTTGTGTTGTATCGTCTTTGGTTTGTGTCCTCACCCTGAAATACAGAACTACTCTGTGCACTTTTGTGTGCATGCACGGAGGATGGAAGCACTGTTTAATAACAGCTTTAGACTTCCCTAAAAGGGAAGGTAATGGAGAACTCCTGCTTGATGCCATGACTGTTGGCCAGTAGTATCCATCAGGGTTTTATCTTTTATCCCATGTTATTTAACACATACATGAAGCCACTGGGAAAAATTGTTTGGACTCTTGAGGTTTGATGCTACTGTTATGCTGATGGCACCCACTGCTCTCTTCCTCCATTTCATCTAAACCCAAGAAAGATGTTCTGATTGAGAACCAGTGTCTTATGTTTGTAATAGTCTGGATGAGGTAAAACAAACTGGAAGTTAATCTAGACAAGACAAAGGTTATTTAGTCTGTTGAAAGGCAGATCAAGAAAGCAGATTCTGTCTGTGGTGCAGTGTGACCCAATCTCCTTGGAGAGTCAAGTTTATAGTCTGGGTATATTCCAGGATTCAGCTTTGAACCAAGATCCAAAGGTTTCCAGTGAACAAAAATCATCTGCATAACCTAGGATAGACTTACTTGGCCATTGGAACACATGCCTGTTTGAACTACCATTTGTTTTTATGTGCTGTCAAGTCTGGAATGATTTATTGTGACCCTATCCTAGAATAATTGGGTTGTAAAAGGCCTATAAGGCCATCAAGGGTATAAATCTAAAAAAACCCATGCATTAAATAAATTCCATATGTGCATTCAACTTATACAACTTTGCATTCCTTCCCAACCATGGACCCCTAGAGGTTCTTGGACTAAAACTCCCAGGAGCCTTCAACACTAGCTAGTCTGACCAGGCTTTCTAGGAGTTGTAATCCAAGAACATCTAGGGACCCAAGGTTGGGAACCACTGCTCTAGTTCCATTCTAGCTTTGCAGATCAGGTATGAATTGTTATATTTGGAACTGAAGCTCCTAGTCTCTTTAATAGCTGCCACACAAATGAAACATGGGATTCCACTAATATGAAGGTGAAAAGAAAAGGGGAACTCTGTCTACTGAACTTCTTACTGCTATACAGTGGTGCCTTGACTTACGAACTTAATCCGTCCCAGAAGATGTTCGTAAGTCAAAACGTTCGTAAGTCAAATCAGCATTTCCCATAGGAATGCATTGAAAACCGATTAATCCGTTCCGGCTGTTTTTTGTTCTTATGTCGAGGCGCCGTTTGTAAGTCAAAGCATTAGTTCCCATAGGAACTAATGCAAAACCGGTTAATCTGTCTTCTACCACTAGGGGGAGAATTTTTTTTAACCTAAGATGACTTAGGTTAAAAAAAAGTGCAGGAAACGAGGGTGGGAGGGAACGAACACCTTTTAAACAGAACACTTTTAAAACCAAGCAGCTTTAAACCAAACCAAGCACCTTTTAAACCAATTTTTACATTTTAAAATTACAGTACCAGGCAGTACCAGGCAGTCCAAAGTCCATTTCCCGCTTCCCCCGCGTGTTTTTTGTTTGTAAGTCAAAGCTCCGTTTGCAAGTCAAAGCAAAATTTTGCGAATGGAGCTGTTCGTAAGTCAAAATGTTCGTACGTTGGGGCGTTGTAAGTCAAGGCACCACTGTATAGTAGGTACATCTCAACAGAGTAGCCATTTTTCTCCTGAGATTCTTTAATGGCAGGAGAAGAATGGATACTCTGTTGAGATGGACCAGAAATATAAAGGCCTTTTTTAAAAAAAAACAAATAAAAGGAATTGCATCATATCCAACATATTTGTTCCTCATTAAAAAAAAATATCTCCAGAAAGCATACCTCCTTGAGGCATGCTGCTAATAATAAACACAGATTTCTTACTTTTAGCACAGCACTCAGCCAACATTGTTTCATGGAGGAAATATCTGCCTCTATTCCTGGCTGAGTGAATCTGAGCTGATTGCCCTGAAGCAATTCGTGACAGAAAGTTGTCAATAGCCAGGTAATGAAGTTGTCATGGGAAATGAAATACTTTAATTAGCACTCTTCTTTCAGTAGACAACAAACCTCTAAGTTAAGGCAGGAGCAAGTGAAAGGAACCTTGATGACTACTTTTCTCCAAAGATTGAGAAGCTCTCAAACAAAACCATGTCAAAAACCACAACAATGAGAACCCTTGGATCTACTATTAGAGTAGATCCAAAAAAGGTGCATTGGAAAGTTGTGTGTGGAGGTGGGGGAGAGGAAACAGGACTCTTCTACCATTAATAGTTGTGTGAAAGTATACATTTGTGAATCTTAGCAGATGCAGCGTGTCATGGAAAGTACTGCTGCTGAATTTTTCTCCTTCACAAAACTATTAAAGTTACAGTAGCCCTCTATTATTTCTTTAATTTAGAAACATCCTATCAGTGTTAGATGTGGGTGTGGGGGCACAGTTCCAGTGGATTAAGATGCTCCGTAGAAAAAGAAAACTGTAATAGTTGAACTTTAATAGATGTGGTACAAAGCATAATTTAACTATATTTTGCCAGGTTTATTTCCACTGTAGCGCTGCTGCCTGCATTCCATCAGCAACTGAATCTTGTATGATTCACTGTCCCAGGATCAGAGGTAATGGTTTGCTCATTATTCAGCTTCTATTTCTAATACTCTGGTCCTGTTTTTTACCCATTTAGACTTTTAAAGGAGAGAGAAGAATTTTCTCATTCCATAACAATACTACTTGGCTTGCCTCCTAGCAGGCTTAATAAGTCATCACTACTAGGAACAGTCAGTGTTGAACCAGGGATGAGGAAATGACAAGCAAATGGGATCTCCAGAGAAAACAAAGCTCCTCGTAAACATCAGGACATGTTGAATCAAATAGGAACCTGTTCACTATTTAAGAGGTGGCACTTAAAAGAACTGTTTTCTTAATAGCCTGAACTGGGTGGACATGATGACTAGTATTTCCTTTCTGTCCTTCCAGCTCAGAGAACCTAATGGCCTGACAGACATAAAATACCTTGGATGTCCTCTTGTTGAGATGCAGTTGGGATATGGAAAATGTTCTTTGTTTTCCTCTGTGGGCTCTGTTTTCTCTGCAGTTTCTTCCACTTCCTTAACAAATCGGTGTGAAAATGCTTAGGGAAAGGAAGTTTCTTCTAGGCAACCTCCTTCTCTTTGAGACATTGCTTAAAAGGAAAATAATTTGGGAGGATGGGATAATGGTTGGGCCTTCTGAAAGACTGTAGTTTCTATGAAACCTACCGCTGACTTTGGTTAGAGCTAGATTTGTAACATGAGGGCAGGGCATCACAGTGTAGTCCAGAGGTGGTGAACCTTTGGCACTTCCAATGTTTTGGACTGTAACTCCCAGAATTTCCAGTCTGCATTGCCAATGATAAAAGACTGTGGGAGTTGTAGTCTAAAAGATCTTGAGTGCCAAAGGTTCACCACCCCTACCAAGTCCATATTTCTATTAAATATTGACATCAGCTCTCTTTATATAACTAAGTTCTAAACGCCACAATAATGAAGGCACAAATTCAGACAGCAGTGATGGCTGATGGACCAAGACTAAGCTGAGGAGGAACCTCATCCAGTAATTACAGAGGGAGACAACTGTCTAGAGATGGGGGTATTCATATACGAATATCCCCGCACAGATGGAAATAACGAGGGTCTGGCCCCATGGGGCCGGACTGTCCACTCACGATTTCACCGCTGACGCGAGCTCGTCGGATCTTCCTATCACGCTATTGTCCGCAATCGATTACCCAGTCCTGGCAGGAGGTGGGATGACAAGCCTCTCTGCTAGGTCGGAGAGTGGCTAATCCATTGCAGAGAACAATGAGATAGGAAGCCTCCACAGAGCCGGCAGCAGCGGCGAAATCATGAGTGGACAGTCCCTCGTTATTTCCACCTGTGTGGGGATATTCATATTTGTATACGAATACCCCCATCTCTACAACTGTCCCCCTTTTAAAGCCCACAAGCCACCTGTGGGCTCTGAGAAACAGCCTATTCTACACAAACGTCCTAAGTAGATATTGGTTATTACCTTTAAAGTCTTATACAGCTTGGGACCCACATACTTACGAGACCAGCTTTATGAGCCCCCTGTCCCAACTGTCATCCAAAACTGCCCTTTTAAAGGTTCCAATCATCAAAGTAGTCCAGCTTGAGTGTATTCAGAATAAAAGATCCTTCTATGTTGTTGCCTCCATGGTCTGGAATTCTCTTCCTGAGTCCATGTGAAGCATGATGTCCCTGCAGATTCAGGAGTGGATGAAAGGTGGAGTTGTTTCAACAGGCCTTCAGAGGCAAGGAACTGCTGTTACACCACTTATATGACATACATTTTTGTATGTGAATGCTTATGCTGTAGCTAGGTATTATTATAATCTATTGTTTCTATGGAGTATTTTATGTTTATATGCATTGTTTTTGTGTTGTGTATTGTTCTGGGTCTCTTTGGAGAGAAGAATGGCATACAAATGAAAATAATAAATAAATAAATACTGGGAAGTGCTCCCTCAGAATGGTGAATTACTCTTTATGCAATTAACCTGTGGAAGGTTCAGTTTAACATCTCTGTTCAGTAAGCTAGTGATTCTTTGGAAATTTATTTGTTGATGATTGCTATTCATTGCCTCAGTGCTGGCTGAGAACTATATGGATTAGAAAAGATGATGAGCAGGGACAGTGGTATCAAAAGCTACAAAGTAACTTCTATTGTCTGACAGCCAAGAGAACACCTGAGAATCAGTTCCTAGAGGATATTCCAAGGAGTCTAGTGATAGCAGAGGGACCTGTAGACTTCCAGATGAGTAAAGCACAAGACAATGTTGAGCAGAAGGGTAAGTGGGGGTGAGGCTGGCTATTACAATGGAATAAAAAGCATCATGATTCTTTCCATGGAATACATGAAACATTAGATCAAAAGTATCTTGATAGGCTTGAGCACTGGGCTGAAAACAACAGAATGAAATTTAACAGGGATAAGTGCAAAGTTCTACAACTGGGGGGACAAAAGCACAGTTACAAGATGGGGGAAACTTGGCTCAGTAATACTACTTGTGAGAAGGATCTTGGAATTGTTGTAGATCAAAAGCTAAATATGAGCCAACAGTGTGATTGGGTTGCAAAAATGGGAAATTTTATTTTAGGATGCATTAACAGAAGTCTGCATGTCCCATGAAGTACTAGTTCCCCTCCATTCAGCACTGGTTAGGCTTCCTCTAGGGTACAGTGTCCAGTTCTGGACATTGCACTTTAAGAAGGATGCCAACAAACTGGAGTAAGTTCAGAGGAGGGCAAGAAGGATGATCATGCGACAGAAAACCAAGCCCTATAAGGAAAGACTGAAGGAACTGGGCATGTTTGGCCTTGAGGAAAGAAGACTGAGGGGAGATATGATAGCACTTTTCAGATACTTGAAAGGTAGTCAAAAAGAGAAAAGGCAGGATCTGTTCTCAATCATCCCAGAGTAGAGGATACATAATAATGGGCTCACGTTACAGGAAGCCAGATTTTGGCTGAATATCATGAAAAACGTTTTAACTGTTAGAGCAGCATGACAAAGGAAGCAATTATCTCGGGAGGTGGTGATTGCTCCAACACTGGAGGCAGTCAAGAGAAAATTGGACAACCATCTGTCAGATCTGCTTTGACTTGGATTCCTGCATTAGGCAAGGCATTGGACTCGATGGCCTCATAGGCCCCTTCCAAATCAATTATTCTATGATTCTAATTTATTCTTTGTTGTGAACAAACAGTTTTGCCTAGTATCTGCTTCTGAATGACTTCTTATTCAGACCAATCTCATCCAGCAAGATTTTGAGATTGTCTTTGGATCCAGAACTGTCTTTACTGTTGCCCTTTGTAACTATTTAGTCTGGTGTCTCGCTACAGGCTGTACAAAAACAAGAATAATTTAAGGGACAAACAGTAGACTGGAATGCCTAATCTTTAGTGTAGCTCTATAACAAAGCATATGGGCCTGTACTTTCTAAGCAGCATGATTTCAAGGACAATACTTTAATTATGGTTATACAGATGAGTTTTAAATTGGCTGTAGGAAACTTACTCCAGAAGGCTAATGCCTACCACCAAGTTCAGACTGTAGCAGCTATCTTTTATGTATTGTGGGGTGGGAAGAAAGCTTGTGCTGATTTACCCTTTTATCTTTATTCTTGATGTGGAGTGAAGTGTGATGCATGCCACTGGTGGATAAACTGATTTATGGCAAGTGGTATTATACAGAAAGGTTGCAAGATGATCTATAAAAGTATTTATATATTTTGCTCCAAGTAACTCAACATAACCAAGAGAAAAATAGGTGTGCAACAGTTTGGTAAGCTAACCATCTTCTCTTGCAGGTTCCCACTGGATTAGTCCTATCATCTCAAAAGAATGGGAGTGGATACTTGTAGTTGCAGTAGAGGCTCTCTGTGTTGCATTGGTGCTTGTAGGACTAAGAAAATATTGGAAAAGACCATCATGTAAACAGGCCCAATCTCTTTGATGGAGTCAGAACCAAGAAATGTGCTTGTCATGTAGCCCCAATAGAAAAATCTATTTGTAAAATTCATATCTTGCCTTTATCATAAACTGTTCATCAGTGTGAATTTGAAAATCAGTAAATAAAAAAAAGTAGTGTGACAAATTTGTCCCAGAGAATTTCAAATATTCTCTTTCAATTTGAAAGAAGATGCCACTGAAAAGAAGAAATTTGAAAAAGGTTTTCCTGACTAAGGCTCAGGAATCTTGTGTTTACCTTGTTTATGATGTGGTTCAAGAATGTACATATGTGACTTGCCTCTTCATGGTATGTGTTCCTTCAGGAGCCAACCATCCCAGTCTACCTAGCTTCCGACACTTCAAGCAAAGCCCAGGCAGAAATGTTGACAAACAATTCTTTCTCATTATCTTTTCTAGATCAGGAAGGGTGGGAAACCAAGAAAACTGTAGGCTTGACAGTGCAAAATGAGAGGTGTCAGAGAGAGATAGAGAAAAAAACCCAAGTGTAACACCCTTGGAAACACTGCAGGATTATGATATGCTCAGGAACATAACTAAAAGAAGTCATAAACAACTCTAAGAATGAGTTAGAAAAATGGATGGAATTTTCTTGGGGAAATACAATGTTAAGGAAATTGGAGTACAAATTATGGCATGTCAATAACTTTACCTTTCTCCTGAACACAACACTATGGGGTACACAAGAAGAGGAGCTGTGTCATAAGCATCTGCAGTAGAGACAAACTACTTACATTGGCTGCCCCAATGTATAACATTTGAAAGTCCTGGGCAAAGGGTTTAACCAAGAAGAATGACAAGTGCCGAAGCAAAAATTCTCAGTAAACATTCTTCTGTAACTACAAAACCTACTAGTTTGTATTATGACCCTACCTGTGTACTTGTATCTCTCCTCTCTCTCATCAGACATAAATTGTTCCATATAAGCCATTTCTTCAAGTTCATTTCATTTCTTTCAAGTTCATTTTCTGTTTCACTCACACACACCCTTAAGGGCCTAGGTGGAGGGCAAGCAAAGGTAGTTATCAGAATACCAATACAATTGCAGTTGTTTCTACATCTACATGGCTGTGCTACAGTCACTAACTGAGCCCCACCTTTTGAGAAATTGCTTGGAAATTTATCCTTGCTTTGAAAAAAAATCAGTGAAACACCATCCTTTGCTTCCAACATACGCAGTGGAAATCTTTGAAAGGCTGTTAGTGCACAGTTATATATCTATCTATCAAAGGCTTATTGGATAGTACTAAAGCTATCCAAAGATGGGGGAAATCTACCCTCTAGAGAAGGGAACTATAAATTTCATCTTAGTGGCTCAACCCACTGTTAGTTTCAAAGAAAACCCAGTTTGTATTAATACTGGATTGAGTCCTTATGTTCTAGGTAACCAGTTCCAATTGCCTATCAGTACATTAAGGAGGCCCAGGTAAAAGTAGCAGGGATTTACAGAGGCTTGTACACTATAGAGCAGGGGTCTCCAAAGTACGGCCCATGGACCACAACTGGCCCGCCTTGCCTTTTTATCCGGCCTCTGTGTGTGGGCATGTGGGAGTGAGTGAGTAGTGTGCATATGCACATGTGCGTGTTACTTCAGCCCTCACAAATGTGGAAAATATATTATGTGGCCCTCACAGTGAAAAGTTTGGAGACTCCTGCTATAGAGGTAAATAATACTAAGAGAAACATTGATTTGAGGGGAAGGGATAGGAATCAAGTACCCAATAAACAAATACAGTTGAATTGAAGGAGATAGCACCAAGAAATTAACAGAAAAGCTGCACATACTATAGGAAAATATGGAGAAAAGAACTAAAGGATGGATGGAACTAGAGAAAATATAAAAAGGTCAGATTACAGGAAGCATCAGGAAGTCCTAAAAGTACTTAAGTGGTGCTTAATATCTAAGCACTCTCCACATATTGATTAGAACAGGAAGCAGAAAAAGATTAAAAAATGGAGTCACAATCCACCCGTCTCCCAGTTGTTGGATACTCCCTGGTAAAAAGTGCCCTGTGATTAGAAGGTGGACTGTCAGTTGCTCAACTCCACCATTCTTCCACCATCATTTTCATGGAAATGAAACTTAATTATTGTACAACAGAGCAAATCAGCATCCCATAAAGTAATTCTAAAACTGGAGGCATAACTTTGAAACTGTGCAGTCCGCTCTTCCTCTGTGCCAAATTTGGGATGGTTTGGGCAAATGCTTTTTGAGTTAAGATTTTTAAAAAGTGAAACTGTTCCCCTGACATAGACACCAGAGACCTTTTCTGTCTGCAGATTTAAAACACACTGAAAAGACCAAACTTATCTTAAAAGAAAATGGTTAGTTTCAGCCACCTTTAAAAAAAAATAAAAATTGGAAGGAGTCCGGGCATCAGGGGCTGTAATACTGATTTTGAAAAGAAAAAAAAAGCTATTTCAAAGGGGGAAAAATTTTGATTTTCTGGCTTTTTTATAAACTGGTTATAAACATGAACGTTCTAGCACAAACATAAACATTGAGAGTTGGGAAGCGAGATCTGAACTTTTGACCCTGCCGGGAAGGACCACTAACTACCATTCATACCTGGAAAACAGCCCTGACTATTTCTTTGTTTTTGGGTGAGAAGTGGTTAACTGATGAAAAAAGGAGTCCGTTTCTGGGATTTTCTCTTGCATGGTGCCACTCTGTGAATGGTAGTGAGCACATGAGGGTGTCCTGTAGACCATCTTGACTGCTGCCATTGGTGTTGTCAACATTCAGGCTGCCCTGTGCTTTGTAAACCTTGGCATCCTTTTTCCTGCTGTCAATGTTTCTCCTCAGTGGTGATGTATATGGAGTGAGCACAAATACGAGTTCCTGAGATGGGCCATTTCTCTGCCATCTCGCATCTGAGGATAGCCAGTGGTGTATAGTGGACAACATCATTGCCAGCTGTTGAGAAGATGAAATCACACCAGTACAGCTTTTCCTGGTATGAAGACACACTGTTATATGGAAAGTTTGTTTTATCTGTTGGCTGATTCAGTACTAAGCAAGTGTGGTAATCCTGGCTGCTGGCAATATAAATGGCTGTCTAAAACTACTCTTCTGAAGAAAGAAAATGCGTACATACCCAGCTTCCAACGAAGCCTTAAGGAAACGGTATCAAAGGGGGGGGGGGATTGCAGGCTGCTTGGGAGTAGATAAAAAGAGTTCACTGAAGAGGTCAAAATAAAAGATATACATTTCACAACAGTATCCTACCATGTTTACAAGGAAGTAAAGACCAGTGATTTTTAGAGGACTTGCTTAGAGGTAGAAGACTACACACTTCCTCAGCTCAGAGCTACTTTAAGGGTTCCCTGTCTCGAACAGCTGGCTGGGAAGGAGGGAAGCTGCAGCCTCGCCTGGGCTGCCTCTCACCTTTTCCTTCTCCTGGTGGCTTTTCTTCTTTGCCTTAATTCCCTTTTGAAGGCCTGATATTTTATTCAGCAGCCCCCGCTGCGCCTGAGTCTGCGACAGAAGTTTCTCAAAAGCGCTCCGTCGACAAAATGATAACAGCTGGTCTTTGAAACTGTGGGAGCCATAGTCTGAGGTGGTGGTGGCAGGGAAGTGGGGGGAGCAGCCTGCGAAATGCACTATTTGTTAGGAATAATGAGGCGAAAAAGTGACAAAGGTTTTTATTACAAATAATAGACAGCAAACTTCAAACAACAGCAGCGAGTCATTAAAAAAAGCAACAAAGTTAAATAAATGTCTAATTAGCAGGCACCATGAAGGTGGAATTTACTGCTCCACAGCTTCTTAAGGGAGAGTCAATAAATTCACAGCTGGGGGTTCCCCCCTTTTCCTAAATGCACAGGAAATGGAATGTGAATCCACCCCAGATTGTCTTTGCATTCCTGCCTTATATGTGCTCTTGATTCATTTGCGGCAGGGAGAGAGGACAGGCCTTCATACTGTTTTGCCACACTGCAACCTAGTCATAGGGATGCATTGATAATCTTGGAATCCTATTGGTGTTTGTGTAGGATTTGCATAATTTGCCACCGTTCACTGACAAGGTGCCGGGGCAAAACTCAATTGCAAAATTGGGCACATGACCCAAGATGCAACCAAGACACACCCAACACCTTGTCAATTAGGTGCAATTAGCTGTGACAAGTTATGTAAAGCTTACACAAAGACCAAGTAGGATTCTGGACAATGCCTAGGAAGTGCACAATAATATTTATATTGTCTGTGAAGTTGTAAAACAAAGATAGGGAAAATGCTGGCTCTCTCTATATTCCAACTCCCTAGCAGTCATCAAGGATCATAGGAGCTGGGCTCCAAAAATTCTTGAGGACCACAGGACTCCCTGTCTTGGTAGAAGAGGTGGACTGAGTATGTGTGAAATCAGGTGGAATATAAAAAGTAAAAAAGATTCTAGGTGGTAAACTGGAAGATTCCTTCCTTCTCAACCATGTGTGTGTGTGTGCATGTGTATGTTCATGTATGTGTGTACGCACACTAGATTGACTGACAGCCTCATGAATAAGCTGCTGTGGTAGAGTAGTGGTTTCCAGCCTTGGGTAATCCAGGTGTTCTTGGACTGCAAATCCCAGAAGCCCCAGGCACCACAGCTGGTGATGAAGGTTTCTGGGAACTACAGTCCAAGAATACCTAGGTTACCCAATATTGGGAACCACTGTTGTAGAGAACAATAACAGACAGTGTGGTATGTCATGCTGACCTTCCTGAGAAGAGTTTTGTAAGGAAAAGGTTCCAGCCGCCTGACGGCCGTTACAACGGCCTGGATTGGGCGTGGCTGAGGTTTGCCCACCAGCCGGGATAGAGCAAGAACGACCTATAATCTATTGGCAGGGGGCGTGGAAGCGCGGAGATTTAAGGACGCGCTTCCACGTGTTCGCCCTCTTTCCTTTCGGGCAACTGATCGGAAAGGGTGGCTGGGACGGAGGTTGTGCGAGCTAGCGGCTTGTTGGCGGGACTTCGTGGCAGCGGGAGAGCAGTGCCGACGTTTCTGGACGGGAGGGCAGTCTTGTGCCGTCCCCGGGTTTGATTTAATTCCTTCCCTTACCCCTTTTGATTTAGTGTACTTATTGTTAGTTACACCCTACTGTAGTTTTTTTGCGTTGGGGTTGGGAGGGCAGTTGGTGTGCCGGCGGGCTCCCGCCCGCCTGGGCAGGGGAATTTGGATTTCGGTAGTTTTTTTTAATTATTATTCTCTTTGGGGTCGTTCTTTGTGAGCTTGACGTTTTCTTTGGGGATTCATTTGGCCTTGCTTTAAATGGTGTATTCCTTGTTTTTGCTCGTTGGTCTGGCGCTTTAATTTCATTGTTTACACCCGGTTATTTTGCCTTTAGTGTGCACGTTTGTTTGTAGTCATTCCGTTTGCTTCCTTCTTTCTGCTTTCCCGCTTGTGTTTTGTGTTCATTTTATTTTTTCTTTAATCTAAAAGCTTTCTTTCTGGCTTTGCTGTGTCTTGTCTTGCTTACCTGTCAGTGTGGTGATCAGTGTTTGGGGATCTTTCCTTTTGAGAGTCTTTTATTGCCTGTTATTTTACCTACAGTCACCTTGATTGCGTTTGTTTTTTCTTCTTCTTTCTTTTCTTGCCTCCCTGCTTTTCGCGCCTTTTTTCTCCCGCCCTTCTTTAGTGGTTCAACGGTCCTCAGCTCCCGGCGCCATCTTGTGTATTCTGTTCCCGCCTTTTTCAGCACCCGCCATTTTGGTGTCCCTCTCCTTCCCCCCTATTCTCCCCCTCCCTGGTTAGTGAGTGAGTGGTATCCCCCCCCTCTTATTACAGTCCCTGGATAAGTTTCCTGCGATAGTGTGATCTTATCTTACTTCGTTTGGCATTAGGTGTTCATCTGGTATTGGATTGGGGATATACGTTCAAGCTGGGGGATTGGAGTTGGGGGTGTGGTCAATTTATTGTGGGTGGGGTGCATAGGGGGTAGCATTGAATGGTACTGCTGTTTTGCAATCAGATTGATAGTACATAGAGATAGTGTGGGTATTATTCTAGTTATTAATACACCTATTATTTAGTAAAGGGATTTTATATTTGCGATTTGATACCTAATAACAGTAACAGTTAGATTTCTTCATTTTATCAGGCATTGATTTGGGGTGGATAGCATAGGGCGCCATCTGATTCACAGTCTTTGAAGGGACAGGGTGGTCTGGGGCTAGTTTATATTTCTTGTAAAAAAAATAATTAAAAAAACATACAAATATATATATATATATATATATATATATATATATATATATATATATATATATATATATATATATATATATATATATATATATATATATATATATATAGCGCGTTTGCTGGTTTAGTCTGGGACATAATGACTTCCTGCAAGGGATGCGGTCCTAGCAAGGGCAAGACGCCGGCGAAGAAGAGGCCTGTTCCTCAGGTTTCACCGGAGCGTTCTTCATCCGATAAAGAATCCTGGCCTATATGGCAGGAGCTTCAGGAGAAAATGTCTGCACTAGAAGCGCAGAGGTTGGCAGCGCGGGCTCCTCAACAGCCTAATGTATCACCACGTCGTTCTGTTAGGGAGACAAAGGGTCGGAAGAAGGCTAAATTGAAAGAGCTAGCACAAGAATTAATGGACCGCTGTACCGCTCTGGAGTTTACACAGGTCTCATCAGGGGGTGAACAGGCCGAAGGATCGCTGGACACCGGTACAGCAGTGGCTGGACGGATGAACATTCGTGCAGACACCACTGGGGCACATGCAGCGGCGGCTGCAGTGCGTGAGGACCGCGACTTCATGGAAGAGGCAGTGCCCTGCACATCACAGGCTGTGGAAGTAACTAGGACATCAGGTGGGTCCTCTGGTGAGTCCTCCATAACACATTAGACACAGCCAACTTACCCGGCCTGGCCATGGGCTACTGCCTCGCCTTTTGTGCACGCTAATACTACACCCTACGTGGCTATGCCCACAGGGGGTCCTTCCACAGCCTGGTCGCCGGTTAACGTGCCTTGCCACGGGTGGGGCATGCCTCCGGCGCCGACATCGTACGCTGGCATTGATGGTGGCCTAGTGCAACATCCTTCAGTTCCCAATACGGGGTATAACTTGGTCCTGCTAGCTGCCATGCCGTACGCGGATTATTCTACACCACTAGGGGATCATCTGACCCCAGCGGTTAAGGAGAAAATTTGGAGGGGAGAATATATTGATTTTTTCGATCTCTTGAATCGTGAAATCGACAAGAAGGACATAGACAAAGATGATGAACAGGAAAAGGAAAAGCGCAAAAGGAAAAAACCTGATAGAACCTGGGCTAACTGGGTCCCGGGTTTTATTATTTATGCGGGGGGTAGTAGTTAAAGCACAACCCTGGCGCGCTCACTGCCTGCTTCAGTATTTTGACATCATTTACAGAGCTTACACAGATTTTGTAGGGCAGGCTTGGCTGCAATACGACCAAGCTTTTAGGATGAGGAGCGCCATTCAGCCCAACCTGCGTTGGGAGGAGCCACAACCTGGACTGTGGCTTCAGCATATGACACCGGCCAGACCAAATATGGGAGACAGGTTTGACAGTGGTCATTTAAATAGGAAACTGTCAGTTTCGTCTACTACCCGCCCTGGGGCGGGGCCGGCGGTTCAACCCCGCCTGCCCTGCTTTGACTTTAATTACAAGGGCTCATGTACAAGAAACCCCTGTAAGTTCAGTCATGAATGTATCAACTGTGCTGGGAAACACCCAAAGTCCACATGTTTTAAATCAGGACCCCAACGTCAAAATAAAGGGTCAGGGAGTGGCAAGAAGCCCAATGGGGGCGGTAATTCTGTTGGAAAGGGGCCCCACCCCAATAAAAATTGAGGTTCTTGAGTCCTGGTTAAGAGAATACCCTCAAATCACTGATGCCTTATATTTGAGTCAAGGTTTTTGAGAGGGATTCAGGATACCCGCCTTAGGAGAACGTACGGCCTTTATAGCTAGTAACCTTCGGTCAGTGACAGGTATGGAAGAAATCGTTTTGAGTAAGATCAATAAAGAAGTGAAGGAGGGTAGGGTCTTGGGTCCTTTTGTGGACCCGCCCTTGGACAACTTGAGGCATAGTTCCTAAGAAGGCTCCTGGGGAGTTCCGTCTGATTCATCACCTGTCCTTTCCTGAGGGGGCGTCAGTTAATGACGCCATTCCCCAGGAACTGTGCACAGTTAAATACACGTCATTTGACGAAGCTGTGCAGATGGTTAGGGCTTGCGGAGTCGGGGCGGAGTTGGCAAAATGCGATGTTAAATCGGCTTTTAGAATTTTGCCGGTCCATCCCGGTGACTTTAATCTGCTGGGCTTTCAGTTCCAAGGCAAGTTTTATGTCGACAGAGCATTACCTATGGGATGCTCGATATCATGTGCAGCATTTGAAAAGTTTAGCACGTTTATAGAATGGAAGGTCAGACAAAGGACGCGTTGTAATTCAACGGCGCATTATTTGGATGACTTTCTTTTTTGTGCGAAGGGTAATTCCGGTAGGTGTTCTAGGATGCTGGAAGACTTCCAGTTGTTGGCAAGCGAAATTGGTCTGCCGTTGTTTGAAGAGAAAACTGAGGGCCCAGCCACGTCCTTAACTTTCTTGGGCATAGAATTAGATACAATTAATCAAATTTCCAGGCTGCCTCAGAAAAAGTTGGTTGACCTCAGGGATAGGATTCGTGGGTTGTTAGGTAAGAATAAAGTTACCCTCCGAGAGCTACAGGAGATAGTGGAGCACCGCAATTTTGCGTGTAGAGTAGTGGCTCCAGGTCGGGCCTTCGTTCAGCGCCTTTGCGCCGCTATGAAGGGTTTGAAGCGACCCCTCCACAGGACCAGGATGACTAGGGGCATGAGGGAGGATCTGATCATGTGGAAGAGATTCCTCGATGAGTTTAATGGGGTCTCCTTTTGGAGATCTGATATCAGCTTGACGGCAGAATTCCAGGTGCATTCAGATGCAGCTGGATCTTTAGGATTTGGCATTTACTTCAGGGGTAGATGGTGCGCTGGCACCTGGCCTGCAGAATGGCATAGGCAAGGGTTTACCAGGGATTTAACGTTTTTGGAGTTTTTCCCAATCGTTGGTGCACTTTGGTTGTGGGCTAACGAATGGTCCAACTCGGTGGTTCGTTTTTGGTGCGACAACCAGGCGGTTGTATGCATCATAAATGAGCTGTCATCTTGGTCCGAGAGGGTAATGGATTTAATTAGAGCATTTACGTTAAGGGCTCTACGCTTTAATGTTTTAGTACATGCACGACATGTACCCGGGGTTGACAATAGGATAGCTGATGCTCTTTCACGCCAACAGATCGATCGCTTCAGGGAGTTAGCTCCAGAAGCCATGGAGCTGCCAGAAGTTCTTCCACCGGAGGTCTGGCAGATTGGCGTGAAGAAGCATCAAAAGCGATAGGTATGGCATTAGCCCACAGGACTAGAAAGGATTATCTTCTCACAAGACATGAGTTTTCGGATTTTAGGGCCTCCTTGGAGCTGGAACAGTTGTGGCCAGTCCCCGTGGAGCACTTACAACAATTTATAGTTTTTCTTCATAGAAAAGGGCTTGCGCCCGGCACCATTCAGGGGAAACTATCGGCATTGGCTTTTTACGCCAAGAGTAATGGTCATAAGGACTCTACTAGTGATTATAGGATTTGAAAAATGTTGGAAGGCTGGTCTAGGGAACGGGGGAGGGTGTATGATTCCAGGACACCCTTTTCTCCTCCTCTTCTTGAATGTTTATGTGCTCAATGGGGGAGTTTATGTCGAGACCTTTACGAAGTGCCTTATTTAAAGCTGCTGCCTTGATAGCTTTCTTTGGAGCACTTCGGGTTAGCGAACTAGTCGCAACGGGAAAGGCAGACGCTTCTAGGCAGGCTTTACAGCAGGAAGACGTTTTCCTTCAGGACAACTGTTTAAAGATTACAATTCGGCGTTCTAAGGCCGATCAGAAGGGCAAGGGTAGGCTACTGACATTAGGACAATGCAGCTTGAAACAAATATGCCCGGTGGCAGCTGTGCAAGCATTTATATAGCTTAGGGGGCGAGGGCCCGGATATTTTTTGCAGCATGCCGACAAATCGCCATTGACAAGGTTCCAGTTTTGGAAGCTTACAGACACGGCACTGGATAGAATCGGCGTTCGGGGTTTCAGATTTGGAACACATTCTTTCAGGATCGAGGCAGCATCCACGGCAGCTGCACTCGGTTACAGTGTGGAGCAGATAAAACAATTGGGCCTTTGGTCGTCTTCTTGTTATCGAAAATATGTTAGAGATTTACCTAACGTGTAGGTAGGGGTTGTTGTGTCGTTGCAGGTGCCGCGGGGACTGGAGGTCGAAAACACGTCATGATCGTCGGCCACGGCTTTGTTTATTGGGCAGAACGTTATGCTGCCAAGTCCCACTTGGGGACTAATTTGGGGCTTGGTGCCCATGCTTTTGTTTCCTGGAAAGGCGTTCGTGGTCTGCTCTGGATTCAGCTCGGTCGATTGACGGCCTTTGGCCAGTCCCCGCCAGATATTCTGCTAATCCACTTAGGTGGTAACAACTTGCCCCGTGCACATGGTAAGGCTTTGGTCCTGGACATTCTTTGCGACCTGAAAAGGTTGAATGTCAGGTACCCCACTATGCGCATAATGTGGTCGACGATCATTCCGCGGCTAGCCTGGCGGGGCGCCCGGAACATTGATGTGGTTAACACAGCCAGACGGCGTGTTAATCGCGAAGTGTGTAGAGGTATCTGCAGTGGCGGCCTTGGCTCCGTGGTTGGCCACCACAGGATGCACTTGAGTAATGCTTCTTTGTTCCATACTGATGGTGTCCACCTGTCTGATGCAGGTTTGGACTTATTTCTAGAAGATTTCAGAAGGGGCCTGCTTCTTGAGCTGGAGAAGCTCGGTGGCGGGCAAGGGACTTAGCTATGCTAGTCCCTATGCTGTGGCGGGTAGTGCGGAAAAATAGGTGTTTTCGGTGTGTCCCAATTGTAATTTCATCTTAGCCAACAGCGCATCCGACCTACCGGCTCTGCGGATCGTGCGATTACAGGGCCGGTTCGGGAAGGATGCGCTGGGCCACTTCTGGACCAATAGTCATCAAATAAAGATGGCTGGAGGTCCGGGGGTGTTTATTAGTGGCCGGCCGAGTTCCGGCTGTCTGGTAGACCGCTGGAACCTGGGGGCCGGGGACTCGCCCAATTTACGATCTAGGGGTTTGGTTACCCCTACCTGTCACCTTTTCCGCACTACAGCAGGCCCCTTATAATTAACAATTGATTGGCAGATATCATTTATTTTAATAAAGTGTGGCCCATATTTAATCCAACTTTGTTGTCTTGTGTCTTTATTCCGGGCTTGGGTGGGCAAAGTGTGCGGGGGAGAGGAGAACCATGTGACTTATAGGAGAGTCTGTAGGAAGCAATGTGATCTTATTATTAGCTGTATCCTTTAAATACAAATTAAATAGAGATACAATATTCATGGGAGTTTCAGAGAAAGGAGCTGATTCATAAAAGCATCTTTGTATTTTTGCAAATAAGTTCACAGATTATCTCTGTGACCAGTCTGTTCACTCACACATGTTACAAAAACACTACAAGTTTCTAGTCCTCTTTCATTCAAACAAAGCCAGCATCCAGCTGGAGCCTTTCACAATTTGGGGAAATTGGAAATACATTAAAAAAGGAGATCATGATAGAATGGGACTTAGCCCCTCCCCAGGGGATAAAAATATTTAGTATTTCTGTGTTAGGATAATTAAGAAGGCAGTTATCCTTCTCTTCCAAATTACCAATGTCTCATTCTGAATCTCTCCCTATAGTGTGCAGCCCAATGTTATGCACGTATATTCAGAAGCAAATCTGACTATTTTTAAAGCACAGATTATTTTCACTAAAGTTTGTATGCTCATTCATTCAAAATGTTATTCAGAGCTGGACTGAGCATATGCAGTAGATCCCTTTTCAATATGCAAGACTTCTGTTAAAGACAAACTGGACAGGGAAGACTCTTGCTCAGTACTATTTTCTGATGGCAATTTATACCCATCCCAGGTGACCTATTGAGAGGCAACCCACAACCCTGGATGAACAATACTTTAGAACAAATTTCTGAACTGATTTCCATGCAAAAGTATTGACTTAAGGTGCTGTGAAAATTCTTTCTGAGATCTGTTAGAGTTTTATTGCAACCTCGCATGCTGCGGGTAATTTGTTTGACTGGGAGATACCTATCCAGCACTAACCAATTATTTCCTCTTGCTCCTGAATTCATGGAGAGTCCCACCTCTCTGCTGAGTTTTTTTCTTTTCCCTCTCTTTAGTCTGTTGGAAGCGGTCAGTTTATTAGTTTGCTGTTGATCTGTTCACAACTGTAAGTAATGAAACATTTTGATTCGTTCGACTACTAACGTCTTAGAGTGAGTTATTAAGACTCTAAGTGGCAGTTAATGAGAAAGGGTGGACTATATGGAGAACTTGAAGCTATTCTCCTCTGTGAGTCTCTGTACTTCTGCTGTGTAGCACAAGAGATTTTAAACAGAAATTCAAAACTCTGTAACAAGATCTTGCTTAGATCCATGGTAGGTCCCCCAAGTAGGTGAATCACCGCATGATGCTGGAGTAAAAACCAATTATTCGATGGGTTTTTCCACTTCTGTCTCTCTTCCCCCTTTTTGTAGTGGTATCATTGTTAATTATATGATAACAATGTCACTTATGCAGCCATACAATTGTAAGATTATATATGCATGCCTATGAAGAAAGCCATCGCCATAATACATCAGTTCATTCTTAATTTTTTGCAAACTTCCACAGTTCCAGGTATGCATATAGAAACAGAACTTGAAGCATGGTGAAGTTTAGTTAATTACACTGTTAAACATAAGGAAGAATGTCTAAAATGTCAAAGAAATGATGGCATATTTTCCTTTAAACAACAAGCATTGTCATTGCAATCTGTTTATAAAACTGTGATTTATATAAGTGGTAACCTTACCAAATGGGTCAGAAATGACATTACAAATAGAAAGGTGTGTTACAATGACAAAACTGTATAAAAGCAAAGCAAAGGGATCAGGACAAGTCCAGCTCAGTATTCCTGGCTGAAAAATAATATTTTCTTTAATTCGAGAAACCTGAAATTGAATTAACTAATGACATCTTTCAGAACCTCCTTTGTACAGAAAATGAAGAAAGCATTTTAAAGGCGAGATGAAAAAAAATAGTAAGATTGCCAATGATGGAAACTGGTGAAAATGTTTTACAAACATCTTCCAGCCTTTGCATGCATTCATTTTTGGGGGGAAAAGTACAAAATACCTGACTGTTGGTATCTACTAGCACATCGGGACTATGTAGATATAAGAGAATGTCTGAAATGATTTTCAGAATGTTAGCATTTGGAAGCTTAGGTGTGTGTGTGGTTGTTGTTGTTGTTTTAAACATGCCTGGTGGAGATGTTTTCCCAGATAATTCCTGCCTAAATGTTAAGCTTTGTTTTCTGAGAAACCTTCCCCATACCTTAAATCTGGTAAGTCCATACAATTCAAGGACTTTAGAAAGTCTTAATTAGATGCTTCATCTTTGGTTGATGCAATTGTGGCTTCCCCTCACAGTGTTGGGTTAAGCTCTCAAAAGGAAATCTCTATCTGTACTGGCTTCCCTGCTTCCATAACAGCTCTGTGATGGGTCTCCAGTTTCTTGTGTTTCTTTAGGGTCTCAGGAACAATGTTGGCATATGGAGACCAGGGATGATGGCAAGTGTTTGAGTCTGAGTCCCAAGTCCAAGTCCAAGTCTTTAATACCAGGTCCCGAGTCCCAAGCCCCAAGTCCAAGTCCCTACTAAAAACAAGCTTTTTCCCCCAGAAAAAAAGGGAGGGGTGAGTGTGTCCCAAGTCGCAAGTTGAATCTGAGTGACTGGAAAAACAAAACAAAACAAGTTGAGTCCGAGTCAAATCACCAGTCTGACTTGTCCTGCAACTTGAGTCCCTATTCCTGATGGAGACTTTGCTATCTTTCTTTTGGAATGTTGTGAAGCAAACAGTTGTATCTCTTGAGTGCTCAGTAGTCTTTGACTTAATGCTTTGCATCCGCATTTGATGTCTTGGTTAGTGAGGTTGAGGCCTAGACACAGATCAGTTTTATCAAGAAGACACTTACCTCTTGCCCTTCTTCTTCTTCTTTTTAATTTCACAAAATCATAAAAAAATTATGGCAATTTCTGTTCTCCAGATCCTGTTTTGCAAAACTTTAGTTGCTTTTTGACTGTCGCTGATCATATGTTTATTATCTAGTCTGAGCTCTAGGGCTTTATTGGCTGTTGTTTCTAGATTAGTTAATTTTGCAGCTTCTGGCGAAGGGTAATAAAGCAACCATCCAGTCCTCTTGTAATTCCACTTTAGTTATGGAAAGAGGTCCTTTATGTTCTGATTCCAAGTCTGTTCTATTGCCATTCTTGCATCCTTTAGTTCCATTAGCATTCCCCGGTGACATATTTTCATCAGATTTTTTTGTCCTCTCTCTGTGATGCCTTCTTTGAGTTTTCAGTCCAAAATATTCTTTCAAATCTCTTTCCATCCTCACTTCTTTCACTTGTTCCATTCCTTTCTATGTTATCATTGTCATCAGAGATTTTGAAATTGTCCAAGAGCTTTGTAGAGCAGTTTCCTTATACTACCATCTTGTTTGACAGCTAGCCATACCCTCCTCCCTGATCATTTTTATGTGTCCTAGGAGCGTATGTATGTCAATCATTTTAGTGCTTAAATATTATTTACTTTGGAATGCTACAAAATTTGACCAGAGTAATTAGACACAGAGATGTTGACTTTGAAGTGTATTATCTGGTGCCAAACTTTCATAATCACGTAAAAGTAGTTGTTTACACTGAGGAAGACCTAGTTGTCAAAATGTCAGTTTTTAATGAAAGTCTTTTTGTTTACAGTAGCAGTTTTTGAATCACAAAGGAGAAGTGGGTGCTTAGTACCCACAAGTTGATTGTGGCTGGAGCAGAGAAGACTCCCATGAATTTCGAGATGAGGTGTCTGCCTGTTCAAACCACAAGCTGTCCTAATAGCACTAGTGCACTCAGTTCTCCCTTAGCTATGAACATGTACAGTGTAAAACTGCTGGATTCTCCTCTGTAGTATATTGGGGCATAAAAGTGCTTAAACTAAACTAAACTAAACTAAACTAAACTAAACAGTTCTGGACACCACACTTCAAGAAGGATGCTAACAAATTGGAACAAGTTCAGAGGAGGGCGACAAGGATGATCAGGGGGCTGGAAACCAAGCCTTATGAGGAAAGGTTGAAAGAATTGGGCATGTTTAGCCTTGAGAAAAGAAGACTGAGGGGTGATGTGATAGCACTTTTCAAATATTTGAAAGGCTGTCATACAGAGGAGGGTCAAGATTTGTTCTTGATCATCCCAGAGTGCAGGAGACGCAACAATAGGCTCAAGTTAAAGGAAGCCAGATTTTGGTTGAATATCAGGAAAAACTTCCTAACTGTTAGAGCAGTACGAGAGTGGAACCAGTTACCTCGGGAGTTGGTGAGTGCTCCAACACTGGAGGCATTCAAGAAAAAACTTAGATAATCACCTGGCAGATATGCTTTGATTGTACTACTGCATTGAGCAGGGGCTTGGACTTGATGGCCTTGTAGGCCCCTTCCAACTTCACTTTTCTATGATTCTATGATTCTAAACTAAATTGCTAGAAAAGGAAGTCCTAAGGGGAAGGGTATAAAGACAACCCTAGTACATAACATGCTGGTTTTTTGTGTATCAGAGAAGACCATTAGGCTGGAAAGAAGTCCTTACCTTAATACTTTGCTTTCAGACATATTGATCAGCATTCCCCAGAACAGGCTATGTGAGTGGGAAAGGCATGGGGAGTATGGGAATGTAGACATTGCCTTTGCCCCCAACAATCTTTCATACCGGACCAGCATTCCTGCACTCGGGGGAGCTGAAGACCATCTGCCTTCTACAGGTCACTGTGTGAGAGACAGTGGGACTGTGGTTGGGCTACTGCCGGCTGCCAACTTTTTCCCAAGGGAGCCTGGCTCATTCTCCCTCTGCTTTGCAGGACTGGGCCCTGCTACTCCTGGCTGTCTCACCCCCTCCCAACATCAGCCACCTGGCTCAGGGGGAGAGAAGGCTTTTAAGCCGGAGCTGCTTCCAGGGCCCTACCGGACCAGCATTCCTGCGCTCAGGGGAGCCAAAAACCACCTGACGTCTACAGGTCACTGTGTGAGAGACAGTGGGACTGTGGTTGGGCTGCTGCCGGCTGCCAACTTTTTTCTAAGGGAGCCTGGCTCAGTCTCCCTCTGCTTTGCAGGACTGGGCCCTGCTACTCCTGGCTGCCCCACCCCCTCCTCAACATCAGTCACATGGCTGGGGGGAGAAGGGGCTTTAGAAGGTTTTTTGTTGTTTATTTGTTTTTAAAATTGTGATTATTAATTGCATCAATTAAGAGAGACCCACAGTGGATTTGAGGGAACAGGAAGGGGGGAGGGCATTGGAGGGGGCAGCCATTGAGGTGGTGCTGGGTAGGGGAAGGAACGGCAGTGGGGGTAGAACATGCCCACATAGGAGAAGAGAGGTTAGATATCTTACATCTATCCCCTCTTCTAGTCCTACCCCCAACCAGATGGTATCAGGTGACCATATCAGCAAACCCTCGAGCCACACGGTGCTGTTGATGAACGCCAGGTCAGTACAAAATAAGACTGCCCTCATCCATGATGTAATTCTGGATGAGGGTGCTGACCTGGCATGCATTACTGAGACCTGGGTGGGAGAGGAGGGTGGTGTTCCCCTCTCCCAGCTGTGTCCGCCTGGGTACTCGGTCCAGCACCAATGTCGCTCGGAGGGTCGGGGAGGGGGAGTTGCTATAGTCTATAGGAGTTCTATCTCCTTGACCAGGCTTCCTATCCCTTTGAGAGGAGGTCTTGAGGGCCTGTATTGTGTGTTGGGCTTACGAGACAGATTGGGGATTCTGTTGGTGTACCGCCCACCCTGCTGCGTACCAACAGTCTCCCTGCCTGAGCTGACGGAGGTAGTCTTGGACCTGGTGTTGAGGACTCCCAGGCTGTTGGTGCTGGGGGACCTCAACATCCATGCCGAGGCTGCCTTGACTGGGGCGGCTCAGGACTTCATGGCCGCCATGACAACCATGGGGCTGTCTCAATATGTCATTGGCCCGACACATGAGAAGGGCCATACCTTGGACCTGGTTTTCTCAACGGGACTGGAAGATGGTGGTTTGGATGTGGAGGGGCTGGTTGTGACCCCATTGTCATGGTCAGACCACTTCCTGGTCAAGTTTAGTCTATTAGCTTCTTCTCCCCTCTGCAAGGGTGGGGGATCTATTAAGATGATCCGCCCTCGGAGACTAATGGATACGGATGGTTTCCTGAATGCTCTGGGGGATTATCCGTCTGATATGGTCGGCGCTCCTGTTGAAGCTCAGGTCACCCTATGGAATAGGGAGATGACCCAGACGGTTGACACGATTGCGACTAAGCGCCCTCTCCCTGCACACAGAGCCCAGACAGCTCCTTGGTATACTTCTGAATTGCGGGCGATGAAGCGAGAGGGGAGACGGCTGGAGCGCAGGTGGAGGAAATCCCGCTGGGAGTCCGATCGAACACGACTTAGAGCCCATTATCGGGCCTATTTCGTGGCAATACGGCTGGCGAAATGGCAATATTTCTCCAGCCGTATTGCTTCCTCAGAATGTTGTCCAGCAGAGCTGCTTCGGGTGGTCGGGGATCTTCTTCAACCGGGAAATCCGGTGGAGGTCCCGGACTGCTCATCAGCTCACTGTGATGAGTTTGCTATTCATTTTGAGGGAAAATCGCTCAGATTCGCAGTGGGTTGGACTCCACCATTAGTGTAGAATCAGAGGATGTGTCCAGTGTGCCGTGCTTAGGTCAAGTATTAATGGATGAGTTTCAATTGTTGAGACCTGAGGATGTGGACAGGGTGCTTGGATCTGTCGGTTCTACCACCACTCCGCTCAACCCTTGCCCATCCTGGCTAATTGGAAGATCTGCCAGGGGGGTTTGCACCTGGGTCCAGGAGGCCGTGAATGCTTCTTTGAGAGAGTGAGTGGTCCCTACCGCCTTGAAAGAGGCGGTAATTTGGCCACTCCTTAAAAAGCCTAACCTGGACCCAAGGCTGGTGGTTAACTACCGACCAGTGGCAAACCTCCCTTATTTGGGCAAAGTGTGGGAGAGGCTTGTGGCCGGGCAACTCCAGGCGCTGCTGGATGAAACGGATTTTCTGGATCCATTTCAATCGGGTTTCAGGCCGGGTTTTGGTACGGAGACTGCCTTGGTCGCCCTGTACGATGAGTTTTGCTGGGAGAGAGACAGGGGGAGTGTGACCCTGTTGATACTCCTGGACCTCTCAGCGGCTTTCGACACCATTGACCATGGTGTCCTTTTGGATAGGCTGGCTGGGTTGGGAGTTGGGGGCACCACTTTATGGTGGTTCCGCTCCTTCCTGGCTGACAGTGTCCAGAGGGTAGTGCTGGGGGGCAGTTGCTCTGTCCCATGGTGTTTATGTCATAGGGTTCCTCAGGGCTCGATACTGTCCCCCATGCGCTGGGAGAGGTCATCAGGAGGTTTGGGCTGAGGAGTCAGCAATATGCTGACGATACTCAGCTCTACCTCTCATTTCCCACCAATCCAGGCGAGGCGGTTTCTGTGCTGAACTCGTGTCTGGACCTGATAATGGACTGGATGAGGGTTAATAAATTGAAACTCAATCCAGACAAGACGGAAGTGCTGTTAGTGGGTGCTTCGCCAGACAGGCTGGAGGGCCATTTCCCTGCCCTGAATGGGGTTGCACTCCCCCTAAGGGACAGGGTCTGCAGCCTGGGGGTTATCCTGGACCCCAGTCTAACTCTGGAAGCCCAGGTGGACTCGGTGGCCAGGGGCGCCTTCCTTCAGCTGCGGAAATTATACCAGCTACGGCCCTACCTGGACGAGCAGAGTCTCATGACAGTTACACATGCACTGGTAACGTCTCGCATAGATTACTGCAATGCGCTCTATGTGGGGCTGCCTTTGAAGGCGATCCGGCGACTGCAACTGGTCCAGAATCGAGCTGCGCGGCTGGTGAGTGGTGGCGCCGCTAGGGAACACATCAAGCCGATTCTGTTTAAATTACATTGGCTACCAGTTGCTGCCCAATTCAAAGTGCTTGTTTTGACCTATAAAGCCCTAAACGGCTTGGGCCCCGGATACCTGAAGGACCGCCTCCTTCCATATGAACCTACCCGGCGGTTAAAATCTAGCCAGGGGGCCCTTTTGAAAGAGCCATCCCTCAAGGAGGTAAGAGGGATGGCTTGTAGACAAAGGGCCTTTTCGGCAGCTGCCCCCAGACTATGGAATGCCCTCCCGACTGAGATTCGTCTGGCGCCAACACTGATGACATTTCGGCGCCAGGTCAAAACCTTCCTGTTCCAGAAGGCTTTTAATTGAAATAATATCAACTGTGGGTCCTGATGACAATTTTTAGAGTATATATTTTAATTGTATTTGAATTGTTTTATTTTTTTTTATTGTATTTTAATTGTTGTAAGCCGCCCAGAGACCTTTGGGTAGTGTGGGTGGCATATAAGTTAAATAAATAAATAAATAATAAATAAATAAATAAATATGTTGACTATCTTTTCAGTACACAACCTTCCCATTTTAAACAGGAAGCTCAGGGTTAGGGTCGGGATTTCTACTCATCTCCTTACTTTTTCTTTTCTTTTCTTTTCTTTTTCTTTTTTTTTTGACAACAACTTCCTGATCACCCAGCCAGCGTGGTCTGGGGATCATAATGCAGAAACATTTACAATCAGGGCTTGGAAATGAAATTCCATACCATAATTGGATATATGCACAATGTTTCTGAGCTCTGATTAGCCCATGAGCTCTGAGGGTTTTCTCGGATGCAGAATTAAGCAACAGCCCTGGCTACAAACAGGTTAGAAACTGGAATCTAGAGGTTCATCTCTGGTTTGAGCTGGCTATATGAGTAAGAGTTCTGTTTTGCTTTGTTCCACATTGTGAGTGGAGCTACGTATGTTTCTGTGTTTTGTGATTTCATAATGAAGTAAAGTTTGTTTTTCCAAGCTTGCAGTTTTGGACTCATTTGTTCAGTAGCTCTTACTAATAATTGGCTTCAACAGAGACACTCAAGTATGCAGGCAAATTTATTCCATGAATCTTACCTTTCTTCTACCTTAGTGGTTTTAAGTGGGATTTATTCTGTATTTATGTTGCAGACTTTTTCAGTGCTTAGAATGAATATATGTGTGTTTGAACAAGAGTAAGCACATGTGTACATTTGTCAATGGCCAATGAATTGCTTGGCCCCAATGTCTTTGCCTTTGTAGATACCTGTTGATCCAAGGCAAGGCCAGTTCAAAAATGTATTTATATTACTTGAATTTATGTTAATTGATTACTCATGACTTGGTGATTTAAGTAAGTTGTGGGCCCCCTGTAAAGCTTTGTGTTTGACATGGTATCAGATGATATGATGCATTCTTTCTGTGATGATTTCTTTGTCATGGGCTTCTTTTACCCATTGACATCTTGAGTGTTACCATCAGTGAGTGAGGATGATGCCTTGAAAATAAAATATGAAAAGATGGCATTGCCTTCAGAACCTACAACCTTTGAGGGTTTATAAAATTTTATTTAGGAATGAAAGGTAGCTAAGATGGAATATGAGGAGACAAAACTCAGTGGAAAAGACAATATACTAGAAAAAAGTTGAAGGCAATAGGAAAAGAGGAAGCTTTAATATGGGATGGATTGACTCTATAAACAAACAATAAACCAACACCATAGGGCCCACACAACATTACCTCATGAATAAAATTAAGAAGGGGTAAGGTTCTCAAAGGCCTGGCTAAGAGCCAGGTTTTAATTTGCTGCCTGAAGATCAGGAGGGAGGGAGGAAGATGCATTTCCACCAGAAGGTCATTCTAAAGCAAGGCAGCTTTGAACAACTCATCTGGCATATATCACTGCAACACTCCTGTTGAATGTAAGAACTTTCAGGAAAATTGCTATACAGCTTTAACTACAGCACTAAATATGTTGCTTCCCCACCTCCTCCATTTACCAATGCATTTCTAAAAGTTTCTAATCAGAGTCTCTTGAATGATTCTCCCCCTCTGGTGCCACTTGTCACCATGCACACAGCGCTTTGACTTTTGGCCCCTTCACACAATGTGTAGCGATCTCAGCACGTGAACCATTCCTTGGGATGAAGCTTGTGCTCTCATTTGCTGAGCTGAACCAGTGTGGGCTAAAGTCCCAGCTTCAGTCACTGAAATGAGTAAGCAAAGAAATAAATCACATAGATATAGGTGGCAGCCTGTTTCCTCCAGGGATGATGAATCATGCTCTGTGGCCCTGAGACGTGTATCTGTGTCCCTTTATTTTCTCTTAATCCCCCTACATTTTCTTCCACAACCCCTGCCAGGATTAGGTGATGTGCTGTGGTTTCAGATCAGTACTTTGGAGCCTTGTGAGTCAAACCCTGGTATCCTCAATATTTGTTCCCAGCATGGAAATGGTGCCTCACACTGTTCCCCTCTGTGACCTCAATATCCAATGCTTGTTCCCCTTCGTTGCTTCAGTTGCAGGAATAATACCTTCTGTGGTACAGATAATACCTTGCAACATCTCACCAATACATGAGGTAGACCAGATCTCTTCTATCACACACACACACACAAACACAAACACAAACTCTCTCTCTCTCCCTCTCTCTCTCTCTCTCTCTCTCACACACACACACACAGAGCGAGATATAGAACTCTGTTGATAGAAGTCTTTATAAAACCAACACATTCACTAAGACAAATGCCCAAGTAGCACATCTTTCCTCTAAATTATTCTGTTTGTTCCTTATGGTTTTTGCGGATGTTTTTTGAGGTTTTCTTGTGGGAGGGGTGATTTTTCTTTTTTACTGTAGACAACTGAGATAGGGTTTCTGCAAAGGTCTGCAAAGGTGTGAAACACACATAGTCACGAATATTGTTGTCTGAGTACCTCTCATAGTCCGGTCGAAACAAACCGTCACCATTTCTTTCCCCCACCTCCCAAACTTGATGGTTATTTATAGCCATCTGCCTACATTTTCCTCAGTGACAGGATACTGCACGATGGTTCCCTTATAGCTGGCTATCAACATTTCAAAACATGATTAAATGGGGAAAACAGAGGCAAACAAATGCTGACACAGGAGTTCATTCTGCATCACTGGCACACACAACAGTTAATACAGAGTAACTGATTTGTGCATGAATCAGTTTGATGATTACTGAACTATATTTAAGATAAACTTTCTATGCATATTTCACCTCCTCCCCAAATGTAGGTTGGCAGGAAAATGAAGAGAGATTAGTGGGAATGGAAACATATTGTGTATACAGTTCCAAGCCATATGTTTTGCATACACTATTCCTCAGTTCACCATACTACTACTACTGATACTACTACTAATGCTGCTGCTGCTGCTATCAATGATAAATGAATAACAACAACAAGGACAAGAATAACAACTCATGTATAGCACAGCTACTATAATAACCATGGAGCTCAGTTAAAAGGTCCCCCCAAAATAGAAGATTTTTGCAACTTTGACACAGAAAATTTGACTGGAAAAGAAAATAAACAAGTTGCATGCAAACATTCACAGCTTAAAACACTTGAAAGATGTAAAACTTAAAAATGAAAATAAGGGGAAAAAAGAAGTCTAAATGATTCTATTAACAGAAGCAGAGAAAAATTAAAGTGGCGAAAATTGAAAACATCCTGAAAATAACAGAAACAACAATTTGAATATAAATTAAATAGCTGGAAAAATAAACCACTGCATGGATAATATCTGAGAAATATCGATGGAAAACGTGATAACAGTTTAATTTGGGCATGGCTAAAACTGGGGACCATCAAGAAAGAAATCAAAGGCTTGATCTTTGCTGCACAAGAACAAGCAGTCCAAACTAATGTTATCGAAGCTAAAATTCACGCAATTAGCGTAAAGAGCAAATGTTGACTCTGCCAAGAAAAAGATGAAACTGAACATCCAGCTCATCTGTGAATGTTCAAAGACTGTGCAGATAGACTACAAAGCTAAACATGGTAGTTGCGAAATTAATAAACTGGTCATTATGTAAAACAATGTAATCTGCCAGCATCCAAGAATCTGTGGGAACACCAGTAGAAAAGATTTCAGAAAATAATCAAGTTAATAATCAAGATCTTCTGGGACTTTCAGATCCAAACAGACAGACATCTTGAACACAGTATACCAGACATAATAGAAGGAATAAATATCTGGGTAATTTACATTGCAATTCCAGGGGATGCCAGAGTTGAAGATAAAGAAGTGGAAAAAATTAACAAAACACAGAGACCTGGTGATTGAAACATCTCACTTGTGGATGAAACACATTTCAGCGGTTGTCATGGGTATTGGGGCATGGAGAACAATGCTTCAGAATTTTATAACATACTATCAGCCAAAGATCTCTGAAATAACACAACCAAAGCCACAAAAAATGTCTATATTAGAAACAGCATATATACTACATTGATATTTAAGTGGTACTTAGGTTTTTGGTTAAAACTTGTATCGGTTATGCAATATCAGTCAAATACTGTGTCTTGTGTTTTATAACAACAACAACAACAACAACAGAAGTCAGCAATTAGTTTACCAACTCTTATTCGCCCTTCTACCTATGGTTGATCACATGTCTGTACTTCTCAGTTTGTTGTATCTATGGAAGATCTTTCTTTTCAAATAAGCAATTCATGACTAATAAATGTCCATAAGTGTGTTCTTAATGTTTTTATTTTCTCAGTAACATTTTGATTTGCTTATTGTAATCCTTTGTACATGCTATATAATCTCTGATGCATTCAGTGGACAAATAAATGGCATTTGTCTGTGTTCACACATTATTGATAAGAGAGTAATACAAAAATATCAAATATATCATTTTGTACAATATCATTGTAGACCTGAGCTAAACTGTTTAATTCATTATATTTTTTTAAAAAAAGAGTTGTGACATTGGAAAAATAAAGGGAGGAGAATTGAAAGACAAAATATTGCAACACTTTCAAAACATTTATTTCAGTGCAAGCTTTTGTGAATTAAAATTCACTTCTCCTGACTCCAGACACAAAGAAGTGCAAATATTATATGTGTCCTCTATATTTATCTGGTGGTGAAAGTCACACCCAGGTGACGATACAGGCAATATGTAACATGACCATGCTTTGTTAACATGTAACTATCAAGCTGTTAACTAGTAGGTCCACACCAAGATTATAAGCATGGCTGTTACTAGAATGCTAAGAGTTGGGGAAGAGGTCAGACTCTGTCAAGGGAGACAACTATTTTTTAGACCTAGAAGATATAAACGAAACTGGGTTATTAGTGTGCTAAGAAGCCTTGATCTCTGTTTAAGCCATTACAGATAGTCTGGAACTTGTCCGTATAGCCAGTTTCTGCAGTCCTCCTCTTGAGTCTTCCTTTGTAATTCATTTTTTTCTTCAGTAGCCGCTTGGAGATCTGTAGCAGTGTCCTGGAAGGTTGAAGTGTTTTGAAACTAGTTTCTCTGTGCTGTCATTCCTGATGTCAGATTTGTGTTTCCATTCATTATTTTGTGTATAGATTGTCCTATAAAAAACAGAGGGGCACTGTTGGCAGAGAATGACATAAATCACATTGAAGAGTGAATAAGTAATGAGCCTCTGTTGTTGTGACTGACATGGATGGGACCCTTGATAATGCTGTCAGTGTAGATATGGAGGCACAGCTGGCATCTAGATGTATGACAGCAACTGTCTCCATCTCCATGTCATGTTGTTTGTGGTGTGTCAGTAGTTACGTTTGCAAGATATTTTTGTAGGCAAGCATGGACTGGGCACCCAAAGCTTGGGAGACAGCAGCACTGTTGTTCAGAGTGAGCTGTAGGTGCTTGATGATACAGTATGTCTCAGTGGTCTCAACTGGGTGCTGTAGGTAACTACTAATGGTGTTCTGTCTGTTTTGTAGGTTGTCCCTTGATCGTAGTCTGGCTCTGTCACATTGCTCATTCACCAGGTTGAGTACATGTTGTAAATTTAAGAACTGCATGTTCTAACTCTGTGAGTGTTGAGTCTTTGTCCTGTGGTTATATCCGAAAACCTGGCTGTAGACAATGAACTTGATGGAATGTTCTGGATAGAAACTGGGGACATGCAAGTATGTATATAACAGCCACTAGGTTTCTGATAGAATATAGGGCTGATATGCTTCTTATGCAGTTGCACTGTGGTGTCCAGCAAGTCTATTTGTTGTGTGAACTGTTTCAGACTCAGATTGATGGAAGGATGAAACTTATAGAAGGCCTGGTGGAATTTCTCTAATGATTCCTTGCTGTGGGTCCAAAGAATGAAAATGTTGTCAATAAATCTCATATGAAGGAGAAGTTTTTGAATACAGGAACTGATGAAGTGTTTTTCCAGGCCAGTAAGGAATATAGTTACATATTGTGGAGCTATATGTGTGCTCATAGCTGGTCCATCGATCTGGAGATATATGGTACTGCCAAAGGTAAATAGTTATATGTGATTACGGAGTCTCACAGCTTAGTATCCAGATTTGCCATGGCCTCATTTGGAGTGATATTTTTGAATGTCTGTGGCTGACTCCATTACTCAGAGAGCTAGAGAACTTGGCTGTGGAACAAGGGACTGGGAATTCGATTCACCACTGTGCCTCCTGGGAGAAGAACCAGTCTGTGTGCCCTTGGGCAAGCTACAAAGCCCCAGAGTGCTCCAGAAAAAGGAAATGGTAAACCACTTCTGAATACTTTCTACCTATAAAACCCTGTAAAGGCTCAACATAACTTACAATCAACTTGATGGAAATTACCTATTATTACTAGGCCACCGTTGTGAAGAATATTGATGTAAAGTGTCTTACATCAGTAGTGCCCAGAATGATGTCTCCTGGAATGCTGTAGATTCAGCAATACAATAGGCCACCCAGGGTTATTTGTTTTATGTGTTTTGGGTAGTAGACAGAAGGATCCTCATTGAGAAACTTTTGGTATATTTTTTAGGCTTTGGTCATGGATGTCTCCAGGAAATTCTTTCATTAGGTTTGTTCATTTTTCTGGTATTTAGCAGTTCGGTCTGTCATTAGAGGTGCATAAAATTGGGTCCTGGACAATGATCACTCTTGGCCCACAAGAGATAATTGTTGGAGTTGTTTACAAGACTATGAATGGGAAGTTTTGGAAAGTTGGATGAGTTGCAAAGTGACAATTTCAAAGAAATTAAGAACAATATCATGAGAAGAATGTGAAACTTAGAAAAAGAAGTATAGGGTATATAATGGTAAGGGTCTTCAAAATATTCTAGAAACCGCTAGTAAGGGGAAACGGCACATCTTTCAACCATTCTCTTAAGGTCTAGCCTATCTGTCATCTGTTCTGCAGATATCTTGTTCTGATGCAATATAAGGCCAATGGTATGGCTGATTTTCTTAATAAATAAGAAAGGAGAGGGCAGAGGAGCTGTATTGAGACAATGGTATTGGAAGAAGAAGTACCTAACTTTCCCCAGTGTCTAAAGAGTGTTTGTGTCTATCTTTCCAATGGGCCACTTTTAAAGCCATTTTCCATTTTTTAAATATATGCATGATTTTGTGAAAATGAAATGTATTGAAAGGTAAAGATATGAAGAATATTGGAGGGGGGGGATTCTCACTTTCAGCAATTTCCTAAGTTTTGCCTTACTGACATTTCTTGCTGAGACTTCTCCCTGCACTAGCAAGGTTTCTCCGCTTCCTATGAAAATCCCTATCTTGTTTTTCCCATTTATTTTTGGTTGGTTGGTTTTTTTGCCTGTTCTTTTGCACAACCGCCATGTTCTGAATAGCACAATGGCGACATTCTTCATAGCTCAATGCCCTTTCTGGGAATATTGTGTAGGAAAAATGACATGGTGCACTGGAATTGTAGCAATTCTGCACAATTGGTGCTATTTCCAAGAAAAGGGGGGGGGGAGAGAGTCTATGAAACATCTGAGAAATCCTGTGAGATTTCTTTTTGAAAAAAAAATATGTAGAGAAATCTCACTGCAAGAAGAAAATAAGTTTTTTCCCCTGCCTTTCCTTCTTGACAACAAGAAGTTCCATGTGGAAAATATCACAAATGTGAAAACTGCTGTGCCTTGCAAGAAGTCTTGTGGTGTGTGAAATGCGTCATTTCTGCAAGAATCTCAAAACGATCAAAATTATTTTGCCTCCGTACAGTTGATGTATACTCGTGCTCATTACTATGTCCGTTAATTTGAGAAGAAGCGTCATATCTATGGAACATCTTAAATATCTTAGGATGAGCTGGGAACTGCAAATGTTCTGATCTTCTTTATCTCTGAAAAAAGAATGCTCAGACACTAGCACCGGTTAATCATAAGACAATTCCACTGAAAACGACATAATGAGATTTGATGTTGACTAATTTAAATGCCATTGATTTCAATGGGACAAACAGTTTGATCTTGACTCACTGGGTTCAAAGGGATTTATTTTTTATGCATTGTGTTTAGGACTGCAATCTCACTGTGACCAGAGGGCGCTGTGCTTGGGGAGGCCAACAGTCAAACTACATATTATCTTAATTCCATAGCTGGCAATTGTCCCTGCTGGGGTTTTCTTTTCACACCAAATCAATGTGAAATAGGTGGTTTGTGGTCTGTGTAGAGAGGGCCTTACGCTGAAATTTTCAAGTAAGGTGGAACCACCCCACACTGGCCACAAACTGCATCTGAAAGTGTGCCAGCCCTTCATCTGGATTAGAACTTTCCTCTACGAGGAAGAAGGCATACTATGTCCCTCCTCAACGGCCCTACTCAAACTCCACCCTCCTGAGTTAAATAAGAAGGAAAGCTTCCATTGATGGAGATGGAGGCTGTTACATATCGCGGTGTGTAAGTTTCAGAACAGAGCGATCACCGTGCAAGGAGGAGGATTGGCTCTCCCTTCCCATGGCACAGTGGTCCTGATCTTGGAAGAGCGGCAGCAGTAGACTATTTAATCAATGTACTGTGTCCTCTGACCTGCATGATATTTTGCCCCCCCCACCCCAGAAAAAAGAGGCAAGACATAGGTTCTGGAATTAATTAGGGCCACACTTTACTGAACAGGTAATGTTAACTCTTGCTGTTCCCCAACAGGGGGGCCTGCGGTAGTGCAGGATCGGGTATGAGGCTGAAGGTCTCACTGCACCCCCTCGCCAGCCACATTCGGGCGAGTCCTATACCCTGCTGTTGCGCAGTCCCTGATGCAGCCACCCCCAGGCCTGTAAGCCCCCTCTTGTTGGCAACCCTCAGCCTGGGGAGGGCTCCAGCACGTCCTCCCCCCCCCCCCAGGCACTGTAACCTCAAGATCCGCAGCACCATGAGGTCAGATGGGCTATCACCTCCCTTGTACTCCCTGGGCACTCACCGATCCTTGTTCTTTATTTCTTTCTTTATTTATTTGATTTATTTGATTTATATACCACCCATCTGGCAGCCAAGGCCACTCTGCACTCAGCACTACCTGCCAGTGTGACCAATAAATGAACCATTAACTTCAAAACAACAAACCTACACCAATGTGGGATAGGCGAAAAACCCTGCCAACTCTAAACCAATTTGAATAGCAAGGAAAAAAATTCCTATCTGTCCCCCAAAGGGCGACCGCTCAGACTCACACTGGTTTAAGGGTGGGTGGGAATAAAGCCTCAAAAGAGACTGTGGAGGAGGGGGAGTGCAGCGCTCCCTACGCCCGAGCCCCGGAATGATAGAGTGCAAGATTCTCATCTCGCTTCATCCCGAGGGGGGGGGCAAAGAAGCTCCGCTCTGCACACCGGCGGAGCAGCCATTCAAATATCTATTGCACATGAACCTAACACACTGGTGCCAAGAGAGGTGTTATTACAACAATACGTCCTGAATAAGGCCCTTGTGCCAAGTGCATATGAAATGACTTTTTGCCATTGGTCCATGTAGCACAGTAGTGTTTTATCATTTAGACAGGTTTCATGGACTTATGACAGCACAATTGAAAGTGGACACCATGGCTATCATCTGGCAGAGTGTTCTGTGAGTTTATCCGTGAGACAGTCATGGGTTTTAAGCATGCCTAATTAGGAAGAACATAGGCAGCTGCCTCATTCTGGGTCAGACCCTTGATCCATCTCGCCCAGTGTGGTTCACCTTCATTAGTAGCAATAACTGATTAGACTTTAAGGCAGGATCCTTTCTTTGCCCTATCTGGTATTCGAGAGTGGTCTCCCATCCAGGTATGAACCAAGCCTGACCCAGATTAGCCTCTGAAATCAAATAAGATTTGATTAGTGGTTTTGAGGTGGTAATTGTGTTGGTTTAAAGCTTGTGCTTATTGCTGTAAGTTGAATGTGGTTGTTGTAAACTGTAAGAAATTAAGAGATTCTGACAGTTTTTCCTGTATGTACATTTGTTCATTCTGGAGTCTGTTCAGCAATAACTTGAGAAAACGGAAAGCGGTGTGTGTGTGGGGAGAGGTTGTGTGTGTGTGAGAGAATGAGAGCAGGAGAGAATGAGTTCAAAATGAGAGGGTATGTGAATCAAGTTAAAGAGCATTTTTAAAAAATCTTATTAGAGGAAATACTGCAATAGCATTTTGCAATTATTTGCCTGGCCTGGCTGCAGATGTAGTTATTCAGGGATGGGTAACAAAAGGCGAACGGGTTGAGTTGTTCGTTCATTTTGTATTGCTTTTTGATTGAGATTGCTTTGGTGTGGTTCATTAAATGGAGAACTCAGCGCAACATGTCTGCTGCATCTGTAAAAGTTGGAGCGTACATTGCTTGGCCAAAATGGAAATCAATATGTAGAGGAACTCTGTTATGAGGATCAATTAGGACCATGTCTCACTTTTTCATCATTTGTAAAGCAGGGGATTGCTAGGCATGAAACTGAGCTTTCTAAATTCAATATAAGGAATAAAAGGGAAAATGTTTGCTTTCCAAGGTCACACACAGCCCAGGCTGCTGAGTCTTTCAATGCCAGCCTGGCCAGGTTCTAATTGGCACGCTCACAAGTCCTAACATTCTTTGGTGCAGTCGGGTGGCATGTTAATAAGTGGGGTGAAATTCATTAAATGTTGCCTTACTTAAATATCAGAAAAATGTTGCTTCCAGTTCTCACTCACAGGATAGTAAAGCAATGTACATGTGAAGATTCTTTCCTGAATGCGTATCAAGAAGCAACACAAAATGAAACAAAAGCAAAAAAATAAAGAGGACAAAGATGTTGTGGCACCTTAAATACTAACTACTTTATTTTAATGTGAGTTTTTGTGGAACAAGTCCACTTCTTCAGACATAAGTGATAATACAGAGACTACGTGGCAAAATAGTCACACATGGCTCTAAGATTTTGACAGGAAGATTGCTAGATTCAAGCTGTGAATAGTGTGAGTCTTTGTGGCATTTACACCTAGTAATGGCTTAAGATCCCTGTTTAGTATGCAGTTCTTTTCATATGAAGTTTTGTTCTGTAAACAGCAACAATGATTAGTGGCTAAAGGAACTCCAGGCAGAAACAGCACACGGATGTTAAGGATCACTGATTTTACCTTTGAAGCTTATTCTGTAAGGGTGGCTTTGGAAAATGACAGCAGATAACAACATAATTATTGGAGCATTCCACATTTGGTAATGGCTTAAGAACCCTTGACTAATATTTAATCCATTGAGATTGGTGTCAAGCATATATATGTTTTCCCCTGGATTCTTGTTCTGTAATTTTTCTTCTCCAGAATAGCAATATTTTTAACTGATCTTAATGCATTGGCATATCTCCTAGTCAGGGTACTTATCACAGCTAGGTTATGCTCTGATGGATCTCTCTTCTCCCACTCTCTAGCCATCTCCTCATTAACTTCATAGTTCAAAGCTCCTCCATAAACCAGCGAGAGTGTTGCACTCTGAATCAGAGAAGGCATTTGGGAGCGATCATAACAATCTTATTCTTTCAGTGATCAGATATCCTTTTCTTAGAATATGACAACAAAAGCATTTTGTGTGTGTCTGTTTAATGTGCTTCCTTTGGATTCTGATGAGGTACTGAAAAGCAATGGGCATTTTTAGTTGTGTATTTACTTTTTAAATCCTTTGGTCTGCATAGCTTCCCCAGAATGCACAATCTAAATAATAATTAACTGAAACCCAAAAGGTTTTCCAAATCAATTGAAAGGTATTTTTCTGAAAAAAATTCAGACACATTAGAAAGCTATTGGAAAGTCTGTTTGCTCAACCTACAGATATCTAGAGTAGTCATTTATGCAAAGCTTAAAAAGTCACACAAATTTACCTTAAACAACACTGTTCTGGGTTTTTTCACTTCTTCTCCTTATGTTCATACCAGTGTTCCATTGTTCCTATTATCTTCAAGACACAATTAAATTTGCTGAGTTTTATTTCTGTCTCTGATTTATATTCTGTTGTTCTCCTGGGACTCAAGGTAGCTCACAACATCCAAAGCAAAAGTGTCTCTCTCTTTTCTGAGAAATAAAAATACATAAAGAGAATACATTTTATTTTTTAAAAAAAACTTCAAATAGCCAGGAGCCATCAGTGTATGGCTTATGGATTCTGCCAAACTTCTCCTCCTGCAGCTCCATATAAATGTGCTCTGGAAGGCCGAGGAACCATCTGGACCACGTTTTTGGCAACACCATAATCTCCAGGGCAGGAGGAAGGGTAGAATGTATTGATGCTCCTGGTGCTGGAGGTGGAAATACACCATTTGGTTTTGACTAGTACTAAAAAATAATAGGGACGTGGTGGCGCTGCGGGTTAAACCGCAGAAGCCTCTGTGCTGTAAGGTCTGTAGATCTTCAGCTGTAAGATCGAATCCACGTGACGGAGTGAGCTCCCGTCGCTTGTCCCAACTCCCGCCAACCTAGCAGTTCGAAAGCATGCAAATGCGAGTAGATAAATAGGGACCACCTCGGTGGGAAGGTAACAGCGTTCCGTGTCTAAGTCGCACTGGCCATGTCACCACGGAAGATTGTCTTCGGACAAATGCTGGCTCTATGGCTTGGAAACGGGGATGAGCACTGCCCCCTAGAGTCGAACACGACTGGACAAAAATTGTCAAGGGGAACCTTTACCTTTACCTTTAAAAAATAATTGCATGAAAAGCATATCAGTTCAGTCCAGGGCTGCATGAGATCAAGTGCTGCAAGTTGCCTGTTGCATCATATGCTCTTTTAAGAAATATAGTGTCTAGTCCTGATATCAGTTGAGAGACACAACAATATTACTGGTAGCATGCATATCCAGCTAGAAATGGAATGAAACCATAATATACGTAGCACAAACAAAACAGAGAGCAATGTAGACTTGATTTATATCAAGATTAGTTAGAGTGACAACCAGAACGTCTTGATCTAAGATATTGATTTTTTCATCAACTTCCCCATTTGTATTTTGGCCATTTAAAAAAAAAATATTCTTATTGGCTGGTAGAACTGTTAAAATATTGTGATTTACTGCTTAACTCATCCCATATATTCAGCTTTTTAAGATACAATTTCCAGAATATATAATATATCCATATACATGAGCTTGGGCCACTATATGAACCATAATAATTCCTTTTAATACTTTACAATATGTATTGCAAAATGATTGAAGATTAGTTGAATCGTAGAATTGTCATAGGGTTGGAAGGGACCTTGGAGGTCTTCTAGTCCAGGCCCTGCCCAAGGCAGGAGACCTCATACCATCCCAGATCTTATACCATCCCGGACAGATGACTGTCCAATCTTTTCTTGGAAACCTTCAGCGATGGGGCACCCACAACATCGGGAGGCAAGCTGTTCCACTGCTTAATGGTTCCCACTGTCAGAAAATTCCTCCTTATTTCCAGGTTGGATCTCCCTCTGATGAGTTTCCACCCATTGGTTCTTGTCCTGCCCTCAGGCGCAATGGAGAATAAATCGATGCCCTCTTCCCTGTGGCAACCCTTCAGAGATTGGAAGACTGCTATCATCTGTTCCAGTCGGGCTTCAGGCCGCGCCATGGTACAGAAACGGCATTGGTCGCCCTGTTAGATGACCTATTGAGGGAGGCCGACAGAGGGAAAATGTCCCTGTTGGTCCTCCTCGATATTTCAGCTGCCTTTGATACCGTCGACCACGGTATCCTCCTGAGGAGGCTCTCCGAGTTGGGAATTGTTGGCCTGGCATTGGCCTGGCTCCGTTCCTTCTTGGAGGACCGTCCTCAGAGAGTACAGCTTGGGGAGGGAGACTCGGCCCTGTGGTGCCTCAATTGTGGAGTTCCGCAGGGCTCTCCCCTCTCCCCAATGCTGTTTAATATCTATATGAGGCCGCTGGGTGGGGTCATCAGGGGGTGTGGAGCATCGTGCCATCAGTATGCTGATGACACCCAGCTCTACATCTCCTTTTTTCCAACTGCAGGTGATGCCGTTCTGTCCCTTCATCGCTGCTTGGAGTCTGTACTGCAATGGATGCAGGAAAATGGGCTGAGGCTGAACCCGGAGAAGACGGAGGTCCTGAGGGTGAGTGGACCCTCCATCAGCAGTTTGGGAAACTCCCTCTCTTTTGGGGGGGTGACTCTCACTGCAAAGAGTGAGGTTCACAGCTTGGGGATCCATCTGGACCCGGCGCTTACCACGGAAACTCAAGTGGCGTCAGTGGTCCGTTCCGCATATTTCCATCTTTGGCGGATTGCCAAGCTGCTTCCCTATCTTGATGTTGGGGTGCTCACCACTCTGGTCCATGCGCTCGTAATCTCGAGATTAGACCACTGCAATGCACTCTACGTGGGGCTACCTCTGAGATTGATGCGGAAGCTCCAAATGGTGCAGAATGCGGCGGCCAGACTTCTTACTGGAGTGAGGAAATACCAACACATCACTCCCACCCTGGCCGCCTTGCATTGGTTGCCCGTACACTTCCGCGTTGATTTCAAAGTTTTAATGATCACATACAAGGCCCTAAACGGTTTAGGACCTCGATACTTGGCGGAGCGCCTCCTCCCGCCCAGATATACCTGTACCACCTGATCTAGCCAGGAGGGGCGATTGAGGAGCCTAACGCCGAGGGAGGCCCGGAAGGAAAAAACAAGACACCGGGCCTTCTCGGCAGTGGCTCCTTCTCTCTGGAACAAACTCCCCTCCGAGATTCGCTTGGCCCCCTCGCTGGGTATTTTCAGAAGCCAACTTAAGACCTGGTTGTTCAGACAGGCCTTCCCTCCAGGCACTACTTAACTTCTCTCTTCATCCCATCTTGAATTATTGTTGTCTTATATATTGTTGAAAAACTGTTAATATATATTTTGAATTGTTTTTATCTTGTATGTTGTGAGCCGCCCAGAGTAGACTATGTCTAGATGGGCGGCATAAAAATGCAATCAATCAATCAATCAATCAATCAATCAATCAATCAATCAATCAATCAATCAATCAATCAATCAATCAATCAATCAATCAATCATGTCTCCCCTCAGTCTTCTCTTTGTTAAGCTAAACATACCTAGTTCTTTTAGTCGTTCTTCATAGGATTTAGCATCCAGTCCCCTTATCATCTTTGTTGCTCTTCTCTGCACCCCTTCCAGGGCCTCAGCGTCTTTTTTTTTGTATTGTGGTAACCAGAACTGGACACAACACTTGAAATGCGGCCTCACCAGTGCGGTATAGAGTGGTGCTATCACTTCCCATGATCTTGATGCTATCCCCCTGTTGATGCAGCCTAGGACTGTGTTGGCTTTCTTGGCAGCTGCAGCACACTGCTGACTCATCCACCAGGACACCTAAATCCCTCTCACAGGTACTACTGTTGAGCCAGGTACCACCTATCCTGTACCTGTGCATCTGGTTTCTCCTGTCTAAGTGCAGGACCTTACTTTTCCTGCCACTGAACTGCATCTTATTGGATAGGGCCTGATGTTCAAGTCTGTCTAGATCCTTCTGAATGTTGAGTCTATCTTCCAAAGTATTAGCAATTCCCTCCCAGCTTTGTGCCATCAGCAAATTTGATGTGTGATGAATGGACTCAGTCTTCTTATGTAATTATTTTTGTTGGTCTTGTCCTTGTGTGGTGTAGATGGCCCTGAGAGCCACTGTGACATAAAACTAGTGCATCAGACTAGGACTCAAGGGACATGGGTGCAAATTCTTGTTAACTCTTGGAAGCTCATGGGGATATGACAATTGTAAACTACCCCTGAAACATCTCACATTCCTGAAAAACCCTGCTAGGGCTGCCATAAGTTAGAAGTGGCTTCATGCCACAATAACAAAAATAGAGAGACTTGTATGTTGCAGGGATTCTGAAACTGGCGCACTGAATGTGCTTAGAATGATATCCAAATGTTTAGATTGAGCTATGTTTTTTGTGTAAGAGACAATTCTTGCATATTTCCATTTATGCACAAAATTTAAGAGGTGTCTTATTATATGGACCACTCAATTACTTGTTTGCGTCTTTGTGAGAGGTCCGTCTAATCCTATTGTGCTTGCTGTGTGCGCACGCTTAGCTTTACAGAGAGAAATGATGCTTTAGATATTTTGTGTGAATGGCACAAAGCACAATGGGAAAACAACAACAAAAATGTGTGGTCTGTTGTTTTTGTTCTGGTGGGGGGAATCTTTGCCACGGACAAGAGAATCATCGACCAGCACCCTCATTATGCCATGTGTATCAGTTAAGAAACAAGATGATGGCAACATTTCTTTACTTCCCTAATGTTGTCGTTGTTGTTTAGTCGTTAAGTCGTGTCCGACTCTTCGTGACCCCATGGACCAGAGCACGCCAGGCCCTCCTGTCCTCCACCACCTCCCGGAGTTTGGTCAAATTCATGCTGGTATCCTCAGTGACACCGTCCAACCATCTCGTCCTCTGTCGTCCCCTTCTCCTCTTGCCTTCACACTTTCCCAATATCAGGGTCTTTTCCAGGGAGTCGTCTCTTCTCATGAGATGGCCAAAGTATTGGAGCCTATTCAGGATCTGTCCTTCCAGTGAGCACTCAGGGTTGATTTCTTTCAAAATGGATAGGTTTGTTCTCTTTGCAGTCCAGGGGACTCTCAAGAGCCTCCTCCAGCACCACAATTCAAAAGCATCAATTCTTCGGCGGTCAGCCTTCTTTATGGTCCAGCTCTCACTTCCATACATCGCTACTGGAAAAACCATAGCTTTCACTATGCGGACCTTTGTCGGCAAGGTGATGTCTCTGCTTTTTAAGATGCTGTCTAGGTTTGTCATCGCTTTCCTCCCAAGAAGCAGGCCTCTTTTAATTTCGTGGCTGCTGTCCCCATCTGCAGTGATCATGGATCCCAAGAAGGTAAAATCTGTCACTGCCTTCATATCTTCCCCTTCTATTTGCCAGGAGGTGATGGGACCAGTGGCCATGATCTTAGTTTTTTGATGTTGAGCTTCAGACCATTTTTTTCACTCTCCTCTTTCACCCTCATTAAGAGGTTCTTTAATTCCTCCTCACTTTCTGCCATCAGAGTGGTATCATCTGCATATCTGAGGTTGTTGATATTTCTTCCGGCAATCTTAATTCCGTCTTGGGATTCATCTAGTCCTGCCTTTCGCATGATGTATTCTGATTATAAGTTAAATAAGCAGGGAGACAATAAACAGCCTTGTCGTACTCCTTTCCCAATTTTGAACCAATCAGTTGTTCCATATCCAGTTCTAACTGTTGCTTCCTGTCCCACATATAGATTTCTCAGGAGGTAGATAAGGTGGTCAGGCACTCCCATTTCTTTAAGGACTTGCCATAGTTTGCTGTGGTCGACACAGTCAAAGGCTTTTGCATAGTCAATGAAGCAGAAGTAGACGTTTTTCTGGAACTCTCTGGCTTTCTCCATAATCCAGCGCATGTTAGCAATTTGGTCTCTAGTTCCTCTGCCCCTTCGAAATCCAGCTTGTACTTCCCTCATGACCTTCACAAAAATACTGAGTTGGTTCCTTAACTTAATGTTCCTTGAATTTTGGAGTTCCTGAGGTATAGGCTTCCTCTTTGCGTCTTTGCTTGCTGACTGTGATTAAGAGGGCATATTTCTGCCTTCCAATCCAATAGCTATGTCAGCCATGAAGGTCATATTGGGGCAAGTGTTTTCACAATTGAACCTGATCTTTGTCGACCAGTGGTTACAGGGATAGTTCAAGACATTCTGGAGACACAGTATCCAGATGTTCCCTTTTTTAAAAATCTGAGACCGAACTTCACTTGTTTGCTGGTGTTTTACATTTGGCCCAACTCCATGTCTGAAACACTCCCATCAGTGCTATTTCTTGCTTATCCCACCCTTGGGGATCCCTGCTTCCCTTCTGAGCAGCAACTCAGTGTTACATCCATATGCTGATGTGAAGAAGCCCTTACTCCCAGTGTTGCAGCATAAGCACTGCCTCCCATAAAGTTCTGACCTAGGCTGTATTGTCCAGAGAAAGCATAAAAAGCACCAAAAGTCCCCAAAGCATAATATGTTTTTCATACCTTTGGCTCTGCTTGCTGGCTCCTCATTGTCCCATCAATCCTGTGGGCAGCCTTTCAGTTCAGAGCTGCAAAACTAATTCCAGTTTGATCTCTGAAAGGCCATCAAGAGGCAATGCTTTTTATTATTGGGGCCATGGGATGGACACAGACATATGGTAGTTATCTCTGGCTCTCTAGCTTCTATGCTGATTAATATGGCCCCTGCCACCTACTTCCCTCCCCTCCATGCACACTTCGTCACTGGCGTGCAAAGGAAGTGATGACTATATTGCAAGGGGCAAGGGGTGCAGATCAATACAGAGAATGAACAGGGAGGTGAGTTCATCAAGATGTCTATCATGACAGAATCGCTGGAAGTCAACAGGGCTCTCCTTTATTAGTGCTCCATACGAACTGAACATATATATTTCACCTAGGTTCTACCGTTGATGGTGCTGATATAATAACTGCATGGTAAATTACAACCACCGCCAGGGCTCTTCTGTGATTTGAAACAGCAAAGATCAGAGTTATTCTTCACATGCCATTCAACTTCCACACTGAATCTCATTTTGTTTCCTCTGGAGTTTGACGTGTTTCCTTCAAGCCTTTTCCCCATGCAGCCTCTGCCTCGCTTGCTGAATTTGATGGGTGTGTCAGACAACGTGATCCTCCATTTGTAATCCTCCCTTGTTTTTCCACCACTTGTTTGGTCTCTTTCTTTACCACAGAAACTCTGTGAAAGAGAAAACAAAATTGGAATAAAATCCCTGAAGGAGAAAAGGGTGGAATAGCTACATTGTGCCTTCTAATTGCTAGCCTAAGGAATTCTCCATCAGGGAATGCTCCTCAGGCTGTTCAAGAGATGTTTTGAAAGAAGGATCATGTGGAAGCTGAAATGAGAGAATTCATGTCCTACAGAAGTACTTGATCTATTGGATGCTTCTCAGTTTTGGCATGAAAATAGCATATATACAAGTCAGTGACAAACAACAACAGCAACAACTCCAAGGTTTAAGAAAGGAATATATTAGAAGATCAATCTAAATGTCTTCCTCCCCCATGCAGTGTGTGTGTGTGTGTGTGTGTGTGTTTGTCAGGGTGGCTGCTTTACACATCACCACATGGGAGTACAAAAAAGGGCACTAATGGCGGTAAAATTGCATATGCTAAATTGTATCAACAGATGCAAAATTAGAAATGATTTGTGTAATTTAGCAGGTGCTCCATCACTGAACTTCAGCCTCTTACCATCCCTGCTACTTGGACTTCCAAGAAGAACTAGATAATGACATCTGAAGCCACAGAAGCAAATATATTTAGAGCTGAGGTGAATGTGTGAATCTTCAGATGCTGTAGATCGTAATCTCTTGAGTTGTAGCCAGAGTTGCTAATGTGGGAAACGAAGTTATAGTCCCAAAAATATCTGGGGAACAGCAACTGACTCCCCACTCCCCTGATATAGATAAAACCATAACACCATGGCATACTAAAGGTAATCACGTGCCATCATGATGATGAGATTGCAGTTCAGGTGAAATTATTCCTTGCACTTCCTTTCCATCACATGGGCTGAAATCCAGTTGGAGTAGGCCCATTGAATCAGTGGGGTCAGTTAGCTCCTCTGTAATTTCTATTGATTTGAGTGAGCCTACTCTAGTTGCAACTTACTACTGGATTTCAGCTAATGTGTTTTCCATTGATCAATGAATGAAGAAGAACAAAATGGTTCCCATAGTACAGCATCTTCAAGACTGTATCTGAACAGCAGCACATTCACTAGTCCACACAGGTAGACATGTTCTACTTTCCTTGGTGCCAGTAAGTGACCAAGAAGTACACACCTACTATCCTCGGCTGGAACAACAGCATATGTCCAGGCATGTGGCACAGTTACCATCCTGGGACTACACACAAGACCTTTGAGCTGCTCGTCAGTATTAGCTGCAAATGCAATGCATACCCTGATGGAAGTAATAATGGATTTCATGTTATGCTTCCCATTATATTTTATTTATTTATTTATTTATTAGACTTATATGCCGCCCATCTAGACAACGTCTACTCTGGGCGGCTCACAGCAAATAGGATAAAACAATTGTAATATGACAACAATTTTACAACAATTTCAAAACAATAAGCAGTCATTCAAGATGGAAAATAAAGAAATAAATTAAGTAGTGTCCAGAGGGAAGGCTTGCCTGAACAGCCAGGTTTTAAGTTGGCTTTTAAAAATGCCCAGCGAAGGGGCCAAACGAATCTTGGAGGGGAGAAGATTCCAAAGGCGGGGAGCCACTGCCGAGAAGGCCCGGTTTCTTATTTTCAATTATACATAGCCAGACTCTAATTTTCTAGGGGAACAACACACCCATAAGTCCCTACTCCTCCCAAATAACCATTTGGTTGCAAGGCAACCTAGCAGAAGTAGCCATATGAGTATTTTCAGATTGAAAATGGAAATTGGATCCATGGCAATGGGAGATGTCGTCCCTCTAATAGCTTTCCTAAGAGAAGGTTGCAGGTAATTACTTCCTGGAGAGCACAGCACAGTTAGCAGTAGCCTCATGTCATTCCTTACAGAAATAATCCACTACTATATAAGGTGATATTTTATTATTCTTTATTTCCTCCCCCATCAGTGAACTATGCCCTTCCCTCTTTCCTATCAATGTTTGATCTTGTTGTATGCAAGCTACAGCTCTCCCCACCCTTCCTCCATTCAGCTTTATTTTCCTGAACATTCATTAACTACTCACAAAGGACCATGCATGACAGAAAGGAGCAGCAATTATCTGCTGGTTCTGACCCGTGTTTAATGGTCAGAGATTAGCATCAGTGGCAATAATGGAGTGTGGGATGCAGGCTATTCAGTACTGAGGATCTGACAAAGATCCAACTGGCAATTTTACGAAGAGAGAAAAGGGATGCCGTTGCTGGGGAAAGTGGAGCATTTTTAAAAGGCATGGAGGAGAATCATACATTTTTGCTGGCTAGATTTTGAAATAACCTCCGATGTTTCCCTTTTGTGCATCCCTGTATCCCTTGTCCTCAGTCAGACCATTCATTGTATGCAGAACTATTGAGTAAGGTCTATTGAACACATTGGTCTACATCTATTGTTAGTCAAGGGATGTGTGGAATACATGTCAAATTTTGACTGTCTCCACTCTAAGAGACATGTCAACAAGAAGTCTCAACAAGGGACTTAGCAGCACTGCATGACTCTTTATTTCTACTTTAAGAGCAAGTGACTTCAAAAAAGAGAGGGAGAGAGAGAAGGTTGCAGTCTAGAAGGATGTGAGGTAGGAGCAGAAGTATGGGCTGGTTATTAAGAAGGATGCAAATAACAACCCATCCAAAGTTGGAAATCAGCAAAATATGAAACAAAGCAGCCACCGCCCCATTATGCTTTGCTTCCTTGTTCTCTTGCTTTATTGGAAGGGGGTGGGATATATTTATGAACATAAGGAATATTTGAGGATACAATGAAATCTCAGGCGATCCTTGCAAGGGAGGAGAAGCATCCCACAATTTCTCATTCTTGCCTGTGAGAAAGAAACATGTGTCGGTTTAGCAGTTGGATTTAGCCAGTTAGTTAGACTTGCTTCCAAGCAATTTAAAACAGGAGTTCTAGCAGCAGAGAAAACTCCTGAGTTTCTGACTCATCACCATGGTTCTTGAGCAGAGAGAACTGCTAGTAGATATCTGACTGCTCTGTTCCCTCACCTTGAGAACAGGTGGAAGGTGCATTCTGCTTTTTTCAGGCCAGCTAGATCTTTTGTTGTGGGTAAAGCCTGGAGCCCTCTTGGCCATGAGCTGCTGCTAAATATGACATGCTTCCCAAGTTCAATACCTTATCAGTTAGAGGAGGGATGGGCCCATGGCAGATATGGATCTACTGGTACACCTGCAAGTGATTTTCAGTAGACTGGCAAGGATTTGTGACACACACATATTTAATGTTTTGGTTCAGGAATGGACTGGGTGAAGGTGAATATGTTAAAGCTTACATCAGACAAGACAGAGACACTCCTGGTCGGTCAAACAGCAGACCAGGGTATAGGAATTCCACCTGGGCTGGGTGGAGTTGCATTCCCCTTGAAAATTCAAGTTTACAGCTTTAATGTTCTTTAGTTGTAGGCCAATGCGTTCAATAGACCTTACTCAATAGTTCTGCATACAATGGATGGTCTGACTGAGGACAAGGGATACAGGGATGTACTTTCTAAGCCTGGATGTGGGGGGCTTGGTGGTGTCTAGGAATTAATTTACACAATTAAAGATAAAATATCAGCTATGCCTTCTCCTTGCGATGTCTGGTCACACTGGTCACAGTGATGCATGCTTTAACTACATCCTGTTAGGATTACTGTAATCCACTCTACGTGGGGCTGCCTTTGAGGAATTCGAAATGGTGCAATAAGACTGCTGACTGGAACCAGTTGTAGGGAACATGTACCTCCCTTCCTCCATGGCTTCACTGGCTCCTGAACTTCTGGGCAGAATTCAGAGTGATAGTGCTAACCTATGCAACATAGCTTTCTGAAAGATTGTATTCTCCCATACAAGCTCACCCAGACTTTAAGATCTGCTGGAGAGGCTCTTTTAACTGACCCACCACCTTCAGAGGCCCTTTTGTGGCAGACCTAAGATGGGGATTTCGAACCCTTTGGCAAGAGAGTATATGTTTGCTGCTTCCTCTGTCCTTCTGCCTGCCGGCAAAGACCCTTTTGTTTAGGCAGGCCTTCAGCAATTAATATGATACCCAATGTGGTGTAGTGCAGTGGTTCTTAACCTTGGGTTACCCAGGTGTTTTTGGACTGCAACTCCCAGAAGCCTTCACCACCAGTTGTGCTGGCTGGGGTTTCTGGGAGTTGCAGTTCAAGAACACCTGAGTAACCCAAGGTTAAGAACCACTGGTGTAGTGGATAGAGTGACAGACTAGAACTCAGGAGGTCTGGTTTTGAATCCTTGCTTAGCCATGGAAACTCACTGGGGGAGTGGAACTGGTAAAACCATTCCTTAAATATTTTTTTATTTATTTGTTATATTTATATCCCGCCCATCTAGTCGTTCGACTACTCTGGGCGGCGTACAGCATACAAAATAAACAATTAAAATAGCATCATTATCAAGATTAAAAGTCAACCAAGATGGAAAAAAAAGTAAAGAAATAGATCAAATAGTGCCCGGAGGGAAGGCCTGCCTGAATAGCCAAGTTTTTAATTGGCATTTAAAAATACCCAGCGAAGGGGCCATACGGATCTCTGGAGGTAGATTATTCCATAACTGAGGAGCAACTGCCGAGAAGGCCCGGTTTCTTGTTTTTTCCTTTCGGGCCTCTCTCAGCGTTAGGCTCCTCAGTCACACCTCCTGGCTAGATCGAGTGATACGGGTAGATTTTGGTGGGAGAAGGCGTTCCGTCAGATAGCGAGGTCCTAAACCATTTAGGGCTTTATATGTAATCATTAAAACTTTGAAATCAACACGGAAGCGCACGGGCAGCCAATGCAATGCGGCCAGAGTGGGAGAGATATGCTGGTGTTTCCTCACCCCAGTAAGGAGTCTGGCCGCCGCATTCTGCACCATTTGAAGCTTCCGCATCAGTCTCAAAGGTAGCCCCACGTAGAGTGCATTACAGTGGTCTAATCTCGAGATTACAAGCGCATGCACTAAAGTGGTGAGGGCCCCAACATCAAGATAGGGACGCAGCTGGGCAATCCGCCAAAGGTGGAAGTAGGCGGATCGGACCACTGACGCCACCTGGGTTTCCATGGTGAGCGCCGGGTCCAGATGTATCCCCAAGCTACGAACCTCACTCTTCGCGGTGAGAGTCACCCCCCCCAAAAGAGAGGGAGTCACCCTCCCTCTCTATCTAATATCTAATCTATCTTGAAAGCCCTATTAGGGTTGCGATAAGTCAGTTCCAACTTGATAGCACATAACATTCAGCAATTAATAGCCTCCAACCACTGGATTCTAGCTGATTTTTAAGGTAATATTAATATTTTAATTAGAAGATTTCAAAATGTTTTAAATTGTTTTTTCATAATGGGATGAGTGTATTTCTATTGTAATATTTTTCTAAATTTATTGTATTTTAACTGTATTGTAATTTTCACTACATTTTAAGCTGGTCTGAGACAGACAGACAGTAGAAAAAATTGCCTCTCCACATTACTGAAATGGAGAATGTTTGGGGTGACTAGAATTGGATTTTTATGAAGAAAGAGCATGGGCACTGTTCAGTTTTAGCATTCTGGTCAGAATTAGGAAAAGGCAAATCTGCCTTTCATCTTTTCCCAACTTGGAATTTTTCAGATTTTGGTAAATTCTTTAAAGAAAAGGAAAAAAAAGAGAGAGGTGGAATCTGTACCCATGCTTGCTCTGTCAGAGCATGTTCTTGGGCTCATAATTTTTTAAATTTTGAATGTGAGTCTTTGGCACTAGGTATTGGTCGTTAGATTTCAGGGTTCTCATTCTGCAACACAAACAAAGCAGATTCTGCAAGGCTGAAGTCTACCCACTCTTGAACTTGAGTGGTATCTTATTGCATATTGCTTGAGTTTGGTTGACTTTCTTGAGTGATTTAAGGGTGGACAAGCCACCTTCTGTATACTGTAATGTATACTATATTCATGACATAACATATCTTGGCTCACTTCACTTCAGACAAAGCCTACTGGAGCAAAATCTACTTAGATCCATTGAAATTAATGGAACTTGGCAGGAAGAAGGCTTCAACTCAGTGGTAGAGTGCAATGTTATCAGGTGGGAGTCCTGTCTGAAATTCAAGAGAGATGATGCCACTCAGTGCTGGCAGTCTTAGAGTACATGATTTGGCACAGTAGAAGGCAGCATAGTGGCCCCCAAATTTAAACATTCATGTCCAGCATTAAGAGCCTTTGTTCCTGTAATAATCTTCAGTGGCTCTTATATTTAGTCTATGTTATAAGGATCTGTGTTATTATGCTGTGAATAGCAATACTCCACAACCTTTTGACATCAACAATTGTTCATCTTCCTTTTGACTGCCACCCCACCATCACCTCCACCAAGGAGACAAAAAATGCTTCCTAGACTGAGGTCAGAGTCTCCAGGGAGGAGCTCAGAAGGAGGAATAAATGAATACTAAGTGTGTTTGTGTCCATATGAATCCCCTTTCCTTAATGATGATGTTAATACACTCATAAAAAGATAACGGCGCAAGGAGGGACGTGACTGCACAGGCTGATTAGTATTTTATGGCAGAATTAAGCTGCATGACAAACGGCTCATTGGTCTAGCTGTTTTTACACCTCCTCCCCCAAAAGTAGCATAAATATGCCAAAGTGCTTGTTTTGAGGCCCCCCCTTTCCCTTGTGGCCATGATTAACTCTAAACATGCTGGAAGGAGATTGTTGGGGTGAAAAAAAGCTCTGGAGGAGGAGGAGAAAGAGTTTGGTGGTTAGCAGCCATTCTTCTTCAATTATTTCTTGCTAGGTATGTGGTCAAAGGACTTAACTGCACCAAACAAAAGCCAGTGCTAGGTTAAGGCAGATTAGAAAAAAAAATCAGCTATAATTATAATATGGTAGACTTCTTGTATGTATAGTGCTGCTAAGAAATTTGAATTCAGTATTATGGAGATGACTGGTAACATGAGGGACTGCAAAGGAGTGATTTGCCCTAGTGGTAATACTCTTGGGCTTTTTTGAAAGACAGTATTCAATCTGAAGATGCAGCACACAGTCTGCTAACATGTGGTATGGTTGCTTACTGCCAACACAGACAAAATACATATGTAAAAGGGCATAGGTTTGCATGCAATTTGCACATATTTCTTTATAAATATAGATACAGTTTAGAAACTATTTCTATAATTTCACCAGGGGACTTGGCTCATTTTGCCATCTGGATGCTAAATGCTGATCAACAACTTCAACATTCTTTCTGTTTCTCAATCTCTCTCCCCCTCTTTATGGATTCTATATCTGTAAACCAGATTGAACTGGATACAACTCTTCCAACAAATAATATATTTAAACAGCCAGCTCTACAAACAGAGGACTAGCCATTCTAAAGTAGGCTGTGTGTCTGTTATGTGCTGTCAAGTTGGAACTGACTTATAGTGATCCTGATAAGTATCATGGTAAGCGAAGTAGTTAAGGAGTGGCTTTAGCAGTTCCATACCCCCAGAGCTTCCATGGCTGAGTAGAGATTCAAAGCCCTGTCTCATGAGTCCTAGGCCATCATTCTACCCACTACACCACATTGAATGCCATGTCCAAAAAGTGTGATCCTTATCTTCACTTGTTTCTGAAGTGGGGACTGAAATGGGCCACTTCCTTTGGAGGTTCTCCATTGGGAGATGATCCATCAACTGCAACACAATCCCAAAGGAATTTTGTTGTGAGGTATTTTTTGTCCTGAGAAATTATCCTGTCAGGATCTGGTATAAAGTCAGTGATAAATTCCATGCTTCTCAGTACTCCATTTATTGTAGGGTCCTCACTGTGTTTTGTGATAGGGCTTGTACTTTGCTTATTGCTGGTGAGCAGAGGGATTTTCAGAGCAGGAAACATTCATTTCTTGAGTACAGAGTGAGTGATGGAAGAGTTTCACCTGGGAAGGAGTCATAGTATATAACAGCATTTTAAATAATGTCATTCACAAGTCAATCTCGGGAAAGAAATATGACAGATATTAAGTAGCCAAAGTCAAGAGAATATCCATTTTTATGCCAGGGCTTTTAGAAATATGACAAAAGTAGCTTTCAAAGAAAATCAATTCTGCAAATGAATTGGGGGCGGGGGATGTTTGAAACAGAGCAAGCCTGATTCCATGGATGAACTGAGTTCAGCATCTTATGATGCAGTTTCAAAATATCAATAGGTCTGAAAAACTCTTGTTGAAAGCAGGAGAATCAGTTAATTTTTTTACTAGGCTTAAAAAACAACAACATCATTTCAGGTTGCAAGATGTGAGGTTGTATGGCTGATTTCATCCACACCTGAAAAACACAGAAGCAAGGCAGGAGAAAGCTGGGCTGAATGGATCTTTGTGACATTGATGGGCAGTTCAACATTTTTGGAAATAGAGAAAAATTCAGACATACAGTCCTTTACCTATGGTTCGAAGTGGTTTAGGCCAAGAAAAGCTGCATTACTGATCCTGTAGAATGCAGGAGTTGCTCTCCCATCTCTCACTCAGGGACACTTAGCATATAATTAAGAAGCAACAAGTCCAGACGTTTGGCTGCCTGAAGAAGAGAAACAAATGGTGCCCTGCATGAGTCAAGGTGTGTGGTGCCCCAAGCCGCCCAAGTTATTTTGGTATATGAAGCACAGGATCTGATGAGCATTGCTCCTTATCCCTGCCATTAAAGATACAATAACAAAATTAATGAGAATAACCATTTGCTACTCTTTTTAGACTCTCAAAATCTACCAGCTACCTCCCTCTGCCTCATGGAAGGGCTGGACGTGGGCAGGATCAAGAGGAAATGCTTGCACAACTATTTATTCTATATTTCCTTTTAATATCCAAATATGAAGGTATCACTCCTACACATGGAGAGAGAGGGGTGACTCTGAGCCATGCCCCTATCAAAAGCACCAAGCCTTGAAAATGTGACTTTTTTGAGACTACAGCTCCCAGAATCCCTCAGGCGGCTTGACCGCTCTTGCAGAGGAGAAAGTACATCTCCCTGCGGGGCTGAATGGCATGCTCTTCCTTTATCTCATATCAAGAGGTGTGGAAGGAGAATGTGCCAGTCACTAAAACCTCATTTGTTGCTGTTTCCTCATGATGGCTTTCAGCTTTGTACCCCATAAAAAACACCCTATCTGGGCATCCTTCTCAACATGACTGGAATTGGGATGTTGTAATGTATAAAAGCAAATAGGTGAGCTCTGTAAGGAGGAGCCTGCTGTGTATGCAAAGAGATCACAGTTGCATAAATGGCAGGTACCTCTTTACATAGTGTGTGAATTGGGGCTCATGACATGAAATACAGCAATGAGCATGGGCGCAGCCAATGGGACTACACTCTCCCCTTTCACATTGTCACTGCCTGAGGGAGGAGGCCACCCACACAGGGCCAGGGGTAGGCCACACATCTCTCCGGTATGGGTTTTTGATGAAGATACCTTTGTAGCTGACTCGTCCTGTTATGAAACCACATTTAAAGGTGCAAAAATTACTTTAAGTCCTCCAGAAAGTCCTCCAGGGGCCCTCTGTCATTGTAAGACTGAAATACTGATAGACATGTATGACATACCCTGCAGCCAGGAATTTCCTAATAACAGCCTAAATTGTGTTAATTTCTCTTTAAATTCCTACAGATGTTTTGCCTAAAGCAGAATCTGCCAGATTTAAAACAAATGGGACTGTAAGAGAAATTCATAGTGATGGATGAAAGGTGCTCTTTAATTGCATATATCAGGCAAAAACAAAAGAAAAATATTGAAGAGGACAAAAATGTTGTGGCACCTTAAATACTAACTGCTATATTTTAAATGCAAGCTTTCATGGACAAGTTCACTTTGTCAGACATAAAAGTGGGACTACATGGTAAATATTGTGGAATTATGTATAGACCCTCACACAATCTCTTCTCACCTGCTGATGGCAGCCTCAAAAACTCAGTCCTGACACTAAGAAAAGCTTATGAAGAGTTCTTTTCAGATTCTGAATCTACAGTTTGGAATCCAAATCTTAGGATACATGTAGAGGAGGATAAAAACCGTGCATTGTATATTTTAAGGGGAAAAACAGAAGCACATAATGACAAATGTCTCTTTGCATTCAAAAGCACGAGAGCCAAAAATCACCAAGTATTATTATGAATGATGTCTGAGCTTTTTTATCTGGGATTCAAGCCAAATGTGGGGAAAGATCTGTGAAACATTCAGCCAATTTGAACAATTTATCAAATTCCTAGGAATATGTGGTTTTGTACAGATGAGGCACTTAAGGAAAAAGAAAAGAAGTGGAAGTATTGTAGCATCTCCACAAAATATCTACACTTCCGTGATGCCATTCCTATGGCCTGGCATTCCATCTCTTTACTGGATGAGAAAGAAGGGTTCATGTGCTTGCACTTACAGTTATTTGCAAAAGGAGAGCCATATTAGTCCAGGTTACAGCAGTTTAAAGACTCTAATAACTAGAACTGCAGAACTGGAAGGGACCTTATGGATCACTGAGTCCAGCCCCTGTCAAACAGGCACAGTGGGGAATCGAACCCCCAACGGATACCTAAGCCACTAAGCTATCCAGCAGTAATGAAATGATTGTGTCCTAAGCCTTACAATAAAATGAACTCTGGCCCACATACCCCTAGGTAACATTATGATTTTTTTAGTCTTTATTGTGCCACAAGACTTAAGTGATTTTTTTAAACACTCACAAGAGGTACCGTGGTGATCAGAGGTGGGAAGCATTACTTCTTCCATCAGTGGCCACAGTGGCTTAGGTATTCTGTGAGGTGCACCCAAAAAATTAACTGTTCCTATCTGTGGTCAAACTCTTTTAGCATAGTTAATTCTTCCTCTTTTTTTTTTGCTGACTGTTCTGGAATGGCCTTCATTGTTTGCATATTATTTTCTATACTTTTTCAAATGTGCTTCAATCATATTTAAAACGCGTTACCATTCTGATGCCAGCTGGTGCAGGTCATTAATTATACTGGGATATGATGTGGACTCAATTGCATTTAATGTCCCACTGCATGTGCTTCACACTGTGGATTTTTTCAAGAATATTGCATGTATTGAATGAAATTAACTGATGTTGAATAAGAGTGTTAGTAGACAGCCAGAAAAATAGTATTTTTAAAATGTGCCATCAAGTTGTTTCTGATTTATGGTAACCCTAGTAGAGTTTTCAAGGTATGTGAGATATTTAACAAGTGCTACACCTCCAGTGAGTTTTGATGGCTGAACAGGGATTCAAATGCTCGTTTCCCAGGTTGTAGCTCCATCATGCTATCCACTAGACTGCCCTGGCTCTAAGCAAGATAGTAAGGGATGGGCAGAAGACCAAAATGTAAGACAGCAACTCCAATTGTATCAGCGGAATAATAACATTCCCATTCCTTAAGTTTTGATCAAGAATGTAATAGTTGTGAAAGTGAGTTGCCTTTTCTATTACTACTGTGGATTATGAGAGTGGGTTGTTTCTTATATTACTAATAACCTTTCAGAAAACAGTTTTCATGTATTTCAGTTCTGTGGCTTGAGGAGAAATTGCTCTGCATTTCAAATGAGAATTTAAAACTTTTCCTGGTATTTTTCAGCCCTATTCAAATTGTCACTGTGATTCAGCTCTGTACTTGTATTTTTTCGAGTCCTTGAAACAATTGCCCTGGAGAGCTGCCACAAAATGTTTGTTGTTATCTATCGTCATATGTGCTATATCCTTGACATAGGTTGATCACAAGTTCAACGGCCTGAAAATAACTAGTATTCCATCATCATTGTTGATGGTCTGTCTAGTCCACGAGCATAGTCTGGATAGAAGACAATGTCAGATGAGTTTGTATCATGGACATGGTCACCATAAATATTATATTAGCAGCTTCGTTTATTAACCTTTTGGGTTTCCATCCACTGAGAGGTGCAATCTCCCAGCTGGCATCCTGGCAAATAAGTTGTCTTTTTAGCCATCTCATAGCATCCTGGCAAATAAACGAATGTTTTAGCAAATCAGGCCTGAACACCCTCTAGAAGCGAAAAATAATAATGAAATCGAGGCTATTTTATTTAGGATGCACCTTGAAAAGGCAAGAACCTGATGGAAAAGGGAATAATGCTGAGAAAAACTGAAGATAACAGAAAAAGAAAAAGAGTGAATATGAAGTAGATGGGGTTACTAAAGGAAGCCATGGCCTTGAGTCTGTGAGATGTGAGTAGGATCTTCTGGAGGTCACTAGTGGTAGGACATTCTGGAGAGGTCACTAATTCATAGAGTTGCCTCAAAGGTTTGCTAAACTAAGCTGAATGAGAAAACAAAGCTATCTCAAGGACAAAATCTCCCTTTAGAAGCCTGCCTGGGTATTAAGAGTGTCCGGAGAGGCCTTTCTCTCAGTTCCACCATCTTCACAGAAACACTTTTTTGGGTACATGGGAGAGGGCCTTCTCTGCTGCTGCTCTCAGACTCTGGAACTCCCTCCCACTGGAGGCCAAACTGGCCCCATTCCCCCCCCCTCTTCTTCAGCAAGCTTTCCCTTAATGACTGGCTGCCTGAGTGGGGTTTTTTTATATGGATGATTGTGCCTTCCTGCTTTGGACGTGTTTTTGGTCTTGCTTTTGCTTACCATCTTTTATTTATTTATTTATTTATTTATTTAACGTATATGCCGCCCACTCTACCCAAAGGTCTCTGGGCGGCTTACAACAATTAAAATACAATAAAAAAAGATAAAACAATTAAAATACAATTAAAATATATACTCTAAAAATTGCCATCAGGACCCACAGTTGATATTATTTCAATTAAAAGCCTTCTGGAACAGGAAGGTTTTGACCTGGCGCCGAAATGTCATCAGCGTCAGTGCCAGACGAATCTCAATTGGGATGGCGTTCCATAGTCTGGGGGCAGCTGTCGAAAAGGCCCTTTGTCTACAAGCCATCCCTCTTACCTCCTTGAGGGATGGCTCTTTCAAAAGGGCCCCCTGGCTAGATCTTAATTGCCGGGTAGGTTCATATGGAAGGAGGCGGTCCTTCAGGTATCCAGGGCCCAAGCCGTTTAGGGCTTTATAGGTCAAAATAAGCACTTTGAATTGGGCCCGGGCAGCAACTGGTAGCCAATGTAATTTAAACAGAATTGGCCTGATGTGTTCCCTAGCGGCGCCACCACTCACCAGCCGCACAGCTCGATTCTGGACCAGTTGCAGTCGCCGGACCGTCTTCAAAGGCAGCCCCACGTAGAGCGCATTGCAGTAATCTATACGAGATGTTACCAGTGCGTGTGTAACTGTCATGAGAATCCGCTTGTCCAGGTAGGGCCGTAGCTGGTATAATTTCCGCAGCTGAAGGAAGGCGCCCCTGGCCACCGAGTCCACCTGGGCTTCCAGAGTTAGACTGGGGTCCAGGATAACCCCCAGGCTGCGGACCCTGTCCCTTAGGGGGAGTGTAACCCCATTCAGGGCAGGGAAATGGCCCTCCAGCCTGTCCGGCGAAGCACCCACTAACAGCACTTCCGTCTTGTCTGGATTGAGTTTCAATTTATTAACCCTCATCTAGTCCATTATCAGATCCAGACACGAGTTCAGCACAGAAACCGCCTCACCTGGATTGGTGGAAAATGAGAGGTAGAGCTGAGTGTCGTCAGCATATTGCTGACTCCTCAGCCCAAACCTCCTGATGACCTCTCCCAGCAGTTCCATGTAGATGTTAAACAGCATGGGGGACAGTATTGAGCCCTGAGGAACTCCATGACTTAAACGCCATGGGACAGAGCAACTGTCCCCCAGCACCACCCTCTGGACACGGTCAGCTAGGAAGGAGCGGAACCACCATAAAGCGGTGCCCCCAACTCCCAACCCAGCCAGCCTATCCAGAAGGACACCATGGTTGATGGTGTCGAAAGCCGCTGAGAGGTCCAGGAGTATCAACAGGGTCACATTCCCCCTGTCTCTCTTTCAGCAAAGGTCATAGTACAGGGCGACCAAGGCAGTCTCTGTACCAAAACCCGGCCTGAAACCCGATTGAAATGGATCCAGAAAATCCGTTTCATCCAGCAGTGCCTGGAGTTGCCCGGCCACAACCCGCTCCAACACTTTGCCCAAATAAGGGAGGTTCGCCACTGGTCGGTAGTTAACCACCAGCCTTGGGTCCAGGTTAGGCTTTTTAAGGAGTGGCCGAATTACCGCCTCTTTCAAGGTGGTAGTGTGGTATTTGTTTGATCCTTTTTAGTATCTGTATATTTATTGTTTTTACCTTTAAATATTGTTTTAATGATGTAATCTGCCTCGGATCCTTCTTAAGGAAAAAGGTGGGGTAAAAATCAATCAATCAATCAATCCCTCCCTCCCTCCCTCCCTCCATCAATTATATTGTACTTGCATCAAGACTGGGTTAATGTAGCAAGTTGCATATGGATTTGGCTTTCAAGAGTGTTCAGAAATTCCAGCTGGTTCAAAACGTCCCAGGGAGAGCATGGTTCAGGGAGCATGTCATGCTAGATCTCTTCTACACTTTGTCAGTTGGTTTCCAGGCCCAGTTTACAGTATTAGTCTCATCACATTTAAGCTCCAAAATCATTTGTCTTTGGCCAACAGTAGGACATACAGAGAGAGACTTCTCCTGCAGGCCACAAGGGCCATGCAAGACAATACAACAGGAAGCAGACTTTTAGTTAACTTTGTTGCAAACAATTTCAAACATTTCAGTACCAATGGTCAGTGCTCAATAAAATAACATAAAAGCTGTAGGACTGTGAGTACAATTGATAGGACTGTATCTGGGGATTACTAATAATTACTAACTCTCCCTTCTGGTATAGTTGGCTGTGCTTGTAGCCTCCAGATGATGCTGTGAGCAGAAAATTGGACCCCCACAAAGTTGTGCCCCCTGATCAAACAAAAACTATTCATGCCTGTATCTCAAACTTACCATGTTTGCTTAATATGCTTTCTTGGGCATTTAACTTGCTGCCTGTTGGTCTGGGAGGAAGCAAGTAGGCAGAAAAATTTGGAGAGAGAGAGAATTTGATGAAGTTACATCACACAGACTACAAAGAGATACTGAAAGATTTCACATAATAAAATGGCAGACAAATTTCGGTGTGGATAAGTATAGATTAAGCTACACAGGAACCATAATTGAGGCTGTACACAATAGGGAGTTCCAAATTAGCCGTTGTTATGACTCAGAAAAGAGAACTTTCAGTCATTGTTTCTGGAAATACTGAAAATGGCTTAACGCATTGCAGCCGCTGTCAAACTCAGAAAAGATAAACAGAGTACCAGCTGCAGGGGTTATAATGAAAAGAACAGAAAATAACACAAGGGTGGCATTGTGTAACTCTACAGCGTGAGTATGTACAGTACACATCCCACATGTCTGTCCAGTTATCCCCCTAATTCAAATTGTTAACTGCCAGAAAAAACACCAGAGGAGAGCAAAAGAGATTATGGGTACGGCCAAAACTTCTCCCTGGAGAATGTGCAGGTTGAGTCTGTGGGGGCAGGGAAACAGGGTCAATGGTCACTTACTTATTTTTTACTGGACTTTGTAATTCTTGCTATCACTGCCACCAGTAGTCTTCTCCATGGCTGGTAATTCACCAACACAATTTTGACCCCTATGATGATGCTATATGATGATGCTATATGTCGATGCTATATTATGTTGTAGTGGCACTTGAGAGAACATTTGGGGGGAAATGGTGGTTGGTGACTGCAGGGAAGAGGTTGGTGACTGCAGGGTGCCACCAGTCCAAAGAATAAGTTCCCCCTTTCAAACTATGTCCCCATGGAGAATTGTTACCCTTCTTTTCAAGCAAGTCAGCAGAACTGGGGCAACAAAACTGGGTTAGATATTTTGGCTTTGCATTATTATGGACAACAAACCAAAAAGAGATTGTGAAGATAAGCAACAGTGTTGGCTGAAGACATGTTGTTGTCTTGGGTGAAGAACAAGATGGTTCCACTTCCATTCCAAGCATAAATTAATCTTACATTAACATTGGTGAAGAAACACTGTTCTCCAGTGTAACTGTGGCCAGCTGACCATCTTAGGAGTGGCAACCAAAGCCAGCTAGCACACATACCTCTGTCCTTTAATGCTGTACTGTTCCTGCCGCCCCCCCCCCCAAGAATCTGCTGTTTCAGGAGACTGCCATACTCTGCCCAGTGGTAGGTCCAACTATGACAAACAGCTTTAGGAATTCATCATGTACCTAATTATAACACTTTGGTACCACATTAATTGTCATGGTTTTTATCCAGAGATTTTTAGTGCATTTGGTAACGTACATGGCAGAGAATTTTGGGTACTACAAAACCCAGGATTCTGTACAATAGAGCCATGACAGTTGAAGTGGTGACATATGTTGTAACTGTAGTAGAGATATATTTACAAACAAGATAATATTTGTCTATGATTTGTTTCTTGGCTACATGGTCCAAAAATATGCAGTTGTGTAGCCAATGGGTGGCATCTAATACTGGAGGGTACATGAAAAATCAAAGTTCCCAGTTACTCTGGAGTCTCTACATATAAAGGAAACACCACATTTTGAATGCATAGATTTTTCTTCTTCTTAGCTCTCTTTATTCTCCAGCTTTTACATCTGTATGTAGTAACTGTATGGATGGTCTTGGCTTTGTTTTCCAGCAACACGTTCTGATGTATATTTTCTAGTTCCCTCATAACAGCCCTTCCAAATCTCAGTCTTCTTCCAATTCCTTGTCTGTCATATCCATTTGGTACTGAACATTTTTAACAATTTTGATTTTTTTTTCATTGTCCCTGTAAAAATTATGTAATTCTTCTGTAGACGTTATTTTAATCTTCTCAATGTTCAAGTTTAATTCTGCTTTTGTACCTTCTTCTTTAACCTTTATCAGTATTTTTTTAAGTCATTGCTATTTTATGCCAATACTATCATGTATATCTTAAAGTACAGTAGGACCCACCCATCTGTGGGAACAGTATCCACTGATTCACTTTTCCACTGCATGAAAATACTAAATATCCCCCAAGAAATACATATTTCTATGGTGTATTTACCATAACTGACCACAAGAGGGAGGTAGAGATCATGCAATGCATAGCACTTGATACTTCTGCATTTTTCAGCATCTGCAGGGGGGCTTTGAACTGATCCCCCATGAATACTACGGTCCTATTGTACTGATGTTTCTCCCATCAGTTTCAATCTTCATCCATCTCTAATTGAGGTTTCCATATGATAGGCACTGCTTATGAAGAGGCAGGGAGATATAGGATACCCTTTTCTCATATATTTGCTAATTGAAAACTATTCTGTTTCTTCATATTCTATCCTAACAGCGGTCTCATTTTTGAGAGCAAAGCTTATACTTGAGGACACTCAAATGTTGCATCAGATTTCTTTTAGAATGTTCTATAGCTTTTCATGACCCACACAATCAAAGGCTTTATGCTAATGTATAAAGCACAAATTGATTTTCTTCTGGAATTCTTTGGTATGCTTTAGTAGCCAATGTATATTTGCAACATAATCTTTAGTTCCTCTTCATCTTCTGCATCCTGCTTCAATATCTGACATTTCTCACTTCATATGTGGTAAAAATCTGTACTGGGCATTACTTGGCCATTTCTTTACTTCCATGGGAATTAAATGTGTTGCTCCTATAGTTAGTGCAATTTTTAGCATCACTTTTCTTTGTGATTGCAATGTACAGCAAACACTTCCAGTCCATGGCCTGTTTGCTTTTTCCATATTTGTTAGCCTGTTAGGATTATGATTTTGAAAGATTCAGTCTCTGTAGCTTGAACTAGCTACATTGGTATCCCATCTGTTCATAGCAATTTATCTCGGTCCATTGCTTAGAGAACAGCTTTCACTTCATTTTCTAAAACTCCAGATTCTTCACTTAAAAAACCTGTCATCTTTACTTCTCTTCTGTATAATTGTTTAGTATATTAACCTGGATTCCTGCATTGAACAGTCAGTTTGACTCCAATGGCCTATAGGCACCTTCCCGCTCAATTATTATATGATTCTATGACCCTATGATATTGTTTGTAACTTCTCTTTATTTTATCCTGATCAGCAAATATATTCCCCTGTTGATTTTCAGCATCTAGGTTTAAATTTGTCTTTGATTTCTCACACCTGACTGAAAAGATCCCTTGGTTTTTCCTTCTTTGTCCTCTTATTTCTATGGTATACATAGTACAATAATACTCTTTGTTTCAATGAGCAGACAACTGAGAAGTTGCATCTGGGATTCCTTTTACTTTTGCCTCCTGCTTGTCGTTAACTGTTTTAAGAGTTTCATAAGTCATCCATCGTGTGTTATCTTTTCTTATCTTTTACTTACAGGAATAGTCTTTATATATTCTTCCCTGACAATATCTCCGGTTTCAATCCATGGTTCTTCTAGTTTGTCATCAGTTGGGTTCAGTAATGCAAATCTGTTGTTTTCATTGTTTAAAAATCACACAGGAATGTTATTTAAATTATGTTTTGGCATTATGATTGCTATTTTATTTATCTTTTCCAGGTTTGCTCTAGTTTTTGATATGAACAGTTCATGGTCTATACCAGAATGTAGTCATGGCCTTGTTTTTTTCAGAAAGAATTATTTCATTTCTAAATTACAGAATGCTAACAAAGTCTGAATTTTTGTTATTTATTCTATGATAATTTATTTATATACTTATATATTTCTTTATATATTTTTGCAAGCTTTATTGGTAGACCACTTAGATCTAGAGATTTTAAAGTGGTTACAATAACAAAGCATAATCAAAACATAAATTCAGATGTTTATGTTGTCAGTGAAAAAACTGGTAGGCTAGGCTGCAGAGAAAAAGCTTGCAAAAATAGGCACATACATATATAACGACACATGATCAGAGCATGTCAAATTTCAAAGGGCATTTTCATCTCACTGAATCCCTTGCACGAAGTGCCACCACACTAAATGCCCTGAAAAGCAAGCCCCAGAAACTCATGGCACTGACCAGGAAATCCTGTGTTTCTTACCTGTGCTAAATTATGGCTATCTGCCACACAGATGATGCCAGCAAGGTTTCACTACTAGAGTAGGCCATTGAATCAATGGAACTTATGGAGGAGGTGACTCACCAAGTCCCCACTGCTTCAGTGGGCCTATCTTAGTTCAGACGTACTGCACTAGGAAATGAGATTTCAGCTGTAGAAATTACACTTAAAAAAAATTATTTAGAGCCATGTTAGTCACATTTTTGTAGGAATATATTGTACTGTGTTATGGATTACTCTGTTTGTTTGTTTATTACTATCACTGGCCTTTTTCCTCCAAAGTCTATCGAGAATCCTGACCACAGATGCTGGACAATTTTTCTAGACTTGAAGGTGCAATCCTCACTCGCCAAAATGGCTGAGGGCTGTCCGACCTGACACTCAGCCCACTGAGGGTGTGTTGAACCCAAACCCTTTCCAGCCTAGGGATGTTGGAAAATACTCAGGACTACCCAGACCCTGGCCTAACTTTGTGCTGGCAAAATACGAAGTGCTGGTTTTAATCTACAAAGCCATATACAGCTTTAATCTAAGCTATTTCAAGGACCACGTCTCCTATTATGAGCCTGCCTTGGTGTTAAAACATCTGGGAAGCCTTTCTCTCAAGTCCCACCACTTTCACAGGTGTGTTTGCTTTGGACACAGGAGAAGGCCTTCTCTGTTGCTACTCAGACTTTGGAACTTCCTCTCACAGGAGACCAGGGTGGCGCCATCTTTGCTGTCCTTCCATGTTCAGACAAAGATCTTCTCTTCAGGCAGGCTTTCTGTTAGTGACTGGCTGCCTGAGTGGATTTTTAAAAACAGATTGTTCTGTTCCTTTTAAGGTCATTTTTCATGTAGATTTTATTTACCATTTTTAACCATTTAATTGTCTGCAATATTTCTATCCTTACTGTTTTTTGTTTTTAAATATTGTCTTTTAATGATGTAAGTGACCTTGGGTCCTTTTTAAGGAGAAAGGTGGGGTGGATAAACAAACAAACAAACAAACAAACAGAGGCTTTGCATTTGGGCTGAGAGGGGTTTGATGTGGTGTAACTTTACTCTTCCCCTTCTTCATCCCATTATTCTATGATTCTATGTGATGCTCTCAAAAGAAAAGAGAATGAGATAAAAACATGTTTTAGGTTGGTAAATTAATCCAATTTGTGAAAGTAACATTTTACTTTTAACTCAGAATGCACTGAATGAGAATTGCAGCTATTTAGCTGCAGGGACTGTTAAGGAGCAGAAGCATCAGAAGATTGCATCTTTTGATAAATCAGCCAGCCCTGCAGTGCTTGCTGTGTGTGTTCTTTGCTTCTCAAAATGAAAGGACAAGAACATTTTGTGCAAATTGTGGAAACCTCAGTCAATTCTATCTTTCCAAATATCTGGGTGAGATTTTTTGTGAAAAACATGTTTTTCTCTCTGAAAAAAACAACACACACACAAAAAACCCCATATATTGTGCAGAGAACCTTGTAAAGTTTTGGAAAAGTGCATTTTAAAAAATACAAATTTCTAGTTTTGTTTGCAAATGTTGTGGATCAAAAATGTGCTGGCCTTTTCACTCTCATGTAGCAATTTGAAAACCTCACAGGGGTTTCCTTCTTTTCTTTTCTTTTCTTTTCTTTTCTTGAACAGAGTATCCTGGTTTGTCAAGGTAACTTTTCTCACCAAGGTCAAGAAAATTTGTGACTTTTCGTTTCACCCAACTCTTAATAATCTTAGAACAAAATGGTCCATCTATTTCAATTGGCTATAGCAATCCACTGGATTGTGTGATTATTGTGCAACCAATTAATGAGTGGGGGGGGGGGTAATGAGAGATTCATGATCCATTAGTGGTATACAGATGGACTCCCAATTAAATCACCATTTCCCTTTCCTTTCCTTTCTCTTTATTCCATTTTTAGTTTTTATTTTCTTTATTGTTTTATGAAGCGCAGGCTTCCATACTTCACATTTTAATAATAAAAATGAAAAAACCTCCCAAGCTGTTCCAAGCTGTTAGACAAACAATCATTATAGCTGAGTTGCCCAAAACAGAAACCAAGCTAAAAAGGACTTCTTGAATCATAATTGTTCTGAGGATCTGCTGAGGCATTTGACAAGTATCAGCCAGAGGAGATCTCAGGACCAACTCCCCAAATAGGGAATCATTAGCTGTCCAAATGTTGGTAGAATGTATTTCTCATAAACCCTAAAAAGTCTGCCTAACAATGAATTATGATGGGAACAGCAGTTCATGAATCTCTGGCGATCTGAACGTTTCCCCGACCTCAGGTCTAAAGAACTTGGAAATAAGGCATTTTGGGAAGGGGACCATTCCTGCAAGCCCCTTTCAAGTGTTGACAAGGGCAGAAGGGTTGCATTGCTTGAGGAGAGCCCATTCCATGCTATAGGCACAATTGGCTCATACCTCATCGTTCTGTCCCAGCGGGATTTTTTGAAATAAAAACAAAACTCTTTTTCACTGCCTAATAATCACATTCTATCACTCTCTTTGCCAGGATGAGAAAGAAAGGTTGTTTTATTAGCAACTGAGCAAAAGGGAGAGGGGATGGCAAAGGTGATCTGATTAATCTGTAGGATAAGTGGAAACTGTTATTTTCATCCTTAATCGCCCATGGGATCGGCCAATTATGAAGCTGTTAGAAACTGATTAGGTATTGGGGAAGTCGCCCTTCCTCCTTCCCTCCTTCTTGCAATCTGGCATGAAATTACTGAAGTCACTCAATTGCACTCTGATTGAAATCCATGAAGGCAGATCTCACCAGTGGACATGGGGTGGCTGCAGATGCTTCATTGCCATTGCCAGCTGAGTTCCAGCTTCCAGAAATTGACTTCATTGATTTTGCTGGAGATGGAGTTGTCAACGTTGCAAGAGTATTATCCAAATATCAGCCTACCCATCCGTTGATTTATTTCGCTTCCTCTCTGTCCAACTGCCCATCTGTGACTGTAGTCCTTCTTTCACCATTGCAGAGGCAGATGATTGTGTGATTCCACCAGATGTTGTTGGATTGTAAATCTGATCAGTTCCAACGAGCAGAGCCAGTTGTGGCAAAGATGAGAGTTGTAGTATCAGGGGCACACATTCTCCTGTCCTATTGCATTCTATTCAAAGACTGTTATATATGCCAGAATACTGTTACCCTATCATTAGTCTTCTTAGGACATAGTTGTTATCTTCTTTTCTTCTGACAGGATGCATGTAATTACTGAGTGAAAGCAAAGGCAATCAGAAAATTGGGCTTTTGTTATTTCCTGGGAGAAATGAACACTTAGGCTTCAATTTGCAAGTTTTGTTGGAAAAGCTTTTTTTTTAAAAAAAGAATCAAAGGTATTTGGACAATTAAAAACCCTGGAGAAATATTCAAAAAGAATCCTTTCATAGGTACAGTAAATGTTAATCACTGCTTCAAAGTCAATAACGACATTGGAAACCGTTGGCAGATTCAAGGTTGGCATGTATTTGCTTTCTGGGACAGAATGGTTTTGTATGCCTTCAGAATTCAGTGCCAAGATTTAACCCACTAGATAAGCCTAACACAGTTTCTAGGGAGAAATACAAAAAGTCATCCACTGCTGTCACGTTTTAACATGATAAAATCTCTGTGGGATGATATCATCCAATATAGAATTCAGCTTCTAGCGGTGGTCAGCAACACATTTATGAGACTGAGCACCTGTCCATACTGGCCATTTTGGTGTGGGCTGGATCAGGCTACAAAGGTTCAATTGAGGTCAGGGGAAGCAGGGATGTGTTATTTGGTGTGCTCCTCCCATCCAAATGGCAAATAACCTTTTGTAAGCCTATCTGCTGCCAATTAAGAGCTTCCCCTGATTGTCTGCAGAGGGTCAGGTGAAGTGAAATTATTTTGTTTATGTCTGCTAGATCATTACTGATGCAATGAATTACTTGGTTTAATTTTTTAAAAAAAATCTTTGCCTGGCTGTGTATTTCTGATCAAGAAACTGCCCACAGCTGTGGTTTCAATTGAGAATACATAGAGAGGCAAAGAAAAAGTATTAAAATTTAAACAAAGTGATTCATCACATCAACAATGATCTAACAGAGGTAAAAATTTAATAATTTTGCTTCCCCTGACTCTCCACAGATGATTGGGGGGAGCGTTCAATTTGCAACCTGGCATGAAATTGCTGAAGTCACTCAATTGCACTCTGATTGAAATCCACATCATACACCCATAAAGTGGGTCCCCCAGGAAAGTGACTTTAGTAGCTGGTTTGGGAAAAACCAGTGCTCACCAAACTTAGAGGAATTGTAGAGGATAGTCAGTGGAAGCTTCTCTGAGATTTTGGTGTCTCTAGGTGCCTGGGGGAAACTTTCATGGGGTGGTCTTCTTTGGGAGTTCATAACTCAGACATATGAAACTTAATCTTCCCCAACTTGGAGGGATGGTAGAGGAGAGTCATAGGAAGCATTTCTGCAATGTTGGTGTCTCTAGGTGCCTTGGTGGCTGTTTTATAGCCAAATGAATCAATGAATCAAAAATCATTAAAAATTAATTGACTCATGAATCGTTGAGGGCGTTGATTCGTATGAATATAAATCAATGAATTGGCAATTTTTTGAATGAATTTGGTGATTCATTTTTTTTATTTGTGCCCATCTCTACTAATGAACTAACTTTTGCCACTGAAGTCCTTTGCAGTTCTAAAGGTTTTACTTCAGGTGAAGGCGACCTTTGGCCACTCTGGGGGTCCACCATGGGAAGCATGGCTTCTTCCAGGCACAATTAAAACTCAGAAGTGGAAGCTATTGGAAATCCACTTCTGTTATTTTTTAAAGGCACTTAAATTTTGCTGATGGCACAAGGAACACACACATTGTCTTAATGAAAAAAACAAGTCTTAAGATACTTCCATGTGGGTGAGGGAGGGTTCTCCAGAATGCAGAAATGGATGGAGGCTGCATACAGCTTGTGGTTACAAGATTTCCATCCTTGCTTTAGTCTGGGGAAGCATGTAACCAAACATGCACGTAACTAAAAACAAAACAAAACAAAAACACCTGACACAAAAATAAAGATGGGCATGAAAAGCTGCTTTGGTGGTTGATGCTGGTTTGTCCTTTAGACAAGCAGATGTTTAGCGATTCCCAGCCCTACCTTCTCTGGAAGGTGCCCATTCAGAGGCAGCTCCCAAAAGTGGCAGGGCAGGGAAGGTGAGTGAGCACCCCCCGGAGGAGGTGGGGCTGGGAATTACCAAATACCTATTCATCCAAATGACAAACCAGCAGGAGCCACCAAACTCGTGGTTCATGTCCATTTCTATGCAGAACCCCTGCATCCCCGCATGCAACTAGGGCAGAATGAGCTTGGCAGTGGCAAAACAAGACTCTTCATGCTTGACAGATCCAGCAAGAAGGTAGGCATGATGTTAAAAGCCTTTCTATCTTCCCCATCCTCAGCACCTGTTGTATCCCTTTCCTATGCTTCTTTGAACAAAAAGGATCCATTTGTTTGTCACAATTTGCCCCACCATGTACCTAGATTCTAGATCATCAGATGGCCTGCTGGCATTATCTCCCCTATTCCCTTGGAGAAAAGAATAAATGTGATTGAATCGAAAGCACTAGAAACATGACACACTGTACATGAACTGCTCTTGGCACAACATTCTGAAGTTCAAGTAGGACCAACTACTGAAACACTGGTGCCACTTTTGAAGCCGGATCATGTAAGGTGGACTAAGCAGAATGTTAGCTGAGCAGAATGGCAGAAAATAGGGTCTTGTAATCTTCGATCCCGAAGTAGTCCTGCTGCCACTGGGGTGGACAGCTGTTGGAGCTCCTAGTTAACAACAAAGCCATCACCACTTCTATTTGAGTTGCCAGTAGCTGTGGTTGCAGGTGGAATGAAGAGGTCTACTCTGAAATTTCTGTTGTTTCACAGCATTGTGGATTTTAAAAATGGATCACGAACACCACCTTCAATGCCTTTCTAAAAATGGTTAGTACTTTTTTACCCTTAATGCTACAGGTCAACATAATGTTGATGGTAGTGTATTTAGGGAAAACCAAGATGGTAGCCGCAATCACAGCCAGTTGGAACCTCTTGAACAGTTAAGAATGTAAAGGCAACCGACTAAATCCTTCGCTCTTCTTGATTTAGGCTGTCACAACTCAACAGAGCACATCAATAAGAAATCTTCAAATCTTCTCTGATTCTTCACCATGAAAGCAAGAGTAGGAATGTTATTTTTCTGTCATTAAGGTCTTCCACAATTTGCCCAGCAAAATTTATAATCTTTTCTGTTTCAGGAGTAAAAAAGCATACATAGCAAGCACAGAGACAGGCTGATGGTTACTAAAATAAAAAAAATAAAAATTGAACACCCTCTGTAATGCTTTCAATGTTCACAGTTAGAATCTAGAATCTCATCCTTAAAAGTTCCTGCAAAAAATATCATTTTGTGTATTCTGTGAAATATGCATTAACACAAAATTTGTGTTAAAGCTTTGTTTGCACAGTCAAGCTTAATTGGCACAAACAAACATAAATGTTCACTTCCCTTGTTCAGATCGTAGCCAAAGAATTCACCCTCTCACAGAGTGTGGAAAATAATTATCACTTCCTCATCTTGGTGTGTGAGAACAAGACAATTAAGACGTTGTCTCCACTGTGGATAACACCCTGCTGTGGATGTGCTGGCCTGGCTCTGTGCAGGGGTGTTATCCTATACCAGGGAGTTCAATTGGCCTCATACTTAGCAGAGTCCCTACCTTTGATAAAAATCATAAAAGCCCCAAACTATCTCCCAAACTGCCAGGAAATAGATCTCACTTCAGAGCAGGATACTTTCCTAAAATTTAGACATGGAAAGCCATGTACATTGCTTAGATTATACTCCTACACTGAGACCAAGAAGCCATGGAGGGAAACACTATTTTATTTTAACTGGGAGGGTGGGACAGAGAGCAACTACCCAGAACAGATAGCTGAACTTCCTCTGCCACATAATGGCTGAAATCCTGTGATTTAGCACAAGGAAATGTGTAACTTTTAGTTCATTCTCAGTCAGCAAAGAAAGAATTCCTGCTGAGATTCTTGGAGGTACACGTGTACACTGGCTTGGTGCATGTGTGTGCCCCTCACAATGAGAACTGCATGGGACTCTTTCTTTGTCGCTTAAGAATGGACTGAATGTTACAAACTTTCTTATGCCAAACAACAGGATTCCAGCCATTACACGACAGATGAAGTTCAGCTATTAGTCCTGGGTAGCTGCACTCTGTCCCGTCCTCCTAGTTAAAGTAAACGGTGTTCCACTCCATAGCTTCTTGGTCACAGCAGACACTCAGCTTTGCCTTTACCGCTTGAGCAGCTTCCAATATTTTATCCATCTCTTGCCATTTTATTTTATATACCTCTCTCATTCAGTCATGAAATAAAATATAGTGCAAGGGGAAGAGATAGTGAAGGAAGACTGTGTGGATCTCTCTTCCTTCCACTTTGCAGCTTTGTATTTAGGTTAAGCAGTCTTGGTCAGAAATGTTCAGATGCACAAGTCTTTTGCACAAATCGGTCTGAGAGTCCTTGATTATCGACTGAGCATTCAGCAGTCTGTCCCAGTTTGCATAACGAAAAGAGGTGTGAGAGAAGAAGCCAGAGTGAAGGTGACAGATCAATTCCTAGAGGTGTTAAGGTGTGGCCATTTTTTGCTAGTTATGTGTGAGATCCTTCTCCTCAAATTAGTTGGGGCATTTCATATTTCAGATACTTGAAAAAACAAACGTTTCTTCCCACGGGGGTGGAGGGAAGAATATTTAGGAGGTCCAATTATATGAACCAGGATTTTCCAGCTCTCTGCCACTCCTCCTGCATTCCTCAGGCAAATAAAACCCTAGGTCAGTGGAAAAGGTGAAGGAGCAGGGATGGCTCAGTCCAAGCTGAGGAGACCCCTTGCAGATTCCCTCCTTTTTGGAAGCAAGCATCCATCACCTGTTACCTTTTTCAGATGGTAAAGGTAGTGGGCAGGAAGGTAGGAGGTAGAATAAGAGCCAGCAGGGTTGAAAAAAAGGCAGGGGGAAATGTCACTGAAGACGGCTAGACCCACAGCAAAATGGGGCAAGATCTTTTTCAAATAGGATACTCTTAATTTCTGTTCCTCTGTTCCAAAGTCCTCTGCCCTCTCTAGGAATAAGTGGAATGGCACTTGTGGCAATTTCTGCCTCGTGTGCAGAAATAACTTAGAGACTGCAGCTTATGCAGCTTGACTTGGGAGCCTGGTGGCACAATGATTAAACTGCAGTACTGCTATCTAGACTCTGCTCATGACCTGAGTTCGATTCTGATGGGCTCAGGTAGCGGGCTCAAGGTTGACTCAGCCTTCCGTCCTTCTGAGGTCAGTAAATTGAGTACCCAGCTCACTAAAGGACAGGGTGTGTGGCAATGTGTAGCTTTCATAATTAAATTGTAAACTGCTCAGATAGTACTTTAAGCTCTGTGGAGTGGTATATAAACAGCACACTTTGCTTTGCTTGAGATGGAGACAGCATTTGCTGCTCCATCTTTAACAGCAAAATATCTTTGCTCCCTTCTGCATGCTGCTCTCCTGTTGCTGACATTTGCTGGTAGCATGTGGCCGTCTGGCATGCACAACCCTCACTTTCTCAGGTTGGGATTGTATTCTGGTAGAGGAGTGGGATAGAAAGCAATAGAAGGGCAGCCAGAACATTTCTTGCCTTGACTCCCAGCACATCCACACACAAAACACCCTGTTTTCAGGTCATGTACCACACCATTGTGTTCTGGGTGTTATGTTTTTAAACTCCCATTCTGCAATATTATGTTGCTGTGTTCATGAAACTGGCTCTGCAAGATTTTTGGAGTAGCTTCAAGCCACTACTCCGAGCCATGTGCTGCACAAACACAACCTTTACAGGAATGGATGGCTACCATTTAGCTGACTGGGTGACATTATGAGCAGCCAGTTGTCCTTAATCAGCCTGGCTGCTGCTTCCTTCATACTGCTTCGCTTGGGCTGCTAAGGAAATTACCCTGGTTGTGAAGAATCTGTGCACAATTAGTGTAGCAAATTGGAGCTTCCCGAGAGAATACACAGCTTCACATGTGCTGGGAACAAGAACGTCGCTCCTCTACACACAAAAGAAGCCCATTTAATCTATTAAATATTTAATTCATCAACTAAAGCTTTAATGAGGTGGAGACATTACGCAGAGGAAGATGCCAAAGGGGTTACTTGGGCAAGACAAGGCTCCCTGGGAGATAACATATTGTATTTCTCCTCCTGCAATTTTTTCTCTCTCTCATTTTTGCTACCAGAAAGATCTCCGCCTAGCTCACTGCATGCATGTCTGTTTAAGATGCATCAGTGCATATAAATATGCATAAATATGGCAAAACATCACATGCACAGAAGGAGAATCTTGATAAAACCATGCATGCATTCACTGCAAGGTTTGCTTATTGATTTTATCAAGGAAAATCAATAATGTACAGACATGGAGAAGTTACTTGTATAGAATACATGTCCCTGACTACCCCAGCTACTGTCTCTGTCAGGTGGTAGATTCTGAGATGTGTAGTCCAAAGCTCCATGTCCTGAAACAAAAAGGTGGGCAATATAAGATTTCTAGATAATGAAAAAATAGGAAATCCATTGTGCATTTGTTGTACCACAGAAACAAGTCCAGATAACTGAAAATCCAAAAATTGGGTTCCACGGACTGTTCATAGTGGGAGCTCGGAGAAGTCTCAGCTCAGATGTTCATGCTGGGCTGCACAACCAAGTTCAGTCACAAGCCACCTGTGTGGTAGTTCAAGGCAACTTGTTCTGCAAGTTGAATTTGAGGATGTTTTATTAGCATGTCCTTTGTCACCTAAGGCTCAAGCTAGGTGATACAGGCAGCACATCATTGCAAGCAGAGTTCCCTCAAGAAAAAACAGATGCCTATTTCTCTTAGCACAAGCTTAATCTCTCCACAGGTTGCAGATTTGCTTGCTTTCATTTTGTGGCTTCTTATCAGATGGTAAACAAGGTTGCATTTACAAGTGTGACTGCTCAGGCCCAGCACTTCAAATGAATTGTATGTCTGGAGGGAAAATGTTATAATAGCATGGAATATGCATTTGTCTTAACATGGGATTTCACCTGCCATCTATCCAAAAGCTACAGTTGTAGATAGATCAGGAAGGATAGGAATAGCAACATCTTTCTTTTTCAACTCTTGGAAACCTGAGGATAGACAGAGGATTAATTCTTTATCTCTGCAAAAATCCCTGGGCAATAGTTGCTTGCTCATTTGCTTTGTGAATTGGCTGTCATTCCGACACATTACTATGATGGTCTGAATTAATTCCTTTGTCTTACTTTGTACTGAAACAATGTACCTGTTCTACCCATAGTTGTCTTCAATCTTTGTGGCTTGGGTCTATGGAGCTCCATACCACAGACGAAATTCCAAAACAAGACCTCTTGTTAAGTAATGTTGCAATAATGATAGAATCGCTAACCACTGCTGCAACAAGAAACATTCAGTGCATCCTGGGATCCCAGGGGCTAGGTTCTGTAGCCAGAGGCATGACTAACTAATTTAGCATCTTTATCTTAAAATCTTCCTCATCCAAGACCAACACACCCATTGCTGTCCTCCTGGACACACCATTCCTGCCAACAGTTTTAGATTCCCCCCCAGAGACACAGCCACTCCAGTCATCTCAAGAAATGTGTTTGGCCACATAAAAGCTTGTGAAAAATAAAAACTAGTTAATCTTAAAGGTTCTACAAGACTTCTGGTTTCTCTTTTGCTGCAACAGACTAACAATGCTACCAGCTAGATTACCTTTTACAAACACATGTGATCGCTCACAAAGTTTGAAATTCACTATCTGTGGTTCAGTTGTACTTGATCAGCTCTATTCAGTCTTACTAGATCAGCTTTTTGCCCCCCATCAGAGCCTGCACACAAGCAGGGATGTTTCAGTTGCAGATATGTTGGTTTCTTATGCCCGATAGAGAGTAGGAGAGCCAGACGTCTGGCCTATGTGTTTACATTATAAATTCCCTCAGAGATCTCTTACTGTAGAATATACCCAACTGTCAGTCCTAAACTAAAAGAGCAGATTATAAATGAGAGATGAAGTCTCGGGATGTAGAAAATAGAATCAAGCTCTTTATTCTGTGTTTCCTTAAATGAGTTGTTAAAAAGCTCTGGCTCAACGCGTTTCGGCGAAACCTTCTTCAGGAGCTAAGCATAACACAAAACCACACATTAGATATTGAATCATTCACATTTTCTTATACATACACACACGCATGCACACACCTGGCTTGGGACTCTCAACTTTATATAGATAGATGCATTTATGCTGAGCACATTAGGCATGATAAAATATATTAGACAGAATATCAAACACATACTGAGCTTCTTTATACTCTTTGCACCTTTCTTTGGTCTATATCAGCTCCAAAACTAATTGGAAGTGTTTGAAAGTGCAGGCACTTCCGTGGATGTACCAGTTCCATTTGTTTTGTTTTGCACTGATACTGGCTACATGGCTTGGGACAATACTTTTAGCTACTCTAAAGAATATTTGGATAAACTACTACTTCAGCCTTCCATATTTGATAAGAAAGATGAGCATGCTGATATAAAATGGGAGGAATTACACAACATGCACAAAAGGCTGATTAGGAGTGAACTGCATGCCTCTACACTGTTGGAATATTGCCGGGTACAACGGTTTCCCAGAGGCCTCAGAATATTGAAAGAACCGGGCATGTATAGAGATAAAGAGGGGTTCATGGACAAGTGGAATGCTATTCTTAATAAATGCTCACAAGACCTGATGATACTGATTATAGTTACTTCTTCAAAAGTTAATACAGAATTGAGGCAGACAATCCAAGAAAATATGGACAAATACAAACGACATCTGACTATGGAAAAAGAACAGAATCTGGCCAAATTAGATAAAGACCTAAAGAATTTTCAAGAAATGCTCATAGCATTCAAATATAAAAAATTCCTAAGAAATGAAAAGGACTATGCCACCAATAAGATTTACCCTTGGCAATACAAGAAGCCCAAAAGAGTTTCTTTCAATCTAGACATGAACTCCACAGCTTCGTACACAGACTGGGAATCTGCAGGCGAGGGCAGCAGTGATATGGACAGCAGACACGAACCTTTTTTAGAATCAGAGGGAAGAGAAAGAAAATAGAGGAGATACGGCCGCAGCACAAAGGGCAGAGCAGCCGCCAGGGAATCTTCTCCTCCAGTCCAGTTCACAAGAAGTTGATGGTTGTAAACCTGTCCAACAGGCAATTGAGTGACATTGAGATGAATGTTTTAGGAAAAGGATCTTTTGTCCCCACACCCACACATGAATCTACTCAAGTGAGACTGGATCTGTTCCATTTCTTTAGGAATGTTAAATTAAGGCACTTATTCAGTAATTCAGAATCACATTCTGGCGGAGATAGAGCTAATTTTAGATGTAAATCTTGGTTTATGCCCCCAGGGAATCCTGTCCCCACTATTACAACTTTTGAAAAATTGGTTTTAAAAGATTTGGATAGATTAGAGAAGTCCAGTAAATCCCCATGGAACAACATGAGTAAGGCAGAGAAGTGTGCCCTTAGATCCCTCTCTTCTGATCCGTCCATTGTGATAAAAAGAGCTGATAAAGGTGAGGGCACTGTTATTCAGAACACCAATGAGTACAAGCGAGAAATTCTTAGACAATTTTCTGACACGAATGCCTATTAAGAACTAAGGAGATCAAAATTACACTGGAGGAAGGCCTTGTTTTGGGTTGTATCAGTAATGCAGAGTATAAATTTCTACTTAATGACCATAATCCCAGAATTCCAGTTTTTTACACCCTACCCAAAATTCATAAGGCAGACAATCCCGTGACAGGTAGACCCATAGTCTCTGGTTCCAATTCAGTCCTTGAACCCTTATCCAAATTTATCGATCACTTTTTGAAACCATTCATACCCAAGATTCGCTCATATGTTCAAGACTCAAGAGATGTAGTTAATAAATTAGAAGGAGTCATGATAAAAGATAAGGACATCTTGGTAACCTTGGATGTAAAATCTCTGTACACTAATATACATCAGGAAGAAGCATTAGATATTCTTAGGACTACTTTAGACAGGAGAACAGAAAAACATCCTCCCACCTATTTTCTACATTCCCTAGCTGAGATAGCCATGAAAAGGAACTATTTTAAATTTAATAACAAATTCTATTGGCAGATAAAAGCAGTAGCTATGGGATGTGCGATGGCTCCAGAAATGGCCAACCTGTATATGGACTCATATGAAGATAGGATGTATTCTGGAGCACACCTTTATAAAGGGAAATTGATCAAATGGTTCAGATATATTGATGACATCTTTATGATTTGGAGGGGTTCAGAGAGCTCATTGATACAATTTTGTGGGTGGCTAGATACTCTGGACAACAACATCAAATTTGATACCAAATACAACTTTAATGAACACTTTTTTTTATCTCACCATCAAGAAAGAGTCTGGGAAATTATACTCTAGTTTATATAGAAAACCAACAGACTGCAATACCTACCTGAGGTTTGATAGCTTCCACCCTAGACCTCTGTGTCAGCATCTCCCCTATGGCCAATTTTTTAGAATAAAAGAAATTGCACCATGAGAGAGGATTGTGAGCAGGAATCCCAGATACTGAAAGACCAGCTAAAAGACAGGGTCTATCCAGATGAGGTCATAGAAAATAGTCTTGCTAAGGCCACCAGGACGAGGTGCAGCAATCTCCTAAACAAAAAAGTAAGGACACCTACAAACCATGTAAACTGCATACTGACATATGACCATGTAACAAATCAACTGACCAAATGCATAAAAAGGCACTGGCACATTCTAGAAGATCTAGAGGGGTTTGAAGAGGGAATACAGATATACTTTAAAAGGACTAAGAATCTAAGAGATATATTGGTTAGAAGTGAGTTCAAAGATACTAAGGTAAAGGTAAAGGTTCCCCTTGACAATTTGTCCAGTCGTGTTTGACTCTAGGGGGCGGTGCTCATCCCCGTTTCCAAGCCATAGAGCCAGCGTTTGTCCGAAGACAATCTTCCGTGGTCACATGGCCAGTGCGACTTAGACACGGAACGCTGTTACCTTCCCACCGAGGTGGTCCCTATTTATCTACTTGCATTTGCATGCTTTCGAACTGCTAGGTTGGCGGGAGCTGGGACAAGCGACGGGCGCTCACTCCGTCGTGTGGATTCGATCTTACAGCTGCAGATCTATAGATCTTACAGCACAGAGGCTTCTGCGGTTTAACCCGCAGCACCACCACGTCCCATCAAAGATACTACACCATCACTAATTCCCAGTGTTTTACCTGGTTCCGCCCCCCCCCCCCCCCCGCCTGCCAAGAGGACATCATCCATGTGGGCATTGTGTTTATTGCAGTAATACAAGGTACATGTCAGAGTTTATAGATCCACAGAATAAAAAGGTTTATACCCTGAAGAATTTAACTAACTGTAATACCAAGGGAGTAATCTATGCTATAAGGTGCCCATGTAATAAACTGTACATAGGAAAAACCTCTAGACCTCTTAAAGTACAAATGGGTGAACACCTTAGTAATTTAAGAAATAAATGACTAGGGAGTCCTCTAGTTGGCCATTTTACAGAAATGAACCATACAATAAAAGATCTGGTGTTCTGGGCCATGGACAGAGTTCCTGGGAACTGTGAAAGGTTTTTACTAAAAAGGGAAATTGACTGGATCCTGAAATTGAACACCCTAGTACCTCATGGGTTGAAAGAAGAAATAGTCTTTCTCCCTTTATAAATAATAACACTGCTGGGCTGGTTATCTCGCCACCCTATACAGCTGTGTACAAATGCCTCCTTTTTCAGTGCCTGCACTTTCGAACACTTTCAATTAGTTTTGGAGCTGATATAGACCAAAGAAAGGTGCAGAGAGTATAAAGAAGCTTGGTATGTGTTTGATATTCTGTCTAATATATTTTATCATGCCTAATGTGCTCAGTATAAATGCATGTATTTATATAAAGTTGAGAGTCCCAAGCCAGGTGTGTGTGTGTGTGTGTGTGTGTGTGTGTATGCGTGTGTGTGTGTGTGTGTGTGTGTGTGTGTGTGTGTGTGTGTGTGTGTATCAAGAGCTTGATTCTATTTTCTACATCCTGAGACTTTGTCTCTCATTTATAATCTGGACTTCCGTGGATATACCAGTTCCTTTTGTTTTGCTAAGCTGAAAGAGACCTACTGTAACATAGGTATTGACATATCAAAGGCCTACTGATGCAATCGAGCTGGGATAGTAATTGGATTTATCTCTATACATAAAACATTAGCTAATAGTGAAAACATTTCTTTCTGTAGTTATGTCCCTGTTTTCTGTTAATTGACCCCCCTCTCCTTTGTCTGAATGGATCTGACCAGCTGGGCTGTTCTTGAAAAACCTCTTGGAATGGATACTCTTTGGGGCTGTTGACTCAACTCATTCCCTCAGTATTCTCCTAATATTGTTTCTTCCAGCAGATTATAGCTTTATCAAATAGTGCAGGAGCTTTGGACAAGTGTCCGTGAGAGCTCCTTTAAGTCTCTGTCAGCATGAAGTTCTGGAAAATGTAAAGTATGTGGCTTCCAAGTAAAGCTCTGGTGCATTTTCAGTTTTCAGCCTCTTTCTGCAGGAGGTACTCGAAGCTATCCTAACTTTTGTTGGATGTTAGTGTGTCTAAAGAGACAAACAAGCAAGACAAGTCTAAAATAATTCCTGCAGTTGCTTTTGCATTATAATTGCTTCAGATAATCACAGGCGTGTGCGCACACACATCCAAGTAAACACAGATTTAGGGGAATCTTGGGATTTGCAAAGGAATAATAAAGGATTAATCAAGAAACTCCTGGATGAATTCAATAAATATGACATATGGAGCATGCAGCTTGATGTTTTTATGATTAGGCTGGCGGATAATTGGAAAAAGCAGATTCTGCCCTATGCTTGGCCGGGCCCAGTTTCTTGGAGTTCTCTCTGGGTAAGCACTTCCTCCCCAGGAAGCTGCAAAGCCAAGTGTTTCCCAGCCTGTGTCAGAAGCAACTTAGAGAACAGCATCAATTTCATTTTTAAAATACACATTTACATTTTGAAAGTCTTCCATGCCACAGCCCTTTGCATGTGGAGCACAGTCTGCTAAGAGATCTCCTCTTCTTTTTCCCTTGTAAGCATCCCTCTCCCTTCTGGCAATTTGAGGCAACTGTGGTACACACTAAGTTACATTTCTAGACCATTATTTGACCAGAGTATGGCTTAATAAGAAGCTGACGGCATATACCAAGATCCAGGTTTATAGAGCCTGTGTCCTGAGTACACTCCTGTACTACAGTGAGTCCTGGACCCTTTGTGCACCGCAGGAGAGGAAGTTGAACACGTTCCATATGCGCTGTCTCCAACGCATTTTTGGTATCACCTGGCAGGACAAAGTTCCATATAGAGTAGTCCTGGAATGAGCTGGAATTTTTAGCATGTATACATTACTGAAACAGTGACGTCTACGTTGGCTCGGGCATGTCGTGAAAATGGCTGATGGTCGAATTCCAAAAGATCTCCTGTATGGAGAATTAGTGCAGGGAAATCGCCCCAGAGGGAGACCACAGCTGCAATACAAGGATATCTGCAAGCGGGATCTGAAGGCCTTAGGAATGGACCTTAACAGATGGGAAACCTCGACATCTGAGCGTTCAGCCTAGAGGCAGGCAGTGCAGCATGGCCTCTCCCAATTTGAAGAGACACTTATTCAGCAGGCCGAGGCAAAGAGGCAGTTCTGAAACCAGCAAAATCAGGGAGCTGGACAGGGGACAGATTGTATTTGTTTTCAGTGTGGAAGGGATTGTCACTCTTGAATTGGCCTTCTCAGCCACACTAGACGTTGTTCCAAGACCTCTATTCAGAGCACGTTACCATAGTCCCTCGAGACTGAAGGATGCCTACACAGTTTGACCATTTCCCAGTACTTTGGTTTTGTTGCAAACACAGCTAAAGTCAATATACAATTTCCCATTCTTTTCTGAGAAAGAGGGAAAGAATTCCAGGGACACCTGCCATTCTCATATTTAACCTGCACAATAACCTAGTTTCTTATCCTTTCTCTTATACAGAATAATTTACATTGCTGCATTTGTGCCACAAATCATAGAAACAACAATATTAACCCTTCCAGTCAGGTAGAAGAGCTCCCAAATGTGACAAAAGTTCCTATTGAAGGCTTAGACATGAAGCCAAAATGAATATGAAGAAACAAATCAAAATGTAATTAATGTATGTTGGATATTTTATTTATTTATTCATTTGATTTTATTTTTATGCCATCCATCTAACCCAGAGGTTACTCTGGGCAGTTAACATGAATAATAAGAGCATAACGAAAACATTGCATAATCAGTGGCAACATAAAATAAATAACAAGTTAAATTAAAGAAAAAACATTTGAGACATTTAGAACCTGTAAACCATTATTAAGAAAAATTAAAAAGGTGGTAATTAGATAAAGGGCTAATGCACTCAGGTCTTAATTCGACACATTCTGAATGGCCTGGAGGAACAAGAATGTGTTTAAGAGCTTTTTAAAGGACATTAGGGACAGGGCAAGGCAGATTACAGGTGCTAAATCATTCCAAAGGCAGGGTGTGACCACAGAGAAGGCCTGTTTTCTTGTTCTCTCTTTCTGAGCCTCCCTTGGGGTCAGCACCCTCAGCCAGACAGCTTGTGAAGACCATGTAGGACAGGCAGTCCCTGTTGGGAGTAAGCGTTCTGCCACATACTGAGGGCCCAACGTGTTTAGTGATTTATGGGTCTAGTGTTTGGTTTTTGTTTGTTTGTTTTGTTTTTAAGAATCTCTTGATGCTTCTGAGGGACGTGGTGGCGCTGCGGGTTAAACCACAGAAGCCTCTGTGCTGCAAGGTTGGAAGGCCAGCAGTTGTAAGATCGAATCCACGCGACGGAGTGAGCTCCCGTCGCTTGTCCCAGCTCCTGCCAACCTAGCAGTTCGAAAGCATGTAAATGCGAGTAGATAAATAGGTACCACCAAGGTGGGAAGGTAACAGCGTTCCGTGTCTAGTTGCACTGGCCATGTGACCACGGAAAACTGTCTACGGACAAACACTGGCTCTACGGCTTGGAAACGGGGATGAGCACCGCCCCCTAGAGTCAGACACGACTGGACATTTGTCAAGGGGAATCTTTACCTTTACCTTTACCTAATGCTTCTGATTATGTGGCCACATCACAAACCTCAAACTTCAGTGGTAAAGCATCAAACTTCAGGCGTAAAGCATCACTCTTTTTCACCAGAATATTGGTAAAGCAACAAAAATAAGTAAACTCATATGCAAGTCTGTGAATAGCTAAAATTTGTGGTTTACACATTCCTTTCCAATTCTACTTAGAAATCTTTAAAAAGCCAGAGGCAAATCTCTCTCCCCATCCCTTTAAAACAATTGTCAGGTTGTTGTTCATTTTGATCTCTTATACCCCAGTGTACTATCCTGCCCTTAATCCAGTTCTCAGCAAAATCAATGAATAAATACATAAACATTCCACATAGAAAGTGCATTTGACAGTTCATTTTTTAAAGAATTTATTCTAACTTAAAAATGAAGAGACAGGTTCATATAATTTGGGAAGAGCAGCGTGCAGTGCTCCAGCATAACAAATGCTATACCACATTCTCATGTATTTCAATCATTCATTGTTCGATTATTATTATCCTTTCTTTCAAAATTTATTTATTGTGTCAATACATAGTAATTTTGAGAAGTTCATTTACTGAATCTAATGGTCCAAATTGCAGAAAAATACCTTGTAATCTCACAGGACAAGTCGAATAATGTTTCAGTTTCTCTTCAAGACAAGCAAGAAGTTACTTTGCTAACGGAACTCAGGCAGAGAGCGTGTAACTACTTCTGGAGCAACTAAATTCGAGATCAGGGTAAAGCAGAGATTTGTACACAGGTATCTCATTTTTCACCATAGCATTTGTAACAACAGACCTTATCATTGGATTTTTGCTAAGTTGCTAAACCTTGGAATGTGCAAGAGCCCTATACTGGCATTTATAAGGGTTAAAACTGTATGACTCAGGAAGGAAGACACAGCCTTGAGTTTGCAAGACCTGAGCAAGGCTGTTAATAATAGGGCTTTTGGAAGGCCACTAATTCATAGAGTTTCCACAAGTCAGAAGCACAGAGGACTCACCCAACCACCTCTCCCAGTGCATAATTACATGCATTGGTGGGTGCCATTCAACAGTATCACTTCGGCACCCGTAATGCAACCCTGAATGCTTCACAGATTTGGCATCACCACATCTCATTCTTCAGTTGCATCACCCTCTGCGAGGAGACCAAAGAAACTGGGACTGATCCTTAGGACATTTAAAACATTTGGGCAAATATCTATCCACATAATGGCTTCAGCAAATAGACCTCTTTTTGTTCTAAATGCCACTTCAAGAAAATGGCTTTTTAAATGTCTTCTATAGTGGCAAAGCAATGCTATTGTCTCATAGCATGAAATGGAATGTGGTGTTTCCTTATATCTTACTGACTTATCTCACAGCCTGAATTATATGGAAACTCTTCTGTATCTGTAACCCTGACAATGAGATTACTAGTATCAGATGTGGACTTTGTACACTTCCTGGCTGCGCTGTGATAAGTCAACTACCAGTTTCCTGATTTCCTCTGCCCTTCTAATGGTACCTGTTGAGAAAGCTGTTCTACAATGCATAGGTTTCTCTTTCAATTCAGTGGGCACCCAGCATCTTCTAGGACTTTAATTTTCTCCAATCATGATCCTTTTCACAGAGATGATCCAAAAACATTGGTTATCTCTCCTGGTTCCTTGTCCTGTATAACCCAGCGTATAACAAAGCCAAAGTATATGCAACTGAAACAATTGTTCAGCACTTTACTTTTTCTCTCCTCTCACTTCTTGTGGGGATGAGCACATTTACAGTTAGCGTCTGTGGCCATATACCCTTTCCTACTTCCATGTCAGGTCCATGGCTTGTTCAACCATCTTTTATATGGAACAGCATCCTTTTCTTTTGTGGCTTACTGTTTCCAACTGGGTGCATGTTTGTGTTCATGCTCTCTCCCATCAACCAAAGTAGTGTTCAAGCTGTGTCTTGTGTGGATTAGAAACAAGCATATGAATATTTTTCAGATGTGGGCTCTTGTCTTTCTCAGGTGTGTCTGCAGCCATCTATATGAATGAGATTTCCAGCAAACAAACTGTGCCTGCCCTGTGGACAGTCTGGGAAGTGCATCCTAAACCTAGGCCATCAGAAGAAATGGATTCCTCACACGTACATATGTCCTCTTCTTTCCTTGTCTCCCCCATCAGCTTGGAAAAATCACTGGTACTCATGCTGTCTATGGGATTCTGGGAATTTAAATCTAAATAAAAATCTTTTCCAAGATCTGGGAGGGGTGGGGAGCTTCTGGTGTGTATTTCATTTTTTGAGGTCCTCTGAATCAAGACCTGGCTTCTTGGGCACCACTTAGTACCATACCCACAGTGGCACTATATAAATCATCAGTGTAATGTGACTGCAGCCAGCCTGTGCAGAGTTGTACATTGCTAAGCACCAAACCCACTGAATTCTTTCCTGTCATGTGGCAAGGCAGGGGTGATTAACAACTCAAGCATCCACCCCTTTCATGAAGCCTCCAGCTTTTAAAAGCTGGATCTGTGACTGGAAGTAACCCATGCCAAGAAACAAGAAAAAAAGAGAAACATATATAAGAAACCCATGTGGAAATGCACAGTCATTTGGAGGCCCCCAAGCAAGAATACAGCACTTTAATTATCCTGTCCCATTTTATGGGGAATCAGTAAAATTATTTTTGACTTGCATGTTTTGCATCATGTTGGGCTGCATCTTCCACTTCAAAGTCTGTGCTTATCCAACATTTATGGAAGTTCAACTTGGGTTGAATTGAATTGTTACAGAAAATCTTTGGCAATAGGACACCTGCTCTATTGAAAAGTTTAATTAGTTAACAGCATACACAGTTCAACCATGAAGTTAAACAAGTGAATGGAATTTGTGGCAATTGGGTCTTTTATGCATTAGGTTTAATTACCATCTATTACAGGATTGTCAATCCTAGATATTCTAAGATTTGAATGGCTCCTTGAAAAGCAAGGCAAAAAAAAAAAAAAAAAAAAAGGGAAAGTACAAAGCTACCCACTGCTCTTTTTTCAGGTTTTTTTTTTTTTTTTGGCCTTTGCATAGATTAGCACCACATGTTTGGAATATGAGTAATTAGCTGTTTTCCCAATTTAAAATTAAATTATTGCTGTGAAGCACATGCTTTTAATTAAGGGTTGATAGGCTACAATCCTTTGCAATTTACCTGGAAGTAAATCTCATTGAACTCAATGGGACTCAATAGACATACATGGAATTGTTTTGTTAACTATAACTCATAAACCCCATGTAGGACCACATACCTCTTTCATGGCAACATAATACAAATCTGAATAATTGCTTTCTTAGCTATTTTGTGTTGACTTCTGAGAATTAGGGGGAGAGGATGCTCTTAAATCTCAGTCTCCTGTTGTATCAACAATACTCATATCTATTGATGCATTGCCATGTGTGATGCATGCATCTGTCTTGGCTTTGTTTCTGTCTCCCTCAGTATAATATCAACAATGAAAATGGGCTTCACTGTTCCTGACCATTCTTCATGAAATGTACAGTGGACTGTTCAGGCATATCATCCACTATTTCATATGTGGCTGAACAATGTTGTGTTCTGAGAAAGACAGGAAGAGGATGCTCAAGGACTGGTGTATGACCCTCAACCTGCATCTTCCAAGGTTGCAGAGATTCTGCAAGGCTGTAGCACAACTGTAAATAAAGTGCCCATATATTTAAACCCTGAAGTTGAGCCCATGGAGTTTGTGCCAGGGAACTCAGCCAGCAGTGGCTGTGTAGCACCGGAGGCTGGACATGCCTACAGTCTTCCTTATGAAGCCCCCATGGTATATAAATGGGATAGTTGTTGGAGTGCAACTCCCATCAAACCTACCTATCAAAATCAATAGCGGGAGGTGACTAGAGTTTCTTTCTGAAAGATCACACATCCCTGAACTGAGATACATCACTTTCAAACTAAGTGAACATTTGAACAGATACCACAGAAAGAGCAAAGCCATTTAGAATTCAATTTTTAATTTCTTTTAAAGAAATGCCCTCTCTTATTGCTAGAACAAGCATGCCTCTTGAAAATCTTATTTTTACTGTTATGGATAAGAATCTTGAACAGGTAACAAGTCTGAGAATTTTAATATTAGTGGTGTGAAGGAAGAAACACTAGTTGGTTGCAGACTAGAGATGGGCACAAACTAGGAAAATGGTGGTTTGTGATGGTTCATGGTTTACTGCTATTCATGAACCATGAACTTCCATGAACTTTCCAATGAAATGGAGCATTTTGTGGTTCGTGTGATTCAGGAATTCCAGGAGAGGTAGGATGGCTCCTGTGTGAGTTAGGGATGCCAAACTCACAGTGTCTTCAGTTGACTCTCTTCTCCACCCCATTCAAGTTTGGAAAATATAGGATTTGGGACATCCAAGTTATAGCCCCTCTCCCCCCCCCCCCCACCAAGCCAGGTTCCACCAGGAAAGTGCTCTTTTAGCAGCTGGCTTGGGAGAAATTAAATGAGTGGTTCATGTGAGGGAACTTGAGACAGAGTGTTGCTCATCATGAGGTAGACTGGGGAGGGAACAGAAAGGGGAGAGATGTGTGAAGAGGACAAAAGCGACAAATGGACCAGCCAACTAAGCATCTGCTTCTCATGTTAGCTGCTGCAAAAGTGAAACCATCAGCTGAGCTGCCCAGGGTGTGGCTCCTGCAACCAACTACAGTGTACTCCCAGAGAGTGGACTTGGAGCTCCATGATTAGCTGCCTGACCTGACAATCAGTCCTAAAGAAAGTTTCCTCTAGTGGCACAGGCTGTCTAGCCAGGGATAATACGCCCCAAAAATGAAGCATATGAATCGCCAACACTGATGATAGTTCGGGGTTTTGTTTCATTCTTGGCAAGTGCATTACCCTGAAGTGCTCCAAAATGAACCATGGAACAACACAATTTGTAGAGGCTTTGGCTTCTTGGTTCATTTTGTGGCCACCTCTATTGCAGACATGTCAGTTTCGGTTAATGAATGAATGCGGTAAACAACTGGAATTCTGATATCTTGTAGGCAATTACCTTAATCCCGTAGACAACTGCAGTGAGACCATTCCCGTCACACATGATCAAGTGGTGGTACTTTGTTCACAGACCAGATTTTTCAATGTGAGGCACCATTTTAACATATCATTACAAAAGCTTTGGATGATTGGTTCATAATTTAACAATACTCTCTCTCTCTTTCTCTCATATATTATGTTGTTATATGCTGTCAAATCTTTTTTAACTTACGGCTATCCTATGAATTAATGCTCTCCAAAACCTCCTATCATTAACTTATCTGCTTAGGTCATATAAACTAAAGAACATAGCTTCCTAATGCTATGGAGAGTCAGAAGATTGACATAACTTAGAGCTTCAGCATGTCTCAGTTAAGCCTTCTGTGCTAGTCCAAATAAGAAAATGAAGTGACCCCTGTGCTGGGGCAGAAAGGTGAAGGAAAGTGAAAATGGGTGAAACACGTTACTTACCCAGGAGAAAGGTGAAGGTCAATGGAGCTGGGCACAAGTTGACACTCTCTGGCTAGGAGCAGGATTTTCATGCCAATGTGAACACATTGCCACAGTGAATCTCTCTATTAAAGTCCCGCTGAACGAGCTTGTTCCCTCCTTAAGGGTTCCCAGCCTTCTTCTCTTATCAGCTATAGGTCATCTCAAGCCTGATTATCCTGTCCTATAGATTTATTGTCCTAAACCCCCAATGGGTTATTCTAGAGGAAAACTGTTAGGGAGAGAATGGTGGGTGCCATTGGGGTTCTCCAATGAGGGATTTGTACTTATGAATCTCTCTTCAAAATACAACACTGATAGAGGCTTCTGAGAAAGGAAGACTGTATAATGCAAAGTGCTTGGTGGTCTGTGTTGATCCGTGGTGGACCAGATTGAAGTCAACAGCCCTTGTTGAGCAAAGAAAAGAAAAGAAAAAAAAGGGGGGAGGAACAGATAATACGATATAAAGAAGATGCTGAAGTGGTGTGAGATTATGTGTGGGGCCAGCTGGGCTTTCCCAACTTACAACTTCACCTCCAAATGGAAAGGATGTCCCCAGCCCTCTGTAATCAGAGTAAGCATGGGTAGGGTCCTTGTGTGAGTTCACTTGGGCATTCCATTGGACAGCTATCACAACAATATTTTAGACCTCAAACCCAATAAATACCACTCTTTCATTAATTCTGTATTGCTCTCAAGCCTGATGGAACAGAACACAATGGCCTGGAATGGCAACTTTTAAACAGTAGAACCAAAGCAAATTCATGATACACATGTGACTAGATGAAATGGATGCAGCAAGCCACAAATCAATCCCAGGAACAACATTGCAGTGTGTGTTCTGGGCAGAAATCCAATATTGTGAAAAACAGATCAGAACAGAGACTTCCGAGCAGGACAGCCCAACAAAATTCACTTGTCTCATCTAAATAGAGGGGGACTGATGCCACCAGCCACAAAACGACCCCAGGAATAATTTTCCGGACCCATCCTGGACAGAAAATCAATGATGTGAAAAATATCCCAGAACAGTGACTTCTGAGTAGAACAGCACAACACAATTCACCTGTTCCATTGCACTAGAGGGGCAGATGCAACCAGCCACAAAATTCCCCCAAAAAACAGCATCCCAGGACCCGTTCCAGGCAGAAAATCGATATTGTGAAGGACAGATCAGAGCGGTGACGTCTCAGCAAGACAGCCCAATGCCATTTATCTGTCCCATCTGACTAGAACAACATTCCAGTTTTATCTTCCTCTCTTCCACACTCTTTTGGGTTATGGGGGAAAATCTTGCTGACATTAACCACATGAGACTTGCATGTACTGTGCCACTGGCTGAACCCTGTTGTGCATTGTCCACAGAAAAAGAATATTGTGTGAGTTCTCTGGCTTGTTCTTCCTTTTCCCATTCTACTTTGCCTGTGGGGAAGCATTCCTGCTAAATGTTAGCATACCTTGGAGATGGTCAGCACAGCAATTTAAGGAGCTGCATGTCTCCAATTTGGTACAAGGAATCTTCTCTTTGTGGTGTGCCACAATGCCAACTTCCATGGCAAAAGATAACCTGCCCCAAGATTATACCTGTTTGAGTTTCTCCATTCAGTTGAAAGCTTTGGGTTTTCAAATTGTGGTTTAGACTTGGGATCCAAATTGAGTGGGTCTGGATCACTCCAAACTCAGTCAGGTCCTGATCTGATATGCTGAATCAGCATTTGAACTGAACCAGGATGTATACACAAGAAAACCTGTACATGCTTCTGACACTGCTGCCGGTTTAGCCAGAATGTTCAGATCCATGCTTGCAGGGATTTACAGATTTATGCTTTTGCCTGGATTACAGCCACAGTTCAGTATTTGCTATGGCAAAGCTGGGGAATCTTTGGCCCGTCAGAATATTAAGCCTACAGCTCCCATGACCCTTTACCATTGGTCATGTTTAGTGAGGCTAATGAGGACTGTGGGCCAAAAAAATGTGTATGTATTAAAGGCCAAAAGCCAAAGGCCAGCTAACTGTGTATGTGTGAGCCTAATAAGTATATAGAGGGGTATCTGTTGGGAGCCAACTCAACTTTCCAAAATCCAGTGTGCAATTTAAGCATAATAGACAAATATGCATTTTAAAATGACATAACTGGTTTCAAAGCAGTTTGATTAATCACAGCTATAATTCATTCCAACCATGACATGCCATTTGGCAGCACTGCTTTATGAAAATAGTGCAACATAGATTTAAAATCCAGGACCTAGGCTGTAGCAGCATTAAAGCAAAAATAATATCTCAGACGGAATCGTCACTCAGGTTGTTTCACTATCTTGCCAAGATAGCGATCTTCTCCAGGCCCAAGGGGGAAAAATGTTTTTGTAAGATAAATACTGACTTCAATATTTAACCCCCCCCCCCCCGAAATAAATTCAGTAAGATTAAAATCAGAACAAAGAAAAGAAAATAACTTGAAAACACGAGAAGAGCCTTATTGGACAAGGACAAAAGTCTAGCTAACTCAGCATCCTGCCCCACCGTGGCCAGTCAAAAACTCTGCACAATAGACAATAGTAGGTTTCTGCTTTTTCCAATGTTAGCTCACAGTGTGGAGGATTATGAGTATGATTGTGGGGCACAGGGATAATGGGACAGGGAATAATAGGTTACTCCCGCTCCATTCTCCACATCGCTACAGACACAAAAAAACCCTCTGAAAATACAACTTGTGGCCATCTAGGTCCCTGTGGGAAGCCCATAAGCAGCGTGTAGCTACTGCTCAAGTTTCCCAACAAGCAGGATAGAGAGAATATTATTCTCTCACTGTCCTTCCCTTGCAGATGGTATTAAGATACATGCTAGCTCTGATCCTGATTAAAAATTAGGGGGAAATGAAGAAAATAGAGAAATGTTGACTTCTTCAGGAACATTTCACTGTGTTAGAAGCAATGGAAGAATTTTGGTGTTTTTTTCCCCCTCGAACAACAATATATTTCCAGACAAAGTATTTTGGTATGGTGTGGCATTGCATGGTGTACTGTATTATGATGTGGTCCTGAGCAAGCCATTGAGATGCATTAGCTTTACTAAAGACCTGCTCCAGGTGGATAGGAAAAGTGCTAGGTTTGGTTTATGGATATGAATTAACAACTGCTTGCAGTTTGGGACCTAAATCCAGTATCATGGGAGCAAAAATCACAGCTAGCACTGGATTTCACTGTTGCTCAAACACTTGTGGAAACAGTTGCTATAGATGTGATGCAATCAGTTTCACAACCAGGTACATGTACAACTATTGGGACACAGGTTTATGTTTGTTCAGCCAGATGTGTCTATATAGTGGATATTGCTCTTGACCTAACACTGCAAATGTACAACCAGTAGTGAAGTAGTGTACAACCAGTAGTGTACAACCATTGCTACTGCAATGATACCACTGAATACAGCCCTTGGAATTTCCTAGGAGAGAGAAGTTACGGAAACTCTCGTGATGCATGCCTGCTTTGAAAAACGTACCACCACTCCACTGCTCATCATTGAGCATCTCGGTCACATTGAACTGCTCCCGAAGGGCCCTGTTCAGCCTTCATGCAACTTGAATGGCAGGGGTGCTGCTCTGGGGCAAGCGTCAAGACCTTGAACAAGTCCTTAAGCTGATAAGGCTGTGTGCACCGTAAAGTGCATTGACTGAACAGAATCCAGTCTTATAAATCCCAAATTAAGTTGAATAGATTAACCTCGCAGCAAAGAGATTCCAGTAAATATCTTCAATCAATAGATGCAAGAAGTACTAGACCAGAGATTGCCTGACAGCATATTGAATTAGCTCTTCAGAAATGTTATGGCCCACTCTGGTCCAACTCCACATTCCACAATGAAGGCCAGGCGTTTGCAGTAGAATTAGGTACCCAAATCCTAAATAGCCATAGTACACAATATTGATCCAGGTGGCACAGAGTAAACGCTCTTTTTGGATACTCTGCTGTGCTAGTTTTCCATTGTAGGGTGGCTTTATATGGGCTGCCTTCAAATCCATGATCCTTCACTCGCTGTCACTTCATGTGTAGAAACGCCAGAGTATGCCTTATTGTAAGGTAGGTCTGGGTCCATCTAATCCAGTATATTCCAATCCAGGGGCAGGGAATGTTTGGCCCTCCAGAACTTTCAGCAACAAGCCCAATCAACCCCATCCATCATGGCCAATGAGAGGGGATCGTGGATTTTTTGTCACTCAAAACATCTGGAAAGCCAGAGGTTCTCTGCATCTGTCCAAACAAAAGGTCTTCTAGGATTTCAAGCAGAGGCTTTCCTTATCACCTCTGCTTGGCCCATTTAACTTAGTTGCTGAAACTGGTGGAACCTGCAATCTTGATATGCAAAACATACCTTCTCCCACTGAGCTCCAGCCCCTCCTGTCTGATGTTTATATAGATGTGGCTATATCCTGCCTTAGAGAATAGAATGACCCACTTTGCATTTTAAATACGACTACGCTGAGCCTGTGATTAGAATGCACCTGCTTAAATCTCTGAAGTTTGTGGATTAGTTTGTGGATTAGGAGGATACAGCTCTCAGATTCATTTTGTCAGTTTTGGGCTATGTACACAATGTGTAGAGGAATTTGAGTCTAATGTTTGCTGTCGTAATAATTAGATGCTATCTTTTGGCATCTAATGATGGGGACAGCCTCAGAAACACTTACATCGGGTCTGATATGCATGAATCTTACACGCTTAGATGCCAAGAGAGATCTCCAGGATAGATAGTTGCTAATTAATTGGTTGGGTTGTTAAGACAATTTGTCGGGCCAATTTCAGCACCTGTTATTATTCTATGGGCATTTGTGGAGTTACTCCAGGGAAGGATTCAATGAAACCAGAGGGTTTCCTGCCTCCTGCTGTAATTTCATCATTATTATTGTTATGGTAGGGAATAGATACAGAAGGACGGCTGTGAATTTGTCCAAAAATGGAGAAGAAAAGTGACAAATGGACCATCAGATTGGCACACGCTGAGAGCTCAGTATGTTCTCTTTTGCTGAAAAGGAAAGGAAACGGTTGCAGAAAGAAAAGGAAAAGGAAACAAAGACAAGAAAAGAAATCTTTGTTTATAGCCTCTGTCTCTCAGCCCTTATAATGAGGGTGGTAGTTAAATCTGAGGATTGAAAGTATTATGAATATGCTATACATAGTTATGCATATGCTAGTGCTGAGTCAAAATGGTGGAGATATGTTTCATGAGCATCACTTTCCCCTGTACTCCTCTTTTCAGTGCTCTCCATTGGGTGAATGTCACATAGAGGGCAAACCTGTCCCCCACTCTCCATTAACAAGATGTAAACATAGAAAGTTGCCTTACACTGAGTTACACCTTTGGTCCATGCAGCTTGCGGTTGTCAGCTCTGATAGGCAGTGCCTTTCTAGGCATTCAAGCAGCATTCTTTCCCAACCTTACCTGGAGAAGTTATTCTCTTGTGTTCTCCCATCTAAGTAGCAGCCAGGCCCAACCCTATTTACCTTCTAGAGTCAGACAAGATTGGTATAAATGTGGGCTGATGATCATCTGTACATAGCTGGGGTAGAAAGGGGATGCACTGAGATGCTCAGTGATGAGCAGTGGAGTGGTGGTCCATTTTCAAAAGCAGGCATGCATCATGAGAGTCTCTTTAATGACTTTCTCCTAGGAAAGTGGACAGAAGATCAAAACCAACAGGTAGTTACCAGTTGCTGCTTTAGTAACGTTTCTAATGTGGTTCAAAAATGTATATCTCATGCATTTTGAATAATTTAGGGGAAAGAGAAGGAGCTCCAGCCTTGTGGAAAGGCACTACTACTGATAAGATGGGAGAGACAATTATCTTCTTTTATCCACCAGAACTGGAGCTTCCAGAAGCAAAAATCATATAGCGATGAAATGGTAACAGCAACCAAGTCCAAATGGAAATTGTATGCAAAAGCCACTGCATCTGCCCATTGGTTTTTTTTTTGGGGGGGGGGGGGTCATACAGGTTGTTAGATGGGTAGTTTGCTAGTTTGTGACTGGTTCAGTCTACAAATTATCTGACTGGAGAAAAAGGTTTGTGTGATGGAACCTCTATTAGCACACTGTGAGGATTGCTGCCCTGACCTGGGGTGGTGACAGCAGGAAGGCCTTCCTTGGTCACAGCTTCCATGAAGTTAAGACTTGCAGAGCTGCTAGAACTGGATTTGTATAATGTAGGGAAACAGTATGCAAGAAATGGTTGGAAACTGGCAGCACTCCATTCTGCCATGGGAGTGCTTCGCTGGTCCTCTATCAAGTCCAGTCTTTGCCCAACCCCCAGTTCTGTTCACTGGGTTCAGACTTCCCAACAGTCTGTTGGTAGTGCTGAGTCTTCAAAACAGTCCTGAAGCCAATTTACTCCCTTCAAGCAAGGCTTGTACTGACGACTGCTCACAGTTGCCTGGGTCTCCCAAATCCTTCCTGCTGACACCTCTGGTACTCCTTCTGGTGCTTCCTCCTCCAGCCCTTCATTTGGATTAGAGTGAGGTCTGGGTGCCCCACTGGTTGACACAGTTTTCACAACATCTGGGAGGGGGCAGGTCTTGAGAACAGGCTAAAGACTGGCATGTCTTCACCATGTCCTTCTCCCTTGGCCACTTGCACTTGGATCCATACTCCTGTCCAGGGATTCTGGACAACCACCCAGTCATCCTCTCTCAAGGCAAGAAACCAAAAAAAAACAAAAAACAATCAAACAAACAAAACCCCACAAAAAACAAAAACCATTGGGTCTAATTTTTCCTCTTCCTTTCCCCACTCCTTTCCTTTGGCTCATGTGAAAAGAGATGAGTCCTCCTCCTCCTCCTTCTCCCTTATATTGGGCTCCTGCCAACTGGACCCAGACTCTGCCCTCTTGTCTAGATGCACCTCCTCCTCCTCCTACCTGAGACCTCCATTTCCCTTTCTGCACCCTCTTGTGGCCCTGGGGCCAGGGCATCTCTCAGATAGCCTATGAGGGATGTCCAGAGTGACTGATTCACACATACATTACCTATAATCTTGTACAAAGATGTGTGAGGATCTTCCAGGTTTTGGTTTGCTTGTTTACAGAGCACATAGGTAGGGAGAATTGGTGCCCTATGTATCTGTGTGGCAGACAACTAGTCTGTCTCTGAATTTTCAGACGTTGAGAACAATAACTTGCATGTATCTCTTCCATGGACAAGGGGATCCAAGATCATTACTCCTGGTTGTGACAAAATCTGAGTTCAAATATATAGCGATTCATAATCCTTTACTACTCCTACTGGCTTTCAGCTCAGACATTCACCCCATTTATTTATTTTACAGTTTTGTACACTGCTTAACAAAAGCATATACAAAAAAGAACACTGTCACATATCAAGACGAGGAGCGGGAAACAATACAGAAAAGATTTTAAATTAGTCACTCTTTGTACGCGGAGCTAAAAGAGTAACCAGTGCTATATTTGATCAACAAAACTCATCCAGGAAAGGCTGGGTGAAGAAAAACATTTTAAACTTATGCCAGAAGCTTGCAATTGCTGGCTTTGAAAAGGGAGATTCCAGAGACAATCTGGGTGCTGCAATATGTTCTTCCCAATGGTTGGACTGACCAAAGGGAAATGAGATCTCAATCACTACAGCTTCTCTTTTGTATTCTGTAGTCACAAATGAAAGGGAAAATTGCATCTCATTACTGCATCTCTTTTCTCTTCCTATCTAGTTTGTCTAGTTTAGAATCTGTTTGTGAAGTGGCCAAACACATGCTTATGGGACACCCATTCATTCATTCATTCATTCATCTGGTTTAATTTTAAAACTGGTACTGTACATAAAAACAACTAGTAGCAATTAAAGATGGGCACAAATCAGAAAAAATGGTGATTCATTCTGATTTGAGATTCATCAAGTTTGATGATCTTGTGATCCCTGTAATTAGCCACAGTATTTTGTACTTGTTGAAATGTCAGAACACTTTCTAAAAGTAGCCCTGCATAGAGCGTGTTACAGTGATCCAAATGGGATATCACTAAGGCATGTGTCATGATGGCCATATCAGACATTACAAGGAATAGGCATAGCTGACATACTAGTTTTAAATGTGCCAATGCATTTCTGACCAGAGCCTAGACCTGGGCACATAGCCTCAGTGAAAACATCCAGGATGTTTTCAGAGTGTGTGATCCCATCCAGCACAGGCTGAAGCCCTATTCCCTGATCCGTCTCTTGACTGACCTGAAACACCTCTGTCTTGCCTGGATTGAGCTTCAGTTTACTTGTCCTCATTACTGACACAAGATGTTGATTTAGAACTGAAACAGCTTCTTTGGAATTAGAAAGAAGAGATAGAGTTTGGTGTCATCTGTATACTGGTGACACCAAACCCCCAAACTCTGGACAACCTCTCCTGGTGGTTTCATATATATGTTAAATAGCGTGAGAGACAAAACAGAATTATGAATGACCCACACAGGCCAGAGTGTTGAACAGGAGTCCCCCAGCACAACCTTTTGAAGACTCCTATCCAGAAAGGACTGGAACCATTGTAGTACAGTACTTCCAAGTGCTATCTCAGAGAGACAGTCCAGAAGGGTGCCATGGTTAGAGAAGACAGAGTTGCAGAGAAGACAGTCAAAGGGCAGATCAAGGAACAGGGATGCAGCCTGTACTGGATGGGGTTACATTTCACCTGAAAAAAATGGTGTGCAGCTTGGAAGTGGTCCTGGATTCATCCCTGAGCCTGGATGCCTAGGTCTCAGCAGTGGCCAGGAGTGCATTTGCACAATTAAAACTAATGTCCCAGTGACATCCATTTCTTGAGAGTTCTGATCTGGCCACTATGACACACATCCTAGTTACTTCCCGGCTAGATTACTGTAACAGGCTCTATGTGGGGCTGCCAATGGAAAATGTCAGGAAACTTCAACGGGTCCAAAATGCAGCAGCCAGATTGCTAACTGAGGCTGGTTACAGGGATCATATAACCCTCTTGTTACAGCAGCTCCACTGGCTGCCGATCAGTTTCTGGCCACAATTCAAAATGCTGGTTTTAACCTATAAAGCCCTAAATGAATTGGGTCCAAGCTGTCTAAAAGATTCCATCTCCCTCTATTAGCCTGCCTGGGCATTAAGATCATCAAGGGAGGCCTTTCTCTTGGTCCCACAGGTACATCTGATGTGGACACAGGACAGAGCTTTCTCTCTTGCTGCTCCCAGACTTTGGACCTCCCTCCCACAGAAGGCCAGATGGGCCCCATATTTGCTGTCCTTCCACAAGCAGGCAAAGACCTTTATCTTCAGGCAAGCCTTCCCTCAGTAACTAGCTACCTTATATAAGCCAGGAAGAGCAAGGATCTAATACACATGTAGTGGCTCTCACCTCTTCAAGGGTCCTGTCCACATACTCAGGCTGAAAATATCTGAAACGTATCCATTAACCGAGGACATGCAGGAGCCAAAGTTACAGTCACAGGACTATAGCATCCAAATCAGAGCAGACCTGAGCACTTTGACCTGCAATATGTCACCCAAAAATCGGTCTATTGAGTAACCTGTACTTCTGGGCCAGCATGTAATAATCCCTTGGGCATTTGGGAAAGTTCTGCTGGATGACTCTGTGCAGATGCAGCCATGGCAGAGAAAAATGATTCCTTCACTGCTGCCTTGCCAAGGAATAGGCCCAATGGCCTTTAGTACGTGCTTGGTTGGATTCACTCCGAGTACGTTGGCAGTAAGAACACACAGCATCTTTATATGACTAAAGAGTACTTGTGGTTTCCAATTTCCTTGATGTAAGTTGTTCATAAATGTATGAGGCCCAAGACAGCACCTGTATTTGTACTTCTCTCTGAAAATCTGTTTGCTTTTTATTATATACAGTGTTTAACTTGAAAAATGTAAGGTATGTGGAAAAGACTATACAACTGCAAAAGGTCCCCTGGACAGAAGTTTTCAGATAGCTCTTGGATAATAGGAGAGGGGGACACGGGGGGGGGGGGGGAGAGGATTTAGCACACCCATCCCCCACCATCCTTCCCACAGTTTGAAGGACATGAGGAGCTGGAACTTTCAAGTAGGGCTAAACGAAGGTAGGAAATAGATTGCCCAGTTCTCCACATGTAAGAAAAACCTTTACTACTTTCTTTCTTTCTTTATTGGCCATTACTTTGGGCAGTTTGCAAAAATCAAACACAACCACAACGTAAATCTAACATTATTCACCACAGCGACAATAAAGAAACCAAACATTGAGCATAAAACAACAGAACCCACATACCCGGATGGTGACAGCTAAAGAAAAAAAAATACAAGACGGGTCAGGGAATCTCTCACATGGGGAGGATGTTCCTGAACACCTCTTTGAATAGCACAGTTTTGGCCTGCTTCCTGAAGGACAGAAGAGAGGGAGCTTGGTGTACTTCAACAGGCAGTGAATTCTGCAATGTTGTGACCATCACTGAGAAGGCCCAGTTCCTGGTGGGTTTTTTCTGGGCCTTTCTTTACTTTACTTTATTGGATTTTTACCCCACCCCCCTAGACAAAGTCTACTCGGGGCGGCTTACAAATATCATAAAAACATCATCATATAATTTCTCAGGGTGTCCACTTGCAAACAATGAAGTCTGAGATGAATGAGGGGTCTGGATAGAAGATCTTAGAGAGGTATGCTCCAACAAGTACCGAGTTCCCAAACCTTCTGAATCTTGTGACTTCATCCTGTTTTGGGCATTATCATGTGTCCTTGAGCTATGTGATATGAACGATGTGATATCCCTCCACCCACCTCCAGTATAGACCTAGATTCATCCTGGGTTCATTTTCTCACTTATCTAGATTACACAGGAAAAAAAAAACCCACCTCTCCACAGAAACTACTCAATATGTCTGGAAGTTCTTTAAAAAATCCACAATACCACTTTTGTAAATAATATTCCTGTAACATTTATTGGGCAAAAACCTATTGCATAACTGTGTGCAGACAACTTGAAGTTGTGCCTTCAGTAGCAATTATAGTGCTGAGACAGCTGTACTGTCCACGAAACACGTCTGCTGGTGCATGGCACAATCGGTCATACCAGCTGGATGTGTGACTGATTTTGCAATTGAGCAGTGCAATTCTTTCTTCCTGGGCATAACACAACAAAGAATTTTTCAAAGCTTAAGTTGTTCCCATCCCAAATATGAAGAAAAATTCATACTATGTTAAAAGAAGTGGCACAGTTGATGCCACACAGAAGCAGAGGGCCTTGTGAAGTTAATTTATGTCTTTATTCTAGTTAGAGATTTCTCAGCTCTAAAGCTCCAAATTCATTTGCTTTTGTAATGATATTATGGTCATCAGGAATTAAGCATGAACTTCACTTACAAGTTGATTGCTCAGGTACAAGACTTTTGAAAGAATACACCTATTGGCAGAAAACGTTTTATCACCTTCTAATTCTGAAGTTTGCATTTCATCTTATTCTACCATCATTCAGCTGCATTGAGCTGCAGAATGCAATTCCTCAAGACTAGCCTCAAGACGAGTGATATTGTGGATAGGGGGCCAGATCCAAGGATAGCTTAAGACATAGTGGGCAAAATCCTGTTTGTGTAGGTACACCAGAGTAAACTGGATCTGGGCAGTGGAAATTTAAATAAATTAAAACCTCCCTATCCCCCTCCCCTCTTTTAGATTCCAAGGTTCCCTAAAGATTCCTTCTGCTCTAGGGAAGCCTTCAGGAACCTCAGGGGTGGGGACCCTTTAATAATCAAAAATTGCCACTGGATTGCTGACAGTGGTCTTAAACCAAGAAGTAGTGATCTGGTGGTGATTTTTAAAGTCTCTTCCCCCCCCCCCCACATCCTGGTGCTCTGAAAGGTTTCTCCACGGCAAAAAGGAGCCCCAAGGGGCATTGGAACCTAAAAAGGGGGATAGGAAGCTTTTAATCCATTTAAATTAATTATTCCTGGTGCCCAGATCTGGTTTATGCCAGCATAACCACACCAACAGGATTTTCCCATTGCTTCCTGAGCTCAAGGACAAGATGGTCTCCATTCCGTATTCAGAAGCTGATCAGGTTGGCACTTGAACCTTAGCTTGGTTCGAGGGATGGAACAGCATCCTCCACACATCCGGAGGCAGCAAGCTAGCTTAGGAGATACAGAGCAGGTTACGTCATATACTCAGTTCTGTAAGTGTCAGAAGGCATGAGTATCATGCAGCATCCTCTATTGATTGATTCCCCCTCCCTCATCAATGGAACCCCCCCCATCTTTCCATCCCTGCAGATTACTATCTTACAAAGCCCTGATCCTTCCTTAATTTCCCTCTTCCCCTCCTATTTCCCTTATTTCTTCTTCCAGCTCCCTGAACGCAAAATCTGCTGGATGTGTGTGTCCTGGCAAACAGCTGTGTGCACGCATGCTGAGACAGAAACATGTGTGCACTTGTTTATGTGCTATGCCATGGCAAGCCTTACCTTCTGTAAGCACCATGCGGAAAGTGTGCCAGCATCTTTATAACAGCTGGCACAGCTGAAAAACTTGCTTGCCTTATTAACACTCAACTTATCTGGAATCTGCTCACCGAGCAGAAACGGCTCCATAAATCCTTATGCAATTTGCATTCTTCTTCACAGTTGCTCATTACTGGTGACCTCATGCCTTCTGCTAGAGCCAATCTGCCTCCCACCTTCGCCGTGCCTTTCCATTATCGCAGCCTGCCTATTAGTCGCCGTAGCACTGGTGGACGTGGTGGTTGCAGCTCCTCCATTCACTTGCCTCTTGCTGACTCAGGGATTCTGCATGGATCCAAGTGTCTTTTATCAGCTCTTCTCCATGTCGGTGAAGGAATGGGTGATAATGAAATAGGCCCAGCTAGTCATCTCTGTCATTTCAAAAACTGTAACAATGCTCCTTCTGTTGCTTTCTTCAACATCATTGTGAGAAGTGTGTTTTTAATCAGCGTGTGTCAGGATCCTCCTCTTCAACGCCTCTCAGTTTCAAAACTGTGCTCACATGGGAGCCAGTACAAAAGTTGAGACTTGTTCAGTTAAAACTTTGACCAAAGTTACCCATGAGATAAATGTAGGATGGCCGTGTCTCAGGCAGCCAAGCCACAGTTTTGAGGGATGCTTATGCTTCCCTGGGTCTCCAGGCAGGGAAACAAATCTCAGGATGAGCTGCACTGGAGGAGGGGAAAGTGCCTGGGCATCTTTATCCATTCATTCCTCACCGATGCCAAGGTTCCTATGCCAAATGTTTGTGTGAATGATGCATTTGTGCAACATCAGTACATTAAAAGCCAGGTGTGAGGTAGAGCACTGAGATAGGATCTAATGGGTTCATGTGGGCCTAGCATGCCATTTGGAGCAAGACAAAGGGTAAATCCCCAGCACTGCAATTTGTGAGTCTTCTTGTTGTACATGTTCTGGTGTCATAGGTACAGAAAAAATCTCCCTGTGGGTGAGCTTCCAGAAGCCCCAGTAGCAGTTGATGGCCTGCAAAACTTCCCACCTGTCATGTGTGATGTAGGTCACACAGCCTCTAGCGAGTAAGGGAGCAAATGTTGCAGCTTCTGGACATATTTTGCTCTCTGTCTGATCACTGAAATGTTTGGGATTCCCCCCCCCCCGGGTTGCCATATTACTTGTGGGCCCATTTACCAGAATTCTCCTCATGATGGTTTACACAGTCAGTATAGCAGAAGTTCTTCTGTCCATGCCTAGTCCTGTGACATCACATAGACTTACCACCTGGTCTAAAATTTTGACCCTGAAATGTGAGGGAGTTGGATTACTCCTTCCTCAGAATCTTCCCTCCTGCTTTCTAAGAAAAAGCCACCAACTGTAGAAAAAGACTCTTCATGAGCCAGATGGAACATCCAGAAGGCTCTCAAACCAGGCTACAAACCCCCATCAACTGCATCATGACAATGCTGAATGAGGGATCAGTCTCTCAGTAGCTGCAGTACTGCCATCAATCCTGAATCAATGAGAAGATGCTAGGCTGGGACCTATAGTACTGTCCAAGGTCCTGAATCTATCTTCCAGATGTCCTAGTAGCATCTCTTCTTTTGCCCCTTGTAATCTCTTGCCTAAGGTGTTGCTTAGTTGAGATGATGGAATCCATGATGGAGCAGAACAAGAGTAGGCTCAAACTGTTGAGATTCCCTCAAGCCCTACATGGCACAGAACATAACTACAGTACCAAAACCTGGGTTTTCTTTGGGTTTCCCAGGGTGATGCAGAAATAGAGGACAGTCAGAAAATTGGAACTGGTGAAACTCTCCAACTGTGGAAAAGAAGCAGCTTTTTAAATAAAGTGGTATGTGAAGTGGTTGTTTACTGTCCAGAGAGTATGTATCGCACGATTGGATGGTATATAAGTCAAATAAATAAATAAATAAATATGAACAAACTCTTAGAGGGGTCTTCCCATTAGCTATTTAAAAAAAAATCCTTGGTGAAGAAAATAAAGATAAAAACTTGTCTGTTTAGGGAGGAGTTCTATATGGTATGAAAAGGAAGGCAGGATGTAGCTTATGACAATGGGTTCCCCCCCCCCCCATTGATGTAGCTAGTGCAAAAAAGTGCTAAGTGCCAGATGAAATCATATGCATATTTTGGTTAGGATCTTCATGTGTACCTGCATTGAGAGCTACAGCCACGGGCAACCACAATGGGTGAAAGCCAGTGAGTATGTGCTGCTTTCCGACGGTGTATGATTCTGCTTAGTATATTACAGTCAAGAAAAGATAAGACATATTGGAGCCATGGTGTTGTGAAAAACAAAACAAAACTCAAATGTGGTATTGAGCCTGATGTTGGGCGGACATTTGGTCTTTTGTTGATATTTTATTCAGCTGCTCAGTTGCAATCTTCACTTGTGGTGAAGGTTCGGTAAATATTGATTTGTGATGGGACATCCCAGTGAGTAACTGATCATGTGCACAACAGTGATAGCTAGGTTTCTAGTACTCCATTTTTGGAAAGAGAAGACAGAACTTTGACAATGGATAAATGGTTTGTACCACATTCCCCTCTTTGCATTGGCTATGTATTGACCTGAGCATAATGAGGACAAAGAGGGAGGCCTGCTTCCTTGAGACATATGCTTTACTGTTGACAGTATAGTGTCTACTGTAGCTTCCATTTTATGTGTTTGAAAATCACAATACTCTTTCTCTTTCCTCCTTAACCATATGGGTTTTCTTCCTGTCCTTTTTCTTTGTTGTGATCTCTTGAAAAAAAATCGCAATGAAAAAACTGATGAGACTTGCTGTCTTAATAGCAGAGATACACATGTACTAATCTAGATCTATGGATTTGTGTATGTTTGTGCATTTAAGTGATAATCAAGAATTTGGTGAGTTGATAGATAATGGAAGTAAAACAGAAAAGTCATTAAGAAGAGGTTACTATGTATGTCCAGTTTTTAGTAGGCGTTTTTCATCAAGTGTTAAGTATAGTCAAGTTCTTCATTAGTCAGGGTTTTTCTTTCTTTCTTTCTTTCTTTCTTTGTTTCTTTGTTTCTTTCTTTCTTTCTTTTTGGCAACTGGGAGAATGCTGAAGAACCAGGGGGTGCTATTTGTCCTTAGACTACAGTTCCCAGCATCCCCAAAGCACAGATAATCCGGGCTACGAATAGAAGCTGGGGCCCAATGACACCTAGAGGAGAAAATATTCCTCATTCATGATGTAAAACATATAGTTATGATCTAATCTGAAATACCAGGCTGGGTTGGAGGGAGATGAGGGGCGAGAAGCAGCCAGAGGGCAATTTTGAAAGAAAAAAGCAGGAAGTGAAAGGTTGAGAAGCCCCTTCCCCTTTGCCCTGGATTTCAGTCATTCTGTTTCAGGTCTGAAATGAAGAAAAAAGAAAGGAAAGAAAGGAAGCGTTAGGAGAAAAAAAAATACAGGTGTCGTTTATGTCTCACGGATCTTTCAGGTATTTTGGCAGTGGCTCCTTTGAAAAACCTCTCCTCTGAAATGCATTGAGCTCTCTTTAATTGCATCCCATCCATCCATCATGGCAGGAACAGTCCAGCTGTGATTTTTCCATTTCCCCAATATCCTTCTTTTAATAAGGTGACCAGCACGGGGTAAGAATAATTTCCTTATTATTAATTATTACTGTTTGAGCTGTAGAGCCATGCATTTGAACTATAACACTCTTTGTCCCAGAAAAGCATGCACCTATCAGCATAATATCTTCTCAACACCTCTTCTTGATTTGGGTTTTCCTTGTTTTGCTGTCATCTGACTAGCATTTATTTCTTGCATGAACTTCTTTCCAGATGCCATTTTACAGCTTACTGCTCTTTCATGAATACACAACAGATTTTGCACTTTTCATTTTTGTATGTGATGCGTCAGCCTTATTTTTCCACATCCTGTCCCACATACTCAGAACTTGGAAATAGTTAATGACAAATAATAATTGCATGTCAAGTCAATTTTGACCTATGGCAGTGCTTTCCAGGGGTTTCCAGGTACAGAATACATAGATGTGATTCACCATTGCCTTCTTCTGGGGGCATCCTGGGACTGTGCAGCTTTCCAATGGCCATACAGATTGGCTCTTCCCATAAGAGACACAGTGGAGAATCAAACTCCCAACATCTGGCTCCACAGCCAGATGCCTAAACCACTGACCTATCCAGTTACAAATAGCATAATTAAAGGTAGCCATTTACTTTTGAATAATGATTCATTTAATTAAAAATTTTAAAGTTTCTTTTTAGATATAGAAACTTATCAATACCTAGGTTTCTTAGACTGAAAGTGTAACACTTGGTACATTCAAATTTTACTTTTAAAGAGCATTTCAAGGTGCTTCCGGTGGCACTCTAACAGTGTTTTTATCAATTTTAAATAGCAAGGAAAGTTTTGTTCAGTATCCCATTGCCTAAACATGAAGCACAAGGGCAATCATATAACTGCTCCCTCCACTCTGGCAAGCTTTTTGTCATACAACCAGTTGTATGATTGATTTCACAACCAGCACACAAATGTGCATGTGACTGCTTGCAGGAGGAAGACATATTACTTACATTGCTGCCCTTCTGCTCTACTTTTAGTCAATAAGATACTGGCTTTTGTAACTTGTCTTTTTACAAATATTTTCAAACAGATTAGCCACTAGAGGGAACCAGAGAGCATTTCCCTGATTTTTTTTCTGCCCAGCTGGTAACAGCAATCCAGAGTATCAATAATGTGTAACACAACAAACTGTTTGTGTTACAGTGATAATGATAATGGCAATCTAGCTGCTGCGAGGCAAATAGAAACACAACAAGTTCTTACTAAAATTTAACACTGTAATATCTGCACATACTCTCAGATGACTGCCTTCTGCGTTACATCATGTAAGTAGGGCTGGCCTGTAGTATCAGCAGGCGAGGGCACATTACCCTGAAGTGCTGACATGATGGTCCTCTGACTGGACTGCAGCATCATGTCAAGTACAAATGCAATGTCTTGTTTGGATTAGCCATGATCAGCACCTCTGTCTTTGGCCCAAGGTCGTTCTTGTTGGTTCAGATTGCCTTGATAATCTAGGGCAGAAATATATCAATTCCTAATGAGAATCATTCCATAGCAAGGGCACCACAATCGGGAAGGCTGTCTCTTGTGTCTCCATTTAATGTATGTTCTGACTGTTGGAAACAGAGAAGGGTGCAGCTGACAAATCTCAGACCTCAAACAGATATAGAGAGAGCAATGGTTCCCAACACTGAGTCCCCAAATGTTCTTGGACTAAAACTCCCAGAAGCCTTCACCACTTGCTTTGTTGGCCAGGATTTCTGGGAGTTGTAGTCCAAGAATATCTTGGGGGAAGCACTGATATAGACGGAGGTGTTCCTATAGTTACAGAATCCAAGGTCTTTAGGTAATGAATCTCAGTAGGTCCTGTAGTCACACCAAGAGGCTGAAGTCTCTTCCTGAATTCTCCTCAAGCCACGACTTGGTACTTTTCCACCACACACTGTTGTCCTGGAGTAGCATTGATTTAGGATTCCGAATAAGTTCCCCCGTCTTTGTGAAGGCTCCCATCTGCACCTGCAGCTTTTCTGTCTTGTCTTGAATTTGTAAGATTGTAAACACAGCCTACTTAGTGTATGACATTTGAAGCCTATCTATTCAGGGTTGAAATATAAACTGAATGTTCTCCAGGAAATGTTAAATAAACAGGTTTTCATTCAAAAAGCAGATCACATTGCAATTTCGTTGCTATTCAGCATCAGCAATAGTTAAGGGCTGCGTCTCACAATGAAACAATAACATAGAAAATCCAATTGTCCTTGGAAGAATTATGGTACTAAATTTAGAAATGTAATTCAGTCATTAAATCACAAAACAGAAGGAATTTAATCCTACTGTAGGTGAAGACTCATTGTAGCCTTAAGTACGGATTTGCACACTTTGTTATAAGAGGAAAAATACAAAAGGAAGGAAAACAACATGTTTTATTTTTCAGTTTAGGGCTGGGAGGGACGGAGCACCACACTCCTTGACAGATACACAAGCAGCAGCTGTAGGAGCTTTGCTGATGTTTTACCTGATATTGTCTGACCGGTTTCTCACCAGTGCAGATTGTATAGGGGAGACCATGGCAAAACATAGCAGCCTGTAATCATGGGACAGGTAACGGATAATTATTTATCTGTTTCCAGACACAAATTAAAGTGCTGGTTCCAATCTATAAAGCCCTAAATGTCTTGCGTCCAAGACATCTCAAGAACCACATCTCATTTATGAGCCTCCCAGCTGTTAAGATCATCAGGAGAGGACCTTCTCTCAGTCCTGCCACTTTCACAGTTGCATTTGGTGGGGACACAGGAGAAGGTCTTCTTTGTTGCTGCTCCCAGACTTTAGAAATCCCTCTCACAGGAGGCCAAGCTGGCCCCCTCTTTGTCATCTTTCCACAAGTAGACGAAGACCTTTCACTTCAGGCAGGCTTTTCCTTAGGGACCACCTGTCTGTGTTTTTTTTAAATGGATTGATGTGCCTTCCTGCCTTGAATGTGTTTTTGGTGTGGTTTTTTTTTTACTATTTTTTAGTGAGCTATTTCTTTGATCCTTTTTAGTATTGGTATACTTAACATTAGAGATGGGGGAAATTTGTATTCGTATATGAATACAAATATCCTAATGCAGCTCGACTTAATAAGGGTCCGGTCCCTGGGACCGGACTTTCTACTCACATGTCTGCCAATGGCAGCAGCCCCTCTTATCCTTCCAATCATCCTTCCCAGAGCACTGCTCTCTTCTCACTTGGCTAGCCACTCCAGGCAGGGGGAGGGAGGACTTTAGCTTTAAGTATTGTCTTTTAATGTAAGCTGCCTTGGGTCTTTTTTAAAGGAGAAAGGCAGGGTAAAAATAAATAAATTGGGCCAGGCTAAATGTCCAGCCCACTCAGTCCATAGGAGTTTGGAAGATATCTGTCTGTGTGGGAACTGTGAAAATGCTCCCAAGGCAGGAAAAATGGAAGGCAATTTGAGCAGAGATTTCTAAAACTTAATCGTATCGTTTATGATACAGGCTGGTTGCTTTTTTCTTTGCAGTGTGCAGCTCTAAGCAGTGTTAAGATGTGCTTGGTAGTCCTACTGCTGGTGTAATTTGTAGTTTGCTGAGTTACCTAAAAGGTAACAAGCTGCCCTAAGAAAAGGATTGAATCAGTTGAATACTGATTCATGGTCCCAGAGCATCTTAGGAATTGTACCTAGGAGCTGTGTGGCACAGTGGTTAAACTGCAGTACTGCAGCCAAAACCCTGCTCACAACCTGGGTTCAATCCCAGCTAGCCAGCTCAAAGTTCACCCAGCCTTCAATCCTTCTGAGGTAAGTATATTGAGTGGATCTTGCCTGGAGGTGGGGTGGCGGCGGCAATATGTAGCCTGCATAATTAAATTGCAAACCGCCCAGAAAGTGATTTCTTTTTTATGTGCAAAGGTTTCACCGTGAGAACAAAAGGAGCTGAGGGGAAGCTGGTACTTTTAGCTAATTTCCTTCACGTTTCCCTTGCACTGCAGCTGGGTTTTTGTACTTTATGCTCTACTAACTAAAAGGAATTAACCAAAAATTCCCCCAGTAAAAAGAGTATCTACTGAACCGTTGCACACAAAGATTTCAAAACACTGAGGCATGTTGTAGAAGCAGAGGAATCTTTAATGTATTCTTATGAATGAGTTTGCACAAACCACCAGATTCACCTAAGTGTCTTCTTATGAATGAGTTTTCACAAACCACCTAAAAGTTCTTGGTAATCAAGTTATTTACTCAGTGCTGTGCAGCTTTCACCAATCTATCAAATCTCTTCCCCTGACAGATTTATATCAGGGCTGGGGGACGTGTGGCCCTCCAATTGTTGAGCTGCAACTTCCATTGTATTGATTTCCCCAGCATAGCATATAATGAATGAGGTATAAAGGGGAGTTATAGTTTAACAACATCTGGATAGCTACATGGTGCCCACCAATAGAATGAGAATCCCATGACCCATATAGGGAACTCACATATCATTCATCTCATGGTAACCAATACCACAGACCTCTTTAACATGACCTTCATTTGGCATCCATAATGTGTGAAACAGTCCTGTGAGGTTTCTTGTTCTTTATTGTCCATAGGAAGTCTCTAGATGTGATAATCTATAATATTGATTCACTCTTAATTCATTAAGAGTTTGCATGTCTAGTGACATATTTGAAAAATGTCCTCAACTTATGTTGATATTGTAGAAGATAAATTAAAATTGAAATTCTTGTCTTCTTGGGAAATTTCCATCTCTGGGTATAGATCAGGAGGGAATTCCACACAGCATATACATTCCATAAAATGAATGTTCATTTAATTGCTGAAAAGAGGCTGCTGGTCAGCCCCATTTGGACAATGGCTGTTTAAACAAGTGTATGAATATTGATTATGTGGAGCTGAAGGAAATGTTTATCATTCTTAATTGCAATACAATCGTTACTCTGGAGTTAAACATTTGAGCAGAACACTGAATGTGTAATGCAAATATAGCTATTAATTTTCCTTGACAAAATCAACAGCAATATGTATATCATTGAAGAATATCCAGGCACATACTGCAGCTGGAAGAATGAGAGGCTTTGGGAGAAAGCATTCTTATTTTTCCTGAATAAAAGATTGCTCTTTGTGTGGCTCGGCATAATGAGGACCCTGTCTAAATTAACCAGAGGTAAAAATAAAACGGCTTTTCCAATATGCACCTGCTCTTGATTGATGAAATGGCTTTCACTTCAATTTCTCCATTTCTCCCTCCATCATCATTCCAACACTCATATTTTGTTATTTAGTTTATTAAAACATTTATATCCTGTCTTTCAGGTAATTCATGGCAACTTACAGCATTTGAAAATTACTGTTTAGTAAAACAAAACATTATGGATCGACAAAGCAGTGAAGCAAGGAGATGGGGGGTAACTGCAGGCACATTAGTTGCACTGAAAGACCACTGAAAGAAAAACAGTAAAAGTCAGCGTGATAGTTGGACGACTGTATTTGACTGGGCAAGAAATTTCAATATTTGAGGCACAACTTTTTTTTTTAACTACAGATCCCAGAATCTCCAATTTAGCATGGCCTCTGATGTAGGACCAGTCCACATCAGGTTTTCTCTGTCCCCACTCAAATGGAGGGAGGTAAAGTCTGACTTATTTCATCATTGTGCATTAAATGAGGGGAAAGATCCTCACCACAAGAGGGTTTCTTTTTTCTTTTTTTAGGCAGCTCAGAGAGACTTTTTGTTTTTTGTGTGTGGGGGGGTGTATTTTGTAAAAAGCACTATGAACAACCTAATATGCACCAGATGGGTTATTTGTGTAAAACCTTCTTCTGTTCAGGCAGATCATCAGTCCATCTGACTCAGAATCCTCTACACTGGTAGTAGCTATCTAGAGGTTTCCATATAGGAGCATTTCACAACTGGATGAAATGCTGGATATAGTGGAGATTGAATGTGGGACCTTTTACATGCGAAACGGATGCCATTCTGAAAGGTTCTGAAGCCACCAGCTCTTTGTGTGCTGTTGGTCATGGGGACTGCAGAGGATGAAAAGGATGAAACTGCCTCATCACCATTGTTACAATCCTGGTTAAAAATTCCTTGTGCTTACCACCACCACTGCCACCATCACTGATGTGGTTAACAAAAATGAATTATGAGCACAATTAGCTAAACTTCTTAACATGATACTGTTACATTAGCCCTTTAAGGCAGCGGGTGATAACCAGAATGAAGAGGATGTGTCTGTATTATCAATGGCTGACAGACTTAGTAACTCTCACCACACTGAGCACCTAGCAAATCTGTGCTTTTGTGCACTGTCTATATTTCAGTGGAACTTGGGCAGAAGACATTGCTGGCGATTCATGCCCCACCTCTGTCTTCCATCAAGGAAGAGGAAGAAATGGATACTGTTGGAGGAACACATGTTCTAAACAAGCCTTTGAATGAACGCTGTATAGTGTGGAATTGAAGACATTATTATTCGTGGAAAGGCACCCTGTAAAGCTTCAAAGCAGGATAGAAAAACTTCAAGTTTTAATACTAATTAGAGGCTCCTGTCTCCTAGGTGTGAGGTGTTTATCAGTGAAAAGCAGGAGATGGTATTGCAAAGAAGAAACACACATACTGGAGTACTGAAGATCCAGCAAATGGCTGGCTGGCTGGCTTTAAAAACACCAAACAATAACCAAGAAAAACACAGCAGAGAAATTAAGACACTGTAGAGCCTATGACAGTTTCAGCCAAACCCATCCTAACTCAGAAATACCTGGAAATGACATGTTTGTGCAGGGAGGGGGAAGGAGGAGAATATTTTTGTGTATTATTCCATATTTGTATTGTACATTTATTTTCTCTTTTTGACAACATTATAAACTGCGCTAATCTCTTATCCAGAAATGATGTTGTGCCAACTGGAATAGTTCAGTGCTTGTTGCTAAACATAACTGAAATCCTCCATGCTGACAATACCTATGGACCAACACAAGGTGTAAATTCAAGATAATTCCAATTCCCACTCCCACTAAAAGCCTTTTTCCTTCTTTTGCTTCATAAAGGCATCCCTAAATAGCTATAGATAGTCACTCAATCAAGACATTAAAGTTAATGAGGAGATTACAAGGTACCATTTGTGAAATACCTTAAAAGGTTTTCAAACACCCCCTTGATGAGAGCTGGGTAGGTATCACTCAGGGGTGGGGGTAATCCTTTGAAAGACAATCCCAATTGGAAAGCTCGCCAGTTAATGTGCTTGAAGACAAGATGATCAGAATTTCCATAAGAAACAGAAGGGAACTAGAGGTGTGCTTTCTTTTCAAAAAAGGAATGCTTGTGTAACACACAATGTTTGGCTTCTGCAGACTGTGGAATCAGGGGAGAAGCAGGAGAGAAATATATATTGCTCTTTCTATCTCAATTTGGAATAGGGTGGTAGTTCTGGTGCTCCTTGCCTAATACTGCACATTAGAGACAATCTGCTACAGGAAGAAGCCAAGAGGTTCAGAATAGGTAAGTGATAATTGTTCAAACCCTGTTCCAATGTTACTCACCTTTATGTAACCAACACAACAAGCAAGGGAGCGTACATCCCTCCTGTCATCACAGGGATACTGTACCACTCCAGTATAAAATAATAGAAGCATAGAAGCATAGAATAATGGAGTTGGAAGGGGCCACTAAGGCCACTGAGACCAACCCCCTGCTCAGTGCAGGAATCCAAATCAAAGCAGATCTGACAGATGGCGTCTAGCTTTAATGCCTCCAATGTTGGAATGCTCATCGCTTCCCTAAATATTCGGTTTTATTGTTGCACTGCTTTAAGAGTCAGGACATCTTTGAGTCCCCTGATCAGAAGAAAGGCAGTCTATAAATAAGACAAATAAAATAAAATAATAAAATAAAATAAAAAATAAATTAAAATAAAAAGAGAAAAGAAAAACTTGTGACACCCAGTCCTGTACGTACAATAGCTTTACGAATGCTGTCAATTACACATGAGTCCTATCCAGGACTTCACCTCCTCCTTTAGACTGTCAAGAAGAAGATAGGTGTTAAGTCTGTTTACCTAAACCCCTTATCACTTTTATTGATGGGGAAATCTGGCATTTTTAGTTTCACCTTCATTCATTTTTGTAAACCTCACATTCTTTCCAACCTAAGTATGAAGAAAGTAGCAAATTTGGGCAAATCTTTCAGAAATGAGCTAAAATGAAATTCCTGCCCATTTATACCAGCCACATGCACTACAGGAATCTGTATTATCAGATTATGTTTTCATCCAGCCCAATACTGTCTGCTCTGATCAGCAGCAACAGCTCTCCAGGGGCTTGGGTAGAGGCATTTTCCAGCATGTATTTCCAGGGATTGGGCCTGGGAGGTTCTCCCTGCAAAGGAGGCACTCAACCAAATGAGCCACAGACCAAGGTATCATGTGCCCCTCACTTCCTGTCCTAAGGCCCAAGGCATTGGGGTTATTTGAACCTGGGTTCATTCTCAGCCACAGAGTTTCTGTTTCAGAGTTAATTTGAAATAACAGTACAAACGGAAAACTGACAAGCTGGAACAAAGGGCCAGTTTTTTATCATTGAGCATCTAAAGCCTATTACCAAGTAATTAGGGAGCAAGGGAGCCAAGTTGGAGGGTCTTTCAAGTTTAAGGCGCATAGGTACTGAACCTATGAAACTCACTGCCACAAGGAAAAGTCCGTGTTCTAAATATTTATCACAACTCTAAGGAGGTCTGGGCAGTTGCATGGCTCACATCAACAAGAGTCATTTAGTTGGTTTAAAAATGTATAAGCTAGAGCAGCTTTTGTGTCTCAGGGCATAAATCTAAGCACTGACTGACTGAAGTTGAATAGAAACTTCCACTCCAAGATTATTAGCACATAATTGTCTGTTATGGGTGTTTTATGTCTCTCCCTGATGTGTCTGTTAGATGCTACTGTCAGAGATGGGTTATTGCTCTAGATAGATTATTGCTTTGATCCAATATGTAAATTACTATGTTCTGTGGCAATCTCATGCTCTTCCTCCTATTTCTAGCTCTGCTGTTGACCTTCCTGTCGTGATACATAACACTGGCTGACAACATAGCTATTTCCCACTTCATAGTTGCCCTTTGTGCTTAATCTAATCTAGCAGGAATGGCTCTATAGTACTGAATAGTGATTTTGCCCAATTTCTCTTTAGAGCAGGAAAAAGCACAGTGTATTCCTCTGTACTTTGAAGTCTGAACGGAATCTTACTATTGATCCCTTCTGGCATAACTCCATCAGCATAAATCTAAATGATGACTTGCCACAAGCAAAGAAGTTGGAATAGGTGTGTGGTGTCCCACACCAGCAGCATGATTTGGCATGCAACAACAAACACTTACATTGACTTCTTAATTACCAGCAGCTCACCACTGAAATTTATGATGAGGGACTTAACACCAGCATAATTCTTGAGTTGGACTCCAGCCACTATGTGAAAAGGAACATGTACTTTCTTCTGGCCACATGTTGTGACAAAGATGGTTGGAGACCCACAAGAAGATGAGAAGAATGTAAGTGAAGCCCTGTATAAAGAAGAGCACAACTTTCTTTATAATTTGACCAGAACTTGGAAAAGTTATTTTCTTGAACTACAACAAGCAGAATCCTGCATGCTGGCTGGGGGGAACTTAATGGCTGTTATCCTAAAAAGGAATGTTTCCACACACTGAGGTTGGCTGTCAAAGGACTCTGCTTGAACTCCGTATCGTGGAGATTCCAGAACCTGCCTTTGACCTTTGATCAATAATGCAGAATATATATAGACCACTGTGCAGAGAAGGTATTAAGGTATTTCACAAATGGTACCTTGTAATCTCCTCATTAACTTTAATGTCCTGATTGAGTAACTATATGTAAAAAGGCATCTAGAGGATTGGGGGGGGGGGCAGGGAAACTGCCTTGTGGTATGTTAGAATAATTCACATATATAGTTTGTGCCACTATAGCTCATTGCATTTGTTTGTGTACCTTAAAATAATAAAGAAATATACAATGTGGAGGAAAGCACCACAGATACACATCCACATCTGTATGTGTCTTATGAGTTGTGCTGGTAAGATACACTTAGGACACATAGCCAACCCACATTTGCTAGTATTTTGTCCCTGGCAACTGTGGTTACTAGGGCCATTTGCTCATCTATAGATTAATAATAATAATAATAATAATAATAATAATAATAATAATAATAATAATAATAATAATAATAATAATAATGACAACAACAATCATCATCATCATCTATGGATTAATGAATTACTAAGTGCAATATAATTTCAAATAATAAACAAGCAATTTCTTTCTTTCTTTATCTATTTGTTTTATATCCTGCCTTTCATCCCAGAACTTGGATCCAGAGTGACTAAAGCCCTATTCGGGTTTTAATATGAGGGACTACTTACTATGCATTTGGGGTGAACACTCGAGCCCCGCTCTTCTGTGTCTACAGTTTTCATTGCTCAAAACACATAGAGGACAAGATGTCTAAACATGTTTAGGGTGACAGCAGTGATGATAGGGGTTCAAGCACTGTCTCTGATACTATTCCCAAATATTAATACTGGAATAGTGCTTAGGCTGCATTCCCCAGCATACTCACTTGCACTGAATAACATGGATCTTCATGCATTCACCTATTTATCTCTCTGTTCTCCAAAGGATTTTCAGGCAGTGCAGATGAGACTTTCTTTCTGCTTTCCTTATAGCAGCCCTGTGAGGTTTCCTGTCTATTATATCAAAGTCACCCTCTTCCTGGCTGAGTTGGGAAGGCGTATAAACAAGTATAAAGTATTGCTAGTCATTTGGGGCCATCATTTAATTTGCCAGTTGAAAGTAGGAAGTTTAATCTGCTGAATGTGTAGTTAAAAATGGTCTCTCGTAGTAAGACTTGGAAAGAACTCTCGTGGTCCTTATAAAGAATATGATTTCAGGACTCTAGGTGTCACAAGCAGGAAGGCACCATCTCTTGTACCCACCAACTTCTTTGGAGACACAGATGGCCACACTGTTTCTTTTCATTCTTCATGTCCTCCTATGCTTGAAGAGAGGCAAAAAAATTCAATGAATGGTAAATTTAGCACCTGTTACTGCTTGCAACATGTTCATTTATGATATAACTATTAATTAGTCCTCTATTCCAGCATTTCAGGAATATTTGCACATGGTTGTTCATTGTGCTGTGGTTGTCATATTGAGTGATGACTTGTCAGAGTTAAAAAGTCATTGCAAATCCAATGCAATACGATTTCAAATGGCTTACCTTTAACTCAGACACAAGCCTTTTCAGTGGAGACAATTTACACATTGTGAATCTTCAAGTGATGGTACTGAGTTGATGAAACATTGAGTGATATGTATATTTGTGAAACAGCTCTACTTATGGTCTGGAGCCCTAACTATAGGTTATTCTAAATGCACTGCTAGCACATATGTTAGAGAATTTTTTATATTTAATGCTAGGCACGCAGGACACCCATGGGATCCCCAACAGTGATGTAAATGAAAAGCATCACCCCACGCTTGTTGCAGTTAGTCAAAGGATAAATACAGAACGGGAGGAATGTAAGGTTAGGTAAGTTGTAAGAATGTTTGTGTGTCCCTGCTGTGGCATAAATAGGACTGTCTCTGAAGGGTAGTAGAAAAGTGGAGAAATTCAGTGCATATCTGGACATTGATTTTAAATAAATAATAAATATATAAAATTATTAAAGTATTAAAATAAATTCTTTAAATAAACATTTAAATACATTAATTAATATTTTTAAATAAACAATAAATAAATAGATGGAGAATGGCTGAGATGATGAGAGGAGGAGCTCCTGTTTGGAATGATGGAACAGACCCTGATGTTGGGAAAGTGTGAAGGCAAGAGAAGGGGACAACAGAGGACGAGATGGTTGGACAGTGTCATCGAAGCTACCAACATGAATATGACTCAACTCCGGGAGGCAGTGGAAGACAGGAGGGCCTGGCGTGCTCTGGTCCATGGGGTCACGAAGAGTCGGACACAACTTTACGACTAAACAACAACAACAACAAAGTGAAGAGAGATTGACAGAATGAATTAGAGACATGATTTCAAAGGGAATAGATAGAAATTATGGAATGACAAAAGCCCCACATAAGCATGGGGAAACTCACCCTGCTTTGAGAAGACCATCTAACTCCTCCCCTTTCCTGTTGTTGCTCTTTATATTTGCAGATGAGAGGTTTCTGACGATGCAAAGGTTCCTGCACATGAGCAAGAACTCACAGGCAGCATCTACAGATGAGCAGGGAACTCTCCTCTGCCAACATGCTGTTTTTTAAATATCAAAGTGACAGCAGAAAGAAGAGATCCCTCCAAGCATGCTGAATCCATCTGTGAAAGTAATGTCTGAATAGGGCTACAAAGATAAAGTACTGTGGCAGAAATCCTGTTGCTTAGTGTAGTGAGTTGCAACTAGAGTAGGGCCATTTGAATTAGTTGGACTTAGGCAGGAGCTGACTCATCAAATCCCCACTGATTCAGTGAGCTTATTCTAGTGTGACACTATGCTAAGCAACAGGACTGCATTCTATATACATATGCAGTTCAGTATTGTTGATGTAAATGTAATAAAGTGCTACAGGAAGGGTGTAGGGAGTTAAATACAAATATCATATAAACACCATTCTGTAATTAATACAAAATCTTTTTTTTAAAGATTCATACCTGATGTTGACTCACTATCAACACAGAGCTTAAAAGCTGCCTAGAAATAATAGTTTGTATACACTAGTAAAAGTAAATGTTGAATCTGTTAAAGATCCTCATGGCAGCATTGGTGTTAAAGGTGTTTGTCTGTCTTACTGTGCGGGGGGAAAGGATTGTTTAAGGGAGCAATTCAAGGTAAAATTGCCAGAAAGACTGCTATCATCACAATCAGAGTAAGGAAAAGAAACAACAAAAGGTCTCCTTCCATGTGCCATCATCACTCCCATCCCCAGTACCCAGTAGCATATTTTTAGAAAATCTGGTTGAGTTGCTAGGCATGCATATAATTTAATGTCCACTTTGACTATAATGCTTTTTTGTTTTAAATGATTATTTGAAAATGTATTTTACCTGGTGACTTATGGAAGCCTGCTAGGACATATTTACAAACCACCAGGATATTCAGTATTTCTTTGATCCTTGATTATTGGCTATTCAACCTTCCTGCTGTAAAACTGGTCACCAAAGTGGCTCAATGTTGAAACTGCTTCCTGAATGACTAAGCCTTTGTTAATTACTTCTGCCAGGCACTAATTTAGTTTCCTAATAAATGGTTCTCAGCTATTGGCCTGAAATTTACTTTCCATTAACTTTGTTTGTATTGCAAGTGTTTGAAGTGCTAAAACTTTTTCTTTTTAGGCTACTATATACTTGAAGTGACTAAAATATTTGCAATGCTGCCCTTGTTCTTTGCTCAACTGAGAATTACTTTTTTCTCATTCTATCTGACGAAGAGTTCTGTAGAGCTCAAAAGTCTGCATACATTTACATTAATAGAGAATCAGTAAGAATTATATGAACCTATAATCCCTTAACTGTACCAAACTTAATAATATAGTATAATAATCTTAGAACTGCAGAGCTGGCAGAGACCCTATGGATCATTGAGTCCCTGTTAAGGAGGCACATGGGAAAATCAAACTCCCAGTCCCAACCTCTGGCTCCGCAACCAGATGCCTAAATCACTGAACTTAGATCACATAACATGAGCAAATAAATTGGAAGCACTGCACGAGTCTTTATCAACTCCCTAGTTGGGAGACAGGAATTAGGTAGGAAGCTTGAATCCTTTGTTTCTCCCATAGTAGAAGTCTGGATTGATCTCACTGCACCTGCAAAACGTGGTGGAGAAAAAAACACACACCTCCTATTGCAAGTTATAGGTGCACAGAAACCAGACTGAGGAGCAGAAGATTTAATCCTCTTAACACCCACACATGCCAAGGTCTCCGTTCAGTTTGAGGGGAGGAGGGTACTATGTCTGAAATTTTCTTTTAAAAACTCAAATACACAATTATGTTACTGGTATCCAATCTAGTTTAGACTTCAACAGATATTGGCCATGAATATCCTCATCCATACATGCACATAAACCTCCAGGTGTACCTAATGTAAGCACAAATGTAGAAGTATTCTGTGGAGCTGTGGTGTGCATTCACAATAGCTTTTGCCATTTTCTTGGATTACCCAAGAAATTTAGCCGAAGGGCACTGATAGTGGAAAGACAGAGGCTTTATTTTCCCTAGTACTGATCTGTCAAACTATTTGTTCAGTGCAAGGCTGACATGCTGAACAATTATCCCTACCACAATTTATTGCAATTTGTGCAAAATGAACTATGTGTAAAACTCTTGTCTCTGCTCAAAATGTGTGCCTTCTCCCAATTGGGAAGCTAAGTGCTCATGCACATACACATAGACAGAACAACAGGACAGGTCGGTTGATCACAAAAACACAAAGAACCCATCTAATACTCTGACATCCACTAGAAGACAATGCTTACTCCTAGACAATGCTTATCCCATTTTTCACTACCGCACATTTTGTTGAAATGTGCAAAACCTGCTTCCAAACATGTGCATTCTTTCTAAGACCAACCCTCCTCCAAAAGCCCTTGAAAGTAATTTAACGTGTTGACTCACATCAAAGCCCTTTTTTTAAAAAAAAAATGTCTTGTTTACTGCATGAAGATGACTCAAATCAGGATTCACATTCCTGAGCTTGGCTTAAGTTTATTCTGTCTAGACTCACATCCTGAACCACTGGCTACACCAGGTAGAGACCATCATGAAGGGACTGGCAGCCCCCTTCTTTTCTTTAACAAATGGACACCAGTTTGGGCTGCAGAAATGAATGCTTAGTTTCTTGACTCTATCCTCTGATCTACAGTATGTTTATGAGCTAGTTAAAATTAAACTTAGCTATCAAAATGCTAAACCTGATAGCTCATTTATCTTTCTGTCTCCCAACTCTACATTACAATACAGCTGTGATTGATCTTGCGTCTTCAAGGTACTATATGGTATAAAAACTAAGAGAAGATTAATTAAAAGCCATCGCATCCAGACAGGTTTTTAAATAAGTTTCAGATTTAAACAATATATCAGCTGAAGCAGAAAGATTCCAAGCTTTGGAGCCTATGGCTCTTAAGTAGATGCTTCTCTGCTTTGGGACATTTGAATACTTTTGTTCGGGCCTGGACTAACTTCAAAGATACAGTGTCAAATATACTGGGCTGATGCAGAAAATGTCATATATTGACATATAAAAATAATCTCCCACAAAAGGGGAGCCACTGGGGGTGGTGAGTCTGGATACTTAAAGAGCCTCAGAGAGCTTCTTTACACTCCAGCTTTCCATAAATCAAAGTGTCTCTAGTCTTAGTTAACATATTGTGGAAAATCATCCTCTGGCTACTACTGTCATACAGGTATATACTTTGGATATGTGAATCTTTCTTTGGAATGCTTTGAATATGGACGCCCACATGATGGGGGTTAGGTCAACAATAACAGAAAGGGGCAACTTGTAGCCTACCTCTACAGGCTCTTTTTGAGCTCCCTCTGCCCCATTTGCTTCTGCCAGGGCTGAGCTCAGGCCTACAGTCAACAGAACCATGGCAATGGTGGTACAAAAATACGTGATCTTCTTAGTCTTGTTAAGGGTAAGGGATGCTCAGCCTTCTTGACAGAGAGTACTCTATGACACAGAAGGCACACCTGCACCCTCTTGCACTATAAAGAACTACTGCTGTTGCTGCTCATATGCTGTTCAGCATCAGAAACTGGAGGATGTGCAGCCCCTTGTGGGCTGATGTCCCAATACAGCCTCCTGCCCTGAGTTTAGACAATTACTGGACTCCTTCGAGTGATTGCATTGCAGCGATGCAGTTCCTCTTCCTTCCAAGTGTCACCCTGTGTCTCCCTCATCAAGATCACTGGTGATTTCTCAAGATATTTTGCTGCCAGAAATGAAGACTGAGATGCTTCCTCTTCACATTCTGTATACAAAAACTGACTGGGCTGGCAATTGAATCTTACATCAACATCACTTCTCGGGGCTGCAAGCAAGTTCTTAAGATACAAGACAAAATACGTGACCCCCACAGTTTTGTCCTCTGACAAATCCCTGCCATTCCTTTGTTCCCAGTGGCTGTTTTCTGGGGAGAATGCCTCACTCTGCAGGGCTGACTCTGATACATCAGAGGAACCTCTGTATGGAGCTCTAGTGCCACACATGGTGGCTGAAATTCTGTTGCACAGCTCCACTTGCTCAACAGGAATGATGTTATCATTAGTGGCAGATTTCTTCAGAATAAAGGCTTTCTTTTGTGATTCTGGGGTGCACACAACTTGCACACAATGTGAGAAAGCTGTATCCATTTCAAAATTACAAAAGGAAGTACAGTATTTAGTCAGTGGCAATTTGCTGCTGTCAATGATGTCATTCCCATTGTGGAGGTAGATCCCAATAAGATTTCAGCCAATAATTATCTGTTATGGCAGGGGGTGAATATCCATACACTACTCTACCCCCAAGTGATTTTTCTTGGCCTGATAAATCTCAAGCTTTGACAACTGATGGACATACATAGTGTAAGATACAAGGAATCTAGGCTTGTTTGGTAATCAGGAATAAGTAAGATACGAGCTGTTAAAATTATCCTAATATATAAGACTGTTGTTATGCAGTCAAGTCATTTCTGATTTATGGCAACCTTAATAGGATTTTTGAGGCATGTGACATGTGGAACTGGTAGATTCTATATCAAACTTCTATTGTCAATAGTTACTTCCAAAACCAAAAAGTATAATTCAGATAAAAGTCATGTGTTTTTAAGACGAGGAGTGAAACCCAAAAAATGAAATGTGCAGGACCTTACAGAGCCGTATAAAGCAGTTTGAAACCGTAGGGATATATCAGTCTAGAATCAGAAGGGGTCAGATGGAATCCTTTGTCTTCATTTTGCATGAGTATATAAATTCACATGTTTTTCAGGAAAAAAAACTTTATTCTTCAATCAATTTCAACAAATTAGACATTTCCATTCTATGTGATATATTTCCTGACACAGGTAATTAACTCCTTAGATTAACTTACCGAGTTGCTTTTCTCCTGCACTCATCCTGACTACCTCGTCCTGCCTCTAAACGAAAGGTTATCTGTCCAGGATATGTCAGGCACTGGATATGGGCGATGTTTTGCTGCATTAGAAATGGGATTCATTGTACTTGTAGAGTTCAAAGCTAATTTGAATTTCTATCACACAACAAAAGGACGTCTCCTTCCTGCCCTATCATCACTTGCGTTTGCATAGGTGAATTAATGCCAGGCTCATTTAATTTTCTTTGGCCGGGCTCTGATACCACAGGGTACTACTGTTGAGTAATCTTGTGTAGCAGAAAAAGGGCAAGTGCTTATGAAGGCTTCTTGAGCTTTGTCTGTTGCGCTTCTGTCAGCAGATGAGAGAGAACACTCCCTCCCCAACAGTGTAAGGCACTATTGGGCAGTTCAAATATGTCACTGCAGTTAGACCAAAATGAATGTAACCATGTTGGCTCTAGCATTGATGGTAGCATATGTCTTTTCCTCACAGGCATGAATGAGGAGCTGCATTTTTTCCTCCTCATTATGCCTGAGGTGGAAGTATTTTGTGGCACTCTCAACAGAAGAAGGGAAAGAAAAGAGAAGGAGGAGATTTTTTATTTTTTTTTGCACAAAGTGAGCAAAACTGGGCAAGACAAGGTTGAAATGCAATTAGAGCTTTCACAGAAATGACGCAAGAAAACAATTGTGGTTGCTGATTTATTGTGTGGACTTCAAAGTACTAGAAACATTAGGAAGGTATGTCTCTCTTAGCAATAAACTACTATCCTGCACCTCACTCTGTGTGTGTATGTGTGTGAATGCTTCTTGAAAGAAAAGGGCACTAGTTTTGCACTCACAATTTGTGCAAGCTATGGAGATCTTAAGAAGGTGAGATAAGGAAGCATGCATGTCTTGAAAATAAAGGTGTCTTATTAAGCCTAAATTGAGAAGAAGGAAGAACCTGATGTATATTCTTTCCATGCCTACAGTATATATATCTGGAAAACAGTAATGCACATGTACAGACACATGAACATTAATACAAATAATGGGATAGCTGAGAATGTCTTTTTAGTTAACCTTGCACATTTAGCAGTAGTCTTCATATTTAGGATGGGCAGAACGTAAAAATTTAAAAACGGAAAATGTGAAAAACTGTAACTGGCAGATTTATCCATCCAGACTCAAGGGTGATGAGTGCTTAACTCTTACAAATCTAGTGCAACCTTTAGCTGAACTCTTTTTGGTGAGGGATTGCAACCAATGGGCCAGAAGGAATAGAAATGCAAAACATTACAGGCAGTGGAAATTGTGGTCATTTAACAACAAAATTGTGTGGTAATGCAGACATCTGTGAATAGATGGACTGCTTAACACATTTGAAATGAAAAAGTCTTTGTCCATATTTAAGCCACAGAAACTCTTGGAGAATTCTTGTTTAGGCATTTCCTTCTGGAATCTATCTTGGATTTACTTTTGCTCTAGGATGGTGTGTGTCCCACTGCCCCATCTGGGGCTGGGGTCACAGAGCTAGGGTCAGCTGTGGTGACGCATAGACTCAGAACACTGGGTAAGGTTCACATGAGACTTTATTGACAAGCCAGTCACTTCTAACACAGGGTTCATGTCACTCCACTTGCTCCACCCTGTCTTCAGTTACCTTTACTAGCCTGAGGTCTTTCCCTTCCCCTAAAACCCCTCAGTTAGGTCCTCAAGGGCAGGCACAGTCCACAGTCCCACAGTCCAAGCTGAATGGCTCATGCTTCCCAGAGATGGCTGGTACCATTGCTAACCATCATGTAGAAGGTTGCCCTAAGCTTTCCTGGAGTTGCTACTATTTTTCTTTCTGGTGCTTGTGCCTCAAGCATCTCTTCTGGGTTGCAGTGAAGTTGGGTGTTCAGCTCAGGAGTGACATCTTCACTGACGCTGGGTACCAGGTCAAGGCTGGCAAGGGACCAACTCAAAGTCCCTGCCTCATCTCTGGTCATGCAGGAGCCAGAGCTCAACAAGAATGTCCATACATGGACCCTTGACAAGGTCATAGTCAAAAATCTCTCCTCAGAGCTCCTCCACAACATCTTCCCAAGCACCCTCATGTCCAAACTGGTCAGTTCTGCTCCTGACTCCTTGCCTCCAGTTAGCTCTGATTATTATTATTAGTTTTATTTACATGCCACATTTCTCACAACAAGGGACCCAAAGCGGGTCAATGCACTCTGATGCACCTGTGCTCTCCCCTTCTGTTTCTCTCCCTCTAAATGTCCCACTTTCACACCCATACATAGTGATCAGAAATACAAGAGTGTGGATTATCTTGATTGTAGTCTCCAATGACACATCCTTACACAAAATGGCACTGTTATTTCCCCTTCCCCTGCCCTTTTAGGCTTCAAATTTGATGTAAGAAGTGGCCTTGTGAATATAAACTTTTCATCATCCCTTAGCTTTAGGAAAGTGCATTACTCCCTTTTTCTCAGCAACATAGTTGTGCTTTTTAGGAGAAAAGTTGAGAATTTCTGGCTAAGCCTCAAAGAAAATAAGATGATATTTTCTGGAAATGAGACCTGAACATAAAGCAACAAACTTTCATCGTCACCCTTACCAAAATACGCAAAATAAAATCTTATCTTTCTAAAACTACAGAAGTACCCAAAGACAGACTTTGTGCCCCTGACAAGGGAGAGACTTGTAGGCCGATTCGTTTAGTTCTGCTGAATGTAAAGGGGAAGGATAACACACTTAAGGAGACACCATGAGCAGAAGGGTAAATAGCAAACATATGGATGCAAACATATTAATATTTAGAGCTGTTCATCTATAAATCTCAAAAGCAGTGCATAAAGATGGATAGCACTCATTTTTCCTCCACTTTCAAGTCTCAGAGAAAGGCACAGAAAACTCAATTTGTACCTGTCATTGGGTTACATAACAGTGTAAAAATGCCACCATTTCTAAGGGCACTTCTTACTGAATACAAATACGTAAGTGTTGAGTCTTTTCTGAAGGACACATGGATGCAAACTTCTCTGTGGTTCCTTTTGAACACTGTGGAACTGGACAGTTGGCCTATTTCCATTGCCAGTGAGATAAATGCATGTATCTTTCATTACATGTATTGTTTTGATGCAAGGTAAGTAATTTGTAATTCACTTTCTGGGGGTTTGTGTGTTACACAGATACCCCAATGGGGAAAAATGAAGGGAAAAAACACTCCAAAGTGATCAGAAGTCCAGTTGCATAAAACAATGTGTTTTCAGTTTCCAAAGATGTGGCAAGTAGGTCTGGAGGCTATCCATGCTAGACCTCACAGGAAGGGATAGCTTCACTCTCTTCTAGTGTTTGTGTTCCAGCTATCTTTATTGCTATAGTGATACTATTTTGGTGCTTCCACTTAAGGATCAAATTCAGAATCTGGGTATGTTCCTGGACCACTTTCAGACCCATACATAGTAATCAGAAATACAAGAGTGTGGATGATCTTGATTGTAGTCTCCAATGACACATCCTTACACAAAATGGCACTGTTATTTCCCCTTCCCCTGCCCTTTTAGGCTTCAAATTTGATGTAAGAAGTGGCCTTGTGAATATAAACTTTTCATCATCCCTTAGCTTTAGGAAAGTGCATTACTCCCTTTTTCTCAGCAACATAGTTGTGCTTTTTAGGAGAAAAGTTGAGAATTTCTGGCTAAGCCTCAAAGAAAATAAGATGATATTTTCTAGAAGTCAGACCTGAACATAAAGCAACAAACTTTCATTGTCACCCTTACCAAAATACGCAAAATAAAATCTTATCTTTCTAAAACTACAGAAGTACCCAAAGACAGACTTTGTGCTCTGTCATAGGATGCCCATATTGCAGCTGTATCCAGGTCAGCCTTCAACCAACTGAGGCTGATTACCCAGCTCCACCCCCACCTGGATGATGGGCCCCTGGATATGTTGGTGCATGCACTGGCGATCTCCAAGATCGATTACTGTAATGCATTATATGTTGCACTTCCCTTGAGGCTGACCCAAAAACTTCAGCAGGTCTAGAATGTGGCTACCAGGCTGGTGTCACATGTAAGCAAATCTGACCGCATTTTCCCCTGGCTTGTGTGCAGTGCACTGGTTACCTGTGAGGTTCCAGGCCAGGTTCAAGGTTCTAGTTCTTACCCATAAGATCCTTCATTGTTTGGGCCCTCCTTACTTGTTAGAGGACATTTCCTCAAGAACATGTACCCACGCCACCAGATCTTTGCAGGCAATGCTCCTATAGGTTATCATGCCAACGGAGGCCAGAAATATATCCACCAGAAATTGTGCCAACTCGGCTGTGGCACCAGCATTTTGGAATGGGCTCCCAATTGAGCTGCACCTGACCTCGTCCTCTCTATCATCAAGAGGTTGCTTAAAATGATGCTTCTTAAAGAAGCTTTTACTAGCAACCTCTAATGAATAATCAGATCTCCCCTACTATTTGACTATTCCTGCTGCCCTTGATGTGCTGTTAATGCTGTTTTATTGATTCTGCTGTCCTTTATTATTATTATTATTATTATTATTATTATTATTATTATTATTATTATTATTATTATTATTATTATTATTATTATTATTATTAAACTTCCCTTACTGGTTTATGAGTGTATTTGCTTTATTGTTATCAGCCACTCAGAGTATTGCCTCACACTAATCAGGCAGCATAAAAGTGGAATAAATGAATGAATGAATGAATGAATGAATGAATGAATGAATGCTGTCCCCTAGGCCAATGGCTTGCACTATTTTAAATTTTAAAAGTGTAAGTAACTGTTTCAGTTACTTCTGAATAGTAAGAAATAAAAGAGTTGATTTTAAACATGTTCATAATAGTAACAAACTACTTTGAGGACCCTGAGAACTGTAACTATTATTAGGCACATAACAGATTGCACAGAAATACATAGCAGCATAGTTTCCACTGTGCAGAAATTCGCACCAGCATAGTAACATGGGATCACATTGCTTGTGCAATGTGCAGAAAACTTACTGTCTCCTTAGAAATGGCAACGCTTGGGTAAGTGGGACAATCCTGCACAACAAGGGTCATGGGACATTTTCCTCAGTGAATGTTCTATAGGTGCTGGCCTTAAAAATAACTTTGCAAAACACGGTCCATTCCAAGTTCTTCTTCCACCACTCAGATGACAGCTGTGGCAACACAGAAATAACTTGGGGTGGTCTCTCTCTTCATTGCTTTGCTTCAATAGGGTTAAATTATTACATCTCTGGACTATCCCACAAACACCAGTAAAATCATTTTCTGTTTTTACCATCAATTATTTTCCATATGTTTGAGTTACACTCTGAAATGAATCAATTGCTAAGCAGAAAGTAAAAAGCAAAAGAAGTACTTTAAAAACGTTACTCTTTTTTTCGCTCTCTCTTTCTCTCTTTCTCTCCCTCTAACAGAGCATAAATTTAAGGTATATGTGTATTTTTAAAAACCTGTGTGAGAAAGCCAGAAATGGCAGCATGTGTGAAAACCTGCAGGAAAAGCCAGTCACAGGAAATTACCTTAATACAGTGAAAATTAAGAAAGGGCCGCCAACACAGCCTGTCTCTAAGATACAGTTGGTATTTTCACGCCTTTCCAATTATTTTGTTTGTATCAATTTGGGTTTAATTTTTTTAAAGGTTCCTTTTAGGAGATAGGAAGCTACAGACAAAAAGGGCTTAAAAAGAATTTAAAAACGGTAGCTTTTCGTTTCAGTGAAAGAATAATTATTCTTTTCATTCAACAAGCACGAAAGCAGCCACATAGAAGGCTTTTATAACTTGAAAAGTGCTATTGCTACTTAACCAGGCTACTTTCATGTTGCAAGGAAAGAGAGAGAAATGAATGGAGAGTGGGGGGTTAATTCACATTCTCCCTACCTCACAGTTGTGTGAAAGATGCTCTACTTTAAAACAAGTCCTACACAGGACGTACAGTCTGCAAGGAGCTAGTTAATGGAACAGGCAGCTTTCCAGGCTCAATGCGCATGAGCACATGGATGCATGGCAGCTGTTATTCAGCATGTGTTCAGCTGGATTTTGCTGTGTGATGGCTCTGGCACACTTAGAAGCTGGCATCTTACCTGTTTTACCTTCTTGCTGTTCTCTTAGCCCCTGTCTACGTGATACCATGTTGATTTGCCTTACCATGCTGTAAGTAGGATGAGGTGGCAGAGAGAGAGAGAGAGAGAGAGAGGGTGAAAGCAGGTACAATATCAGCAGCTTGGTATTTGGGATGGCAAGCAAAAAGAGAGGACAGTGTCCCTGCAACATTCAAAGCTGTATCAAAAAGAGAATTTCAGCATGGAGCAAACGCCAGCTGGAATTATCTTTTTTGCACAACAATTAGCTATCCAGATAGCTCAGTGGGATGAAACACCTGGCGGTGGGGCCAGGTGCCATGCATTGATTCTCCTCTGGAGAAGAGACAGCCTGTGTGGCTTGGAGCAAGCTGCATGGGCCGAGAGTACCACCAGGAGGGTCCAGTAAACCCCTTTCGTCCCAGCAAATCCTGGGAAGAGTCAAAGTCAGAACCAACTTGATCACACATAATCATTAATTACACAATGTTTCATTCATTCATTTGTTTCACTTTTAAACCACACATTAAGCTGTATTCTCTGAACAGTATGCAGGGTGTTAAAAATGTAAAATACAGGAACATCACAGGTACAGTAGATTTTGATCCAACCTAGCTCACAGGGCAACAAATCTGTTAAGGCTTCAAGATGCCACAAAATGTTCTCTTATGATTTTCTACAACTTTCAGAAGTAGTTGAAGCTGAGCAAGTGTGTGACATGCCCAAGATCATCCAGGGTGTTTAATGGACAACCATCAATTCAAACTCAGTTAAAGATGCAGGAACCCCATTCTCTTTTTCTCCTGGCCACCAAGCTCTTATTTCTAAAATTCAACCCTGAGAATGGAAAATTTTTCCATTCTGCTTTCTTTTATTATGGGTTTATGCTATTGCTACCAACTTTGCTGTTTTTTTACATGAACACTGTATATGGGCCAGGGAGCACTGGTTAATGGGTGGTTTATAAGTGCAATGAATGAATGAATGAATGACATAAAAGAAGTTTACTGGATTCCCACTGACTTTTGACAATATCCATTTTGTACCTCCTAAGACTGGCAGTAGTACAAAGTGCATTTCACCTCACAATTCTGTACTTTGATTGATGTCTTGGATGGAGTTTGGCAAAGAAAAATGAATAAAGTCATCATTCATATTTGCATAGTTAAAGATATTGCTGGGTCCTTGGAGGATAAAGTGTAGAAACATGGAATAATTTAATTTAAAGGGGCCTATAAGGCCATTGAGTCCAACCCCCTGCTCAATGCAGGATCCGAATTAAAGCAGATCTGACTAATGGTGGTCCAATTTTCTCTTGAGTGCCTCCAGCGTTGGAGCAGTCACCACCTCCCAAGGTAATATTTCCATTGTCACGCTGTTCTAACAGTTAGGAAGTTTATCCAGATATTCAGCCAAAATCTGACTTCCTGTAATTTGAGTGCATTATTACACGTCCTGCACTCTGGGATGTTCTAAAGCAAATCCTGCCCCTCTTCTATATGACTACCTTTCATGGATTTGAAAAGTGCTACCATATTTCCCCTTGGTCGTCTTGTCTCAAATCTAAGCATGCCCAATTCCTTCAGTCTTTCTTCATAGGGCTTGGTTTCCAGTTCCCTGATCATCCTGGTTACCCTCCTCTGTACTTGTTCCAGTTTTTTGGCATCCAGTAGATGAGGCCTTGTTGTTGTTTAGTCGTTAAGTCGTGTCCAACTCTTCGAGACCAAATTGAACCAGAACACGCCAGGCCCTCCTGTCTTCCACTGCCTCCCGGAGTTGGGTCAAATTCATGTTGGTAGCTTCGATGACATTGTCCAACCATCTCGTCCTCTGTCGTCCCCTTCTCCTCTTGCCTTCACTCTTTCCCAACATCAGGGTCTTTTCTAGGGAGATTTCTCTTCTCATGAGATGGCCAAAGTACTGAAGCCTCAGCTTCAGGATCTGTCCTTCCAGTGAGCACTCAGGGTTGATTTCCTTCAGAATGGATAGGTTTGATCTCTTTGAAGTCCAGGGGACTCTCAAGAGTCTCCTCCAGCACCACAATTCAAAAGCATCAATTCTTCGTCAGTCAGCCTTCTTTATGGTCCAGCTCTCACTTCCATACATCGCTACTGGAAAAACCATAGCTTTTACTATGCGGACCTTTGTCGGCAAGGTGAGGTCTATGCTTTTTAAGATGCTGTCTAGTTTTCTCATCGCTTTCCTCCCAAGAAGCAGGCGTCTTTTAATTTCGTGGCTGCTGTCACCATCTGCAGTGATCATGGAGCCCAAGAAATTAAAATCTGTCACTGCCTCCATATCTTCCCCTTCTATTTGCCAGGAGGTGATGGGACCAGTGGCCATGATCTTAGTTTTTTTGATGTTGAGCTTCAGACCATTTTTTGTGCTCTCCTCTTTCACCCTCATTAAGAGGATCTTTAATTCCTCCTCACTTTCTGCCATCAGAGTGGTATCATCTGCATATCGGAGGTTGTTGATATTTCTTCCAGCAATCTTAATTCTGGCTTGGGATTCCTCCAGTCCAGCCTTTCGCATGATGTATTCTGCATATAAGTTAAATAAGCACGGAGACCATATACAGCCCTGTCGTACTCCTTTCCCAGTTTTGAACCAATCAGTTGTTCCATATCCAGTTCTAACTGTTGCTTCCTGTCCCACATATAGATTTCTCAGGAGATAGATAAAGTGGTCAGGCACTCCCATTTCTTTAAGAACTTGCCATAGTTTGCTGTGGTCCACACAGTCAAAGGCTTTTGCATAGTCAATGAAGCAGAACTAGATGTTTTTCTGGAACTCTCGGGCTTTCTCCATAATCCAGTGCATGTTAGCAATTTGGACTCTAGTTCCTCTGCCCCTTCAAAATCCAGCTTGTATTTCTGGGAGTTCTCGGTCCACATACTGCTGAAGCCTACCTTGGAGGATTTTGAGCATAACCTTGCTAGCATGTGAAATGAGTGCAATTGTACGGTAGTTGGAGCATTCTTTGGCACTGCCCTTCTTTGGGATTGGGATGTAGACTGATCTTTTCCAATTCTCTGGCCACTGCTGAGTTTTCCATACTTGCTGGCATATTGAGTGTAGCACCTTAACAGCATCATCTTTTAAGATTTTAAATAGTTCAACTGAAATACCATCACCTCCACTGGCCTTGTTGTTAGCCATGCTTTCTAAGGCCCACTTGACTTCACTCTCCAGGATGTCTGGCTCAAGGTCAGCAACCACACTATCTGGGTTGTCTGGGACATCCAGATCTTTCTGGTATAATTCCTCTGTGTATTCTTGCCACCTCTTCTTGATGTCTTCTGCTTCTGTGAGGTCCCTACCATTTTTGTCCTTTATCATGTCCATCTTTGCACGAAATGTTATTTTAACATCTCCAATTTTCTTGAATAGATCTCTGGTTTTTCCCTTTCTATTATTTTCCTCTATTGCTTTGCACTGTTCATTTAAGAAGGCCCTCTTGTCTCTCCTTGCTATTCTTTGGAAGTCTGCATTCCATTTTCTGTAACTTTCCCGATCTCACTTGCATTTTGTTTCCCTTCTCTTCTCTGCTATTTGTACGGCTTCCATGGACAGCCACTTTGCTTTCTTGCATTTCCTTTTCTTTGGGATGGTTTTTGTTGCTGACTCCTGTACAATGTTACGAGCCTCCATCCATAGTTCTTCAGGCACTCTGTCCACCAAATCTAGATCCTTAAATCTGTTCTTCACTTCCACTGTGTATTCATAAGGGATTTGGTTTAGATTATACCTGACTAGCCCAGTGGTTTTTCCTACTTTCTTCAGTTTAAACTTGTGTTTTGCTATAAGAAGCTGATGATCAGAGCCACAATCAGCTCCAGGTCTTGTTTTTGCTGACTGTATAGAGTTTCTCCATCTTTGGCTGCAGAGAACATAATCAATCTGATTTCGGTATTGCCCATCTGGTGATGTCCATGTGTAGAGTCGCCTCTTGTGTTGTTGGAAAAGAGTGTTTGTGATGACCAGCTTGTTCTCTTGACAAAACTCGATTAGCCTTTGCCCTGCTTCGTTTTGAGCTCCAAGGCCAAACTTACCTGTTGTTCCTTTTATCTCTTGACTCCCTACTTTAGCATTCCAATCCCCTATAATGAGAAGAACATCTTTCTTTGGTGTCAGTTCTAGAAGGTGTTGTAAGTCTTCATAGAAATGGTCAATTTCAGCCTCTTCAGCATCGGTGGTTGGTGCATAAACTTGGATTACTGTGATGTTGAAAGGTCTGCCTTGGATTCGTAATGAAATTATTCTATCATTTTTGAGATTGATCCCAGTACAGCTTTTCCCACTCTTTTGTTGACTATGAGGGCTACTCCATTTCTTCTACGGGATTCTTGCCCACAATAGTAGATATGATAATTGTCTGAATTGAATTCACCCATTCCCATCCATTTTAGTTCACTGATGCCCAGGCTGTCAATGTTTATTCTTGCCATCTCCTGTTTGACCACATCCAGCTTACCAAGGTTCATAGATCTTACATTCCAGGTTCCTATGCAGTATTTTTCTTTGCAGCATTGGACTTTCCTTTCACTTCCATGCACGTCCACAGCTGAGCGTCCTTTCAGCTTTGGCCCAACCATTTCATTAGCTCTGGGATACTTGTACTTGTCCTCCGCTCTTCCTCAGTAGCATGTTGGACGCCTTCCAACCTGAGGGGCTCATCTTCCAGCGTCATATCTTTTAGGCTTTTGTTTCTGTCCATGGAGTTTTCTTGGCAAAGATACTGGAGTGGCTTGCCAGTTCCTGCTCCAGGTGGATCGCGTTTAGTCAGAACTCTCCACTATGACCTGTCTGTCTTGGGTGTCCCTGCACGGCATAGCCCATAGCTTCTCTGAATTACTCAAGCCCCTTCGCCACGACAAGGCAGCAACCCTTGAAGGGGAGATGAGGCCTAACCAGTGTCAAATAGAGTGGATCTAGTACCTCATGGTTTTTGGAGACTATTGTTGTTGTTTAGTCATTAAGTCATGTCCGACTCTTCATGACCCCATGGACCAGAGCACACCAGGCCCTCCTGTCTTCCACTGCCTCCCGGAGTTTGGTCAAATTCATGTTGGTAGCTTCGGTGACACTGTCCAACCATCTCGTCCTCTGTCGTCCCCTTCTCCTCTTGCCTTCACACTTTCCCAACATCAGGGTCTTTTCCAGGGAGTCTTCTCTTCTCATGAGTTGGAGACTATACTTCTGTTAATTCTTCTCGCAGACCTGTTATTTTGGCCATTGATTTTGGACCTCAGTATCTTTCCCTCATCCTTCTTCTTGGCTGTTTTTCCTGGAAATATTGGCATGGACTACAGTTCAAAATAATAGTATGGGGGTGAGGTGGGGAGGGCTAGAATCTAAATGCAATGAATTGGTTTCTGTTACAGCAATTGATTCCTAATACTAATCCATAGCTACAAACGTTGCATGCTGGGAGTTGCCTCTGAACCGCAGATGTCTCTAACCTGACCATCTCTTGCTCATGTCTCTCCCCCTTTCCCCCTTTGAAAGCTAAAGCTTGCTAATGAATCCATCATATCCTTGGCAAAGCTGAACCACAAATCCAGGGTATAAACAGATTAATCGAGAAGGATTCTTGATTTTATTTGTTTATTTTGTCCTGGAATTCAAGTGTTCTCTTGCCATGCGTTCCCAGAGACGACGATGACAAATAACAGTGACATCGCTCTTCACAGACCATTTGTGCAAATCGTCCTTATAGTACCTGTAATGATGGCTCCCTCTCGTGGAGGACCCGAACAATGACAGAGTGTGTCACACGTTGCTACCTAAGGGTATTCGGCATTTGAACCCAAGTGGTAGCAGCTGGTGCTGTCAATGCAATTACAGCTTCAATATCCACTAGTGAAAGCGTAAGCAGATGTCATTTGTTACCCTTGTATATTACCAGTTCGGAATGTGGAGTTTCATGCCCTATTGAAAAGTGTGAATGATTAAAAGCAATGGGGAATTAAACTCATCATCTTTTGGGTGTTGCACCGTCCTGATAGATATTATGTGCGAAAATCACAGCGATAACCTCTTTTTCCTCTCTTATATATATATATATTTGTAATTGTTTAAGTGGATTCCGCCTGCTGCTCCTTACTGGGGACTTTCTTTTCAATTATGGCTCAGGAACATGAGATTAGAGCCCTTTGAATTCCCCTTCCTAACCACCTCCGCTTTTTTACCCCGCTGCATGTGATTTTTTCCCCCACTTCATCTGCACGGTAGGACTGGGAGATGTGTCACGAGGCCTTCACAGGCCTTTTTCAGTTTCCCTTCCCTGGACCAGGCGGCCATTTCTCTTTTGTGCCCCGAAGCCTGTGCTCGGGAGACCAGTGCTCCAGTATGTCTCGAATCCTTCCCAAATTGCTGGCAAGCTGGGAAACCTCCTGGGTGCCAATCAATCTTCTGTTTTCCCCCACCCACCCACAGCAAATGTTTCAAAGTGTATCTACACCTCACTCAGCAGGCTTTCCTAGCAACGTGAAATGATTTGGGAAGGGAGCAGAAACCATTTTTCTTCCCACAGCCTTTTCCACCAGCATGATGGCTGAGTGGGAAGTGTTCCTTACTTCCTTTATTCCAGCGGTCCCCAGTCCAGCAAATAGTCAGATGAAATTTATAATTGTCCTTACCCAATCATTTTCTAACACCAGAGCAGCTGCAAAGTACCTAGCAACAAGAGAGGGCAGGGCCAGCCCAACCAGAGTGGAATGGCTGCCTCAGGCAGTTGACGGTGGTTGTCCTGAACAGGCAGCAAGTTGTTATTTATTTAATATGTCATTAATTTAATTTACTGGGTGGGAGAGGGAGCCATGCTTCTGTTTTTCTCTGCCTCAGGTGCCAAAATAACTTTGCTGGCTTTGGAGACTATGCATGGGGAGAATAGGCTCTTGCAGCTCTACCTGAGCAAAATATCAGTATAGGTCAAGTGGGGGGAAGGCCTGAGGTATGAGCTGTGCTTAGTAGAGATGGCATGAACTGCTGGTTCGTGCCCATCTCTAGTGCTTAGCACTGGCCAATCAGAAATGAAGGAAAAGATTATTATCACAAGAAATAGTAAAGTTTAAACAGAGGCAACTTTATTTGTGGGAATAAGAAAACTTTGGAATAGCGGGTGTATAACAGTGTTCAAACAACTCTCTGCATATATGGGGGGCACTGCAGGAGCACATCTGTTAGGCATGTCTGCAGTCGCTATGTGTACAGTCACTGGCATCTACAGCAACTGTAAGCAGGCCTCCTCTATGTATGTGAGCTAATCAGAGTTGCTTCTTGTGTGGTAGAGCTCTATACATGCCCATCTGTAAGTGGACAAGCTCCTTTTGTACTGCTCCAGGGCAACATAGCCAGCATGTACATCAGCACCAGGGTTGTCACTAATGAATGCAATTCTGCTGCCCCCCCCCCCCCATGTGTGAGACTACTTATTTGAGCATTTCTGATGACAGGCTCGTTTTCAGGCTTTCAGTGCCTCCTCATCGCACTTGAACACACAGAAGGGGCAAGGTCAGAACCTGATACATCCTTAAAAGCTAGTGCAAATAAACATTCTCATGGCTCTATAAGACTTCCTTTTGACACACAGGTGATCCTCCACCACTGATTCTTTACAAAATTGAACTAGCTCTACCATTCCTTCCTATGATGAGCATAGCAAAAAGCAAGCAGCCATTCTTACCTAGATGACAAAAGGATGGAAGCTGATGGTTTGATTTTACATTTATGGAACAGCTTAAATGTCAGCTTGAGTGAAAACCGACACCTTCCTAGTTTCTCATATCAACGCCTATGGCTACCACCAGTTTGGAAAAGCAGCTTGTGGTTTTCCCCTCCTCCTTGTTCTCCTCAAAGGCTGAAAGGAGAGATGAATCTGACTGATAGATGAAGCTGTGAGTTCTGATAAACTGCTGTGTTAGTTGAAGGGAGAGTATGTGCATGGTGGGAGGAGGGGCAATCTGCTTTATCTCAGGGAAAGAAAGAAGATGAGAAAGTGAGCAAGTGCACTGGTATAAGTTGGCAAGGAGATTGAATGTCCAGTTCTGGGTGGGAAAAAGTGGCTGGATTTTGCAAGGTGAGAAATGTTAATTGGTTCCACTCTTGTCAGTTCTTATTGCATGTTTTATTTATTTATATATATGACCATCTGGCCAACAGGTTACACCAGAAAGCACGTCACATATACCAACACTGAGTTTTATTAACTATCACAGCCAAGTGGTGACCAAAAAGGGTGAGAAGACAAGCGTGATTTTTGTAGACACCACCTTCCTTGTAGAGTCCTATTAAAAACATTGGAAGAACTATGCTAGATCAGATAAATTATATAAGTAGCATTATTTCCATGGGTGAGAAATTTTGATTGACTGGACTAGAAAATCCATGCCTACTTACAGTGGCCCCTTCATGGATTGCTGCCTTGTCGTGGCGAAGGGGCTTCAGTAATTCAGAGAAGCTATCGGCTATACCGTGCAGGGACACCCAAGATGAACATGTCATAGTGGAGAGTTCTGACTAAACGCGATCCACCTGGAGCAGGAACTGGCAAGCCACTCCAGTATCCTTGCCAAGAAAACCCCATGAACAGAAACAAAAGGCTAAAAGATATGACGCTGGAAGATGGGCCCCTCAGGTTGGAAGGCATCCAACATGCTACTGAGGAAGAGCGGAGGACAAGTACAAGTAGCTCCAGAGCTAATGAAGTGGTTGGGCCAAAGCCGACAGGATGCTCAGCTGCGGACACGCCTGGAAGTGGAAGGAAAGTCCGATGCTGCAAAGAAAAATACTGCATAGGAACCCGGAATGTAAGATCTATGAACCTTGGTAAGCTGGATGTGGTCAAACAGGAGATCGCAAGAATAAACATTGACATCCTGGGCATCAGTGAATTAAAATGGATGGGAATGTGCGAATTCAATTCAGACAATTATCATATCTACTATTGTGGGCAAGAATCCCGTAGAAGAAATGGAGTAGCCCTCATAGTCAACAAAAGAGTGGGAAAAGCTGTACTGGGATACAATCTCAAAAATGATAGAATGATTTCAATACGAATCCAAGGCAGACCTTTCAACATCACAGTCATCCAAGTTTATGCACCAACCACCGATGCTGAAGAGGCTGAAATTGACCATTTCTATGAAGACTTACAACACCTTCTAGAACTGACACCAAAGAAAGATGTTCTTCTCCTTATAGGGGACTGGAATGCTAAAGTAGGGAGTCAAGAGATAAAAGGAACAACAGGTAAGTTTGGACTTGGAGCTCAAAACGAAGCAGGGCAAAGGCTAATAGAGTTTTGTCAAGAGAACAAGCTGGTCATCACAAACACTCTTTTCCAACAACACAAGAGGCGACTCTACACATGGACATCACCAGATGGGCAATACCGAAATCAGATTGATTATGTTCTCTGCAGCCAAAGATGGAGAAACTCTATACAGTCAGCAAAAACAAGACCTGGAGCTGATTTTGGCTCTGATCATCAGCTTCTTACAGCAAAACTCAAGCTTAAACTGAAGAAAGTAGGAAAAACCACTGGGCTAGTCAGATATAATCTAAACCAAATCCCTTATGAATACACAGTGGAAGTGAAGAACGGATTTAAGGAACTAGATTTGGTGGACAGAGTGCCTGAAGAACTATGGATGGAGGCTTGTAACATTGTACAGGAGGCAGCAACAAAAACCATCCCAAAGAAAAGGAAATGCAAGAAAGCAAAGTGTCTGTCCAACGAGGCCTTACAAATAGCAGAGAAGAGAAGGGAAACAAAATGCAAGTGAGATCGGGAAAGTTACAGAAAATGGAATGCAGACTTCCAAAGAATAGCAAGGAGAGAGAAGAGGGCCTTCTTAAATGAACAGTGTAAAGCAATAGAGGAAAATAATAGAAAGGGAAAAACCAGAGATCTATTCAAGAAAATTGGAGATATTAAAGGAACATTTTGTGCAAAGATGGACATGATAAACGACAAAAATGGTAGGGACCTCACAGAAACAGAAGACGTCAAGAAGAGGTGGCAAGAATATACAGAGGAATTATACCAGAAAGATTTGGATGTCCCGGACAACCCAGATAGTGTGGTTGCTGACCTTGAGCCAGATATCCTGGAGAGTGAAGTCAAGTGGGCCTTAGAAAGCATGGCTAACAACAAGGCCAGTGGAGGTGATGGCATTCCAGTTGAACTATTTAAAATCTTAAAAGATGATGCTGTTAAGGTGCTACACTCAATATGCCAGCAAGTATGGAAAACTCAGCAGTGGCCAGAGGATTGGAAAAGATCAGTCTACATCCCAATCCCAAAGAAGGGCAGTGCCAAAGAATGCTCCAACTACCGTACAATTGCACTCATTTCACATGCTAGCAAGGTTATGCACAAAATCCTATAAGGTAGGCTTCGGCAGTATGTGGACTGAGAACTCCCAGAAGTACAAGCTGGATTTCGAAGGGGCAGAGGAACTAGAGACCAAATTGCTAACATACGCTGGATTATGGAGAAAGCCAGAGAGTTCCAGAAAAACATCTATTTCTGCTTCATTGACTACGCAAAAGCCTTTGACTGTGTGGACCACAGCAAACTATGGCAAGTCCTTAAAGAAATGGGAGTGCCTGACCACCTTATCTATCTCCTGAGAAATCTATATGTGGGACAGGAAGCAACAGTTAGAACTGGATATGGAACAACTGATTGGTTCAAAATTGGGAAAGGAAAACGACAAGGCTGTATATTGTCTCCCTGCTTATTTAACTTATATGCAGAATACATCATGCGAAAGGCTGGACTGGAGGAATCCCAAGCCAGAATTAAGATTGCCGGAAGAAATATCAACAACCTCAGATATACAGATGATACCACTCTGATGGCAGAAAGTGAGGAGGAATTAAAGATCCTCTTAATGAGGGTGAAAGAGGAGAGCACAAAAAATGGTCTGAAGCTCAACATCAAAAAAACTAAGATTATGGCCACTGGTCCCATCACCTCCTGGCAAATAGAAGGGGAAGATATGGAGGCAGTGACAGATTTTACTTTCTTGGACTCCATGATCACTGCAGATGGTGCCAGCAGCCACGAAATTAAAAGACGCCTGCTTCTTGGGAGGAAAGCGATGACAAACCTAGACAGCATCTTAAAAAGCATAGACCTCACCTTGCCGACAAAGGTCCGCATAGTGAAAGCTATGGTTTTTCCAGTAGCGATGTATGGAAGTGAGAGCTGGACCATAAAGAAGGCTGACCGCCGAAGAATTGATGCTTTTGAATTGTGGTGCTGGAGGAGACTCTTGAGAGTCCCCTGGACTGCAAAGAGACCAAACCTATCCATTCTGAAGGAAATCAACCCTGAGTGCTCACTGGAAGGACAGATCCTGAAGCTGAGGCTCCAATACTTTGGCCATCTCATGAGAAGAGAAGACTCCCTGGAAAAGACCCTGATGTTGGGAAAGTGTGAGGGCAAGAGGAGAAGGGGACAACAGAGGATGATATGGTTGGACAGTGTCATCGAAGCTACCAACCTGAATTTGACCCAACTCGGGGAGGCAGTGGAAGACAGGAGGGCCTGGTGTGCTCTGGTCCATGGGGTCATGAAGAGTCGGACACGACTTAATGACTAAACAACAACAATTTACAGTGGAGAAACCTGCATCTTTAGGAGGCTATGTGGCTGTCCCTCTGACCTGTAGGTAAATTGTTGAACCTGGGAAAGGCAACGGGTGACCTAAAACACATCTGAGCCTTTTGCAAGGGACTGGTGGTTTTTTTTGAGACACCCTTTTAAAAGGCTAATGAATAGATACTAGCAGTCCCCTAATCCTTGTAGTTCTCATGGAGATTAGCCAGTCCCACCCACCCACTGATATTCTCAAGATTAAATTGTCATAATGCGTTCTATTTAGGCCTGCTCTAGAAGTTGATCCAGAAGTGGCAGCTGGCAAAAAATTCAAGGGCTTGTTTGTTGTGTGGAGCAATTTATCACCACCTGTATCTGGTTGCCTATGTGCTCCCAGATCAGGTTTAAGGTGTTCATAGTAGCGTGCAATGCCCCAAAAAACTCAGGACCAGGATTCTCAACCTTTTGCCTCCTACCTGATCTCTGTTCTCATCAGGGAGGGACCTAGTGTTTTTCTGATCAATCTGGTGGCCCCTCAGAAAGCTACCACTTAGTTCAGTTACCCTCACCCTATGAAATACTTTGCCCTAGAGGTTAATCTAAGGATCTAAGTTGCAAGATCTCAAGACATTGGCAGAAGTCTCAGGAAGTTGCTACATGTCTTTAGTCTCCAGGTGGATGTCAAATCTCAGGAGAGAAGTGCCAGAAGAAGAGAAAGTCTGATTTTTGTGTATGTGCAAGAAGTTCTTAACACTCGGACCTTCATCTCTCTGTCTAACCACAGCTGGTACCAGAACTCAATGGGTCAGTTCAAACAGGATTATGTGTGTTTCCTGCATGCTTTCACCTCAAGCCTTGCCTGCTCTGACACTATGGCATCAAATGTTGGGACCCTGAAATTTCAGGGAACGGGATGGTGTTAATCTGGCAATCCTACAAGGAATGGAAAAGAATTCTCATTTCAAAACACTTGACAAAAGTAGTGTTTTAATAGTTCTCACTGTGAGAAGAAACACACAAGAATCTGTACATTTCCAAGGCTTTACAATGTATTTTGGACAAATGATAAACACACAAATCTGCACAGTTTGTGAATAGCTAAAATGCATACAATTTTAAAAATGCACACAAACCACTTTTGTAAGTTGAGAACACTTTTATAGTTGAAGTAACATGCACAGATGTGCACTTTAGGGTACATACATTTAAAATGTTAACAAATTTCAATGTAGGAACATAAAGACTCATAGCTCAATATGAAAGAAGGACATGGAAGAATGCGGATGGGATTCTGAGAAATTGAAGAAACTTGAAATGGATACATTTTTGTATTGAGGGATCTGAGGTTTCGGCACATGCTTTTCACTTAGGCTTTTCTATTCTGGTTTTACCTGTCACATCCATTGCATCAGATAAAAGGGAAACAAGGCATGTGCATAGGTTAAGGACTTGTGCAAGAGGAAAGTGTCACCCATTTAATTAATGCAGATGGATCATGATTTGACTTGTAAATCTTTGGCTGAAGCCAAAACAAAGCTAGAGGAAAGGAAGCAAAATCCCAAGAGGATCATTCCTTCGAAGCTAAATCACAGAGGAGGAAACCTTTGAGGAATTCACATTCTTGCAGCTCTTACTAATCATAACAGAAAATTATGAATGGTGTGACCGCATCCTGGCATTCCATTTGCTGTTAAGGTTCACACAGAAATGTTTAATTATCCAGAGAAGGTGGGTTTTGGTGTCTACACCTCACGCAGGTTCCCCTCACCCTTTTCTTATGCACCCCTTTTGTGAGCATTCAAATCCCTCCTCTTTTTTTAATGTTTAGCAAGTAAAATAGCACTGAACAGAAAAGACACAGTAAGCATTTGAATCAGTGCTGTATCAGTTGAGCACTATAGCTATACTGGGAGATATATTTTTTTTTAAAAAATACAATTTTCAAATTACATTGCAGTAATAGTCTTTACCCTTGTGAGCAGAAGGTAGACAAAAGAAGTAGGGTTCACCTGCATGCCACACTCCACTCTGTGCATCATCAGCGATGTCATCTGGACATGCATAACATCAGCCTTAAAGGACGAACATAGGTGGTCAACCAAATCAAAAGCAAAACCAAGTAATGCAAGTGAAAATGCTACCAAAAAAGAGAAAAAAAACAAGTCATCTCAGTCAAACGAAATATTCCACATACTTATGCAAACGATGGGATTTACTTGTGATTAGTGCTAGTGTGTAGTCAATGGAATAAATATTGAAAGGAACAGTGAGAAACATGGTATGAGCTGTGGGACAAATACCCATCTAGTTGCTTGCTTAATCAAGCAATTAGTGCTAAATCCCATTTTTAGCTCCAGCTAAAATGAAATGAATAAGACTTGGGAGTCAATGCTGATATAATTCATTTCAATGGCTATATTCTAGCTTAGACTAAAATTTGACTTTCCTTTAATCTAAACCCAAACTTGAGAAAGGACTATAGAAGTAACACATAGTTCTACATGAAAAAGGGATTGTAGTGTGCTGAATTTAGAAAAAATGATAGGGTGGTTCAGCTTTCAGTACTGTTTCTGCAAAAGCAGTTTCTGCAAAAGTAAGACAAATCTTTTACTTTAGAACTGTTGAGAAACATGTGGGCAGGACTGATCAGGCAGATATTGTTTCTGTGGACGTCCTGAAGGCCTTGGACAGCAAACCTAATAGTAATGGAGTTATCAGGCCTCTTATGCAGTAGATTACATGGCTACTGATTAAAGAACAAAAACAGGAATGAATTCTCAGTTCTCACAATGCAGGGATATAAACAGTGGGTTCCCACATGGATCTATAGTTTAGGCATTGCTTTCAACATAAATTAGCAAGCATTAAGACTGAGCAGCCAGGTGGTTGGGTTTGTGAATGACACAGAATTCATTGAAGCAGATAGAATGAAAATGGATTGTGCAGAGCTCCAAAAGGGTCCTTCCAAACTTGAGCAGGAAGGATTAACATGGCATGTGCAGTTCAGTGTCAGCATCAGCTAAGAAGAGTTTGATTCCTCACTATGAGTCCCAGGAGAAGAGCCAGCCTGCATAGCCTTTGGAAAGGTGCCACATTCCCCGGGCAGAAGTAGGGATGGTAAACACTTTTGAGTACTCCACACTCAGAGACCCAAAAACGCAGTATTGTCTTGACAGCATGTAATTTATTATTGTTATGGATAACAAGGGGTATTCGCCTAGTGGCTGTATATTGTCACCAGTGTCAGAAGAAGTATACCTCCGTGTATGGGTTTTTATGGACTGCAAGTGTGAGGAAGGTATTGTGCTGGCATCCTGCTTGTGAGCTTCTCAAAAGGTCCTAGCTGGCTACTGTACAAACAGAGAATTGGACACCCAGTCCTGATGCAGCAGCCAACTCCACTGAGTCTTACAGAGTGTCTATCTCCAGTTGTCTCCTTTATCATTCCAAAGTTACTGACTGGGCCCTGAGTACAGTCTCTCCCTCTGACCAGAGAGCGGGGAAACACCATTTCCTTCTTTTCTCTAGCTGGCATGAAGTAGAGCTTTAGGAGTGCAGCTGTAGCACTTCCGGTAGACCACATCCAGGCCTTTCATGAATTAGAGCTTCCACCATAACATCAAATGTTATTTTTAAAGGGTTTTTTTCTTTACTTTGCATATTTTATTTTAAAAATCACATCTTGTTGAATAATGCTTGCTGCTTGGTATTCAGAAAGTAAAATGTTACAACCTGTAAGTAGGTATTGAATGATTGTTCCTTTTTAATTACCTTAAAGTATTTTTAAATACTTAAAATATAAAAGTGCCCCCCAAATGTCTAACACTTCCCTAAGATGATCCCAAAAGTAACATTTTAATAGTAATTAATGCATAAATTTTAGTAAACCTGTCACTAGTCCTTTTGAAAGAACATATCCTTTAAGAAAACACAAACATTCAGAAGAATCCTATTGCAGTCATGTTGTGTAAACTGGAAATTGTGTAATGGATGTATGACATTTTTCTAGCGATCTGTGGCACTCTTAGACATACTTTATCCATACACTTGCCTGCACACTCAGTTCCATGTCTGGCACATGACAGATGGCCAAAACATTTTGAAAACCGCTTGAGCATGATATTTGGCAATAGGATTTTGGTATCATCTTAGAGTTTATATAAATATAAAACTGTTATTTTCAAGCTCTGCCTGGGACAGATGAACAGGGAAATAGTTGCAATCTTGTTTATTCACACATCTGAAGTGGGCCTTCCTCTCGGAGCAGAACCTATTTCACCTGTGCACACTCAGTAATGGGAATTCACTGCTACATAAATAAACGTACCATTGTTCAACCACTTAACCTTTCGGCTTTGGTACAAATCTCATATATGGGTTGCAGATTATGTACTTCACAAGCGTCTTGTCTCTGCTTAGATATTAATATTTTCATATCCAGCAGTCATTAGAGCAAGAGTACAGCTATTATTTTTTTAAAATTTTGAATTGTTAATATTCATCAAACGTTTATGAAAATACTTAAGCTATAATGATGACAAACATTCTACCTAATAAAGACAGAAGTTAAGAATCTCTTTTGGAATGTGTAAGCAGAAGAGTAAAGAAAATTACATTAAAAAGACTTCATTATACCATTAAGAATGCGAAATAACTTTTTTCTACTCCATTTTAATTTTAGCATATTTCTCTTTTAAATATCCTCGACACTTTTATGAGATGGGTGCTTAAAAGAGGCTTTGGCTGCTGTAGCAGGAAGATTTCTGACTTTCCACATTCATCATACCAATTTAAAATCCCCCATTTCATTTATCATTAAGGAAAATCAACATTTTATCTCACTCTACATTATTACCATTTTGGATTTTCAGTTGTAAGAGAGAGGAAGAGAGGACCAGGATTGGAAACTGTGGACGTTTACTTTTGAATGTATAGCCTACAGATTTTCAAGCATATTACCACAATCACAAACAAGGATGGGGACTCAAGTCATGGGATTTGCTGTCAAGTCGACTGAAGTCACATCAATGACTCTACTCAGGCTCAACTCAGTTCCTGCCCCCCCCCCATGACTCGGACTCAGTTCATGACTTGGAACCCACCCACCTCTCCCTCTCTTTCTGGGGAACCCCCTCTGTTTTTATTATAAGGCTTGATTCACAAGGGTCAGAAATGTGGATGACCTCTACCACCATAGCTTCCTCCCAATTTATGCATTCTGTTACTCCCTGGCATTCCCTGTTCTAATTTGATTATACATTCCTCTCAGTGAAAGGAGCTATCACTCACTATATGCTTTGCCTGAAGTCCCAGAGTGGCTGTGTGTCTTACTTTACAGATAACAGTCCTCTATTCCAAGAGCTACCAGGGGACAATTGTCTTTTTGATGGTGACCTCTGTTTCAAGGATTATGCACTCCAACTTTGATTTCAAGGCAAAAAACAAAAAGAAGGGGTCAGAGATCTTGAAGTTGCCTGTCTATAGTTAGCAGTATCTGGACAGCAGAGCAGGTGTCTGGTCACCGTCTTCTCTGTTTGAGTGACATCTATTGTAAATTGATTTAAATCATACTGATCATCTTTAACGTAGCATTTGAAATGTCATGCATGTCATTGTCCTCTTTTGTTCTCTTTGTGGGTATATAGAAGCAGGTGGGGAGATATCAAGATGGTAGATAACAGCACCTGAAATGCAACCTAGGGAAGAAAATTAACCACCCCCTGCTATCCTAGTCGAGATTTAATTTTGACATCTCCATTTCCTGGGTCTTAGTGAGCATGCCCAGAAAACACCATTAATGAAGATTTTAAGGCAGCCTTCCCCATCTTATTGCCTTCTGGATGTGTTAGACAAAGACTCTCCTGGCCGTAGTGGCTGGAATGATGAGTGTTGTAGAACAACAGCTCCAAAGGGAAGCAGACTTGGGCAAGGGATGGCTGTTCTAAGTAACATCTGGCAGTCAGAGCAGACACTGCCAAGCCCAATGGACCAGTGTTTTTGATTAACATGTGTGTGTGTGGGGTCCCCATATATATCAGAAGCAATCCCACAGACAGAGAACCATGTATACCAAGTGTAGTACACAGAGAAGGAGGACCTCCCTAAGATCAAAAATCTTTACCATAGAGCCTGGTAAACTGAAATCCTAGATTGAAGCTCAACTAGTGTTGAAAAAAATTCATGCACACTCACCCTTCCTTGCCTCACAGCTTTACTTAGATTGCAAGGATACAGTGGGTTCAATAATCCTACTATGTGAACAGAGGGGCATAAATGAATGTCATTTTCATAATATAGTTCCTTGGGTTGCACTACATGCACTACATGCCAATCCACCTTAGCAGCCTTTTTCAGACATGAAGATGAGGATGTTGAAAGTGTGGAGCAGATAGGCTGTACTCACACATACTAACCCCAGCTCCTCCACATCCATGAGCCCTGCTGCAGATCTTTTTGGGGTTCAGCATAGGCTCCCAACAAAGTCTGGGCGGAAGGTGGGAAATGTGTGAAATGGCAGAAATTAACCACTTCTCACCCAAACACAAAGCAACTGTCAGAGCTGTTTTTCAACATGTTTTCTAGGTGTCTATTGCTTGGAGCCACAAAGTAATCAAAATGCCTAGAAGAAGTGGTAGTGAACACACTGATGGATTTTAAATTGTTTCTAACAATTTGTGGTGCTATTGAATTTTAGCAGTTATGTTTGTATCTCTACTTGTTTTTATCTTTACCTATCTTTACCTTTATCTTTTATCAAGCAAGCTGCCTTGAGTTGTTCGGGGAGAAAAGATGGGATACAAATCAAATAAACAAGCCAACAACAATTTCAAGCCGATGCCCTGCTTTTGTGCTTATACGGTCAGTGTTCGTCTGACCAGGCCAGTGAGTAATGAATAGAACATGATTACTTGACAATCAAGACATTTTCAGAAATCTGTCTTAATAGCCCCATTTCTTTGTCGTCGGAGAGCAAGCAAAACACAATCCTGGAGCTGCCTGCATTCTCCCTGCAAGACAGCTTTTATGGCTTGTAGCCCTCCTTTGATCTCCACCTTTTTCTGTAGTGAAGGAAGGAAGGAAGGAAGGAAGGAAGGAAGGAAGGAAGGAAGGAAGGAAGGAAGGAAGGAAGGAAGGAAGGAAGGAAGGAAGGAAGGAAGGAAGGAAGGAAGGAAGGAAGGAAGGAAGGAAGGAAGGAAGGAAGGAGAATAGTGGCTCCTGGAAGTCTTCAGAAGTCTCAGTTTTTAAAAATAAGGCCACATGGTGATTCCTGTAGGAATTCACCTTTTAAATAGGTCACAAGGGCCCTATGCCTGGTTTAACATCATGAAACACCTGTTTTTCAAAACTGAAAGTGGACATTTGACCACTTTAGCTTCATTTTTTGTATTATAATCTTAGGACTGCAAAGCTGGAAGGAACCCTATGAGTTATCATGTCCAATCCCTATCAACGAGGCACAGTAGGGAATCGAACTCCCAAGCTGTGGCTTCACAGCCAGATACCTAAACCAATAAGCTATCTAGCAGTTCTCTTCTTTTCTGCCAGTCTGCACAGCCTCCATAGGATTTTGAGAGCAGACCTGCCAAAGGTGCCCACCCCTGTAGTATTAACAGTAGCTTTGCAGTCCCCTATAAAGGTATTGCACCCAAACCTCACTATTCCTGCTACTCAAAGTTAAATATACCAAACTCCTTTAACCTTTCCTCAATTGCCTGTTCCCCAGATTCTTTACCATTTCCATCTCTCCCCTCTAGACACACTCCAGTGGATCCATTTTAAATTATAAAGTCCAGATCTAGATCCAGTTCTCCAGGCGAGGCCTGACCAAAGCAAAGCCCTGTGGAACCATTATTCCCCACCATCAAGACATAGAACTTCTCTTAACACGACCAAAAGCTGAATCAGCCTTTTCTGGTCTTCCCAATTTTTTGTTCCCACTTCTGTACTCAGAGGTGTACTACTTCTGAAACCAAGCCAATTAGCCACATCACTAGATGAAATGTCCATCTGCAAGAGTGGTATATGGCTTAACTGGATCCAGGAAGATACAGTGGCACGATTGCAAAGGAGCAAAAGACAAAAAGGCAGGTGGGGGCTGAAGATAGAAGGAAAAATTTTGAATGGCTCTCCATTGTTACAAAGAGGTCTCCATGTGCAAATATATAGATAGCTGAGTGATCACCTTTTAATGCACTTCAGCATTAAAATATGAGGAAGAGTAGGTTTGTGGGCTACAAACCATCAATTCTATCCAGTAAGTACTTGTAAGCCTTGTGACCAAATGTATGGAAGTCTGATGTGAGAGTGCAGGAGGGAAGACATTTCTTAAATCTCTCCAGATAATCTGTTATACCATTGTCCAGAAACACAAGTGCTATGCAGATATTAGTAATAATCTTAGAACTGCAGAGCTGGAAAGGACCCAATGGATCATTGAGTCCAAGCCCTGTCACACAGTGGGGAATCAAACTCCCAACCTCTGGTTCTGCAGCCAGATACCTAAGCCACTGAGCTATCCAGCAGTTATTTAACTCTGTGTTATTATACAATGCGGTTTCTTCTATGTGTTTAAAGAGGAGCAGCTAGCTTCAGCTTCTCTGTTGTAACTTTCTTCACATGTCCAACAGTGAGTCTAGAGACAGAATTCCTGCTAATGGGCAGAGTCTACATGTGAGCAGGAACCCTACAGAAAAACAGAGTTCATGTTCATGTATGGAGCCTTTTCTCTTCAGACTCATTATTGTTTGTGTGAAAAAAGGGATGGGGGGGCAGGGCTGGCTCCTCCCCTCTAAATATGCTAAAGAAATTCCATTGTATAACACTTGAATAGGTGAAATTAACATTCAAAGTTCGAAGACCGTGCATGTGTATGTTTGTGTGTGCATACAGAATTGTAATATCAGGCACACACTGCCACTGTCTTCATAGAATCATATGATAATTGAGTTGTAAGGGACCTATAAGACCATCAGGTCCAACCCCCTGCTCAATGCAGGGATCAAAGCAGATGGTTGCCTAATTTTCTCTTGAATACCTCCAGCGTTGGACTGCTCACCATATCCTGAGATAATTGATTCCATTGTTGTACTGCTCTAACAGTTAAGAAGTCCCTCCTTCATTCTATGTTGAACACAGAGCTCACATGCGCATATCCAAATGTGTGTAGGCTCCATACTATGGGACCCTGGGAAATGAATGAAGGCTTATAGGTGCTGAACAGAATGGGTAATAAATAAATGGAAGGGGGACAAAATCCCATTTCCAATCAATGTGTTCCTGGTATGTTGATTGTGAATATCGCATAAAAGCTTATAGGAGGCCAAAACAAATGAAATTTCTTGTTTGTTTGTTTATCACAGTACACAAGGCAGTGCTAACTCTCTGTCTAATGATGGTGAATGTTCTCTAAATGGTCTTGTGTGATGAATTGCCAAATTCTTTGAAAACTCCAGGGCACGGGTGCCTTTTGTATAGGAAGCAGTTCCCACTGTTTTCAGTTACATCTTTTACAGTTCAGATTTAAACATCCAGTGTTAAATCCTCGCTGAACGTAGGGTATTATTTGAACATTTCCTCAAAGAAATACCATTGTGGGATCTCAGTCTGCCATCTCTTCAATTTCGAAATACCTAAGCAGATAGAAGGGCTGCATTGCATTCAAAGGTATTTCTGATAATTTCGTTCCAAGGCATGATTTTATCTGAATACACTATATAGTTCCTTTGTCCAAATTTGTATTATATGCCTTTATTGCAAATATGGGGGTAACTGTAATGAAGTCATCATTTTAAAATACACTTTTATGGGTCAAGAATTCACTATAGACATGGTACTGTTAACAGCAGACAAAATGGACATTCAGTAGCAAACACTGCACACTGAATATGTGTGGATAGATTTATAGATTTGCTTTTTAGTGGATACCCAGTTCTATCCTGAGTAAATGCAATGTATGTCTATCATACTGTGGGGATTGGTCACAAGGTGGTCTCAGAGTATGATCTCAGGGTACATGATACTGTTGTCTTAATGAAGCTAACCAGATCAATGTCTAGGCATGAGGTCTTTTGGAAAAGCCATATAAACTGTCTTCCATGATGGAAGAAAAGTAGAACATAAATACATTAAATATGATGATAGTTTCTTGACTACCTTCAAGAGCTGTGATTATATTGTTGTGGGTAATCTTTCCAGAAGCACAGATTGCAATGATTCCATACTATTATTGTAGTCTTATAAGGCAGTTTCATTGCCGTTAAAAACTGTATTTAAATTGGGTTTTGCTTGTTTTGAGTTGTTGTACAAATGGCTGAATACACAATGTATGTATAAAGGCAGATTAATTTGACAGGGAATTGTGTTTTTTGGAGTTGCAGTGAGGTTTTTTTTTTACTCCTCCAGCAGAGGACCATTTATTTTAACATGGATGTGGAATCTATTCATTTACATTCATCCCCCTTATGTAAAAGCCCCATCTATGTTAAGTTTTAAGTAGCCCTCCCACTGACTGGCAGCTGAAAGGCAGTCAGATGGGCAAAATGCTGTGAGCATCTCTCTCTCCCCCTCTCCCGCTAGCCAGTCCATGTCTCCTTGTTTGCACCCGAGGGGGGGGGTCTCCTCAACCATAAGCTCTATGAATTCCAGACCCTTGCTGCTACTCTGCACCATCAGGCCCACCTGCCACTGATGTCTCCAAGTGGTCTTTTGGAGATCATGGGTCCAAGGCAGACAGTCTGCTGGAGACAGTTGGAGCATCCCCCACTTAGCCATACTCCAAGCTTTGGTTGTAGCTGTCCTGCTAGAACCCACCCACAACCACTGACAGCTGAAAAACACATTTATGTCATGATGAGATGCCAAAGTAGGACTTATTGAACAATAGCAATATTAATAATATTAATAGCAAATACATATAAATCAATCAGCTGCAAAGAGTGATTTGTGCACACTTTTGCACCTATCTCATAATACAGCAACTAGGAGTCTTGTATTTTTGGAAGCCGATGTTCACTGTTGGCTTTGCATTCATTCAATCTGTGCAGGAAAAAGAAATAGTTATATAGTTTTAAAAAAGAAGCTACCTCTTCTATTCCCAACAGTCCTGAAATGGCTCCCAGATGAGGTCTGTTCAAAAGAGTACATATTCTGGTGCTGGCAGGGAGCCATGCCAGGGAGGGAATAATTAGAAATCCTCTTTCCACTGGCCATCCCTCTAAATCTGTTCAGTTCATTTCTTTTTAGGAAAAGCCAGACTGCTGCAGCAAAGGAAGGACAAGCAGATGGTGCCTGGCCCTACAAAGACAGAAGAGTAGACTGAACGTTTCTCTCTCTTTTAGTGCCATGACATAGCAATAATATCCATTTTATGCCAGGATCCCAGCTATAACTTGGAAAAGTTACTTTTTTGGGGATTGCTGCTTCCAGTATCTGGGGAATTATAGGAGTTATAACTCAAACTTTCCAAAGGCCTCATTCGAATGAACAAGATTTTCATATATACAAAATCCATCTGAATTATACTTTTTCCTGAAGTCATATCATTTGGCAGAAATCCTGCCTTCAACATCTAAAGCTCTGTTTCAGAGAGAGTGCGCTGATTTTAGAGTCCTTTCCTAGCCATTTGCAACAAATCAATTTCCAACAAATTGGAACAGCAATTTCATGCCCCACCCCATGGACTGATGTTTAAAATTTCACCAGAGTTTGTCTAAAACAATTTTTCCTATTGCAGAAAAAAGTCCTTCCATGTTTCTGCCTTGTCAGCAAGAATCTAGTAATGGTGACGCTAAAGCAGGAATTCTGGGTCTTAGGGTAGGAAGAGACTTATGCTTCCTCCCTCTGCCCCCAAATTATTTATTTATTTGTTTATTTATTTACAAGATTTTTTAGCTGCGCCATTACCAGTGGTCTCTGAGCAGCATACAACAATATTAAAACTTTAAAAAACATTAAAACTATTAAAATAGGCAATATTATAATAATATCCTATATTAAAAACAGTCATTAAAACATTAATATTAATAAATCCTGCTGCTCATATGGCCAGCTAAAGAATACTATTTAATTAAAATGCTGGCTAAACAGAAAGGTCTTTGCCTGGCGCCGAAAAGCCAAAAGTGTTGGAGCCAGGCGGATCTCTATAGGGAGGGCGTTCCAAAGTTGGGGGGCAACAGCCAAGAAGGCCCTATTGCGGCATGCCATCCCCCTCACCTCTTTCAGGGATGGCACCTTCAGAAGGGCCTCCTGGCCTGAACTTAGAGGATGGTCAGGCTCGTATGGAAGAAGGCGGTCCTTTAGGTAACCAGATCCTAAGCCGTTTAGGGCTTTATATGTCAAAGTAAGCACTTTGAATTGGGCCCGAGCAGCAACCGGCAGCCAGTGTAAATTTTTCAGAACCGGCGTGATATGAGTCCATGCGGCGGCACCACTTACCAGCCGCGCAGCCCGGTTCTGTGTCAGTTGCAGTCGCCAGACCATCTTCAAAGGCTGCCCCACGTATAGCGCATTGCAGTAGTCCAGTTTGGTTGTTACCAGTGCATGTGTGACTGTTGCCAGGCTCTGCTCATCCAGGTAAGGGTGAAGTTGATATATTATCCGCAGCTGTAAGAAAGCACCCCTGGACACCGAGTCCACCTGGGCTTCCAAGGTCAGACCCAGGTCAAGGAGCACCCCCAAGCTGCGGACTCTGTCCTTTAGGGGGAGTGTAACCCCGTCTAAGGCAGGGAAATGGCCCTTTAACCTATCTGGCGGAGCACCTACCAGCAGCACTTCCGACTTGTCTGGATTGAGCCTCAGTTTATTGACCCTCATCCAGTTCATGATGAGATGATCATGATCATCCAAGATGGTGGACCGGTAGCGGTTGGTAACATTGCTCTCCGCCGCACCGGTCTGTTTTTTCTTTCTTTACCTTCTTTTTTCCTTCCTTCCCTTGGATGTTATTATGACCTGTCCTGCCCTGTTGTTCTGTGGTGGTCTGAGCTTCGGGGGTCGAGTGGGGAGACCGTTTTGGGGCTGTTTGGGCCGAAGCCTGAGCAGCGGAGGGAGAGAGGCGAGGCGTGGAGAGACGAGGCAGCGAGCGCTGGGAACTGGCACCGGAGATTGAGCTGCGGGAGCTGTGGGAGCTGTTGCGGCAGATCGGCTGAGCCAGGAGGAGAAGCATCTGGGGGGGCGAGAGTCTGGAGTCTTAAAAGGTTCCGCCTGGAGGTGAATCCGGGGGGACATGGACGGGGCTCCGGTGATGTCGACGGGACCCAACGCGGAGGGCTCGACAAGCTGCTGGGAGATCTGGAGGTGCCGAATGTTTGCTGCGGGGTGTGCGGAGCAGGGAGTTGGACGGAGGGGTCCCGCATGTTGTGGGTTCCTGCCAGCTGCTCCCTTGTGTATTGCCATGCTGAAAACTCTATCTGGAGCCACCCCCCCCCCCCATTTTGCTATCTACGGGGACCAGCGAGGTCTTGGGAACTACATGCCGGGACTGGAAAACGGCAACAGTAGCGCCATTTTCCTTTCCAGCTTTCTTTGCTACTGTTGCCTGTGCTGCTTCTATTATCCCTTCCAGCTTTTGCTACTGCTGCCTGCGCTGCTCTCAATCTCCACCACAGAAGCATTTTACAGCTATAAAATCAGCCCCACAAGCATTCCAACTCGAAGGAACAGGACAGTGAGGGGGGGGGGGGAGTTTAAATTCTTCTTTTTCTTTATTTATATTATTTTATTTATTCTTTAGTTAGCTTATTGTATGTGAGGGGGAGCTTGGGGATATTTTTCATTGTAAATACTTTTAAACACTATTTAGTTTATTGATTATATTATTGTTTATATTATTAAGGCCTATTTAATGTTTTTTATATTTATTTTTATTTCACTGTAGGTCAATCTATTTGCTGAATTTGCTTTCTGTTCTTTTAGGTTACTTGATTAGTAATTGTTTTATGTTTTTTATTTGAACTATCTGCACTTTAAGTTACTTTGGTTAACTCTATGGAGTGGAAGGCTTGCCCTCCCAGTGAGGGGCCACTGAACATCCGGGTGATTACAGGTAGAGGGAGATATGGCGTTGGCAGGGCCCCTACTCGTGTCAGAAGAACGGTGAGCAGATGCTTGAAAGCTGTTCACTGTTCTGGGACCCTGACCAACTGTCAGGACCGAGGTAACCAGATTAGCCGACCCTCCACTCTAAAATTGGTGCTGTTGAATGCCAGGTCTGTATCCAATAAATTCCAGATTATTTACGATCTTATTCTGGAAGAGGATGCAGACCTGGCATGCATAACCGAAACCTGGATTGGCGGGGAGGGGGGTCCACCTCTTGCCCTCGCCTGTCCTCCCGGCTATGCGATCCAGCACTGGGGTAGACTGGAGGGATGGGGGGGAGAAGTTGCCATTATATATAAAAACACCCTAGAGGTTACTAGGCACTCCGAGGTGGTGAAGCCGGGTTTAGAGGCCCTCCACATGTTGATAGGGGCTAGGGATGGTATTGGGATTTTGCTGAGTTACTGTGCTCCCCGCGACCCAGCCATCTCCCTACCAGAGCTGGTGAGCTTCGTCTCCGCGGCTCTGTTGGAATCCCCGAGGCTTTTAGTCTTGGGGGATTTCAACATCCATGCGGAGGCTGAGGTATCTGGTCCAGCTCTTGAGTTCCTGGAAACCATGGCTTCCTTGAACATGTCCCAACATGTTAACAGCCCCACCCACGTGGGTGGCCATATGCTAGACCTGGTCTTTTCCACCAACTGGAGCGAGCGTGATCTGATGGTGACCGACCTTGTGTCAGTTCCCTTGTCATGGTCGGATCACCACCTAATAAAATGTAACCTCTTAATGGCCCTCCCACCTCGCAGGGAGCAAGGACCTATTTTAATGGTCCGCCCTCGAAGGTTACTGGATCCTATAGGATTCCAGGATACCATGAGAGGGATACCGGCAGATCTGGTTGGCGCTCCTGTCGAGGCTCTGGTGGATGGTTGGGCTATGGCCGCCACTAGGGCTGTAGACACGATCGCTCCTAAACGCCCTCTCCAATGCAGAGCTCGTCCAGCGCCCTGGTATAACCAGGAGCTACGAGCAATGAAGCAAACTAGGAGAAGGCTAGAGAGCAAATGGAGAAGGAAACCGACGGAGTATAATAAAGAAGCTGTTAGGGCCGCGACTAACCTTTATCTGGCTAAGATAAGGGCTGCTAGTCGAGCTCACCTCGCTAACCGGATAAGCGAGGCTTCAAATCAGCAGGCGGAAATTTTCCGTATAGTTCGTGACCTATCCGGAATTGGTCGGGGCGAAGGGCCTCCCCCTAACATCTCCCCTGACCAATTTGCAGCATTTTTTAAAACTAAAGTAGAGGCCATCCGCCGGGAGCTTTCTCCTTTTTTGGTTACAGTAGATCGAGCAGAGATGTCCAGCGCTCCGCCTTGCCCGGTGAGTTTTGACCACTTTCAACCTGTGACGCCTGACATTGTGGACAAGGCGCTAGTTCGCTGTCGGGCCACCACCTCCTCCCTTGACCCTTGCCTGGCCTGGCTAATCAAAGCAGCCAGGCCTATAACAACCAAATGGGCTACAGCGATAATTAATGGGTCTCTCCAGGAGGGCAGGTTTTCCCCTGCCCTCAAGGAGACACTCATTAGGCCCATTCGAAAGAAACTTAATTTGGCGACGGACGATATTTGCAATTATAGGCCCGTCGCCAATGTTTCTTTCATGAGTAAAGTGGTCGAGAGGGTGGTGGCCGATCAGCTTCAGGTGCACTTGGATAAAACAAATGCCCTGGATCCATTCCAGTCGGGCTTCAGGCCGCGCCATGGTACAGAAACGGCATTGGTCGCCCTGTTAGATGACCTCTTGAGGGAGGCCGACAGGGGAAAAACTTCTCTGTTGGTCCTCCTCGATATCTCAGCCGCCTTTGATACTGTCGACCACGGTATCCTCCTGAGGAGGGTCTCCGAGTTGGGAATCGGTGGTCAGGCGTTGGCCTGGCTCCGGTCCTTCCTGGGGGACCATCCTCAGAGAGTTCAGCTTGGGGAGCATGAGTCGGCCCCGTGGAGCCTCAATTGTGGGGTTCCGCAGGGTTTGACCATCTCTCCAATGCTGTTTAACATCTATATGAGGCCGCTGGGCGAGGTTATCAAGGGGTGTGGAGCATCGTGCCATCAATATGCCGATGACACGCAGCTCTACATCTCCTTTTTGCCAACTACAGTGGATGCCGTTCTGTCCCTGCAACGCTGCCTGGGGTCTGTATTGCAATGGATGCAGGAAAATGGGCTGAGGCTGAACCCGGACAAGACGAAGGTCCTGAGGGTCGGGGGGCCTACCATCAGCGGTTTGGGAAACTCCCTCTCTTTTGGGGGGGTGACTCTCACCGCGAAGAGTGAGGTGCGCAGCTTGGGGGTCTATCTGGACCAGGAGCTTGCCATGGAATTCCAGGTAGCGTCAGTGGTCCGCACCGCTTATTTCCATCTCTGGCGGATAGCCCAGCTGTGTCCCTATCTAGATGTTGGGTCGCTCACCACTTTGGTCCATGCGCTCGTAATCTCGAGATTAGACTACTGTAATGCTCTCTACGTGGGGCTGCCTTTGAGATCTATGCGGAAACTCCAGATGGTGCAGAATGCGGCAGCCAGACTTCTCAGTGGGGTAAGGAAACATCAACATATTACTCCCACTCTGGCTGCCTTGCATTGGCTGCCCGTTCGGTTCCGCGTAGATTTCAAAGTTTTAATGCTTACGTATAAAGCCCTAAACGGTTTAGGGCCTCGCTACCTGACAGAACACCTTCTCCCACCTAGATCTACCCGTATCACCCGAGGCTGAGGAGCCTAACGCCGAGGGAGGCCCGGAAGGAAAAAACAAGAAACCGGGCCTTCTCGGCAGTGGCAATGTAAAACTATGACTGGGGTACTAGGTCTGGAAGGAATCTTATGTCTCTAATCTAAAAAACCTAATATGTGTGTGAGAGAAACAAAGATACATACCATAGTCCTCATATACTTCATGTGGCCCTTTTGGCTGAAAACTTTGCATACCCAGCTCTACAGGGATGATTCAGGAAGTCAGTCTTCACATGTTTCTAAATGAAACTAGACAACCTGTACCTTACCCACAAATGTGAGGACTGGAACATAGCTATAATAGCTAGAATTCCAGATTTTCAGTTCGTGGCCATCAATCACTCAATCAGTCAATCAAAACACATTTCAAAATGCACATCTAGAGAGAAAACATTCATACTGAAGTATGAATTAACATGTCAACTGCTCTCAGTTCAATTTATCTATATCTATATCTATATCTATATCTTTATCTATATCTATATCTATATCTATATATAGATATAGATATAGATATAGATATAGATATAGATATAGATATATATAATTCAACTGAGAGCAGTTCACATGTTAATTCATACTGCAGTATGTACTTAAATGCCAGTTTTCTCAAATATTTAATTTTAAAAAAACACATAAATACACAAAACCACAAGTTAGTGGGGAAATGGAGTGCAGGAGAACACACGTGCAATGTGGCAAAAAGGCTGATCTAGCAACTTCATCCAAATACTGTTCTGCCACTAGAACATGGTTGCTAACCAAGAACAAAATTAATCAAGGATAAAAAAAGTATACAGAGTTGCCCCATCCTAAAGTGTCTGCCCCTTAATAGCATCTTCAAAAGTTAAACCACACTCCAGCTTGTGAACAATGTACCAGAGCTCCTTCTATAACAAGGGAGCAGGGAAGGTAATAGCAACTAAAGCAGAGGGAATAGAACAAGCCTATGTTTACATGAACAAAGCAAAAAAGCAAAGTGTGCTGCTTACACGTATACCACCCCATAGCATTTAAAGCACTCTTTAGGAGGTTTACAATTTTATTATGCAGGCTACATGTTGTCCTCCCAGCAAGCTAGTTACTCAGTTTACCAGTCTTGGAAAGATGGAAGACTGAGTCAGCCTTGAGCCAGCTACCTGAGCCCATTAGGATTGAACTCAGGTTATGAGCCGATTTTTCACTGTAGTACCGCAGTTTAACCACTGCACCACAATGAAGACCATGGCTTTCTAGGCATTTGAATCACAGTAGAGGCAATGAGAAAAAGACACACAGGCCTTCCATCAAATGTGACATTACTTAGGGCTAATGAAAGGAATATTCTATTATGTCCATCTAAGCCTCATGAAAATGAATGGGAGGTGTTTTTTGTGTGTGTTTTTTTAAGGTCTGTGGATATAACAATGATGCAAGAGGTTTACTCTGAAATAGATGCAGCCAAAATGGTAAAGGCACTTTTGGAAAGCATATAAAACTCTTAAGTATAGTAAAAAGTAAACTTAGTTGAAAAATGGAGGAGTTTCAACTAAACAAATTAAGTATTTATTATAACAAGCCTAATTATTTCCTAAATGCTTACTCTGTACACTCTGTCCTACTTTTAATCTTTCATATGAAGAGTCCACAAAAAACTCTTTTTCATATATGGGAAGCTCCAGCCTGCCATTTAGTGGAAAGAAAAGGTGGTAATGTGTAAGGAATATGCTCTGTCAAGAGTTTTTAAAAATAGATTTACTGAGCATGGATGCAGACTCCGTTTCTATTTGGGAATCCGTAAGTTTGCAAGTCTGTGATATACTCTATGGAACAAAACATCCATTTAAAAATAAAATATGCAGTTGATCAGCTGATCGGCGGGCCCATAGGCAGAGTGGGAAGGCCATAGGCAGAGCCTTTCCTCTATTCATATGGGGGATGAATAAAAATGGACAAATATTCATCCATTTCTATTCATGAGGGTCTCTGGAACTGACAAATATGAAGGGATCGATATTTAACAAATCAATGATTTTTAACAAATATCGCAATTTGGTTTTTTTGTTTGTCCCCATGTCTAGTCAACATCTGTTATGACATCAGTATTGCACTAACTGCAGTGGGCAGCTTCAGCAAATCTAGGGATCAATTTTCTTCCGGGTAAGGGCTGAGCAATCCCGTCCTATCACTCCAGAGCTCGCGATCAGTGAGCCACTCCTGGCAGGAGGTGGGACAACAAGCCTCTCTGCCAGGTCAAAGAGTGACTCACCGATCGCGAGCTCCAGAGTGATAGGATGGGATTGCGCAGCCCACAGCAGTGGCGGATCAGTGAGTGGACCGTCCAGCACCATGGGGCCGGACCCTCGTTATCTCCACCTGTGCGGGGGGTATTTGTATTCGAATACCCACATATCTAGTGGGAAGCCTTAGTTACATCCTGGCTGGATTACTGTAACTAAAGATGGGCATGAACCATTAGTTTGGTGGTTCATGCTGGTTCGTTGATCGGCTGAACAGGTGTTCAGTGCTTCCCAGCTCTGCTTCCTCCAGTGGGGAGCCACTCAGAGGCAGTGCCTGGAGGAGGTTGGGCAAGGAAGCAGGACCGCTGCATCTGAGTAGGTGCCCACTGGAAGAGGCGGGGCTGGAAAGTGCTGTACACCTGTGTGGCCAATGAATGAACCAACATGAACCACCGAATTGATAGTTCTTGTGCATCTCTAACTGTAACATGTTCTACCATTATTATACAACTAATAATGTCTATATTGACATTGTAATTTGTGGTAATTCACAGCCAAGTTATGTTATCTGCATTATGATGGCAATAGAATTTTGCTCAGTTTTTTAAAAAATGACAAGGGTGATGCTAAACACAAAATAAAAGAAATTAAAATCTCTCTGAAGAAAATTAGAGGGGTTCATTTAATTCAGTTGCAAATATTCTGTTATAATTAGTATTTTGAAAAACTTGAAATGCAAGCTACAAGGAAGTTAATAATCTGAATGGATGAGAAGAAAATGCCGAATGTCACAGTTGTTGTATCACTGAAATTGTTGACTGTTGTCTTTTTACTAGTGCCTGCTCTAAAGAGTGGGCAGCTATCAGTAGCTGGCAATCACAATTATGACTGTGCACGGTATTGACTGAATATCAAATTCTATGTCAGATTGGGGCTATTTGTGTCAACCTTAGTGTGCAGTGGATAAAAGCAAACAACGGTGCTTTGGTCCCAGTATGGAGGTGGACTGTCTGAGATCGTACAAGAGAAAAAAAACACTCAGAGGGTTAATTTTTAAAAAAGATACTCTGAAAAGCAGGGAAAGGGAAACAGAATTTGAGTACCACGTAATGCAGAAGCTGAAATGTCATGAGATTAAAAACAAGGGAAGATGGGCTTTGCCTACTGACAGTTTTACCACCAGTAAAGACAAAGGACTTTTCCAGCAGCCTCTGATTGCTGAGTGTAAGAGAATAGTTCCTGAGGGAGGTCATTAACATTGTCATACATTGCCATGCATGCAGTGTTTGTCTTCCATTCACATGGAAGATGCTGCCTTGGTTTGTTCAGTTTCATTTTGATGTAGGAATAAGTGTGCCTATGACTGTGCTAGATTCTCGTGTTCTTGTTTGGGCTTTTACTAGTTAGGCTTAGGTCGGTTTAAGCATAGTAGGATCTCTTTTTCTCACACTCACACTCTTTCCCCTAATCCTTAATGGTTTTCAGCCCCCCCCCCCGCCTCTGTTTCCCATTCATCTTACCTGTGCTGGGGTATGCTCAGTGCTAGCCAAACTAGAGTTACTACTGCTGCTGCTGCATGAAGGGAGTCCCCCTCCAGCTCTGACCTGACTTTCATTAGAATTTTTTTTTCCTATTCTTGAACTGGCAAGAATGAGCAGCCAACAGCAGCATCTTCAAAGAAGAAAAGGTGTAGAATGCAAGCAAATGTTAGAAGTCCTGAAAACCTGTCTGTATACAATTTTGAATAGTGAGTCTTCTCTTTCTAATCCACTCTCTTGCCAAGTTTCATGGTGAAGCATAAAAGCTCTCCAAAGGTGTAGCCATTTCTGTGTCCTCAGTCAAGTGAATATAAGTTTTTGATGTTCAGAAGTCAAAATTCTGGGCCTGAATTTGATTGAACAAGGCTTAGGGTGCATTGGGTGAAATTAGGTCTCGATCCAAAATTGTAAAGCACCATCCTATTCAGATGAGGCAGCTGCACAATTCAGGTTTAATTCAGGTTTAATACCCCTGATTCACATGGAGAACTGCTATGAACAGAGGAGTTTCCCCACTTCAAACCCTTTGCTTTCCTTGGGTGTAGAGCAATGATGGAAGGGGTACTGTTAGCATGTTCCTTTCCATAGGTGTTGATTTGCCTCTAGAATATTTGGGGAAATGAGGATTCAGAATTTAGTTGGATTCTGAAGCAAAGCGGGAATATTTGTCTGTTTCCAAAGTAATTCAAAGTGAAGTGAAGGAACCTAAAGTGACACTCAGAATTGAAGCAGGCATCTCTTAAGGACCAGATATTGCTTTGGCTCTACAGGAATTTTAAAAGCTGAGACTTTTTTTTTAAAAAAATAGTTCCTCTGGATAATGAAATTATAGTAGCATAACAGAAACAAGAAACCAAAAGTAGAAGAAAATTGATAGCTCGAGTGCCAAGGAAAATCCCTGACACTCTTAGAAACTGCCATCATGGAGTCCCTGGTAAGGAATTCCTATGTAATCAGTAGCCATTTTGCAAGTGCAGCAGGCTCAGAAAAAGGAAAGGGTCACATTGCTTTCATTTCCAGGAGGTAAGGAGAATTGGAAGATTTTCTTCCTTTTGAAACTGCAGATCTTAGTCAAAATCAACTCAGCATCTCTGCATGTGAAATGTGTGTCACTTTGTTAAGAGTAGGACAAGCTATCTAAATTGCATGGCTCCTGGCAGAATGAGGCAAAGAATGGAAGGAAACTGGTGGAGGCTTTGGCTGTACATTGGAGGTTGAGCAGTCGTTGTGCCTCAGATTCTCCCCTCCACTTCTGCTTCCGCCGCCACTTCCGCCGCCACCACCCACTGGGTTGGTTTTTTTTTTTTTTTTTTTTTTGGCAGTTTGGGCACTCAGGCTCAGCCCCCACTGGTGTAGGCAGTGTGACAGTGACTGGTAAGGGTGATGCATAATATCGTAGTACTGGCATGTAAATGTTGCCTAATTACTAAATAAAAAATGTGTTCCTTTCTAATATTTAAAATATTGATTTCTGAATTTTGGGTTAGAAAATTGGGGGGTGTCTTATACATGGGGGCTTTTCATACATGAAAAAATACGGTAATTGCTCATTGCCATCCCTTTCTCTTAAATACCTGTGTTCAGGCATTAGAAACATATAGGCAGGAGCTCTGTTGCCCTGCCATCTCAGTTTCCACTTTCATCCTCCTCCTTCATGTTAAGAAGCTGAAGAGGGAGAGCTCTGCTACTTGTGAACATTCTTCTCATGAGCTGAAATGCTGATATTCCATGGACCTGATCATACAAAGTGCCTCCACAGATAGCACAGTTTCTCTCTCTTCAGACATCTTGCTTTCTACATGTAAGGAGTGACAAAATTGATAATGAATAAAGACAGGGCTAGGAGACCTTGCTCTCTACACAGTTTCTTAGTGTGTGTATGTGTGTGTGTGTGTGTGTATGCGTGTGCGTGTGTGCGTGTGTGTGTGTGTGTGTGTGTGTGTGTAAGGGAGCGAGGAATAATATATCTAAGACAGCATTAATCTAGCATCTCCTCTGTCAAATCAAAGTGTGGCCATTAATCAGGTAACCATCTTGGCTATATAGAAGGCTAATTTTCTGAAGAAAGAAACAGAGAAACAATGTCATTTTACCATTCCATTCTTCTTGGTCTCAGGTGAAACTATCCTTTGAAAAAAAAAATACCATGTAGAATTTCCTGGCTTCACAATCCAAGCTCTCCTCCTTCCCCCAGGTCCCTGGTGATTCCATCTTAATTGTCCATGTAAATTGCTTTCTATTTTGGACATCATAACTATCTTGGCTGTCTTTCTGGTTCGCCCTTCTGGGCACTTCCAGCTGTGCACGCATATCCCCCAGGGAAGCAAATGAAACTCTTTCCAAGCACTGAACATCGTGAAAGAGAAATGGAAGTGATACAAAAGGCCCAGCAAGTACGCAACACTTTTGACCATAAGGAAGGAGAATCGAAAAGAGAGCAAGTCAGTCCTCTCTCAGTGTATCCTTTTTAACATATCCAGTGCTCCATAAATTAGGCTTCACAAGCCTATAAATTCATAAGTTGCTTAATTTTCCAAACTGGAATAAAATGATGAACAACATTTATTGAAAAGGTGATACATAGTATGACTAACTGAAATAGCAGCTGGAATAGGTTAAGCACAGAAAAGGTTTAGCTAAACTATGTAAAACGAACTAGTCTCTCTCTCTCTCTCTCTCTGTGTGTCCTGTATTATTATAACTGTTCAGTTAATATTGTAAAACATAAGCAAAGACTATTTATTGTCCAGTATGCTTAAGTTCGTAATCTTGTAGTGCAAGTGCTTACATAGCGACTAAGAAGTAGGTCCCACAAAAATCAACTCCCTATTGAATTAAGTAGGACCTGCTTATAAGTAGATATATATTTTAACACTGCATGAGAGTGCAGTAATCTTATAGTGCTGACAGAGCAAATCAAAATTTTATAAGCAATTCTATTTTTTGTTTGAGTCAGCCCAAACAAATAAACAAAAAAAGCTTTGAAACCACACTTCATATCAGCACCAAATTTGACAGATACATAGCAGACAGTCTGCCCTTGTTCTGTGCCAAATATAGGGAAGTTTGGGCAAAGGGTTTTTGAGTTACGATTTTTAAAATTTAAAATTATTCCCTCCCAAGTAGAAACAAGCAATATTAAACCTCCCCAGATTTAAAACAAAGCAAATAAATTGAAAAGACCAATCTTGCTTATCTAGAAAGAGAATGGTTGACCCCATCCCCTTTTTTATTTGTAAGGAACCCAGATTACATGGACTGAAATATTGATCCTCAAAAAAGGCCTATCAAAATTAAAATTAAAAAAACCCCTACCACTTCATTAAATGACTGAGCATACATGGAACAAGCTTACCAGCAAGACCCTTGCAAAACAGATACACTGTTGAGGCCTTGTGGCCAGGAAGGAAGATGCCGGGAGGGCAATGAAACATCACAGACACACTCAAAAGACATGTCTTTTTTTGAAGAGTCAAAAAATGAGGCTTGTTTTATATGAAACAATGGAGCGACAGTCCTCCAAAAATGGGAATATTTTGCTATGTATCTCCAGGGAATTAACCTACAATTTTATAAGGCATATTCAGAATATTTCTGCATATTACAAAAGCACAATTGTGTTTGTCCCAGGCCTGAATGCTTTCAGTAAACATTTTCTCAGGATTTCTGAGACCTGGTTTCTGACACAAGTCTTCAAGAGGAAATCAGCTCTAGGTCTTGGCCAATTTGAACTTTTGACCCAGTCAGTCAGGACCCAATTATCTCAGAAGGAAAACTTTTTAACTCCTTCCTGGCCAAAACAGCATTGAGGCTTGCAAACGATTCTGTGTCAAGTTGTAAAAATATTTTAAAATATATTTTTAAAAAAAGAAAGAATAAGCTCACTCATTTAAGCTGTGAAATTACTGGTTTTTTGCTTTCTGGTTGGGGATGGTCTTACTCAACGGTAGTAGAGCTTTGCTGCCTATATCTGTCATAGTTTCAACCATTCCATCCATCTTGTCACTATACAATTGTCTAGTGACAAAAGACCAATGGCAGCAGTCAAGGTGGTCTACAGGATAACTTCTTGTGCTCACTTATCATTCACTTTTTTTTTTTTTGACAAACAGCCCCGATGATTGCTTTGTGTTTGGGTGAGAAATGGTTAACTGATGAAAAAGAAAAACAAACAAACAACAAATCGGCTTCTGGGATTTTCCATTGCCTGGTGTCACTTTGTGAGCTCAAGAGTGTGTCTTGCAGACCATCTTGACTGCTGCCATTGGGTTGCCCTTTGCTATGTAAATCTTAACATCATTTGTCCTGCCGGCAATGCAGGCATGGTATTGTGTAGAAATATCAGACCATTACCTGGTGTTTTGTACTGTGGACACAGAAGCACAATATCCCACATTTATAAAGCAATTGGTTTTGTGTGTGTGTGTGTGTGTGTGTTTTGAAGAATTGAATAAGATCGTAGTCATAAACACACTAGGGAGTAAGCCCTATTGAATATGGTGGAATATGTACTCGAGGAAATATGCATGGCATTTTTGTGACTCTCCCCTACATTTTCATCCTATCCTTGTTTCATATCTGGTTGTGAGGCTTTAACATTTTTTGCTACATTGAAATTCATACATGTTTTGTGCATTTTTCCTAATGTGCATTTATTTATGCAGTTCACTTAATGTATATATCAACTGATAAAATGTTTCTTTATGTACATTTCCCCACTGTCTGAATTGTGTCTGTGCATATTTTTTTAATTGTGTGCATTTTAGCCATTCTTATTCCACAATGTACACATAATTTCATTTGCATATTATTCCTCTGATGCATCCTGTAAGCTTTGAAAATGTGTGAAGGTTTTCCAAGTGTTTCTTCTAATGATGAGCCTTGGGATGTGGAAAAATGGTACTTTCTCTGAGAATGTGGAATGCAACAAGCTTTGTTTCATTTGAAGTGAGTGTGTACAGGGTTGCAGCCTTAATTGACTCTTCTCGAAGCTGATGAAAAATTCAGCCAAAGTGGATAATAACTAGTGTTTACTCTTGAATGTTATAGCACAGAATGTATTCTAGCCTCTCCATTTTAATGGAATTATCTGGTTGCAGCTTTATGTACAATGAGCCCATCCTACTGACACCTTTACCGGGCTTCTTTGCAGAGAAGCCCGGTATTCTTATAATGTAGCCCAACTCTGACCTGTTCCCATTGTAAGAAATGTCTCTATAGCTTTTTTCAGGGGAAAACAATTTATAGTTCAGCCTGCAGGGATTTCAAAAGAATGTCTCTCTAAATTTCATAAATGGCAAACACTGAAAAATACCTTTTATACAACCTTGAGACTCTCTCTCTCTCTCTCTTTTGCATTGTGTTTTACAGGTAAAAGTGAGCATCTAGAATCACGTTTGGAAACAAAACAGAAGCCAGTTCAACTGATGTAAGACCAACATAATATGGTCTATAGAATGCCTGGCAGGAAGATAAAAATCTGTGCAAATCAAAATTAGGTAAAGTTTCTCTTAGCTATAGGCACCATCTGGTCAACCAAGAGCAATTCTGAATCCAGAGACATCTGCTAACTGTGTACCTGATGCTTCAGAGGAAATACAACTCTGTCCATCAGATCTCTTGTTAGGACTGAGTCTCAGCTTAGTAACCCAGATACAATCTATTACTGTATTCAGGTTCATGAATTTCACAGCCTCATTGGCATGAGTTATAAAAAAGAATTACCAGATCAGCATCACCACATGTTCTGAGATTCCAGGGCCAAAAAGTCCTTGTGATGTCACAGAGGTATGGCAGGTAAGGACTGGGGGCAAGGCAAGCACAACTCACACAGATTCCTGTGCTGGCACCACTTTTGATTGGGTGGACATAGAAGCCCAGGCCAAGTAGGTGTGGGCAAAGTGTGGCTTTCACCAAGTTGCTCAACCACAACTCCCAGCATTCCTCACTGTTGGCTGCATAGTATAGATCCTATTCTAGTTGCTGTTCACCAGATTTGAAGGGCCAGACTTCACATAGCCAAGCTTTAAAGCCAACCCTGTGTCCTGTCCCTTGCTGCTTGATCTGAGATTTGGGTTCCTACCTAGAGATCTGAAGGAGCATAACAGTTCCCTAAAACGTCAGCCGGTGCCCTGAGACCTGACAGTCCTTAATGAATAAGAGATGCAGAGCTGTGTGACATCAACATAATGATGAAACCCAACCTTAAACTCCCAATGTCTTCACATAGATGTTGAAAAGCAAGGGGGATAAAAAGGGGCCCAAGGAAACACTTAAGTCAATAGCCACAAAGCACAGCAATGATCACAGAGGACCACATTCTGAAAACATTCAGTCAAAATAGGATCAGAGACACAGCAAAAAGGTCCCACCCAATCCCATACTAGCCAAATATCTTAGAAGCATATGATGGTTCATTATATCCCTCCATACAGTTCCCAGTGCATGTCATCTATCAAGGTAAGCAAGGTAGTTCTAACCCAAAAGTAGGCCTGGACTCAGATCATAAGGATCCAAAGACCCGACTTCATCCAGGAAAACATAGAGTTGCATTGCCCCCACTCCCAGTTTAGGACATTACTGGGAAAAGGAAGGTTGGAGACTGGCTGATGATGCCCCAAGGCAGTTGGCTCTAATGATGGTTGTGGTCATGATCTTGCCATTTCTTTTCTTTTCTTTTCTTTCTTTCTTTCTTTCTTTCTTTCTTTCTTTCTTTCTTTCTTTCTTTCTTTCTTTCTTTCTTTCTTTCTTTCTTTGAGGGGGGAGATGGAGACGCTGCCCTCCATCCAAAGAGATGACTTCAACTGATTTGTAAACAATTGAGGCTCATCTTTTCAGGCCAGATCTTTCAAACCACCAATTTGCACAGTTTTTGAATCCATTTAAAAATGCATCTGTTATAACCTGCAGCAGGGGAAGAATAGAGGGGGTCTTCAACAGGATCTCTATATACATCTAATCATCGTTCAGCCTGTTAGTCACACACAGTCATGAGCATCTTTTTTTCTAGATGGGAAGTGCAGGAGGAAGAAGTCAAAGATAGTCCTTTAGATGTTAACACTAATCCCTTTACCACAGGACAGTGTGGCATGACTGTAAGGATGGCCATTCCTTGCTCTCCTTTCTATAGTCTTTTCTCTGTGAAGTCTTCTTTTTTCTTTTTTTAAATGGGAACATGAAACTCTTGCAAAATTGCCTCACCATGCTGAGAAAAAAGCCCAGATGGCAAAGCATGTGATTGGGGTAGCACAGATGAGAGCTGTATGTGGCCAGGAAGGATGAATCAGAGAGCAGAAGGAGAAAAGAAACAAAAAGAACCCCGTGGTTGCTCATAGATGTGGATTCCTTCCAAACCATAATAAAATAAAATACAATACAATACCATGCCTTGTGTGTCCTTCCTGTTTAGGGCTTGTCGTAGATATAAATAGGGTAGCTTGACAATGTCACTGAACATTCTCTTTCACCCCTGTAATTCTGTAGTGGTACTGAAGTGAGATCCAAAATGAATCACAGTGACAGTTATGGGGGATGATCTTGTGTTGGTCTCCAGAAACAACCTGATGAATCTAAAATATTTCAGACTTTAGGAAGAAATGGGTACTGCTGTAGATACCCCACTCTATGCACAATGAAATGTTGTTGCCAGGATAACCCATGGTTTTAGCCGTTTAACTCATTTTGCAGTGGAATCTGACTATGCCATAGGGAGTGTGGCTTCCTGCATGTCTGGGTGCAATCCGATAGCAGTAACAGACTATGTCTGATTGTGCTGGAAAGTATTGCTTTGTTGGGAGTGATCTCCCTTAAATCAAGCATTCTATGTGTGTAGGAATTGTTCTAGCCCAGCTCCCAAAAAGACTAACTCTACTGTTGAGCCGAGAAAGGTCTGGATTGGGCATGGAGTAAGCTGGTCTGGTCTGTGATCTCCTGTACATTGTTTGATAGCCAGAAAATATCTCACACTGGACTATGCCATAAGCAGTCCAAAATGCAAGCTATATCTCCATCTGATTGCTCCTTACACATCAGCTAAAATATGTGGGCAGCATGGGAGACCCTTTGGATACATCCAGATTATCTGTGTTTTTGTTATTATTAATAACATAGTGGCCATGTTTAGAATGCAGCAATTCTCATTTCATTTTATCTTAAAAGAATGCAGTAAGTTCTCATGGAATGTTATTTCATCACCTAACCTTGAAATCTGATGATTTTTTAAAATTATCTGACATGTCTTCCATCTGCAATCTTTGTTTTCTTTTTCTTTTCTTTTCTTTTTTTTTAGAATTCTTCTGCAATATTATCACTACCCTGTATTGCCAGCTACAGGCCACTGAAGGAAAATGTCATGTGAAATTCAGACCCTTCTAGGTACGTTAGCTTTACCTTAACTTAATGAATGTCATTACCTTTCTAGAGATGGAAGAAGAAACGTCTGTGATTCTTGAAAGAGACATTACTTGGAAATGGTTCCACCTTCCTTTGACATTATTATTTAAAAGCATCTTCCTTATTTCATAGAGGAATTTTAGATTTTAGAGCTGCATTTGCGTCTTTCAGGGTTGACAACATTTGTAGTTCTCTGCTGATGTGTCTTTAATAGTAGCCTGATTTACAGACATTAGCAGATGGTGGTGCTTAACTGTATGCTATGAGAAGTTTCACCTGTTGATTGCTGCACATTAAGGTCCCCTTGAGTACACAGGAGCAGGTCTGGCCATAGCTTTGTTTTTGTTTTATGTCTGAGAAGTTGGCAATCCTACATTCATTCCTTTGTCATTGCTATTCCTTGATTATTATTATCATTTAATTGTTTTCTATCCTTTACCCTTCCCCCCCCACTTCTCACTTCCCTTTTGTCACCATCCCTGTCAACATAATACAAGCTACTTCTTGCCTATATTATTTCAAATGTGATGACATTAGATCTTCTTAACCGCCTGCCTCTGCCCGTTGCTGCCTTCTGTGCATGCGCCCACCTCTGCGCATGTGCCCTGATCAGCTAGGCTGCAGGTGTATGCACAGAGGCAGCAAGCCGGGGGTCCTGGAAGGGAAGCTGTCCCACTATCTCTGGTGGTGACAGCAGTGGCAGAGGCGGCAGTGGTGGAAGGACTAGGTAAGGAGGTGATGGGAGCATTGGGAAGGGCACGGGCAGGTGGACATCTATTTTGCTGAAGCAAAATGAAGCACCAAGGGGAGAACAGTTTGATGATTCATTTCATTTTGCCAAAACAGAATCCCCAAATTGGATTGCAAACTGAACCACGAACCAGTCTGATTAGTTTTTCTGGTTCTTAGTTCAGTTCATGCCCATTTCTAGTCTTGCTTGAGCAGCAAGGGATTCCTGTGGTCTACTTTGTTCTTGCATTCTTGCTGATTCTTCTTCTCTGACATAGTATGGTCCTCTGTCTTGCTTCTTGAATTATAATTCTCCAATTCCAACTTGCTTTACAAACTGCTGCCTACTTTTTTCCTTTCAGTTCTATGTAGGAGGAGCTTCATGGCACAGTGGAGGAACCTCGTTGTGCAGTGCTTAAATTGCTGTACTGCAGCCAAAACTGTGCTCATGACCTGGGGTTCAATACCAGGTAGCTGACTCAAGGTTGACTCAGCCGTCTGTCCTTCTGAGGTTGGTAAAATGAGTACCCAGCTTGCTGGGGGACACAATGTGTAGCCTGCATAATTAACTTGCAAACTGCCCAGAGAGTGCTTTAAGTGCTGTGGGGCGGTATATAAGCAGCTTGCTTTGCTTTGTATTCTCTGCTCCTGACTTCTGGCTTGTTTCTCCTTTCTGCCTCTTGGTTTGCCCTGTGGATGTTTGGTATGACTAATGCTTGGTCCCACAGGTGCAGGATCCTGGTTTCTGAATTCACTGCAGACTGCTTCCCATGACCTAGTACGAACACAAACATACCTACATTTTTCTTCCTTATAATCAGCAGGTCAAATTTCCTGGCATCTCAGATCCACCTGAGAAGAGTTCGCTACTATATTTTTCTATCTTCATGTCTCCACACATGCTTCCTATGTTTGTTCTATTTGTTTCTCACACATCTGGTCTATCTCCTGATGTGTTTCTTACTTTGTTGCCCCTGTCTGTGTCCTTGTGACTTATGAACTGAATGTTATACTCAGCTAAGAAATAGAATTTTTGAAGTGTTGAGTTGGAGTAGAGAACACCTTGATTTGATCATTTTTTTAAAATATAAACTTGCAGCTCTAAAATCTCTGTGTGAACCAGAATGCATGTGCAGGCTGATAGCCACACTTTTCAGAATTTTGTGATATGGTTCACAAGTCAGAAATATGTGTCATAAGGAAACACAGCCATAAAAACATCTATATTAGTGAGAAGTATACATGAAATGTATTGTGCTCGTGCTTGAAAAATTGTGTACACTAGGAAAAGTATGTCCAAAGATGCAAAAATTAGAAGAATGGTATATGAATGCTCAAGTAGTCCAGAAGCGGGATGAAGCAAACTTGAAGTCAGGAAAATGAGAAACTGATCTATGGAGTCACTCAGACCAGTTGTTGAATCTGCACTAAAACTTGATACACTAGCTAGGAACTTGTGACGTCTCCCAGTGGAAAAGGAAGTGTCTGCATTTTATACTCTACTCTCACAATTAGTGCTAATGATCTCATCTGTTGGCTGTTTTAACAGAAATGTTAATGAGTTAGCTTCTCATTCCCTCCTAAGTATGGTCCCTCCAGAGCAATATTCACATGGATTGACAGTGTGCTTGTATGTGACTGCACACATACCTCCACCTGCTTCTCGGCCACCTCTGAGAATGAATGTTTTGTAGATCTTAAAATGCCATAACCAGGGAAGAATGGCAGCCTCATGGTAGATCACCTGCTTGAGATGCAGAATATCCGAAGTTCAGTCCTTGACATCTCCATGTATGGCTGGGAAAATGTTTGTACCTGAAACAATGGAAAGGCTGTTCCAATTCGGGTAAAATCTGTTCTTTTCTGAACTTGAGCTTATCCTTACACAAAGCTTTTGACATTACTCTGAAAGCTGCATGGGATCAGACCAGGCTTTGTTAGGGCTGCAGATTGCTCTCTCATGGTCTGGATAGTACTGAGCCCAATGTACCAATGGCCTAACTTGGTATAATTTGGTACAGAGCATATGGGTGGTTGCTTGTCTAATGGCCTAAGTTAATAGTTGAAGACCCAAGATACAGGCAACTTTTAGTGAAGGGGACTTAAATTTGGGGATAATCAATGGGTGGAGATCCTTCTCTTGACCTCTCTGCATCTGTGCAGGAGCTTTACTTATACAAACTGTATTAAGAGGGAGGCTCTCATCACATAAACTGCAACCTACATTTTTCATGATATTCAGTCTAAGTATGATTTGCTACATAAAACACATGCAGAAAGACCAAAATGCATGGAAGTTAAGATGTAGTCTATATGTATGATCTGGTTCCCCAGTTTGTCACAGTGTCTAGCACAGGGCATGAATATATTTGCAAACTGGGTTTTTTTTTGGTGTGTGTGTGTGTGTTTAAATTTACTCCTATATTACTGGATTTCAGGTTGCCAAGTTTGTTTCCTTCTCTTAGACTTTTAACTACTGTGTGAAGTATGTAGAAATGCTATTTGTCTGTAAAGCATGGACCTAGGGATGCAAAGAATCTTCACCAAGTTCTCATTTGTGTCAGTTCAGCCTGTCTGAACATTATGAGACACCTGGATGAAGAATCATCAAACCTCCCTCCTCCCACAAAATTCCTTGCCTCCTGCACAAGAGTGACATCAGCATTCTCCCTCTCCTGTCAATATTTCTGTAATTAAAGAAAAAATATATCTGTGGTAGGACATTCACAAAATGAATGTTATTTTTCATAATGAAACAAAGCACATTGCACAGATTCACTAGCTGATTGCTTAAAAGGATACGGACAAAGCTTCAGCTGTTTAAAAGTCCATAAAACAATTTTGTGTAACCTGAGCATAGCACACAATTTGCATATTACACTGATTGTGTACACTCATTAGGTAGATAACACCAGTAAATATTTTTTCTCTCTGACTGGATGAGGAGGGAAAACAGTTCCTCTTCCATGCCTGCAGGGATGAGAGAAACAAGGATTTAGCTCTATACACTGATCTGCATTCACTAGTCCCCTTCTCTAAAACAATTTGTTTGGCCTTATTTTCAGATATTACATAATTTAATTATGTATCATCAAGTTAATTCCAACTTATGGCAACCTTTTCCAGGGTTCTCTAGGTATAGAGTACTCAAAAGTGGTTCATCAGTCTTAAAGCTACACAGGTGGGCTTTTTTCCTAGAAGGCACACTAGGTCTCCCAACACTACACCGACTGGCTCTTCTCTTGGAAGGCACCTTGGGCAATGGAAATCCTAGCCCCTGGTTCCACAGTCAGCTTTCTGCCTGCTTGCTTATCTCCTCCTCCCCTGAACAAACATTGAGTCATATTTGTTTTGCTTATGAACCCCTGTAACCAAAGCTTAAATTATTATTGTGAGAATAACCATTCTGTTCCTCATACTTTACCATCACTGTTCTATTTCCTTCCAATTAAAGATGCTGCTAAAATTCTTCCCATCTATATCTCCCCCTCAGACGTTCTGATTTATTTGTTTTCATTGCTGACGTTGAAAGCATGCATCTGGCCTCCTCCATTGTTCAATTGTGCTCGTTTTCAAATGTTGTAAAATGTACCAATATCTTTTTTGTCTGATGTTTTACCATCGTCCAAGGTCATGTATATAAGTGATGATTCTCTGTATTCATAAAACATTCCATTGAAAAAACTTCAATGCAAGAATATGTAGGGCCATACAGAGATGGTCTTCAGATCTGCTTTATCAATATGTACATACACAAGAATGGGTGGGTACAACGTACTGGCAGCCATTGCAAATAGCCCATGGGCCAAATCAAAAATTGATGTGAACAAGTGTATTAACTACCAACTAATGATTTGATGGATGGGAAAGGTGTGGAGCAAAGCTAGCCTATATAATGCAGGTAGAGATGGGCACAAACTGTTCTTCAGTGGTTCAACCCAGTTCGGCGCACTGCTCACAAGTTTTATGTGGGTGCCTCATGCCTCTTCTTTGTGCTTTTATGCTCCTCTGCCTCTTCTTTGTGCTCACCCACTCACCAGCTGCAGCCCACTTACCTCCTATGTCTTGTTTGCACAATTGTTCAATTATTAGCAGCACCAAGGGTTTCCCTGCCCTGCTTCCTCATGTGAGGGGACAACTGAGTGGAGAAGGCAGGAGAAGAAAGTGTGCTGAAGCTGGTGAGTGAGTGAGCACACAGAGAAGGTGTGTGTGTGTGTGCATTCTGCAGCTGGTGGGTGGGTGAACATGCAGAGGAGAAGGGGGAAGGAAGCATGTGGCACCTGCAGAACACCTGTGCAGGTGCTGCACCAAACCGGGACCAATTGCCGAAGTGTGGTTCACGCCCATCTCTAAATGCAAGCACAACATTCATGAGTGAATTCATTCACAGCTAAATCATGACAAATGTTTTTGTTGTAGCATCTGAGCCATATGGAATTTCAGTGCAATCCAGTACATGGAGCAAAACATATACTTTTTTGACATGAAGGTTCTCTGTCTTAGTTACATTACACTACCAGTGCCATCCGAAACATGCTTACTAGGGCATAAGCACTGAGCTCCAAATATTACATTTTAAGATCAACTCACTGTATTACTCATTATTTTTCAGCAACCCAGCTTCTGTTCTCATTATCAAGGCAGTGATTAAGCAAATACTTCATTATGGTGCATGTTATTAACATGTTGCATTGCCATTAGCAACAGAGCATCAAATTAAAGAAAAATACTCAGGGAATTTATAGAGAAATAATTAGTGGACATCAATGAACCCCTGATAAATAAGTAGATAAAAACGTAGGTAAATGAATTAAAAAGTTGTCAACGTGCCCTGAGATTGCATCCAAGCAAACACATCTTGTAATTCCAAGGAAAGAGAGCAGCACCTGGAGGAGGCAGGGCAGGGAAGCCAGGCCACTGCCTCCAAGTGGGCACCCACTAGAGGAGGTGGAGCTTTGAAGTGCCAAACACCTGCTCAACTGATAAATGATTTGGCAGTTCGTGCCCCCTCTACTTGATACAATACTCAGGATGAGGCCTCATCAGTGCCAAATATAGAGGAACTAGTACTTCCACAGAATTTGGAGACAATGCTTCTGTTAATGCAGTCTAAAATAGCATTTGCCTTCTTTGCAACCATGTCTCGCTGTTGGCACATATTCTGCTTGTGATCTACAAGAATTCCAAGATCTTTCTCACGTGTCATATACAGATCCAAATAATCCCCATCTTGTGACTGTGTATTTGGTTTCTTTGTTCTAGGTGTAGAACTGTGCTCTTATCCCTGTTAAATTTCATTCTGTTGTTTTCAGCCCAGTGCTTGAGCCGTTCAATACCTTAAAATATTGTTTCTGTCTTCCAGGGTCTTAGTTATTGTACCAAATTTATCATCTGTAGATTTGAGAGCATTCCCTGTACCTCCTCATGCAAATCGTTAATAAAAATGTTAAAGGGTGCCAAGTCTGGGACTGAGCCCTAGGGTACCCCCATGTGTTACCTCCGCCCAAGTTGAGAAGAAACCATTGATAAGTACTCTCTCAGTTAGTTCTGTAAACAACTGTGGATTCACCTGATAGTTGTTCTATTGAGTCCAGATTTATCAGGATATCATAGAGTATTTTGTCAAAAGGTTTTCTGAAGTCAATATATATTATGGCCACAGCATTCCCACCATCAATCAGGGATGCTAACTGAACAAAAAATGAGATAAGATTAGTCTGACAGGATTTTTTAAAAACAATTCTATGTTGGCTTCTAAGTATCACTGCATTTTTTTTCACTGCTTACAAACTGACCACTTTACAATCTGCTCTGGAATTTTCCCTGGGATTGATGTCAGATTGGCGGTCTATATTTCCCAGGTTCCTCCTTTTTGCAGATAGGGACAACATTAACCCTCCTCCAATCATCTGGCACTTCACCGATCTCCATGATTTCAAGAAAGTAATAGAGTGGTCCTGAGAGTTCTACAGCCAGCTCCTTTAATACTCTTGGATTCAGTTCTTTGGGCCCTGGAGATTCAAAACAATGAGGTAATATCTCCCTGGCTGTGATAGATTTTACCTTCTTCGGCTCCATGATCACTGCAGATGGTGACAGCAGCCACGAAATTAAAAGACGCCTGCTTCTTGGGAGGAAAGCGATGACAAACCTAGACAGCATCTTAAAAAGCAGAGACATCACCTTGCCGACAAAGGTCCGCATAGTCAAAGCTATGGTTTTCCCAGTAGCGATGTATGGAAGTGAGAGCTGGACCATAAAGAAGGCTGACCGCCGAAGAATTGATGCTTTTGATTTGTGGTTCTGGGGGAGACTCTTGAGAGTCCCCTGGACTGCAAGGAGATCAAACCTATCCATTTTGAAGGAAATCAACCCTGAGTGCTCACTGGAAGGACAGATCCTGAAGCTGAGGCTCCAATACTTTGGCCATCTCATGAGAAGAGAAGACTCCCTGGAAAAGACCCTGATGTTGGGAAAGTGTGAAGGCAAGACGAGAAGGGGATGGCAGAGGATGATATGGTTGGACAGTGTCATCGAAGCTACCAACATGAATCTGACCCAACTCCGGGAGGCAGTGGAAGACAGGAGGGCCTGGCGTGCTCTGGTCCATGGGGTCACGAAGAATCTGACACGACTTAACGACTGAACAACATCTCCCTGGCACATGGGATTGATAAAGGACTGGCATAAACCTTGAAATATTCATCGCAGAATGCTTCTAAAAATGCCTTAAAACATCCTTTTAAAGTAATATAGGTTGTGGCTGCAATCCAGTAGTAAGTCTAGACAAATAGACTAGACTCATTGAATTAATGAAACATACAGAGGAGTTGACTCACCAAATCCCAGCTGATTGAATATGCCTACTCTAAATGCAACCTACTACTGGATTTCAGCCAATAAGTTGTTAGACAGAGAGAATAATTTTGTAACTGTTGTGGCTATCTATTGCACACTCAGTTGTGTACCTAGTTTCGTAGTAGATGTCCAAAAATTGTGAATACCTTTTTGGTCAATTCCCCTTACATATGAGCCATTTTATAATAGGATTTTGGTTATAATTATAATACTCATTTCCTCAAAGTAACTAGTTATGGATGCTAAGTAAGCCCAGTCACACACAGTGAGACTCACATGTTTGTAAACATGTACTGTAAGGCAGATGACACCCAGTTGGGTGGAATGGCTAATACACTGGTTACAGCCCTCCTCTGCAGCATACTTAGTAGAATGGTTAATGGCATCCCCACCTGTGTCCTAATGATGAACTCGGCTCCATTGGGGCTAATCAGATCCATGTTGAATTAACAGAGTGGTGACAGGTGTGAACTTTTCAACAGAAAGCTGCTCTTCTTCATTCTGCTTCACTGGAGATGCATTCCTGTCTCAGGAGAGAATTTAATTAAAACCTGTTGCCTTGCTCTCCTAATCCTGTTACTGGGACTTCACTGTCTTCAGTCTGGTGGTATCTTACAGAATTCAGCTTGCAAGCCCCTCTCCTCTCCCTGCCTTTTAGGCCCCTCCTATTTGCCTCATTGTTCTGTTTTGCTTTGCCCCAAAGCTCTGAAATCTCAAAGACACAGAAGAGGGATTTTCTTGGCAGAGAGTCAAGCCAGCAAACCCAGGCTCTTGGAATGCAATCAGAGAGGAGAGGATCTTAGGAGCTTCCAAAGAGAAGCAACAGAAGTAGCAGCCAGTCCATTCCCTCTTCAGCCCTCTTCTCTCTTATCACAAATACGGAGACTGATGCGTCAATATTTCCCTCTAATATATTGACAAAACAAAATTATAAAGGCTAAATCTAATATGCATAAAAGGGCAGAGTCTCTGTACGAGTGAGTTCAAGATCTAAAACTGGCTGTTAAGGAGGGCAGAACAGATTGATTGATTGGCAAGCAAATCATGAAAGATCACCACCGTCAACATTATCATCACCACCATGTTGTTGTTTTATTGCCATTTATTTGTATTGGTATTAGTAGTAGTATTAGTGGTGGTGGGTGGGTCCAGGTTGTCAATATTGGGGAAAAACTGGCTATTTATCATTCTTCTGCCTTTGGCATGCTTTTGCCTCTGAGGATCATAAATGCATAATCTGTAGAAAGTGTATGGTTATGATACCGAGAAAAGATGAAACTACATTTTAGAACTGACAATACATTGGGAGAAAGACCAGGCCTCAAAAGACCTAACCCTGAAACATTCACACCTAGCTCAAAAGTATTTATGGATGATATAGAATAACAATGTAACTCTTCTCTGCCTATCCACCTTTTTGATGTAACAGATGGCCCACCATTGGAATGCTTGTAGGAGGAAGCCAGCAAGTAACATTCACAAGTGATTCACAGTATTGAATGCCATATATCAGGGCCCAGGAAGAAAACACATAAACATACCAATAGATAAGGGGAATGGATACTCTTGTCCCCAGACTTTCAGGCGCATCCAGGGTCCAGGTCAAGGAGAGATGGGGGCACAATATGCATATCTACATGTAAACAATAGGTTAGCGTAGTTGGCACCAATTACCCAATGAGGTACCCCTTCATGGATTGCTGCCTTCTCGTGACGAAGGGGCTTGAGTAATTCAGAGAAGCTATGGGCTAGGCCATGCAGGGACACCCAAGACGGACAGGTCATAGTGGAGAGTTCTGACTAAACACGATCCACCTGGAGCAGGAACTGGCAAGCCACTCCAGTATCTTTGCCAAGAAAACTCCATGGACAGAAACAAAAGGCTAAAAGATATGACACTGGAAGATGAGCCCCTCAGGTCGGAAGGCATCCAACATGCTACTGAGGAAGAGCGGAGGACAAGGACAAGTAGCTCCAGAGCTAATGAAGTGGTTGGGCCAAAGCTGAAAGGATGCTCAGCTGTGGACACGCCTGGAAGTGAAAGGAAAGTCCGATGCTGCAAAGAAAAATACTGCATAGGAACCTGGAATGTAAGATCTATGAACCTGGGTAAGCTGGATGTGGTCAAACAGGAGATGGCAAGAATAAACATAGACATCCTGGGCGTCAGTGAACTAAAATGGGTGGGAATGGACAAATTCAATTCAGACGATTATCATATCTACTATTTTAACTGTTTTAACTGTTTTAACTGTTTTAGTTTTATCATATTTAATGGAACCCGCCCTGAGTAGACTCTGTCTAAAAGGGCGGGATAGAAATCTAATAATAAATAAAATTAAAATAAATAATACTATTGTGGGCAAGAATCCTGTAGAAGAAATGGAGTAGCCCTGATAGTCAACAAAAGAGTGGGAAAAGCTGTACTGGGATACAATCTCAAAAATGATAGAATGATTTTAATACGAATCCAAGGCAGACCTTTCAACATCACAGTCATCCAAGTTTATGCACCAACCACCGATGCTGAAGAGGCTGAAATTGACCAATTCTATGACGACTTACAACACCTTCTAGAACTGACATCAAAGAAAGATGTTCTTGTCATTATAGGGGACTGGAATGCTAAAGTAGGGAGTCAAGAGATAAAAGGAACAACAGGTAAGTTTGGCCTTGGAGTTCAAAACGAAGCAGGGCAAAGGCTAATAGAGTTTTGTCAAGAGAACAAGCTGGTCATCACAAACACTCTTTTCCAACAACACAAGAGGCGACTCTACACATGGACATCACCAGATGGGCAATACCGAAATCAGATTGATTATGTTCTCTGCAGCCAAAGATGGAGAAACTCTATACAGTCAGCAAAAACAAGACCTGGAGCTGATTTTGGCTCTGATCATCAGCTTCTTACAGCAAAACTCAAGCTTAAACTGAAGAAAGTAGGAAAAACCACTGGGCTAGTCAGATATAATCTAAACCAAATCCCTTATGAATACACAGTGGAAGTGAAGAAAAGATTTAAGGAACTAGATTTGGTGGACAGAGTGCCTGAAGAACTGTGGGTGGAGGCTCGTAACATTGTACAGGAGGCAGCAACAAAAACCATCCCAAAGAAAAGGAAATGCAAGAAAGCAAAGTGGCTGTCCAACAAGGCCTTACAAATAGCAGAGAAGAGAAGGGAAACAAAATGCAATGGAGATTGGGAAAGTTACAGAAAATGGAATGCAGACTTCCAAAGAATAGCAAGGAGAGACAAGAGGGCCTTCTTAAATGAACAGTGCAAAGAAATAGAGGAAAAGAATAGAAAGGGAAAAACCAGAGATCTGTTCAAGAAAATTGGAGATGTTAAAGGAACTTTTTGTGCAAAGATGGACATGATAAAGGACAAAAATGGTAGGGACCTCACAGAAGCAGAAGACATCAAGAAGAGGTGGCAAGAATACACAGAGGAATTATACCAGAAAGATCTGGATGTCCCGGACAACCCAGATAGTGTGGTTGGTGACCTTGAGCCAGACATCCTGGAGAGTGAAGTCAAGTGGGCCTTAGAAAGCATGGCTAACAACACGAAGAGTCGAACATGACTTAACGACTAAACAGCAACAACAACCCAATGAGGGACTGGATCCAAAGTTGGGGTACAATTGACCATTAGAATCTTAGCATTTTATGGCTCTTTGTCTGTATCATTATAAAATGTATGTATACTATATTTTCAGGGTCTTCTCTGCTTTTAAGGGAAGTCCCAGCTGACCTTTTATTTGCTGCTATTAAAATAAAATCGGACCTTTGGTTTAGCTGTTGCGTCTATGCCTGATTCCTTGCCGGAAAACTGAAACCCGAATCTGGCCAGTAACATCTGGTGCATTGGCTGGCCTTTCCAGTGATCCTTGGCATCCTTAACGGAGGGATCAGGCTGCTCGTTTCGCTCTGCCCGCCACCTGCTCTCCAAGGTGAGTGACCTGAAAGACGGTGCTCCGAAGGGAGGTGACCTGAAAGACGGTGCCCCCTGGAAGGGGCCTGGGGGTCCGGTTGGTGGCTTCTCCTTCGCTGTGAAGATGCCCTATCCCATGTGCTGAGGCTGTGGCCTGCGAAGCCTTGGGGTGATAGCCAGTGCGCAGCGAACAGGGGCCTGTTTGTGATACGTGTGTGGGTTGTGTGAGTCCCCAGGCACCCTTAGACGAAGACCTGGCCAGGCTGTGAGACTTGCGAAGCATGGGAACGTGTGCGAGCAAGGCACACCCGGTAAGGGGGATGCCTCTCGGCTGTGTTCTGGATAATTGGAGAGATCTCGTGGGCAGGCGATCTGGGCTTACAAAGAGGTGCATGATCAAATTATGCACTCAAACTTGGCCTACTGCAATTTCTTTGTCACCTCCGTGACCCTCTGATGGTAGCTTTTCTCCCAATGCCCTAAAAGGGTTGGTAGAATGGGCCGAGGAGGCGACAAAAAGAGGGGATGAAGATCCCTTGAAGTATGTTGGATGCTTTGCAGCGATAATAGCCCAGCCAGAGAAATACAAAGGAGCATACGAACTCACCCAATCCACTAATACAAAGAACCCTTATGGCTCTTTGGATTACATAGCCCCCCTCCCACACCAGTTCCCAGCCTGAAGGAGTACTACAGTGTGTTGGTAGCAGCTTTCCAGGAGTTCAAGGACTCCGAGAAAGATAAGGCAGGCGAGAAGACAGAGGAGAAATGTATTTTAACCGATCCAATGCAGTACATTCCTCCTCCGGCTACCGCACCACCAGTAGCTCTACCAGATGAGGGAAACCCTCACCCTGCTCCCCCCGCACAAGCTCCCATCCCTTCCGTATCGGCTCAACGAGTCCCGGGAGTAAAGGTCATTCAGCAGGGAGGAGTACCTGATTCCACACACCCAGCACTACTTCATGTCCCACAAGTACAAGTAATAGTGAACCAGAACCTGCCCGAAAGCGGAATGGGAGGGGGATCAGGCTTTCCATTGCCACCACCACCCCCAGAGCTGATGGGCAATTCTACAGGAGATGAGCAGGAGCCAGATGAGAGAATTAGCTCCACCAGGAAGAAGAGGGGGTGCCAGGGGCCAGATCCCTCGGCCTCCCCGGCAGTGACACGGGGGAGAGCAGACAGGGTTGAAAGAGTAGATAGCAGCTCGAATCAGACGGAACAGAGGGAAGGTAGACCAGATGGAATTTTCCCACTCCGAGAGCAATTAGTCATGGGAACGGACGGCACAGTACAAAGGGCATATGTATATGTGCCCTTTACCACAGCCGATCTGTTCAATTGGAGAACCTATACCCACCCATATTCAGAAAATCCTGAAAAGATGGCTGAGCTATTCCAAGGCATTATGTTATCGCATCACCCTACTTGGGGAGACTTGATGCACCTAATGAACATGCTCTTAACGGAAGCTGAAAGAAAGGTGGTCTGGGAGGCGGCCAAGAAATATGCCACCGATAAATGGAAAGCCCCCGATAACCAGACATATTTGGCTCCGGCTCACATTTTGCCGGAAGCCTGCCCCCTGTGGGATCAGGGACAAACCCTGGAGCAAATGTTGTCCTTGTCCCGGTTTCAGGAGGCAATACTGGAAGGAATAAGGAAGGGCTTCCCCAAGCAAATTGCAAACCATAAAGTGTACCAGGTATTTTAAAAAGTTGATGAAAATCCAGCTGATTACCTTGAAAGACTCATGAAGGCATGTAGGCAGTATACTGAAATGGATCCCAAGGGTGAGTCTTCCAAGACCCTCCTCAATTCCATTTACATTCAAAACTCTTATGAAGACAAAATGAAAACTGAACAAGGTAGATGGACATCTGACGGTCCCGATCCAACAGCTGGTGGAGATAGCGTTCAAAGTTTTTAATAATAGAGCTCAATTAGAAGACAAGAAGTGGAGCAAACATAAGAAAGTCCTTGTAGCGGCCCTGGCAGGTGATGAGGGGAACTACCGAGGATACCCCAACAGAGGACACCAGGGCTATAGAGGAGGACGAAGCTATAGAGGAAGAGGGGGCTACCGCCCATCCTCGACAGGGAACGAGTGCAGGGTTTGCCACCAGGAAGGACATTGGGCCAACAATTGCCCTCAAAGGGAAGATCAGTCATGCCATATTTGCCACCAAGAGGGTCACTGGGCAGATTCCTGCCCTAGAAGGGGTCGGCGTCCTCAGGCCCTACACCCTCCCTGACCAGCTGCTCAGGAGTTTGCCCTAGAGGAAGAGGAGGAAGTCTGATGGGGGCCCGGGGTATTCCGTCTCCCACCCGGAGACCCCGTGGTGGAATTAGGAGTGGGCGGTCAGTCGGTCCCCTTCCTTATAGACACCGGGGCCACTCATTTAGTTATCACCATGCTTCCCGCTGGGATAGTTCCCAGACGAGGGGGTCCTACATGTAATGTTATTGACGCATCTGGTGGAACAAACCGGGTGCCTGTCTTACCCCCTGTAGAAGTCCAGATAAAGAATTCGACCCTTGATCACCAATTCCTGTTCATAGAACATTGCCCAGCCAGCCTATTAGGGAGGGACCTTCTCATGAAATTGGAAGTGAAACTAGAATTTGATTCGGATGGCTGCCACGTTACTTTTGGTAACCGGGAAGTAATGGCTTTCCTCATGACTCTGAAAAATCCCCTGCTAAAATCCCCTCAAGAAGACCAGCTTTTAGCTAAAGCCGCAGAGTGATTAAGGTATTCTTAGGGGAGAAGGAAGTATAAATATTGTACCAAGCTCACAATAACATTGCCAGGTTTTTTTTAATTGTTTTTTTGGGGGGGTCATTTTTATTTCTGTTTCGGCTGCATGAGGTGTTCATTTTGTGGCACTTGATCAACATAGCAAAGAAGAAGGAAACTTGCTCAAGAGTAGCCAACTACCCAAGTAACTTCTGGCTTCCAAAATCTAGCCAATAGGGGTTTTGTGTGTGAGAACCCATTCCAAGTTTGGGGTTAACTGGCATGGTTGAAATTGATTGAACCTGACCAGACTTCAACATGTCTTTTGTACACAGTTCTGTTTTCAACTGGCTAATGTAGCAATAGTATAATATATGAATTGGGATTTTCCATGTAACATTTGACAGTAATCTATCATGCATGTGAAACAACTTTAGCCATATAAATCTAAATGCTCTGAAGGGTGGACAGTGATGGAACCTCTTACAAACCTCTGCATAGTTATTAAAAAAATGTCTTTTTCAGCTGAGTTGGTCTGAAAAGAGTGACAATTCAGATTCATGAATAGTATCCCAACTGACCATTCTCTCTCTCCTCCTGCTTTCTTGAGTTTAGTGCTTCCAATTTCCATCTCAGTTTATAAACAAATGGCTGCATTCCTAGTGGGGTGGAGTTGAGCTAGAGGCAAATTCTCATACTACACTTGGGTTTTTATCCTCCAACGACCACCTCTCATATACAAAGCCACCTCAGAAGTTGTCTCCCTGCAGATATATGTTAGAACAACAGTTTGAGAGCCCTTACATTAATGCTCTAGCAGCAACGCTGTTATACTTTTCTCTGCTCTTGTGCTTCCTTAAGCAAAAGTGATCATTTTCAGCTCAGGTGTGAAGTTTGTTTGGGGTACATGATGCCTTTTATGTGCTTCAATCAAGTCTTCATAGCACATACACTCGGCTCTTGAGGGAAACATCATTCTTTCAAGCATGCGAATATCTTTTCTGCCCCAACCAGATTAAGGAAAATCAATGAGCTTCTTGTGAACAGCATAAAAATGTTGCTGTTTGTGCTTCTGTAGAAACTTCAAACTCCCCACCTTTTCCCTTAAAGTAGAACAGTCTATTTTTCAAGTCTACCTTTTTCAGAGATTGCCACTTCCTTCATTTCACAAGGCTGATGTCATTCCCAGTAGCCATTCCATTCTTTATCCTTCATGATTGCTTTTAGTCTGTATATAGAGCAGGGGAACCTGTGGCCATACAGATGCTTTTGAGCTTCAGCCCCTATGATCCCTAGCCAGCCTGACCCAAAGTGAGGCTTGATGATCTTGATTAGAGATGGACACAAACCAGTTCATCCCAGTCCATCCCAGTTTGTAAAGGTGGCAGCACAGGTACTTCTGCTCCCCTCTCCTGCCTCCTCTGGCTCAATTAGCTACTTGCCAAGCCCAGTGTGCTAACTTCCTGCACCTCCTCAACTTATCTTCCAGTCCTGGCAACAGTTCAGGCTTCTCTGCCCTGCCCTCTTGGCTCATCTCCCACTCAGACAAAAGGGCGGAGCAGAAAAGTCTGCTCTTGTTTCTGACTGGGAGATTAGCTGAGGATGTGGAAAAAGTAAGCAAGCCGGGCCTGGTCAGTGGCTGATTAGCTGAAGAGGCAGGGGACAGGAGCAGCAGTACCTGTGCTGCTGCCTTTATGAAATGGGACAAAGTGGTTTGTGCCTATCTCTAGTCTTAACAGTTCATTGACAGTTGCAAATAGCAGCCTGTGTGCCCCTCAGCACCACTGTGCTCTCCAGCATCCATATCTTTGAAGCCTTCCCCCTCATTTTATTATTATTATTATTTAAAAAGAACACCACACACAAGAAGTTGTCACATCCTTTGGGGACACAGGGTAAAAATATTATTAATCCTCTAAAGCAGCCATTCTAAACCTTATTTTGACCACAGCCCTTTTAGGAACTCTTTTCAGGTTCCAGGGCCCCGTGTCAAACAAAGATATGAACAAAAAGATATATTTCAGAAACTTCTCACATTGTTCTCTCTGTGACTTTCCTGAGGAGGAAACATACAGAAGAGAGTGTCACCATGGAAAAGACCTTCCTCCTGATAGCCATTATGTAAATGCTATGGCATCGAGAGGAATCAAAAGACTAAGCAAGTTCTTATATAAAATCAACATATTTAGTGAACACCCTGATTTGAGATTATTTAGGACTGTAAAAATTACCACCATTATTTGGAATGGAAAGTAACTGGATAAGTAACTGGATAAGAAACTTTTCTCCAGAATAAATTGGTTTATTATTCATTACTTTGAATAGCAAATACTGGTAACCCAGGTTACCAATATTGTTTTTACTATTGTTGCTCAGTTTGCCAAAGTCATTCATTGAATTGTGTTTTATTTCTAAATGCATTGCATAAATGCACTACCAGTACTAGTAAGCCTGGAATATTTTCAAGGTGCAGTATCAGAACTAGCCATTAGAGATAATACTTTTAGTTCTCTCTGATGGTTAGTTCTGATACTGCACCTTGAATATACTAAAGTACAAAATATGGAACAAAACAATACTTCCCTTGCACTTAAAACTAATAAAAGAATAACATAAAATATGAACAAATTCAGTTGTAATGCTTTTAAAAAGTCTTAAAATGCCCTAAAGAGGCAACTTTTTGCAAGGGGGGGGGGGTTAGTAGAAAATGTTTTTCATTACACCAAACAAAAGAGGTTTGTAACAAAATTACTTTTGGAATGCAACTTAGTTATTATTGGCAAATGAAGTATAACTATTTACAGGCACCTGAATTACCTGTAAATTTAAAAAAAACTTCTAAGTTCTAGGTCTGAGACCAATTAGGACTGTAGAGATTACCACCAGGGCTTGTGATAAGAATTTGTCATTCAGGATGTAGCACTCTGGTTGTCCTAGCTCAGCTGTAGATGTTTGTATATGATGCTGAGCAAAGAAGCACATTCCTCAAGACCAGGTTAACTGTGCAGAGAGGAAAAAAACGGAGAGATCCATCTCAGTTTTGAAGCGGGATGGATGAACCAAGTACCTCATACAGCCTAAGGGGAAAGAAAAAGAGCCCGTGTGAATAATAATATGCATAAAATACACATGCTGTCTGATTCATCTTTTCTCTTCTTGCAGATATGGCGATTCATCTTTCTTCCTGAATCTTTCCTTCCACTATGGCTTCTAGACTTAGCTATTTAAAGCTTATACTTTTGCTGCAGTGTCAGAAAAAAGAAAAGGAGAAAGGGACGTAAGGAGTCTTACGTTACTTCACTGCTTCCTTTGTTACTCCTCTTAAACAGCTACTGCAACACCCCTGGATATTTAAGTCATACCTTTGTTTTTGCTGTTGTCTTGTCTTGTTTTGAAGGTAGAGAAACATATAGAGTTTTGATTTGCATCAAAGCACCTTTGTTTTCTTTCCACAGTATTTGTTTATATTCTGTTTCCCAGAACACTCATAGAAGGATATAAGGGTCTGTTTGCATTTACTACTGCTTGCAAAACTGTCACAAAATCTGTTACCAGACTTTGTAACAGGTACAAGGTTTTCCCTCATCCCTTTTCCCCTTCCCCCTCTTTTTTAGTTGGTTCTACTGTGAATAGGGAAGCTTGCATCTGTGTGCTTCTGGGAATGTCCCCCAGGGGTACCCCTAGAGGTTCTGGCACTGCCAGGGCATCTAGACCAACACTAGACCACAGCTAACATAGTGCCTGAGTTGTAATATCGCCAAAAGACATTTTGTTGTTGTTCTTGTTGTTTCTACATGTCATCAAATTGCCGCCAACCTATGGTGACTCTATGAATGAGTGATCTCCAAAATGTCCTGTCCTCAACAGTCCTGCTCAGCTCTTCTAAATTCAAGGTCATGGCTTCCTTTATGAAGTTGACATATCTCATATTTGTTCTTCCTCTTTTCCTTCTGCCTTCCACCTTTCCTAACATTATTGGTTTTTTCCAGCCGTCTCGTGATGTACCCAAAGTAGGACAACCTCAGTTTTATCATATTTATCTCCAGAGATAGTTAAGGCTTGATTTTCTCTAGGACTCATATGTTCTTTCGAGTGGGCCAGGGTATCTGCAAAGCTCTCCTCCAGCAGTGTATTTTTAAAAAAGAAACATTTTCTCCCCTGACAGCTGTCTTTACTGTCCAGGTTTCACATCTGTACATGGTGATTGGAAATACAAGAGTGCGGATGATCTTGGTCTCAGTCTTTAGTGACACATCCTTACACTTGATTATGTCTGCTCAGGATAGAATCCCAGCGAGTTGAGCAGGAATTATTCTAAGCCAAGCCTGTATAGGATATTTGTTGTTTCCTGCAGTCAAGTCAGAACCCACTTATAGTGATCCTAATACAGCTTTCAAGGTAAGTGAGCTATTTAAGGAGTGGTTTCACCAGTTTCACACCTCAGTGAGTTTCCATGGCTGAGAGAGCATTTGAACTTAGGCCTCTGTCCACCACTGTATCCACTACATTACACTGGGTCCTGTATAGGCCTTGCTTTCATATTTTGTTCCAACACAGTTTGTGACTATGAAAAAGCCCAACTAGTTTTCAAATACGCTTTGAAAAGCAGTGTTGAAAAGCAAATTTGAGCAGATTTTTCTAAAACATTTCACAACTTTATCTGTCCTGTAGGCATCCTTCAGTCTCGAGAGACTATGATAACGTGCTCTGAATAGAGGTCTTGGAACAGCATCTAGTGTGGCTGAGAAGGCCAATTTGAGAGTGACAATCCCTTTCACACTGAAGACAAATACAATCTGTCCCCCATCCAGCTCCCTGATTTTGCTGGTTTCGGGACTGCCTCTTTGCCTCAGCCTGCTGGACAAGTGTCTCTTCAATTTGGGAGAGGCCATATTGCACCACCTGACTCCAGGCTGAACGCTCAGATGTCAAGGTTTCCCATCTGTTGCGGTCCATTCCTAAAGCCTTCTGATCCCGCTTGCAGATATCCTTGTATCGCAGCTGTTGTCTCCCTCTGGGGCGATTTCCCTGCACTCATTCTCCATACAGGAGATCCTCTGCAATCCGACTGCCAGCCACTCCCACGACATGCCCAAGCCAAAGCAGATGTTGCTGTCTCAGCAATGTACACATGCTAAAAATTACAGCTTGTTCCAGGACTACTCTATTTGGAACTTTGTCCTGCCAGGTGATACCAAAAACATGTCGGAGACAATGCATATGGAACGTGTTTAACTTCCTCTCCTGCCGTGCACAAAGGGTCCAGGACTCACTGTAGTACAGGAGTGTACTCAGGACACAGGCTCTATAGACCTGGATCTTGATATATACCATCAGCTTCTTATTAAGCCATGCTCTCTTTGTGAGTCTAGAGAACATGGCAGCTGCTTTGCCAATGCATCTATCCAGCTCAACATCTAGAGAGAGAGTATCAGAGATTGTTGAGCCAAGGTATATGCAATCATGAACAACCTCCAATTCTTGTGTGGAGATGGTAATAGAGGGAGGTGAGTCCACGCCCTGGCCCATGACCTGTGCTCTCCCCAGGCTGATTGCCAATCCAAAATCTTGGCAGGCCTTACCAAAACAATTCATAAGTTGTTGGAGCTCCCTAGCAGAACGGGCAACAACAGCTGCACTATTGGCGAAGAGGAAGCCCCGCATTCACTTCAGCCGGACCCCGGTCCTCGCTCTCAATCTAGAGAGATTAAAGAGCTTTCCACCCGATCTAGTCCGGAGACGGACACCCTCTGTTGCAGTTCCAAAAGCGTGCTTCAGCATGACAGCAAAAAAGATCCCAAACAGAGTCAGCGCGAGGACACAGCCCTGCCCCACTCTGCTTCAGATGCCAAAGGGATCTGATCTTGAGCCATCAAAAATGACAGTGCCCTTCATCTCCTCACGAAAGGACCCGATGATGTCAAGGAGTAGAGGTGGACATCCAATCTTGGGAAGTATTTTAAAAAGGCCGTCCCCGCTAACCAAATCAAAGGCCTTTGTAAGATCTATGAAGGCCACAAACAGTGGCTGTCGTTCTTCCCTACATTTCTCCTGCAACTGTCTGAGGGAAAATACCATGTTGATGGTGCATCTATTAGCTCGAAATCCACACTGTAATTCTGGATAGACTCTGTCTGCAAGCACCTGGAGCCTCTTCAGCACAACATGGGCAAGCAGCTTCCCTACAAAGCTGAGAAAAGAGATGCCACAGTAGTTATTGCAGTCACCCCTCTCGCTTTTGTTCCTATACAATGTGACCATGTTTGCATCCTTCATGTCCTGTGGTACTCCACCTTCCCTCCAGCAAAGACAAAAGATTTCATACAGCTCAGTGGTGATGATCTCTTTACAGCACTTCAGCATTTCAACAGGGATGTTATCCTTCCCAGGTGCCTTGCTGGAGGCGAGGGAATCCAAGGCCACTTTTATTTCTGCTAAAGTTGGTTCACTGTCCAACTCTTCCAAGACAGACAGGCACTCGATGTTATTTAATGCCTCTTCGGTTACTATATTCTCTCTAGAATATAGCTCAGAGTAGTGCTGCACCCAGCGTTCCATTTTCTGTGCTCGGTCCTGGATGATCATGCCTGTAGCAGCCTTCAAAGGAGCAGATTTCTTCTGTATTGGACCTAAAGCCTGCTTGATACCGTCATACATTCCCTTGATGTTATCTGTGTCCACTGCTATCTGTATCTGAGAGCAGAGCTGAAGCCAATAATCGTTAGAACATCTCCTGGCAGTCTGTTGGACTTTGCTACGAGCAACTCGAAGAACCTGCAAGTTGTACTCACTAGGACAGGCTTTATATGCTGCTAGAGCTCTCCTCTTTTCCTCGATGGCTGGCATCAACTCCTCTGAATGGGCTTCAAACCAGTCTTCCGTCTTTTTGGTCTTCTTGCCAAATGTGGACAAGGTGGTGTTATAAACAGCATTCTTGAAATGTTCCCATCGTTCAGGTGCATTTTCAACAGTCGGGCCTGGAAGAGTTTCCTCATGTGCTTGGGCAAATTCCTCCACTTTTCTCTGATCGCGAGTCTTGCTGATGTCAATACATGGTCTTCCTTCCTTTTTCGTGTGATATAATCTCTTTATTCACAGTTTGACTCTGCTACATACCAGGGAGTCATTGGTATCACAATCAGCACCCTGATAACTGCGTGTGATCGTAATACTAGGAAGGCTAGAGCATCTAGTGAGGATCAGATTGAGCTGATGCCAATGCTTCGATCTTAGGTGTCTCCAAGAGACTCTGTGTTGAAGCTTCGTATTAAAGAACGTGTTGCTGACACAAAGACCATAATAACAGCAAAACTCCAGCAAGCGTTGGCCATTTTCGTTCATCCTCCCAATGCCAAATCAGCCTAGACAAGTGGGCCAAGAATTGTGATCATCACAAACTCTAGCGTTAAAGTCTCAGAGAATGAACAGCGGCTCTCTCTCAGGGATTTTTTTTATAGTAGCTGCCAGATCATCATAGAATTTGTCTTTTACTTCTGTTGTAGACGACAGTGTTGGTGCATATGCACTAATGAGAGTGACTGGTCGTGCTGATGAGTGGAGCTGCAGAGACAGGATTCTTTCACTCCCCGCGGTAGGTGGAACAATGGATCTCAGCAGAGTATTTCTAACCACAAAGCCAACACCATATTCCCTGGTCTCATTTAATGGTTTTCCCTGCCAGCAGTTACTGGTTATAAGTCTTTGCTCAAACTTTATCTGAAGGCAGGAAAAAATGGACATATGAGTGAACATATATGGAAGTGGCATATAATAGAAATGAGCTGATTCATCCATCTTCAGAGAGGGTGTGAGAAGATTTCTCTGTCCCGTTCCTTTCTCTAGTCTGCTAAATTCTGCTTCTTCTAAATTATGGTTCAATAGGGTAAATTTCGCCAATTGATTCCAAAACTGGAGTATGCAAAGTTTGCTGCTGCTTTCAAGCTGCAGCTTTCTCCACTCTCCCAATACAGTACAGATGAACACAAAGGAACGAACAGCAGCCACCATACCTATAATGGCATCAAAGCAATAATAACAGCAACAGCAAAGTATTGTTAGAAAATGGTTTTGGTCATAGATCTAGATCCACTATGATCCATGTCGACTTCCACTCATGCAGCATAGGTTTCTGTTCACCTCTTCTTCCACTTCTGCAGTCTTCTGTGTACGCTTCAGTATGTCCCAGAGAGTTCTCCACCCCTCTATATGTGTAGGAAATTTGCATGAAAAGGGGCAGAGGAGAATCAATTTCAATATACTTGTGGTATTTGCTCTACTGGCAGACGTATGCAGCTGGATATGACACAAGATCTCCAACGCTTTGGGCTACCACTGTTCACAACATTGGGACAGTTTAGGACATTTTTAGGCTGCTGTAGGATGTGTCAAAGTCAGTCTGCCATTCTGTTTAAGATCAAAGTGAGTATAAGAGTGTATTTAAGACATATGGATGCCTGGTAAATTTGAATAAAATAAAATAAACTTAATAGTTGTACTCACACACTATATTCAGTAGGTATCTGAACCTGGCTACGTTGAATCAAAATATTAAAGTTAACTTGTGTGAACCAGTTCAAGTGCTGAAGACTGCACATTAGTTTACACTGACTACACTGTAACAGATACAGATCAGACTGTATGATGTATTTATTTTAAAATAAATATACTGCCTGTCATATACAATATAGCCAAGTGATGAACAATGATAAAATTATAATAAAATGGTACATTATGCTTTAAACAAAACACAGATATTCCATATTATCAGGAGCTAGCAGTGAAGAACTGATATGACGGCTGTTATAAGTAAGTGAATACGTGCCTCCATGAATAAATAACTTTTCAATATGTCCTGAAATCACAACAGTGTCACTGTATCTTCTACTTTTAGCAAAAGCAAGTTCTAGAGAGTGGTGCCACTAGACAAATTGTCCTCTTCCTGATTGTCACACAAAATCATGCAGCCCTATTTATTTATGTATTTATTTATTAGATTTATATACCGCCCATCTAGAACGTGTCTACTATGAGTTGGAAACATTGTGCCCACCCCACTCCTGACTGAACCCCTGACAACTATAACCTGTAGTCAAATGTAGTGGCTGAATAAAGTATTTATAGCTTCAAACTCAGAGACATATTTAAATTTATGTATTTTGAAAACCAAAATAATCACATCCCCTTTAGTTTCCCCTTTTACCATGCCAGGTTGTCGGCATCTAGCCTTAATGGGCTGATGATCAGAACTGTTCAACAGTAGAATGAACTGGTTGTCTGTCAAGGATACTTTAGCTGCCGATTGCCTACATTGTCAGAGAGTTGGACTAGATGACTCTTGGAGTGCCTTCCAGCTCAACAATTGTATTATTCTGTGATCAAATGAAAAAAGTCAGTCCTGCATATGTGTATCACTCTGGACTCTACGTGTGTGACAGTATGCAAACACACATTCCTCCTCCTCCTCCTTTTTTAAAAAAAGCATACCAAATTCTGCCATAAAATTATGAAAACCTCTAGTCGTAGGCTGCTGGTGAAATGAGAACATTTGGGGTCTCTTTGACTAAGCAATTATGATTCAGTTGGATTCTACCAGTGGAATTCCAACTGTGAGAAGATGAAAACCAATGTGTTATGATGTGTTTAAATGTGCATTTGCTACTGCTGGACTTCCTTCCCTTATATTTTCCCAAGGTTACACCCACTGCCCCCATCAGGAAAGCAGGGCACATCATGATGAAAACACTCCAAAAAAAGAAAAAGAAAGTGCAGCTACAGAGGAGTGGAAGACAGCACTGTTGATGCCATGCAAGTGCTTCAGGGCTCTTTTCAGATTAAAAGTCAAAAACACATTTGGACAAAGCATTGATTTCAGGGGGGGGGGGGGGTCTCAGTTTGCTCCCATATGACATAATGGGAGGAAAAGGAGCTGATTCTTTTTGCTTATGACATTTATACCGCACATTTCCCCCCAGAGGGCTCAAGGAAACATACATGGTTCTTTTAACTATTTTCATCCTCACAGCCACCCTATGAGATGGGTTATGCTCAGACATCATGTTTGGCCCTAGTAAGCTTCATGGGTGAGTAGGGATTTTGAACCAAAACTCTCCAGTCTTAGTCAATCATGCTCCATCTATACTTTGCATGGTGGTCCAAAGCCTGAAACCAGTGATGCCTGTCTCTCAGTTTAAGGAAAAGCAGAAATAGATACTTTTAAATTGTGATATTCGGAAATACATGGAATAACACACGGGAAAAGGTACTATTATTTGCTGATGCACTGTGGAAAGGTAAGAGTCAGCCCGCCTTCCCACCCCCAATGCAGCAGAATAGTGCATTTTCCTCTATGTATCACCTTTCTTTCTGTTTCCAAATTTACTGCTTGATGTGACTGCAAGAAGTACTTCTCAAAGACAGGTTTTTGTAGGATTTTCTGGATCTTTTTTTAAATCCCCGAATTTGTACCAAAGAGAAACTATGCTTGTTCCAATGATGGAGGACAGGCAAGAATACTTTGGGGGGTATGAAATGGATATGCTTTGTTCAGGGTTTACAAACAGAATGAAGGTGCTCGATGGGTGAATTGTCTGAGCAATGTACAGGGCCCACAGCTTGCTCACACTGGAAGACTTATCCCTTGGAGTCAAATGGCTATTGCACAGATCCTGAATGCCAGCCCCAGTCATGCTTATCCAGGCAGACCCAATCAACAGAAATAACTTGACCTACTTCTGCTGTGGGAAAGATCCAGCCCAGCCTAGCATCCCTTCCTCCCCCCACCATGAAGATAAAACACATTCCATGCCAGAATGGGTGTCAGCAAGGCAGAGTTCACAATGCAAGAGAGACAGATGTGCCCTGTCCCTCTACAACAGCTCAGCCCTATCAGCCAGCATCTCAGGCTGTGTGATGAATTCACCACTCAGCCAAGACAGGCTGTGCTTGATCTATCTGTTAGAATGACACTGAGCACCAGTGACAGTGGCTGGATGTCAGGCGCCCTGCCATGTCCAGCATGGGATCATCTGGCCCCAAACTGATAAATGGGCAAATGCACTATTCAGTGTTGATACAGGATTTCATATTCTTTTTTCATAGCACATCAGATTTCTATGTTGCCCTATGTATCATCATTCTTTCGGTTCCCAAAGTTACTGTTCAATGTGAATCCAAACAGTGCTTCTCCCAGATAGGATTTTGCAGGGGCTGGGCTCCCCAGACCTAAGCCCAAAGGAAAGTGTGTTTCTCTGGGACTTCTGTGAAATTGTCTCTTTCTTTTTACAGCCCAGGTAAATTGAGAAATTAGCAGATGGCTGGAGAAAGTTGGGGAATGGTAAATGGAACTGTCTACAGATGGTGCATTAACTCCCTTTGAAGCTGTCTGTGGGATGCATGACAGCCCAATATGGTTGTGGACTTCAAAATATGTGTGTTCCCACACACCCCTGATGTCATTATGACATTTCTCTTTTCAGGGAAGAAGGGCTGTGAGTGTGTGCACGTACAATTGCATGCATGTAGGATTCAAGAAAAGGGTGGCCAGATGGATAAATAGAAATCAGGAAAAAAAGGAAACAGAGGAAAATGAGGAAAAATAGCTGATATCAGTAGCTGAAATTCCATTCCATTGCAAACAGCAGTAGCCTATGATCAGACAAGATTTCTCAGAATATTCTGGGTTACTTTTCTCAGTAAGAATATTTTGCAAAAATACTCAAAGACGCACTCTCGTACATATCTAAAGGCAGTACACAGAAAAGCATTAGTTGTGGTTATTTTTTAGGTCTTATACTTACATACATTAAGAAAAAAGAATCTCTTTCTCTGTCTTTCAAATGATTAATGAAAAATCTCCTTTCTTGTACTCCTTTCTTGTTTAAGCAAAGACTTTCCCAAGTTTCTCTGCTGTTGTTTCTCTAACTTCCACTTCAGTTATGTCCCTCTGTGGACATCACAGCTGTGTGCAGATGGCCCTTCAAAATTCTGTACCTCTTTGGGGACAGAGAAATTGGGGTTCCACAGAATTTGTCCAGGGAGAGGACAAATTCTTCAACACCTTTGAATAGGTGGTTCTCCCTATTAGCTGTAGTTGTGGTATAGCTCCTCTATTTTCCCCCAAGTGCCTTTGTTTTTAGTGCTGCCACTGCAAGTGGGCAGTCATTGATTTGAGGACCTGGCTGCCATTTTGCATCCTTCACAATGCCCTGTATATGCACCATCATTCTGAAGTACTGGGGCTGGTGAGGTGGCCACCATGAAATAAACCAGAAAGAAAATCTAGAGAAATTTCTGCACAGTCATCTTCTAGTTCTAGAAGCACATAAGGAGGGAGGGGAAAAAAAGAAGAAAAGCTCTGAACTTCTTTTCCCCCCAGAAGGAAAAAAAAAGATCTTCTGAGAAATTTTTCCTCAACAACAGTTGTCATTCTTCAGGCTTCAGTACTTTTGTAGAGTCTTTGAAATGTGGATTTTTTGAAGTGTGACTGAAACATCTTGTTTCCAAGACAGATGCTTATACTGTATACTCCCTCCTCGTAAGCCCTGGAGTGGACATGAGGAGAGGTCTGAGGAAGAGATAGAATACTGTGTCCTCCAATTTCTTGGATGTTTTATTGCCCCATGTAATTGGCCTCCTCTTCCTGTCTCATTCTCAGGGCACCTTAGGATTTATTCAGAGATTCTTTTGGTGATATTTTTGAATTTACCTGAACTTACTGCATTGGTGTTTTGAACACACTGGAGCTTACTGGAGTCAAAGGTGCAGTGTGCTGTCTTCCTATTACATATCTCCCCATTCCATCACAATCTCCCTTTCTGAACGTTCATTTCTGAAAAAAACCTCCATGGGAGAGGGGAACATTACTGCGTGGTGTCTTCATCCGGGCTTTAATTGAAGTGTAGGAAGCCAAGGAGACAGCAGCCTGCCTTAAGATTACCATACCACGAAGGACATGGGCTCTTTCACACATTTCTTGGCTGCCTCTCAAGTAAGCTAAGCCTGAGAACCCTGAACCCCACACATGATAACGTCTTTGAAATTGTCTTCTCTTTTGAATTTCAAAGGAATAATGATGGTGGTGGTGGTGGGAAATGTAAAGGAACTATCAGAAATTCAGTTATATAGATTCACATCTTGGAAGATGTTCAGAATAGTTTGGTTCCTCATTCTTTTTTTTTTCTTTTTAATCTTTTCCATTGGCTTCCTGATATGCATTTTCAAAGTGACCCTGGCCTATAATTATAATGTAGGACAGCCTTATCCAACCTGAGATTGTCTCCTGCAATATTGTACTAACCCTAACCTTTAAGTAATGGTAGGAAAAGCTTCAAACTAAGCTATATTGATATTTTTGGTCTCAACCTTTCAGCATTGAGTGTCATCAACAGTGGAATGAACTCCTCACAACTTTTCTGAACTTGAATTTGACTTTTGGGTTGAAAGAGATTCATTATCCTTGCTTTATTCCCTAGTCTTTACCCTGATTCGTATCATCTTTCACTCACACACCTGCTGCTATGTCCATGGGATCAAAACTGCTTTGGGCTTTTCTCATCCTCACCTTAATGGATCAAAGAAAGGTCAAGGGAGGAACCCCCTCCACCAAGCACATCCTTAATTTTCTAAAATGCAGTGGCCAGAATCTTACCAGTTACACCTACCAACATAATTCAGTTGATGTAAATATCAGCAGCAAATTGTCTCAAAACACTTACACTGACTTCTGAACTTGCGGCACTTTACTACTGAAATTTACTTCAGCTGAGTTACACTAATATAAAAATATTCAATTCTTCAAAAAAAATATTCTGGTTCATGAATGTGCAATATTGAATTTCTGTATCCACAATTTAAAATGCCAGGAAATGTTGCACAATGCCAGGAAATGCTGCACAATATTGTGCTGATGTTGCCAGCAGGAAAATCAATGTCAAGTTTTACATAGCAAAGGGCAGCCTGAATATTGACAACACCAATGGCAGCATTCAGGTCAGTCCACAGGATGCCCTCTTGTGCTCACTATACTCACAAAGAGACAACAAGCAAGGGAAAATCCTAGAAGGTGTTTTCATCAGTTAACCACTTCTTGCCCAATCAGAAAGCAACTGTAAGAGCTGTTTTCAACAAGTATGAATGGTCGTGAGCACAAGAGAGTATTTTGTTTGGAAGATCTGAACAGACCTGTCCAATGATAGGACATTTTGGAGGTAATAAATTCATATAGTCACCACACATCAGAAGTGACTTGATGGTACATAACATCTCTAGAGTTTTGTTTTTAAATTACCAAACAATTGTATAGTGACAAGATGAGTAGAATGGTTGAGACTATGACAGGATATAGGCACCAAAGCTCTGCTAACATTGATAACATCCCCAGCCACAATGTAAAAGCCAGTAATTTCACAACTTAAGTGAGTGAGCTTCTGAATATTCATTTTCTATTTTTTTTCAATATATATTTTAAAAAATTACGAGATATAGAATCTCTTTGCCAGCACCAATACCTGTTTAACCAGGAAGGAGTTAAAATGCACTTGGGTCCTGATTGACAGGGTCAAAATTTCAGATTGCCCCAGACCTGGAGCTCATTTCCCCTTTGAAGATTTGTGTCATGATCCTCATCTTGGTAATTCTGAGAGAATGTTTACTGAAAGCATGCAGGGCTGAGACACAATTGCTCTGTGCTTTTGTAATGCAGAAATACTTTGAATATGCCTTACAAAATTGTAGGCTAATTCCCTGGAGATACATGGCAAAATGTGCCCCTTTGGGGAGGGGGGCTGTCACTATAACTTTCTTTAAAACCAGCCTGGTTTTTTTTTGTTTGTTTGTTTTTTGCTCTTCAAAGAAACCATGTCTTATGACTCTGTCTCTGTGACATTTCAGTGCTCTACAGTTTTCCCGCATAATGCCAAAACAACATGGTAAGCCAGTTCTACACGTGCCCAGTCTTATAACAAAGTGGTTGCTTTTCTCTTTTGATAGGTCTATTTTGAGAAACAATATTTCAGCCCTTGTTGCCTGGATTTCTCCCAAATAAAAAGGAGGTAGGGCCAACCATTCTCTTTCAAGATAACCAAGATAGGTCTATTCAATTTATTTGATCTGTTTTAAATCTTGGGACACTTAGGGTTCCCTATTTCTGCATAGGGAAAAACAGTATAATAACTCACAAACCCTTTGCCCAAACATTCCCAAATCTGGCCCAAAGACAAAGCTGACTGTCTGCTACATCTGTGCCAAATTTAGTGCTGATCTAACTGTCCAATTTCAAAATTACAAGTTTTTGTTTGGGCTACTCCAATTTTCAGAATTGCCTTACAGATTGTTGATTTCCTCTGCCTACACAATAACATTACTGCACTAATAGGATTCCAGCCTCTGAATAAATAAAACTGCAATTTAATATAATAGCATTGGGTAACACTAAGGCATTATTAAAGCCCGAAGGACTGAAATATGAAGTTTAATTTGCAACTTTTATATGACTCAATGGTTAACACATCAGTCTCAGGCTTTTCTCTTCTTTAATGGCCTCTTGTGAGTAGAGGACAGGTCTGTAAACTACCAGTCCCATAATATTCTCAACCTTTATCCCATAGAAGGAACTGTCTCTCAGTAATAAACCTAATTCCTACAGTTATAAATTAAGATAATGTTAACTGTCCCTTGTTTTGCTGCCTTTTGATTCTTGATAGGAGGAAGGACAAAAACACCTGTTGAAAATTATACAAATCAGGCATGCTAAATTATCATGTTTTAATCTGCATAATTACCCCATCAATTTGCACGTTATGTAAAATGTATTGCTTAGTTTTGAAGAGAGGAAAAGGGTACGGCCTAGACCTTGGCTTTCCTGTTTATGATGTTTATGTAAGTATTTTCTTGGCTCCATTTCTTACTGTATTGTTTTTGGTTACATTGTCCTTGCTACTCAATGAGCAAGCAAGCAACAGTTTCCAAGGCAATGCTTCCTGAAGCAGAACAGAAAACTTTACATTTTAAAAAAGAAAGGGTGAGGGTGGATGACACTTCCAGGTGCAGGGTGTTGTTTCCATTAATACAGTTTTTTTAAAAAGAAAATTGTTGAACGTATGTACTATGTTGGGATTAGAGGGAAAGCTCTGAAACATGCTGTTTTATGATTCTCTCTGTTCAGCAACAAAAACTTGATCCCCAGACATAAATAATGCATCCAAGCAAGTTTGGTGTAGTGGTTACAGCAGTACATTGCAGTACCACTGTGACTTCCCTGCAAGTATACCTCAATGAAATCTGCCAGATTTAATAAAGAAGAGTATGAAGAAAACCAGACAAGGTTTCTGTAGCAGCATCTTCTGGGCTGAATGAATATGTTAAAATTGAATTAGTCTGATTTATTTTGGTAGCTCTGTCCAAACCAGAAGTGGTTCAATTTTTGAGTAACTCTAATTGGGAGTGGGGGTGGCAGAAGTGTGAATCCATTCCAGGTTTTAGACTGGAGTTTGCAGAGCCATTTAAGATACCATATCTGATCCCCCAAATAGGTTCAATACCTTGATTGATTCTTGCAAATGCAGACTAAAACCCAGAATAGATTCACATCTCCTCCCCTTCTCCAAAATTGGAATTGCCAGTTGCCACTGCTCCAAACTCATCTCTTCGACCATGCTGCATGTCTCCAAAAATTACTGGTCTCCCTACAGTACTCCATCATCCCGTTTTCCCTTGCAGACAAGCCCTTATCACATTTCTAGCTGGCTCATCATTCAGTGTTGTTCCAACTTCCATTCACAGCAGTGGAAGGACATAAACATATCTCAGGGTGGGAAAAGCCATTTTCCATGCCTCCATACAACTATATGAACGTCCCATTTGTTCTCTATGGAACTCATATGATTCATTAGCCTGTTAAAAATAATACATCCATTGTTCCCATCCACCTTTAAAAACATGTAGGCATGTCATCAACAAACCAAGGCAATATGGTGCCCGCATGTCACTCCATGGTAGCGTAACAGTGGAAAACAGAAAGTGGCAAACACCTCATTCAACAACAAAACACCTTATTCAAGAAAGCAAATGGACTAACATGATGCAAGAGTTGGGAATCATAGATATCTATCTCTCTGCATTTCTCGTTCCAGCAAGAAATCAAGAAACCTGCAGGCTGTTGGATATCTTGCTGGTTCATTCCCTCTTTTCTAACTGTTCTTCAAAATGCCAGTATGGTGGGATGGCAGCATGTTACTACAGCACCACAACTGCAACACAGCCTAAAAAGCAGCTGCATATAGATGTCCTTGACAGCAAAAATAAAAGGTTAAGCATCTGACCAGATCATAAATCCACCATATTCTCCCCTTATGGCAGAGTTAGGCAACCTCCAAAAGTCTGAGGGCTGAACACAACCACCTCTGGACATTGGAGGACCAAATCTACTTCCCCATTCCCCACTAGCCTTCCTAGTCTGTATCCTGTAATGCAAAAGCATTGCTGTAGTAGGTAAAAAGCATTTGGCATTCAGAAAAAGAAAGGGGGAGAGCTTTTGAAAGAGATGGTTCCTCCTTGGCCACCAGGGAACACAACTGCAACAGTTGTAATAGGATTGGGGAAAGTGGTCAAGAAAGGGGAGGATGTTGAAAGGCAGAGGGAAACCTACAGCTGTGTCATCCCATCATGCATCATCCCAGTGCCCTGAATCACATGCCCATCCATGGAGCAAAACAAAGCACTCTGGCGGTATACAAAAGTTTGTTCTAGCTGAACCAGCCCAACAAAATATTGGACAATGGCTTTTTTTGCAGCTTGGGGAAAAGCCACAGAACCATGGAAACTGGGGAGGGGGGGATGAGGCAAACTGTGCATCCTGTGTGCATCTGAAAATAATAGAAAAACATGTGCCTTGATCATGCTGTGATGGCCATCCAATTCCCCTGCCCCAGGGCAATTACATTAAGACTAAAGAAATTTGATAATCACTAAGCAATGAAGCTCATTAAGGGAACTTGGACTGCTTACTCTCAGTCAGAAGTGTGAGGGTGACATGGGAGGGATGAAATCATATACAGGTCTCTGATTTCCTTGGAGATGGGATGAAAATGCTGTGAGGCTACAACTCTGCTTGTGGTGCCAGGGTTCCTTTGATGTTTCTGCTATAAAGATCTGGTTTTAAGAAATGTTAGACCCTACTGAAGATTTTTCCAAACTGTCTTCAGAAACTTTGTGTTGTTGTATGCCATCAAATCACCTGACTTATGGTGAGCCTCATAGGGTTTTAAGATATGTGAGATATTTAATGAGTGGTTTTACAAGTGCCCTCCATCCAATGAGTTTCCATGGCTGAGCAGGGATTGAACCCAAATCTCCTAAAGTCCTGTTCATCACTCTGTTCACTATACTGCTCTGCCTTTCTATCAAAAACTTGTCATTAAGAATATTTTACCAAATATTGCATCATCTTACATCAAATAAACAGTTGGGAAACACATGCAAAAAACCTCCCAATGTGTCAGTTTAGGGCGTATGTCCATGACCCAAATATGTTTTCAGAAATGAGAAGGGTTGTAGATCTGTGGCACAGTATGTCCTTGGCACATTTAAGATTCAGGATTTGGTCCCTGATTTCCTGGCTCTAGGACTCAGAAACACTGGAGTGTTACCACCAGTCATTGTTAAGAATACTGAACTGGAATGGAACAACAGCCTGACTCAGAACTTGGAAACTTGGTTTTTAAGTGTAATAAGTTAAAATTCTATTTCCAAGACCTCTCAAAGGGAGTCAATTGCCATTGCAACTATAATTTTTAAAAGCAATGCTTTACCTTCACATTTCACAAAGCTTGTAATTTACTTTTTAGAAACTTTTGAACGGAAAACATACCACGCTGCTGTCCATTGTGCTGTTGGCTCAATAAACACAGCAGAGCAGAACTACCTAAGTAATTAAAAAGTTACAGATAAAGTATAAAAAGATTGATGATATTCCTCATTAAGTTGGAGTTGTAATGTAGATGCAGATCTACTTTAGTTGCTCAGGAAAAGAAAAGTAGCTGGTAAGTTATAAGTAATTATTAAAATTAACATAATCAGTTACTTACAAGCTATAATTTAACTTAGTGTAAGACAGCTATGTGTGTTCTTATGTTTTCTGAAAATCTCACAGGAACGCATTGAGGTAACAGGCCATCTCTGCTTTTGGTCTCCAGTATCTGGTGCTGTTTCTGAATACAAAGCTCTGTCATCATGAAGAACAGCTATTGATAAATCTATCCTCCGTGAATTCAGCTTAATCTGTTTTAAACTTGCAGGCCCAGCAAACATGATCACTACACAACATGCAGAGTGACTTTCAGGATATGTACCATGAAAGTCAGAAACCATTTATTAAGTAAACTTGAGTTTCACAGCATAATCCTTCACGAACAGGGAGGAGCAGAGAGGGAGGGATAAGTTGAAATTAGGTTAAATTGGAAGCGCAGCAAGGTGTGACAGGAGCTGTAGTTTCTGTAGTGAGCACTCAAGCATAGAAATGAGAAAAATAGTCTGTTCCACTTTCTACACCAATAATTTGGGGAATTGCACAAAACTTTTGATACAAAATTATTTTACAACAAAGCTTGAAATTCATGCCAAAAGGTATAAATGACGCAGTTTCATTACACCTATGTGACACAGATATAAAGGTGGCTGGGATAAGATGGCTGGCTAATTCTCTCATTTACAAGAATTTTAAAATTGTTTTGATATTCCTACCACAGACAGAAAGCTGCCATTCATGATATAGATGCAGAGACCCAAAAAATATTTTACACGTGTACATATACTGGCTGAAATTCAATAAGTCATGAATAGAGTAAACCCATTAAATTATTTGAGACAACACCTATGTAAGTTCCACTGATTCATTGGACTCACTTTCTTTTTCTTTATTTGTATCACTGCACAATTTAAAATTATAGATGTATATGAAATATAGGTAAAAATTAAGAACAACTTAAAATATTGAGATAATTAGACTACTTTTGACCAGAAGTGAGTTACTTTAATAATGTTACCTCAGCCACTTACTAGATCTTCTTTTGTACACATGATGGGGCATACATTGCATGCGCATAAGTGCTGCATTAATTGAATTTCTCCACAGTCACATAAAATTTGTCCAATTAGCATTGTTTTACTTGATTATTGTTTGATTTTCCTACTTCACTTGAAAGTCTATTAAGTGACTTCCAGATGGTTCAGCCAGAGTATTGTCCTAATGGGAGATACTCTTCAGCATTCATCCATTTGGTAAGTATGTTGTCTTTGCTCTCCATAGGTTTAGCCTAGTCTTTTCTGGTTTAATATTTAGAGCTTGAGCAGAAAACTTTCCCCCGATTTTAGCTGTCGTCTAAGGGACTGATGTCCATGAAATGAATGGTTTTGGTGCAGTATTACCTTATTTTGTTCATTATTTGCTAGCACCTCTTGACATACTTCTGGAGGGGCAATGCCAGCCAAATAATAAACTTTTTCAATGGGGCAGATTTCAGGCAGGCAGCAATAATCCAGCATGATTCATTAAGAGCTACATCCACTTGTTTGGCATGTGCTGATTTACACCATATGGCACAAGCATATTCTGCTGTTGTTCTTATTATTTGTAGGCGTGCACCTCAGTCTGACCCTGCCAGCTTCCCAAGTATGTTATTACTGGTGGTAACTTTCTGTTTGGTGTTTAGACAATTTTTTGTAGGTCAGGGTTCAATCCAGAGTGATACTCAAATACTTTTGGGAAGAGCAATATTCCAAATCTTGCCAGCTAACTTGGAGCTTCCTTTCGGCTTCTCTGTTCTTTAAGTGGATGGCACAGACCTGTAGTTTTAAAGGGTTTGAGTTCAACTTGTTATTTTTGTAATATAAGGAAAGCTCTTCTAATACAGAGGTTAGCTGGTGCTCAGTGGCCTCAAGTGTTTCCTCCTGGACTGTCAAGGCAAGATCATCAGCATAGTTCAGTGATTCCCAAATGTTCTAGACTAAAACTCCCAGAAGCCTTCACCAGTAGCTGTGCTCACCAGGATTTATGGGATTCGTAGTCCAAGAATGTCTGGGAACCCAAGTTTAGAAACCACTGGCATAAATGAAATTCATGTAGTATGTGAACACCGGTTGGTCTTTTGTGTAAATGTTAAAAAATAATGGTGACAGGACACTACCTTGTGGGACATTGTTTGATTTCTCCAGTGACTTTTTATCACTTGAAATTCAACAAAGAATCCTCAGTTTTGAAATAGAATGGTGACCATTTCTGCAAGACCATGATTTTTAGTAAGGAGGTAGAGCTTTCTGAGCAGCAATTGATGGCAGACAGTATCATATGCCACTTCAAGGTCGACAAATGCTGTTCCAGTTATTTTATGTTTCAAAACCATTTTCTACGATATATACTGACTTAGATTTAAGATTCTAGCTGTAGAGCTCTTGCCAGGTCTAAAGCCTGCCTGTTCTGGCAGGTCTACTCTACTTGTGACTTACTACTGGATGTCAGCCAATGATTAAAGACACAGGACATAAACTGTCTCCAATCATTTTGGCCAGCATTAGGGACAAGGAAATCTGTCAGTTTCACTTTGACTTGCATTACACTTTGTTTAACCTCTAGTTCTCTCTCTCTTAAATATGAAGAAATTTGCAGATTTTGGCAAATTCATCCCCAAAATGAAGAGAAACAAGATTATCTCCAATTGATGGCAGTTCAGTAGATAAAGCTATTCTTAGCATACAGAAGACCCTGTTGCACCTGTCTGTCATATAGGTATTAAATATGAGAACAAATCTTAAAAAATGAGGTGACAAATCTAATATGGTCCAATACACAGGAATTCAAACCCAGGACTTAAAGAGTGGAACACTCAAAGTCCTGTACTTTGGTGGATAAGCTCTGGCAGTTTCACTTTCTTAAAGTCTCAAATTCTTTTCATCTTGAACATAAAGATATGTTCTGAATTTATCAGTTCTTAACAAAAACAAACAGGAACTAAAGTCTTATCCATTCCTTGCTGGCATGGAAACCGAGGGCAAGCTCAACCACCTGTAGAAGGATCTGGAGCACCACGGGAGTTGAGAAGCTGACAGAATCCTCAGACATGGAGAGGAGGATTTCCAGTGATAGGCAGCAACCTGAATTTAAAAAAGAAAAGGACATGTCAAATGTGAGAGATTAATGGTGTATATGACTTTTTTCTTCACACATTTCAATGACACAAGAATTGGCAAAGGGAAAATTTTGACTAGCATCCAAGAATGTATCTATGTTTGTGGAATTCACGTTTTATTTACTAGCACATATACTGTATATTAAGATGCCCTCTCTGATTGATGAGTGTGAATATTTGTTAAGGAACTGACACAACAAAAATAAATCTGAAGTTTGGTAGTAAGTGGCGAAAGCTTTTGATAGTTGTGGAGAATGATCTTCATCTAGCGATTGACATGGTGAATGTGTGTGCGTGTATGCTATCAAGTTGCCTCTGAGTTATGACAGTCCTAATAGGCTTTTTGAGGAATGTAAGATGCTCAAGGATTGGTTTCCCATTGGTTTACCTTTGCTAGCTCCCAGCAAGTTTTAGAGCTGAGAGGAGATTTGAACCCAGGTCTCCTGAGTCCTAGTCCATATATTCACAAACATTAAAAAAATATTAGACATGTTAAACCACTCAGAGGTAGATGTTGACAACAGGAATAAGAAGAATCTGTGGCATTCATGGCTTCGCTTGTATTTTCAGTCTGGCTTCATTGGTTCATAAATGCATTCTAAGAAGTTTCATTATTGCTTCTTACCTTCCAGATTTTACTTCCCCATGATTCCCATTACATGTATGCTAATACTGAGTAAATTACCAGTGTGGTTCATAGATGCACTGCAAGAAGCTTCATTATTGCTTCTTACCTTCCAGATTTTACTTCCCCCTGCTTCCCATTACATGTATGCTAATACTGAGTAAATTACCAGTGTGGGTAAGGATTCACAAATGATCATTCAGAGCAATACACTGCAACAAGCAGGGACTGTTGTTCCTTTTGTGTGTTGCCAAGTCCCTTTAGACTTATGGTGATCCTACAAATGAATGACTTCCAAGAGTTTCCATCACTAATCGTCTTAAACTAAAGGGCATGGTTTCCCCTAGTGAGTCAATGCATGGCTTCTTCATAGTTTTTGTTCTTCTCATTCTGCCTTCAACTTTTTCTGGCGCTATTGTCTTTTCATATAAGTCTTGTCTATTCATGATATGTCCAAAGCTTAGTCATTTTGGCTTCTAGTGTCAGTTTAGTCATTTCAGTTTTTTCTTTTTAACTTCTAGTGAGAGTTAAGACTTAATTTGATCTTGTTATGTGCTGTCAAGTTGGAACCAACTTATAGAGATCTTAATAGGGCTTTCATATTAAGTGAGATATTTAAGGAGCACTTTTATCAGTACCGTATCCCTAGTGAAATTCCATGGCTGAGCGGGAATTTGAATCCAGGTCTCCTGAGTCATAGTCCACCATTCTGGCCACTACGCCACATTGGGCATCCCAAATTTGATATACAACCCACTTACTTGTCTGCCTAGCAGTCCATGATATTTTTCAAGCTCTCCCCCAACACCATATTTCAAATGAGTCAATTTTTTTTTCCTGTCAGCTTTCTTCAATGTCCAGGTTAAACATCCATACATTGTAATCAGGAACAAAATGGAATAGGTTATCTTGACTGTGGTCTTCAGAAAAACATCCATACACTCAAGCATCTGTGAGGGGGTTGCTGCCAGTACCCTGGGTGGGCTGTCTGAAGCCACCTGTGAGAGAGTGAGCTGCAAGCCAGAATAAAAACAAAAAACAGGAAGGGCTGAAGGGCTTCCGTCAGGGAAAGATAGGGAAAGGAAAAGACTTCAGAGGGAGACAAGACATGGGGAGAGGTTGTCAAAGCTTGGGATCCTCAGTTCTGTATCTCAGCATGGGTGGAGGCTGTTTGGGAAGTGAAACCCTGGGCTGAAGTTCCTGAAACCCACCTATTGAGTAAAGGAAGGGGCTGCTGATGAGAAAACTCCAGGAGTGTGTCATACCTCTGACACAACTTAGGTGTCTGTCTTATCCAACAGGAGCAGTGTCACCCACTCTAAGCCAGCTCTGGTGCTGGTGATGAATGCACCAGTGTGAGTGACAGAGGAGGTTCCAGGAGGAGCAGAGGAGTGGGCACCAATGTTCCTTGCCTGGCTTTACCGGCTGTCCTTGAAGAGCCTTCAACAAGGGCCAGGACTTCTTCCTTCTTGCTTTGCGAGACCAGGACTCTCAGGGTTCCCTGTGGCCTTAACAGAGGACTGTCTTGAAAGGAAAGTCCATAGAGGGCTACGAAGGGAATTCAACCCTATAGGAAGCTCCTGCAGGGAGTTAAGGACAGTGTTCCTGTTGGATCCTCAGTCACAAAAAAAATTGTTCTTGGTTATTCTTCCAACCTGGAATCCATGGAATTGCAGCAGGGCCACCTGGCCACCAGCACCACCACCAGGAATGGGACCAGTGGTACACCATCTAGTTCCTTCATAGCTGTCCTTCCAAAGGTCAGTCATCTACTGATCTCTTGGCTGCAGTCTTCATTTGGAGTGATGATTGAACCATGGCATAAAGAAACTTGAACAATTTCAATTTCTTTGCTATTAACATCATTGTTGTACAATTCTTCTGTACTCAGTATTTTTGATTTCTTAATGTTTTATTGTAATCCTCATGTTGCATGTCTTCTTTAATCTTTTCTGTAGTCACTTCAAATAGCTGCTATTTTCTGCCACTAATGTGGTATTGTTTGTAAAACTTAAATTATGGGTGTTTCTTTTCCAATTTTCTCTCCAACATTAACTGAATTCACCTTTTAACATAATATACTCCGCATATAGACAGAAAGATAAAATGCACTGTTCGATACCTTTGCCACATTCTGTCCAAACTGTACCCTTTTGTCCAAAGTATAGGTGATGTTTCAGGACAATCAGAGATTTTGTGAGGCCAAATTGATCTTCTTTTTAAATTTCTTGCCATTGTCCACTAGCTGATTTATATTTGCAATGGGGTTCCTAGTGCCTCTTCCTTTTCTGAATCCAGCTCAAACATGGAATTTCATGCCTCAGATATTACAGTGCTCACATGTTGCATTTATTGTTTTATAATTTTGAGTTTACTTTGATTCATGCCTCATATACAATATTCCAACTATACATGCCATACAACATTTGACTTCTCATTTTGGCTTCTGTGCACCTGAGTAATCAGCTGTCTCCAGCTTTAATCCAGTTGTTTAATTGGAAGAGTGCTACTCATATTTTTCTGTCTTTCCCTATCATCATAGTGTTTTTGAGTTATAAAGCATTTCGAAGTGGTTTACTATTGCCTCCTCCTGTATAAACAAGATTAGCTTGTGTATCACTGACACTGTCTATAGAATCCTCCCACAGTGTTACTTTCTGAGATGATTGTTGTCTTTCTCTGCCTCTAAGAAATGGTGACCATTTTGGTAGCCTCCATCCGAGAAAGCTGCCTGTATTGATGCTTCCAATTTGCATCTAATTAGCATCATTACTGAAGCAATCTCTTTTCCATGTAAGGAATTTTTTTCTTGTGGTTGTTGTAGGTTTTTCGGGCTGTTTGGCCATGTTCTGAAGGTTTTTCTTCCTAACGTTTCACCAGTCTCTGTGGCCGGCATCTTCAGAGGACAGGAGTTAGAACTCTGTGTTCTGGTGTAGTGGAGTATTTGTAGCTGTGGGATCAGCTTTTTGTCCTTTTCAGGAGATTGGGTGATTATGGTGATCAGGGTGTTTTTTTTGTTATGGGTGTATTGTTGTGATAAGGGGGGGGGAGATGATCTGTCAATGTGATTGATGGGTATCGTTAACAACACCCATCAATCACAGTGACAGATCATCTCCCCCCACCCACCTACCCACCCCCGTTCTCAGTTCCTGGCCCAAACACCTTTTCTCTTTGTTCTTTTTTCTCTCCTGCAGAACTGGGCTATTTTCACCACTGAGTACATTTTAACCCCAAACAGATTTAAAGGTAGAGAACCCAGTTGAGAATTGTGAAAGACTGAGGTCTTTTTCAATATTTTTTTGAGATAGCTGTACTATTCAGAGTCCTCAACTCACCTCTGAGCTAGCCTACATAGCCCTTCTCAAGCTTTTCTGACATTTGCTTGCAACCATGGCTGTTTTCTTTAAAAACACTACATGTGAAAGAGCAGAATATTTTCTCCCTAGCTATGTTGCTTTTTAGGAACTAACAATTCTTTTGCTCACCTCTGATGGGAGCATAGATGTTCAGCTTCCCATTCATCTCACCAGCCCTGTTGCCTCTCAGCCTCCAGGGTATGAACCTGTATCTAGGGTTGCTATAGAGCAGTTGGCTGGGGGCCCACAGGACCAGAACAGAAGGTTCTGAACTATAGAAATGTGGAGCTTGTCGAGTGAAGGGAAATGTGGGCAAAAGTTCCAAAAATATTCATACAATATTTTTTCCTCAATGCTCACATGTATTTCAAGCAGCTCTCTTCCAATGCTGGCTAATGCTGTAATTACCCTGCACATTGGCCAGTCCCACAATCCTCTTTAAAATGTTCTCTTGGTTGCTAAGGGTGTTTTAAGTGAGAGCCAATGACTCAGGCCCAGTGAGTAGAAGGCACTTACAAGGACTCCCTGCAGTGGTAGCTCAGCATGGCAACCGGATTCTTCCACAATGGGTTGACTTTTTAGGAAGCTGCTTCATATGCAGTTGGACTGTAGCTGAAATACTGCCGTCACAATGACTGGAAGAAACTCTCTAATATTTTAGAGAAGAGTCATTCCCAGCTTTATGTGGCAGGGCTGGGAATAGAACCTGAAGCTTCCTGCTTGCTATGCATGTGCTGTGCCCCTAAGCTGTGAGTATCACTGCCTCTGATTTGCTACTATAAATTACTACACATGCCCTGGTTTGGTATTTTTAAAAAATATCTTCTCCAGTCAAGCCTGGAGTTATCACAACTCTCTTTTTTAACAGTTTTAATTTACTGAAAAGGTCAGTGAGAAAAACCCACACTCACACAGTTCAAACACCATCAAGCAAAGCCCCATTCCCTTTTAAGATGCAAATTACATCAGGCTGTTCATATATTAAAAAGAAAAAAAAAACCCAAACATATGATGTCCCACTGTTTTGGATTGTGTGCGATTATACTTGGATCAGGTGGCTCAGATGACAATATGCTGAACATGCAAATGTTTTGAATATTTCCTCCTGATTTAAGTAACTCAAGATGCAAAATTATATTGATAGCAAAGTACTAATAAAATAGGACTTCTACAGTAATGTACAAAAGAATCCTGAATATAGTGGAGTGGGGAGAAAAAAAGGGGGGATGAAGAAAGTGAAGAAGAGATTTTTCATTAGTTCTAACACCCTGCCAGCTTGCCATGACTTTTTAGAAAACCAGCTGGGGATTTATTGGGAGAAAATGATATCTATGCCAGCTCTAGGCTTTCATAGGTGAAGGGACCATATCCTGGAGCTTCCCCAGGTTGGAAAATGAAGAGGAATGTAGACCTGTTCCACCATACCTTCAAAAAATATATATCCAATTTTGAAGCCAACTATTGATGGAACATCTATACCAAAAGTCCTTTTCCAAATGTATTGTCTGCTGGAGTTTTTGCAGCCTTGCATGCTGTCTGGAGAAGGTGTGTCTTGGAGGGACTGTTCTCGGCTGCAGTGACTGTCAGCCTGTCCAGCACTAACATATTGTTTCCTCCTGCCTCTCTGCTCAGTGTTTTTCCCCTCACTAGAGTCTGTTGAAGCAAGCAGTCATGTTTGTCAGTTTGCTGTTTGATCTGTTCACAACTGTAAGTAAAGAAAATTGTTTGTATTCTTTCTTCTAATGTCTCAGATCGAGACTGTAAGTGCCAATTATTGAGAAAAGGATGGTCTGCTCTGGGGAACTTGAAGCTATTCTGCTCTGTAAATCCCTGCACTTCTAGTGCACAGGAAGGAGAAATTTAACCAACAATTCAAAGCTGTGCAACATTGCTGGGAAGGAAGGACATACTTCCCTCACTGATGAAATGTTGTTCTCTTAATACAAGGACTGGTCCCTTTTTGTTTATTCAGGATAAATAAAGAAATAAACAGACGAAACAACATTCAATCTACAATTCCATCCTTTCTGTTTCTTCCTCTAACCCTCTTCCTATCTCCCATTGCCAGCTGGGTTATGAGGACTTCATGAGGGGCGCTGCTCAAGCCCATGGGTGACCATGGCTAGTGGTTGAAGACAATGGTCATCCCAGCAATATACAAATACTCCTAATTTGGATACTGCTTCCACATTTGTATAAAAACAGTGTAAATCCCTGCTTTATATTATATGAGGGAGGTGAAATCCAAGCTCTTTTGGATAGTCTTGAAAGTAGCAAAGAATAAAACACTGCCATTACAGAAATGGGCATCATGATTAAATAAAGCATGGGAGAGGCCTATGCTTTGACTGTGGACAATGCCGAAACAGATAAACTCTAATTTTGCTCATCTAAAGAGCACACAAGACTGGTTTTGTGTCTTCCCCTACCTCCACAAGAGAGTCACATCCACAACCATCTTTATTTTGCCTTCTTTTTTATATCCCTTCTTTCTCCTCTGACTCCCACTAAAACAGACAAAATTAGAAGAAGAAAAAAAGAAAGTTAATACTTAACAGGATACAACAGCCAAAGTAAGACCCGATTATGTAAAAGAATTGGGTTTCTGCATAAAAATTCAGAGGGTAATGGAATTGAATGGATGGCAATTTAAGTGTGAGATTTGGCTGCAGGAAAGAAATACCCGGGGATACATCCTGAAATTTTGTGCACAAGACTAAACAATACATTTTACACTTGAGATCTCCCACTTTTAAATGCCCCAGTCAGAAGCCAGACTGTGACATATCAATTTTATTTTTCTACAGATTAATAGTTAGAATTGCATTGATGATTTACTCATGTTATGTTATGTTGGTCAGAACCAAATTACATTGACCCAGTAGGGCTTCAAGGTAAGTGAGATATTTAAGGAGAGGTTTCACTAGTGCTACCCCCTCTATGAGCTTCCATGGCTGAGCAGAGATGGAAGTCCTAGTCCATCAGTGTATCCATTGCTCCACTCTGGGTATCTGATTTACTCACACAAAACTGAAATAATATGAAGTTTCAATGACAAATTGCTACTAATTAACATGGTGCTGGTCACTTTCCCAGTCATGTGCCCAACTTTCAACTGGGCACATGACTAGGAATTCAAATGGCTTGTCATTTGCCGTTGTGACTTACATGATTTTACTTATGCATGCTTAATCTGGCCATTATCTCACTTTGAGGCCATAATGACTTCCAAAGTGGACTTGATATAAATAGCTTAATTTCAGTCCTCAAAAAATAATAATAAGGAGACACGGGTCCATTTGGTGATTGCCCATTACTATGGCGCTTTATTCCTCTATCAATTGCAAAAGGTCACCTCAGAATTTCCATACGGTGATGCAAGATTCTTCATGTCGATTGAGATATAGTGACTTCAATTGATGTAATTGGCAGTAGCACACCTACTGACATGGACTACAAAATGCAACATGCTTGCCAAATATTCTAACTTACCAGCTGTTTAATCAACTTCATTTTCATACATACAGATCTCCTTTACAAGGTTTTTAACTGAATACAGTCTTTAGTTCACATCTACTTTTAAACATAGTAGAAGTTTTCAGGATAAAGTTGAGATATAATATGGAGTATGACCCATCATACTGCAATTAAATATATGAAAAGTAGGATCTTAGCTCTAAATATGAAATTACTATTAGAGATTTACATGTGTCTGGGGGCACTAAGGGCAGGATTTGAGTGTGCCACTTTGCCACCAGCACCCTTTTAAGTACAGGAGGATCCCACCTCTATATCTGTGGGAGATCAGTTCCAAGTCCCCCCCTTGAGGATGCCAAAAAACATGGATAGCAAACCCTATGCATAGCATGGTCTCTGGCTCCCTCTAATGGCCAATTCTGGTAAATATATCATGGAAATATGTTTCTGAATTTTTTCTTTTAATATTTTTAATATTTTCACAATGCAGATAAGCGAAACCATGAATACTGATCCAGTGGATACAGGGGTCTTATTATATCACATTTGCATAGGCTTGTGGCAGGGTCTAAGACTAATGTGGACTGTAAATGACAAACTTGACAAATGCACCAAACCTGGGGTTGCCATTTAACCTGTGGACAGGGATTTGTTCTTCTGGATTATCTATATCACCAACACAGGCAAACAGCCAGTGTTCCCTTTTGCACTGTTGTTCAAGTACTGCCACAGCTAAGGGATGATTTTACACTGTCCTTTTGAAAGAGATAAGAATGCTTCTGGTGAAACAAAGAGCTGCAGTTACTTTGGTGACGCTATATCAGCTAAGACACTGATCAATGGTATGCATGTGGGTATAATGTCTTCTGACAGCTATCTTCAAAAATAATATATAGGGTTTGTAAACCAAAAGGAAGTTTATTTTTAAAAGGAGTAAAAAGATTCAGTTATCAGGTAACAGTAAAGTATAAGAAAGTATAAGAACAATATTCAGGTTATCAGGATGCTTTTCATAGAGCCATAAAAGTGTTCTACTTCGTTCTTTATAGTTTAAACACAGCTCTTCCTCTTTGTCTCAAATTTCCCAAACCTGACTCTCTCTCTCTCTCTCTCTCTCTCTCTCTCTCTCTCTCTCTCTCTCTCTCACACACACACACACACACACACACACACACACACACTCTTATATCCAAAATGATCTTTCCAGCCAGGAAACTTACCAAACTATTTGCTCACAGTTCCATCCACTAACTTTCTTCCACACCTCTCAACTGCTTTAGCTGTCCCTTTTGGCATGCATCCAACGTACAATTATAAGTCAAACCCCAGACACTTACTATTCATGCAGATACAAATCTATACACAAAATATCTTTACAGTGCAAAATCACCATGTGGTCCATATAACTATGGCATGTGGCTGGGCTTTCTTGGGGGCAACATCCACATTATGGAAATTCCTTCTGCCAGAGATCTTGTCAGTCCTCTGCACATCCATGTTTCAGACTTCCGTTAAAAGCATGTCTATTTGTAGGCAAGTGCCCTGGCTTTTGGGAAACATCAGCAACTGACTTGGAGCAGAAAAAGAAGGTGTACTTGTATCAAAAGCAGAGAGAACCAAAGCAGGAGATTGATAGCTTTAGTACAATCAAAGCTGATTCTCTCCTGGCAGTCCCAATCACAGAGCCCAAGGGAGTGCTCAGGTTGACTAAGATATTGGGCACCTAATTAAGTGGCCATTCTATATATTGGCATAGGAAAGGGAGGGTAATACATCTCCTTACACTTATTTAGACTGGGTGTGTTCAAGAATTTTCTTCCTTTTTCATTTTAGGTAGTTGAGGATTTTATTATACATTACTGACTTCACCAATTATGACTGCATGAGTGGGTGAAAGTGGGGTTTTCTCACATTATGGATGCCTGTATATGATCTAGACTGGGTGGGTGGCAAATGTGACACGATGCAATTTGAGATAGCAGGCAGTGAGTGGGCACACTTGGGTATGTCAGACTACTGACTAGAGACATTCAGAAATTCTGTACTCATATTTTTTCCTGTTTGAGCAGGCACTCAGAGTATCTTTTGTGGCAAAAGTGTGTCACAAGATACTTCTGCCTTGATTTTTTTCTAACTAGTGCTTGTCTCTCTGCTATGGTGCAGCCTCTCTTACTAAGAGGATCTTTTTTATTTATGAAGATGTTTTCAGACTGGGTAGGTGGAAAACATGTTGCATTCTGATTTGTACTAGTAGTGGGCACCAAGAGCACGCCGATATGAGGTGTCTGGGAACATCTTCTATTCTTCCAAGACACATTTCCCCCTTCTGTTCCTGTGGATCCTCCTAGCAATGTTACAGAAAAGATATTTCTACCTGAAACAGGGGCTAGGAAAGTGGGCCAATCCTGGTTTCTTTTTAGGCCTATATCCAGGGAATCCTGAGCACACCATATCATCCTGTTTCTTGCAGCTTTCACAGCTGTCTTTCCATCTCTCTAGTATCTTCTACTGTGGTTTGTGGCCATCTATCCATTCCACAGAAGCTAAGGGCTCTTAGACCCCATGTTCTCCCTCTAGGTTTCAGCCATGCCCCCTGGGTGTGTGTGTGCTGTGAGAACAGAAGCCAATCCATCTTTTAGCAGGAGACCTATGCCCAGGGAACCCTGAAGAGCAGAAATTTCACCTGGTCTTTGTTTTTGTTTTTGTCTCTTCTCTTCTCTTCTCTCTCTCTCTCTCTTTCTATCTGATGTGCTGCCTCTCTCCTAGAACAGGTACCGAACTGAGATTCAGTGCCAACAGCCACTACAGTGGCTTGAAGCTATATCCAGTGTCCCAAGAGCCAAAAGGTCCTGTCCTCTACTTGCTCCCTCTGGGCTTCAACCCTGCCTTGCTGGGGCTAGGAAAGCAGAAAACCAAACCTGAAACAACACATTACCATTTTTACATTTATACATTGCATTACATATAACTAGACATGGAAACTTCATATTCGTATCTTGGGGATACGAATACAACCTGTGGCACCACAAGCGCTGTGTGGACCCAATCCCCTCCCCCAGAACCAGCCAGTCCACTCACTGGGCTCCATGTGGCACTGGAGTTCTTTGTTGGTGGTGATGCACCAATCCTAGCAGGAGCCTGGCCAGCCCTTCTCTGCCTCCCACCGCAGCCAACCACTCATCAGCTAAGCAGGGAGACTACCTGTCCCACCTCCGTACTGAAGTAGTTAGCTGCACAGGGAGGCAGGGAAGAGTCGACTGGGCTCCTGCTGGGATTGGCATGCCAATGACGACAAAGGACTCCAGTGCTGCATCGAGCCTGATGAGTGGCCTGAGCAGTTTTGCAGGAGGGAATTAGGCCCCCTCAGCACTCAACAAAATGGAAGGAAGTACATGAAGTACTTGGTCTCAAGTGGACAAAACTGGCACCACAGAAGCTGCAGAGATGTTTAGCATTCATTTTTTTGCTAAATCAAAAACAAGAGCAATCTTATGTTTAGAGATACAGATAATGAGCTGGGTACTATGGTTATCTTAAATACACTTAGACATCTTTCAACCTAACAAATGATGACTATGCTAGGTCAATATCATTGTCTGGTTATCCATGGACTCGGTGAGGGTGAAAAACCAGGTGAGATAGAGGTACTTCTGGTTATCTGGTTATCCAGATCAAGGAATAGAGATGCCACCTTTGCTGGATGCGGTTGCCCTCCCTTTAAAAACACAGTGTGCAGCTTGGGGGTGGTCTTGAATTCTGAGCCTGGATGCCCAGGTTTTGTCAGTGGCTAGGAGTGCATTTGCACAGTTAAAACTAGTGTGCCAGCTGTG